>OV702285.1:342602054-344031834 GCA_916181665.1 Avena sativa | reverse complement strand
GACCCCGCGAGTCAACCCGCAGCTGGGTCCAACGATGGCTGGACATGTGGTTCAACGCGTCCGACATCCACCCAAACACGACAATACACTGCTTCAAGACCTCATGCCGCTACGAGCCCTTGGTCTCCAAGCTCAAGCGGGTGTATAAGATACTCGACAACATCCCAAACCTCCTCGAGGTCGCCAAGCGGTACGTGGAGGAGGACCTGAACCAAAAAACCAACGATGAGTCGGGTGGAAACCGCCGCCCAAGCGGCCACGACAACGGGAGGCGACCCGAGCTACGCTACAGCAACACTCGCCTCACCGGGAAACGGCGCGGTGATGGGCGAGTTGACTTTGTTGCTTACAACGGCTACGCCAGTGAACCCAAGATCTTCCGCCACGACGGAGGCCAATGCCGTGACAACGGAAACTACAAGGCGAGGCCAAAATTCGACCCTGCGGCTCTCCTTAACCAGCCCTGTGTGTTCCACAGCAGGGAGGGGAAGCCCGTCATGCACACGACCGCCGACTGCCACTCCCTGAGGGAGATCGAGAAGGCATGGCGCGCACGGGAAGACCCCAACAACCACCCACCAAACGGTGGGGCATTCGGCAACGAGGCCGGCTCGCTCCACACCTTCACCAGGTTCAGCACCAAGCGTGAAAAGAAGGTCATCCCCCATGCCGTCACCGTCAATGCGGTGTCCCGAGTCGATGTCCCCCGCTTCCTCAACTGGTCCGAGCAGCGGATCAACTGGAAGCGCGAGGACCACTCGCCACGGATCGAATATCCGGGGCGAGTCGCTTTGGTGGTCAAGCCCAAAGTGGGCGACTATTGGCTCCCCAAGACACTGATGGACGACGGAAGCTCCATCAACATCCTCTACCTGGACACGTTCAGGCGACTGTGGCTACCGCAGTCGATGATCGAGATGACCCACACCACCTTCCACGACATCGTCCCCGGTCGGAAGGCATACCCGATCGGCAAGGTGACGCTGCCAGTCACCTTAGGCACACCAGCAAACTTCCTCACCGAGCGGATTGTCTTCGAGATGGTGCCCTTCAACAGCCCCTACCATTGCGTCTTCGGGTGGCGCCAAGTTCATGGCAGCGCCACACTACCCGTACAATGCGATGAAGCTCCCAGGGCCGTGCGGTATCATCACCGTCCACGGCGACCCTAACATGGCCGCAGAGTGAGAGGCCAAGGGCGCCGAGCTCGATGACGTCGTCATCACCTCAGAAGCAAACCACACAAAGGATCTCGTCAAGTACACAAGCGGGGTTGACAATGACGACCACACAATACTCAAGAAACCCAACTCGAACAACGGCGGCTCGACCGCATTCGAGGCAACGACACACACGTGCTTCGTCGAGCTGGTCCCAGGCGACTCCAGCCAGACAGTGATGATCGGGACAGGCATGAGCCCAGCATAGGAAGGCGCGCTCTTTGAGTTCCTACGTGAGAATCGGGACATCTTCGCATGGAAGCCATCCGGGATGCCTGGTGTCCCAAGGGAACTCGCTGAGCACAAACTCAACACCGATCCCAAAGCATGACCCATCAAGCAGTCACTGCGTCCCTTCAATGAAGAGAGCCATCGAGAAATCTCCGAGGAGGTGCAGTACCTACTCGCTATAGGCTTCATACGGCCAATCAAATACTCCAAGTGGATGGAAAACCCAGTCCTGGTCGAGGAGAAGAATCGGACTTGGAGAATGTGTATCGATTACAGAAACGTCAACAGCCCCTGCCCAAAGGAGTAGTTTGTCCTCCCGCGGATCCATCAAATCATCGAATTGACCACGGGCTTGGAGTCGCTGTGTTTCCTTGACGCCTACTTTGGTTACAACCAGATCAAAATGGCAGTCGAGGACGAGGAGAAGATGGCGTTCATCACGCCATTCGGAGCATTGTGCTACACCGCCATGACATTCGGCCTCAAGAATGCTGGAGCGACCTACTAGAGGTGCATGCAGGAGAGCCTTGCGAGTCAAATTGGCTGCAACATCCATGTCTACATCGACGACGTGGTGGTGAAGTCCACCCGCCAGGGCGATCTACTCGCTGACCTGGCCGAAACCGTCGCAAATCTACGGAGGTACAAGATCAAACTCAATCCAGTAAAGTGCACCTTCGGTGTACCTAATGGACAGTTGTTGGGGTATGTAGTCTCCAAACGAGGAATCGAGGCGAACCCCACCAAGATCAACACGATCGCCCGGCTCGGAAAAACTGAGTGGCTGCGCGATGTCCAGAAGTTGGCCGGGTGAGTCGCTTCATCCCCCGGCTAGGCGAGAAGGCAATGCCTCTCTACCGCCTAGTGCGCAAGAACCCCATGTTCTAGTGAGACAAGGAGGCAGACGACATGCTCCACACACTCAAGGAAGTTCTACTCGCGGCCCTGATACTCGATGCCCCCTTCGACAAGGATCCCATGCTCGTCTACGTCGCGGCATCCGAACGGGTTGTCAGCGCCTTCATTGAACGACCAGAAGAAGGAAAGGAGAACCCGGTGCAGCGACCTGTCTACTACATCAGCGAAGTACTCACCGAGTCACGTAAGTGCTACCCGCAGCGACCAGAAGTTGGTATATGCGGTCTTCCAATCTCAGCAGCGACTGTCGCACTATTTCCAGGAGCATCCAATCACGGTCATCTCCTCGGCACCGTTGCAGGATATAATCCACAACTGTGAAGCGACTGAATGAGTCGCCAAGTAGTCCGTCGAGATTGGCGTCCACAACATCAAGTATGAGCCTCGCAAGGCAATCAAGTCGCAGGACCTGGCGGACTTCCTCGCCAAATGGGAGGAGGCGCAGAAGCCAGAGAAACTGCCGTACCTCCACTACTAGTCGTTACACTTCAACGGGTCCAAGAACACAGACGGCGTAGGGGCAGGGATCGTCCTCACATCCCCCAAGGGCGACAAGCTTCTCTACGTACTGTACCTCGACTTCACCCCCTGCACCAACAACATGGCTGAGTACGAGGCTCTCCTTCACGGCATGCGAGCAGCCAAGGAAATGAACCTCAATCGTATATACTGCTACGGCGACTCCGACCTGGTCGCCGCACAAGTCGCCGGTACCTACGATGCCGTCTCCCCAACCATGGCGGCATACCGCCAAGTAGTGGACTAGATGGGGGCAACTTCGCCGGCTACTCCGTCGAGTGGATCGACCAGCGCAAGAACGAAGAGGCCGGCGCCCTCTCTCGCATCGGATCGGCTCGCCTCACGCCACCCACTGGTGTCTTCCTCGACACCATCACCAAGCCGTCTGTCTCTCCCCCGAGGGAGATCGACATCGGGATACCACTGCAACTAGAACCAGCCCTGGTGGCCATGGTCGCGGAGCCAAACGACTGGACCACACCATACGTCACCTACCTGGAAGGAGGGACCCTACTCGTAGACGTGGTAGAGGCCCGCATGATAGCACGCCGCTGCAAGTCCTTCGTCATCATCAATGGCGAGCTCCACAAGCGCAGCATGACCGGCGTTTTCCAACCCTGCGTACAACCCGCGAAAGGTCGCAAAATCCTCCAAGACATCTACGACGGCGACTGCGGCCACCACGCTGGCTCCTGGCCCCTGGTCGCCAAGGTCATGCGACATGGTTTCTACTGGCTCACCGCACACGCCGACGTGGTCGACATCGTCCAATGATGCGTCGGGTGTCAGAAGCATGCCAACCAGACGCATGTACCAAGCTCGGCGCTCAAGACCATCCCCATCACTTGGACATTCACCGTACGGGGAATGGACATGGTGGCCCATTCAAGAAGGCCCCCGGCTACACCCACCTCCTAGTCATAGTCGACAAATTCGCAAAGTGGGTGGAGGTCAAGCTAGTCCACAAGTGCGACGAGAAGACATCCACCAAGTTCCTACGTGAGCTCATATATCGCTACGGGTTCCCGCACACATCGGAGTCGCCTCGCTCGACTGGCCCGCCGGGCCAAGACAACCGCACTCGCTTCTCACAGCGACCCAGTCCTCCACATCCTTGGCGCGGTGACTCAAACGGTCAAGTACCACGCTCAGGGACTGATGCCAGTCCAAACCCACACGGATAGGGAAACACCAAGTATGAGAGCGCGTCCTAGACTCGCCACGCGACTGATTCTCCGAGTCAGGTGGAGCGACGCGCCAAGTACAACGCGCTTCGTCCTCACCTACATTGGGCATGCGACTAGAAAGGCTAAGTACCTGCGGTGACCCAGCATACCACTGCATGATGTAGTACACTATAGTCGTTGACATAACACCAATGAAACACTGTTCACGAGTACTATATCCCTTAGAGTGGTACAACAGAAACACAGCAGGTCCAAGACGTGACTATAGGTTACAACTCAATTCTTTACACAAGATCCAGAGAACACTCTAGGTTAAAGAGAGATAAAGAAACTACTTACAAAGAAGAATCATAAATAAACAACTCAAAACTATCATAGTATTAAGACTAGTATCTTAACTAATGGCCTGGCATTGCTGTTATCGTAATACACTACAGAAATAGGTTCTATGGCTAGAGATTATATTCCTATCTAATCAGAAACTTTGTCTTCACTTGAGTTAGTGTATATGTTGACTTTCTTGACTTCATTGAAGAACTTTAGCTTTTGATGATGATTCTCGGAGAATGACTTGATGTAGACATCGTCTTAATAGCTTCAGAATCTAGCAATGGTTAAGAAGATATGTTGAGTATGAGCATACTCAGCAAGTTCACTAAAAAGGAGTGTTTGATGCACTATATCTATAGCCAGAGACCATAGGTCGTAGGCAATGTAGGTTTTCGTAAACATTTCTTCAAAGGTTTCTTTTATTCTGAAGAGCTATGTCCGTCAGCCTTCACGGGTTTACCAGAACTTTCATGGAGTTCCTTTCCTGCAGCGTTCGCAGCTCCTTCCCGGAATAGGGAGTAACAAGTTATAGTTCTTACACTCTGCAGTGGTGCGTCACTTTACCCATGAGATATCTTAGCTTTGTTGCACATCCGAGTTGCATTCTCATCCACACTTCCTTGGTGTGGGGCCCAGACTAAGATCCAATCCAATCACTGTCCTTCTCTGCGACCCCGCATACACCGCAATTGTTGTATGCCCAAACTCAAGGTAGACTTTTCCCCGTATAAAACGTGTAACATCCCAAAAATATTAAACATGGATCATCAAATGCTAATCATAAAAATTAGGGTTAACAAAAACTTTCCTTTCTAAAAATATGAGAGCATTCATATGTATGTTTATTTAAAATTAGGATTCTTTTGAATTGCCATGGTTCGATGTTTCTTTTCTTGTAAAATGATTCTTAGGTGAAATAAACATCATCTAAATCATTCCCAAACTTTTCCCAAAGACAAACAACTCAAAATGAACAAATGAAGTGAATGGTCACTTTGGCCAAATTAACTCTCATGCCTACTTTGGCTACTCCAAGCACTCAAAACCTAACAGAAACATTTGTGGATCTTTGCACCCCTTGTTAGTACTCATAATGAGGTACCAAGGCCCACTTTGTGATCTTCCAAAAACTTTCAAATGCTAAGTTTAAATGATAGTTTAAAATTGAATCTATCTCATATGGGAAGATCCCACTATTTCAAAAACCACTCAAACAAGCTCAATTTTCAAAACCCAAGCACCCACAGAGTCTCCAGCACATGCCTAGCACACCCACCAAAAACCTTTTCAAAATTAAAAAGAAAGTTTCCTGCGGCCGTTTCATCAAACACTTGGCATGCAAATTTAAACCAAATCAAATTCACTATTTTTAATAGTGTTTTGGCCTAACTTGTTCCCTCTCTAGCTAACAGCAACCATTTAGTAGATCATCTAGCCTAATTGGAAACCCCTAGCCTCACTGTAAGCTGGCCATTGTCATCAATGGTGAGCAAGCCGAGCACACCTCGCCGGCCAACTTGGTCGTCGCTGCAGCAGACCATCTCCCCCTCTCTCTCCATGT
This sequence comes from Avena sativa, assembly GCA_916181665.1. NCBI lineage: Eukaryota > Viridiplantae > Streptophyta > Magnoliopsida > Poales > Poaceae > Avena > Avena sativa. The sequence goes on along the minus strand of OV702285.1, from coordinate 344,025,868 downwards.
CTGGGAGCTAGCCAGCACTTCACCGCCACCCACTGTCCCCTGCCCGAGCCAAGGAAGGCCGTGGACCACTGAGCACGCCCCGCGCCCAGTGCCACTACGACATGCCGAGCATGCGCCAGAGCGCGGCACCCGGCATGCGCGCACACGTCGCCCCTCGACCGTAGCCCGTTCCCACCGCTTCGCCATGACCCAAGGAACACGCCAGACATCCCCGTTCGCCGCCCGGTGCCTCACAGCCCCCACTCGCCATCGAAGACGCCGCCTCTGCTGTGCAGAGCACCGCACGTTCCCGACTAATTTCCACCGCCCCTAAGCGCGCATTCAAGTTCTAGAGCATCACCAGGAGACCGCGCGTCAATCGTCACCCTCAGCCATGCCGCTAGCCGCCCGTAGCCATGTCGCCACCGTTGCCTGCCCATCCCTCTCGGTCGCGCCGTCGAGCCTATAAAAGAAGGCCACCCCCAACCATTTGAAGCACACCATTCCACTCCCCTCACCTTACTGATCATTCCACCCTCTAGCCGGAGCACGAGGAGCAGCAGCTCGCCGGAATTGCACCGGAGCAGGCCGCCTCTGGAGGAGAAGGGGGCCGCCGATTGCGACCACCCCGGGAGCTGCCTCGACCGTCCCTAAGCTCGCCGTCGACCACTCGTTCGTTTGCCCGCCTCGCCGTCATCGTTGGAGCCCTGGTATGCCCCCTATGCACCCCCACTGAGCCGCCAGGGTTCAAGCTCGCCGGTGACATGTTCATCGTCGACGACGATCCCCAGCCGTCAATCTCCCTTCTAATCTAACGACCCACATAGCCCCGTACCGCTTCGCGTGTTATGAGCCGGTGACTGGTAGACCCCCCTGTCAGCTGATCCCCCCGCTGCGGAGTGACACTGGGTCGGCCCATTAACCTCTCCCGCGCAACCCAACCGTTTGAATTTATATTTTTCCATTTTAATTCAAACACAGTTCTGTACATAGATTCAAAATTCAACCCAGCTCGATTCAGTGAACCAAAATGCATGAAACTATTTTTTAGAAAGGTACTAAAATGCTTAATCCAAGCCCGTTGGATTCAAATCATTTGGGTCTGTAGATCAACCTTGGTAAAAATAACAAGTCAGAAGCTTTTCTTCATTCAAACATTTTTCAAAATTCAACCATAAGAGCTTTTGAGTTGATTCCAACTCTCAAAAATCACATTTGATCATACCTTTCACAATATATAAAAACATTTGGGTTTACTTACAGAAATAATGTTCAAGTAACAAAAGAATGCCACATAGGCATTTCTAGTCACCTTATTTATTTAAAATAAAAAGGTTAAACCTTATTAAATTGTGACACTACTTTAAATCACATTCCCATGTACTGAAATATGTGGTGACGACATGTGTCAACATGATCCCATGTTTGAGTTGGAGAATATTAAATCTTAAATAGTTTTTCAATGAGTAGAAATTACTTTTCTCAAATTAAAATAAATAAGACAAATGCTTTAATCTTGTAATGATAGGTGATGATGCTAGATCATCTATAGTACACATTTGTGTGATGAGTGAAAATAGTTAAGTATTGTTTGGTGATTGTGTACCTTGTATTTATTTATACACGCTAGTACTGGCCAAGGATACGAGGAGGAAGGAGGATACTACGAGGAAGAAGCCGAGGAGAACTTCAACCACTGCTCTGCACAAGGCAAGATTATACTGATACCTATGCAAGCCTTACTACACAAATTGACCTATGCAAGTTAAAACTTGCATCCTAGCAAGTTTATACCACTATCTTAGCACCAAACCATGCAAGTTTTACGTGCAAACTGATACCATTTGATAAACCATCCTAGTTTTACCTACAAGATTTCTACTTTATTTCTTTATCAAAGCTTTTCTTAGATTTTACTTAAGTGACTTGTAGATTCTAGAAAGATAATTGAAGGTTACATAAAGAGCATTAAATTTGGCCTAAGTAGATAATCTTGATGTCATCCTAAGGCATGATATTGAATTTAACTAATCTCCACTTTCTTACCACGCCTCATTAGTATTTACCCCCACTTGTAGATGCTAGTGCTAAGCATAAAACTTGATCAACTTTAGATGGAAATACTTGGTGAAAATGGTTATGAAAACCTTGGAATGATGAGTCATTCTAATGAGATGTTTTGACATGTGTTTCCGAACACCAGATGATTCTGATGATGAAAATGTTGAGGCATGAGCCTTAGACCTTTATAAAACTGATGGTTGTCTGGATGCGATACCATTCCAATTTTACCGTACAACCACAATACCCGAAAATTGGGTAGGGCTTGACTGGAAACTTATATACCTTAGTATGGATTCCCTCACGGCCAAGATCTGAGCTGAGGCTACCTTGTGAAGATTGTCTACCAGTGCAGTACCCAAGATGACAGTTGGTCATGGTTGGGAGGCCAAACTCATGGAGAAGTGCCTATACTAGGGCATGTAATTGAAAGGATCGGATTGATTATCCGCATACTGAGTATGGTGAATTCAGTATTTGTTCCTGATAGATGTATCGAATGTTGTGGTGAAAGTGTACAATCTCTGCAGAGTGTAAAACTATTGGAATAGCCGCGTCCGCGGTTATGGACAGTTGGAGTGGCCATACTGTTCCCCCGTCAGATGTTTTCAAAATGAATTGAGACTTTGACTTGACCACAACAGGGTTGTGATATTACATTCAAGTTCCCACTTAGGTGTTATAAAATTTCAAGTAGATTTCTTTGCTTCTGAACTTAGTAGAGGTAAATCTGGCTTTTTGCAAAATAACCCTAGAGCTTAGTGTCCTACTACAAAAACCCCCTTCACTTGTCAGTATTAGTTTGCGAGTACTTAAAGAGTACTCATGGCTTTGTCCCTGGCTATTCCCATGGCCAGACTATGAAGAGGAGTACTAGGATGATGGACCGCAGGAAGGTTACGACAACTAGGATCATCTCCCATCGTTAGCATTGCCTGTGACCCCGAATATGGAGCTTCGCCTACGCTATCTTTACTATTACGTTATTCCGCTGCTTGAGTTGTATTAAGAACTGGATCATGAGATCCTTATTTGTGTAAGACCTTATGTATGGTTTGTAATGGATGATGTAGTGTGATATCCAAATATGTTATGTCTCGCAAAAATGGTAATCCTGGGATTGCGATGTATGGCATAACAGGGATCTTGGATTAAAAATCTAGGTGTTGACAAAACGTCTATACCTTAGTTGGATACACACAACAACCATTAACACTAGAAATATGTATTTTGTAAGCCAGTTCCACGGTAGACCTTTCCCCGTATAAAACGGCTATACCCACGATCTGCAACTTACAAATGCCCAGAACATTGTCCAATGCATGCGAAAGGGATCCGATCCAGCTGACTTCTCCGTCCCATTCCAAATCTCATGGTTAACGCGTGATATACGACGCAAGAATCACTGGTGACATTGGTTGTTAAGTAGTGGTATTCCAACTACCAGGTTTAATAGATTAGCTGATCACCCTGGATCATTAACCAATAGTTCACATTGTTATCAAAAATACTATTTTCTGACCTTTTTGAAATGCATGTGATGACAACACTGGATTTGCAAAATACTTTATAGAAAATAATCAAAGGACATGAGCAAGTGTGAACTTGCCTTTTGTGATTGCAAGATTATGCACTCATGGTCTTCGAGACAATATAAGATCCAATATCTGAAATCAACATCATTGGTCCGGTAAGGACTAATGTTTAAAGAAGCAATATGCAGTTATGCATAAGTAATGATATGCATTTTGTAAAACTCCCAAAGTGAATCCCCAATACTTTGAGTGAAGTGAGTTTAGGTAATTCTTTAAAGAGTTGATTTATCTTCAAATTTTACTTTATAAGTAATGACCTTTATAAAGGAGCTTCAGTGTTAACAATTCAAAATATACAAGTAAAGTATAAAATAACGTGATTTATGGTTAATTGTCATTTGGTGACTATTGATAAACATCCTTGGGATTGAGTTGTTAAGAATTGAAGAACTTATTATAATATTATTGTTTGAAGTGGCAAAAAGAATCATATTTGAAGAAAATATTTCTTTTCTAAGGTTTAAACAATCTTTATTATTAATAGAACATGATCAATGTCTTTAGGTTTTTGATTGATTAGTATGGACTTGAGATGCTTTATGTCTTAATTTAAATAGACCAAAGTTAACTATAAAAACATAAGTAGTTTATTAGATTTGATGTTTATAAGCTTTTGAGACTAGAGTTAACTTTAAAAGGGTAGATAAACTTAAGGTGGAATTGGTTTTAATTATTCTCTAGTTTTGGATTTATGATAGGTATAACTAAGGTGTGGAATTATTCACTGTATATTTAAGTGAATGATTAGATTAAATTTGTTTTGCTATTATGAAAATAATATGTATTTATTTAATGGAAGCATAATTAGATGATCTTAGTAATTTGTGAGAATTTGAAGTTATGTTAATAGTGGTTAAGATATAATTATTATTCACCATATTATATATATGAGTGATACCCAATGTTTATTTAAAAGGGTTTTTAATAAGATTTTTAAAAGAATATTTTAAAGTTAAAAGTTATACTTAAGTTTGATTATGAATTCAAGTTATGGGTTTGGAATTAGTACTTAGACACTAATTTCTCAAGGTTTTATAAAAATTGTGATTATTTCTTACTTAAGAATTGTTTTTAAAGAATTTATAAAATAAGTAATAGATAAGGATTTATTATTTTAAAATATTAAAAACTTTTGTAATAATATGTTTAATATTTTTATAATGTAATATATTTATTCAAGATCTTAAAAATGATTTTTATTTATTTTTAAGTATTATTTTTATGTTTATAAAATTCCACAAAAGATTAAATGTATTTAAATATTTACTTCAAGTTTTATTTATAGAAGAGTTGAGTTAGTATTTTTATAAAATAGTGGATTTTTATACACAAAAATGATTTTTATTTATTTTTAGGATTTTTCCTTATTTTATGAGATTTCACTTAGGATGTCGTGGTGTTAAGATTTATTAGCTTTATATTTATTTTAAACAAATAAAGTTATATTTTTATTAGGTAGATCTTATTTTTATGATTATTTTGATCTACCATATGTATATATCTTTTTTTCCTAGGGTTCAAAATGATTAGATAGCATTTTTAGTAATTTTATTTTACCCATTTATTTTTTTTTTCCATTTTCCTTTCTATTTTCAGGTTTGGGTCCACAGGTCAGTCCAACCCACTGGGTTGGGATAGACTACTTGGTTTGGTGCACACGGTCGGTTGACCCCGACCTTATCCTCTCCCTTGCCGCTCGTCCTCTTCCTGGCGATGTAGACATTGCCGCCCCTCTGGTTCGATTCCGGCGAACGCCGGCCATTTCGGTTGCCGCTGCCGGCCATTGAAGCTCCATCGCCGCCTGGCCAATCGGGTCCTCCGATTTGATTTGGCCCCGAGGCCTTATCGAGCTTGCCCTCTCTCATCTCCTGGCGCTAGGGTTCTGTGTTGGGGTCGTCGTGTGTCGGTGGTCCTGTGGTGCTCTTCGTCGGCCTAGACCTCCTCTTCCTCAGCTTGACGCCAGCGGGAAGGTGCGCAGGCGCAACCCCGGCGTCTCCTTCTCCTAATGCCTGCGGGACGGTGTTGTCAGCGCAACCCTAGCATCAGGTTCTTCCTCTGATTCGATGATGGTGTTGAACAGGAGTTGTTCCATGGATTCGTGTTGATGGATTTGATCCACAGTTGTGCTGTGATGATCTACTGCTAGTGGTGGCAATATAACTGATTGTTCTATGGTCCTCATGTGTTGTGACATTGGTTATGCTAGCTCTGATTAGAGTTTTGAATCAATCTGTTAGTAGAATATTGCTATAAGACATTGGCTACTGTGGAATAAATTCAATATACTAAATTCTATAACAGTCTGTTTGGATAGTTCACTATTTTTTTGATTCAAAAGAATTGTCCTTGACTGAACCATTTGGTTCAGTATGGGTTGGTGGTTCTATGGTTAATGGTGGTAATTGTGCCTATGACTCCTGTTGATCCATGTTATCCATGTGTTGTGAGTTTGGTGTTCAATTATTAAGGATGCTTTACTATTTCTGATGCTTAAATATGGATGATTGAGTCATGATTTGGTACTGACAATGATATTTGATACTAGATTTATCATGTGCTAGTAATTCTGGTGGCCTCTCTGAACAGTTGCTTATTGGATAGAATGGTGTATCACATATGAGTTTCTTATATGGTAGTGAAGTGTTCAGATGATCCTTTGAATTATAGCCTAAGGAAATGATTTAAACTGAACTGCTTAATGTAAACGTTGATTAGCCAGTATGAAAGATTGTTCTAATGGCTCCTGATGTCCTGGTTGTTGTTGTGGTGCCTCTAATGCTGGAGTGTGCACAGTGATAGATGAGATAATACTATGGTTGCCTTATTCTAGCTCTAGGACGAAATTAGCATAACAACTCTATGCTCACTGAGAGCTTGCTTTTCAAATAATTTTCTTACTTAAAATGATAAGAACCAATACCAATATGGATCTAATGGCTCCTCCTTACTACTCACTTGGCTAATTCTATGCTGCGATTTGTGGTTCCTAGTGGATCTTGTTCCTGGATGCTTCTTGATCTGCTCCTCCTTACTGCTCACTTGGCTTGCTCCCTCTCATACTGCTGCCTTGCTCTTGATCTCCTCTTGGATGGGTTAAATAATCAACCAGATGCTGATTGGGTGGTGGGTTTGGTGGTGGTGTGAAGAGATGAATGGGTGTTCTTTGAGAAGAACATGTTGTGTGGATATAACTGCATGGATGTGGTTAGGAATTGGTTTGGACAGAAAATAGAGAAGTGTTGGCTTTGCTTCTACGACAGTAGGTTGCCTTATCAGTTCCCTGATGTCTCTATGTGTTGACAACACACACATTTGCATGTGTTGTGTTAGCTGTCTGTGGGCTTGCCTCACCCAAATGGATCAGATCAAGTAAAAATCTGATGTTTTACCAATTGCCTTTTTCTTTGACTTTGGTAAAAATTTCCCCTGGCCAATGATGGTGCTCTGAGGCTATTATTTGATAAGAATAGTTACTATTCACTTGGTGAAACTTGTCCCTTCAAATTAAGCTCTATGATGAGACAAAACAGTGCACTTCACTGTTGATATCTAAGGGATCAATATATACTCTAACCCCCTTATTATTTTGCTTTTGTTTTATGTCCTTGTAAATTGTTTTGCAGATATACAAGATCAAGAAGGAAATCCTTGGGTCATGAAGATTTAGTTTAGGATTCTATCTATTATTCTTGTAATCTTGTTTTTCTTTTTTACTTTGAATATTGTAATTGCCAGTGTAATATGGTATAATAATAGAGTATAAATTTTCTTTCTCTTGTATTATTCATATTTCCATATTCTTTTCTATTTGAATAAATGTAAGACTTTGTAATATATGTATCTACTTATAGTAAAGAATTCTTTTAGTTATTTCATTTGTGTAATTATTTTTTATATTTTTTTATAGAAATTTACTTTTATTCTTTTATTGTAACAATAATATAACATTGTATTATATAATAAAGTGTTCCATTTTTCTTGGAACCAAATAAATATTTACATCTTACCTATAAATAAGAATAACATTCTTGTTTATTATTATCATTCACTTCTTTCAATTTTGTTTTATTAATTGAGACTTATAATTAGTGTATCTTTTCAGAAATAAGATTTCACCTCTTATTTCTTATTAAAAATTAATTTACAATTCTTATTCTATTTCAAATTCTTTTAGTATTCAAATCTATCGATTAAATATTCAAATTTTGAATTGTCTTCCTCTAAAACACAAAAGTACAATAGAGGTCATGTAAAAATCTATCGCACCTGCCCTAATGTTTCCATCAGAACAAGAGCGATCTCGATCCCTCTATAGCTTCTTTAGTTTTGCGCGAAAATTCTCTAGATTTTCTGATGCATGAATGCAATGCACAAACATGTGTCCTGTCTATTTCAAGGTGCTAATCTTGGGATGTTACAAACTCTCCCCGTTAAAATAAACTTCGTCCTCGAAGTTCGTACTCTCTTGCGTTTCGGAATGAGGAATTGACTTGTATTGGTGTAACATCCCAAAAATACTAAACTTAAATCATCAAACTCTAATCATCAAAATTAGGGTTAACAAAAACTTTTCTAATTAAAATTATGAAGGCATGCATATGTGTGTGCATTTAATTTGAAATTCTTTTGAACCACCTTGTTTGTGTGTTTCCTTGCTTGTAAAATGTTTCTTAGGTGAAATAAACATCATCTAAACATTTCCCAAACTTTTCCTAAAGACAAATAAATCAAAACCAATAAAATAAAGGAATGGTCATTTTGACCAATTTAACTCCCATGCCTACTTTGGCTGTCTCAAACTTTCAGAACCTAATGGAAACTTTTCTGGATCTTTGCACCCCTTGAATGTACTCATAACAAGGTATCAAGGCCCACTTTGTGATCATCCAGAAACTTTTTCAAAAACCACTCAAACAAGCTCAACTTTCAAAACCCAAGCATCTGCAGACTCACCAGCACCAATCTAGCAAACCCACCATAAATCTTTTCAAAATTAAAAACTTGATTTCATGCGGCCATTTCATCAAACAGGTTGCAGACACAAATCATCAAAATCCTAAACACTATAGTGAGCAGTGATTGAAGCCTAACTTGTTCCCTCTCTATCTCACAACTAGCTCAGTAGATCATCTAGCAAGATTAACTAAACACTAGCACCAATGTGAGCTTGGCATTACCATCAATGGTGAACAACTGAAGCCAACCTTGTCACCCCCATGTCGACAGCAAGCTAGGAAGAGAAGCAAGTCTAGCCAGCATGTCTGGGAGGCAGCCCACCGTCCACCGCCACCCCCTGTCCCAGCCGCGAGCGTTGCCAAGCCCTGGACCACACGCACGAACCATGCCAACCTTCCCAGCGACCATGCCGAGCGTGTGCCAGAGCGCCACCCTCGACCGAAGCCCACAGACCGCGCGCCTCCCTCACCGCATGCATACACAATCCTCACCGACCCAGGAGACCGCCAGACATCCTTGTTCGCTGCCCCGTGCCGCACAGCCACCGCTCGACGTCAAAGACGCCGCCTCTGCCGCGCAGAGCACCGTCGCGTTCCGACCAAGCCGCACCGCCCCACGCCTCAAAACCATGTTGTTGAGCATCGCCAGGGAACACCGCACCGTCCCCTACCTTCGCCCATGCCAATAGCCTCCTGTAACATCGCCCCCGACGAGCTCACCTTGCGCCCCGTCGGTCCCCTCGCTCGACTATAAATAGAGGCCACCCCCAGTCGATTTCTTCACACCACCTCACTCCCCTCTCCTCACTAATCGTGCCACACCGTTCCCGGAGCAAGGCGACCACCACCTCGCCAGAATTTCACCGGAGCCCGCCGCCTCTGGAGAAGAAAGGCGCCATCGATTTCGTCCACCCTAGGAGCTGCCGCGACCACCCCTGAGTTTGCCGTTGTCGACTTCGTTGTTCGCCCTCCTCGCCGACCCTCGCATGCACCCCGGTGATCCCCCAGCACCCCTCACTAGCCGCGCTAGGTTTCTTTCTCGCCGGCGTTGCCTCGCGTCGACGATGACTCCCAGCCGTTGGATTAGAATCAGATCGAACGACCCACATTGCCCCGTACCGCTTCGCCCCTCCCTGTCTCACTGATGAGTGGGGACACCCACTTAAGCAGCCCGCGGGAGCATTGCGCTTAGCAGGCCGGCCCGTTAACTTTTCCCGCGCAGCCTAGTTATTCAAATTAAACCTTTTCTATTTTATTTCAAACTCACTTCTGTACCCAACTTCAAAATTCAACCCAGATCGATTCAGTGCACCAAATTGAATGAAACTAAATTTGTTAGAAACGACTGGGAATGCTGAATCCAAGCCCATTGGATTCAAGTCATTTGGATCTATAGATCACCCATGGTGAAAATACCAAGGCAGGAGCTTTTCTGCATTCAAACATTTTTCAAATTTAAACCATAATAGATTTTGAGTTGATTCCAACTCTCAAAAATCACATTTAACCATACCTTTCAGAATATATAAAAATATATAGGTTTACTTGCAGAAATAAGGTTCAAGTAATAAAAGAATGCTACATAAGCATTTCTAGACACATTAATTAATTAAAATAAAAGGGTAAAACCTTATTAAATTGTGACACCACTTTAAATCACATTCCCTTGGACTACAATATGTGGTGATGACATGTGTCAACATGATCCCATGTTTGGTTTGGAAAATGTTAAATCTTAAGTAGTTTTTCAATGAGTAGAAATTACTTTTCTAAAAATAAAAGGAATTAAACCAAGCTTTAATCTTGTAATGTTAGAGATGATGCTAGGTCATCTATAGGACCCTTGTGTGTGATGATTGCAAGTAGTTAAGTATTGTTTGGTGATTGTGTATCTCGTATTTATTTATAGACGCTAGTACCGACCAAGGATACGAGGAGGAAGGAGGATACTACGAAGAAGAAGCCGAGGAGAACTTCAACCACTGCTCTGCACAAGGCAAGCTGATGCTATACCTATGCAAGCTTATACTGAGATTGTGCAAGCTTTATTAACTAAGTGGACCAATGCAAGCTAACCCTTGCAAGATACCCTACTAATGCCACAAACCACTACTTGTTACTATGCCCACTATATGCCTTAAGCATATGTGATCATATCCACTTGATAAACCATTCCTAGTTTTATTTGCAAGTCTATTACTTTATTTCTTTATCAAATCTCTTACTTAGAGTTTACTGAAATAAATGATAGATACTAGAAGAATATGTGAACGTTGCATAAAGAGCATAAAATTTGTCCTAAGCTAGATAATCTTGATGTCATCCTAAAGCATGAGATTGAACTTAGCTAAAACTCCACTAGTTTACCACCCCTTATTATTACTTACCCCCACCTGTAGATGCTAGTGCTAAGCATAAAACGTGATCAACTTTAGATGGGAATACTTGGTGGAAAAATGGTTATGAAAACCTTGGAATGAAGGATCATTCTATTGAAATGTTTTGGACATGTGTTCCCGAACACCTGATGATTTTGGTGATGAAAATGTTGAGGCATGAGCCTTAGCCCTTTATAAAACTGATAGTTGTCTGGATGCGATACCATTCCAATTTTATCGTACAACCACAATACCCGAATATTGGGTAGGGCTTGACTGGAAGCTTATATACCTTAGTATTAGTTCCCTCACGGCCAAGGTCTGAGCTGAGGCTACCTTGTGAAGATTGTCCACCTGTGTAGTACCCAAGATGACAGTTGGTCATGGTTGGGAGGCCAAACTCACAGGAGAGGTGCTTATACTAGGGCGTGTAATCGAAAGGATATGATTTATTATCCGCATACTGAGTATGGTGAATTCATGATTTGTTCCTAACGGATGTATCGAATGTTGTGGTGAAAGTGTACAATCTCTGCAGAGTGTCAAACTATTCGAATAGCCGCGTCCGCGGTTATGGACAGTTGGAGTGGCCATACTGTTCCCCCGTCAGACTTTTCAAAATGACTTGTGAAAGAATTGAGACTTTGACTTGACCACAACAGGGTTGTGATATGAAATACAAATTCCCACTTAGGAGTTATAAAATTTTGACGAGCATTCGTTGCTTCTAAACTTAGTAGAGGTAAATCTGGCTTTTGCAAAACAACCCTAGAGCCTAGTGTCCTATTATCCAAAAACCCCTTTTACCTGTTAGTATTAGTTTGCGAGTACTTAAAGAGTACTCATGGCTTTGTCCCTGGCTATTCCCATGGCCAGACTATGAAGAGGAGTACCTTGAGGATGGACCCCAGGAAGGTTACGACAACTAGGATCATCTCCCATCGTTAGCATTGCATGTGACCCCGAAGATGGAGCTTCGCCTACGCTACCGTTATTATCACGTATTCCGCTGATTGATGTTGTATTAAAAACTGGATCATGAGATCCCTATTTGTGTAAGAACTTATGTATCATTTGTAATAAATGATGTACTATGGTATCCAATTCGGTTATGTCTCGCAAAAATGGTAATCCTGGGATTGCGATGTATGGCATAACAGGAACCTGGGATTAAAAATCCGGGTGTTGACAAGTTGGTATCAGAGCTATCCTGACCATAGAAGACCCTAGTTAGGCTGGACATTTAAAACCAAAAACTTATTTTCCAAAACCAAAGAAAACAAATATTTACAAAAACTTATTCTCATTCTTATCCCTTTGATTCTTTCATGAAAATTCATGTTCCTCAAAAACTCTTGCAAAAATACATAAAATTGGACACACTTGACCACTCTACTAACTTACTCATCCTATATTCTTATAGATGGACGTGAAGTATAGCAAGTTTTACCAACTTGGGCATGGAGGAGACCTGATCTTTGAGAGGGATTTGGACCAGCTTTCGGAACTTCTGGAGCGTCCTCACCGCGAGTTCTTTGGAGCTCAGCTCAATGATCAAGGAGGAGAAGATCTGCAGTGGCTAATTGTTGCAAGTCTCCGAGGAAAGATTGAACCTCCCACTGTGGAGGGAATTCGGTTTACCTTGAGGGAAAACAACTGGCTCGGTGGACTTGCCAGAGCCATGCATGAAGCTCTTTCTCGTCTGTGTGGGCAGAGCATCAATCAGATCAAGGGTACTCGCTTCGAGTTTTGCCCAAGGCGTGATGCTAATGGACAACCACTGGAAGCCCCATACCACCCCGAGCTGAAGACCCAATTGGACCACCTTAGCTTCATGATGTACGATCGTCAGGAGGAGTTGGACAACTGCCATGACTACTGCAACCACAAGTCTGCCATCATCAAGACGAAGGACCAGACCATCGCCTTGCTAGCAAAGGATCGCAAGTCTCGCCGCTGTTAGCTTGACAAGAAGGAGCGCATCATTGCCCTTCTTCGCCACGGCATCTCATCTCTGGAGGAGACCATCCTCGAGAGAGACATGCAGTTGGAGGAAAGGGAGAATGCCGGAGAGGATCTTCGTGGAGACCCCTACTCCTATCTCAGCGACGACGACGATTTTCTGGAGGATCAGGCTATGGATTTCTTCACCGATGAGGATGATTTCGCCTTCATCGATGATGATGAGGATGATGAAGCCACATATTCCGAGGAGTAGTAGCACTTGAGCACTAGCTTAGTGAGTAGTATTCGGTCCCACTGTATCGTAGTTCTCAGAATGGTTCTTAAAACCATCTGCTTTCCTTTGATGTGTTGTGTGTTGTATCGTGTGCTATGAATGAATGAAAAAGCAAGTTGCTAGAAAAATCTGAGTCAAACCTTCAAACTTTTCAAAGACCCCAAAACTTTAGAAATTTCCCTCTTTTCTCATGATCTACCTCAATCTTCGAATGCCACGTGGAGGAAGTGGTTCAACCCCGGACCCGATGTTGCAGATTCTGCAAATGTTAACTTCTGACCGTGAAGCTGAAAGAGCGGAACATCAAGCCAACCTAGCCACCCTTCAGCAGATAGCCCAGCTATCCCACAACAACCAAGGCCATGGAAATCAGGACCACCATGGATCTAAGCTCAAGAATTTCCAGAATACCAACCCACCTATTTTCACTAAGTCAGAAGAACCCCTCGACGCCGATGATTGGCTGCAAACCATGGAAAATAACTTAGAAGTAGCCGGAGAGGAAGCCAATGAGAAAGTCCTGTTCGCCACCCACTATCTAGCCGGAGATGCCAGAACATGGTGGAACAATGTTCACGCAATGACCGGAGGCCAGATGATGACCTGGGAGGAATTCAAGGTCAAGTTTAGCAGAACCCATGTGCCACCGGGTTTGATCAAGAGAATGAGACGAGTTCAGAGAGATGAAGCAAGGAAGGATGACTGTAGTGGAATACCGTGACAAATTTTTGTCATTAGCTAGGTATGCCCCGGATGAAATAGACACTGAAGCCAAGAAGAAAGAAAGATTCCTGAATGGTCTGCATGATGAGATGCAGAAGGTGTTAGTCAATATCCCCTTTGCGGATATTGAAGCCCTTGTCGACTCTGCTATCCAGATGGAAGGAAAGATCAACCAAGCCAATGAGAACCGCAAGCGTCGTATGATGCATCAGCCAGGAACCCATCAGACCTCAAAGTATCGCCCTAACCCATCTCCAGGATTTGCCCCAAGGACCAACAGACCCCCTATGAACCTTCCCACCTATCCCAACCGTGGAAACCCTAGACCCGGAGGAAACCACAACAACCCCGGCAACTCTAGCAATTTCAATCGTGCCCCACACAAGTTCAACAACAACAATGTTACCGCCAACACCAACACTGCCCCGAGGACTGGAAGCAATGTTGTGCCTGTAGCAGCCAAGGACAAGTCGCAAGTGACCTGTTATGACTGTCGAAATAAAGGCCACTATTTCAACAAGTGCCCCAACAAGAAGAATGCTGCAGCCCCCAATGCCAATGTCCCAGCTCAGCAGCAGCGTCGTGTTCAGCCAGGAAGAAGATTTTCCCTAGGGAATTCAGTCAACCACAATGTCCGTCTTTTTCTCATGCATGCTGAAGAAGCTCAGGAAGCGCCAGACGTCGTGCTGGGTATGTTTTCGATTAATTCAGTACTTGCAAGAGTGTTGTTTGATTCTGGTGCATCACATTCATTTTTCACCGAAGAATTTGCATGCACTAGTAAAATTCAACCAACCAAACTGAAGCATGTCATGATTGTTCAAATTCCCGGATCAACCACCAAGGCTAGGCAAATTTGCAAAGCCGTCCCTATCCGAATCCATGGCATAGATTTTTATGCAAATCTGATAGTACTCGGAACTAAAGGTTTGGAAGTAGTACTAGGAATGGATTGGATGTCCAAACATAAAGGATTAATTGACTGTGCCAAGAAAGCCATAACTATGACCAGTACCACTGGAATATCAGTCGAGCATATATCTAAAACCTTACCCCGCCAATTCAAGTGTAACAAGAGTATAGCCCAACCTACCATTGACCAAGTCCGGATAGTCTGTGAATACCCCGATGTATTTCCAGATGTTTTGCCCGGTATGCCCCCAGATCGGGATATCGAGTTCATCATCGAACTAATCCCCGGAACTGGACCCATAGCCCAGAGACCATATAGTATGAACCCGTCAGAGCTTGCAGAACTGAAGAAGCAACTGGATTCCATGCTGGAAATTGGATTGATTCAACCAAGTGCGTCACCTTGGAGATCACCTGTCTTGTTTGTGGACAAGAAGGATGTAGGTAACCGTTTGTGTACAGATTATCGGAAGTTGAATGATGTCACCATCAAGAACAAGTACCCCTTGCCGAAGATAGAGGATTTGTTTGATCAGTTGACCGGTGCCAAAGTGGTTTCTAAGATTGATCTTAGATTTGGCTATCATCAACTCCAAATTCGTGCAGAGGATATTCCAAAGACTGCCTTTACCACCAGATATGGATTGTATGAGTATACGGTCATGTCTTTCGGATTAACCAATGCCCCCGCTTATTTCATGAATCTCATGAATAAGATTTTTATGGACTTCCTGGATAAGTTTGTCTTTGTTTTCATCGATGACATTCTGATTTATTCCAAATCAGAAGAAGAACATGAGCTACACCTAAGGACCATTCTTGGAACCCTTAGAGAGCATCAGCTGTATGCAAAGTTTAGCAAATGTGAATTCTGGTTACAGGAGGTAGGATTCCTCGGTCACATTGTATCAGCCGGAGGGATTGCTGTTGACCCTGCCAAAGTGAAAGATGTAGAAGATTGGCAAGCCCCAACCACTCAAACCCAAGTTCGTGCATTTCTCGGATTGGCGGGATATTACCGCAAATTCGTAGACGGATTCTCTAGTATCGCCAGACCCATGACCCAATTGCTGAAGAAGGACAAGAAGTTTGAATGGACCGACAAATGCAAAGCGAGTTTTCAAGAACTCAAGAGGAGATTGATTTCAGCCCCAATCTTGATCATGCCGGATATCACGAAGCCCTTCGATGTGTATTGTGATGCATCCAAGATTGGTCTCGGATGTGTGCTAATGCAAGAAGGCAAAGTTATATCTTATCTATCGCGACAACTGAAACAACATGAGAAAAACTACCCAACCCATGACCTCGAACTCGCAGCCGTAGTTCAACCCTGAAGACATGGAGACATTACCTGATGGGAAACCGTTGTGAAATTTATTCGGATCACAAGAGCCTAAAGTATATATTCACTTAGAAGGAGCTGAATATGATGCAGAGAAGATGGATTGAGCTAATCAAGGATTACGATATGGACATTCACTATCACCCAGGTAAAGCCAACGTAGTAGCCGATGCCCTTAGCAGATTGCCGTGCCGCTTGAACTCCATGATTTTTAAGGAGCAACCAAGTTTGCACAAAAAGATGGAAGCTTTTCGAATGGAATTAGTATGTGAAGGATTTTTGGCTAGCATAGAACTCCAGCCCACTTTGATCAGTCAGATTAAAGAGGTGCAGAAGGGAAATGCCAGTATTGATGGAATCAAGCGTCATATCGGTACAGGCAAAGTACCTGGATTCACCGAGGACGAAGAAGGAGTTTTGTGGTACAAAGGAAGCCTTTGTGTACCATCAAATTCTGAGTTGAAAGAAGTTATTTTGAAGGAGGCTCATGATACTCTTTATTCTATCCATCCCGAAGGAACTAAGATGTATCAAGATTTAAAAGAGCAATTTTGGTGGCATAAGATGAAGAGAGAAATCGGAAGCTATATCGCCAAGTGTGATATATGTCAGCGAGTCAAGGCAGGACATCAAAGACCCGCTGGATTGTTGCAACCCTTGCAGATTCCGGAATGGAAATGGGATTATGTAGGAATGGACTTTATCACTGGACTACCTACTTCTAGTAGGGGAAATGACTCTATCTGGGTCATAGTGGACAGATTGTCCAAAGTCGCCCATTTCTTGCCCGTCAAGACCACATATTAGAGTTCGAAACTAGCGGAATTATACATCGCTAGAATTATCAGTTTGCACGGAGTCCCCAAGAACATAGTATCGGCTCGAGGAACTCAGTTTACCTCGAGATTCTGGAAGAAAGTCCAAGAAGGTTTAGGAACCCGCCTAGATTTCAGTACCGCTTATCACCCTTAGACCGATGGACAAACGGAGCGAGTAAATCAAATACTCGAAGATATGCTGAGAACATGTGTGTTAGAATATGGATCCAAGTGGGAAGATTTTCTGCCGTTCGCAGAATTTTCATACAACAATAGTTATCAAGTCAGTTTGCAAATGGCCCCATTTGAATTCATGTACGGGAGGAAGTGTCGCACCCCTTTGAACTGGTCGGAAGTAGGAGAGAGTCAGATCTTCGGACCCGACATCGTACGAGAAGCAGAAGAGAAGGTTCATAAGATTCATGAGCACCTTAAGACCGCCCAATCCCGACAGAAGAGTTACGCTGACAAGAGACGTAGAGACCTTGCCTTCAACATAGGAGATTTTGTTTATCTGAAAGTGTCGCCATTGAAGGGAATGCAGTGTTTCCAACTCAAAGGAAAGTTAGCCCCCAGATATATCGGACCTTTCAAAGTTCTGAACCGTCGAGGAGAAGTGTCGTATCAATTGGAACTACCTGAAGAGATGTCAGCCGTGCACAATGTGTTCCATATCTCATTACTTCGCAAGTGTCTCGAAGTCCCCGAGAAGACCGAAGTGTTCAAGAATATCGATCATCGGACCATAGAGATCAACGATGACCTGACCTATCCCGAAGTACCCATCCGTATTTTGGAAGAAGCCTTCAGAACTACACGAACCCGAAGAATCAAGTTTCTCAAGATCTAGTGGAGCAACCACACAGAAGAGGAAGCCACCTTGGAACGCGAAGATCACATCAGGACGGAGTTTCCCGATCTCTACAAATCCTAGGTAATCTTTTCGTCCTTTTTCAAATCTCGGGACGAGATTTTGTTTAAGGGGGGAAGGTTTGTAACATCCCAAAAATACTAAACTTAAATCATCAAACTCTAATCATCAAAATTAGGTTTAACAAAAACTTTTCTAATTAAAATTATGAAGGCATGCATATGTGTGTGCATTTAATTTGTAATTCTTTTGAACCACCTTGTTTGTGTGTTTCCTTGCTTGTAAAATGTTTCTTAGGTGAAATAAACATCATCTAAACATTTCCCAAACTTTTCCTAAAGACAAATAAATCAAAACCAATAAAATAAAGGAATGGTCATTTTGACCAATTTAACTCCCATGCCTACTTTGGCTGTCTCAAACTTTCAGAACCTAATGGAAACTTTTCTGGATCTTTGCACCCCTTGAATGTACTCATAACAAGGTATCAAGGCCCACTTTTTGATCATCCAGAAACTTTCAAATGCATAGTTTAAATGACAATTCAAAATTGAATCTTTATCATATGGGAAGATCCCACTTTTTCAAAAACCACTCAAACAAGCTCAACTTTCAAAACCCAAGCATCTGCAGACTCACCAGCACCAATCTAGCAAACCCACAAAAAAATTTTTCAAAATTCAAAACTTGATTTCATGCGGCCATTTCATCAAACAGGTTGCAGACACAAATCATCAAAATCCTAAACACTATAGTGAGCAGTGATTGAAGCCTAACTTGTTCCCTCTCTAGCTCACAACCAGCTCAGTAGATCATCTAGCAAGATTAACTGAACACTAGTACCACTGTGAGCTTGGCATTGCCATCAATGGTGAACAGCCGAAGCCAACCTTGTCACCCCCATGTCGACAGCAAGCAAGGAAGAGAAGCAAGTCTAGCCAGCATCTCTGGGAGGCAGCCCACCGTCCACCGCCACCCCCTGTCCCAGCCGCGAGCGTTGCCAAGCCCTGGACCACACGCACGAACCATGCCAACCTTGCCAGCGACCATGCGGAGCATGCGCCAGAGCGCCACCCTCGACCGAAGCCCACAGACCGCGCGCCGCCCTCACCACGTGCATACACAATCCTCACCGACCCAGGAGACCGCCTGACATCCTTGTTCGCCGCCCCGTGCCGCACAGCCACCGCTCGCCGTCAAAGACGCCGCCTCTGCCGCGCAGAGCACCGTTGCGTTCCGACCAAGCCGCACCGCCCCACGCCTCAAAACCATGACATTGAGCATCGCCAGGGAAAACCGCACCGTCCCCTACCTTCGCCCATGCCAATAGCCGCCTGTAACATCGCCCCCGACGAGCTCACCTTGTGCCCCGTCGGTCCCCTCGCTCGACTACAAATAGAGGCCATCCCCAGTCGATTTCTTCACACAACCTCACTTCCCTCTTCTCACTAATCGTGCCACACCGTTCCCGGAGCAAGGCGAGCACCACCTCGCCGGAATTTCACCGGAGCCCGCCGCCTCTGGAGAAGAAAGGCGCCATCGATTTCGTCCACCCCAGGAGCTGCCGCGACCACCCCTGAGTTCGCCGTCGTCGACTTCGTCGTTCGCCCGCCTCGCCGACCCTCGCCTGCACCCCGGTGAGCCCCCAGCACCCCTCACTAGCCACGCTAGGTTTCTTTCTCGCCGGCGTTGCCTCGCGTCGACGATGACTCCTAGCCGTTGGATTAGAATCAGATCGAACGACCCACATTTCCCCGTACCGCTTCGCCCCTCCCTGTCTCACTGACGAGTGGGGACACCCACTTAAGCAGCCCGCGGGACCACTGCGCTTAGCAGGCCGGCCCGTTAACTTTTCCCGCGCAGCCTAGTTATTCAAATTAAACCTTTTCTATTTTATTTCAAACTCACTTCTGTACCCAACTTCAAAATTCAACCCAGATCGATTCAGTGCACCAACTTCAATGAAACTAATTTTGTTAGAAAGGTCTGGGAATGCTGAATCCAAGACCGTTGGATTCAAGTCATTTGGATCTATAGATCACCCATGGTAAAAATAACAAGGCAGGAGCTTTTATGCATTCAAACATTTTTCAAATTTAAACCATAATAGCTTTTGAGTTGATTCCAACTCTCAAAAATCACATTTAACCATACCTTTCAGAATATATAAAAATATATTGGTTTACTTGCAGAAATAAGGTTCAAGTAATAAAAGAATGCTACATAAGCATTTCTAGACACATTAATTAATTAAAATAAAAGGGTAAAACCTTATTAAATTGTGACACCACTTTAAATCACATTCCCTTGGACTACAATATGTGGTGATGACATGTGTCAACATGATCCCATGTTTGGTTTGGAGAATGTTAAATCTTAAGTACTTTTTCAATGAATAGAAATTACTTTTCTAAAAATAAAAGGAATTAAACCAAGCTTTAATCTTGTAATGTTAGATATGATGCTAGGTCATCTATAGGACCCTTGTGTGTCATGATTGCAAGTAGTTAAGTATTGTTTGGTGATTGTGTATCTCGTATTTATTTATACACGCTAGTACCGACCAAGGATACGAGGAGGAAGGAGGATACTACGAAGAAGAAGCCGAGGAGAACTTCAACCACTGCTCTGCACAAGGCAAGCTGATGCTATACCTATGCAAGCTTATACTGATATTGTGCAAGCTTTATTAACTAAGTGGACCAATGCAAGCTAACCCTTGCAAGGTACCCTACTGATGCCACAAACCACTACTTGTTACTATGCCCACTATATGCCTTAAGCATATGTGATCATATCCACTTGATAAACCAATCCTAGTTTTATTTGCAAGTCTATTACTTTATTTCTTTATCAAAGCTCTTACTTAGAGTTTACTGAAATAAATGATAGATACTAGAAAAATATGTGAAGGTTGCATAAAGATCATAAAATTTGTCCTAACCTACATAATCTTGATGTCATCCTAAGGCATGAGATTGAACTTAGCTAAAACTCCACTAGTTTACCACCCCTCATTATTACTTACCCCCACCTGTAGATGCTAGTGCTAAGCATAGAACTTGATCAACTTTAGATGGGAATACTTGGTGGAAAAATGGTTATGAAAACCTTGGAATGAAGGATCATTCTATTGAAATGTTTTGGACATGTGTTCCCGAACACCTGATGATTTTGGTGATGAAAATGTTGAGGCATGAGCCTTAGCCCTTTATAAAACTGATAGTTGTCTGGATGCGATACCATTCCAATTTATCGTACAACCACAATACCCGAATATTGGGTAGGGCTTGACTGGAAACTTATATACCTCAGTATTAGTTCCCTCACGGCCAAGGTCTGAGCTGAGGCTACCTTGTGAAGATTGTCCACCTGTGCAGTACCCAAGATGACAGTTGGTCATGGTTGGGAGACCAAACTCACAGGAGAGGTGCTTATACTAGGGCGTGTAATCGAAAGGCTAGGATTGATTATCCGCATACTTAGTATGGTGAATTCAGGATTTGTTCCTGACGGATGTATCGAATGTTGTGGTGAGAGTGTACAATCTATGCAGAGTGTCAAACTATTCGAATAGCCGCGTCCGCGGTTATGGACAGTTGGAGTGGCCATACTGTTCCCCCGTCAGACTTTTCAAAATGACTTGTGAAATGAATTGAGACTTTGACTTGACCACAACAGGGTTGTGATATGAAATACAAATTCCCACTTAGGAGTTATAAAATTTTGACGAGCATTTTGTTGCTTCTAAACTTAGTAGAGGTAAATCTGGCTTTTGCAAAACAACCCTAGAGCCTAGTGTCCTATTATCAAAAACCCCTTTTACCTGTTAGTATTAGTTTGCGAGTACTTAAAGAGTACTCATGGCTTTGTCCCTGGCTATTCCCATGGCCAAAATATCAAGAGGAGTACCTTGAGGATGGACCCCAGGAAGGTTACGACAACTAGGATCATCTCCCATCGTCAGCATTGCCTGTGACCCCGAAGATGGAGCTTCGCCTACGCTACCGATATTATTACGTATTCCGCTGCTTGATGTTGTATTAAGAACTGGATCATGAGATCCCTATTTGTGTAATAACTTATGTATCATTTGTAATGGATGATGCACTATGGTATCCAATTCTGTAATGTCTCGCAAAAATGGTAATCCTGGGATTGCGATGTATGGCATAACAGGCATCTGGGATTAAAATTCCGGGTGTTGACAATTGGTTACGACCTTTCTCAACTTCATGGTAACCTCAAATGGGAATAATTCCGGGTATGGCATAACAGGCATCTAGGATGGAAAAATCTGGGTCTTGACAAGTTGGTATCAGATCCATGCTGACCATAGGAGACCCTAGTTAGGCTGGACGTTTAAAAACAAAAACTTATTTTCCAAAACCAAAGAAAACAAATATTTACAAAAAATTATTCTCATTCTTATCCCTTTGATTCTTTCATGAAAATTCATGTTCCTCAAAAACTCTTGCAAAAATACAGAAAATTGGACACACTTGACCACTCTACTAACTTACTCATCCTATATTCTTATAGATGGACGTGAAGTACATCAAGTTTTACCAACTTGGGAATGGAGGAGAAATGATCTTTGAGAGGGATTTGGACCAGCTTTCGGAACTTCTGGAGCGTCCTCACCCCAAGTTCTTCGGAGCACAGCTCAATGATCAAGGAGGAGAAGATCTGCAGTGGCTAATTGCTGCAAGTCTCCGAGGAAAGATTGAACCTCCCACTGCGGAGGGAATTTAGTTGACCTTGAGGGAAAACAACTGGCTCGATGGACTTGCCAGAGCTATGCAAGAAGCTCTTTCCCGTCTGTGTGGGAAAAGCGTCAATCAGATCAAGGGTACTCGCTTTAAGTTTTTCCCAAGGCGTGATGCTAATGGACAACCACTGGAAGCCCCATACCACCCCGAGCTGAAGACCCAATTAGACCACCTTAGCTTCATGATGTACGATCGTCAGCAGGAGTTGGAAAACTGTCGTGACTACTGCAACCACAAGTCTGCCATCATCAAGACGAAGGACCAGACCATCGCCCTGCTAGCAAAGGATCGCAAGTCTCGCCGCCGTCAACTCGACAAGAAGGAGTGCATCATTGCCCGTCTTCGCCACCGCATCTCATCTCTGGAGGAGACCATCCACGAGAGAGACATGCAGTTGGAGGAAAGGGAGAATGCCGGAGAGGATCTTCGTGAAGACCCCTACTCCTATCTCAGCGATGACGACGATTTTCTGGAGGATCAGGCTATGGATTTCTTCACCGATGAGGATGATTTTGCCTTCATCGATGATGAGGAGGACGATGAAGCCACAGATTCCGAGGAGTAGTAGCACTTGAGCACTAGCGTAGTGAGTAGTATTCGGTCCCACTGTATCGTAGTTCTCAGAATGGTTCTTAAAACCATCTGCTTTTCTTGGTTGTAGTGTGTGTTGTATCGTGTGCTATGAATGAATGAATGAATGGACAGTTGGAGTGGCCATACTGTTCCCCCGTCAGACTTTTCAAAATGACTTGTGAAATGAATTGAGACTTTCACTTGACCACAACAGGGTTGTGATATGAAATACAAATTCCCACTTCGGAGTTATAAAATTTTGACGAGCATTCGTTGCTTCTAAACTTAGTAGAGGTAAATCTGGCTTTTGCAAAACAACCCTAGATCCTAGTGTCCTATTATCCAAAAACCCCTTTTACCTGTTAGTATTAGTTTGCGAGTACTTAAAGAGTACTCATGGCTTTGTCCCTGGCTATTCCCATGGCCAGACTATGAAGAGGAGTACCTTGAGGATGGACCCTAGGAAGGTTACGACAACTAGGATCATCTCCCATTGTCAGCATTGCCTGTGACCCCGAAGATGGAGCTTCGCCTATGCTACCGTTATTATTACGTATTCCACTGCTTGATGTTGTATTAAGAACTGGATCATGAGATCCCTATTTGTGTAAGAACTTATGTATCGTTTGTAATGGATGATGTACTATGGTATCCAATTCTGTTATGTCTCGCAAAAATGGTAATCCTGGGATTGCGATGTATGGCATAACAGGCATCTGGGATTAAAATTCCGGGTGTTGACAATTGGTTACGACCTTTCTCAACTTCATGGTAACCTCAAATGGGAATAATTGTAATATCCCATATCCATATCTTTTTCTTGAATTGACAATTCTCAAACTTGTTGTCTTCCATATCACAAAGTTATTTTTACTATCATCCCTTAGGGATATGTCTTTATTATAACATCCTTAAATTGGGGTCTCTTCTTTAGTTCATTTCACTAGTTAGGTATCCTAATCCAACTCCTTTACTTGATTATCAAACTTCCTTACTATACTGTGTAAGGTCTAGGAAGTCCCCCTAAAACAGGGTTTTAATTGTTATAACACAATAGTTGTGGCCAAAAGACTAATATTTTTTGGTTTGTCAAGGTATGGTTTACACTGGTAATCCTTCCGAATATTGGTTTTGAACACATTTAGTCCAAACCAATTGGAATTTCTAGTTCCTCTACACATGTCTAATTGGATATGTTTTATTCCCTCTTAAGGATCACTTAAGAGTTGTTTCTTCTAGAATTAGTCTGTAGAGATTAATCTATTTTATCTCTTTTAAGCTTTTACCTTATTACCTTAAGTACTTCTTCACATTCTATTTATTACTTATCTTAAGGTTTGAGTCCTACTATCTTGAAGTAAACTTTGATCTTTCATCTAGACATACTTCCAAAAGTAATTTTATAACAATGTCTTCTTTTTAACCTGATGAAAATAAGGTTTAATGTTGTCATAACTTAGTACTTCTTTTCCAACCTTTACTTGGAAAGTTGGATAACAATACTTCCACTTATTGTTTACTCTCCCCCTTAGGATTTACTAATGGTCTCTAAACTACAAATTTACCAACCATTGGCTTTTATGGTCTCTGTTCAGCTTATACTTAACCTATTTAAGGTCTCACGAAAGAATTACGGTATACCCACACAGTTGTGGATATCTGAAGTAAATCTTTCAGCATTATTTGTCTTACTTACTATTTGGAAATTTTCTCTTTGATAGATCTAACTTTGCGAAGCGCCTTGAAAGATGATTGCTTTAATTTTATAATCATTTAGGTCTTAATTAACTTAGGCCATGTTTTATGCTCTTTATGCAACCATTAAGATGATTTGGTTAACTATGTCAACCAACACGGGCTGCGGACAAGATACCAACTGTGGATCAGAATACCGACTATGGATCAAATACCAGCTGTGGATCATCCTAGGTTGTAGGTATTACCCTACGGCTTCCAACATCCTTATGGCATTCTCTCTGAACTGTCAAAGATTGAATACCATTTTTTATCCGAAACTTCGTATTTGCATTTATTCATGATGCTTCCATGAACTTGGTACAATTACTTTATTAACTTCCTATCAACATCACCTACTTTAGGTGAACTCTAAGTTCATGACTCCTTATTGCTCCAAGTATTTTCTACACTAGACTTCCTTCTTATATCTGGCTAAGAATAACCTAAGCTTGATCTATCCTTCAAACTGGGCTAATACTCCTTATATTTTGCTTCATTCTTCATGTAAATCTTCATCTTGGTCTTGGAACTCGTCCCTCCCTTACACGAATTCCCATTCCTATCTAGGTCTATAACATCAAGTAGTAACTGGATGTTGCAACATGCATTTGCACATCAAGTCAAACTTCATGTACAGATGTAGTCAATCAAGAAGATCCAAGAAAAATAAAAAAATCCAAATGTGGTACATATAACACACAATATTCTAAGCCCAGAATATAGTAGTTGAGTATATTATCTCTAGAATTCAGGCTTAGTTGTGTAGTATATGACACCTCCTCGTATAGGTTTACATCGTGATACTTAGCACATCGAGTCAAACTATACGTTGTCTCAATATTTACCCGAGTTGATCAACTACAACAGGATAATTTTTAAGCAAAGTGGTATCAATTTGGTGTTTATTACCTTCGGTCCCTTATTTGGAATGACTAGCTATAACCATCCTTACTTATTTTCATAATCTAACCTCACATGATCACTCCAAATGACTAACTAGCTTCTATTTGCTAACTTAAACCAAAGATTATTAGAAATTTCTAGCACATATGACTTCTATCATAGTTCTACCAAGTTATTTTCTTACTCTACCTAAAAGTAAATTACTAATTACTTATCATAATTATACTATCATCATGGTTTCAGAGCTAATCTCACCATGATCTTGTTATGTTTTACCTATTCATCATGATTTAAGAGCTAATCACATCATGATGATTTTATTTCTTACTGTACTATCATTAAGTCTTAACATAATTTCACTTCATCACTTAGAATTGTCAAGTGAATCCCACATGATTACTACTCTTTATATCAACATTTATCCTATTGATATTCATCATGTTGTCTTTGGTTATCAGCTGACCATAAGATTTCGCTATCTTACTTGAATACTAGGGTTAGGCTACACCATTAAGACTACTTCCATATGATGTCTTACACTTTCCTACAATATCTTGGTGGTTTATGTCTCCTTCGAAAGACACTAAATAACACTATACTGGGAAAAGGTAAAATAATTACTCCTAAGAAAGAATGACTTAAGCATCTGAATTAGGTGTGACAAGGTTATCCTCAAGTGGATACTCATCACAAGTCATAAGAATATTTGGTTTAGATAAGATGGCTCCTATAGTCACTATCCAACCTACAGATATCTTCCTAAAAGGGTTTCAATCCTAAGGTCAAAGCATATGCTCTGATACCAACTGCGGTGACCCAGCATACCACTACATGATGTAGTACACTATAGTCGTTGACATAACACCAATGAAACATTGTTCACTAGAATTACATCCCTTAGAGTGGTACAACAGAAATACAGCAGGTCAAAGACATGACTATAGGTTACAACTCAATTCTTTACACAAGATCCACAGAACACTCTAGGTTAAAGTGAGAGAAAGAAACTTCTTACAAAGAAGAATCAGAAATAAACAACTCAAAACTATCGTACTATTAAGACTAGGATCTTAACTAATGGTCTGGCATTGTTGTTATCGCAATACACTACAGAATTAGATTCTATGGCTAGAGATTATATTCCTATCTAATCAGAAACTTCGTCTTCACTTGAGTTGGTGTATATGTTGACTTTCTTGACTTCATTGAAGAGCTTTAGCTTTTGATGATGATACCCGGAGCATGACTTGATGTAGACGTCGTCTTAATAGCTTCAGAATCTAGCAAGGGTTAAGATGATACGTTGAGTACGAGCGTACTCATCAAGTTCACTAGAAAGTAGTGTTTGATGCACTATATCTACAACCAGAGACCATAGGTCGTAGGCAATGTAGGTTTTCGTAAACATTTCTTCAAAGGTTGCTTTTATTATGAAAAGCTATGTCCGTCAGCCTTCACGGGTTTACCAGAACTTTTTATGGAGTTCCTTTCCCGCAGCGTTCACAGCTCCTTCCCGGAACATGGAGTAACAAGTTACAGTTCTTACACGCTACAGAGGTGCGTCACTTTACCCATGAGAGATCTTAGCTTTGTTGCACATCCGAGTTGCATTCTCGTCCACACTTCCTTGGTGTGGGTCCCAGACTAAGATCCAAGCCAATCACTGTCCTTCCCCGCGACCCCGCATACACCGCAATCGTTGTATGCCCAAACTCAAGGTAGCCTTTTCCCCGTATAAAACGGCTATACCTTAGTTGGATAAAAACAACAACCATTAACACTAGAAATCTGTCTTTTGTAAGACCAGATCCATGGTAGACCTCTCCCCATATAAAACGGCTATACCCATGATCTGCAACTTACAAATGCCTAGAACAGTGTCCAATGTATGCGAAAGGGAGCCGATCCAGCTGACTTCTCTGACCCATTCCAAACTCATGGTTAACGCATGATATACGACACAAGAATCACTGGCGACATTAGTTGTTAAGTCCTATATGATATAATCCTGAGTGGTGGTATTCCAACTACCAGGTTTAATAAATTAGCTGATCACCCTGGATCGGTAACCAATAGTTCACATTGTTATCAAAAATAGTGTTTTCTGACCTTTTTGAAATGCAGGTGATGACAACACTGGATTTGCAAAATACTTTATAGAAAAATTCAAAGGACATGAGAAAGTGTGGAATTTCCTATTGTGATTGCAAGATTATGCACTCATGGTCTTCGAGAAAATATAAGATCCAATATCTGAAATCAGCATCATTGGTCCGCTAAGGACTAATGTTTAAAGAAGCAATATGCAGTTATGCATAAGTAATGCTATGCATTTTTTAAAACTCCCAAAGTGAATCCCCAATACTTTGAGTGAAGTGAGTTTAAGTAATTCTTTTAAGATTTGGTTTATCTTGAAATTTTACTTTATAAGTAATGACCTTTATAATGGATCTTAAGTGTTGCCAATTCAAAATATACAAGTAAAGTATAAAATAACGTGATTTATGGTTAATTGTCATTTGGTGACTATTGATAAACATCCTTGTGATTGAGTTCTTAAGAATTGAAGAACTTATTATAAGATTATTGTTTGAAGTGGCAAAAAGAATCATATTTGAAGAAAAGATTTCTTTTCTAAGGTTTAAACAATCTTTATTATTAATAGAACGTGATCAATGTCTTTAGGTGTTTGATTGATTAGTATGAACTTGAGATGCTTTATGTCTTAATTTAAATACACCAAAGTTAACTATAAAAACATAAGTAGTTTATTAGACATGATTTTTATAAGCTTTTGAGACTAAAGTTAACTTTAAAAGGGTAAATAAACTTAAGGTGGAATTGGTTTTAATTATTCTCTAGTTTTGGATTTATGATAGGTATAACTAAGGTGTGGAATTATTCACTTTATATTTAAGTGAATGATTAGATTAAATTTGTTTTGCTATTATGAAAATAATATGTATTTATTTAATGGAAGCATAATTAGATAATCTTAGTAATTTGTTAGAATTTGAAGTTATGTTAATAGTGGTTAAGATATAATGATTATTCACCATATTATATATATTAGTGATACCCAATGTTTATTTAAAAGTGTTTTTAATAAGATTTTTAATAGAATATTTTAAAGTTAAAAGTTATACTTAAGTTTGATTATGAATTCAAGTTATGGGTTTGGAATTAGTACTTAGACACTAATTTATCAAGGTTTTATAAAAAATGTTATTATTTCTTACTTAAGAATTGTTTTTAAAGAATTTATAAAATAAGTATTAGATAAGGATTTATTATTTTAAAATATTGAAAACTTTTCTAATAATATGTTTAATATTTTTCTAATGTAATATATTTATTCAATATCTTAAAAAAGATTTTTATTTATTTTTAAGTGTTATTTTTATGTTTATAAAATTCCATAAAAGATTAAATGTATTTAAATATTTACTTCAAATTTTATTCAGAGAAGAGTTGAGTTAGTATTTTTATAAAATAGTGAATTTTTTTATACACAAAAATGATTTTTATTTATTTTTAGGATTTTTCCTTATTTTATGAGATTTCACATAGGATGTAGTTATATTTTTATTAGGTAGACCTTATATTTATGATTATTTTGATCTATCATATGTATATATATATATATTTTTCTAGGGTTCAAAATGTTTAGAGAGAATTTTAGTAATTTTATTTACCCATTTATTTTTTTCCATTTTCCTTTCTATTTTCAGGTTTGGGTCCACAGGTCCGTCCAGCCCACTTGGTTGGGCTAGACTACCTGGTTCGGTCCACACGGTCGGTTCACCTCGACCTTATCCTCTCCCTTGTCGCTCGTCCTCTCCCTAGAGATGCAGAGGTTGCTGCCCCTCTCTGGTTCGATTCCGCAGAACGCCGGCCATTTCAGCTGCCGCTGCCGGCCATTGAAGCTCCGTCGCCGCCTGGCCAATCGGGTCCTCCGATTTGATTTGGCCCCGAGGCCTTATTGAGCTCGCCCTCTCTCATCTCCTGGCGCTAGGGTTTGGTGTTGGGGTCGCCTTGTGCCAGTGGTCCTGTGGTGCTCTTCGTCGGCCTGGACCTCCTCTTCCTTAGCTCGACGCCAGCGGGAAGGTACGCAGGCGCAACCCCAGCGTCTCCTTCTCCTAATGCCCGCGGGACGGCGCTGTCAGTGCAACCCTAGCATCAGGTGCTTCCTCTTATTTGATGATTGTGTTGAACATGAGTTGTTCCATGGCTTCACCAAGCCAACGCTCCATGTGCTCGGCACCGTCGGTGAGCTCAAATTCTTTGTGACTAGCCTTCGTGCTGATGGATTTGATCTACAGTTGTGCTGTGATGATCTACTGCTAGTGGTGGCAATATACCTGATTGTTCTATGGTCCTCATGTGTTGTGACATTGGTGATGCTAGATCTGATTAGAGTTTTGAATTAATCTGTTAATAGAATATTGCTATAAGACATTGGCTACTGTGGAATAAATTCAGTATACTAAATTTTGTAACTGTCTATTTGGATAGTTCACTATTTTGTTGATTCAAAAGTACTGTCCTTGACTGAACCATTTGGTTCAGTTTGGGTTGGTGGTTCTATGGTTAATGGTGGTAATTGTGCCTATGACTCCTATTGATCCATGTTATCCATGTGCTGTGAGTTTGGTGTTCAATTACTAAGGATGCTTTACTATTTCTGATGCTTAAATATGGATGATTTAGTCATGATTTTGTACTGAAAATGATATTTAATACTAGATTGATCATGTGCTAGTAATTCTGGTGGCCTCTCTTAACAGTTGCCTATTGGATATAATGGTGTATCACATATGAGTTTCTTATATGGTAGTGAAGTGTTCAAATGATCCTTTGAATTATAGCCTAAGGAAATGATTTAACTGAACTGCTTAATGTAAATGTTGATTAGCCAGTATGAAAGATTGTTCTAATGGCTCCTAATGTCCTGGCTATTGTTGTGGTGCCTCTAATGCTGGAGTGTGCACAGTGATAGATCAGATAGTTTGATCTCCAGCTATGAATTATTGCATGGCTTCTTTTCTGACTAATCTTTAGTCAAATGCAAAGGATGCAAAAGACTGAGGCTTGGATTCCCCTTAAGGATAATATTGTGGTTGCCTTATTCTAGCTATAGGATGAAATTAGCAGAGCAAATCTATGCTCACTGAGGTCTTGTGTTCAAATAATTTGCTAGCTTAAAATGATAAGAACCAATACCAATATGGATCTATTGGTTCATCGGATGCTTGTAGTGAGGGTAAATAATTTGGTATTGTGACTGGTGTGAATTGATTGGATGAGAATTTATGACTTGAATGCCCATGATGCATGGTCTGAGGCTAATTAACTCTGGAATGAATTTTACATGGTTAAGGATCACTAGCCCTTGATTTTTGGTTGTGTGCAATATGTTCTAGTCTATGATGCAAAGGCTGAGACACTAAATCTTGATAAAAATAGATGCTTACTTGGTTGCCTTCTACTCTCGATGATGAATTTGCATAGCACTTCTATGCAATTCTGAGAGATAAACTATTCTCCTACTCTCCTAGAAATATGCTAGTTGTAGAGTAGTTGATTATATATTGATTTGCAATAACCCCCTTTATTCCCTTGTTTATGATGGTGAAATAGAACAAGAACAGATACTATGCATGATTAGTGGTATAGCAACCTTTTGTTGTTGTAGATTTTGTGCTGTGATTTGTGGTTCCTAGTGGATCTTGTTGATGGATACTTCTTGATGTGCTCCTCCTTACTGCTCACTTGGCTTTCTCCTTCTAATACTGTTGCCTTGCTCTTGATCAGCCTACACATGTGAATCTTGTGCTCCTGAACCTTGACCTTCTGGATCCTATAGAACTGGCTTCTTGTGATTACGTATTCTCCTGTGATACGCCTCCTTTCCCCCTCCTTCTACTACTTGATCTCCTCTTGGATGTCTTAAATAAGCAACCAGATGCTGATTGGGTGGTGGGTTTTGTGGTGGTGTGAAGAAATGAATGGGTGTTCTTTGAGAAGAACATGTTGTGTGGATAGAACTGCATGGATGTGGTTAGGAATTGGTTTGGACAGAAAATAGAGCAGTGTTGGCTTTGGTTCTACGGCAGTAGGTTGCCTTATCAGTTCCCTGATGTCTCTACGTGTTGACAAAACACACATTTGCATGTGTTGTGTGAGCTGTCTGTGGGCTTGCCTCACTCAAATGGATCATATCAAGTGAAAATCTGATGTTTTACCAAATGCCTTTTTATTTGAATTTGGTAAAAATTGCCCCTGGCCAATGATGGTGCTCTGATGCTATTATTTGATAAGAACAGTTACTACTCATTTGGTGAAACTTGCCCCTTCAAATTAAGCTCTATGATGAGACAAAACAGTGCACCTTACTGTTGATATCTGAGGGCTCAATATATACTCAAACCCCCTTATTATTTTACTTTTGTTTTATGTCCTTCTAAATTGTTTTGCAGATATACAAGATCAAGAAGGAAATCCTCGGGTCATGAAGATTTAGTTTAGGATTCTATCTATTATTCTTTTAATCTGGTTTTTCTTTTTTACTTTGAATATTGTAATTGTCAGTGTAATATGGTATAATAATAGAGTTTAAATTTTATTTCTCTTGGATTATTCATATTGCCATATTCTTTTCTATTTGAATAAATGTAAGACTTTGTAATATATGTATCTTCTTATAATAAAGAATTCTTTTAGTTATTTAATTTATGTAATTCTTTTTTATATTTATTTGTTTTATAGAAATTTACTTTTATTATTTTATTGTAACAATAATATAACATTGTATTATATAATAAAGTGTTCCATTTTTCTTGGAACCAAAAAAATATTTACATTTTACCTATAAATAAGAATAACATTCTTATTTATTATTATCATTCATTTCTTTCAATTTTGTTTTATTAATTGAGAATTATAATTAGTGTATCTTTTCATAAATAAGAGTTCACCTCTTATTTCTTATTACAATTTAATTTCCAATTCTTTTAGTATTCAAATCTATCGATTAAATATTTAAATTTTGAATTTTCTTCCTCTAAAACACATAAGTACAATAGAGGTCATGTCGAAATATATCGCACCTGCCCGAATGTTTCCATCAGAACAAGAGAGATCTCGATCCCTCTATAGCTTCTTTAGTTTTGCGCGAAAATTCTCCAGATTTTCTAATGCATGAATGAAATGCACAAACATGTGTCATGTCTATTTCAAGGTGCTAATCCTGGAATGTTACAGTACCATGCTCGGGGACTCGTCCAACCGACCCTGTTCGCGTACGGGAAAACGGCTAAGTATATAGCATTCCTTGGGGTCGCCATGCGACTGGCCTTTCAAGCCACGGCGAGTCGACCTAAACTAACTAAATTACAACAAGCATACACACAAATAAATGAGGTAAACCCCACAAAGGGCTGACGCCCTCGGGGACTCGCACAACCAAATAAATAACAGTCAAAACAAAACTGACAAAAGCACTCGTGCATTCCTTCCAGCAACAAAACATGTTCGCTTACAAGGGCAGGCATACTTTACTTTACAACTAATGCCAATCGGCAAACTGTTCTACTCCGCAGGCTTCGACGATGACATGCCGCCAAGGTAACCCACGGGTTCGACGGATACGTTGTTAAGGTGCCCGCCATTGCTGCTTGGAACGGCTACTCCACCTTGAAGTCGCGGTTCGCCGGCTCTGTGTCTGTCGGAGCGACGATCGTCTCCTGATACGGTAGGTGGTCGCCCATCGCCAACACCCGGTCGGAGTAGACCACGGCCCGGTCGGTCAGCTTCAGCACATTGGAGATTTTGACCATGCCTGTCGCCGAAGGGTACCCGCTGGTGACATCATCAAGGTCGAAGTCATCGGGGAAGTGCAGAATCCCAAGGCTCAGCACAGTCGCAGGTCCATGACGGAAAGCTGGCCACGACATGAACTCCACAACCGCTGGAGCCTTCTCCAGATAGCACCAGACTTCGGTGAGCTTGCTGGGGATCACCTCTGTCGGAGAGATCTCCTATAGATACGCGCGAATGCAAGTCGCCGAGAGAGTGGCAGAGTCCACTAGCATGGTGACACACTGTCGCGCATCGTACGACTCCGCCTCAGCCTCGTCGTCAAGAATCTTCCCGGCGAAGCACAAGCAGTTCACAATCAGAAGGGTGCAAAAGGGCAAAGGAGACCCGTACGTTCGGGCACTCGCCAAGCCAACTCCATGCAAGACAAAGGAACTCACCAGTCAAAGGACGGCAGAGCCCTGTAATGAAATCCTGAAGACCAGACAAGTCGGTCTGCAGCCCCGTGACGAGAGCATCTGACACCTTCTGATCTTCGGCAGCAACGGCGACAGCCGCCTTAGCCCTCTTGTCAGGTGAGGTCGCTTTCGCCTTGGCCGCCTGGAGCTCCCGCTCGAGCTCGGCCACTCTCTTTTTCGTGACGTGAATGACGACTAGGAAACCGTCAATTCGCTCGCAGGGACCAAACCCTCGCGATCCTTGTCCATCGTGGCTTCGTGACCCTCTGCACCAACACGAGCATGAGTATGACATCAGAAAAGACGTCCATGGAGAAGGGCATCTCAAGTTCTTACCAGCAGCTGCTCGAAGTTATTCGTTCACCTCCCGCATGGAGCGGAATTCCTTCTCCACACGATCCTTGGC
The DNA here is from genome assembly GCA_916181665.1 of Avena sativa. NCBI lineage: Eukaryota > Viridiplantae > Streptophyta > Magnoliopsida > Poales > Poaceae > Avena > Avena sativa. Next base: position 343,991,325 of record OV702285.1, on the reverse strand, counting down.
GGCCAACCGCTCCGCCGACTCGTGCTGGAGGCCCTGCACAGACATGGCAAACGTCAGCGAAAAATTACAAAATTTCCTAAGTTCCTAGCGGCTGAAATTCAGCGACTAGCCACTCGGGAACTAGACAGCGAAGAAGTTCCTAAAAACCTAGTTGCTGAAATTCAGCGACTAGCCTCTCGGGGACTGGATATTGAAAAAACAGTAAGAATCTACCCGCTGAAATTCAGCGACAAGATCCTCGGGGACTGGACATACCTGGATGGCTGCACCCAGCATACTGTGCAGCTCGACCGCATGCACCAAAGGAAGCACGAGAGGTGTGCGCCCGCAACGCTGCTCGACCTCCGAGCCCAAAACTTTGGGCACCTGGGCCGACGCGCTCGTAGTGGAGGCCCTCGCCACAAAACGAGGGAAGGTCGCCACTGCTGCTCCCGCAGCGCTCGTCGACGGAGCCGTCGCCCTGACCAACGCTGCAACTTCCACTTGTTGTGACCCTGCGTCCGTTACGGCCTTCACGGCCACATCCACTCCAGTCGGAGCCTCACTAGGGGCGTCGACTGGCTCGTCCGAGATCGTGACGACCTCTTCGCCCTTCGCTCTCTTCGCGCCTTCAGCAGGCGACTCGACCTTGTCGCCCTTCCTCTTCTTCGAGGGATCGTCCTCTGCCCCCGTGGTGCCTACCGGCACCTTAGCCACCAAGGGGTGGCTGATTTTCTTTACGCCAGTCCTACAAAACGACATTATCAGCAAGCTCAAGAGACAAGTACAAGCCAGTCACTCAAAAGAGTACACAAAAAATACTTACTTAGCGACTCGGATGAAATGTAGGCTGGTGCGGATATGCGCCTGCTTCTCCAACTCTGGCCCTAGATTTCGGCTGAGGCCCATATCGAACAAGCTCGGAACCCATGACACGAAAGCCTTCTTTGAGGATGAAGCCGCGGAAGGAAGCTCCTCGGCGGTCGACGTAGGTGCCTCCCGTGGTGGCGATGCCCCCGCGGGTGGAGCAGCCCCGAGCCTAGTGACTGTGGAGAAGGGTGGTGGAAGCGACGCCAATGGCACTTCACCTTCTACCACGGCCGCATCAGCTGCCGCAGTCACCCGCGCTGGCACATTGGCCCCGGTCTTGTCGGTCGCGCTGGTCTCTTCGGAGCTACTCGCAAACCGAGGCGGCGACACCACTTTAGCCGGCCCCTTCTTCTTCGGCGACTTCTTCTTCAGCGGTGTAGCCGCGCGCCGAGAAGTGTGTTTGAGGGCCTCGCCTCCGCCCCCGTCAAGAGCCTCGAGGCTCTTGCTAGCCTCAATCTCGCGTTGCTGTTGCCAGCGGGTATTCCGAAACACGGGTGAGGCGACCTCCACGGCCTCGTTATCACCATCGTCATCGTCGTCGTCATCATCCTTATCGTGGTCACCTCCGACATTGCCCCTGTTAGAGGAGGACTCGCTCTCGTCCTCAACGGACTCGCTTGAGTTTTCATCATCGGCGGGTGGAAGCCAACCTTCCACCACTTGGAACAGCTACACAAATGAAACACAATCGGTAAAGGCCACGACTTCAATTCTGCGACTACGAAATGAACAAGGAAAAGTAGACTCACCGGCGGTGCCTTGCGCTTCATGGTATATGGGGGAATCCCGGCCTTCGGGTCGAGATATTCCGCGTCGGTGATCTTCTTTAGCGTGAGGGCATAGTCTTCGATGCTCCACTCGGCGGTGCAGGACTTGGTCGCGTCTTCCTTGCCCTATTACTCGTACATCAAATGGGCGCGGCTAGCCAGAGGCACCAGCCGACGCCCGATCCAGCAGTTGTACAAGTTGATGGTTTTAAGGCCCTTTTCTTCAGTTGACGGATCGTCATCAACATTTCGTCGACCACCATCCGCTGGTCGAGTGGGAGCTTCCCGACTTAAAGCCGACGCGGCTCGGGCCGGTCGGCGGAGTACATCGGAAGCGCCACCTCGCCGTCTGCTGTAGACTCTCTCACGTAGAACCAATGTTTCTTCCATTCATTCGCTGCCCTCTTGGGCAGCATGAGGTCGAGAAACGAGGACTTGGACTTCAGCTGGAAGGTGAGGCCGCCTGCAGCCAGCATCGGGCCGCCTGCCCCTTCGCGTCCAACCTGCCCGTGGAACAGCTCCTGCCATAGGGGGAAGTACGGGCGGAAGCCCAGATAGCACTCGCAAAACGCCACGAAAATGGCGAGTTGCCCGATGTTGTGTGGTCGCAGATCTAACGTTGGATGCCGTAGTATGTGCAAAAGCGACAGAAGAAGATGGAGGTGGGGAAGCCGAGCCCCCTCTCCAAGTGGCTGGTGAACCAGATGAACTCCCCGGCGCGCGGATCCGGTACCATCTCTCCGGCCATGGGTATTCGCCATCTCCCGACACGGAGGATTCCTGCATCCTCGAAGGATTTCAACAGCGTCTTGGTGCATTTGGATCTTTCCCACGAATCTGTTGGAGGAGCCATCGATCGGAGGATCTGGGCTCATGGGGCACTCTGTATTGCTTTAGATCGCTGTGGGTCGCTACGAAGGAATGGGAGATTGGGACACGCACGAGATCAGAAGAAATGTGGGGAATGATCATCCTTTGCCCATCAGTCTCCTTATATAGAGGTTGCTACCCGCCATTTCCGGGGAGCCGTTACCGCGCGATGATTACGCCTATATTACCATTGAATTACCCAACGGCTAGTTTGACCAAGATTGACGGTCCAACTTCGTCTACTCCACTCGCCAGCTGCAGCGATTCGACTTCTCGCCGACCCATTTGCCATAGATGAGATTCGACTACTCGCCGATTCATTCGCCATAGCTGCGATTCGACTCCTCGCCAACCTACTTGCCAAGATTGGCGATTCAACCGGTCGCCATTGCTGTGGCTAAGGAAATACGTTAAAGGACCTCTCTTTCGTTGAAGGAGTCAACCGCCGATTCGACTGGGCATCCAAATTAGACCCGAGTACTCCGACTGCCAAAGAACACCTGCGACAAATCAACGATGACCTCAGGGACTATTGATGGGGATATGCCGAGTGGGGTATGCCCAGCAGGACGTTTCCTACTGGCCCATAATGCCAGCGAGTGGGCCTACAGGATGGCGACTGGATCACAACCCAAAAAGGAGCCAGGCGACTGGAAGTTGAAGGCCCAGAAGCGTAGCTACGCCCAGTCGGATTAGGTTAAGCACCCTCAGAGTCCTTATCCAACTTGGTTGTAGATCTGTAAATCCTAGCCAGGTTACTCTATATAAACCTTCCTAGGGAACGCATAGGACTCACGTGCCATCATACACCCCCTGCGACTCGTTGCCTAGCCGCCGAGCTCGCCCTTGTACTCTCTCGTCAATATAATCTAGCAGGAGTAGGTCTTTTACCCTCCGGGGAGCCGAACCTGGGTAAACCCTGAGTCTCCACCCTCATCTCACACTGCAGATGGCTGGCCGCCCTTGCTCCTCGTTCTACTACTCGCTACCGATTGTAGCATCTGCCGTGGCCATTCCCACGACAATGATAAGATTTGAAGAAAAGGTTATTACCTTGACTATAAAACCATCATGGATGGGTGGGAACCAGAATTGTTTATCCAAGTGCAAGAGTGGGATTTGGTAGTACTCTTATGTACTACAAAATGGTTCATATAAATTCTCTAGAATGCACCTAGGTTGGAAAAGGTAGAGCTCCAAGGATTGAATCTAGATAAGAAATCCAGACTTAGCGATTTTGGCAGATTTAGGGTTTTAGACTAGAGTGCAAGTATAGATGATTTTTGAGGGGATGCTAGTTTCCAAACTCATGATCAAAGGTATGATGTTGATGTGATGAATAAGTTGATAGGATCCATTCTTAGATTGGGTCTTTATTGAGCTAGGAACTATCAAAAGGAATTATCCCTGGATTAATCTGATTAGGAGATGAGATGGTCACTTTAGTGGCTTAGGATAGATCCAGACTTGGATGCTTGATATGATATTGATGATCACAAGAATAGATTGGGTCCTAAGGGATGAGCTACTAGATTATCTCACTCTAGTACCTAAGCAAACAGGGCAATCAGCAGATCAAGGCAATTCATCAGACAGCAGATCAACGCAATTCATCTTATCAAGCTTATCCAACTACTACTAGGGTTACTATTAAGCCTAGCTTGAGGTAAGGATGGGTATTTTTAAATGGGTTGTGCCTTGAAGTAAGATAAGGACCTCTTGGTATTTCTACCAAGATTGGAAAGAAAAGGTTTTAATAAAGGTTTTGGAAAAACTATAGGTAAGAGTACTTTAAGTTCTGTCTTGAAAACATAAGGAGATAATATATAGGTCTCCATCGTTTTGTTAATATACCTAGTAAAATATTTTGTTGTCGCAAAGTTATCTTGGCTCAAGTTTGAATTGTCAGAACATTTGAGAATATGAAAGAGGAGCCAAGACATTTCTTTTGTAAAATAGCTTTTGTAAACTAGTGTTGAAATAAGAAGTATATGTCCTAATACACCATTAGTTGCAAGAACACAAGAAATCAAGTAAACAAACATTGCACATGTAACAAAAAAAAGTTTTTGTTCCCCCTGATTTTTGCCATTTGGACAACAATTCAGGTTTGCTGAAATTGGGATGTTAACGACCTTTACCCCTTAAAATAATCTCGTCCCGAGATTAGGGAGGAGTAGGGTTGGGTGATAACATCTGCTTAACAATTTCAGTGATGGAAATATTATGTGTTAGAGGGATTTACAACAAACGGGCGTGGTCAGCTACGGGTCGGAAATGAGTGGCTTCAGATTGGTGGTTTGGATTATACGAGTGGAAAAGACGTAGTGTTTTCCCCTTAGGATGCTTCTAGGTGGGGTAGCATAAACATGACTCTTTCTTCTTGCGGATGGGCGACAAGTTGAACCTTCTTCATTCCTTCACCACGATAAACAGCTTTTCTATCTTCAAGGTCTTGACACACCGGGGGGTTGGCTGGGCGGTCGACCTTGGAGGGGAGGACTTTTACTAAAGTGGCTTCTGATTCTGGAGAAGTGCCGATTGTCATCCTTCTTGCAGGGTTGATGATTCAGATTCCACAGGGGTGGTCATCACTTAACGATCACTAGTGTTCGAGTCCAGGGTTCTATCGGGTTTTTGGGCGGGAAATACGCGGGCTTTCCCCCCTTAGAGCAACACTAGGGGTTTCCGGTGGAGTCGCCGACTTTCTTGATTGGAATCGTATGTTGATGTTGGGGGGATGGCATTGCACCTTTCATCTAGGGGTGGTTATCTTGTGCCGACCTTGTAAAAACCACTTCGTGGGAGGCGTCAATGCCACTTCTTGAAGTAATAGTCGTAGCGGGAGAGGCGTTTAACTAGCTTCCGGTTAGTTAGTTCTGAGCTAGTTATGGGTCCACTAGGTTAAGGGTTGCCGTTGGATGTTGGCGGTCTTGGAACGCGGTACTTCAGAAAGGGGTCTTTTCGGGTTCGGTCTGATGCAATGTCGTGGGTAAAACATGCAAAGAAAGACATCATACTTGCATATCATCCAACAGGTTCCATCCAGGATTCAGCGGATTTGCGTCGGCCAATGGCGAAGGTAGTTGACGCCTTACTAAACAGGTTTCGAGACGATCCATCACTTGGCAGAGGTTGGAAGAGTGAGTTCGTAGGGTACGTAGGACTATATCGAGAGTGTTCCTTGAATCTTGTAGCCATCCTTGGGTTGGGTACCAACTTTGGTTACTATATGTACTCGAGGGTATGAGGTACATTCAGATCTTCAGCAGCGAGAGTCATGTCTTCTCTGATGTTTTGCTTCGACCAGTCGATCTTCTGGGGGTGACTTGAAAAGGGGTTGATACTCATGAAGGGGACAGTTCTTCATTCTCCGTATCAGGGTTTGCAGATTCAGAGGTCTTTTTCAGTGGGTTGTTAGTAGTAGAAGCAGAGAAGGGGTTTCATGACATCTTCAGAGAACTTGATGTTTCAGGTTTCTTTCTACTCCTTGGGGATTAGTATTGATGGTGTCGGGTAGTCTTGTTGTCTTAAGTCTGAACGCCTCGGTCATTGGGAGGATCGAGCGGACTTCTAAGGATTGTTGATGAGGTCAGTTTCCCTATTCCTCTAACAACTCTCTAGGTGGTACTTGGGCAGTTTCTGGGATTGGAGATCTTCCTGGATTATCTCCTCGTAGGAGGTGTTCTGTCTTTGAGTGGAAAGACGCAGTCTTTCCACCTTAGAGCTTTACTTGGTATCGTCGAGGTTGGGGTAGATCCTTCGTCTTGGAGCAAGGCGTGATGCTTTAGTTGAGATCCTCGAGTGACGCCTTATTGCGAATACATTCCTATGGTGGTTACCTAATAGAGCCGTAAGGGTTAACTCGGGGTAAATTTAGCGGTTAGCAACGTTTCTCCTTGGTCCTTCGTCAGGGTGGTGGCAGGTTATCTCCAGAGGGGTTGTCTTCACTTTGAACGCTTTGTGCTACTTTGGATTGATGACGGTGTAGACTTGTTGTCTTCAACATCCTTTTCTTCGGAAAATTTTGGGAGTGTTTGTGGTATGGCGAGGACTTCTAGTTTGTTTGGTAGAGGGTCGAATAGGGTCGCTTCTCCTTTGGGGCGATTAGGACTAAAGCACGAATAGGGGTTGTTAGAGGTTTCTTTATTTGGCCATCCTGCTGAGTAGAGGTTTTTAGATATGGGTTGTGAAGGTTAGCGTCGGGATACGCCAACAAAGTGATCATACAAATGGGATCAGATGGTCCTAGGCAGTGAAGCAACACATTCCAAGCATCATATAAGCACATGACAAGCAAACAAGGCGTACCGTAGGTACTAAGGGGTGACTACATGACATAAGGGGAATCCTATATTAGGGATGTTCATGCTAAGTATGAACGTTACGGGGGTCTTGACTTCTATCTTGCCATCTGTCGTTGTTGGTGCCATACTTGATCGATTTGGGGGCGATGAAGGACTCCGTTGGTAGGGGGATCTTGTAGTGTATTTCGTCGTAGGTAGCTCCTTTGTTTTGTTTGTCTTGGGGTCTCTTCATTCCGGGAGCTCCGTCTTCATAGTCTCCGAGTTTGACTTTGTTTTTGAAAACGAAACCTTTGAAGTAGATGAGATATAGAGTAACCCATTTTCTAATCGTTTAAGTCAGAGAAGTTGAGATAAGCAATCTTTCAAAAAGCTTTTAGGAAAATAGTTTTCAAAAGCCAGTGTTTTCAGTAACAGGGGTGTCATGTCTAACTTCCATGCTAACTAAGGTCTCCTACAGTCAGGATGGCTCTAATACCAAGTCTGTGGCACCCTGGATTGACGGTCCGAGAATACCCGTTATGCCTGCAATTCACGTTCCCATGATTAGTGAGCTGTGAGCATAACCAACAAGTATCATTATAACATCCAAGAATTTAACGAGTACAAATACTTACAATATGGCCAATATGGCGTTTACAACACAAATAGCGGAAGCCTTCCAGCGTAGAGCCCATGCCCTGCCTTAACCTACAGGCTACTGACTGGGGAGACGTCCTAGCTCGCATAGACGTCAGCATCTCCATCTTTTCTCTCGACCATCTGAAAGTCTGGCCAAGTAAATAGCCAGGGACAATGTCGGTGAGTACTTTGAATGTACTCGCAAACCACCTTAAGATAGCAATAATAATTGATATGAAATATGGCTGTAGTAGGATGGCTCCATGAGAGGTTCTTTTATAGACTAGTTTCTCTTGTAGATATAGCATATCTCTATATCTTTGTTGAAAACTTTTGTAAAACATTTTGGAAACCTTTTTGAAAAGTTTTAAGAAAACACTAGGATTTGGGTCACCCCCTTTGCTTTTCCTTCCGGTCATCTCATGACCAAGCTCCTTCCTCCTTTTTCTGACCATCTCATGGTCAAAACATTTTCAAGCCATCGCTTTTCTGAAGTACTTTTTGAAAACAAAACCAGCACCACTCTACAAAAACCTTCCCAACCATCCATGACCGTGGACACGGCTATTCGAATAGATTTACACTCTATAGAGGTTGTATACTTTACCCACACCATCCAATTACCCGTCCCTGATCTACACCGATCGTGGGTCGAATAACCGGTCAAGACCTTCCGGAAGCCCTCTCCGATACAAGTGCCTACCCAATGAAGTTAATCCCCTCAAAACAGGGACGCCCTACATAGTCACAAGCCAACCGGAGCGTGTTTTGCACCTCGTCGGTGTGCGCTTTCAATGATGGGCTCATAGTATTTTCTGGCCGCCATTAGACCGATGTTTCACATGGGCCTTTACAGTTGAAGGCCCAGCCTCCGGGGATTGTTTGCCCCTATAGTAGTGCGAGGCACCTATACCAGATTAGACAAACTTCCAGCCCAGCCCCATCCCATTCCAGAGTAATGTGGTTGCACGGGTTAATTGTTGTAGCAAAACTGCAAAGAACCAAGTGCGTTTTTATAAACATTTTTCCTCCATCAATTGTCGCACCATTTTGTAAACGAAAACCTTTCTCATTTTCAATATCAATTGGTAGGCCAAGCCTCACCAAGGTTTTCTCATAAAACCTTTTTGTAAGCCTTTTTCCGGGGTATTCCCATCCCATAGTTTTTGTTTCGGCTAAAGCGGGGTTTCCAAAGGGGCATGGTGTTATACACCATCTATCATACTAGGGTCCGGTAGGTGTCATAAAAGTGGGTTGTACCTAATGGTACTAAGAGGTAATGGTTTGGAGGAGCCAAAAATTCCCCACATAACATAATATAGTAAAACAATGCAATTTTCATAAACGGGTAGATAAAACCATGCGTACATAAAATAATAGGACAAGGCGTATGAGCAAGAAGGTGGCTTGCCTATGACCTGCGAGATGTCCCGTGACTTCTTTAGAATACCAGAATACCAATAATAACAATGATATCAACAATAATGCTATGAGGAGTCCTTCTTCTCGACGGCACACAATCGCAACTATCGCCGTTATCGAGCATACATGCACACAAACAATACCATAATCAATACAAGGCATACAAGCACCAATACATATAGCAAGCATTTTACATAGCAATTTTACAGATCAATAAGGATTGAGTATTTGATTGGGGATACAAGGAAATGCTTGGGTTGTATTTGTGGATTTTCTATATAGGATTTATACTCCAAAACTAACTAGATAAGGGGTTCTAGACCAATGAAAAGTTCTGCATGATAAAATTGGGCACCAAAGATTTCATTAGATAGATATTGAAAAATGAAGCCAACAAAGGTGGTTTCACTATTTTATCAATTACCATTGATTTATAATGGATTTTATAGTGAATCAAACTCTAGTTTTAAGGAAATAATTCACCAGAATTGTTATGTAGTTCAAAAAATTATTCCCTTGGATTATTAGATAGTATTTGATTGACTAATTCACTGAGAATCGGATTCACCTCAAAAAAAATTCCAGAATGCCCTCAAGAAAATCCCAAAGGTAGTATTGGATTGTTTTTGTTTTTTTCACCAAATTAAATCTATAAGGGATTTTGACGTGATTCCAAGTAAAAAAGTTAGGTACTTTGAATATCTTTCTGTATAAATTAGAATCACCCTTTTTGATAAACATAACTATTCTGGTGAATTTATTGGTGAAATACCTATACATAGAAAGGATTAATTCACCAAAAAAAACCAAGAATAGCTCAACAAATCTTGGGCTCCTTGGGTTTGAAGGAAGTGGTTATGTATGTCTAATGAGAGTTGGAATTAGGTCATTACCTCATTTGGTTTGACTTAGAGAAATTGCTAAAGGCTGATTTTGTTATTTTTGCTACCCTTAAAGTAGGAAGAAAATGGGTACGGGGCCAAGGTTACACGAAAGGTATGGCTAACATATTTCAGTACCAATTGGGTTCATTCCATTTGGAATCACCAAACTCTCTAAAAGCATTTATTAGTGGAAGGAACACATTTGGCTAATTCATTTTCTAGGATTTATCCATGGAATACTTTGGGTAAACAAGGATACTGCATGGGGGAACATGGAAATATTTTTATATGGCAGAAACCAGGTCGTTTAAATTTTCTTTTTGATTTAAACCATAGGGTTAGATTCTGCCCAGAGCAGATTTATTTTAAAAAGGAAAAAGGATAAGGGGGTTCCCGGGCTAGGTTCGGAAAGGAGATGGGCCGCTTCAGGGCGAATTCGGCCCACCCGGGCTTCTCCCTGGGCGGGAGGGGATTTCAAATCCCGCCTAGATGGGGCCCAGTGGTTAGCGACTCTGGGGCCACGAAGGGGTACGCGGAGAGGACAACCGTTGGATCTAAACGAGATGGATGGCGGTGACTGTTCTTCTTCGCTGAGCCAGAGGAAGCAGAGGGGAAACACTAGCTCATGACGACGAGCGTGCGGGTGCTCAGTTGAGGGTCTGCCGGCAAGTGAGTCGGCCACAGGGTGACGCGGCACGTGGAGGGGAGCCAGATGAGGGGCATCACGATGCTGTTTGGTGCTGATTTGGGTCGCGGGCAGCTGCGCGACATAGTGGTTTTGGGAGCTTGCCGGAGAGGGATCAGCGAAGCATGCATGCCGCTGGGGAGAGCTCTGCATAGATGCGGCCGTCCAGGGGGTGCAGGGGCGATGCGTGCAGCGGGGGAAGGGGATCGAGCGCTTCTGACTCGCCGGAGGAGCTCCGGTCGGGCATGTGCAGCGGCGGCGGATCTAGCGTACCTGCAGGGGAGGGAAGGATAGGGGGTGTGGGTCATGGGTATTAGAGAAAGAAGGGGTCGCATGCAAGGGGAAGGGAGCTGGGTAGAGGGAGCTCGGGCTCGAGCTCACCCATGGCCGAGAGTGCCATTTCCTTCTCTCCTCGAGCAGGGCAGAGCAAGGAGGAGAGAGGGGATCTCGGGGTGCTGTATGGAGAGGATAGGGGGCAGATGAGTGGGAGGGAGGCCCTGGGTGGCCTCTTGGTCTATTAAACCCGAGGAGGAGGGTCTATGGTGGGTGTGTCTCATGGATGAGCATGGAGATGGTCCATGGCCTCCCCATTGGACGTTGAGGGCGGTGGAGAGGTGTGGTGGTGCCCTGGTTCATGGCAGAGAGGGTGGATGGGGAGTGGGAGTTGCTGCCTTTCTAGATATTTTGCAAGGCAATATAAAAGGGGCACATCTCTCTCTTGCACATAAGACAAGGAGAGGTAGAAGCTACAATACCATTGCGACAGTGCATTTCGACCAGAGGTGGGGGATGGTTTTGTTGGGATGTAATTGACCAGCTTTGGTGAGGGCTGGAGGGGTTTTGAGATGAGGCATTGCCTAGTTGACAAATTTTGATCCAAAGGAGTTGTGAAGGAAGTTTCAAATATTGGTCTTGGAAAGATGGGTAAAAGGTAGTGATGGATGGGCATGGTCAAGATACACCTCACATAATTATTTGGGATTTTTATAATGATTAAAGGTGCACTTAAACTCAAATATTCAAATAGTCCAGCAGTAGTTTCTAGAAGCTTGTTTGATAATTTTACATTTTCCAGGGTTTTTTTTATGTGAGATGGTCCTAAATATCATATTACACATTGGAGAATTTATTGAGATGGAAGGTTATTTTTAAGGAATTAATTCTTGTTTCTGCCATTTAAGAAAAAGGTCAAAAAGAAATAATAAAGAATCTAAAAAATATTTATTTTTTAGATGGGAAGATAGGGTATGATGTGTAGAACTCAAATGTGCATTGATTTTGCAAAGTGATGTGGAGAAAAACAAACTTTCCTTTATAGACAAGGATTTTGAGAATCTTGCAAGATAATGAATTTAATAAGTTTGATTATCCAAATAATTGGGAGAATTATTTGGGGATGGTTATACTCAATGTAGATGTTGAATATTTTATTTATACCTCAAAGCCAACTTGGTTTTTGAAAAATTGTGGTGAAAAGGATGGAAACTAGATTTGGGAGAATCTAGGGTTTTTATAATTTTATACCACAAAACTTGGTTGGATCAGGGAGCTCAGAGCTAACCTTGATACAAGGGGTATATGTATGGGTAGAAAAGGTTATATAGATGATAATGGAAGCAAGGGTTGGGATTAGATGTATTTGAGGTGATATCGAAGAGATAGCAAACTTTGTTGAAATTAAGGCTGCCATAACAGAGCTTTCATGATGCCTCCTAAACCATGGGGGTTTCAGAAGCACAAAGCCTCAATAGAAACAAGTGAAGGATGGATTGAAATACCATGGTTAGTAGATCATAACCATGCAAAGATTTGGTCAAGGGGATTTGGCATATAGATATGAGCTTCTTCCAAAGTACGAAAGATTATAAGATTTGACGAAAAGGTTATTACCTTGACTACAAAACCATCATGGATGGGTGGGAACCAGAATTGTTTATCCAAGTGCAAGATTGGGCTTTGTTAGTACTCATGATGACCTACAAAATGGTTCATATACATTCTCTAGAATTCACATAAGTTGGAAAAGGTAGAGCTCCAAGGATTGAATCTAGATAAGAAATCTAGACTTTGCCATTCTGGCAGATTTAGGGTTTTAGACTAGAATGCAAGTGTAGATGATTTTTGAGGGGATGCTAGTTTCCAAACTCATGATCAAAGGGATGATGTTTATGTGATGAATAAGTATATAGGATCCATGCTTAGATTGGGTCTTTATTGAGCTAGGAACTATCAAAAAGAATTATCCCTAGATTAATCTGATTAGGAGATGAGATGGTCACTTTAGTGGCTTAGGATAGATCCAGACTTGGATTCTTGTTATGAGATTGATGATCACAAGCATATATTGGGTCCTAAGGGATGATCTACAAGATTATCTCACTCTAGTACCTAAGCAAACAGGGCAATCAGCAGATCAAGGCAATTCATCCGACAGCAGATCAACGCAATTCATCTTATCAAGCTTATCCAACTACTACTAGGGTTACTATTAATCCTAGATTGAGGTAAGGATGGGTATTTTGAAATGGATTGTGCTTTGAAGTAAGATAAGGACCTCTTGGTATTTCTACCAAGATTGGAAAGAAAAGGTTTTAATAAAGGAGATAATATATAGGTCTCCATAGTTTTGTTAATAGACCTAGTAAAATATTTTGATGTGGCAAAGTTATCTTGGCCCAAGTTTGAGTTGTCAGAACATTTGAGAATATGAAAGAGGATCCAAGGCATTTCTTTTACAAAATATCGTTTGTCAACTAGTGTTGAGATAAGAAGTATAGATCCTAATACACAATCAGTTGCAAGAACTCAAGGAAACAAGTAAACAAACATTGCACATGTAACAAGAAAAAAGTTTTTTCCCCTTGATTTTTCACTTTTGGACAACAATTCAGGGTTGCTGGAATTGGGATGTAACACCTTGATGGAAGGCCCTGATCAACATACACATGCTCTGTTTTATTAGGCGAAAAGAGCAAGCAGCGGACACACATTTGAACGCCAATAGAAGCAACAAGTGGTGACGCTATAGGGGATAGAGCAATAACGATGGCCAGGACATGGGTTCAGCCATGGGGAGGAGGACGGTGATGGGGAGGCCGGCCTTGGTAGATATCGGCGATACAGAGAGGACCGCGGGGCGGAGACCTGTACGGAGAGGTGACGCGCGGCGCCTGCGAGGAGACGCGCGGTGGCATGGTTGCCGGCTAGGATGTCCAGAGCAAGCTCGGCGACGATGGGAAGAGGGTGAAAATGGACGGATGCATAGTGGACAACGCAGGGGCAGGGCTCGCAGCACAGGCACTACAGGGCCGGAAGGAGGGCAGTGACTCTAGGCGGGGCCATGGCTGAGCTCATAGGAAGTTTCGTCTTGTCGTTCGGAGGGGATGGAGGGGAGGCGACGTGGCGGCAATGCTATGCTAGGGGAGGGCGGCGTGAAGTGGCAGACGGAAGAGAGAGGGTCAACTTGGGACATAGCTCTTGCAGGTGGCGGCGCTACAGGCAGGATGCAAGGAAGGCGGGGGGGCTCGGGGATGAAGACGACGGGGCCGGGTTCCTGACGATGGAAGGGATTGAGGAGGAAGGCCCCAACCCTGGCGCCGTGATCACGAGAATGCGGGAGACGTAGGGAGAACTGAGAGAAGGCAGAGACTGAGAGGAAGAGGATGAGGGGAGCGGGGAACGATAGAGGAAGGATCGCGAGGTGGGGAGTACGGGAGTGGGGTCGCAGGTGGGCCAGGGAACGAGAGGAGAAACATGGGGATCTAGGCAGGTGGCGACGCGGTTAGTGGGGCGCTGATCGCGCGGGTTAGTGCTAGGAGGCAAAATGATCACGCGCGTACCGTGTATGTGTGGGGTCGGCGACAGCGGAGGGCGGTTGATGGGCGGGTTGGGTATTGTGTCACGTGGGTGGCGCTGCACGGGAGGGGTGGTGCGTGCACTTACGGGGTAGGGGCGTGTCCGTGTAGGTCCAGCGAGGGGTGTTGGTCTGGCTTGGACCGGGAGTAGGTAGTGGCCAGGTCGGGTGGGACTGGTTAGGTTTAGGTGGGGTGGCAGCTATGGTAGAGTCGAATTAGGGTTGGGGTTGTTTTGGGTTGTAGGTTGCTGCTAGCTGGGCCGTTGGGCCTAGCTGGCGGCGGCCTCCCCCAGGGATTTATAAAGTATGTTTTATCATTTAATAAAATATTTTCGCTATTAGTTTTTGACAAACAGAATATCCGGATCGATCGGGTTTTTCATTTGAATCAAGATGAGGGATATTTAGAAAACAAAGATAGTCTTTATAAAATAGTTTTGGCAAATAGATGCATAATTACATGACGATGCTCAAATGCAGGGTGGCATTTGAGCATTTACTAGTAGTTGTTTTACTCGGGGTGCTACAATCAAACATTCCGACCGTCATTAATTGAATTATCTTAAGGGTCAAGCTCACTTAAGAAAAAGGAATGCCAAGTGGGTTCAATTTATGGAGTCCTTTCCCTACATTGTCAAATACAAGAAGGGTAAAGATAATATGGTCGCGGATGCTCTTTCCCGCAAAAACTCCACCCTCGTCACGCGCCTTGAAGTGAATGTTATGGGTCTTAATGATATCAAAAAACTGTATGCTTCTGACTCATTCTTTGGTCCAATATTGGATAAGTTCTCACCTCACAAGGGATTTGATGACTTCTATTTGCACAATGTTTTTATCTTAAACAGAACAAGCTTTGCATTCCGAAGTCGTCTCTCCATATTTTGCTACTCCAAGAATCTCACGGTGGAAGATTGATGGGTCACTTTGGTCGTGACAAGATGTATGACATGTTGGAAACTCACTACTATTTTCCAAAGATGAAGAGGGACGTGGAGTGCCTCGTCCAAAGGTGCACAACATTCTTACAAGTTAAGTCCGGGTCTAACCCATTTGGTCTTTATACGTCGTTGCCTATTCCATAAGCACCTTGGTCGGATATAAGCATGGACTTTGTGTTAGGATTGCCTAGATCAAAGCATGGACACGAATCAATCTTTGTAGTAGTGGATCGCTTCTCCAAAATGGCACATTTTATTCCATGCCATAAGACAGATGATGCTTCACATGTGGCAAATTTGTTTTTCAGGAAAATCGTTCGTCTTTATGGAGTACCAAGAACCATTGTGTCGGATCGCAACGTAAAATTCGTTAGCTACTTATGGAAGACAATCAGAGTCAAGCTCCTCTTCTCGTCCGCTTATCACCCCCAAATTTATGGTCAAACTGAGGTTGTCAATCGAAGCCTTGGCATGCTACTCCGAGTATTGATCAAGAAGAACCTCAAAGATTGGGAAAATTCATCCACCACACCGAGTTTTCGTACAACCGCGCCAAGCATTATACGACGAACAAGAGCCCCTTCATGATCATCTAAGGATTCGATCCCATTACCGCGCTCAACATGCTACCTCTACTCCTTCATGAACGTACAAACATGGACATGGACATCGACAAGATTGCCCAAGCTATGAAGAAACTACATGAGGAGATAAGAGATACTATCGAGCAACAAGTTCTTCGTCAAGCTTCAAGGATCAATAAGAACAAGAAGGAAATGATCATTCAAGAAGGTGATTTCGTGTGGATCCACATACCCAAGGACCGCATCCCACATGAGTGGGACTCAAAGCTCAAACCATGAGGCAATGGTCCTTTCAAAGTCTTGAAGAATATTAACAACAACGCCTACGTGATCGACATCCCCACTTCCAAGTATCTCGTAAGCAATACGTTCAATGTGGCAGACCTCTCACCCTTTCATGGAGTTGATGAACACCAAGACATGGAGAGTCAAGGACGACTCTTTCCCAAGGGAGGAGCTGATGCAGCCCGTCCTATGGACGCTCCTACATCCTCTCCTCCAAGCCCACCAAGTTGACCTATGACTCGTGCACGAGCTAAGCTACTCCATGACAAGGTCAATTCGCTCCTATCCTTGTATGACTTTGATAATACCTTGAATGGCTTGCTGCTTCATGCCCAACGCTATGCATTCTTAGGTATGAAGTATCCCCAGAAGGTGAATAAGGAGCTGGTAGCCTAGCGACTTCAACTGGAAGCCACAACACCGGAGTCTCCGGCGTGCGCACCCCGGAGTCTCTGGTGCCCGCACCCCGGAATCTCTGGAAAGTGTCTCTGGCTAGGACCCGGCCAAAATAACATAATCTCCTAGAGGTACCCCGGAGTCCATCCTGGAGATCACCCCCGGAGTCTTTGGCCCTAGCACACGAGAGTCTCTGGCCTAAGTGAAAGAGCAGCGAATCAACTGTTGGGCCTAGCCCATGTAACACTCCCAATTCCATCCAGACTTTCCCTTTATGCCCAAATTACCCCTGTTTAAGTGGCTGGCCTATAAATATCCCAACACCTCCGATTGTAAACCCTAGACTTAATATTCGGCTATAAGAAGACTCCCTCTTGAGGATCTATCTCCTAGTTAGTCTCATGCTCCTGCATGAGGGGCACCTAGTATCACAAACCTCTCGGATCTATCTTAATAGCGTTCGGTTATACAAGATCTTTGTATTGGGTTTTCCCTTGTGAAGTTATCAATATCCCATCAAGTTCACCTTGCCCAGTATCAATCCCAAAGGATTGTACTGAACCGGTAGCTACCGGTGCGAGTCAATGGTGTTTAACTTGTGTTTGTGTTTTGCATGTGTTCGTGGTTTTCTTCGTGGTCTGTGTTCATCAGGTTCCTCCTCTTACCCTCTCCCCTAACTCCATTGCGAATCCTCCATGAAATCAAGAAATATCGGACATCCTAAGGGTCATACCCTAACAAATTAGTTCCATACAAATGCACTTGTTAGTCCAAACAAAGCTTGCAAGGTCATTATTATAGCACCCCTGGACATCCCCAAGTAGAAAATTGTTTGTTATGTTTTTCTGTATCATCATAAATCATCATCATGCCACATTTTATGGAACATATAATTAAATTCTGGCACTTGTATTTGGTCCTTCATATTTGTTTTGACATTTGTATTTGTCTCTCTCTATTTTCACCCTCTCCCTATTCTCTCTCCAGTTGGTGCCATAATTGACATGGAACCATAATGTCCAATTTCATTTGATTGAGTATTGCTATTTGCATCTTGTCATAATGCCCAAATTGATTTGGGGGCATATCTATTTAAATCATTCATATCACTAACATGCTTATTGATCTTGTCCGTATGAATGTTTCTCCATATTACACCACACATGGTACCATATGGGTTTCTTCATTGCTTGGATTTAATTATGCCCATATGTATTGTGTGGATCCTTGCCACCATATATTATCCATATTATCTCTCCTAAAATCTACCCGACATTGTCCATATGGGTTCTTATGTTTCTCTTTGGATTTAAATCATGGCCATATGAGCGTGTGTATCAATTTTTCTTTATTTACATTGTAGTTCTCTTGTCTCTATCTATCTATGTCATCTTCATGTGTGTCTTTCTTCTTGTTAGAGTTCTTGATCAATAGATTTCACACCTTGGAAAACGATTATAGGTATATTTTAACCCTGTGGCGCGTATAGGAAAAACGCTCCACTAAAATTAATTTTGTGGCACATATAGCAAATGCTCCACATAATTCTTGCAGGTGAAGCTATCACATATCATCGTGGAACGGGTCAACACAACTGGTGGGCTCTTATACCAGCCCAGGCCGTTCACCAAGAGGGAGATCGAAGCCCGCCTCAAGGCGCAGGGTGACTTCAGGACGTGGACGACAAAAGACATGTACAAGCCGTTCCCGGCGCCCTCCGAGGAGAAGGCTACTTGACCGAGAGAGCGTGTGTATCGGTGGACACATGTAGTATGTGTGTCGAAAAACTTATCTAGCCTAGCTTGAAACCGCCGTTGTTATTGTGTCGTGTAATAACCATGGTCGTTGTTATTGTGTCGGACATGTTGCCATGTTTCTTTTATTGTCATCGATGCATTATTTTAAGTTTATGAATGCGTTGCTCTAATATTTGTCAACATACATATTTGTATGATGTACTAATATGCCTTGCCAATAGAGATGCCAATGTACGTTGTGTACAAGGGTCGGGTTCTAGGTGTCTACGAGGAGTGAGTGGACTGCCACCAAGTGGACAAGTTCAGCGGCAATAGCTACAAGGGATATGCGACTAGAGAGGAGGTGGTGGCTAAGTGGAGGAGACACATATGGAAGATGAACCAGACGAAGATCTTGATGTCGCTCCTCATCACCGGCATCGCGGTTACGTTGTACTATATTCTGTCCTAAGGTAGTAGGCAACATCACGCGGGGTTAATTATGTTATGTGAGTGAGATGAACACTTTTGAAATGTACTTGTACACTTATTCGGTTCTAATATGTGTCTAATATGTGATTGATGAACACTTGTGAACATTTGTGCTTGTTGATGTATTATATCTGAACTGAAATATTTGTACTGCTGTGTGTAGCTTTTCTGTGTATTTCTGTCAAATTTGTGTGTATTTCTTGTAATATACATGTATTTGTATCAGATTCTGAAAATTTTGAAATTCTGAAAAAAAGGATTTTGTGACGCATATGCCATATGCATCACAGAATCTGGGGAAAATTTTTGTGGTGCATATGGCCATATGCGTCACAGAATCTATGATAGAATTCTGTGGCGCATATGGTATATGTGCCACAGAATGTTGAAAATTATGTGACGCATATGCATATGTGCTACAGAATACAAATTTTAATGGCGAGGATTTAGTGGCGATAACCATATGCGCCACAGAATTTAAATTTGGTGCGCCACCGATAACGTTTTTCCCGAGTAGTGTATGTTGGAATTTTCTTAAATTCTATAAGTAACCTTCTTGCTTCTCTTGTTGGTTCAAACGACATCATGCATATTTTGTTTGCATGTTTTGACCATAAATTATTTTGCTAAATCCATATTTTTATTTTGGCAAAATATCCACATGGTTTTATTAAACCCGTCCTTCTTTTCATATTTTTTTATATTGAAACAAAATAATATTGTTATTTTTTATAAGACCACAAAAGTTGTTCTTATTTATTTATAATAAAAACAGAAAAAGTCCTGTCTAATGTTTTGGCTCAAAACTAGTCTTATCTAGTCTACTTTAGACTATATAAATACCTAATCTCCTTCTTCCTACACAAAACTCTAGCCCAAAATCTGTCCAGATTTCCTACCTACTTTTCTCTCTAAAATATCTTCTTCTAGATCAAGACATGAGAAACGAAGATACTCGTCCATGTCCATTTCTTTGTTCGTGTGCCTCCTTTTGTCTTTATGCTCTTTATGCTCACGTGAGTTTTCTCTACATCGATTCTTGTGATCCTATAGATTATAGGTTTAAGCCTGGTGAGTAGTCTAGGCTGTGAGGCCATCTACCACGCGCACTGTCTGTTTGTATCTAGCTGAGGCTTCTCCACGTCTACCGTAGTCCATGCGTGACATCAGCAAGGCAAGACCACACGTTTGTCGCTCAGTGGGTAAAAAGACAAAATACGTGTACATACGTATATATGCATACATGCGCGTATATACCAAATCGATGGACAAGGGGGAAAGAAGAGCGAGACTTCTTATTTTCGGATAGCCTCCACGTTACACGGGATGAATGGGTACACGAAGTAGAACCTGTCGTGCTTCCTGGCCGACCTCGACCTCACCATGGACTTGGTAATTTCCCTTCAGCAAAATACAAAGCTATTACACTGTCTATGAGTAATTCACTTAAACCTTAACCAAATGAAAAGACGTTCACTATCTTTGTGATTAAAATATCTTGGTGGCAAATGGGTTCTGATTTTTTTTCTTTCCCTGTCGTTGGGTGTAGGTCAGAGTGGGTGTTGGGCAAGTTTCTTTTTTTATTTTTTGGATTAAAAGCACGATTTAAACATTAACAAAACAATTTATGTTAGTCAGTTGTTTCATTTTTGTTTACTATACAATCCTTTGAAAATTTCTTATTGTTCTCACTGTTCCTACTAAAATAGAAATAGAAACTATTCTATCACCAACAACCGCTCTTACCACGACGTGTTAAACATATTGCAGGCGGCGGGGCAAAGCCCGCCATTCCAGCTAGTTCTTTTTGATTCTCTTGTCGTCGCAAGCTTATCTGCCTTGTTGCTAGTGAAGCTAGCCTACATAAACTATAGGTTTAAGCCTGGTGATTAGTCTAGGCTGTGAGACCATCAACCACGCGCACTGCCCGTTTGTAGCTAGCTGAGGCTTCTCCACGCCTGCCGTAGTCCATGCGTGACATGAGTGAAGCAATACCACACGTTTTCCGCTGGGTGGGTAAAGATACATATACATACGTATATATACGTATTTATACATGCATGCACGTATATACAAAATCGAAGGACGAGGAAAGAAAAGAAGTGAGCGAGAGACTTCTTATTTTCGGATAGCATCTGCGTTACACGGGATGAATGGTTACGCGAAGCAGAACCTGTCGTGCTTCCTGACCGAGCTCGACCTCAGCATAAACTTGGTAATTTCCCTTCAGCAAAATACAAAGCTATTAAACTGTCTTTGAGTAATTCACTTAAACCTTAACCAAATAAAGAGATGTTCATTATCTTTGTTATTAAAATATCTTGGTGGCAAATGGGTTCTGATTTTTTTTGCTTTCCATGTCATTGGATGTAGGTCTGAGTGGGTGTTGGGCAAGTTTCTTTTTGTATTTTTTGGATTAAAAGCATGATTCAAACATTAACAAAACATTTTATGTTAGCCAATTGTTTCATTTTTACTATACAATCTTTTGATAATTTCTTATTGTTCTCACTGTCCCTACTAAAATAGAAATAGAAACTATTCTACCACCCACAACCGCTCTTACCACGAAGTGTTAAACATATTGCAGGTGGCGGGGCAAAGCCCGCCATTCCAGCTAGTTCTTTTTAATTCTCTTGTCGTCGCACGTTTAGCTTCCTTGTTCCTAGTGAATCTAGCCTACATAATCTATAGGTTAAAGCCTGGTGAGTAGTCTAGGCTGTGAGGCCATCTACCACGCGCACTGCCCGTTTGTAGCTAGCTGAGACTTCTCCACGCCTGTCGTAGTCCATGCGTGATATCAGCGAGGCAAGATCACACGTTTGTCGCTCGGTGGGTAAAGATATGTATACATACGTACATATGCATGCATGCACATATATTCCAAATTGAAGGACAAGGAGGAAAGAAAAAAAGTGAGCGGGAGACTTCTTATTTTCGGATGGCCTCCACGTTACACGGGATAAATGGGTACGCAAAGCAGAACCTGTCGTGCTTCCTGGCCGACCTCGACCTTACCATGGACTTGGTAATTTCCCTTTAGAAAAATACAAAGCTATTAAACTGTCTTTGAGTATTTCACTTAAACCTTAACCAAATGAAGAGACGTTCACTATCTTTGTGATTAAAATATCTTGGTGGCAAATAAGTTCTGATTTTTTTGCTTTCCCTATCGTTCGGTGTAGGTCTGGCACTAGTGCAGGCCACCCCCTTTAACTTCGGTTGGGACGGCCCTCTAACAGCGGTTCCCCAACCGCTGTTGAGGGTTCGGTGTTAGAGGGGGGCCCTTTAACACCGGTTCTTATACGAACCGGTGTTAAAGGGTGGCGCACGTGGGGCTGCCGCAGGCCTCAGCCCCCCCCCCCCCTTTAACACTGGTTCGTATCTGGAACCGGTGTTAAAGGTTAGTCTGCCGCGACAGAGATTTAGGCCGTTTTCCGGCCGCGGCAGTCTGCCGCGGCCGGAAAACGGCCTAAATCTCTGCCGCGGGAGACTTCTGCCTCTGCCCCGTTCTGGGCGTATTTCTGCGGGAGGGGGGAGCGAGGGGGAATCGATCGGGAGCGGTATACACAAACATCGTCATCGGTACATACGAGTACATTAATAATTAAGCAACTATTATTATACACAAACATCGTCATCGGCACATACATCGTCATCGGCACATACATCGTCATCGTCCATTTTGGTGGATATCTAAAGAGTTCTCCGCCAGGCGTGACGACCTCATCAAGTATGAACCCCGCCAATTCCTCTTGAATGGCTCGTATGCTTTCAAATGGTAGGAGTTGGTCCCGCATCCGTTCGATCTGAATATATATGAAGAATGGGCCGTCAATATATATATAAGAATAAAACTCAACACAATTGATGGTAATAAAATAATGTTGTGGACTTTGTTTACTTACTCTAAGTTGTTCTAGTGCGGCTTGGCCCGTCGCACATATCGTGCTGCGAATGAATTCGCAAACATAGTACCCACATAAGTTATTGCCGTGTCCCTGATGCGCGCACTTTACGAGAATAGAGAGTTCACTCAAAATAATAATCAATAAAGCATGATATATTGGAATTGGAAGCTAGCTAGTATTACTTACATTTTGGTCTACAAATTTTAGTTCTTCTGACCATTCACCCACGGCCCTGCCCGTGAACCTTTTCCAAACCCTGTCCGACAAAGAAAATGGATAAAGGAGTAATTAATTACTTATTGTCACGAAAGTTGCCGATCTAGTGCGATAATATGATTGAAATTACCTCTGGAGCATCTCTCTAAAGTTTGCCCATATCTCTTTTTCTTTTCGTAACGAGTCCATGACAAGGACTTTTCCTGAGTCGGGTTGAATGACTAGCAGAATAAAGTGGAACCTACGCACGCATAACTCATCATCAATTACACTTAACATCGAGTAAGCTGAAATAGAATGTGTACAAGAGAGAGGGTAACAGTACTCACGAGAAGTTGTAAGGCAATAGTATTTCCCTTTTGGTTTGTTGTCTCAGTAAAGACGTTAGCAAGTAATCTTATGTTTGCCCGGGTTTGGTTTCTACCACTTCTTCATGAACTCTATTTGGGTCAACGAACCCAATGTCAAAAGGGCCTCCTTTCCTGCATTCCATAACCTTTTTCCTGCATAATAGTATATACATATATGGTGAGCATATATATATACATGCAATTAATAAAGTGAATGAGATGAGATATAAATTATAGAAATAGTACTTACACACAATAAAGGCTGATGGCAGCTTTGTCGAGTTCCTTCTGATTGAATAGAAAATGCAAGTCTTGAATGTTGAAGTCGATCGCGTCATCTCCGCAGAAGAAAATATCATCTCTTATATGCGCCGTGATCCATTCTACCTTTCTCGTCTTGCAGAAATGAAGGTACCACTTGTGCAATTTTCGCATCTTTGTTGGTAGAGTCTTGAGCTCCTCTTTCTTGACGAGATTCTTCCCATACTTCCATGGCTGTATGGGGTTGGCATCGCATTTGGGCAAGTTGTCTCCCATGACGTTCAAGTATGCAATGTAAGTCATCCCCATCTCATTGGCCTTTCTTTGTAGCTCTGCCTCGTAATCATTTACGGGAGGAGCGTCCCGTGTGTCGAACATTTGGAGCGGGGCACATGATTGGTTTTCCTGCTCTCCGAGCATGGGAACTGTTTTCTGGGGTGCCTCACGACTACTACTTTCAGTCTCCTTACGGCGCCTTACATCCGCCTTCAAAATCTGGCGCTCGTAGTCCGGCACAAGTGGGGTTTCATATTTTGAAAGATTATTGTAAAACTTCTCCACCACCGCCGGATCTATTTTCTCCTTTGGCTCGGCCCGTCTAGGTGCTAAGACTTTCTTGACCTGTTCTTCCGAGATCCTATTGGTCTCCTCGTCGCTGCGATTCCACGTAAAACCGGCAATGGCTTGGCGGAAGGCTGCGGGACGTAGTTTTTTGAACTCTTTGGCGTACGGTTTCCTGCGGATTTCTTTGTGGCAGTGCTACTGATGCTCCTCGTGGCAGTGCTCTTCCGCTTACGCTGAGGAGATGGCTGAAGCACCGGAGATGGCTGACGGGCCAGAGATGGCTACCGCGCAGGAGATGGCTGACGGGCCGGAGATGGCTGCCGCGCAGGAGATGGCTGCCGCGCCGGAGATGGCTGCCGCGCAGGAGATAGCTGAAGCGGCTCAGACTGCTGACGCTGCGGAGACGGCGGGGGTGCCAGTGACCTCCAATTTGGAAGCACAATGTGTTCCTTCTTC
This sequence comes from Avena sativa, assembly GCA_916181665.1. Lineage (NCBI taxonomy): Eukaryota > Viridiplantae > Streptophyta > Magnoliopsida > Poales > Poaceae > Avena > Avena sativa. Next base: position 343,966,878 of record OV702285.1, on the reverse strand, counting down.
CAAAGAATGGTTGTTTTCACTGCAAATTTGAGTTGAGTTTCCCCTTCACCTGTAGCATGGTCAAGTTGTGCTTCCTCATATTCCTTCACAACCTCATCCACCCCGACAATAGCATAGCCATCTGGAATCGGTCGGCAGTGGTAAGTTCCACCAGCTACAGGAGGTAAGGCATAGCCGACAGCCACCTTAATGGATAAGCCCATTAATCTCACATGCAGCTCAGCGTGTTCGCTCTCCGTGATCTCATCCACGGGGTATCGAGGACCCGTCATTTCAAGCGTGGGCTGCACGTTCTCCGTGGAAGCCACACTGCTTTTCCGCGCAGAGTCTGGGCCGCGGGTAGCTTCCAATGCAGGCTCTTCGTGCCGCTGAGATGGGCCGGTAGCTTGATGGTTCTGTTGTGCATTCACTTGCGCCTGCAGCGCCACAAGTGCATGTTCTATCTGTGTCATCCGCTCTGTACGCTCTTTTTCTTTTCTGCCGCGCCATCTGTAAGAGTCGCTCCAGTCGGCAAACCCATCCTTTCACGTCATACCCCCTGTGCCTCGTGCATGTCTAGGGTGTTCTTTTTTACCGATGGCGCGTGTGAGCTGGTCATTCTCTCTGTCGGGATGGAAGGTCCTGGCGGATGTTTTCTCGTATGCCGTGATGAGTTCAGTGACGGGTTTGGCAAGGAGGGTTGGGAAGATACACAATCCTATTTCTGGGTCCAACCTTGCCCCGATTCCGTAGAGCCAAGTCTTTGCACGTAGGTCCCACCCATCTGTCTGGGGTGTGATCCCTCTCTCGCGCAGGGCCTTCTCAGCTTCCTCCCACTTAGGCCTCTGAGATATGTAGCCACCTGACCCCGTCCTCTGGTGATATTCCTTCTTCAGGGCATTAAGCGTATTGGTTTCTGACCTCTTTTTAGCTATAGCACTTTTTTTATATATCTCAAATTCGGGCCAGTGAGGTCTTATCTTCGCATAATATGCGTCTTCGAAATTTGGAGTCTCGCCAGATTTGACAAATTTGTTCAATTTTGTCTTCCAGTTGCGGAAAGCGTCAGCCATCTTCTTTAGAGTCCACTCTTTGACCTTTTCCTTTATAACCGGGTTGTTTTCATCCTCCTCTGGCGGAAGGGTGAAATTTACCAACAACGAATTCCAAAGCGTTTCTTTGGATCTGTCATCGACAAAGGTACCGTCGCCCTTCTTTGGCTTATTCCAATTTTCAATTATGATTGGGATTTGGTCCCTAACAAGAACTCCAGCCTGACGTACAAATTTGTCTGCGGCCTTCTTGGGCTCCATCGGCCTGCCATCAACACGGACTGCTTTGATCGTGAACTTTGCACGATCTTTCAACCGCTGGCTCGCGCCTCGCTTGCTCTTTTTCGTAGAAGAAGATGGTTGCTGGTTGGTCGATCCAGAGGGCTAAAAGAAGAAAGAAGCGTTAATTTGTATACACGAAAGTCAGCAGAGGCTTAATCAATGCATATACCTCGCCGGACTTTGTAACCATTAAATTGCGTTCACGGGAGTCTTCATCTTCTCCATGACTAGTACTTGATTTGTCGTCATCATGTCCCTCCAAGTTCAGATATTGTGAGGTGTCCTCATCAATAATGTTCTCCATTATTTCTTCTTCTTCAAGGTTTCTACTAAGTGGATCCATAGTTTCTAAAACAATAATATTATCTAGAGTAAGAGTGTAAACATTCAAGTGGACTTGGATTCATACACAAATATACATATTATTCATACCAAAATACACAAATAAATACACAAATGAGTCAGAGGTCCAATTTGTATACAACTTTTAATCTATGCATGTAGTACAATTTATCGAGCAAACAAGTTTTAATCAGGATGAGTCAGCAATCATACACGTGGCAGACACGGGGCGCTCACCGGTGGGGTGACGTTGGTCTCGTCGGGCGGCGGTGCTCGTCGGGCGGCGGTGCTTGTCGGACGGATGCGGCGGTGCTACCGGCGGGCTCGTCGGGCGGCAAGCGGCGTCGGCGTTTAGGCATGGCCTATGAGCTCCGAAGCGGCGGCGGCGAGACACTCCTGCACGGGGAAGAGAGCGAGGTGGTCAGTTAGGGTTTAGGCATGGCCTATTATAATATCTTTGCTATAAGCTATTTTCTTTTTACTCCACATGCTTCTAATTCACATGTGCAAGGATTAAGGCCTAGATCGTCGGGGTCGATGTCACTACGTTCATCTCGCCCATCTTTGGCACCCTGGAATCGTTCCGAGGGTCAATTGGCGATTATTTATTTTCATCCCAAGACTATGTAAATGAAATGGATTGGCCAAACAAAAAAATACTATACAGAAATAGACAAATACTCCATATTTCTCGAATTTTTGCCTCGGCGGGGAGGATGATGTGGATTGGACCGTAACCCAAGTCAATCCCGGTATTCTAGAGCCTAAACCAATGAGTCCTAAAGAACTGTGTTTATATAGTTGATATATTATGCAAATATGTTCATATGTGTCCCCTTCGGCAGCGCCCAATCGAAGCCACAGAGCATGCTGGCCAGGGCGAACTCCACTCGTTCATCAGCGCCATCGACCTGCCCGGGCACAGCCGCCGCCCGGAGCCGAACGGCACCGGCCAGCTCCAGATGCGCGCCGTGCAGGTCCACCTCGCCGCCCGCGAACCTGTCTGGGTCGAACCGCGCCATCGCCCCAGCTTACCGGGTCCCTCGATGGCCCACGCGTTCACGGCCACCCTCGTGCCCGCCGGCACGTCGTAGCCGCCGACGCCGACAGCAGCAGCGCCGTGCCCGCGGCAGCAGCAGCGTCGCCGGGAGCAGCAGGAGGAGGAGGGCCAGGCGCGGGTGGCATCGACGACAGATGTCTACTTCTAAACTAGCACAAGTTCTGGTTGACAGTTCTGAGGTCTACCAACACTACAGTGTCAAGTTTTTTCCGAGTTAATTATGTTCTTCTGAGGTTGTCGGCTCGCCAACATCACCGTTGAGGATCAAGGCGACCTGAATATACCATACTTGTAACTGAAGATGATTTGATTTTAAAAAAAACTACATGAAGACCACCTCGTACTTGTCCTTGAGGCAAAATAAATATATCTTCAGCCAAAACAAAATTATCACCAAGTATCTACCAGACTACTGCTAACTATTGAAGGTGTGTACCGTGCCGTCGTCACGGGGCTCGACGGTGGCCTGCTCTCAGCCGAACCGCGGGATCGGCGAGGTGTTGGCAGTCGTGGTCGTGGTCGCGACCACTGTGGCTGTGGTCGCCGTGGCCAACGCCGTGGACGGCATCACCAACACCGGGAGGAGCGGGGGAGGGCCGGCCGGGCGCGGCCGGAGCAGGCGTCGAACGAAGGAGGTGTTAGAGGGAGGGGAAGGATGCGGGGAAGAGAGGGTCGGGGGCGGCGAACCTCGAGGTCCGAGCGGCTGCGGCGAGATGGCGGGTCGGGCTCCGAAGCGGAGGCGGCGGCGAGACGGCGGGTCGGGGGCGGCGCTTCTCTCTGTGTTCGATCGATCTGGCTCAGTGGGGGAAGAAAGGAAGGGGAGGAAGGTGAAATAAATGCACCCCCCCTTTAACACCGGTTCGTGGCTGGAACCGGTGTTAAAGGAGGGGGCGTTTCCCGCGCGCATGAACCGGTGTTAAAGGGGGGGGGCGTTTCCCGCGCGCATTTATTACCCCCCCCCCTTTAACACCGGTTCGTGGCTGGAACCGGTGTTAAAGGGGGGGTGCGCGCGGGAAACGAAATAAATGCCCCCCCCTTTAACACCGGTTCCTGTCTGGAACCGGTGTTAAAGGGGGGGGGGCATTTATTTCATGCATTAAAGGGGCATTTTTAATTCAAAAATATGATATGAATTTAGAAAATTCATATCTTTTTCATTTCAACTCAGAAAAATATGAATAATATATCATAATTTTCATAAAAATATTTTCTATCCATTCATGTAAATCATTTTATATTTACTTTACATGAAAATTTTCAAAATAATTAAAGCACTTACATATAAATTTTGATTATTCAATTCAAACCAAAATAAATTGTTAAATCCTAAAACTTTGAACATAAGAAATATTAAGCATCTAAAAAATGATTTTTATTAGATCAAATCATATCTTAATGCCGCATCTTTTGTATTAACATTGGTCATTTGACCCGAAAGCCAAGAAACCTCGAATGAGATAGGTCATTTTGAGACAGTTACATAAAGCCGAACTGGAACTGAAAATTAAGATACATGGCCAGATTAAGTAACAATCGGCCGAACTGGAACTGAAAATTAAGATACATGGCCAGATTAAGTAACAATCGGCCGAACTTGTTTCGGAATGTTGGAGTGATTCAGTCATGCTCCTGCCTACACCTGTAATACTCGCCACTGTAGTCGTCGTACTCGCCGCCGCCATCATCGCTGTCGTCGTCGGGGTCGCCGTAATTGAACCTCTGGAGAGTACGCGTGGGCTGGACTTGAGGGTAGCGCGTGGGCTGGACTTGAGGGTAGCGCAGACGGGGGTTAGAGTCGGCAGCAGTGTCATAGGCCATGACGCTCTGGAGAGTCCGACCGCGCCACCATAGCTGACGGCCGGCCTCGTTGAAGTTAGGAGGAGGTGGGCCGTCCTCCTCGTGCCTGGCGAGCGCCCTCTCATGCCGATCCACGAAGAAGGCTTCCCAAGTAGGGAAATAGTCGGGATGCCATCTGGGATTCCTCCGCTGCTCCGGCGTGAGCTCGAAGTAGTAGTGGTTCGTGATGGCCATCCGGCGCGCCACACCTAGAGGGACAGGAGGAACCGGCATGCCTCCGATGCTCAGCATCCAGCCGACGGGGACACTGTAGCCCGGCGGGCAGGGGTAGTTCAAAGCGCCTCCGCCTCCCTGGGGGTTAGTGCTACGGTGGAAGCCATGGGAAAGAGTGATGAGGTTGCAGATATGAGTCTAGAGATGTGCAATGACAATGGAGGCCAACCCCCTACATATATATATATAGTGAACTAGCGGGAAGAACTGGAGGGAAGAACTGGCGGGAAGAAAAATGGCGGGAAGAAAAATGGCGGGAAGAAGAACTGGCGGGAAGAAAAATGGCGGGAAGAAAAATGGCGGGAAGAAGAACTGGCGGGAAGAAAAATGGCGGGAAAAAATGGCGGGATGAACCTTTAGTCCCGGTTGGAGACACCAACCGGGACTAAAGATGAACCTTTAGTCCCGGTTGGAGACACCAACCGGGACAAAACACGAGTCAGCACTAATAATAGGGGTGAGTGTCGACATTATTTCGTAAGTGTCGACACTATGTCGAGCTGCTTGTACTATAAATAGGCATCCTTGTGAGTCCAGTCCTCCAGCCAGTTTGAGGCTATGCCTTACCTCCTTTCGAGAGCAGGGACACCACTATGGCCAGTTTCAGGGACATGCCGACGGAGCCCAGTCCTCCGGCATCTCCGAGAAACTGGTCATAGAGGCACTCCCTAATATGTGAAATTAGTTAGCTCCCAGGTGTATTGATCTAGTTAGAGAAGTTACAAAGATGCAAGATGGTTTTCGAGAGCAGGGACGCCACTACGACCAGTTTCAGGGAGATGCCGACGGAGCCTAGTCCTCCGGCATCTCCAAGAAACTGGTCATAGAGGCACTCCGTAATATGTGACCGCGCGCGTTTGGAGATCAGATCTTAATGGTAAGTACGAATCGGGACAACTTCTTCTCATAGTCCCGGTCCATCCACAAAACAAGACTAACACTCAAGACATGTATTAATATTAACATGAACTAGAATTACATAATATGAGCATGAACTTCTTGGCATATGTCCTTCCTTATGATCGCTTCAGACGTAACCATGGAGCATCTTCTTTACTTAACGGAATGCTTGGGTCAGTTTTCACTGTAAAGGGCGGAATTTCATCAAACTTATTATAATCTTCTGACATGTCTGTCTTGTCCTCGATTCCCACGATGTTTCTTTTCCCTAAAAGAACTATGTGACGCTTTGGCTCATCATATGATGTATTCGTTTGCATATTTTTTCTTTTTTTTTGGTCTGGACGACGTGTCCTTCACATAGAAAACCCGAGCCACATCATTGGCTAGGACGAATGGTTCGTCTAAGTTCTTCATAAGATTGTTGAGATCCACCGTTGTCATTCCATACTTCTTGTCTACCTCAACCCCTCCTCCTGTTATCTTGACCCATTTGCATCGAAACAAGGGGACCTTAAAATTAGGTCCATAGTCAAGTTCCCATATCTCCTCTATGAACCCATAATACGTGGTCTTTTGCCCATTGTCTTCTACTGCATCGAAGCGGACACCACTTTTTTGGTTGGTGCTCTTTTTATCTTGGCCTATCGTGTAAAATGTATTCCCATTTATCTCGTACCCTTGGAAAGTACATACAGTCGAAGATGGTGTCCTGGCCAACAAGTACAGCTGATCCCCAACAGTGGTGTTATTCGTGAGAAGTCTTTGCAGCCAGCCGCCAAAACTCGCCATGTGTTCACTTATAATCCATTCATCAGACTATCCCGGGTGTTTGAGGCGTATTAAATTCTTGTGTTCGTTGATATACGGGGCAACCAAGATAGATCTTTGTAAAACCGTGTAGTGTGCTTGATTGAGAGAATGCCCGTCCCTACATATCATTGCTTTACATCCTAGGGTGCCTTTTCCACGTAGTCTCCCCTCATGTCGTGATTCTGGAACACCAATCGCCTTAAGGTCAGGAATAAAATCAACATAGAACTCAATGACCTCCTCTGTTACATAGCCCTTGGAGACGCTTCCTTCTGGCCTAGCACGGTTATGAACATATTTCTTTAAGACTCCCATGTACCTCTCAAAGGGGAACATATTGTGTAGAAATACAGGACCGAGAATGGCAATCTCTTCTACTAGGTGAACCAGGAGATGCGTCATAATATTGAAGAAGGATGGTGGGAACACCAACTCAAAGCTGACAAGACATTGGGCCACATCTGTTTGTAACCCTGGTAGGCTTTCTGGATCGATTACCTTCTGAGATATTGCATTGAGGAATGCACATAGCTTCACAATGGGTACTCGAACATTTTCAGGTAGAATCCCCCTCAATGCAATCGGAAGCAATTGTGTCATAATCACGTGGCAGTCATGAGACTTCAGGTTTTGGAATTTTTTCTCTGCCATATTTATTATTCCCTTTATATTCGACGAGAAGCCAGACGGGACCTTGATACTGCTCAGACATTCAAAAAAGATTTCCTTCTCTGCTTTGGTAAGAGCGTAGCTGGCAGGAGTTAAGTGGCATCGTTTACCCTTCTTGTTCTCAGGATGCATAGGCTCTTCAGGGGCCTTCAGACGTTGCTGATCCTGCCGTGCTTCCGGTGTATCTTTTGTCTTCCCATACACTCCTAGAAAGCCTAGCAAGTTCACGCAAACATTCTTCGTCACGTGCATCACGTCGATTGAAGATCGGACCTCTAAGACTTTCCAATAGGGTAGGTCCCATAATATAGATTGCTTCTTCCACATGGGCGCGTGTCCGGCATCGTCATTCGGAACAGATAGACTGCCAGGACCTTTTCCAAAGATTACTTCTAGGTCCTTGACCATACCAAATACCTCCTCACCGGTACGGAGGACAGGCTTCCTCCGGGGTTCTGCCAGACGTTTGAAATGCTTGCCTTTCTTTCTTACTGGATGCATGTTCGGAAGAAATCGGTGATACCCTAGGTACACAACCTTCTTACATTTATCCAAATATACACTTTCAGTATCATCTAAACAGTGTGTGCATGCATTGTATCCCTTGTTTGTCTGCCCTGAAATGTTACTAAGAGCAGGCCAATCATTGATGGTTACGAAAAGCAATGCTCGTAGGTCAAATGGCTCCCCTTTGTGCTCATCCCACATACGTACACCTGGTTTGGCCCACAGCTGTAAAAGTTCTTCAACTAATGGCCTTAGGTACACATCAATGTCGTTGCCGGGTTGCCTCGGGCCTTGGATGAGCACTGGCATCATAATGAACTTCCTCTTCATACACAACCAAGGAGGAAGGTTATAGATACATAGGGTCACAGGCCAGGTGCTGTGACTGCAGCTCTGCTCACCAAAAGGATTCATGCCGTCTGTACTTAGACCAAACCTTAAGTTCCTTGCGTCATGTGCGAAGGCCGGGTACTCTCGCTCGACTTTTCTCCACTGTGACCCATCAGCGGGGTGTCTCAACATCGCGTCTTTCTTACGGTCTTCCATGTGCCATCGCAACAACTTGGCATGCTCTTTATTTCTGAAGAGAAGTTTTAAGCGTGGTATTATAGGAGCATACTACATAACCTTGGCGGGAACCTTCTTCCTAGGGGCCTCGCCCTCAACATCGCCAAGATCGTCTCGTCTGATCTTATACCGCAGTGCAGTGCATACGGGGCATGCATCCAAATTCTCGTACTTCTCACCGCGGTAGAGGATGTAGTCATTAATGCAGGCATGTATCTTCTTCACGTCTAATCCTAGAGGGCAGACAACCTTCTTTGCTTGGTATGTACTGTCGGGCAACTCATTATTTCTTGGAAGAAGATTCTTCATTTTTACCAACAACTTTGAAAATGCGCTGTTAGTCACACCATTCTCTGCCTTCCATTGCAGCAAATCCAGTGTGGCACCTAGCTTTTTGTGGCCATCTTCGCAAGTTGGATACAACAATGTTTTGTGATCCTTTAACATCTGCTCCAGCTTCTCCTTCTCCTTTTCAGTTTCACATTCTTCCTTTGCATCAGTAATGGCCCGACCAAGATCGTCATCAGCGGGCCCATCTGCTCCCGCTTGATCTTCATTATCTACCTCTGTTGCATTATCATCATATTCAGGATACATATTATGATAGTTTTCATCATCCTCTTCTTCTTCGTTGTCTTCCATCACAACCCCTTTTTCTCCATGCTTGGTCCAACAATTATAGCTGGGCATGAAACCGGATCGAAGCAGGTGGGCGTGAATGGTTCTGGTATTTGAGTAGTCTTTCTTCTTCTGACAGTGAACACACGGACAACACATAAAACCATTGTGACCACGGTTTGCATTAGCCACAACGATGAAATTTTGGAGGCCCGTAATGTACTCGGAAGTGCGGCGGTCACCGTACATCCATTGCCGATTCATCTGCATTAATATGTAGTATATATCAAAAAATAATAGGGAGATGACCATTTATATATATAGTACATCAATGACACATGAAACTATAGTTGCTGACCTCGACCGAGACGGAAAGAGCAACAAGAAAGCTTATTTTGAGCTCTCGGGCATTTCACCGAACACCTCTAGTGCATATGAAAAAAACACAAACCAGCACTCTTCACACCCTCTTGCTAGGCTCCAAAATGTGAAAGAATGGAAGAGTGGGGTGTGTGTGGGCTGGGGTGGTGTCTTATATAGCCCCCCCTTTAACACCGGTTCATGCCACGAACCGGTGTTAAAGGGGGGGGGTGCGCGGGCCACTGCTGCAGGGACCTTTAACACCGGTTCGTGGCACGAACCGGTGTTAAAGGGGGGGCTCCTTTAATGCCGCAGGGGCCACGCTGGTACGGCCCCCCTTTAACACCGGTTCGCCGGTTCGTAGAAGAACCGGTGTTAAAGCCCCTTTTCGGGATCAATAAAAGACCTCGTTTCCACTAGTGTGGGCGGGTGTTGGGCAAGTTTTTTTTTGTATTTTTTGGATTAAAAGCATGATTCAAACATTAACAAAACAATTTATGTTAGCCAGTTGTTTCATTTTTGTTTACTATGCAATCCTTTGATAATTTCTTATTGTTCTCACTGTTCCTACTAAAATAGAAATAGAAACTATTCTACCACCCACAACGCTCTTACCACGAAGTGTTAAACATATTGCAGGTGGCAGGGCAAAGCCCATCATTCCAGCTAGTTCTTTTTAATTCTCTTGTTGTCGCACGCTTAGCTGGCTTGTTCCTAGTGAAGCAAGCCTACATCCGATTGATTCCTGTGAGCAGCACATAAACCAAGAACTAAATCGCCACCATCATTTTTGCATGCAGGTGCAGCCAGGATGGTCTGGCTGATAACATCCTAGAGCCCCGTGCAGGCCACCGTACTTCTTCCGTCAAACTTTATAAATTTTGACTATGTATATTAGTAAAAATATCAGCATCTAAAATATGAAATAAATATAATTAGACTCACCATAAAACATGCTTTTATATTGTATGTAATAGATTTTATAAATTTTGGTAGTGTTTGGACAAGTTTTAATATGTTTGACTTTGACCAAACCTAAAATGCAGAGTAATTTAGGAGACAGAGAGTATGTACTACAGCAGCGGCATCACCTGGCTAGCTGCCTTGCTCCTTCACACATCGAGCTGGTAACTAGTTTCCTGGCCAGCGTGCAAGTGCCACACGCTGTCGGCTGTCGTTTGTCTTATTTAATGCGCACAAGTAGTGCAATTGGACCAACCACTCAAGCATAATAAATAGCAGATCAGTGAAGCGTGCGCAGCGTTCCCATCGACAACCCTCTGTTTCGTGTATATAGGCGTCGGCTCTGCCTCTCTTACCGAGCCGTTTTGTTCATCCTTCCTGCCTACTTCGTCGTTCATCAATTTATTCGAGTTGTTTGTTCACCGGTCTTGTCCACCAATGTTCGAAAAAACACCCACAAGAATTTCGGTATTGTTTTCTACTTCAACACATGTGATCCGTCATTATTTAGCAGGTCTTCTTTTTTCAACATCGGCACCACTTCAACACATGTTTCTCCATCACCGACATGCCATGCTTCCTCAAGATCAACTTCCCGGCGTTCATTAACCGGGGTACTTCCGCTACTTCCCATATAATCTGAAGGCCATCTCTCAGCCTCCCCGCTCCAAACTATAAGAACCCACCCCTAAATCATATTTTTATATATTTTATTTAATATAAAATCATTCATGTTTTATATCATCTTGTGCTTTGAGGGTAAAATAGCAATTGATATATTAATTAAATATGGAGTGTTTATGCGGGATGCCTTTGTCATATTATGGAGTATATTTAAATTTGTGTAGCGAACAGATAACATGTTTTGCCTTGTTAAGCCAACATTTAAATTTCAAGTACCTAAACCAGCTAATTAATTATCGAGACCTTGTTTCCGCTTAATATTGCCTAATTGCATCGCTCTTTTGCCATGCCATGCCTCATAAATGCATCATGCCCGCTATTCTATCGCAGTATTAAATAATGCACTTGATGTTTCTTCTACAGCTTTGCTTCTTCATGGATTAGACCTATGAGTTGATGTGAGTGCCGATCCAATCTTCGAATGAACCTTTGATGGTGTTTCCCAGGCGAGTATTCTCTCACTTTCTACCTATTTTACAACTATAGTCTTTACTTCCTCTTGTTAATCTATTGCTACCTGTGTTGCGATGCTTTAGCCTTTTTGTACCCGTTATATCCTGTATAGCCTATATTGCCAATACTATTATGGGTATGTTCGGTGGTAGTGTCAGGTTGTTCCCGCATAGGTCTTTCTTATCTCTCTCTCTCTGATAGCCGACAGTTGTATCAAGTCTCTCTAGGTTGTTTAGTGCATGATGCGCTTCCGCTTCATTCCACCATACCTATGTAGGCGAGAGTCGCCGAATTCTAAGTCTCATCGTGTACTGGCCTCAGTACTGACTGCTCTCTTTTTCTTTTCCCTTTGTCGACATCCCTTTTTTTAGCAGGTTTGAGATCATCGTCGTTAACAGGGTTACCATTCTTACTTGGCCTAGGCAGGGTTATGGACGCCATTGGTTATTCTTCAAGGATCTTAGCCCCATTTGCTTTTTATCCGTTCTCAGATGTGTATCGTTTTCAAGGTGATTTCGATCTTTATATTGTATAATTGTATTCTTGACTCATGGAGTCGTGTTTTATATATTTTTTCTGTAGGTTCCATCGTGGACTAATACATAATGGTATTAGTTTTTTTCCACCGGCACGAAAGTGCCTGGTGGGCACCTTTGAATCTTTTCTATTCGGATTTGGCATGAATCGCTAAAACCTGCATAGGGCTGATTCGAGCGTGTTACAAATTGATATCAGAGCTCAAAAGTTACGATACACCACTAGTCGAGCATGTAGGATAACCTAGCTAACGGACGTTGTAGAGTGTCAAAGTTATTTTTGAAAATTGGTTGGATGGATCTGATTATTTCTGCTTTTACTCCTTACCTCTATGATATTCTCTTCTTACCTCTACGTGTTTTGAATCTGTCTCCTTATCTTTTCTTCGAGACCAGGAATTCTCATGTTTGGCTTTCCTTTGTACATTTAGTGTTTTACTTCCATCGTCTTGTAATGGTGCTTCGACATCTGGACTTCGTGGTATCTGAGGAATCTTCTTCCGTTGTACCTTTTAGTGGACCGAAAATTCACTAAATTTTTTATTTATATCTCCTGGTGTTTTACAATGCGACGACATCTTCTACATCAGATCCGACAAAGAGGTTGCATCACTCCTTTATTTCTGAACATCGCTTGTCAAGATCTTGAGTCTGATACTGAGAGTTGGTTGCAAAATTCTTCTATTCATATATACAGAGTAATGCTTTGATTGTGGGATGGAGTCGCGACCATAACACTACTCTTATCACTCACTTTTGTGCATTGAGATGGTGAACTAATGCTGTAAGACCCCAACATTTAAGGTAAAGGCCCCTTTGATTGCAATGCTAGTCCCTAGATCAAATGCTAGCATCCAAAGTTTAAGATGTACACAGATACAAAGGTCGTTATTACATCGTCATTCCAGAGATAATATAGTCTTTACAACTCAATAGCCCAAGGCTAATACATAGAGTTCATAATATAAAGTAAATACCTAGAAGTCTTCATCTTCATGTGCCATAGGCAAACATGTTGAGTGTAGACTCACAACCCTAGTCTCCATCCGAGTAGCCTGCAACATCATAAGTTATAGTCATAGTGGTTCAATACACATGGAATTGTATTGGAAAGTGATACCATAGTAAAATAATATATCTAACATCTATATGAATTTGGCTAAGTGTAGTTTAGGCTGGCTTTGCTCAAAATAAGGTTTTGACTTATTAGTTGACAACACTAAGTTTTTGTTTGTCAAAAACACCTAAGGAACCACCAATAGACATTGATGAGGAGATCCTTGATTGCTTCAATGTCTTTGATGCTCAAGTTGTCCATTGCCGGGGACACGGCTAAGTACTTAGGTTTTACCCTCTCGATAGGTGGTGCACTTTCCCCACAAGACTCGACATGCATCGAGACGAGACTTTTCAGAAGCATTACCTTGGACCACCATGGACGCATTCCATCCTATCAACCCTACCACCAACTGTCCATCTGGCTAAGTTCTTCCAACCTAGTTGGTCAAGGCAGAGCCCATATGCTATGTGGTTGCACAAGAAGCTTCTCAAGACTAAACATCTCAAATCCCTTTGTTCCTGGGTGGGAATCCAGAAGTGTGGTATACAAGGTAAACCATAGACATGGGCCTTATGTAAACACTCAACATAAACCAACCATACCATTCCACCCAGGTGATTCATTCACATAGTTATTTTAAACAAAAACACAAGTCATAGACTTAGCAATATTTCATAGCATGAATAATCCACCGTTGTTTTATACTAGCTAGGCTAAGCATGATAACATAACAAGTCTCCTAACTTAGGATAATTCTACTAAGACAACAAATATAGGATTTCCCATGGCATAGCTTATAATTAGAAAATTTCTCCATGCAATCCTACTCAAAATATCACTAATGCATAGATAAAATAATAGGACAATAATATGAAGCATCACTTTCCTTGGTAGTTAGGAGAGTAGCAACAGTACTCACACTCACAATCATCACAATCACCACAATCACGAAAATCTACACATAAAATCATAACACCAAATTCACATTTCAATATTCAAACAAAAATATATATGAATGCATGCAAATTCAATGAATTGATTTTCTACACTAAAAAGTCAAATCAAACAGTACTGAACACAAAGTAAACTTTCTAAAGTCTAAACAAACTCAGATTTACTTTAAAACAATTTTCCAAATAATTTTTATATGCAAAATAGGCCTACAAATGGTTCTGCAAATAATCCTATTTTTTTAAGCAAATGACAACTTAAAGGACATATGTGTGTAGGGATAAATTTTATGAATCCATTGATATATTATTTGCAATTTTTGGACAAACAGATCAAAAGATATGAATTTTACAATTTTGAATATCTAATAGATTCAAAAACAGACTTTAAATATAATTCACAGACGCGTGGCAGCGTCTAATTGGCTGATACCTCTTTGCACGGATCACGCTTCCGTGCGTTAGATCAAGTTAGATCCAACGTGCCAGATCAAAACGTAACGATTCAGTAAGTGATCTAATCTACAACGTAGGATCTAGATCTAGCGTCTCTGGATGAAACGACCAAAACCGAGCGGCGTTGATGGCCTCTGCGGCGACGACGGCACTGCCGATGACGCACTGGCGGCGCTACGGGGTAAGAGGGGTTGTGGAGAGGCTTACCAGAGTCGCGTGAACACGATGAAGCTCAAGGTGGTCGTGGTTTGGATAGGGGCGCACTATCGCGGGCGCGGGAGCTCGTCGGAGTTGGTTCTGGCATCGGGCTTTTGCAAACGGAGACGGAGGCGATGACCTAGGTCACCGCAGGGCAAATGGTGGGTGTCAGAAGCTTTGCAAGATCAAGGCGAACACAATAGTGTGATTTAGAGGTCAAGGGGCGTGCTGATATTACCGGAATTACTCGTCGGAGTTAAATGGTGCCTCGGGTGCTCGCGGAGGTTGATTGGGACGACGACATGGGGAGATATTGGATGAACCAGGGGCATCAGGAGGAGCGCAAGTATCAGACGAACAAGTTCGCATGAACGAGAGACAGAGGGGTGCACGAACAAGTAATGCGTCGCCGGAGTTTGTCAGGCAGCGGTGGTGCAATCTTGATTACTGGCAACCAGGGGCGCTCTAGCGATGGGGTTTGAGGGGAAATAGCCGCAGAGGGGTGGTGCTTAAGTAGCCGGAGCAGGGGCGGAGATGGCACACGGAATCAATGCAATTTAAGTGAATTCAATCGCGGTGTTACTGCGGGGACGAAACGGTGGAGGCCTGGTCATGGGCGGGATTTTGGGGACGACGATGACGATGAGGCGTCGGGCCCAGTGGCAGTGAGAGAGGGGTGCACGCGTCGTTGAGAAAGAGAGAGGGGGGTTTCCCGGGTGGGCTGCTGGGCCGTATGTGGGTCTGGGCTAGATAGACAGCGCAGGTTTTTATTTTTTTCTTTCTCCTTTTTCTTTTTTGTTTTGATTTTCTGAAATGATTTTGAATCCCTAATTCAAATCTGTTTGAAATCAAACCTTCTCCAAATTTTTGTATGGTGATCCTAGCATTCAAATGTGTGACAAACACATCTAACCACTCAAAAACACTTTGGTCTTTTGAAAATAAAAATAAAACCATGCCTCATATGTATATAAAAAGAGCATAAATATGGTTTTATTTGGTTTCAAACTTTGAAAAATGCTATGATGATATGAATGCAATACATGATTTTTCATTTGATGAAATTTGGGATGTTACAAATCTAACCCCCTTCAGATGAATCTCGCCCTCGAGATTCGGATTGGCTAGCAAATAGGTGAGGGTGATCTTTCTGAAGGTCATCTTTTCTTTCCCAAGTTGCTTCTTCCTCGGTATGATGATTCCACTGTACTTTGCAGAATTTGATAGTTTTAGTACGACTAACTCTTTCTGCTGTCTCAAGAATCTTGATAGGTTTCTCTTCATAAGTGAGATCACTTTCCAACTGAACCTATTCCAATGGTATAGTGTCCTTCAATGAAGTTTCTTCCATTTTCGGATGACACTTCTTCAACTGGCTCACATGAAATACATTGTGAATAGAAGATAGTGATTCTGGCAATTCTATCTCATAAGCCACTTATCTTTTGCGGCTCAAAATTTTAAATGGTCCCACATATCTTGGTGCCAATTTTTCTTTGACTCCAAACCTCTTCACACCACGAAGTGGTGAGACTTTAAGATAAGCTCTATCGCCTACCTCATAGGTGACTTTCCTATGTTTTGGATCTGCGTAGATCTTTTGTCGGGACTGGGCTATCTTCAATCTGTCCTTTACCAATTTAGCTTTCTCTTCAGCTTCCTTGATCAGTTCTGGTCCGAATAAATTTCTTTCTCCTACTCCACTCCATAGAAATGGCGTAGTACACTTCCTTCCATAAAGAAATTCAAACGGAGCCATCTCAATGCTTTCCTGGTAGCTATTATTGTAAGAGAATTCTGCGTAAGGCAGACTTTCATCCCAACTACCACCATAGTCTAGTGCACAAGCTCTCAACATGTCCTCCAAAATCAGATTGGTCCTTTCTGTCGGTCCATCAGTCCGAGCGTGAAAAGCTATGTTGAACTCTAACCTTGTTCCCAATGATTCATGTAGTTGTCGCAAAAAATGCGAAGTGAACTAAGTTCCTCTATCAGATACAATACTCTTAGGTACTCCATGCAGGCATACAATCATGTTCATATAGATCTGTAACACCCTCGGATTGGCCCTATGCAAGTTTTAGCGATTCCCGCCAAACCCGCATAGAAACGATTCATAGGTGCCCACCAGGCACTTGCGTGCGGGTGGAAAACAAAGTAATACCATTACACAATAGTCCATGATGGAACCCATAGAACAGGTATATACAACAACGACTCCATGAATCAAGAATACAAATATAGAGTACAAAGATCCAAATCACCTTGAAAATGATACAACATCCGACTACAGACAAGATGCAAATAGGGCTAAGAGCCCTGAAGAATAACCAATGGCGTCCATAACCCTGCCCAGGCCAAGCCGAAAGGGTAACCCTACTAACGATGTCGATCTTAAACCTACTTAAACAAAAAGGGGTGTCGACAAAGGGCAAAGGAAAAAGAGAGCGGTCCGTACTGAGGCCAGTACACAGCGAGACTAGAATTCGGCGGTCCTCGCCTACATAGGTATGGTGGACTGAAGCGGCAGCGCAGCATGCACTAAATAACCTATAGAGACTCAATACAATTGTCAGCTAACAGAGAGGGATAAGAAAGACCTATTCGGAACCAACCTAATACTATCACCAAACATACCCATCCTGGTATTTCCCCCTGGAAACCAAACGAGGAAGTCAAGCCTAGGAAACTCACACAATTGGCAGTTTTATTCATTCCATTATAGTGGTAGAAATTACTATTCAGATATATAAAAAGCATGAGTCATCGTGATATAATAAGCAGTGGGAAGTTTTGGTTAACCGTTCCATTGTAGTTGCAGTACTTACTAGTCAGATACATATAGCATTAGGCATCCCAAAACCCAGAAGTTATTGGTACTTTTATGTATCCATTCTGTTGTAGTGAAGCTAATTACTAGTCATTATAAAGTCAAATTTATAGCACTAATTTAGTTATAGTTG
Source organism: Avena sativa (assembly GCA_916181665.1). Taxonomy (NCBI): domain Eukaryota; kingdom Viridiplantae; phylum Streptophyta; class Magnoliopsida; order Poales; family Poaceae; genus Avena; species Avena sativa. Next base: position 343,949,396 of record OV702285.1, on the reverse strand, counting down.
TCTATGATCGATATATTGTGCTCCAAGTCGTCCATAACCGCGGACACGACTTTCAGAAAGTTTTACCTTGCAGGGGGGGCACAAATAGCAACACACGCACGATCAACCTCGGAAAAACCAAATGAAAACCCAACAAGGAATCACGACAAAGAAATCACAAGATTCATATAATATTTCAGGGGGGAACCCCACTAAGCTACCCGCTACGAAGTTGGCCGGCTCCGTGACGGACCCAGAGGTTTGCGAGAAAGGCTCTAAACAACTGGGAACCCGAAAGTGTGACTAGGCTTGTCGATACCGCGTAATCGTTTCGCGATCCAAAACATTACAGGCGCTCCACGCGCAGTAAATAAAGCAGTAAAGAATGACATAAGTATAGGATAGTAATAAAGCCCCAAACTACTTTGTGCCCCAAGAAATAAGATATGGCTCCAACTCATGCTAAGGGGATTCATGGTCCCACATGCGGATATTGCGAATATTCAAAGAACAGGTATCAAGTACTCGGGGTCCTACGGGACACAAGTGGACGGTTAAAAACCAAATAAAATCTATTTCCCACCTGTGCCTCTGCATTATTTACCTACTTTCAATTTTAGTTATTAAACAGTAATGAAAGCCATGCTCATCTTCAACATTAAGCATGGGGCATTTCTCCAACAACTGTGGAACATTGATGGAGCGAAGCAACACCTGCGCAAGCAACTACGACTCGCAAGGATGACTATCTACCAAACAACAGGTAATAGGATGTGTCCAAGGCAATATAATGGCTGCAAGGGATAACACGGATACGAAAACTAGAGCATCGCAACATAGATAGCAATAGATCAACATGAGGAAATAGAGACTATAAAAGTAAGATAGGTAGAAAGGGGGATACTGCTCGCCTGGAAAACATTGCCAGAGTTTCATAACCGAAGAACTTGTCGAAGCTCACAACATCTCATTTTCCTATTCGGGAAGAAGCAAAACACTAAAAGGAACAAGCGATGCAGCAATTACAACTAATCCAGAAGAATCGGCATGACCATGATATGATGCATAACATGGCAAGTTAATGATGCAAACTATGTTAAGAAGGTATCATGATCATATCACATTGATGATACAACATTAGTAAGTCATTACCAACAAGAATAATAATTTCTCAATTTTAATCATCACGTTTTCCTTACATAAGCAGGTCTGATTTTAAAACTTCTCATAACACATGATGCAAATTATAACATGGGTATCATGGTTGGAGAGGTCTCGTCACGCTGATCGATTTGGACATATCATTTGCCAAATTCGGAGTTACAGAATTAAAGTTATGCAATATTCAAGAAATAGGCATTTATTAACAATTATATTATTTCTAAATTTTAATTTGCTCAAGTGATGTTATAAATAGTATGAACAGATTCCTCACATTTTTCTGATTTAAAAACATATATTATGCAAATTCTTTGGATTTATAAATATAAAACAATAATTAAATCATAGTTTATTAAAAGTGGCCAATTGTTAAAGGTTTGGCTAGTTTGACTTGGTTTAGAATTTTTTTGAATATACATCAAAATTCACATTCAAAAATAAAACAGATTTCATATTAAGTTTTTATTCAAATTCGAAACCATTTAAAATTATGACAACATTTGTAGTTAAACATAATATAATTCAGTTTTGAATTTGTATTTGAAATAAAACTGCGCTTTTGTTACTTTGGACAAATCTACACACAGATGCTTACAAGTCGGGCCTGGGTCCACGGTGCTACAGGGCGTGCAGACTAAGCGGGGGTGGTGACACGTGGTGGAGAGGAGGGTTGTGGGTTTGGAAGGAACAAACCCCAGGGACCTAGAGGCAAAAGGGCAAGAACACGATCGGGACATACAATCCAAATCTGAATTTTGACACAGCTAAAACAGCTAGCTTGGGATGATGTTTGGAGATCGATGGCGAGCAAACCGCTGCAAAAATTAGAGATGACGTACAAAAAGATTTAGGGCGAAGGTAGGGCTACAACTTCCATGTTTGGGGTTTCTTCGGAGGAGGGCTCGATCGCCGGGAAAAATGCCGATAACAGGGGCGCGCGAGACTGACGGTCTGCACCAAGATACAGAGAACATCTCATTCTAAACTTTGCTGCAGTAGGCGTGTACCGAGCAGGATTTCTAATGACGACGACGATTACGCTATGGAGATGATGCAAGGAGGAAGGGGACGGAGAATTGAACCTCACCTCAATCAATTCCAGTCGTAATCCGGTTCGGGGGTGGAAGAAGATGGATAGGGCGATGGTGGGGAGGGGCGGCTGCTCTTGGGCGCGAACGTGAAGAAGAGAAGGCGCCGCATAGGGGCGCACTCCGAGCCTCCTGCGAGCGTCTAGAGGCTACGACAGCACGGGGAAGAATCATCATGGCTTGCAGGTGCTCGATGCGCTGGGCGACGAAGGAGTTTCAGGATGGCTTGCGAATCTGTAGAGAAAGGGAAACAGAGGGAGAGAGTGGCACTAGGTAGAGGAAGGCAATGGCGACGCAGGGGATAAAAGGGCAGGGTTTGCTAGGACTAGGAGGGGATAAGAAGGGGAGGTGGTGACACGGATGATGGGAGGGGCGACGGCCACCTACTCCATCCGTCAGGGTGCACAGAGAGGAAGGGGACGGCGCTGGGAGAGAAGCACGATAACGGCGTCGAACAAAGGGGTATCAGGCTGGAGAGAGGATTGGGCGGCCCAAGGAGGGGAAAAGGAATCCCGGTGTCTATCTCCTTTTATTTATTATTAGGTGTTCTTTTAGGTATTTTTATTTATTTATTTTTATAAGAAACCATTTTAGAATCATTTGAAATTTTGTAGGAAATTTATATAGGGAGCTAGAAGGCTTTTAAAATAGAGACTAGAGGATGTAGAGTAATAGCAAGATCAATGCCCCATAATCATTTTGGGCAAGCTACTAAATAAAGTTTAGGGTTTTGCAATAGAATAATAAAAAAATATCGTTGGGAAAAATGTTGGGGCCTAGCAATTGGACCCAACCTTGAAGACACAAAAAATAGAGCGAGTTAAAAGAGGGAGAGAGTAGAGGTGATAGAACAACAGAAGTAACACAAGTAAGACAAAACAAATGCAATGTTTGATATGATGCTCAAATGCAATGTGGCATGGTGACATGAGCATGATATTATGATGATGCAAAAAAAAATAAGCAATTTCTAGTAGTGGATTTACCAGGGTGCTACAATTCGACACCACTAACAATGGATCTCGCCCTCGAGATCCGCCTCCTTGTATGGGGAAGAATGCTAACGATCTGAATCTTCTCGCTTCTTGTAGATCTTCGCGACACCACTAACAAAGACTATTTCTCCATCTTTAAATCGGTGACACCACCAACAAGTGGTCATTGATCATGTTCGTCGAGGGAACGCTCCGTATAACAACGGATGAAGTTAAAGATAAGGACACCTCTATCTTCCATGGAAGGAGTAAGAATTGCATCTATCCACCATTCAATGTACACAAGCAAATGATAAGAGTAGTGATATGGTCGCGACTCCATCCCGCACTCGAAACATTACACTATACATGAATAGAAGAATTATGAAACTAACTCTCGGATTTCAGACTAAAGATCTCGACAAGCGAGGTTTGGAAAGCTTCGGATACAAAAGGGTGATGCATAGGATGGGATTGCAGATGTTTTCGTCGTGTTGGAAAACATCGGAAGATATAAATAAATTTTTTAGTGAATTTTGGTCCACTGAAAGGTACAACAGAGGAAAATTCCCCAGATAGCATGAAGATCGGATGTAGAAACACTGTTACAAGGAGGAAGCGTGTAACATCCCAAAAATACTAAAATTAAATCATCAAACTCTAATCATCAAAATTAGGGTTAACAAAAACTTTTCTAATTAAAATTATGAAAGCATGCATATGTGTATGCATTTAAATTGAAATTTGAACCAACTTGTTTGTGTGTTTCTTTGCTTGTAAAATGTTTCTTAGGTGAAATAAACATCATATAAACATTTCCCAAACTTTTCCTAAGGACAAATAAATCAAAACCAATAAAATAAAGGAATGGTCATTTTGACCAATTTAACTCCCATGCCTACTTTGGCTGTCTCAAACTTTCAGAACCTAATGGAAACTTTTCTGGATCTTTGCACCCCTTAAATGTACTCATAACAAGGTATCAAGGCCCACTTTGTGATCATCCAAAAACTTTCAAATGCATAGTTTAAATGACAATTCAAAATTGAATCTTTATCAGATGGGAAGATCCCACTTTTTCAAAAACCACTCAAACAAGGTCAACTTTTAAAACCCAAGCATCTGCAGACTCACCAGCACCAATCTAGCAAACCCACCAAAAATCTTTTAAAAATTCAAAACTTGATTTCATGCGGCCATTTCATCAAACAGGTTGCAGACACAAATTATCAAAATCCTAAACACTATAGTGAGCAGTGATTGAAGCCTAACTTGTTCCCTCTCTAGCTCACAACCAGCTCAGGAGATCATCTAGCAAGATTAACTAAACACTAGCACCACTGTGAGCTTGCCATTGTCATCAATGGTGAACAGCCGAGCACACCCATGCCACCCCATAGTCGACAACAAGCTAGGAGCAGCAGCAAGCCTAGCCAGCATGTCTGGGAGGCAGCCCACCGTCGTCCCAGCCACGAGCGTTGCCAAGCCCTGGACCACACGCACGAACCATGCCAACCTCGCCAGCGACCATGCCGAGCGTGCCCCAGAGCGCCACCCTCGACCAGCGCCCACAGACCGCGTGCCGCCCTCGCCGCGTGCATACACAATCCCCACCGACCTAGGAGACCGCCAGACATCCTCGTTCGCCGCCCCGTGCCGCACAGCCACCGCTCGCCATCAAAGACGCCGCCTCTGCCGCGCAGAGCACCGTCGCGTTCCGACCAAACCGCACCGCCCCACGCCTCAAAACCATGTCGTTGAGCATCGCTAGGGAACACCACACCGTCCCCTACCTTCGCCCATGCCAATAGCCGCCTGTAACATCGCCCCCGACGAGCTCACCTTGTGCCCCGTCGGTCCCCTCGCTCGACTATAAATAGAGGCCGCCCCCAGTCGATTTCTTCACACCACCTCACTCCCCTCTTCTCACTGATCGTGCCACACCGTTCCCGGAGCAAGGCGAGCACCACCTCGCCGGAATTTCACCGGAGCCCGCCGCCTCTGGAGAAGAAGGGCTCCATCGATTTCGTCCACCCAGGAGCTGCCGCGACCACCCCTGAGTTCGCCGTCGTCGACTTCGTCGTTCGCCCGCCTCGCCGACCCTCGCCTGCACCCCGGTGAGCCACCATCACCCCTCACTGGCCGCGCTAGGTTTCTTTCTCACCGGCGTTGCCTCGCGTCGATGATGACTCCCAGCCATTGGATTAGAATCAGATCGAACGACCCACATTGCCCCGTACCGCTTCGCCCCTCCCTGTCTCACTGACAAGTGGAGACACCCACTTAAGCAGCCCGCGGGAGCACTGCGCTTAGCAGGCCGGCCCGTTCACTTTTCCCGCGCAGCCCAGTTATTCAAATTAAACCTTTTCTATTTTATTTCAAACTCACTTCTGTACCCAACTTCAAAATTCAACCCAGATCGATTCAGTGCACAAAATTGAATGAAACTAATTTTGTTAGAAAGGCCTGGGAATGCTGAATCCAAGCCCGTTGGATTCAAGTCATTTGGATCTATAGTTCACCCATGGTAAAAATAACAAGGCAGGAGCTTTTCTGCATTCAAACATTTTTCAAATTTAAACCATAATAGCTTTTGAGTTGATTCCAACTCTCAAAAATCACATTTAACCATACCTTTCCGAATATATAAAAATATATAGGTTCAAGTAATAAAAGAATGCTACATAAGCATTTCTAGACACATTAATTAATTAAAATAAAAGGGTAAAACCTTATTAGATTGTGACACCACTTTAAATCACATTCCCTTGGACTACAATATGTGGTGATGACATGTGTCAACATGATTCCATGTTTGGTTTGGAGAATGTTAAATATTAAGTAATTTTTCAATGAGTAGAAATTACTTTTCTAAAAATAAAAGGAATTAAACCAAGCTTTAATCTTGTAATGTTAGAGATGATGCTAGATCATCTATAGGACCCTTGTGTGTGATGATTGCAAGAAGTTAAGTATTGTTTGGTGATTGTGTATCTCGTATTTATTTATAGACGCTACTACCGACCAAGGATACGAGGAGGAAGGAGGACACTACGAAGAAGAAGCCGAGGAGAACTTCAACCACTGCTCTACACAAGGCAAGCCTAATACTACTAGTGAATGTGCAAGCTAACCCTTGCAAGATACCCTACTGATGCCACAAACCACTACTTGTTACTATGCCCACTATATGCCTTAAGCATATGTGATCATATCCACGTGATAAACCAATCCTAGTTTTATTTGCAAGTCTATTACTTTATTTGTTTATTAAAGCTCTTACTTAGAGTTTAGTGAAATAAATGATAGATACTAGAAAAATATGGGAAGGTTGCATAAAGAGCATAAAATTTGTCCTAAGCTAGATAATCTTGATGTCACCCTAAGGCATGAGATTGAACTTAGCTAAAACTCCACTAGTTTGCCACCCCTCATTATTACTTACCCCCACCCGTAGATGCTAGTGCTAAGCATAAAACTTGATCAACTTTAGATGGGAATACTTGGTGGAAAAATGGTTATGAAAACCTTGGAATGATGGATCATTCTATTGAAATATTTTTGACATGTGTTTCCAAACACCTGATGATTTTGGTGATGAAAATGTTGAGGCATGAGCCTTAGCCCTTTATAAAACTGATGGTTGTCTGGATGCGATACCATTCCAATTTTATCGTACAACCACAATACCCGAATATTGGGTAGGGCTTGACTGGATACTTATATACCTTAGTATTAGTTCCCTCACGGCCAAGGTCTAAGCTGAGGCTACCTTGTGAAGATTGTCCACCTGTGCAGTACCCAAGATGACAGTTGGTCATGGTTGGGAGGCCAAACTCACAGGAGAGGTGCTTATACTAGGGCGTGTAATCGAAAGGTTAGGATTGATTATCCGCATACTGAGTATGGTGAATTCAGGATTTGTTCCTGACGGATGTATCGAATGTTGTGGTGAAAGTGTACAATCTCTGTAGAGTGTCAAACTATTCGAATAGCCGCGTCCGCGGTTATGGACAGTTGGAGTGGCCATACTGTTCCCCCGTCAGACTTTTCAAAATGACTTGTGAAATGAATTGAGACTTTGACTTGACCACAACAGGGTTGTGATATGAAATACAAATTCCCCCTTAGGAGTTATAAAATTTTGACGAGCATTCGTTGCTTCTAAACTTAGTAGAGGTAAATCTGGCTTTTGCAAAACAACCCTATAGCCTAGTGTGCTATTATCCAAAAAACCCTTTTACCTGTTAGTATTATTTTGCGAGTACTTAAAGAGTACTCATGGCTTTGTCCCTGGCTATTCCCATGGCCAGACTATGAAGAGGAGTACCTTGAGGATGGACCCCAGGAAGGTTATGACAACTAGGATCATCTCCAATCGTCAGCATTGCCTGTGACCCCGAAGATGGAGCTTCGCCTACGCTACCGTTATTATTACGTATTCCGCTGCTTGATGTTGTATTAAGAACTGGATCATGAGGTCCCTATTTGTGTAAGAACTTATGTATCGTTTGTAATGGATGATGTACTATGGTATCCAATTCTGTTATGTCTCGCAAAAATGGTAATCCTGGGATTGCGAAGTATGGCATAACAGGCATCTAGGATGGAAAAATCCGGGTGTTGACAAGTTGGTATCAGAGCCATCCTGACCATAGGAGACCCTAGTTAGGCTGGACGTTTAAAACCAAAAACTTATTTTCCAAAACCAAAGAAAACAAACATTTACAAAAACTTATTCTCATTCTTATCCCTTTGATTCTTTCATGAAAATTCATGTTCCTCAAAAACTCTTGCACAAATATAGAAAATTGGACACACTTTACCACTCTACTAACTTACTCATCCTATATTCTTATAGATGGACGTGAAGTACAACAAGTTTTACCAACTTGGGAATGGAGGAGACATGATCTTTGAGAGGGATTTGGACCAGCTTTCGGAACTTCTGGAGCATCCTCACCCCGAGTTCTTCGGAGCTCAGCTCAATGATCAAGGAGGAGAAGATCTGTAGTGGCTAATTGTTGCAAGTCGCCGAGGAAAGATTGAACCTCCCACAGCGGAGGGAATTTAGTTTACCTTGAGGGAAAACAACTGGCTCGATGGACTTGCCAGAGCTATGCAAGAAGCTCTTTCCCATCTGTGTGGGCAGAGCATCAATCAGATCAAGGGTACTCGCTTTGAGTTTTGCCCAAGGCGTGATGCTAATGGACAACCACTGGAAGCCCCATACCACCCCGAGCTGAAGACCCAATTGGACCACCTTAGCTTCATGATGTATGATCGTCAGCAGGAGTTGGACAACTGTCGTGACTACTGCAACCACAAGTCTACCATCATCAAGACGAAGGACCAGACCATCGCCCTGCTAGCAAAGGATCGCAAGTCTCGCCGCCGTCAGCTCGACATGAAGGAGCGCATCATTGCCCATCTTCGCCACCGCATCTCATCTCTGGAGGAGACCATCCATGAGAGAGACATGCAGTTGGAGGAAAGGGAGAATGCCGAAGAGGATCTTCGTGAAGACCCCTACTCCTATCTCAGCGATGACGATGATTTTCTGGAGGATCAGGCTATGGATTGCTTCACCAATGAGGATGATTTCGCCTTCATCGATGATGAGGAGGATGATGAAGCCATAGATTCCGAGGAGTAGTAGCACTTGAGCACTAGCGTAGTGAGTAGTATTCGGTCCCACTGTATCGTAGTTCTCAGAATGGTTCTTAAAACTATCTGCTTTTCTTGGTTGTGGTGTGTGTTGTATCGTGTGCTATGAATGAATGAAAAAGCAAGTTCCTAGAAAAATCTGATTCAAACCTTAAAAACTTTTCAAAGACCCCAAAACTTTAGAAATTTCCCTCTTTTCTCATGATCTACCTCAATCTTCAGATGCCACGTGGAGGAAGTGGTTCAACCCCGGACCCGATGTTGCACATTCTACAAATGTTGACTTCTAACCGTGAAGCTGAAAGAGCGGAACGTCAAGCCAACCTAGCCACCCTTCAGCAGATAGCCCAGCTAGCCCACAATAACCAAGGCCATGGAAAGCAGGACCACCATAGATCTAAGCTCAAGAATTTCCAGAATACCAACCCACCTATTTTCACTAAGTCAGAAGAACCCCTCGACGCCGATGATTGGCTGCAAACCATGGAAAATAACTTAGAAGTAGCCGGAGTGGAAGCCAACGAGAAAGTCTTGTTCGCCACCCACTATCTAGCCGGAGATTCCAGAGCATGGTGGAACAGTGTTCGCGCAATGACCGGAGGCCAGATGATGACCTGGGAGGAATTCAAGGTCAAGTTTAGCAGAACCCATGTGCCACCGGGTTAGATTAAGAGAATGAGAGACGAGTTCAGAGAGCTGAAGCAAGGAAGGATGACTGTAGTGGAATACCATGACAAATTTTTGTCATTAGCTAGGTATGCCCCGGATGAAGTATACACAGAAGCCAAGAAGAAAGAAAGATTCCTGAATAGTCTGCATGATGAGATGTAGACGGTGTTAGTCAATATCCCCTTTGCGGATATTGAAGCCCTTGTCGACTCTGCTATCCAGATGGAAGGAAAGATCAACCAAGACAATGAGAACCGCAAGCATCGTATGATGCATCAGCCAGGAACCCATCAGACCCCAAAGTATCGCCCTAACCCATCTCCAGGATTTGCCCCAAGGACCAAAAGACCCCTGATGAACCGTCCAACCTATCCCAACCGTGGAAACCCTAGACCCGGAGGAAACCACAACAACCCCGGCAACTCTAGCAATTTCAATCGTTCCCCACCCAAGTTCAACAACAACAATGTTACCGCCAACACCAACACTGCCCCGAGGACTGGAAGCAATGATGTGCCTGTAACAGCCAAGGACAAGTCGCAAGTGACCTGTTATGACTGTGGAAATAAAGGCCACTATTCCAATGAGTGCCCCAACAAGAAGAATGCTACAGCCCCCAATGCCAATGTCCCAGCTCAGCAGCAGTGTCGTGTTCAGCCAGGAAGAAGATTTGCCCCAGGGAATTCACTCAACCGCAATGGCTGTCTTTTTCTCATCCATGCTAAAGAAGCTCAGGAAGCGCCAGACGTCGTGCTGGGTATGTTTTCGGTTAATTCAGTATTTACAAGAGTGTTGTTTGATTCTGGTGCATCGCATTCATTTGTCACTGAAGAATTTGCATGCACTAGTAAAATTCAACCAACCAAACTGAAGCATGTCATGATTGTTCAAATTCCCGGATCCACCACCAAGGCTAGGCAAATTTGCAAAGCCGTCCCTATCCGAATCCATGGGATAGATTTTTATGAAAATCTGATAGTACTCGGAACTAAAGGTTTGGAAGTAGTACTAGGAATGGATTGGATGTCCAAACATAAAGGATTAATTGACTGTGCCAAGAAAGCCATAACTATGACCAGTATCGCCGGAATATCAGTCGAGCATATATCTAAAACCTTACCCCACCAATTCAAGTGTAACAATAGTATAGCCCAACCTACCATTGACCAAGTCCGGATAGTCTGTGAATACCCCGATGTATTTCCAGATGTTTTGCCCGGTATGCCCCCAGATCGGGATATCAAGTTCATCATCGAACTAATCCCCGGAACTGGACCCATAGCCCAGAGACCATATAGTATGAACCCTTCAGAGCTCGTAGAACTGAAGAAGCAACTGGATTCCATGCTGGAAATTGGATTGATTCAACCAAGTGCGTCACCTTCGAGATCACCTGTCTTGTTTGTGGACAAGAAGGATGGAGGTAACCGTTTGTGTATGGATTATCGGAAATTGAATGATGTCACCATCAAGAACAAGTATCCCTTGCCCAAGATAGAGGATTTGTTTGATCAGTTGACCGGTGCCAAAGTGTTTTCTAAGATTGATCTTAGAACTGGCTATCATCAACTCAAAATTCGTGCAAAGGATATTCCAAAGACTGCCTTTACCACCAGATATGGATTGTATGAGTATACGGTCATGTCTTTCGGATTAACCAATGCCCCCGCTTATTTCATGAATCTCATGAATAAGATTTTTATGGACTTCCTGGATAAGTTTGTCGTTGTTTTCATTGATGACATTCTGATTTATTTCAAATCAGAAGAAGAACATGAGCTACACCTAAGGACCATTCTTGGAACCCTTAGAGAGCATCAGCTGTATGCAAAGTTTAGCAAATGTGAATTCTTGTTACAGGGGGTAGGATTCCTCGGTCACATTGTATCAGCCGGAGGAATTGCTGTTGACCCTGCCAAAGTGAAAGATGTAGAAGATTGGCAAGCCCCACCCACTCAAACCCAAGTTCGTGCATTTCTCAGATTGGCGGGATATTACCGCAAATTCGTAGAAGGATTCTCTAGTATCGCCAGACCCATGACCCAATTGCTGAAGAAGGACAAGAAGTTTGAATGGACCGACAAATGTGAAGCAAGTTTTCAAGAACTCAAAAGGAGATTGATTTCAGCCCCAATCTTGATCATGCCGGACATCACGAAGCCCTTCGATTTGTATTGTGATGCATCCAAGATTGGTCTCGGATGTGTGCTAATGCAAGAAGGCAAAGTTATATATTATCTATCGCGACAACTGAAGCAACATGAGCAAAACTACCCAACCCATGACCTTGAACTCGCAGCCGTAGTTCTAGCCCTGAAGACATGGAGACATTACCTGATGGGAAACCGTTGTGAAATTTATTCGGATCACAAGAGCCTAAAGTATATATTCACTTAGAAGGAGCTGAATATGAGGCAGAGAAGATGGATTGAGCTAATCAAGGATTACGATCTGGACATTCACTATCACCCAGGTAAATCCAACGTAGTAGCCGATGCCCTTAGCAGATTGCCGTGCCGCTTGAACTCCATGATTTTGAAGGAGCAACCAAGTTTGCACAAAGAGATGGAAGCTTTTCGAATGGAATTAGTAAGTGAAGGATTTTTGGCTAGCATAGAACTCCAGCCCACTTTGATCAGTCAGATTAAAGAGGTGCAGAAGGGAAATGTCAGTATTGATGGAATCAAGCATCATATCGGTACAGGCAAAGTACCTGGATTCACCGAGGACGAAGAAGTTTTGTGGTACAAAGGACTCCTTTGTGTACCATCAGGTTCTGAGTTGAAAGAAGTTATTTTGAAGGAGGCTCATGATACTCTTTATTCTATCCATCCCGGAGGAACTAAGATGTATCAAGATTTAAAAGACCATTTTTGGTGGCATAAGATGAAGAGAGAAATAGGAAGCTATATCGCCAAGTATGATATATGTCAGCGAGTCAAGGCAGGACATCAAAGACCCGCTGGATTGTTGCAACCCTTACAGATTCTGGAAAGGAAATGGGATTCTGTAGGAATGGACTTTATCACTGGACTACCTACTTCTAGTAGGGGAAATGACTCTATCTGGGTCATAGTGGACAGATTGTCCAAAGTCGCCCATTTCTTGCCAGTCAAGACCACATATCAGAGTTCGAAACTAGCGGAGTTATACATCGCTAGAATTGCCAGTTTGCAAATGGACCCATTTGAATTCATGTACGGAAGGAAGTGTCGCACCCCTTTGAACTGGTCGGAAGTAGGAGAGAGTCAGATCTTCGGACCCGACTGAAGGGTTTCGCGGCATAGTAAATCAAAATTTTCTACGGACGCGAACAGAGGGAAGGCCAAGATCTAATCTAGGAGATGCAAACAACGAGAGAGATTGGATTAGATCTTCATACCCTTGAAGATTCGCACAGCGGAACGTTCGTCGGAACGTGGGTGATGTAGTCGTACTCGCTTCTCCTCGTCGCGATCCGATCCGATCTAGCACCACAAGTGGAGGTGCCTCCGTGAGATGCACACGTGCAGCACCTCGACGTCTCCTCCTTCCTCGGACCAGCAAGTATGGTGGAGAGATGTATTGGATCTACAACACGACAGCGTGGTGTATATGGTGGAGAATTTTTGCAGCAGGGCTTCGCCTACAAACAGTCGGGAGGGAGAGAGGAAGGGCAGCAGGGCGGCTAGGGTTGGAGGGGAAGGTGTAGGGGGTTGGTGCGCCCCCACCCCTCTTTATATAGATGGGGGCGCAGCCCTAGCCCCTCCCCCAAGCCCAAACCGGAGGCCCTAAAGGATAAGGAGTGGGGGGCAAGGAAACCCCCCCTTCTAGAAGGTCTATCTCGAGTTTAAAACCCCCTTGGCCGGCTGGGCCCTATGGGGCCTTGTGCCCCTGGCCCAATGCGGCCAGGGCACTCCCTCATAGGCCCATGCCCCCTCCCGGAAGGTGGGGCCACGTTGGTCCCCTTCCGGAAGGTTCTAGAAGCTTCCGGTACAATACCGATTAACCCGGAACAATTCCGAACTCCAAAAAACTGCACTGCCTTATATGAATCTTATTCTCCGGACCACTCCGGAACCTCTCGTGATGTCCCGGATCCCATCCGAGACTCCGAACAAAAACTCATAAACCAATTATCCAATCTATCCTAGCGTCGAGACACGTTAAGTGTGTGACCCTGCGGGTTCGAGAATATGCAGACATGATCTTCTATCAATAATCAACAGCGGGGTCTGGTAACCCATATTGACTCCCACACATTCATCGATGATCATATCGGATGAACCACGATGCCAGGATTCAATCAATCCCATATATATATTCCCTTCGTCTCGCGATATTTTACTTGCCCGAGATTTGATCGTCGGTACCGTCATACCTAGTTCAATCTCGTTCACAGCAAGTACTTTACTCGTTCCGTAATCCGATATCACTTTGTGATTAACTCCTTAACCACATGCTTGCAAGCGGTGTTGATATCGATTACCGAGTGGGCCCGAAGTATATCTCTCCAACTTGGGAGGGACAAATCCCATCTCGATACATACAACCCAACAGATACTTTCCGATCACCTAAGAGACACCTTTATGATCACCCTCTCATAGGATGACGTTTGATGACCTCAAAGCTTTCTTCCGATACCAGGGAGTTGTATTATCTAATGGTCTAAGGAATACAATATTTGACATAAGAAAAGCTTCGCAAAGACGAACACGATGACACGATCTAATTGCTTCGCTTAGTTTGGGTCTGTCCATCATATCATTCTCCCAATGATATGATCTCATTATCAATTGACAACTCATGTCTATGGTTAGGAAACCTTAACCATCATTGATCAATGAGCTAGTCCATAGAGGCGTACTAGGGACACGCGGTTGTTCACAAACCACACAAGTATTAAAGTTTCCGCTTAATACAATTCTAGCATGGAATATAAACATTATCATGAACAAGAATTATAATAATAACAGCTTTATTATTGCCTCTAGGGCATAATTCCAACAGTCTCCCACTTGCACTAGAGTCAATAATCTAGTTTACATCTGGCAACAATCTCACACCCATGGCACTGAGGTGCCGATCATGTTTTACACGTGGAAGAGGTTTAGTCAATGGATCTGCGACATTCAGATCTGTATGTACTTTGCTAATCTTCAGATCTCCATCTGCTATATAATCTCGGATTATATGAAACTTGCGTTTGATATGCTTGGTCTTTGGATGATATCTTGGTTCCTTAGCGAGTGCTATGGCGCCAGTGTTGTCACACAATATCTCCAGTGGGTCCAATGCACTTGGAACCACTCCAAGATCAGTGATGAAGTTTCTGATCCAAACTCCTTCACTTGACGCTTCTGCAGCAGCCATGTATTCCGCTTCTACTATAGATCCCGCGATCACGCTTTGCTTGCAGCTTCTCTAGCTCACAGCTCCTCCATTCAAAATATACACGTATCCTGTCTTAGATTTAGAATCATCCTTGTCGGTGTCAAAACTAGCGTCGACGTAACCTTTTACGACGAGCTGTTCATCACCCCCATAGACTAAGAACATTTCTTTAGTCCTATTTAGGTACTTTAGGATGTTCTTCACGGCTGTCCAGTGTTCCACCCCTGGATCACTTTGATACCTGCTCGTCGAACTAAGAGCATTGGACACATCCAGTCTAGTACACAGCATGGCATACATGATCGAACCTATGGCCGAGGCATAAGGCACTTTGCTCATAGCTTCCCTATAATTTACCGTAGCTGGACACTGAGCCTTGCTCAATATCTTACCTGACAACATAGGCACTGAACCTTTCTTTGCCTTATCCATTCTGAACCTTTTCAGAACTTTGTCTAGGTATGTACTCTGGCTTAAAGCTATCAGGCGTCTTTGTCTATCTCTATAGATTTTGATGCCCAATATATAAGAAGCTTCACCTAGGTCTTTCATTGAAAAACACTTGTTCAAATAACTCTTCACATCGTTAAGCATGTTGATGTCATTTCCAATAATCAATATGTCATCCACATATAGTACCAGAAACGTCACCGAGCTCCCACTCACTTTCTTGTAGATACAAGCTTCGTAGCAATTTGGAACAAATCCAAAGCTCTTGATCACTTGATCAAAACGAAGGTTCCAACTCCGAGATGCTTGCTTCAGTCCATAAATGGAACGCTGAAGTTTGCATACTTTATTAGCATCCTTAGGATCGACAAAACCTTCGGGTTGCATCATATACAACTCTTCATCAATGTTGCCATTGAGGAACGCAGTCTTGACATCCATCTTCCATATTTCATAATCATGAAACGCAGCAATTGCTAATAAAATCCGAATGGACTTAAATCGCTACGGGAGAGAAAGTCTCATCGTAGTCAACACCTTGAACTTGTCGAAAACCTTTCGCGACAAGCCGTGCTTTATAGACTGTAACATTACCATCCGCGTCCGTTTTCTTCTTGAAGATCCATTTGCACTCAACGGCCTTTCGGTCGCTAGGAGGGTCCACCAAAGTCCATACTTGGTTTTCGCTCATGGATCCCAATTCGGATTTCATGGCTTCCAGCCATTTCTCAGAGTCTGGGCTCATCATCGCTTCCTCATAGCTCGTAGGTTCACTGTCTTCTACTAACAAGACAGTCAAGATAGGGTTGCCGTACCACTCAGGAGGGGCACGTGACCTTGTCGACCTAAGACGTTCAGTAGCAGCAGCATCCGAAGCTTCATGATCCTTGTCATTAGCTTCCTCTATCGTTGGTGCAGGCGGCACTGGAACAATTTCAGGTGTTGCGCTACTCTCCAATTCAAGAGAAGGTTCAATAACCTCGTCTAGCTCTACTTTCCTCCCACTCACTTCTTTCGAGAGAAACTCCTTCTCAAGAAAGGAACCGTTCTTTGCGACAAACACTTTGCCTTCGGTTCTGTGATAGAAGGTATACCCAATAGTTCCCTTAGGGTATCCTATGAAGACGCATTTCTCCGCTTTGGGTTCGAGCTTGTCCGGCATCAACTTCTTGACGTAAGCTTCGCATCCCCAAACTTTAAGAAACGACAACTTAGGTTTAGCACCAAACCATAGTTCATATGGTGTCGTCTCAACGGATTTAGATGGTGCCCTATTTAAAGTGAATGCAGCGGTTTCTAATGCATAATCCCAAAATGATAACGGCAAATCAGTAAGAGACATCATCGATCGGACCATATCTAATAGGGTTCAGTTCCGGCGTTCAGACACACCATTGCGCTGTGGTGTTCCGGGTGGCGTGAGTTGTGAAACGATTCCACTTGCTTTAAGATGCGTGAGAAAATCATAACTCAAATATTCACCTCCACGATCGGATCGTAGAAACTTAATCTTTCTGTTACGATGGTTCTCCACTTCATTCTGAAATTCTTTGAACTTTTCAAATGCTTCAGATTTATGTTTCATTAAATAGAGATACCCATATCTACTTAAGTCATCGGTAAAAGTGAGAAAGTAGCGATATCCACCGCGCATCAAAACACTCATCGGTCCGCATACATCGGTATGTATGATTTCCAACAAGTCCGTTGCTCGCTCCATCATACCGGAGAACGGTGTTTTGATCATCTTGCCCATGAGGCATGGTTCGCATGTGTCAAATGATTCAAAATCAAGAGACTCCAAAAGTCCATCAGAATGGAGTTTCTTCATGCGCTTTAGACCAATATGACCTAGACGACAGTGCCACAAATAAGTAGTATTATCACTAACTACTTTGCATCTCTTAGCCTCAATGTTATGGATGTGTGTTTCATCCCTTTCGAGATTTAGAAGAAATAAACCATTCACAATAGGTGCATGACCATAAAAGATGTTACTCATATAAATAGAACAACCATTATTCTCCGATTTAAATGAATAACCGTCTTGCAATAAACACGATCCAGAAATAATGTTCATGCTCAACGCAGGCACATAATAACACTTATTAAGGTTTAAAACTAATCCCGAAGGTAAAACTAAGGAGAGCGTGTCGACGGCCATCACATCAACTCTTGATCTGTTGCCAACGTGCATCGTCACCTCATCCCTCGCAAGCCGCCGTCTATTCCGTAGCTCCTGTTTCGAGTTACAAATATTAGCAACTGAATCGGTATCAAATACCCAGGCACTACAACGAGGGCTAGTAAGGAAAACATCAATAACATGTATATCAAATATACCTTTGATGGTGCCAG
The DNA here is from genome assembly GCA_916181665.1 of Avena sativa. Lineage (NCBI taxonomy): Eukaryota > Viridiplantae > Streptophyta > Magnoliopsida > Poales > Poaceae > Avena > Avena sativa. The sequence goes on along the minus strand of OV702285.1, from coordinate 343,931,676 downwards.
CCTTCTTGTCCGCTAAGTACTTTGGACAGTTGCGCTTCCAGTGACCCTTGTCCTTGCAATAGAAGCACTCAGTGTCCGGCTTAGGACCAGACTTGAGCTTCTTCTCAGCAGGGGCAGTGCACTTTCCGCCGCCCTTCTTGAAGGGCTTCTTTGCTCCCTTACCTTTCTTGAAGGTGGGCTTGTTGACCATCAACACATGATTATCCTTTTTGATGTCCACTTCCGCGGCCTTCAGCTTTGCGAAGATCTCGGTGATCGTATCAGTGGAACCAATCTGATTATGAGTCACTACAAAACTTTTGTAGCTGGGAGGGAGTGATTGCAGAACCCTGTCAATCTTGAGCTCCTCTGGAATCGTGCATTCCAGTTGCTCCAGGCGTTGAGTGTAGCCCGTCATCTTAATGGCGTGCTCACTAACGGAACTCCCTTCCTCCATCTTGCAGTTAAAGAACTTCTTAGAGATCTCATATCTCTCAGAACGGGCCTGAGTCTGAAACATGGTTTTCAGCTCCTCGAGAATCTCAAAGGGCCCGGGATAGTCTTCAAAACGATTTTGAAGTTCTGGTTCCATAGCAAACAACATGGTGCTCTTAATCACACCATAATCATCTTTGCGCGACTGATAGACAGCTTTCTCATCAGCCGGCGCAGTTGCAGCGGGGGGGTCACCTAACGCTTTCCCAAGGACATAGTTCTTTTGACCGCCAGAGAGAATGATTCTCAGATTGCGGAACCAATTGGTGAAGTTAGACCCATTGTTTCTAAGCTTTTCTTTCTCAGCAAAAACGTTGAAGTTGAAGTTGGACTTGGCCATGTGATCTACAGTATTTGCAAGTACAATTTAGACTATGTTCATGATAAATAGTTCAACTTAATCAAATTACTAGATGAACTCCCACTAAATTCAACATCCCTCAAGTTGTTTAGTGAACACGATCCAAATTCACCACACCTAATCCGATCTTCACGAGAAGAGATGTGGTTTCAATGGTGGACAACGAAGTGTCGATCATATCATTCATATGACTCATGCTTAACCTTTCGGTTCATGTGTTCCGAGGCCATGTCTGTACATGATAGGCTCGTCAAGTTAGACCCAAGTATTTCCGCGTGTGCAAAACTGGCTTGCACCCGTTGTATGTGAGCGTAGAGTCTATAGCACCCGATCATCACGTCATGCTTGGACACGACGAACTTTCGCAACGGTGCATACTCGGGGAGAACACAGTTTTTATCTTGATCTTTAAGTGAGGAATCATCTTATAATGCTACCGTCGCGATCTAAGCATGATAAGATACATAAAAGGATAAACATCACATGCATATAACTTTAATGTGACATGGTATAGCCAATCTTCGTGCAATGATCTCCATCTTGTGCGTTCCGGCATGATCTCCATCACTCCACCATGATTGCCTCCACCAAGAATAGCAACTACAACTATTGCTAACTACTTAGCGATAAAGTGAAACTATTACATGGCGCATAAGGAGTTGACACACAGGTCATACACAATTATAAAAACAACCATATGGCTCCTGCCGGTTGTGTACTCATCGACATGCAAGTCGTGAAACATTACAAAACATGATCATCGCATACATTATACACATCACATCTTGGGACATACCATATCACAGAAAACACTCCCTGCAAAAACAAGTTAGACGCCTCTACTTTGTTGTTGCATGTTTTACGTGGCTTATGGGAGTAACAAGCTAAGAACGATTCTTACCTACGGAAATCCACAACAGTGATATTATGGTTGCCAAACTCCGGTGTTAATCCCATGACAACTATAGTGAGAGAAATTGGCATCCACCAGCCGCATGTGTGGAACAAGCCACACGTCAAGTGCGGAGCCGGTCTCGCGAACGACGTCGCGTAAGGTTGGACTGGACCGCTTCAATCTCACTATCCCGCGTCATAAGAAGAACACAAACTAGAGGCTTGCAACAGAAAACATCAATGCCCGCAACAACCATGTTGCGTTCTACTCGTGAAACACATCTACGCATAGATCTAGCTCTGATACCACTGAAGGGTTTCGCGGCATAGTAAATCAAAATTTTCTACGGATGCGAACAGAGGGAAGGCCAGGACCTAATCTAGGAGATGCAAACAACGAGAGAGATTGGATTAGATCTTCATACTCTTGAAGATTCGCACAGCGGAACGTTCGTCGGAACGTGGGTGATGTAGTCGTACTCGCTTCTCCTCCTCGCGATCCGATCCGATCTAGCACCACAAGTGGCGGTGCCTCCGTGAGATGCACACGTGAAGCACCTCGACATCTCCTCCTTCCTCGGACCAGAAAGTATGGTGGAGAGATGGATTGGATCTACAACACGACGGCGTGGTGTATATGGTGGAGAATTTCTGCAGCAGGGCTTCGCCTACAAACAGTCGGGAGGGAGAGAGGAAGGGCAGCAGGGCGGCTAGGGTTGGAGGGGAAAGTGTAGGGGGTGGTGCGCCCCCACCCCTCTTTATATAGAGGGGGGCGTAGCCCTAGCCCCTCCCCCAAGCCCAAACCGGCGGCCCCAAAGGATAAGGAGTGGGGGGCAAGAAAACCCCCCCTTCTAGAAGGTCTATCTCGAGTTTAAAACCCCCTTGGCCGGCTGGGCCCTATGGGGCCTTGTGCCCCTGGCCCAATGCGGCCAGGGCACTCCCTCATAGGCCCATGCCCCCTCCCGGAAGGTGGGGCCACGTTGGTCCCCTTCCGGAAGGTTCTAGAAGCTTCCGGTACAATACCGATTAACCCGGAACAATTCCGAACTCCAAAAAACTGCACTGCTTTATATGAATCTTATTCTCCGGACCACTCCGGAACCTCTCGTGATGTCCCGGATCCCATCCGAGACTCCGAAAAAAAACTCATAAACCAATTATCCAATCTATCCTAGCGTCGAGACACGTTAAGTGTGTGACCCTGCGGGTTCGAGAATATGCAGACATGATCTTCTATCAATAATCAACAGCGGGGTCTGGTAACCCATATTAACTCCCACACATTCATCGATGATCATATCGGATGAACCACGATGCCAGGATTCAATCAATCCCATATATATATTCCCTTCGTATCGCGATATTTTACTTGCCCGAGATTCGATCATCGGTACCGTCATACCTAGTTCAATCTCGTTCACAGCAAGTACTTTACTCGTTCCTTAATCCGATATCACTTTGTGATTAACTCCTTAACCACATGCTTGCAAGCGGTGTTGATATTGATTACCGAGTGGGCCCGAAGTATATCTCTCCAACTTGGGAGGGACAAATCCCATCTCGATACATACAACTCAACAGATACTTTCCGATCACCTGAGAGACACCTTTATGATCACCCTCTCATAGGATGACGTTTGATGACCTCAAAGCTTTCTTCCGATACCAGGGAGTTGTATTGTCTCATGGTCTAAGGAATACAATATTTGACATAAGAAAAGCTTCGCAAAGACGAACACGATGACACGATCTAATTGCTTCGCTTAGTTTGGGTCTGTCCATCATATCATTCTCCCAATGATATGATCTCATTATCAATTGACAACTCATGTCTATGGTTAGGAAACCTTAACCATCATTGATCAATGATCTAGTCCATAGAGGCGTACTAGGGACACGGGGTTGTTCACAAACCACACAAGTATTAAAGTTTCCGCTTAATACAATTCTAGCATGGAATATAAACATTATCATGGACAAGAATTATAATAGTAACAGCTTTATTATTGCCTCTAGGGCATAATTCCAACACCGACATCCTACGAGAAGCAGAAGAGAAGGTTCACAAGATTCATGAGCACCTCAAGACCGCCCAATCCCGACACAAGAGTTATGCTGACAAGAGACGTAGAGACCTCGCTTTCAACATAGGAGATTTTTTTTATCTGAAAGTGTCGCCATTGAATGGAATGCAGCGTTTCCAACTCCATGAGATCATATCGGACCTTTCAAAGTTCTGAACCATCGAGGAGAAGTGTCGTATCAATTGGAACTACCTGAAGAGATGTCAGCCATGCACAATGTGTTCCATATCTCATTACTTATCAAGTGTCTCGAAGTCCCCGAGAAGACCGAAGTGTTCAAGAATATCGATCATCGGACCATAGAGATCAACGATGACCTGACCTATCCCGAAGTAACCATCCGTATTTTCGAAGAAGCCTTCAGAACTACCCGAACCCGAAGCATCCAGTTTCTCAAGATCCAGTGGAGCAACCACACAGAAGAGGAAGCCACCTGGGAACGCGAAGATCACATCAGGACGGAGTTTCCCGATCTCTTCAAATCCTAGGTAATCTTTTCGTCCTTTTTCAAATCTCGGGACGAGATTTTGTTTAAGGGGGGAAGGTTTGCAACATCCCAAAAATACTAAACTTAAATCATCAAACTCTAATCATCAAAATTAGGGTTAACAAAAACTTTTCTAATTAAAATTATGAAAGCATGCATATGTGTATGCATTTAAATTGAAATTCTTTTGAACCAACTTGTTTGTGTGTTTCTTTGTTTGTAAAATGTTTCTTAGGTGAAATAAACATCATCTAAACATTTCCCAAACTTTTCCTAAGGACAAATAAATCAAAACAAATAAAATAAAGGAATGGTCATTTTGACCAATTTAACTCCCATGCTTACTTTGGCTGTCTCAAACTTTCAGAACCTAATGGAAACTTTTCTGGATCTTTGCACCCCTTGAATGTACTCATAACAAGGTATCAAGGCCCACTTTGTGATCATCCAGAAACTTTCAAATGCATAGTTTAAATGACAATTCAAAATTGAATCTTTATCATATGGGAATATCCCACTTTTGCAAAAACCATTCAAACAAGCTCAACTTTCAAAACCCAAGCATCTGCAGACTCACCAGCACCAATCTAGCAAACCCACCAAAAATCTTTTCAAAATTCAAAACTTGATTTCATGCGGCCATTTCATCAAACAGGTTGCAGACACAAATCATCAAAATCCTAAACACTATAGTGAGCAGTGATTGAAGCCTAACTTGTTCCCTCTCTAGCTCACAACCAGCTCAGTAGATCTTCTAGCAAGATTAACTAAACACTAGCACCACTGTGAGCTTGTCATTGTCATCAATGGTGAACAGCCGAGCACACCCATGCCACCCCATAGTCGACAGCAAGCTAGGAGCAGCAGCAAGCCTAGCCAGCATGTCTAGGAGGCAGCCCACCATCCACCGCCACCCCCTGTCCCAGCCGCGAGCGTTTCCAAGCCCTGGACCACACGCACGATCCATGCCAACCTCGCCAGCGACCATGCCGAGCGTGCGCCAGAGCGCCACCCTCGACCAGCGCCCATAGACCGCGTGCCGCCCTCGCCGCGTGCATACACAATCCCCACCGACCCAAGAGACCACCAGACATCCTTGTTCGCTGCCCCGTGCCGCACAGCCACCGCTCGCCGTCAAAGACGCCGCCTCTGCCGCGCAGAGCTCCATCGCGTTCCGACCAAACCGCACCGCCCCATGCCTCAAAACCATGTCGTTGAGCATCGCCAGGGAACACCGCACCGTCCCCTACCTTCGCCCATGCCAATAGCCACCTGTAACATCGCCCCCGACGAGCTCACCTTGCGCCCCGTCGGTCCCCTCGCTCGACTATAAATAGAGGCAACCCCCAGTCGATTTCTTCACACCACCTCACTCCCCTCTTCTCACTGATCGTGCCACACCGTTCCCGGAGCAAGGCGAGCACCACCTCGCCGGAATTTCACCGGAGCCCGCTGCCTCTGGAGAAGAAGGGCGCCATCGATTTCGTCCACCCTAGGAGCTGCCGTGGCCACCCCTGAGTTCGCCGTCGTCGACTTCGTCGTTCGCCCGCCTCGCCGACCCTCGCCTGCACCCCGGTGAACCCCCAGCACCCCTCACTGGCCGCGCTAGGTTTCTTTCTCACCGGCGTTGCCTCGCGTCGATGATGACTCCCAGCCATTGGATTAGAATCAGATCGAACGACCCACATTGCCCCGTACCGCTTCACCCCTCCCTGTCTCACTGACAAGTGGAGACACCCACTTAAGCAGCCCGCGGGAGCACTGCGCTTAGCAGGCCGGCCCGTTAACTTTTCCCGCGCAGCCCAGTTATTCAAATTAAACCTTTTCTATTTTATTTCAAACTCACTTTTGTACCCAACTTCAAAATTCAACCCAGATCAATTCAGTGCACCAAATTGAATGAAACTAATTTTGTTAGAAAGGTCTGGGAATGCTGAATCCAAGCCCGTTGGATTCTAGTCATTTGGATCTATACATCACCCATGGTAAAAATAACAAGGCAGGAGATTTTCTGCATTCAAACATTTTTCAAATTTAAACCATAATAGCTTTTGATTTGATTCCAACTCTCAAAAATCACATTTAACCATACCTTGCCGAATATATAAAAATATATAGGTTTACTTGCAGAAATAAGGTTCAAGTAATAAAAGAATGCTACATAAGCATTTCTAGACACATTAATTAATTAAAATAAAAGGGTAAAACCTTATTAAATTGTGACACCACTTTAATTCATATTCCCTTGGACTACAATATGTGGTGATGACATGTGTCAACATGATCCCATGTTTGGTTGGGAGAATGTTAAATCTTTAGTAGTTTTTCAATGAGTACAAATTACTTTTCTAAAAATAAAAGGAATTAAACCAAGCTTTAATCTTGTAATGTTAGAGATGATGCTAGATCATCTATATGACCCTTGTGTGTGATGATTGCAAGTAGTTAAGTATTGTTTGGTGATTGTGTATCTCGTATTTATTTATAGACGCTAGTACCGACCAAGGATACGAGGAGGAAGGAGGATACTACGAAGAAGAAGCCGAGGAGAACTTCAACCACTGTTCTGCACAAGGAAAGCCTAATACTACTAGTGAATGTGCAAGCTAACCCTTGCAAGATACCCTACTGATGCCACAAACCACTACTTGTTACTATGCCCACTATATGCCTTAAGCATATGTGATCATATCCACGTGATAAACCAATCCTAGTTTTATTTGCAAGTCTATTACTTTATTTGTTTATCAAAGCTCTTACTTAGAGTTTACTGAAATAAATGATAGATACTAGAAAAATATGGGAAGGTTGCATAAAGAGCATAAAATTTGTCCTAAGCTAGATAATCTTGATGTCATCCTAAGGCGTGAGATTGAACTTAGCTAAAACTCCACTAGTTTACCACCCCTCATTATTACTTACCCCCACCTGTAGATGCTAGTGCTAAGCATAAAACTTGATCAACTTTAGATGGGAATATTTGGTGGAAAAATGGTTATGAAAAGCTTGGAATGATGGATCATTCTATTGAAATGTTTTGGACATGTGTTTCCAAACACCTGATGATTTTGGTGATGAAAATGTTGAGGCACGAGCCTTAGCCCTTTATAAAACTGATGGTTGTCTGGATGTGATACCATTCCAATTTTATCGTACAACCACAATACCCGAATATTGGGTAGGGCTTGACTGGATACTTATATACCTTAGTATAGTTCCCTCACGGCCAAGGTCTGAGCTGAGGCTACCTTGTGAAGATTGTCCACCTGTGCAGTACCCAAGATGACAGTTGGTCATGGTTGGGAGGCCAAACTCATAGGAGAGGTGCTTATACTAGGGCGTGTAATCGAAAGGTTAGGATTGATTATCCGCATAATGAGTATGGTGAATTCAGGATTTGTTCCTGACGGATGTATCGAATGTTGTGGTGAAAGTGTACAATCTCTGCAGAGTGTCAAACTATTCGAATAGCCGCGTCCGCGGTTATGGATAGTTGGAGTGGCCATACTGTTCCCCCGTTGAACTTTTCAAAATGACTTGTGAAATGAATTGAGACTTTGACTTGACCACAACAGGGTTGTGATATGAAATACAAATTCCCACTTAGGAGTTATAAAATTTTGACGAGCATTCGTTGCTTCTAAACTTAGTAGAGGTAAATCTGGCTTTTGAAAAACAACCCTAGAGCCTAGTGTCCTATTATCCAAAAACCCCTTTTACCTGTTAGTATTAGTTTGTGAGTACTTAAATAGTACTCATGGCTTTGTCCATGGCTATTCCCATGGCCAGACTATGAAGAGGAGTACCTTCAGGATGGACCCCAGGAAGGTTACGACAACTAGGATCATCTCCCATCGTCAGCATTGCCTGTGACCCCGAAGATGGAGCTTCGCCTATGCTACCGTTATTATTACGTATTCCGCTACTTGATGTTGTATTAAGAACTGGATCATGAGATCCCTATTTGTGTAAGAACTTATGTATCGTTTGTAATTGATGATGTACTATGGTATCCAATTATGTTATGTCTCGCAAAAATGGTAATCCTGGGATTGCGAAGTATGGCATAACAGGCATCTAGGATGGAAAAATCCGGGTGTTGACAAAGCGAACCCCTGAAGGTACGACGGAAACACAACCACGAGAATTCCTGGACTCGAAGAAATGGTAAGAGAGCAGATTGAAAACACGCAGAGGTAAGAGGAGAATAGCAGAGGGGTAAGGAGTAAAAGCAGACCTAATCAGATCTATCCAACCGATTTTCCAAAATAGTTTTGACACTCTACATCGACCGTTAGCTAGGTTATCCTATAGGGTGGACCAGTGGGGTATCACAACTCTTGAGCTCTGATAACACTCTATAACACCCTCAGATCGGCCCTATGCATTTTTTAGCGATTCCCGCCAAACCCGCATAGAAACAATTCAAAGGTGCCAACCAGGCACTTGCGTGCAGGTGAAAAACGAAGTAATACCATTACACAATAGTCCATAATGGAACCCACAGAACAGATATATACAACAACGACTCCATGAGTCAAGAATACAGATATACAGTACAAAGATCCAAATCATCTTGAAAATGATACAACATCCGACTACAGACAAGATGCAAATGGGGCTAAGAGCCCTGAAGTATAACCAATGGCATCCATAACCCTGCCCAGGCCAAGCCGAAAGGGTAACCCTGCTAACGACGTCGATCTCAAACCTTCTTAAACAAAAAGGGGTGCCGACAAAGGGCAAAGGAAAAAGAGAGCGGTCAGTACCGAGGCCAGTACCTGGCGAGACTAGAATTCGGCGGTCCTCGCCTACATAGGTATGGTGGACTGAAGCGGCAGCGCAGCATGCACTAAAAACCTATAGAGACTCGATACAACTGTCGGCTAACAGAGAGGGATAAGAAAGACCTATTCGGAACCAACCTGATACTATCACCAAACATACCGATCCTGGTATTTCCCCCTCGAAACCAAACGAGGAAGTCAAGCCTAGGAAACTCACACGGTTGGCAGTTTTATTCATTCTATTATAGTGGCAGCAATTACTAGTCAGATAGAGAAAGCATGAATCATCCTGATATAATAAGCAGTGGGAAGTTTTGTTTAACCGTTCCGTTGTAGTTGCAGTACTTACTAGTCAGATACATATAGCATGAGGCATCCCAAACCCAGCAGTTGTTGGTACTTTTATGTATCCATTCTATTGTAGTGAAGCTGATTACTAGTCATTATAAAGTCAAATTTATAGCACTACTTTAGTTATAGTTGTCTATGATCGAGATACAGTGCTTCAAGTCGTCCATAACGGCGGACACGGCTTTCAGAAAGTTTTACCCTACAGGGAGGCACAAATAGCAACACACGCACGATCAACCTCGAAAAAACCAAATGAAAACCCAACGAGGAATCACGACAAAGAAATCGCAAGATTCATATATTATTTCAGGGAGCCACCCCCACTAAGCTACCCGCTATGAAGTTGACCGGCTCCGCGACGGACCTAGAGGTTTGCGAGAATGGTTGTAAATGACTGGGAACCCGAAAGTGTGACTAGGCTTGTCGATACCGCGTAATCGTGCTGGGATCCAAAACAGTACAGGTGCTCCACGCACAATAGTAAATAAAGCAGTAAAGCATAGCATAAGTACAGGATAGTAATAAAGCCCCAAACTACTTTGTGGCCCCAAGAAATAAGATATGACTCAAGATCATTCTAAGGGGATTCATGGTCCCACATGCGGATAGTGCGAATATTCAAAGAACAGGTATCAAGTACTCAGGGTCCTACGGGACACAAGTGGACGGTTAAAAACCAGATAACATCTATTGCCCACCTATGCCTCTGCATTATTTACCTACTTTCAATTTTAGTTATTAAATGGTAATGAAAGCCATGATCATCTTCAACATTAAGCATGGGGTATTTCTCCAACAACTGTGGAACATTGACAGCACGAAGCAACACCTGCGCAAGCAACTACGACTCGCACGGCTGACTATCTACCAAACAACAGGTAATAGGATTTGTCCAAGGCAATATAATAGCTGCAAGGGATAGCACGGGTACGAAAACTAGAGCATCACAACATAGATAGCAATAGATCAACAGGAGGAAATAAAGACTATAAAAGTAAGATAGGTAGAAAGGGGGAGAATGCGTGCCTGGAAAACATTGCCGGAGTTTCATAACCGAAGAAGTTGTCGAAGCTCACAACATCTCATCGTCCTATCTGGGAAGAAGCAAAACACTAAAAGGAACAAGCGATGTAGCAATTACAACTAATGCAAAATAATCGGCATGATCATGATATGATGCATAACATGGTAAGTTAATGATGCAAACTATGTTGAGAAGGTATCATGATCATAACACATTGATGATACAATATTAGTAAGGCATTACCAACAAGAATAATAATTTCTCAATTTTAATCATCACGTTCTTAATGCATGATGCAAATGATAACATGGATATCATGGTTGGAGAGGTCTCGTCGTGCTGATCGATTTGGACATATCATTTGCCAAATTCGGAGTTATAGAATTAAAGTTATGCAATATTCAAGAAATAGGCATTTATTAACAATTAAATTATTTCGAAATTTTAATTTGCTCAAGTGATGTTCTAAATAGTATGAACAGATTCATCACATTTTTCTGAATTAAAAACATATATTATGCAAATTATTTGGATTTGGATTTATAAATTTAAAACAATAGTTAAATCATAGTTTATTAAAAGTGGCCAATTGTTAAAGGTTTGACTAGTGTGACTTGGTTTAGAAAAGTTTTGAATATACATCTGAATTCACATTCAAAAATAAAACAGATTTCATATTAAGTTTTTATTCAAATTCGAAACCATTTAAAATTATGACAACATTTGTAGTTAAACAGAATATAATTCAGTTTTGAATTTGTATTTGAAATAAAACTGGGCTTTTGTTACTCTGAACAAATCTACACACAGAAGCTTACAAGTGGGGCCTGCGTCCACGGTGCTACAGGGCGCACAGACTAAGCAGGGGTGATGACACGTGGTGGAGGGGAGGACTGCGGGTTTGGAAGGAACAAACCCCAGGGACCTAGAGGCAAAAGGGCAAGAACACGATCGGGACATACAATCCAAATCTGAATTTTGACACAGCTAAAACAGCTAGCTTGGGATGATGTTTGGTGATCGATGGCGAGCAAACCACTACAAAATTAGAGATGACGTAAAAACAAAAGATTTAGGGCGAAGGTAGGGCTACAACTTCCATGTTGGGGTTTCTCCGGAGGAGGGCTCGATCGCCAGGAAAAACGCCGAGAACAGGGGCGCGCGAGACTGACGGTCTGCACTAAGATACAGAGAACATCTCATTCTGAACTTTGCTGCAGCAGGCGTGTACCAAGCGGGATTTCTAATGACGACGACGACGATTATGCTATGGAGATGATGCAAGGAGGAAGGGGACGGAGAATTGAACCTCACCTCAATCAATTCCAGCCGAAATCGGGTTCGGGGTGGAAGAAGATGGACGGGGCGATGGTGGGGAGGGGCGGCTGCTCTTGGGCATGAACATGAAGAAGAGAAAGCGCCGCATAGGGGCGCGCTATAACCCTCCTGCGAGCATCCAGAGGCTACGACGGCACGGGGAAGAATCAGCATGGCTTGCAGGTGCTCGATGCGCCGGGCGATGACGGAGTTTCAGGATGGCTTGCAGAGCTGCAGAGAAAGGGAAACAGAGGGAGAGAGTGGCGCTAGGTAGATGAAGGGAATGGAGGCGCAGGGGATAAGAGGTTAGGGTTTGTTGGGGCTAGGAGGGGATATGAAGGGGAGGTGCTGACACGGATGACGGGAGGGGCGACGACCACCTTCTCCATCCATCAGGGCGCACAGAGAGGGAGGGGACGACGCTGGGAGAGAAGCATAGTAACAGCATCGAACGAAGGGGTATCGGGCTGGAGAGAGGATTGGCGGCCCAAGGAGGGGAAAAGGAATCCCGGTGGCTTCGGTTTGGCCAAAAGGAAGACCAGGCTCACTTGTATCTCCTTTTATTTATTATTAGGTGTTCTTTTAGGTATTTTTATTTATTTATTTTTATAATAAACCATTTTAGACTCATTTGAAATTTTGTAGGAATTTTATATAGGGAGCTAGAAGGCTTTTAAAATAGAGACTAGAGGATGTAGAGGAATAGCAAGATCCATGCCCCATAATCATTTTGGGCAAGCTACTAAATAAAGTTTAGGGTTTTGCAATGGAATAATAAAAAAATGTATCTTTGGGAAAAATGTTGGGGCCTAGAAATTGGACCCAACCTTGAAGACACAAAAAATAGATCGAGTTAAAAGAGGGAGAGAGTAGAGGTGATAGAACAACAAAAGTAACACAAGTAAGACAAAACAAATGCAATGTTTGATGTGATGCTCAAATGCAATGTGGCATGGTGACATGAGCATGATATTATGATGATGCACAACAACAAAACAACAAGCAATTTCTAGTAGTGGTTTTACCGGGGTGTTACAATATCTTAGCTAACTTAGCACTTGTATAGGTAGTCTTTACGAGTATGAAATGAGCCACTTTGGTTAGGCGATCCACCACAACCAATATAGAATCATATCCGGATCTGATCCTTGGCAGTCCGGTGATAAAATCCATACCATTCTTATCCCACTTCCAATCAGGAATAGGTAGTTGTTATAATAACCCTGCCGGTTTCTGATGTTCCGCCTTCACTCGACTACACACATCACATAAGGCAATATGTTCTGCAATATCCTTCTTGAGATTGTTCCACCAAAATCTTTCCTTCACATCCATGTACATTTTGGTGTTACCTGGATGAATAGAATATGGTTAATTGTGTGCTTCTTGCAGAATCAAGTTCCGAAGCTCCGTATCTTGCGAAATACAGATACGCTTTACATACCATAAAGTTCCTTGTTCATCTTCATGGAATCCTTTAGCCTTCCCTTTACTAATTTTACTCTTAATCTCCTCAATTTCCTTGTCCAACTTTTGGGCTTCTTTGATCTTGTCCAAAAATGTTGGTTGAACATACAATGACATGAGATATCCTTCAGGCACTATCTCCAATCTTAGGTCTTTGAATTGAGCACACATATCATCAGGAAATTCTCCCTTAGTAAGGTCATTCACATAACCCTGCGGCTTAAAGCATCCACTACAACATTTGCTTTACCGAGATGGTATTCCAAACTCAAGTCATAGTCCTTGACGAGATCTAGCCACCTTCTTTGTCTCATATTGAGTTCCATCTAGGTGAAAATATATTTCAAACTCTTGTGATCCGTGAACACTTCACAACGCTTTCCCAAAAGATAGTGTCTCCATGTTTTGAGTGCATGGACAACAAAGGCTAACTCTAATTCATGAGTAGGATAATTCACTTCATGAGTTTTGAGTTGTCTCGAGGCATAAGCCACAACTTTCCCTTCTTGCATCAAAACTCCACCCAATCCTTGGTGAGATGCATCACAATAGACTTGAAAATCCTTCTCCAAATCTGGCAGACATAAGACTGGTGTTGACACTAGTCTCTTCTTCAATTCTTGGAAACAGATTTCACATCCTTCCGTCTAGTCAAACTTTTTCTCTTTCTTATGCAACTCCATCATTGGCTTAGCTACTTTTGAGAAATTCTCAATGAACCTTCTATAGTATCCTGCCAAGCCTAGGAAACTACGAACTTCCTTAACTGACTTGGGAGATTCCCATTCAGTTACAGCTGACACCTTTGTGGGGTCGACGGCTATACCATCTCTAGACACAATGTGTCCAAGAAATCCAACTTGATTCAACCAAAATTCAAACTTACTGAACTTGGCATATAACTTGTGCTCCCTGAGTTTCTCAAGTATCAAGCACAAATGTTCTTCATGCTCTTCTTTGCTCTTGGAATAGATCAAAATGTCATCGATGAATACGACAACAAACTTGTCAAGAAACTCCATGAACACTTTGTTCATCATGTTCATGAAATAAGCTAGTACATTTGTCAATCCAAATGGCATCATAGTATACTCATACAATCCATACCTGGTGGTAAAAGCAGTCTTAGGTATGTCTTGCTCTCTAATCTTTAGCTGAAAGTAGCCTGATTGGAGATCAATTTTTGAGAACACTCGGGCTTCTTCTAGCTGATCAAATAGATCATTGATTTTATGCAAAGGGTACTTGTTCTTTATAGTCACCTCATTGAGTGAACGGTAATCTATGCATAAACTTTGACTTCTATCCTTCTTCTCAGCAAACAGAACTGGTGCGCCCAAGATGAAGAACTTGGTTGGATAAATCCTTTCTGCAACTGTTCTCCAAGTTGTTTCTTGAGTTCTTTCAACTCATCAACTGACATCTTGTAGGGTCTCTTTGCTATTGGTCCAGATCGTGGCAGTAAGTCAATCAAAACTCCACATCTCTATCAGGTGGCATTCCTGGTAATTCCTCCGGAAACACATCCGGATACTCCTTCATAACCGATACACTATCAAAGCTAACCCCCTTAAGAAAATTTATCTTACTCCCTTTAGATTCAAAGTTAGACTCGAACCTAATCCGTTTCTTATCCGGGGTTGTGAGTGTAACAGTACGATTGGAACAATCTAGTACTCATTCATACTTAGTCATCCAATCCATGCCCAAAATTACATCCAATCCTTGGGAATCTAGGATTATCAGACTAACTGGAAACTTATACTTTCCAAATTCTATTAATAGATCATGACATCCAAAATTCACTAACATCTCTCCACCTAGAGAGCTTACTTTAATAGGACATCCAGTATTTTTAGTTGGAAGTCCGTTTTTATCAGCAAATCCTCTTGATATGAATGAATGCGATGCGCCGGTATAAAAAAGAACAAGTGCTAGAAAAGAATTAAGCTTGAACTTACCAGCCACAACATCAGATTCCTGATAGATTTCCTCCACATTGATGTGCTTCACTTGGCCCTTTTGAAAAGGGTTTGACTTGTTGGCTCCATCAGCCTTCTTTTCTGGGCATTCATTTGCATAGTGCGTATTTTTGTTGCACTTGAAGCACTCAACCTGACTGGTGTCTCTCTTAGCAGGCTGACTTCCATTGCCATTCCCACTGTGATTGCTCTTGTGTCCACTCTTGTGGTTCTTATATCTATCATTGTCATGACTACGGTGGTGCATGTTTTCATGGTGACGGTTACTGTTGTGGTGGCTTTTATACTTCCCATGCTTGTGGGACTCAGATCCTCCACTATCATCACCATGGGAACGCTTGTGTGACGATCACTACTAGGAAAAGGGCTATAGGTAATCAGCACATCCGTGGCTCACATGGTTGAAGTGCTCCATGGCTAAAATAGGCATGGCTCACATGTGGGAAGTGCCCTACTAGTAACTAGAACAACCATGGAGCACATTGATGACCCACAAGTGTAGGGGATCGCAAAAATCTTCGCGGGTAGTATTACCCAATTTATTGATTCGACACAAGGGAATCCAAAGAATACTTGCAAGCCTTAACAACTGAGTTGTCAGTTCAGCTGCACCTGGAAATAGTTCTTGCTCACAGAAGTTTATCAGTAGTAACACTTTGGTAGTAGCAACAGCAAAGCAACAGCAGCAACAACAGCAACAATGAAACAGGAGCAATAGTAACAGTAACGGTAACAGTAGGATTCGAGTGTGGTAGGCATAGGGATGGATGGATGGGCGTTGCATGGACGAGGCTAAACATGTAACTTCAAAGAACTAGGGCATTGTAGATAAATAATAATAAGCATCCAAGTACTAAACAATCCTAGGCATGTCCTCCAAATATAGTCATACGTGCTCGCAATGAGAACTTGCACAACATCTTCTGTCCAGCCAGCCCACAGCGGGGCCTCTAGGGAACTACTGGCAAGTAAGGTGATCCCTTTAATAGAGCACCGGAGCAAAGCATTAACACTCCATGAACACATGTGATCCTCACACCACAGCCATCCCCTCCGGTTGTCCCAAATATTGTCACTTTGGGGCCTTTGGATCCGGACAATGATATGTGTGCACAACTTGCAGATAAGACCATAAACAATACAATCATAATGATTCAATAATAAGTTTAGATCTGATATCATGGCACTCGGGCCCTAGTGACAAGCATTAAGCACAACAAGTTGCAACAAAGTCAAATAGCACTAATAGAGATACTAGTCACTATGCCCTAACAGATCTTATTCGATTACATGATAGAACTCATCAAATCCCTACCATCCCCAAGCCTACAGCGGGTGATTACTCACTCATGGATGAGGGAAACATCGGTGGTTGATGGAGATGTGTTGGTGATGACATTGGCGATGATCCTCTCCAAATTCCCCATCCCAACAGGGTGCCAGAACGGAGTTTCTGGATCTGAATATTGGTTTCTGGTGGCGGCGGCGGAGCGGAACTCTTTCTAGAAAGCTATCGAACCCCCCTCTGTTTTTAGGTCAGAAGGCAACTTATAGGCGCGGAGGGAGGCCGAGGAGCTTCCTAGGGTGGCCAAACCCGAGCCTGGGTGGGTGTGGGCCCCCCAGGCCTCCTCTCTGTCTCCCCTTCTGGCTCTGTGGATCTTCTGGTGAGAAATAGTTTTTGGCATATTTTCTGGGATTTTTCATGATAGTTCATTTTCTGCACAAAAACAAGACACCAAGGTAATTCTGCTAAAAACAGCATCAGTCTGTGTTAGTTGTATCCAAATCACACAAGTTTAGAGGAGAAACAATAGCAATGTGTTCAAGAAAGTAGATACGTTTTGGACGTATCAACTCCCCCCAAGCTTAGCTTGTTGCTTGTCCTCAAGCAATTCAGTTGAAAACTGAGTGCGATAAAAGAACTTTCACGAACACTTTGCTTCACATGATGTAAATATTCTCAGCACAGGAGTAGCTTATTCATAATAAAGAGTATGCAACTAAGTATACTCAATAGTCATTGCAAGCTATGAAGAGAAACCAACTCAATAATAATAAGTAGCATGAAACATAAACATAAGCAACATTGCAATGTTCATAGTAAGGTATGATAGAGTGGTATCTCGCTTGCCTTTTTTTTGAAGAGCACAATATAAATGCCAAGGCACCTCTGAAGTTCAAGTGAAGGCTAGAGATAAAGATATCAGAGATACAAGCATCAAAGTCATGACATAATTAACCAAGTTTTGGAATAAACACAAAAATGACAACTATGCTCTCAAGAAGGTGCTCACAGAATAAGTGGTGAATCAACAAATATGTGAAAACGGTTTTGTGAAGGTTTGAAAGGCTTCCTAATGCTGAAAGGAAGGTACTCATTAGCTTTGATCTCTCATTGCCCCTATCATAGGCATCTTCATGTGGTTAAGGTGAAAGTGAGGTCGCTCCGCAAGCTACTCAACTTTGGTCGCTCTGAATCATATGCTTGACAAACCATAAACTGGAAATCCCAAGTCCCTTGAGTACAAGGGTCGCTCCGCATGCTACTCAACTTTGGTCACCTGAAAGTTCTTGTCATTGTAAATACATGCATATCATCGAGAACCGCCACCGGGGTAGCCCTTACACATGGTACAGGAGCTTTCCCATAACCAAAATGACAAGGCAAGCAGACAATGGGCATCTCAGCAATCTTTTTATTTACCATATGCATATCTTTTTATTGAGGACGCTTCATAGATGCTCATTATAGTGATTCTGCAAGTTTCCACCATGATTAAGCATGACTTAGGCTAGCGGCCCTTGCGTTTCTCTAACACAATGTATAAACTCCATGAACTAACAACTTCCCCTTTTATTTCACATTGTCGACATCCATAAACAAAAGAGCATGGAATCAACTGGATGAGATATCCAACAGGTGTTGAAAGCGTTCCCCGTGACAACATGGTTCTGCTGACTCCCAGCATATAATAAGCAAGCATATAACTTTCATGGACTAGTCATAATGGTTCAGGATTATTAAGTGCAAGGAATAAAGTGTGCCATCAAGTTCGTGAGAGCTTTACTAACTAAGTTTTTCAAAACAGACAGACATTTTATTTTGGAAGAAAACACGACATATGGAATATGCACTGAAATATCAAATGATGCTAATAGGTAGATATGGTGGACAAAACTGGCAATATTGGTTTTGGGGAGTTGGAAGCACAGGTAGAAAACATACTCAGTGCAAGTGAAGGCTAGCAATAGAGAGGGAGCGACAAACGAGAGAGCAATAATTGTCATAATCATGCTTGCAACAAAACAGGACTAATTATGGCATGAAAGTGATACAAGAACTCTGAGGGAAAATAAATAATCGAGGCTTACTGACTATTGATTAGTCATATGCATGCGTGAGCATGTGCCAAGTCGATTCACATGAACAGTCAGAGGAGGATACCACCATATCATACCAAAGTATGAATAAAACAATGCAAGCAAACATTCATATGACATGCTACAAACTATTAGCAAGCTAGATATAATCATAGACAATCAAGAACTACTAAGCATCCATAATGACATACACCATACAAAAACAGGCTAAGCATGCTCACAATGATGAGTATATGTACAAAAATGAAACAAATAGAGTTTGTTACTAGCCTCTTACCACACCTCGAGTTGTCTTAATCTTCATTATTGCCCTTCACTTGTGTGGCTTGAATAATTAACATGAAAACCAATATCCACTGAGCACAGCTGAACCCTGCGAAGAACTCACAAAACCAAAGAAGAACAAAAAATATTTTTGGTGTTTTCGATTTTTTAGAAACAAGTAAACAAAGAAAAACGAAACAAAAACAAAGCAAACCAAACAAAGCAAAATATTTTTGGATTTTTCTTTTAAGGCAAACCAAAGCAACAAACCAAGAGAAACAACGAAAATATTTTTGGTATTTTTGGGTTTTTGAGAAAGTAACAACAAGAACCAAAAAGAAAGTGAAACAATGGATATACAAAGAACCGACCGAACATGATATATATATATATATATATATATGAGTGTGATGTCTGTGTACCTCCCCCAAGCTTAGGATTTTGGCCTAAGTGGGGCTCAATCCCATGGTGCCCAAGTAGATGCACCTCCATAGTATGTCGAGGAAGCTCCCTCGTCCTGGTACGATCTTGAGGCCTCCCCTGTATAGTGTACTGCGGGGTCATATGAGGGCACTTCCTCCTGATAGTGCCCATGGAAGTTAAGAGAGCGTAGCTTGTCATCCATCTCCACCTTCGTGCGTGAACAAGGTCCCTGAGAAATACTGAGCAAAGTGGTTTGGGGTAGAGGGATCTCTCTCTCTTCCCTGTCAGTAAACAACATTCTATAAACCAACTTCTCAAGAGTAGAGCTAGAGGTGACAAAGTGCTACGCCTTCATGGCAGCAAGATCAAGTCTCTAAGGAGCCAAAACTGTATCATGGGGATCAACAGCAATGTCCAAGGCAGCAGCAATACGAGTAGCAATAATTCCCCCATAAATGGGTCCCCTAGCAGCTAAACGACGAGCAATGAGAGAACCAAGATTATACTTATCCTCACCATAGAGCGCAGCAGCTAAGAAGGCCAATTGATAGTTGGATATATTACTAGTGTTCTCCCTACCAAGAACACTGGTGGTAAGATAGTAGGTAAAGTACCTGATGGCTGGAAGTTGAATATTCTTTATCTTGCCTTGTTGAGCTCTGTGGTCATCATCATTGGTTATTACTCAATAAAGCTCTAACAGATCAGTTGGCAGAGCTGTAATATTCTTTGATGACCCATTTGTACCAAGTCCCAGGACCTTGCAAAATTTCTTCAAAGACATAGAATGAGCCCTGCCATAAAGTCTGAAAGACATAGAAGGATTGAACAAACAATTGGTGAACAAGAAACTCTCCACAAATGTTTTAGTAAGCAAGGCATATTGTGCGCTCTCATCCTGCATGATACTTGTTAGTCCAGACCTCTCAATCAAAGCCATGAAATCATTAATAATCCCAGTTGCTCGCAAGAAAGTTTGGCAAGGAAAGGTGGAGGGGTGCACATCCCCTTCATCTCCCTCGTCACCAAATCGCGGAGTGATGATATCCTCGTTGTATGAGGGTCTAGAACTGGTATATGACCTTGGAAGACTTGCCCTTCTAGGTGCATCACTCTCAAAAATGTCACCAAATGTGTGGTGGTCCATGACTTCCCTTTGCTGAAATTTTAAACAACCATAAAACCAAGTGATTTCTAAGTTGATAAATGATGAGCAACTACTATAGGAACTTGCTAGAGGACTACACATGCATCAAAACAAAGTTTCTAAGCATAGAACAAGCATGCAAGCTCAAACAACCTGTCACCTAAAGCAGCAAAAATACTCAAAATACAATCTACCGAACACAAATCTAATTGGACAAGTGGAGGAGGCACATACCAAGGAGCAAACCCTCCAAAAATCAGCACTTGAGATGGGCTGAACAAGGAGATCGAAAATCACGAGAAAGAACAGCAAGAACTCGAGCTTGAGCAAGTTTCTCGGTGTTTTTTGGGAGAGAGAAAGAAGGTGGCTTTGAGAAGGCAGCCTGGAGAGGCCCAGGTGGGCCAGACCCCCCTCCAAGGCGCCACCACTAGGTAGGCCGTGCCTACCATGGGTGTGGGGCCTAGGGGTGTCCCCCTGGGTCATCTCAGGTGTCACTCTGCCCCTTTTTTCGAGGAAAAAATTATTTTGAAATTTTTGGGATTTTTCGGGAAACTTTATTTTTGGCCAATTTTCAGGCTATGAAAATTGATTTTCTCGCAGAAATAGTTTTTTTCAGAAGAAGCAGAAGCAAACCAAAAGCCAAACTACAGGAGCTCTAAGAAACTCAAACAAGCAAACAACTAACAAAACTAAAGCTAAATCAAAGACTAGGAAGGAGAAAGGAAAAAGAAAGCAAGTATAACCATAGTGGAAACATTATTTTGTTCATTAAAATCCTTTTGTTAATAAGGTTGATCAAGTCTTTTTACCAACACAATGTTATATGAAGCAAAACTTTGCATTCCACAAGGTGATTATGTTACCTCATACTTGATAGCAATGGTCCCAATCATAAAAGTTTCAAAATTTTCTTGTGGAATGGGACAATATATTTCTCCAACCTTGATGCCCTCAATATTTTCAATGGAATTCAGGCAATAGCTCTTAACAACCTTCTTGGGGAAATAGACACTATGCTCTTTGTCATTAATATTGAATGTTACTTTTCCTTGATTACAATTGATGAGAGCACCTGCAGTATTAAGAAAAGGTCTCCCAAGAATAATAGACATATTATCATCTTCAGGCATTTCAAGCACAACAAAATCAGTTAACACCTTGCAATTATGAGCAACTTGAACAGGAACATCCTCACATATACCAATAGGAACAGTAGTTGACTTATCAGCCATTTGCAAAGATATATCAGTTAGTATCAACTTTTCTAGCTGGAGCCTCCTATAGAGAGAAAAAGGCATAACACTAACTCCAGCTCCCAAATCACATAAACTAGTTCTAACTTAATTGTTCTTAATAGAGTAAGGAATAGTTGGTATACCTGGATCACCAAGTTTCTTTGGAACCTTACCATTGAAGGAGTAATTAGCAAGCAAAGTAGAAATCTCCTCATTAGGAATCTTCCTTTTATTAGAGACAATATCCTTCATACACTTTGAATAAGGATGCAATTTAATAGCATCAGTCAAAGGAATTTGCAAGAATAAAGGTTTCATCCACTCACAAAACTTGTTGTTGTGTTCTTCCTCCTTTGACTTGTGTTTCTTACCTGGAAAAGGCATAGGTTTCTGCACCCAAGGTTCTCTCTCTTTACCATGTTTATTAGCAATAAAATCTTCCTTTGTGTACCTTGTGTTTTTAGTGTGTTTCTCAGGTTCTTCCTCACCTTCCAGCTTATCAGGAGACTCATCAATATTATTACCACTCTCAGTTTCAGCATCAGAGACAGATATACTATTAGGATCTACAACAGGTTCAAGTGGTTCCTCAACTTTCTTATGTTTCTTTTTCTTCCTCTTACGAGGACTACCACTATCCTCACCTTGTTAGGAATCCTGCTCTATTCTTTTAGGGTGTCCTTCAGAATATAAAGGATCTTGAGTAGCTGCACCACTCCTAGTTCTAATTCCATAAGCATGTTTATTTCCTAAAGCATTAACTAGCATATCCTTTTGTCCCTTACCAAGTTGATCAAGTTGGGTTTGAACCATTTGAAAGTGTTTACAAAGCATTTTAATATCATTGGAAGTTCTTTCCACAATATCTTTCAACTCATGGATATCTATAGAGTTTTCCAATAAATGATTCTGAACTTGTTTATTAAAATTACCTTGTTTAACAATAAATGTGTCAAGTTCCTTTAAGCACTGATCAGGAGGGTTACCATAAGGAATATCACCTTCATTAAATTGAGAGAGTGTACCTCAATAGTAGATGAGTGGGCAATTGGTTTACATAATTCTTCTATAGGAGGTAGATTCTTCATATCTTCAGCTCTAACACCTTTCTCCTTTAGACACTTATTAGCTTCCTTCATCACTTCATCATTTAATGCAATAACTCCCCTCTTCTTTGTTGTTGGTGTTGGAACTGGTTCAGGAAAAACTGGTTCAGGAGTAATAGGCTCAGGTGTATTCATCTCAGTTGAAGTCCAATCATCATAATTCTTGCTTATCTTAGTCATTAATTCTTCAGCATCTATAGGAATCCTTTTCCTAAAAACACAATCAACAAAGCTATCTAGGTAGGTCCTAGAATCATCAATTAGTCCATTATAATAAATATTGAGAAGCTATTCTTAGGTAATGGACATCCAGGATATGCATGAATCAAGGAACATAATCTTTTCCATGACTCAGGAAATTTCTCTTCTTCTCCCTGTTTAAAATTAAAAAGTCTCTTCAAAGCAGCATGTCTAGCACTGGGAGGAAAATATTTATGGAAGAAAGAAGCAACCAAGCAATCAGGGCTATCAATGGAACCAGGAGGTAATCTATTAAACCAAGCCCTAGCTTCTCCTTTTAGTGAAAAAGGGAAGATCTTAGCAACAAAGCACCTGCGCATTTTAAAATTATCAGAGAACAAAGCACTCATAGTAGAAAGCTCATTCATATGAGCCACATCACTCTCATTTTCAGTCCCACAAAAAGGTTCTTTCTCAACAATATCTAAATAAGACAAATCAAGAGAGAAATCATAATCTTCATATTTAATATCTATGGGGGAAGTGGCAAACATAAGATCATAGGACAACTTAGGCATAATAGTATGTCTAGCAAGGAGACTCTTCATAGCACTAGTACCATGTGTGTTTCGGCACTCTTCAACAAATTCATCAGTGATCTTAATGTAACCATCATTAATATCATAACTCTCACTATACTCGGGTGAGCTAATAGGTGTAGGAGTGCATTCACTAGGAGTTTTGGTATTTCCTAGACTAGCCATAGTAGCATCTAGAAAAGGACCTAATGAACCACTCGCATCAAGCATAGTAGAAGTAACATCATGAGCTTCAAAAGAAGTTTCAGATTCAGTAGTAGTAATAGTGTGTGTGGCATGAGTATGTGGTGGTGGTGTGAAAAGATTACTTATAACAGATGGTGAATCAAGAGCAGCAGAGGTGTTTAAGACTGTACCTCTTCTTGTAGTTGATGGTAAAATAGGGAACTTTCTATCACGAGACTTCCCCATGATGAAAGGAGTAGAAGTGAACAATAATAGATCCAAGTGAACTTACAAATAAAGCTATGCTCACCGGAAACGGTGCCGTCTTGATGACACACAAGTGTAGGAGATCGCAACAGTCTTCGCGGGTAGTATTACCCAATTTATTGATTTGACACAAGGGGAGCCAAAGAATACTTGCAAGCCTTAACAACTGAGTTGTCAGTTCAGCTGCACCTGGAAATAGTTATTTCACATAAAAGTTTATTAGTAGTAACAAATTGGTAGTAGCAACAACAAAGCAACAGCAGCAGCAACAGTAATAGTGAAACATGAGCAATAGTAACAGTAACGGTAACAGTAGGATTCGAGTGCGGTAGGCATAGGGATAGATGGACGGGCGTTGCATGGACGAGTCTAAAAATGTAACTTCAAAGAACTAGGGCCTTGCAATAATAAGAATCCAAGTACTAAACAATCCTAGGCATGTGCTCCAAATATAGTCATACGTCCTCACAATGAGAACTTGCACAACTTCTTCTGTCCAGCCATCCCGTGGCGGCGGGGCCTCTAGGGAACGACTAGCAATTAAGGTGCTCCTTTTAACAGAGCACCGGAGCAATGCATTAACACTCCGTGAACACATGTGACCCTCACACCACAGCCATCCCCCCGGTTGTCCCAATTATTGTCACTTTGGAGCCTTTGGATCCGGACAATGATATCTGTACACAACTTGCAGATAAGACCATAAACAATACTATCATAATGATTCAATAATAAGTTCAGATATGAGATCATGGCACTCGGGCCCTAGTGACAAGCATTAAGCACAACAAGTTTCAACAAAGTCAAATAGCACTAATAGAGATACTAGGCTCTATGCCCTAACAGATCTTATTTGATTACATGATAGAACTCATCTAATCCCCACCATCCCCAAGCCTACACCGGGGGATTTTCACTCATGGATGAGGGAAACATCGGTGGTTGATGGAGACGCGTTGGTGATGACGATGGCGATGATCCTCTCCAAATTCCCCATCCCGGCAGGGTGCCAGAACAGAGTTTCTAGATCCGAATCTTGGTGTCTGGAGGTGGCGGTGGAGCCGAACTCTTTCTAGAAAACTATCGAACCCCCCTCTGTTTTAGGTCAGAAGGCAACTTATAGGCGCGGAGGGAGGCCGAGGAGCTGCATGGGGTGGCCAAACCTCCCCTAGGCACGGGGTCAGTGGGCCTGCGCCTGGGGTGGGTCTGGGCCTCCCAGGCCTCCTCTCTGTATCCCCTTCTGTCTCCATGGATCTTCTGGTGAGAAATAGTTTTTGGCTTATTTTCCGGGATTTTTCCAGATAGTTCATTTTCTGCACAAAAACAAGACACCAAGGTAATTCTGTTGAAAACAACGTCACTCTGTGTTAGTTGTATCCAAATCACACAAGTTTAGAGGAGAAACAATAGAAAAGTGTTCGAGAAAGTAGATACGTTTTGGATGTATCACACATGTGGTATGTGCTCCACAGGTGTGTGTGGGCCAGGGGACTGCCAGCCGCATGCCACATACCCGTAGAGCACATGTGGTAAGTGCGCTACGGTTGTTTGAGATAGCTGTAGTGCACATGTGGCGAGTGCGCTACGCCTGTGTGAAGCACCCTCTTCTCCTTAAGTGGGGAAACACATCTGTGGCGCACTGTGGCATGTGCGCCATAGTTTCTTTTAATGCTTATGGCGCACTAGGGCCATGTGCACCACGGATGTGTCAACCATTTTTGTTGGCAGCTCCACTTTATGCAGATGTGATCATCCACCACCCACACTTCACTTTCCCCTCCTTCCTCCTTAGATCTAGTCGGGATCCTTCTCCTTCCCAGCTCAATTTCTCCACTCATTCACCATTTTTAGCATGTAGAACTTTCCTTGGATGTTACATACATAATAGAGGAAGCTCTCCGGTCTCGCGCGCATGCACCTCCTTTCCATCTTCTCTCGCAATCGGTCTCTCATCTCGGTAAGTTGTCCATGTAAGCATGTGTTCATGTGTATATGGATGATATGCTCATATGTATGTAGATGATCGATGCTCATGTGTGTATGGAGAGGATCGATGCTCATGTGTGTGTATTATGGAAAGGATCGATGCTCATGCATGTGTGTATATATGGAGAGGATCGAGATTCTCATGCATGTGTGTATGGACATGATATGTTCATGTGTATGGATCCGTCTCTCTCTCTCTCTCTCTCTCTCTCTCTCTCTCTTGTGTTTGTGTGAGAATGAGTTGCCATTTGTTTTGCCAAAATGTTGATTCATTTCCATTTTGGCAAGACTTTGCCATTTCACAAAGGTCCTTATTTTAGGATAGGTCATGCCAAAATTTTCTATGGACCATTGCATGCATGCATTGATTATGTGGTTCTAATAGACTTCTAATTGTACCGTGTACACCGTGCAGGAAAAAATGGTCCTCATAATGAGCGAAGACATTGTGGCTAGATTTTTGAAATGTGCGACGACCGACATGATACGAAATAACAATATGGAGATAAGATGTCCGTGCAGAAGATGCAAACTCAACTGGTTGATCGACCCAGATTCCGCGAATCTGCAGCCACACCTGCTCCGCCATGGTTTCATGGATGGATACACCCGTTGGATAAGCGATGACGAAGTCGATGGAGACAGTGAAGGTGGGCAACATGATGATGATCATCACGGCGAGGACGGACGAGATGATGAAGAGTCTCCTGGAGATGGTGAAGGTGCGGAAGCAGACCGGGATGATGATGATCTAGATGCCGGAGGAGCAGACAACGATGGAACAACATCAGGCTGGGTGCGGGACCCTTATGTGCAAGAGATGCTTCTCAAGAAGACGAGTAACGCCAGGGCTGCCGCTAGAGAGAAAGCCAAGCTTGCGCAACTTGATAAAGACGCGGTTACTCCATTGTATGAAGGATGCAGGCCCGATGATACTCGGTTGAATGTAACGCTCAAGGCTATGGAGATGAAGGCAAACCACAAATTGAGCGACACAAGCATCGACGATATGATGGCATTATGGCACGATCGTATCCCGGAGGGGTACACGTGTCCAACTAGTATCGAGGACGCCAAGAAAATCGTCTATCCTCTCAATCTACCGCACATTAGATACCACGTATGCATCAAAGATTGCATCATTTATCGGGGCGAGGACACGGATAAAACCACATGTCTAGTGTGCGGCGTGAGTCGATACAAGAAAGGGAAGAAAGCACCTCGAAAAGTGGTATGGTACTCTCCTATCACTCCTCATCTACAACGCTATTTTGCGGACCCTAAGGAAGCGAAGCTCATGCGATGGCATGCGAAAAGGAAGAAGCCAGGAGATGACGATGACCCCAAAAAGGACGAGCTGCTGACGCACGCTTCAAATGCTAGCTAGTGGAAAGCATTGGACCTCGAATTTCCAGCATTCGGTGGAGATTCGAGGAACATCAGGCTTGGTGCGAGCACCAATGGACTCAATCCGATCGATAGCCAGAGCAGCACGCACAGCACTTGGCCCGTGTTTGTATGGATGTACAACCTCCCTACAAGGATGTGCATGAAGAAGAAGTACATACAAATGAGTATGCTAATTCAAGGGCCAAAACAACCTGATACCGACATCAATCTGTATCTTGGGCTGTTGAAAGAGGAGCTAGCCACGTTATGGGAATCTGGAGCCAATACTTACGACGCCGTTGCATAAGATTATTTCACTATGAGAGCCGCGTTGGTCACTACGGTCCAAGACTATCCAGGTTGCGGGCATATCTCGGGGCAGGTTATCCAAGGATTCTCCACATGCGTTAGGTGCATGGATAACACAAGCTATCTCCAACTAGAGAAAGATCTAGGGTCTTCGAAAATAGTGTTCATGGCGCACCGAAGGTGTCTCAGCAAGAATGATCCATGGAGAAAACGTGGAGACCTGTTCGATGGCAAATCCGAGACCCGAGGAATCCCAGAGCGGAGGAGCAGCGAAGAAGTGGAATAATTGGTGAAAAACTGGAAAGATTGTCCTAAGCCTAGAAAGAAGTGAAAGAGGAAGCAAGACAAGCCTCTGATGAAGGTATGGAAAACAAGGTATGTTTTCTGGGAGTTGCCATACTGGAAGTTTCTCTGCACGCCTCATAGCCTTGACATCATGCATATCACGAAAAACGTGTGCGAGAGTCTGGTCGCCACCATAATCAACATGCCAGATAGGACGAAATATGGTCCGAAAGCAAGGCACGACCTGATATTCATGGGTATCCGGAAGGAGCTTCATGGAGGACGCACTACTCCTGATGATCAGGAAGATGACGATGATCATGAGTCGGAGACGACATGTAGCACCCCGATAAAACCACTACTAGAAAATCGTTGTTGTTTTTATTTTGTGCATCATCACGACATCAGCATGCATCTTTTTGTCTAAAACTATTTTTCTAAAAGCCCTATTTTGTTTTCTACAAATACCCCTTCTCTAATTCAAATATAAAACCATGTTCCTCTCGGATTCTTACTTTTTCCTAAGACATATTTGTAAATGTTTTGTTTTAAATAAAAGAAAAGAAGATAAATAATATAAATATTTTGTTAGGGGGAGGCAGTCCATCCGGTCGGGCCCGAAGGCCCAACCAGACAAACCACCTACTACCCCATATATAAAACCCTAGACATCTTCCTGCCTAACCCTAGTCCTCACATCCCTCCCCGCCGCCGGCTCCTACACACACAACACTATGCATGCTGCTCGCGAGCGACTGATGCAGCGCCAGCACGCGAAACTGACATGGGAAACTTCCTCCCTGCCCGTTTCCCCTGGCCCCACTCACCCAACAAGAACGCACCGATCCCATACCCAACCATCGCCCAGGCCTCGATCCCCACCCCGCTTCCTCGCTTCCCGTGGGACCCACCCCGACTCAGTGTCCTCCCCACGCAATCCCCCCACCCCCGCATGCCCTCGCTTCGCTTCTTCCTACCGAGGCTGCCGCCTCTGCTCGATCTCCCTGGATCCCTCAGTAACCGCCGCCGGCCTTCCTCTCTCGTTGTTGAGCCCCAACATCTCCTCTCTCCTTTGGTTCCTCCCAGAGCACCCAACGTGGCCTGGATCCCCGCCTCCTCTCCATGCAAACCTCCTCTGCATCGCAGCACCGGCTGCAGCGTCGCCCATCCCTGTTTCCGTTCACCGACGCCACCCTCTGCGACGGGCCCTGCCTCGACCGCGCACCTCCGGCCGCGCCCGTCCTGCAGCGGTGACCCTCCTCCCCTGTCCCCGTCTGCTCTCCGCCATGGCGCCCTGCTATCGGCCCGACGCCCCATTCCACCGTCGAGGCCTCCACCGCCTCCAGCTCGCGGCCGGCCCCCGTCGACCTCGCCACCGTCGAGCCGCCCGCTCCACCACCGGCCTCGCCTACACCGCGACCCACGTCTCCTAGCCGAGCTTCCTCCCCAAGCTCGCCATGTCGCCGATGTCCCCTGTTCTGCAAGCTCCAAGTGGTCCTGGCTCCAAGTCAATTGGGTCCATATCCAAGATATTGTTGTGTGTGTGCCCATCTTCGGTTGCTCTTCGGGGTGCTGCTGTTGCTGCGTTATGTGAGGGCGAGAAGTGGAGTGGTGGTGGTATGCGATGTTGGTGTGGTAGAGGTGAAACCCGGTGGTCTCTGGATAATGTTCTGGTGTGGTTGGAGACATGTGGCGTTGCTCCCAGATGCTTTGGTTCATCTGCCACAACTTGCCAATATTGTTCAAGAGACCGACCCCTGTCAAGGATCCGGAGATTAGTGCAAAATCACTGGTGTCCAATTCAAGATCTGATACTCGGATCCGAAGCCCCGACCCCGAGGATGCGAAGACCGATCCCGGCGAGACCAAGCCCGATTCCTCAAACATCTTCGGACCCCAAGATTTTCGACCCCAATGTGTGACCCCTTTTCCCGAGACCCCTATGTTTTTGTAGTATATATAATATACTTGCTACATATTAAATTGTCATGCTTGCATACATATTGTGTGGTTTGGGGGGCCTTTTGCCGATTCACCTCATAGTTAAATATGGAGGCCATATGCGGACAAATCTAGTCTAATATTGGCTCCATTTAAATTTGTGTAGCGAACCGATGCCATGTTTTGCCTTGTTAAGACAACATTTGAATTGCGGGGTACCTAAACAATACGAACCTATTAATTAATTGTCGGGGCCTCGGTTCCGCTTAATATGACCTAATTGCATCGCACCTTTGCCATGTCTTACATCATGCATGCATCATACCCGATCTTCTGCCATAGTATTAAATAGTGTATCCGGTGTTTCTTCTAGTGTTTTGCTTCTTCGCGGATAAGGTCGTTGCGTTGATGTGAGCTTCACCCCGATCTTCGGATGAACCTTCGACAATGTTTTCAGGCGAGCATTCTCCCCCTTTCTACCTATCTTACTTTTATAGTATTTATTCCCTCCTGTTGATCTATTGCTATCTGTGTTGCGATGCTCTAGTTTTCGTACCCGTGATATCCCTTGCAGCCTTATATTGCCTTGGACACATCCTATTACCTGTTGTTTTGGTAGATAGTTGGACTTGCCCGTCGTAGTCGCTTGCTCAAGTACTGTTGTGTGTCGTCCAGTACCACAGTTGTTGGAAGGATGCCATATGCTTTATGTTGGAGATGATCATGGCTTTAATTATCGTTTAATAACTAAAATTGAAGTAGGTAAATAATGCAGAGGCACAGGTGGACAATAGATGTTATTTGGTTTTGAACCGTCCACTTGTGTCCCGTAGGACCCCGAGTACTTGATACCTGTTCTTTGAATATTCGCACTATCCGCATGTGGGACCATGAATCCCCCTAGCCAGAGCTTGAGTCATATTTATTTCTTGGGGCCACAAAGTAGTTTGGCGCTTTATTACTATCCTATACTTATGCCATGCTTTACTGCTTTATTTATGATTGCGCGTGGAGCGCCTGTACTGTTTAGGAACAAATGTAGAATGCTTCCGCGGTATCGACAAGCCCAGTCACACTTTCAGGTTCCCAGTCATTTACAGCCATTGACACAAACCTCTGGGTCCGTCTCGGAGCCGGCCAACTTCGTCGCGGGTCGCTTAGTGGGGTGGCCCCCTCAAATTTATATGAATCTTGCAATTGCTCTGTCGTGATGCCTCATTGGGTTTTTATTTGGTTTTTCCCGAGGTTGATCATGCGTGTGTTGCTATTTGTGCCCCCCTGCAGGGTAAAACTTTCTGAAAGCCGTGTCCGCAGTTATGGAAGACTTGGAGCAGAATATCTCGATCATAGACAACTATAACTAAAGTAGTACTATAAATTTGACTTTATAATGACTAGTAATCAGCTTCACTATAATGGAATGACTAAATAAAAGTGCCAACAATTGCTGGTTTGGATTGACACCTGTTACCATTGTATCTGACTAGTAAGTATTGCAACTACAACGGAATGGCTAAGTAAAAGTACCAACAACTGCTGGGTTTTGGGATGCCTCATGCTATATGTATCTGACTAGTAAGTACTACAACTACAACGGAATGGTTAACTAGAACTGCCCACTGCTTATTATATCAGGATGACTCATGCTATTTATATTTGACTAGTAGTTGCTGCAACTATAACGGAATAAATAAAACTGCCAACTGTGTGAGTTCCTCCGTTGACTTCCTCGTTTGGTCTCGAGGGGGAAACACCAGAATGGGTATGCTTGGTGATAGTTTCAGGTTGGATCCGAATAGGTCTTTCTTATCCCTATCTGATAGCCGCCAGCTGTATTGAGTCTCTATAGGTTGTTTAGTGTCTGTTGCGCTGCCGCTTCAGTCCACCATACCTATGTAGGCGAGGACCACCAATTTCTAGTCTCGCCGTGTACTGGCCTCAGTACTGACCGCTCTCTTTTTCCTTTGCCCTTTGTCGGCGCCCCTTTTGTTTAAGCAGGTTTTGAGATCGACGTCGTTAGCAGGGTTACCCTTCCGGCTTGGCCTGGGCAAGGTTATGGACGCCATTGGTTATTCTTCAGGGCTCTTAGCTCAATTTGCATCTTGTCTGTACTCGGACGCTATATCGTTTTAAAGGTTATTTGGATCTTTGTATTGTATATATGTATTCTTGAATCTTTAAGTCGTTATTGTATATATCTGTTCTATGGGTTCCATCGTGGACTATTGTGTATGATATTACTTCGTTTTCCACCTGCACGCAAGTGCCTGGTGGGCACCTTTGAATCGTTTCTATGCGGGTTCGACGGAAGTCACTAAAACTTGCATAGGGACGATTCTGAGGGTGTTACACGACACAAGGTCGTTGGAAGGGTAAAAAGTTCAAGAAGAACGAATATTACTGCCCTCCTTCTTTCTTCACTCTAAGCCAGGATGAGATCAAACAGTTTTTCAAGTAACTTCTAGGATTCAAATTTCATTATGGCTACGCGGGCAAGATAAGCAGATACCTAGACGAGGCAAAGCAGAGGTTCAGTGGTATGAAGTCTCACGATTGTGCCATGCTAATGACGTAGGTACTTCTGGTTGCACTAAGAGGGATAATGGTCGAGCACGTCCGTGAAACGTTATTTTCCCTCTGCAAGTTTTTCAATGTCATATCTAGGAAGACGATTGGCGTGAATCAGCTCGGGAGGCTACAGGAGGAGATCGTGGTGATACTATGCGAGCTTGAGGTCTACTTCCCACCCGCATTCTTCGACATTATGGTGCATCTGCTGGTCCATGTCAAGGAGGACATCGTCCAACTCGGGCCGATGTTCCTCCGCGGCATGATGGCGTTCGAAAGGATGAATGGACAAATCAAAGGATACGTTCGCAACAGGTCCTGTCCAGATGGAAGCATAGCCAAGGGCTTTCTGGCCAAGGAGTGCATCTCTTTCTGCATGAATTATCTAGACATCGAGAACACTGTCGGTCTTCCAGTCAACAGGCACCTTGGCAAGCTCGACGGATCTGGTCACCGAGAGGGTCATCGCGTACTGCATGCAGACTTCGATTGTTGACGTGCAAACTTTGATCGACCAAACCTCGTCATGCTACAACATTTAGAATTGGTCGATCCTTGGGTACAGAAGCACAAAAGGTTAATCGAGAAGAAGTACAGTGACCGGGGCATACAGAGGACGCAGGGAGAAATAATCAAGGAGCACAACTCAGATTTCACGTGTTGGTTTAGGTAGACGCTCCTTGATAATCCCTCGTGATCGCATTCTTCTAACACAGAAAAGATCATATTCACCTTGTCGCAGGGACCCATGCAAAACCTGGTGACCTATGAGGCGTATGATATCAACGGCTACACATTCTACACGGAGGAAAAAGACAACAAGTGTGATTATCAGAACTCAGGCGTAACGTTGGAATCCTACACCGATGACAATGTGAAGGAAAGATTATACGGAAGGATCGAGGAGATCTGGGAGCTCGACTACTATGGAGAAAAGGTGCCGATGTTCCGTGTCAGATGGGCAAAGAGCATCGAAAGAGAATACCAGTATTTCACAACCATGGTTAGACCCGAAGAAGCCAAATCCAAGGCCGCCGGTGCGAACGTGGCCACGAAAAATGAACCATGGGTACTGGCTGCCAAAGTGGACCAATGTTTTTTCATTACCTACTCGACAAACCCTAGCTGTGTTGTCGTGAGGGGAGGAAAAAGAAACATCATCAGAATGGATGGAGTCGCCAACGAGCAAGACTTCGACCAGTACGGCGATCCAAAGATTAAAGATGACGACGACTATGATGCAGCAACATACATCACAAGAAGAAAAAGGAAAACCCTACCCAAAAAAGGTAGCCTGTTCAAAAGAAGAAACATTAAAGTAATTGTAAAACGCGTGGTCAAAAAATATTGTAATATTCATGGACAAATTATTATGAAATTTAGTTATACTTTGAATCATATTTGTACCACTTTTATGACATATATTATCAGTTTTTGGCATGTTTGGAATATTTAAAAGTATTTTAAAAACAAAATAAAACTTGTATGGCATATATCACCACTTTTGGGCATTTTTTGGAACATTTAAAAGTATTTTAAAATAAAAATAAAAAAGGGGGGACACCAGGATTTGAACCTGGGTGCTCACAAGTTTAGCATAGAGCAGTGGGCAGAACCAGTGGGATAGGCAAGTGTAGTTGCTAGATGGAGTGATGCAGTGTTGTTGTAGAGTGGTTAGAACCTAGATAGGCGTAGCGCACTAGCCCGAGTGTGCTACAGATATCCGTAGCACACTCTAGCATAGTGCGCTACGCCTATCTGGGTTTTATCCAAGTCATCAATCCCATCTCATCCCTATCTCACACTCATCCATCTCTCCCAGCCAGATCGATCCCCCTGCCGCGGCCACGCTCGATCCGCCAGCCGCCGTCGCTGCGCTCGTTCCCCCTCGGCAGCCGCCGCTCGAGGAGGAGTCCGTGGAGGAGGAGCCCCGCCTGAGTCCGAGGAGGAGGCCCGCGCGCGTGTCCAAGGAGGAGGAGGAGGCCTCCCGTGTCCGAGGAGTAGGAGGAGGCCGTCATCCGCTCGCCGTCGTTTGCTCGTCGTCATCCGCCCACCAACGTCATCCTCGTCTCAGAGGTTAGCCCCTCCCCTCTCTCCCTCTCTCCCTCTCTCCACGGGTTAGCTAGGGTTAGCAACAATATTTGAGCTTGCTTCCACAGAGTGTGCCAGTACTAGCTAGGGTTAGCAACAATCTTTCTCGGATTGACCCGTTTCTATGCTTGCATGATGCCACTGGAGAGTAAAACACTATTACTAGCTACATGCTCAGCTGCGTCCCTATGGAAAAAAAGACCACGGTTCAATCTGGCCTTACACTAATCCCTTGCTTCTTCAACCTTTAATTGTTACCACAAAGATCCTTTGCATCTCTTTATTTGCCAGCTTAGGATTGTTGCGGTAGGAGATGAGAAGATGTACACTGATGCTATTTTTGTCAACTCTTGGAACAAAAATATTAAAAATAATGCCTCTGTCTTTGCTTGCAGCATGGTCATGATAAGTTGCTTATTCTTTCAAATAACATGATGTGTTCTGAAGGCATTGCATTGTTTTGTGCATACTAAAACTGATATTCTTCAGTTTAAGTACACATTGTAAATAGGATCTGGTTTGCATGGATGACACTATTCGTGTTATTTTTGTGACTTACTTTGTCATTCTGGATGACACTATTAGTTCCGATACTATAAGTACTGGTTGTTGTGGATGCAAAAATGAAATGGTAGTCATGTCATGCATGAACGTTGTTTGATGGGTTTTTGTGAATGTTTTTGTCTATGTTTTTCTGCTTAATGAATGGTTGTTGTGAATGCTTTTTGTCTATGTTTGTCTGCTTAATAAATGTATCTTAGAAATTGATAGTTCTTAATGTTAATGTCCTGCATGCACGAGCATGGAACTTGCTATTTCCAGCCACATGATTTCTTCTGGCCAATTTATACTGTCATTCTTAAGCTAACTTATTATCTCTTTCTCTTAACGACATGCTGTTTTATTTGTGGATTGCTGAATTTATATTGTCCCTATGGTTAGTGGTAGCTTGTAGTTGCCTGTAGTTGCTGTAGTAGGTTAGTAGGTTAGTAGTTGCTTATAGGTTAGTAGTTGCTATAGTTGCTTGTAGGTTAGTGTTAGCTTGTAGTTGCTTGTAGGTTAGCTTATAGTTGCTTGTAGGTTAGTAGTTGTTGTAGTTGCTGTAGCAGTTAGCTTGTAGTTGCTGTAGTAGGTTAGTGTTAGAAAATTTTATTGTAGTTGTTGTAGTAGTTGCCTAGCATATGGTTTTGCACTCCTGGATTTTAGTGTTGTTTGTGGCTAGGAGTTATATGATCCTAGTTATACACATTTGTGTATATATGATCCTAGTTTAGTGCTGATCTAAAATGCTCCTGGTGATGGTCTAGTAGTGCTGAAAAGGCACTACTGTATTTTTTAAAGGTAATGTGATTTGCTGTTCTTGGTGATTTTATTTTGAAAATACATGGTTAAATCTTGCTATCATATAATCTGACCATACTTGCTGTCATATTTGTTGTCATCAATGACAGTTAATATAATATGTGGTGATATAATTGTAGCACTTGAAATTGTCCCTGTATATGAAGAACTTTATTATGTCGTGTATGCAGGTTCTTGTATGAAATGAGTCCCGATTTTTGCCGGAATGTTGATTAACTTCCATTTCAGCAGAAATCGGGCACTCCTAGTTGAAGAAAATTAGCAAAGGTCATGCCGGATTTTTCCGTGCACTTTATTACTAACCAATTATTTGTTTTTTATTAGTGCAAAGATGTGTGACAACGACGAGGTTGGATGTTCTAAGTGCATCAGCGCTGAAGGGGAACTCAGACCTCCGAATAAACAATTGACATTCTGGGAGGCGGCCCAGCGGCTAGAAGACGATGAAGAATACCATCCTTCGGAGAGCGAGGATGATGAGATGGAAGACGCGGTTGATGAAACCACTGATGGCGGTGAGGGCACAGGGAGTGGTAGCAATCCTCCTAAGAAGAAGAAGAAGAAGAAGAAGAAGAAGAAGCAAAAGGAACAACGCCCGAACACGGTCGGCACCGTCAGAGAGTAAATTACCGAAGTGAGCCCAACAGGGGTTCCTTTAGAGCCCGACCATGTCGTCAGAGGGTACGGTGGGCAAGTGGCGGCGATCACCCGGACAACCATCTCGATCAACACCAAAAATCTCTGGCATAAAGATAATGGCCACTTGCGCACACTCCTCTTCGAGAAGCTGCACGCAAGATACAAGTTCCCCGCTGAGTATCGGAACACAAATTATCATGGGAATGAAGTAAACAAATCTGCCCTCACAAAGATGAGCACCGCCCTGGCCAGCTGGAGAACCCGGATAAAGAAGAAGACCTACAAAGAAGGCAAAAGTCTCGAGGAGATCCAGAATATTGACCCGCAGATCACTGAAGATTAGTTCCCGGAGTCAAGGAGAGGTGTGAATCCGAAAGAGCCCTGGCGGTAATCGGGGAAAGGTGCTGCAGGCGATGAATATAGGTCATCACCATCTCGGATCTGGTGGATACAGAACCGCGGAGGCCAAATGGGATAAGGAGGACGAAGAGTATAGAGCTAAGGGGATAGATAACCCCTTTGCGAAATTCGAAAAGGGGCAGCTTTGAAACTTCATCAGGGCCTGTTACCATGTGGACCCAAAAACCAAACAACTCACCATTGATCCTGCAGTGAAGGAATTCGAGGAAATTGTGGTAAGTAATTTAATTACCGTGGATCAAATCGATTGCATTCTAATCGATGAAGTCTGGTTTCTAAACGGTTCACTGTTACTTCTTCTACAGGAGGAGGAAATTGTTGATAGTCATGGATCCCAGGGTTCCTCATCCCAGGGGTCGACCGCGGCCACCCGGTGGGATAACCCTTTTAACAGGGCGATGAACCGGGCCAAGAAAATAGAGCCGGTTACAAACAAGCCGTCGTCGGCTGGCCGTCTGGCCGGCCTCAGGGGTAAGAATTGGGTGGATCATTCTGGTCCACCGCTGAGGACGCATGTTGCACCGTTGGGAAGGAGCGAGGAGGAAAACTGCGAGGTTCAAGAACTTAAAGAACAAGTGGCACGGATCCTGTAGATCGTCCAAGACAACCTGACAATCACCCTCACGTCCTTCCTGCGTACCTTGGTGCAGCCAATAGCGAACTGGAGTGCGGGTGGTCAACAAGGTCCATGCCCGATTCCAAGCATGGTCGGCAGCCACTCAAACAACACGGCGCCGATGAATCAGGCGAACTATGTGTTTGTGACTCTACCCGCTAGCACCACGGCGCCGGAAGTGTTGGTGACTCCCCCTACCATCACCGCGGCGCCGGACATGTTGGTGACCCCTACCATCGTCGCGGCGGCACCGGAGCTCCAAGCACCCAGTAGGGAGAATACACCGGCGGCCAACACCGCGCCATCAAGCAGCCCCTCCGTCTCTTGCATGCCTGTCGTCGTATGCGGTTCTTCGACATTAGCCGATCTCAACGCCATCATGGTAAACAAATTGCTTTACCGCCTTTCACGCCATCTATTACTCTTATGGCATCTCTCTGACGACGCCATACATGTTTTCCGCAGACGGATGTTCCTTGCACTCTCTTATGCTACTTGAACAACGAGCTGAGGGATGTTGCCAAGGGTACCATCGTTCAACCCTTGCAGCACACGTTCCACTCAAGGCCGATGCCAGATAGCATGCACAGGCTTAAAATTAGTCGGGTGCTAAGGGGCTGCGACGACCTGGAACCTCCCATTCAACCCCCAAGAGCGGATGAAGAAGAGCCGGCTGTCCTCAGAAGTTGCTTCAGCTTATTCTTGCAATTGCCAAAGAGCATGATCCGTTTGGGGACGGCGGGGTCCATCACGCCACAGACAACAACACCGCCTGTTGTGCCAGCGACAAGCGGTGGCAAGGCCCCCTTACCACCCTCGCCGTCACCTCCACACGGTGGGTCGGATGATCATGTTGATGATATGCACATGGTGCAGGATCCGGCCGAGGACGACGAAGACTGGAATGATCACTTCTTCAACACTCAGTTTAGCAATGAAGACCCAGCTAGTGGCACCATAGAGAAACCCACAATCACCAAGCGTCTATTTGGTTCTTAGGAGACGCCTCCAGCTTGCGCCTTTAACGAGCCAGCTGATACAACCAACCGGCCCTTTATTCTAAGCCCTGACACACTACATATGGCGGACAATGCTCATATTGCGGTGCCTGCCCGCTCTCCAAAAGGAAAAAAGGCCAGGAAAAGAAAATCTACCAGCTCGAGCCAGCCGGTGGCATCAACTGCGAATCCAATCAGGTTTCGGGACGGGCCACCAAGACCCGAGGGTATTATGTGGAGGATTCATGTGGCGGGTGAGCCCATGCTACCTAAGAATTTGCGGAGGCTCGCCAGTTCGGAACTGAAGAGTGTGCATGATGGTGTGCTGACGATAGTAAGACGCCTTCTGGCGGAGAAAGATCCCTCGCACCTGGTATTAGTGGTTAAGGTGCCACCAGGCTTGGGCTTCATCGACAATGCCCCTGCAGATCTGTTCTTCCTGCGGTTTGACGACTTCAATATGTTCCACCTATACCCGCTTCACTATACCATGGTCCGCCTGTTTTCTCCCAGCATGGCCATGCAGATCATTAGAGAGAACACACCGGGCATCGCTATAGTGGACCCCTACTACATGTGTGATGGCTTCTTAGGAAGCGCCGCTGAACGACGTATTGTGGCCTCGTACTTAAAAAGAATCTTCGTGGCGAACAAGACAAAGGAATACATTCTCATGGCTTACTTTCCCGAGTAAGTCGTTATTCACTCGCCACTATCAATTGGCTTTATTAGATTATCATCATTCTTTTTCCTACACATTCCATTTGAATTTTTTGCGCAGAGATGAACACTGCACGCTCATCTCCTTATCGCCGAAGCATTCATACGCCACGTATTTCGACTCGGGGAGTCTAGAAAGGAAAAAAACTACGACAAGATCAAGGAAGTTCTGGATGATGCTCTCACTGGCTATGCCTCGATGGCAGGCACCACCTTCGTGCGTACGAAGGTCAAGTTCGGCAGGCACGTCTTCAACCACGTAGAGGAATTCCCCTGCGTGAAGCAGCCGGAAAGCAGTAATAAGGAAGCCTACTACGCACTCCATCACATGAGGGCGTTCCTACTAGTCCAGCAGAATTCTACGCTGCCAGATCATCTCAAACAGTGGTCTGAAGCCAAGGCCAAGATCACTGATTCAGATATTAGACAAGAGATGTATCGCATCTAGCAGCAGTTTGGGGCAATCATCTTTCGTGATGTCAAGACTTCGGGGGGATCTTCTACGGAGGAAATATCCCGAATAACCGTGACATAGAATATCGCCTAGAGATACAGGGTGACTATAGGAAGTTCATGACGAGACAAGGCGTCCTCCAGTTCCCTAAGACGAGCAAGAAGGCTTCATGTTGGCCTAGTTGTAGTTCCAAACTATAGATGACCTTTGTGTGTGTGGACAAGTGTACATGCTACTACTTATCTTATTAGGTTTATGAATCATCGCTTACTTCTTTTGCTTATTATTATTATATATGAATCAATGCTTGGTTTTTTTTCTTACTCTTTGGTCCTTTGCTCACTTTGGTCCTTCTTTTTTCCTTACTTTATTAGTCTTTTTTTGAGAATGCCGATGATTTAAATGTCGTGGCACATTATATATGTGAATGTGCTACGACGGGATTGTGAGACTTGTGATATGCACAAGTCCAGGTCTTGTACATCCTACTTGGCTCATAGTTCCGTCGTAGCATATTCATTTATCCAACGAACTATGTATATATATATGTGAGGCATTCTTTTTGAGTTACTTTGGTATTTTTCGAGAATAATGCCAATGATTGAAATTTCGTGGCATATATGTCAATGTGCTACGACAGGATAGTTAGCCTTGTGATATGCACAAGTCCAGGTGTTGTGCATCCTATTACTTGGCTGAGTGTTCTGTTGTAGCATATTCCTATGTCCAACGACCTATGTATATATATGAGGAATTCTTTTCGAGTTACTTTGGTCTTTTTCGAGAATAATGCCGATAATTGAAATGTCGTGGCACACTATATATGTGAATGTGCTGTGATGGGATTGTAAGCCTTGTGTTAAGCACAAGTCCAGATGTTGTGCATCCTACTTGGCTTACAGTTCCATCATAGCATATTCATGTGTCCAACGACCTAGCTAGTTATATATGAGGCATTATTATTGAGTTACTTTGGTCTTTTTCGAGAATGCCGATGATTGAAATCTCGTGGCACACTATATATGTGAATATGCTGCGACGGGATTGTAAGCCTTGTGCTATGCACAAGTCCAGGTGTTGTGCATCCTACTTGGCTTACAGTTTCTTCGTAGCATATTCCTGTGTCCAACGACCTAGTTATTATATATGAGGCATGCTTTTTGACTTACTTTGGTATTTTTCGAGAATGCCGATGATTGAAATGTCGTGGCACACTATATATGTGAATGTGCTGCGATGGGATTGTCCGCCTTGTGCTATGCACACATCCAGGTGTTGTGCATCCTACTTGGCGGACTGTTCCATCGTAGCATATTCCTGTGTCGAACAGCCTAGTTATATATGAGGCATGCCTTTTGAGTTACTTTGGTCTTTTTGACTTGGGAGTACTTTCTATAAGTGTATCTCCATACGCGACTTTAATTATACATGTTTTTTTCAATCATCAGATAATTATTATTGTCAACTTGTAG
The DNA here is from genome assembly GCA_916181665.1 of Avena sativa. Classification (NCBI taxonomy): domain Eukaryota; kingdom Viridiplantae; phylum Streptophyta; class Magnoliopsida; order Poales; family Poaceae; genus Avena; species Avena sativa. The sequence continues at coordinate 343,890,431 of OV702285.1, read as the reverse complement.
ATGACGTGGTACGTCGTGTACAAGGGACGAGTTTCCGGAGTCTACGATGATTGGGAAGACTGCAGGAGAAAGGTGCACTATTTCAGTGGCAATAGCTACAAAGGGTACAACACTATGGCGGAGACGGAAGATAGATAAATGCACTATCTAGCGGGAGTTAGGACGAGGAACCGGATGAATACCTACACCTTCGTCGCGGTGATGCTTATCGTCTTTGGTTGTTTATCCCGCGCTTGTTTCTTGCTAGTTTAGATGTCTAGGCGAGCTTCCAAGCTCTAACTTATTCGAGACACATGTATTCGCATGTCACCAACTAATTTGTAACTTGATCAAAACAATGTATAACTTATACAATGTATTCATGTATGCGACTTATCTATATGTATTTGTTTCAATCTTGTTTTGTAAATTGTGTATTTATTTATATAACTATATATCTTATATTTGTGTGTGTATATCTGCATGTAATATTGTATATAATATGTATTGTATATCATCTGGCTCTGAAATTAAAAAAAAAAACAAAAAGGACGCCCGTGGCGCACATGACATAGCTTTTGTGGCGCACAGTATCTAAAGCGCACTTGCAGCTTAGTGGCGCACTGCAATGTGCGCCACAGAAGATCTTTCCCGTAGTGCACCTGCATTCCTATCCGTGGCGCACTGGCAGGTGCGCTACGCCTATCTTGACATAACCGTAACGCACTAGGCAGTGCGCCACGGCTAGGAGATAGCCGCAGCGCGAGGCTAGTGGCGCACGGCCAGTGCGCCACGGATGGCCTTTTCATGTGCGCCACCAATGGCCATTTTCCTAGTAGTGGATCCAGAACTATGTTTATCAAAGTGATGCTTCCTCTTCCTGTTCTCGACCTTCTTCATCTTGCTTTCCAAGATGGTGGATTTGTCACATAGTGATTGATAAGTTGGGACATACGCAACAGATAGTTGCATGCACATCTCATCATTCATCCCTTCAAGGAATTTTTCCTTCCTCTTAGCACCAGTGTCAACATCATCCGGTGCATAGCGTGCCAGATTGTTGAACTCCTCAATATATTCTGCCACACTGCAGTGACGTTGCTTAAGGTTGTGGAACTCTTTCTTCTTCAAACTCATCACTCCTGATGAGCATCCGGTGCATAGCGTGCCATATTGTTGAACTCCTCAATATATTCTGCCACACTGCAGTGACGTTGCTTAAGGTTTTGGAACTCTTTCTTCTTCAAACTCATCACTCCTGATGAGATATGAGTAGTGCGGAATACATCCTCAAATATTGCCCAAGTCACATATCCTCAATAGGAGTGGTGATTTGGAACTTATCCCACCATGTGGCTCCTGGTCCTTCAAGCAGATGTGCTGCAAATCTGACCTTTTCCTCATCAGTGCAGCCTACTGTGACCAAGTCCTTGTTCACAGAACATAGCCAGTCATTGTCTACCATGGGATCAGTGGTTCCCGAGAACTTTGCTGGCCTCAACCTCAAAAACCTTGTAAGCATGTCAAAGGCTGGTGGGTTGTTTTGATTGTTGTTTTTGTTGTTGTTTTGATTCTGATTCTGATTCGCCATGAACTGGGTCATCATTTCCATCAACTGAGTTTGACCTATCATCAGCTGCTACATCTCATTGCAATTGTTGTTATTGTTGTTTTTGTTGGGGTTGGCACGACGAAGGCATCTATGGTTTCATAAGTAATGAGATATAACCCATAGATGCTAACATTCACAATACATCACATAGCAACCCTCACAAATAAACAAGCACAATATAAACTTAGAGTTTAAACAACGTGAATAACAAGTTTTGGAAAAGTAAACACACTATCAAAGCCATCCACATGTTGGATGATCATTGCGACTCGATAAATATTGGATGATAGATAAATATATAGCCGGGTAGTCAACACTACTTCTCCATGTCGACCTCCTTGTCTACTAGAGTAAGTCCAGCTTTCTCCATGGCTGTCTTGTACTCCTCCACATTGGTGGTCAAGGCATCGATCTTCGCCCGAAGGGCTCTCTTTTGCGAGCGCAGCCTCTCTATCACTCCTTGCTGAGTCTCTAGCTCAAGATCCTTGAGCTCTATCTTAGTCCTCATCTCTTTGATCTCCTTGTTCCTATCCTGCACTCTCTTCTCTTGATTCTTGAACCTCTTGTCTTGGCTCTCGAATCTAGCTTCCATCTCCTTGATGATCTCATCCTGTTCCACGAAGGCCTTGTCCTTCTCCCTCAACTGAACCTATAGCTCGTCATTGCTAAGCATGATGTTGGTCCTATCAGTGTCAAGGTGTGTAACGAGGCTCTCTAGGTCCTGAAGATATAGACGCACTGGCTCAATAGTCTCTCTAGTAGCGTCATCATACACTACGGCCTCTCCCTCCTCGTCACGTCTCCCAAATGGGTGTAAGTAGAGACCCCTGAGCTCGGTGGAGTGTCGTCCACAAAGGCGTCCAAGTAGCTCCTGCAAGACAACATCGAGTCCCTTCTCCTTGTCATCATGCATCAACTTGAAGGAAATCTCCTCGGTGGGTGGCTCCGATTGGCATCCAGGCTGCGAGACTCTAAATCCCCATAGATCCTTCATCTCGAACTTCGTAAGCTAAAGTCCCTTGATGTTAGGGAGAGGGAGATTGAGCACACTAGTGAGCTCCACGATACGAGAACCAAAACGAGTTCCCTTGAACTCCTCGGCAGTGTTGATAACAAAGCTAGGCATCTATTACATAGGATAGAGAAAAATTAGAAACAACACAAGTAAAGAGAAAAACATAAGATAGTAAAACAAATGCCAAAAGCATACATTCAACCATAAAACACACAAGTCATGGCATACAAAAATGTATCACAAGCACTAAGGTTCAAACATAACTTAGACAAAAACTTGCCAAACCACATAGGTTGGTATGATTGAATTATTAACGCGATAAAACGATAAGTGTGGTGGTCCAACTATTGGAGTACGTCACAATTCTCACTCAGATGCTAAGTCTATGATATCTCCCTTAGATATTTTATGGCGGTCTCTAAGTCTTGGGTATACTTCTTGTCCTCTCTAAGGTCATTTTGAGTGTTGAGCAATCTACACTTGAGTCTTTCACCAAGCTCCGTGATAGCATTCCAAGATGCATTCCTTGCAGAGTCAAAGAATGACATATACATTTCTGAGTTGGTGACAATGCAGAATCCCGACTCTTTGGGGTTGTCCCCCTTGTTTTTGTACAAGTGGAGTTGTACCCACCAATATTCTTCTCCTTCATCCATCACTGGAAATCCCTTGTACACGGCTTCACCATGTATTCCCAAGCTAACCATGAGGTTTTTGAGTGCCTTGGGAAACTCCGTCTCACATTCTAAGGTCATGGTCATGAGTGGTCCCTTCTTGACGGCTTCGTTGATGGAGGCCATCTACAAAAAAATATGAGAAAGAAGATTAGAAGATTTTTACGAGAAGAAAAAGACAAGTGTGGAATTTTTGCAAAGAATTGCATTTTTCCTAGTGGTTTCCTTACTCTACTCCATCTTAGGGTCAAAATCCTATAGGCAACACAGTGCTCTGATACCATCTGTAAGACCCCACCATTTAAGGTAAAGGCCCATGTGATTGCAATGCTAGTCCCTAGATCAAGTGCTAGCATCCATAGTTTAAGATGAAGTACACAGATACAAAGGTCGTTATTACATCGTCATTCCAGAGATAACATAGTATTTACAACTCAATAGCCCAAGGCTAATACATAGAGTTCATAACATAAAGTAAATAACTAGAAGTCTTCATTTTCATGTGCCACAGGCAAACAAGTTGAGTGCAGACTCACAAACTTAGGCTCCATCAGAGTAACCTGCAACATCATAAGTTACAGCCACAGTGGGTCAATACACTTGGAATTGTATTGGCAAGTGATACCATAGTAGAATAATAGTATCTAACATCTATATGAATTTGGCTAAGTGTAGTTTAAGCTTGCTTTGCTCAAAATAAGGTTTTGACTTATTAGTTGAAAACGCTAAGTTTTTGTTTGTCAAAAACACCCAAGGAACCACCAATAGACATTGGTGAACCTTTACCCTTGTTCAACCACAAGTTTTAACTTAGAGAAATTGGGATGAGGAGATCCTTGATTGCTTCAATGTCTTTGATGCTCAAATTTTCCGTTGCCGGGGACACGGCTAAGTACTTAGGTTTTACCCTCTCGAAAGGTGGTGTACTTTCCCCACAAGACTCGACATGCATCGAGACAAGACTTTTCAGAAGCATTCCCTTAGACCACCATGGACGCGTTCCATCCTATCAACCCTACCACCAACTGTCCATTTGGCCAAGTTCTTGCAACCTAGTTGGTCAAGGCAGAGCCCATATGCCATATTGTTCCACTAGAAGCTTCTCAACACTAAACATCTCAAATCCCTTTGTTCCTGGGTGGCAATCCACAAGTGTGATAGATAAGGTAAAACATAGACATGGGCCTTATGTAACCACTCAACATAAACCAACCATACCATTCCACCCAGGTGATTCATTCACATAGTTGTTTTATTAAACAAAAACACAAGTCATAGACTTAGCAATATTTCATAGCATGAATAATTCAACCTGGTTTTCTACTATCTATTCTAAGCATGATAACATAAGAAGTCTCCTAACTTAGGATAATTCTACTAAGACAAAAAATATAGGATTTCCCATGGCATAGCTTATACTTAGAAAATTTCTCCATGCAATCCTACTCCAAATATCACTAATGCATAGATAAAATAATAGGACAAAAATATGAAGCATCACTTGCATTGGTAGTAAGGAGAGTAGAAACAGTCCTCACAATCACAATCACCACAATCACCAAAATCTACACATCAAATCATAACACCAAATTCACATTTCAATATTCAAACAAAAATATATATGAATGCATGCAACTGCAATGAAATGGTTTATACACTAAACAAGACAAATCAAACAGTACTGAACACAAAGTAAACTTTCTAAAGTCTAAACAAACTCAAATTTACTTTAAACAATTTTCCAAATAATTTTTATATGTAAAATAGGCCTACAAATGGTTCTGGAAATAATCCTATTTTCCAGAAGAAAATGAAAACTTCAAGACCATAGGTGTGTAGGGCTAAATTTTCTGAATCCATTGATATAGAATTTGAAATTTTTGGACAAACAGATCAAAAGATATGAATTTTACAAGTTTGAATATCTAATAGATTCAAAATCAGATCTTAAATCTAATTCACAGAGGCGTGGCAGCGTCTGATTGGCTGATACCGCTTCACGCGGATCACGCTTCCGCGCCGTTGGATCAAGTCAGATCCAACGCGCTAGATCAACGTAACTGTTCAGTAAGTGATCTAATATATGGTGTAGGATCTAGATCTAGAGGCTCTGAATCAAACGACCAAAACCGATAAGCGTTGATGGCCTCTGCGGCGACGACAGCGACGGCACTGCCGGCGACGCACTGGCTGTGCTAGGGGGTAAGAGGGGTGGTGGAGAGGCTTAACAGAGTCGCGTGAACACGAGGAAGTTCAAGGTGGTCGTGGTTTGGACAGGGGCGCACTGTCGCGGACGCGGGACCTCGTCGGAGTTGGTTCTGGCATCAGGCTTTCGCAAACGGAGACGGAGGCAACGACCTAGGTCACCGCTGGGAAAACAGTGTGTGTCAGAAGCTTCGAAAGATCAAGGCGAACACAATATTGTGGTTTAGAGGTCAAGGGCGTGCTGATATTACTGGAATTACTCACCGGAGTTGACTGGCGCCTCGGGTGCTAGCGGAGGTTGACGGGGACGATGACCTGGGGCGATATAGGAAGAACCAAGGGCATCAGGAGGAGCGCAAGGATCAGACGAACAAGTTCGCGTGAACGAGAGACATAGGGGCGCACGAGGCTCACCGTAATGCATCACCGGAGTTTGTCGGGCAGCGGCGGTGCGAGCTTGATTACTGGCAGCCTGGGGGCGCTCTGGCGATGGGGTTTGAGGGGAAATGGCCGCAGAGGGGTGGTGCTTAAGGAGCCAAAGAATGGGCGGAGATGGCCCACATAATTAAAGCAGTTTAATCAAATTCAATCGCAGCGTAACTGCGGGAAAGAAACGGCGGAGGCCTGGTCGTGGGCGAGATTTTGGAGACGACGATGACGACGTGGCGCAGGGACCAGTGGCAGTGAGAGAGCGTTGCGCGCATGGGTGAGAAAGAGAGAGGGGGAGGGGTTTTCCCGGGTGGGATCCTTTGCCGTATGTGGGTCTATGCTAGATGGGCAGCGCCGTTTTTTTTTTCTTTCTCCTTTTTCTTTTCTGTTTTGATTTTCTTAAATGATTTTGAAACCCTAATTCAAATCTGTTTGAAATCAAACCTTCTCCAATTTTTTGTATGGTGATCCTAGCATTCAAAAGTGTGACAAACACATCTAACCACTCAAAAACACTTTGTTCTTTTGAAAATAAAAATAAAACCATGCCTCACATGTATATAAAAAAGGCATAAATATGGTTTTATTTGGTTTCAAACCTTGAAAATTATTATGCAAGCTCTAAATGCTATGATGATATGAATGCAATACATGCTTTTGCATTTGATGAAATTTGGGATGTTACAAATGCAATTCGACTCGTTCTACAGAAGTTAGAGGTGGACTTACCTTTTGAGACCTCTGCATTCGTTTGTGTTTCGCTGGAGTGTTCTCTCGCCAAACGTGAGCAATGACCCTTGTTGTTGTTGTCGCCAATTTCAAGATGGAGAAATAATATTTGTTAGTGGTGTCGCGAGGATCTACATAAATAGAAAAGATTCAAATCATTGTCCTTCTTCCCCGTACCATGAGGCGGATCCCGAGGGCAAGATCCATTGTTAGTGGCGTCGAACGGTAGCACCCAAGGATATCCCCAACTAGAAAATTGCTTCTTATTTTCTTTTCTACATCATCATGTTCATCATGCCACCTTGCATGGAACATATAATTAAATTCTTGCACTTGTATTTGGTTCTTGATATTTATTTTCACATTTGTATTTTCCTCTCTCTATTTTCACCATCTCCCTATTCTCTCTCTAGTTGGTGCCGTAATTGATATGGAACCATAATGTCCAATTTCATTTGACTGAGTCTTACTATTTGTATGTTGTCATAATCCCCAAATTGAGTTAGGGGCATATCTATTTAAATCATTCATATCACTAACATGCTTATATGATATTGTCCATATGAATCTTTCTCCATATTCCACCACACATGGTACCATATGGGTTTCTTCGTTTCCTTGGATTTAATTATACCCATATGTATTGCGTGGAATCTTGCCACCATATATTATCCATATTATCTCGCCTAAAATCTACCCGACAATATCCATATGGGTTCTTATGTTTTTCCTTTGGATTTAAATCATGCCCATATGAGTGTGTGGATCAATTTTGCTCTATTTAAATCGTAGTGCTCTTGTCTCTATCTATCTATGCCATCTTCAAGTGTGTCATTCTTCTTGTTAGAGTTCTTGATCAATTGATTTGTTGGAATTTTGTTTAAATCCTATAAATAAGCTTCTTGCCTCTCTTGTTGGTTCAAACTGCATCATGCATATTTTATTTGCATATTTTGACCGTAAATTATTTTGCTAAAAACATAGCTTGTTTTGACAAAATACCCAAATGGTTTTATTAAACCATCCTTCTTTTCTTATTTTTTAAATTGAAATAAAATAATATTGTTATCCTTTATAAGACCGCAAAAGTTGTTCTTATTTACTTATAGTAAAAATAGGAAAAAACTCGTCTAATGTTTTAGCCCAGAACTAGTCTTATCTAGTCTACTTTAAACTATAAAAATACTTAATCCCCTTCTTCCTATCCAAAACTCTTGCCCCCAAAATACGTACCCACATACTTTTTCTCTAAAATATCTTGTAGATCCATATCTGTGAAACGATGAAACACTCGTCCATGTCCATTTCTTTATTCGTGTGCCTCCTCTTGTATTCCGAGTGGAGAAAAAAAAACAATAGCCATCAATTTCATGCCCAAGTGAGTTTTCTCTGGATCGACCGGTGTGGTCCCATTCTTCTTAATTCTCTTGTCGTCGCATGCCTAGCTTCCTTGTTCCCAGTGAAGCTGGCCTCCATCCGATTGATTCCTGTGAGAAGCTCACAAACCAAGAACTAAATCTCCACTATCACTTCCACCTGTAGGTGCAACCAGCGGATGGTCTGGCCAATGACAGCCGAGAGCCCTGCATAGGCCACCGTATGTACTACATCAACGGCATCACCTGGCTAGCCGTTTTGACCCTTCATGCATCGAGCTAGTAACTAGTCTCCAGGCCAGCATGCAGGTGCCGCACACGGTCGGCTGCCGTTTGTCTTCCTTGATGCACGCGAGTAGTGCAATTGGGCCAACCACTTTAGCATCAGCAACATCAGATCAGCGAAGCGTGTGTAGCACTCCGGTCAACAACCATCTGTTTCATGTATATAGGCATCGGTGTTGCCTCTCTTACCGAGCTGTTTTGTTCATCCTTCCTGCCTACTTCGTCGGTCATCGATTTCTTCGAGTTGTCTGTCCGCCGGTCTTGCCCACCAAGTGTTCGATAAAATACCCACAAGAATTTCGGTATTGTTTTCTACTTCAACTGCTACGATCCGTCATTATTTAGCCGGTCTTCTTTTGTCAACATCGGCACCACTTCAACACATATTTGTCCATTACCGACACGCCATCCTTCCTCAAGATCTACTTCTCGGCGTTTGTTAACCAGGGTACTTCCACTACTTCCCATACAATCCGAAGGCCATCTCTCTGCCTCCCTGCTCCGAAATGCAAGAGCCCACCCCTAAATCATATTTTCAAATATTTTATTTCATATAAAATCATTCATGTTTCATATCTGTGGTTTAAGGGTGAAATAGCAATTGATCTATTAATTAAGTATGAAGTGTTTATGCGGGATGTCTTTGTCATATAGGCCCCATAGCCCGACATAGGCCCGACTTATATAGTCACCAGGTCCTAGGGTTACAGGGAAAGTCCTAGTCGAACAGGTTACAGAGTCCTACACAGTATGCAATCAGTCTAACGTGTCTTGCACTCCAAGGCTCTGGGTACGTCGGTGACTCCTCTGTAGCCTTACTTTATCCGGCATGGGCCTCCCTTCTGGATCCGTCTAACCTAGCCGCCCAGCAGGCCATGGGCCATGCTACCAACTGTGGGACACTCGGGTTATCCGGATATGAGACATGTTATGAGGATACCCATATAGCATATCTCCAATAGTATCCCACAGAGAACTTCGAGTCTTAAGTCGTCTTGCCTCTTCAGGTTGAATGCTCCGTCTATATGGATGTCGGCAAATCGTCAAGCAATATATTGTAGTCCTCCCAAGAACCCTGCAATGCTCTCCGTCTTCAATTTTTAAGCCCGAGAAATATTGAATCTTCCATCGTACTCTTCTCGTAGCCGGACTGGATCCGTCCATGCCAGAATATTCCGATCTAATGGTTCACCTTCGCGTCTCAGCTAGAACGACGTAGACATAGGTCAGTAGCGCCTTGTAACTCACACATGCAGAGAACACAATCATGTCCTTTTTTCCCGCGCGAAGGATACGAACCGTTGGCGGCGGCGCTTGGAAACGTGGCGAAATTTCCACGCATGTGCCCGCACACGTCGTCCACGCGCCGACCATTCGATCACCTTGCACGAATCTTGACGCTGGGGTTATAAATTTTAACTGTGGCAGATTTTCAGCTCTTCACCTTATTCTCCCCTTGCGTCATCGTCTTCCTCCTGCGAGCACCTCCCCGAGCCCTCCATGCGCACGCAAAAAACCCTAGCCTCCCAATATCCCTAGTCACCTCCCGTCCCATCTCAATGGCGAGAAGCAGCTCCAATCCCTCCATGACGCCGGTGGCCGATGCTGCGGCGAAGCCGGCGAGCTCCGTCCAAGTGCCCCAGAGGGCCTGCTACTGCCCAAGTCTGTAGTGGTCGAGTCCACCAGCGGTGACCATATTCCAGCGGCGCTAGAGCTGCTAGAGGAAGAGGGCGACTCCCATAAGGGGGAGTGGCAAGGCTCAAATATCACCGACAATGATATCAAGGAACTGCTCGTCGAAGGCTACCTCCCTGCGATAGAGGGGCTTGTCTGGTGGGCGGTGCCGGCCGGCAAGGTCACCCCTTCTCCCCAAGTTGGAGGGAAGGTGTACCTCAAAGCTCAACTGGTACGCGGCGTCTCCCTCCCCATTTCCGACTTCTTCCTAGCTATCCTCAAACATTACCGGGTTCAACCTCAGAACCTCTCCCCCAATAGTATCCTCGCGCCTAGCAACTACGCGGCGCTTTGCGAGGGTTACCTAGGGATTAGGCCTAGGTTAGACTTGTTTATCTACTTCTTCACCGTCAAGAGGGAAGCCGGAGCGAGCAAGGATGAGCTCAGAAATTGCTGGACAATTAGTTTTAAGATCCGGCCTGGCCGGCGGTTCCCCGACATCTTCGGCCACGAGTCCTGTAAGAACTGGTAACGGACGTACTTCTATGGCCCAGACATCCCTCTGGCCAGCCGAGAAGGAATATATCCAGATTTTGTTGATGGAGCTGCCGCCGAAGCCCTGACATGGAGATCCCAGGCCTCCCTTCCATCCGACGACGATGCTTCCCGCGCCATAAGGCGGATAGAGTGGTTTGTAGAGACGGGTCTAACCGGATTGGACCTGGCATTGTGCTGGTTCGTTAGGCGGATCAAGCCTCTGCAGCACCGCTCTGTAACGTCCCAAAAATATGAAACAATGATCATCAAACTCTAATCACTAAAATTAGGGTTAACAAAAACTTTGATTAAATAAAAACCAAATGAATGCATGTGTGTATGTGATGCTTTGATGAAAGCATGAATGGACTTGTGTGATTCAATTAAATAGTAAGGAATGGTCAAAGATGAATATAACATCATCTAAAACATTTCCAAGCAGAAACAAATCAAGAAAAAATCAAAAACAAATCAAATAAGGCAAATGGTCATTTTTGCCAATCTTGCTCACTAGGTCACTTTGAGTGTTACTAGTCCAATATTTCAAACATAAACTTTTCCAATTCTTTTCACCCCTTGCTAGACCAATTAAAAGTGAATCTTTAACATATGTGAAGATCACACCTTTTTTAAAACCCAACCAAACCAGTGCCCCTTGACCAATCCAACTAACCAGATACTCCCTAGTATGTGCCTAGCAAACCCACCAACTTTGAATCCAAAATTCAAATTTGAATTTCTTTCGGCCATTTCATCAAACACCTTGTCAGCAGCAAACAAACAAACACAAAACACTATAGTGAGAAATGATCACTGCCTAACTTGCTCCCTCTATAGCTCACTCTACACTCTCAGTAGATGATCAAAGTAATTGAACTAGCTTTATCACCACTGTGAGCAAGCCTAGCCATTAATGGTGAGCATGCCGAGAGCACCATTGTCACCCCCATGTCGCCAGCGATCTAGAGGAAGAACTAGCCTCGCCAACCTTGTCTGGGACACGCAGCACCGTCCACTGCCACTCCCTGTCCAAGCCCCGAGCATTGCCAACCCCTAGACCACACGGCAAGCTCATGCCAAGCTTCTCTGCGTGCGAGCCGAGAGCACGCTAGTGCGCCGTCAGCGACATCATCCCACAGACCACGTGTCGCCATCGCTACTTGCAGACGTGATCTCCAGCTCCCCAGCACCCCTCCAGACAACCTTGTTCGCCTCCGCGCAGACCACGCACGCTGTGCGCCATTAAAATTGCCGTCGGACCCGCCCAGAGCACCGCAATGTTTAGACCATCTCACACCGCCCCACGCCTCGCCACCCACTACTAGGAAAATGGCTATAGGTAATCAGCACATCCGTGGATCACATGGTTGAAGTGCCCCACGGCTAAAACAGGCGTGGCTCACCTATGGGCAGTGCCCTACTAATAACTAGAACAACCGTGGCGCACATGACCATAGTGCGCCACAGATATGTGTGGGCCAGGGCCCTGTTGGCCGCACGCCAGACATCCGTAGCGCACATAGGGTAGATGCGCTACGGTTGTTAGTGTCAACCATGGCGCACATGGAGGGGGTGCGCTATGCCTAAGCGCATGCCCCTCTCTACTGTGAAACGGCCAGACACATGTGCACATGTGTGACCATCCACCACCCCACACTTCACTTTCCCCTTTTTTACAGCTACACTTTATGTGCACATGTGTGACCATCCACCACCCCACACTTCACTTTCCTCTTCTTCTTCCTCCTTAGATCTAGTCGGGATCTTCTCCTTCCCACCTCAATTTCTCCACCCATTCACCATTTTTAGCATGTAGAACTTGCCTTGGATGTTACATAAGTAATAGAGGAAGGTCTTCGGTCTCTCATCTCCTTCTCCGGTCTCGCGCGCACCTCTCCTTTCCATCTTTCTCGCGATTGGTCTCTCATCTCGGTAAGTTGTCCATGTAACGATGTGTTCATGTGTATATGGATGATATGCTCATATGTATGTAGATGATCGATGCTCATGATGTGTGTATGAGAGGATCGATGGTCATATGTGCATGTGTGTATATGGAGAGTATCGATGCTCATGCATGTGTGTATGGAGAGGATAATGATATGTTCATGTGTGTATGGATCGGTCTCTCTCTCTCTTGTGTTTGTATGTGAACAAGTTGCCATTTGTTTTGCCAAAATGTTGATTCATTTCCATTTTGGCAAGACTGGCATTTCGCAAAGGTCCTAATTTCAGGATAGGTCATGCTGAAATTTTCTATCGACCATTGCATGCATGCATTCATTATGTAGTTCTAATAGACTTCTAATTGTACCGTGTACACCGTGCAGGCAAAAATGGTCCGCATAATGAGCGAAGGCATTGTGGCTAGATTTTTGAAATGTGCGACGACGGACATGATACGAAATAACAAGATGGATATAAGATGTCCGTGCAGAAGATGCAAACTCAACTGGGTGATCGACCCAGATTCCGGGAATCTGCAGGCGCACCTGCTCCGCCATGGTTTCATGGATGGATACACTCGTTGGATAAGCGATGACGAAGACGATGGAGACGGTGAAGGTGGCCAACATGACAATGATCATCACCATGGCGAGAACGGGCCAGATGATGAAGAGTCTCCTGGAGATGGTGAAGGTGCGGAAGCAGACCGGGATGATGATGATCTAGATGCCGGAGGAGCAGACGACGATGGAACAACGTCAGGCTGGGTGCGGGACCTTTATGTGCAAGAGCTGCTTCTCAAGCAGACGAGTAACACCAGGGCAGCCGCTAGAGAGAAAGCCAAGCTTGCTCAACTTGAGAAAGACGCGGTTACTCCATTGTATGAAGGATGCAGGCCCGATGATACCCGGTTGAATGTAACGCTCAAGGCTATGGAGTTGAAGGCAAAACACAAATTGAGCGACGCAAGCTTCGACGATATGATAGCATTATGGCACGATCGTCTCCCGGAGGGGAACACATGTCCAACTAGTATCGAGGACGCCAAGAAAATCATCTTTCCTCTCGATCTACCGCATGTTAGATATCACGTATGCATCAATGATTGCATCATTTATCGGGGCGAGGACACGGAGAAAACCACATGTCCGGTGTGCGGCGTGAGTCGATACAAGATTGGGAAGACTGCCAGAGACAGGTGCACCGTTTTAGCGGCAATAGCTACAAAGGGTACAACACTATGGCGGAGGCGGAAGCTAGATACACGCGCTATCTAGCGAGAGTTAGGACAGGGAACCGGAAGAAGACCTACACCTTCATCGCGGCGGTGATCATGCTTATTTTCTTTGGTTGTTTATCCCGCGTTTGTGTCTAGCTAGTTTTGATGTCTAGGCGAGCTTCCCAGCTCTAACTTGTTCGATCGACATATGTATTCGCATGCACCAACTAATTTGTAACTTGATCGAAACAATGTAACTTATACTATGTATTCATGTATGAGACTTATCTATATGTATTTGTTTCAATCTTGTTTTTCAAATTGTGTATTTATATATAATTGTATATCTTGTAACTGTGTGTGTATATCTGCCTGTAATATTGTATATAATATGGCTCGGAAATTAAAAAAACAAAAAAAACACCTGTGGCGCACATGACCTACCTTTTGTGGCGCACTACACCTAAAGCGCACCTCAGAAGCTTAGTGGCGCACTGGGAAGTGTGCCATAGAAGATCCTACGCATAGCGCACCTTCCCACATAGCCGTGACGCACTAGCAGGTGCGCTACGCCTATCTCGACACAACCGTGGCGCACTAAACAGTGCGCCACGGCTAGGAGATAGCCGTAGCGCAAGGCCCGTGGCGCACTAGACAGTGCGCCACGGCTAGGAGATAGCCGTAGCGCAAGGCCCGTGGCGCACAGATAGTGCGCCACATATGCTCTTTTCAGGTGCGCCACGAATGGCCATTTCCCTAGTAGTGACCATGCCGTTGAGCGTCGCCAGGGAGCACAGCACCGCCACCTATGGTCTCCCATGCCAGTAGCACTCTGTTCCATCGACACCGACAAGCTCCACCCACGCCATTCGGTCCCCTTCAGCCACTATAAAAGGAGGCCTCCCCCGCTCGTTTTCTTCACACCAGTTCACTCCCCACCTCTCACTGATCACACCCACTCACTCCCGGAGCAAGGCGATCACCAGGTGGCCGGAATTTCACTAGATTTCGCCGCTGCAGACGAGGAGAGGCGCCGTTGATTGGAGCCGCCCCCGGAGAAGCTGTTGGTACCAGGAGAATCGCCGTCATCGACTTCGTCGTTCGGCCCCATCGCTGACCATCGCCTGAGCCCCGGTGAGCCTCCGACGACCCCCACCGGCCTCGATAGGGTTCTGTCTCGCTGGTGCTGCTCGACGTGGACGACGAACCAGAGTCGTTCGATTAGAGTTAGATCCTACGATCCTAATCGCCCCATACCGCTTCGCCCCTCGTTGTCGCACTGACGAGTGGGGTCGCTCACTTAACCAGCCCGCGCGCCCGCTGTGCGTAGTGGGCCGGCCCAGTTAAATCTCCCGCGCGACCCAACAATTCTAATTTAGTTTTATTCATTTAGTTCTAGACTTACTTCTGTACCTATATTCAAAAATCAACCCAGCTCGATTCACTAAACCAAAATGCATGAAACCAATTTTGTTAGAAAGGTACTAAAATGCTTAATCCAATCCCATTGGATTCCAATCATTTAGATTTGTAGATCACACATGGTAAAAATAACAAGGCAGAAGCTTTTCTGCATTCAAACATTTTTCAAAATTCAACCATAATAGATTTTGAGTTGATTCCAACTCTCAAAAATCCCATTTAACCATACCTTTCAGAATATATAAAAATATATAGGTTTACTTATAGAAATAATGATCAAGTAATAAAAGAATGCCACATAGGAATTTCTAGTCACTTTAATTAATTAAAATAAAAAGGTTAAACCTTATTAAATTGTGACACCACTTTAAATCACATTCCCATGTGCTGAAATATGTGGTCATGACATGTGTCAACATGATCCCATGTTTTAGTTAGAGAATATTAAATCTTAAGTTGTTTTTCAATGAGTAGAAATTGCTTTTCTAAAATAAAATAAATGAGACAAGTGCTTTAATCTTATAATGTTAGTGATGATGCTAGATCATCTAGTGTGAACCTTTGTGTGATGATTAGAAATAATTAAGTATTGTTTGGTGATTGTGTACCTCGTATTTATTTATAGACGCTAGTACCGACCAAGGATACGAGGAGGAAGGAGGATACTACGAGGAAGAAGCCGAGGAGAACTTCAACCACTGCTCTGCATAAGGCAAGTTAACACTTGCAAGATACTCTACTTATGCAAGCTACTACTTGCTTGTTACTATGCCAACAATATGCCTGAAGCATATGTGATTATACCCACTTGACACACCATCCTAGTTTTACTTGCAAGCTTAGTATTTCATTTTCTTTATTAAAAGCTTTCTATCGAAAGATTACTTAGTGACTTGTAGATTCCACAAAGATAATTGAAGGTAGCATAAAGATCATAAAACTTGGCCTAAGTTAGATAATCTTGATGTCATCCTGAGGCATGAGATTTTACTTAGATAAGATACACTTGTTTACCACCCCTCATTAGTATTTACCCCCACTTGTAGATGCTAGTGCTTAGCATAAAACTTGATCAACTTTAGATGGGAATACTTGGTGAAAATGGTTATGAAAACCTTAGAATGATGAGTCATTATAGTGAAATGTTTTAACCTGTGTTTCCTAACACCAAATGATTTTGATGATGAAAATGTTAAGGCATGATCCTTAGCCCTTTACAAAACTGATGGTTGTCTGGATGCGATACCATTCCAATTTTATCGTACAACCACAATACCCGAAATTTGGGTAGGGCTTGACTAGATATTTATATACCTTAGTATGGGTTCCCTTGCGGCCAAGGTCTGAGCTGAGGCTAGCTTGTGAAGATTGTCCACTTGTGAAGTACCCAAGATGACAGTTGGTCATGGTTGGGAGGCCAAAATCACAGGAGAGGTGCCTATACTAAGGCGTTTAATTGAAAGGTTAGGATTTATTATCCGCATATTGAGTATGGTGAATTCAGGATTTGTTCCTGATGGATGTATCGAATTTTGTGGTGTAAGTGTACAATATCTACAGAGTGTCAAACTATTCGGCCGCGTCCACGGTTATGGACAGTTGGAGTGGCCATACTGTTCCGTCGTCAGATGTTTTCAAAATGACTTATGAAATGATTTGTGACTTTGACTTGAACACAACAGTGTTATGACATGAAATTCAAGTTCCCACTTAGGTGTTATAAAACTTTCAACTAGCTTTCTTTGCTTCTTAACTTAGTAGAGCTAAATTTGGCTTTTTGCAAAACAACCCTAGAGCTTAGTATATCCTATTCAAAACCACTTCACTTGTTAGTATTAGTTTGCGAGTACTTAAAAAGTACTCATGGCTTTGTCCCTGGCTATTCCCTTGGCCAGAATATGAAGAGGAGTATCAGGAAGAAGGACAACAGGAAGGTTACGACAACTAGGATCATCTCCCATCGTCAGCATTGCTTGTGACCCTGAAGATGGAGCTTCGCTTATGCTATCGTTACTATTACTTTATTCTGCTGCTTGAATTGTATTAAGAACTGGATCCTGAGATCCTTATTTGTGTAAGACATTATGTATGGTTTGTAATGGATGATGTACTGTGATATCCAATATGTCATGTCTCGCAAAAATGGTAATCCTGGGATTGCGATGTATGGCATAACAAGCATCTGTGATTAAAAATTCGGGTATTGACACGCTCGAAGATGATACACCAGTATACCAAGGAGAGGAAGGATAGCCTCCGCATCTCCGAGGACAACTTCTCGAGTGACTCCATCAAGCTCCGCCTCAAGGACATCGTCAAGGTGAAGGACAGGAAGCGTGGCTTCGCCATCACCTACGACATGTTCGAGGAGGGCAAGTGCCCAGAGGTACCTGTTTATTTTCCGTGTATGACATATACTCCAGTTCTTCTGTCTAGCCATTATTACCTCATCAAACACTTTCGGATTTCACTTAACAGCTTAAAATTATAGAGGAGGACGACATGGCTGTCCAAATCTATGACTCCAGGATGAAGGAAGTCACTGTTGTGTCCGGCGACGATGCTCCGTTGGTGCATAAGCGGAAGAGCTCCATCTCTATAGCTGCCGACGGAGGCAAGAAGAAGAAGACGGAGGGTGGAGCCTCCAAGAAGACTACCGCCGCCCTGGAGGCGAAGAAAATAAATATCACCAGGATCCCTTTTACCAAAGCACCCACTGTTGTGTAAGTTTATTTTCCTCTGACATTGTCCATTGCTCGTCTTTTTCCTGTACTTATACTTTTGCATGTTTCAGGAAGAAGGCCAGTATTAGTTTGAAGAAGACCTCCAAAACATCGGGGACAACCACAGAGCTTCCGAAGATAGTCACTTGAAGGTGGTGCTTCTGCTCCGAGGACAACCACAGAGCTTCCGAAGATAGTCTAGCCGGCGCTTACGCCAAGTAGCTCAACTCTGGCTCCTAGGGCAGCGCCAACCTCTCTGACTTGCGGTCTTGAGGATCTCCTCAGGCAAGCTGATATCCTGCGAGGAAATAGCATTTCCTTCAGCAAGATATTTGCTGAGAGCGCCACCAATCTCAAGATAATCGCACTTGTAAGTTTTATTTGCCTTTTGCATTTCATATGAGTATCCCTCTATAGCCCCCGAGGATTCAGACGGAAAACCATAGGTATTTGTATTTGAATGCTCTAAGAGTGACTAAGCTAGAAAACTTCTCACTGTAGCCCCCAAGTATTTAGTTTGAATGAATTATTCCGACTATATACTTTCAGAGTAGCATACGCAATGTTTGTAAAATTCGATACTGTAGCCCCCAAGCTTCTAGTTGAAACTGTATTAATTCTGACTAGATGCTTAAAGAAAGACTAAGCATACTTTCTGAATTAAAAAGTCGTACTGTAGCCCCCAAGCTTCTAGTTGAAAACTGAATTAGTTCCGAATAGATGCTTTAAAAAGAGACTAAGCAACTTCCGAGTTAAAAACTCTCATTGTATCCCCGAAGCCTCTAGTTGGATAATTATCCGGCTAGATGCTCCAAGTAGACTAAGTGGCTCTGATCTTCTTTCCACAGAATGAGAATGCGCGGAGAGGCGTCGCCAACGAGAAGTTCCACAAGATGCGTGCAAAGCTGGAAGCTGAAAAGGGTAAAATTGCCTTCTTGAAGGAACAAATCACGAAGAGCAAGAGTCTGTTTTTCCTTTAGTTTTCGTACTCCGGCTTGGTCTTGTGTCGTCACTCTCTGACTACTCATTGTGTACTGTTCTTTCTCCGACTTGCAGACGCCATCGCCAAGGCCAAGGACATTGTTGAGCAATCCAAGCACATTGAGTTGCTGGATAGCAGAAACAAGATCCTTAAGCAGGAGAGGACTGATACCCTTAAGATGCATGAGGAATCTATGGAGGCGTTGCAGGAGTCCGCCAATACGGAGATGAACCGCTTGAAGGAGGAGATTGCGATGCTGAAAGAGAAGAAGAAAGCTGCCGATGAGAAAAATCAGCGCAATCTTGAAGCATACAAGATCCTCCGACAAGAACGGGACTCCATGGCGGAGATGCTTCAGCAAGCCGAGGCGAGCATATTTGGTAAGTGATCCTCCGTCTTGTGCTTCTGTAAGCCAAGTACTTTGAACTTTGCATTAATGAACTCATGCACTCCTTTGTCGGGAATGGAGCTCCTATTGGTTTGACCAAGTCGCCTCCTCCGCCAAAGGAATGCATGGTCCTCGCCGGAAACTTAATCAGCACCGCCGTCAAGCGAGCCAAGGAGATCGCCAAGCCCCTCAACATTAATATCAAGGCAGTGGACTCCGTGATGAAGTTCTCGGAGATCTTGCGTCAAGCCCTCGAGCGTATCGTAAGATGGAAAGCTTCATGTACCCGAGCTGGCACAAGGATGTATCTGGCGATGGTCAAGGCGCACTATGAAAACACCGACCTTGACATGGTAACCTTGGGTCTTCCCGACATAGACGATGAAGGCCAGAAGATTGACCACAAGGCTATCTGGGCATCGCTCGCAGGTCTTGATACTAGGGTTGCCGAGCTGGTCAATCCCAACGTCTTTGTGCCGCTGGATATCATTGACGACGACCACCAGAGCTCCTCCGAGTCCCTCAAGACCACCGACTTCGAAGATGATGGCTCTCCTGCTGCCGACGATGCTACATCAAAGTGCCCTGCGCTAGAGGAATGAAAAAAACATTTTGTAATATTTGTTTCCTCTGGTTTGGTGTATGAGGAAAAACTACTTTGTTAGCTTAAGGTGGAAAAATAATAGGTGTAATTCCCTACTACTCAAGTAAAGGTTCCAGCATGTAATTATTTTTTATGCAAGTGTTGGCTTATCGATTACTCTGGTTTTTATGCTTGACCTTTCGTGAGTCGGAAGACTCGTAGTCGGAACCATGCGCTCAGGTGATTATGCATGGTAGCATCAAAAACCTAAGCACAAAATCACCGACACCAAGTGCCGAAAGTCACTACTCCAGAATCCACATAAAAACAACAAAGAACGTGTAGACCAGAAAACTTAAGCTAATGCCCGTAGGCGGAATTTTCACAAGTGCAAAAGCAAAGCTTGAGCATAAAGGTTTTATACGATCTAAAAATGAACACTAAAGGAGGTAAAAGACTCAGAAATATGAGTGAACCAGAGAGCTTTATTTCATTGATCATATAAGAGGTACATAGTAGATAAAAAATATGCTAAGTGTAAAAAGGACATAGCTGTGCTATGTTCCATGGCCGATGAAGCTCCGGGTAGTCATCATCCAGGTCACGTCGCTTACGCTTATGATCTTCGCTGGGTCTATCCTCAAGTTCACGATTGTCAATGAGGTAGTAAGACCCATTGAGCAGTGCCTTTCTTATGATGAACGGTCCTTCCCATGGCGGGGATAATTTGTGACACTTCTTCTGCTTAAGTCGGAGCACCAGATCCCCCTCCTTAAACGAGCGATGCCGAACGCGGCGACTATGGTAGCTGCGTAGATTCTGTTGGTAGATGGCGGATCTTTGGTATGCCAAAACACGCTCTTCCTCGAGAAGGTACACATCTAGGCATCTGGATTCTTCAGCGTCATCTTCGTCGTAGGCGGCAACTCTTGGTGAATTGTGAAGGATGTCGGAAGGCAGGATGGCTTCTGCTCCATATACCATGAATTAAGGGGTATAGCCGGTGGATCTGTTGGGTGTAGTTCGTAAACTCCATAGCATAGATGGTAGTTCCTCCGCCCAGGCTCCAGCTGCTCTATGTAGCGGTTCCTCAAGACGTGGCTTGATTTCCTGCAGAATTAATCCATTGGCTCGCTCAACTTGGCCATTGGACTGTGGTTGTGCCACAGACGCTAGGTCAAGTCGGATGCCCTTGTCCCAACAATAAGCTTCCACTTCTCCGAGTGACAAGTTACTGCTGTTGTCGGTGATAATGCTATGTGGGAGACCAAATCTCACCACTATATCCCGGACAAACCTAAGGGCAATTTCCCCATCAAGCTTTCTAATGGGTTTAGCTTCTATCCATTTGGTGAATTTATCAACTGCTACTAGAAAATGCGTAAACCCACATGGTGCCGTCTGTAATGGACCAACCATGTCTAGCCCCCAGACTGCAAATGGCCAACTTATTGGTATTGTTCGCAATTCTTCAGCTGGAACATGGGGTTGTCGGGCATAATACTAGCATCCCACGCACGTCTCAACTAGCTTGTTAGTGTCCGCCTTCGCGGTCAGCCAGTAGAATCCTTGCCGAAAGTCTATGGAAAGCAATGATCGGGTAGTGGCCTGATGCCCGCACTCTTCGAGATGGATCTCATGTAGGATTTCAATACCTTCTTGCTAGGAAACACACTTAAGGTATACACCAGTGGTGCTTCTTCTGTAGAGCTGTCCATTGATTATGGTATAGCCCTTTGCTCGACGTATTATTTGTTGTCTTTCGACCTCGTCATCGGGCAAAGTTCCGTGTACGAGATATTCCATGAACGGTTGTGTCCAAGCCAGAGGGACCTTTATCACTATGTGAACGAAAGAGTCAACTCTATCCGGGTTGTCGATGTCCTCTCCCTCCACGGATGGTGTCCATAGGTGCTCCAGGAAAACGCCAGGCGGGATTCGTTTGCGCCCTGATCCAAGCTTGGACAATAGATCAGCCGCCTCGTTTTGCTCCCTAGGCACATACTTGACTTCGTAGCCCAAGAAGCTCTTGGCTATCTCGTCCACTTCGTCTCGATATGCCACCATCATAGGGTTCCGCGCATTCCAGGTGCCAGCCACCTGCTGGGCAACCAAGTCGGAATCTCCACAGCAAACTATGCGCTTGATGCCAATATCCTTGGCTACACGTAGTCCGTGAATGAGTGCTTCATACGCCGCCATGTTGTTTGTAGCCTCGAAGTCGATCTGTAGAACGTATTGTAGCTTCTCCCTAGTTGGTGACTGTAGCAGTACACCAGCCCCCGAGCCATTGAGTAGCTTTGATCCGTCAAAGTGCATCACCCAGTATTCTGGTTCCGGCATACGGGTAGCATCTGGCATCTCCGTCCAATCTGCAATGAAATCCGCCAAGGCCTATGACTTGATAGCGCCGCGTCTCTTGTAGGTGATCTCGAAGACAGAAAGCTCAATGCCCCACTTTGCGACCCTTCCTGTAGCGTTACTGTTGTTGATGATATAGGATAGTGGAGCTTCGCGACCCACTTCGCGACCCACTTCGCGACAAGTTTCCCTTAAGTGGATTACCCAAGGTTTATCGAACCTAGGAAGGAAGTGGTCAAAGGTATTCCCTCTCAAGCAACCCTGCAATCAAGATACAAGAAGTATCTTGTGTCCCCAACACACGTAATACACTTGGCATGTGTATAGGTGCACTAGTTCGGCGAAGAGATAGTGAAATACAAGTGGTAACGGTGCCAGAAAATAGCTTCTGACTTGTTGTTGACATGGGGTAACGTGTGTGGGTGCCAGAAAAGAGCTTGACGGTGAGGTAAATACTAAAGCAAGCAAACATGCAACAGATCTAGTAGCAAACAGTGTTTTAATGTTTAGAAACAAGGCCTAGGGATCATACTTTCACTCGTGAACACTCTCTCATACAAATATCCTCTCTTCATGATACTACTCTTAACTACTCTCCGGTTGGACACTCTAATCCATGGTAGGGCTTTCCCCAATCTAGATAACCCCACACTGTCACCTTGAGCTCTAGATGGTTCCAACAAACACCACAACTTCATAGAGACATCCAACTCCAAATATAACTCATAACAAATATGCAATCTAGCCAAAGTGCCACACACGGTATGCACGCTGTCACTTTCACACATGTGGGGAAGAGCATGGATCTATTAAAGCACAAAGAGTATTTATGTAGACTCAAACCTAAGTGCCACCATGGCGTGCACGCTGTCACTTTCACACACATGGGGAGAGCAGAGATCTATTGAAGCACTTGAGTAGCAAGGTAGATCTACTTGATTACAAAGCTCATGATCACAATATGACCATGCATAGAGAGAGATGAACATATAGCTACCGGCATAGCCCTTAGCCTCGAGGAAGAACTACTCCCTCCTCATCATGGGAATCAGCAACGGTGATGGAGATGGCGATGGAGATCGATGGAGATGGCTCTGGGGGCACTTCCCCGTCCGGTAGGGTGCCAGAACAGAGACTTTATGTCCCCCGAATCTCCCCTTCGGTGGCGGAGGCGCTACAGAGGTTTTCGTGGATTTCTTCTGGATTCCGTAGGGTTATTTGGGTCGGAGGCTTCTTATAGGCGCAGGAATCAAGGTCGGTGGGGGTCCAGGGGACCCACACCCCCTCCAGGCACCTCCAGGGCTTGCCTGCGCCTAGGGGGTGCATCCACCCTGTGGCCCCCCTCCGGCTCTGCTTCGTGGTTCTGTGTTGCTCTGGGAAAAATAATAACTTTGGCTTTTGTCCCATCCAATTCTGAGAATATTGATTTTCTGCCTTTCTGGAACCAAAAACAGAAGAAAACAGGCAACTGGCACTGTGGCAACTTGTTAATAGGTTAGTTCCAGAAAATATATAAAAACACCTCAAAGTATATACGAAGCAAAGCAAAGTAGATACAAAACAAGCATGGAGCATAAAAAATTATAGATACGTTTCCGATGTATCACTGTGCTTCCCTTCAAGAATTCTTGCCTTGTCCATCAGCTCTTGGAAAGTGGGGCAGTAGACCACAGATAACTGCAGCGAGAGCTCATCACTAAGACCATCCAAAAACCTCTCTCTCCTCTTGGCATCAGTGTTAATATCTTCAGGTGCATAGCGTGACAGATTGTTGAATTCCTCTATGTAGTCCGCCACTGTGCGATTAGTTTGGCGCAAGTTGTGAAACTCCTTCCACTTCAGACTCAGGACCCCTGAAGAAACATGGTTGGTCTTGAATCCATCTTCAAACATGGCCCAATTAACAGTGTCCAGCAGGTGGGTGATTTGGGAAAGTATCCCACCAAGAAGCAGTTGGTCCCTCCAGTAGGTGAGCAACAAATCCCACCTTCTTAACATCAGTGCATCTAACAGTCACTAAGTCTTTGTTCACCGAGTGCAACAAGTCAAGAGCAATCATAGGTTCAGGTGCAGTGGAGAACTTAGCTGGCCTAAGTTTTAGAAACTTGGTGAGAGCATCCTCCTGGGGCAGGTTGTTCCCGTTCTTGTTGTTATTATTATTGTTGTTGTTGTTGTTGTTGTTGTTGTTGTTGTTGTTCTGGGCAGCCATGAATTGATTCATCACATGTGCTAGCTGTGCCTGGGCTGCTATCAGCTGCTCCATATCAGTGGGTTGACGGCGAGGCGGCATCTGTTTGGGACAGCATAAATAAGGTATAGATTGAAGGGGCTAGAGAAAGTAGTACTATCCATAACTATATGAAGCAATCAGTGACACAAACAGGCAAACCATCATAAGCAATCAACACACAAGCAACCACTTGCATAACGACATTACAGGGTTCTAATCTTAGCATTATAACCACAAAATAGTTTGAACAAGTTGGGGACAATACTAGAGCAAAACAAAGCATCATATAAGCAATACACAAAATATGTCAAAACGATACAGCAGGTTTCACGAATTTTTATGACCGACTTAAACACGTCAGGAAGTTTAGCCAATTTTTGTGCATATAGTACAGGAAGTTTCGCACCAAACCATATTTTTTTATATTTTTACCAGTTACCAAAAAAACATAAAAAATTGGACAGTACAGCAGGTTCAGCAGAAAACTGCAGCAGCAATATCACGAACTTCAATCAATTCACACCAATAAACTAATCTAAAAACCTCACAAAAATTTCAGAACTTTGAAGTTCAAAACTAACTGATCCTAGCAAGGCATCATACAAAATAACTCAATACAAACAAGCAAGCCACCGATATTTTCATACCACATAAGTTGGTAAGATCAATATGCTAACACGATAGAGATGATCTCCTAAAAAGATAAATATGGTGGACCAAAACTAACAAAACTTAGTGAGACATTCATTCATGTAATTTTGTTTCTTATTTTACTTGTAGGAAACTCCCATATAGTTATCAAACAAATGGACAACAACAAATTTTGAAAAATAAGAGGTTCTAAAAAAGATAGACAAAGAATACAAGAACTCTAATAAGTAGAAAATATGACAGTTCTCCTAATAGAGGTCTCCTATTTCTACTCCAGTTCTAAGGTCACGAACCTACAGTCAACGCAATGCTCTAATACCATCTGAAGCGATCCAACCCATTAAGAATTGGATCCTGTGTTTACAATGCTAGTCCCTTGGATCGATTATCTAGCACACAAAGTTTCGATGAATAAAAGAGTATCAATGCGTCACATTATTACAACGATTGATCCAAGAATATAAATATTACAAAGTTGCTTAGCTCATAGCTAGCTCAAATAACATAGTTCAACAAATAAACAATATATAAAGGCTCCATCACGCTACAGGCAACTCGCTGAGTGGAGATTCGCAACCTAAACGATAACCTTGTCGTCGAAATAACCTGCAACATAAAAAGTTGCATCCACGAATTGTCAATACATTTGAATTTTATTGGCAAGATGCCACTATTATGTGGACACAATTGGCAACCTGTCATATACATGCACACTTTGGATAGTGGAGTTTAGGATATTTGCATAAAGCAGCATTTTCTCCTACCTTTTTAAATAAAGATTTAGTTCTTCAAAATAACTAATAACAACTCGAGTCACTCGAGCGCTCCTAAAAAAATATGGACACACTGAGTCACTCAAGTGCTCCTATAACCCATTATGTTCACCGATCAAGTTTTATTAGAGAAATTGGAATGAATGAGACTTTTCAAATGTGTCAAGAGAAGTTACTCATAATTGTCCATTAACGGGGACATGACTAAGCACTTAGTTCTTAAACCATCTGCAGAGGCTAGTACACTTTACCCATAAGACCCGATCAACCCCTTTTGAGAGAAGACCAGGATGAGACCTTTGGGAAACAGAATCATGAGCCTAACTCCGGACCGTACCATCCTATAAACACTTATATCTGCTAGTCACGGTAGGACATAATCCCATAACTTACTCAGTCAAGTCAGAGCCCATATGACATGTGGTTGTACATGGAAGTTACTAATCAAGACCGCCTATTATCTCTTTGAAGCCTGGGTGGCAATCCACACTCGATGAGCCAATCAATGCCATTCCACCCAGGTCATTCATTGATTAAGTGGTTTTCTCTTCAGCAAAACATAATCCTTCTCATACACATATGTATCATGAAAACCACCCATGCATTTAATAGCATTGCTAAGAAATCTACAATACGATGGATATCAAGGAATCAGCTAGGGAACCTATGATAATTCTATTGGGTACTCACACCATAGCATAGCACATATAATATAAAAAAATTCCTTCAATGCAAGTTACTGAAAACTAAATGCATAAGAAAACAATAGGAGTTTTATGATAGTGACACTTGCCTCAGTTGTAGTAATCGTTCACACAGTCATCGCAATCACAATAATCGCACTCTAGACAATCTATCGCGCAAAAGAATGAAGACAATCAACATACAGTAGCACAACATAACAAAACTGTATGAATGCATTTTAGAAAAGAGAAACAAGTTCAAAAGCTTTCCATAAACATTTTCCAATAAACAAATAGGCTTTTAATAAGCATTAATTAATTCTGAATACTTTCAGTACAGAATAGTTTCATAAAATTATGACAACCATTCTACTGGATAGGTAATGTTCATAGCTTTCATTTGCCACCAGTTTCACCTTAAAATGATTTACAGATTAAAAGTTATAGTCAAAATACTCATTTAAGGAATTTAATCATAGATAATGTAACAAAACCAACTAATGCTACAGTGGCGTATATTATAATTTTACGAATCCATAGACATACCAAATTTGCCAATTTTGGAGTTGTGGATATTTTTCTATGAATTATTTACCATATAACAGATTTAAATATTCTAGAAAATATGCATTGGTCAAAGTACGAATTTTATTGCATGATTATATTCTGCACATTATCTGAATCCAGGCATATATGATTTGTAATTTTCTGACAAATTTTCAATTTTCTTTGAATTTTACAAGTTTGCACAATTTCTGTCTATTAAATAAAAGGAGAACACAATCAGTCAACTACTACGCCATGTGGCACAATCTGATTGGTTGCACGCACTGAGTGGATGACGACATGGCGATGATCGGTCAGCGGTCAGACGTGAATCAACACACGATCCAGGCCGCTGGTTTCAGATCTGATGGTTGGCGCAAGGAAGACGTCTGCTCACCGGCGATGACAACGGCAAGCGGCGGCGGACGGTGGCGGTGGTGGTCCCTGGCGACGTTTCGGTGGTCTCCAGGATCGGCGAGATAGTCCACGTGACGCAGGAGATGGTGGCGATAACCCTGGTGGCCTCTTCGAGGTGGATGGCTTCCTCAAGTAACGACAAAACGCAGTTGGAGCGCTGTGGCGATGTTGGTGCTCCGGCGGTCCCTCCTGCGTGTTCTAGGTCTCCTGCGGGGGAGATAAGGAGTCAGGGCGA
Source organism: Avena sativa (assembly GCA_916181665.1). NCBI lineage: Eukaryota > Viridiplantae > Streptophyta > Magnoliopsida > Poales > Poaceae > Avena > Avena sativa. Next base: position 343,862,756 of record OV702285.1, on the reverse strand, counting down.
GGCGACGCAGAGAGAGGAAGAGAGTAGGCGGAAAATAGATGGCGCGGGAGGTCTAGAACCCCGGGTTCAAGCTCGATCTGTGAGCTCTAGAGGCGATGGCGGACGGCGAGATCATGAGATTCGGTAGAGGCAGCTAGGGTTTCGGAAATAGCAAAAATTTGCGACGTACGGATGCAGAGGTATTTATCGGGTCTTGATGCGTCAAGAATAAGCAAGAAAATCGGGAGGAGACACGAGGGACTCGCGGATTTTCTGTTCAGATCGAACTGTACCCGACGCGGTTCCTTCATCGGAAGGTAGGGGATGACGCGCGGGTCCCATCTGCCGGTGTCTTGCGTTGAGGCGACGGGTGGGCTAGCGCTGGGTCGCGCTTGCTGCAGTCGCTGCTGTTGCGCGCGAGAGAGAAGAGGTGGGATGTTGGCGCACAGGCGACAGAGAAGGGGACGGGGAGGGCCTAGCTGGGCTGCGCGGGCTGGTCCTTGCAGAGTAGGTTAGGTTTTTTTTGTTTCCTTTTATTATTTTTATCTTTTTCTAGTTTGTTTAGTAACTTTTGAAATATAGCTCCAAATGATTTCAAACCAATTTCAGAAATTTTCTAAAATTTAGAAGAACAAACTAGGACACTAGGGAATATATTCCTGTCCAAAACAAATTTTCAAAATTATAAATCCATTGACATATTAAAAGATGAAAGTAGGGATTTAAAATAGGATTTTTGCAGAGGGTTTTGAAAATGAATTTTTTTGCAAGATGCTTTATGCAATTCATAAGAATCTTATGAATCTTTCCCATTTTAAAATCTGTGATGTTACAACAGGAGGCTGGCATGATAAAGAAGAAGGCCTCCGGGATGATCTCCCCTCCGGCAGGGTGCCGGGAAGAGCTTTAGATCCCCCCGATCTAAGGACGATGGTGGAAGCGGCTACATACGGTTTCGTGGAATATTGATCGGGTACTTAGGGTTTAGGCATCGGGGGCTTCTTATAGGCGAAGAGGCGAGGCTGGAGGGCCATCAGGGCAGCTGCACCCCCCCAGGCGCGGGGTGGGCCCACCCGCGCGGCCAGGGGGTGTGGCCCCCTCATGGGTCTCCTCCTTCTCGTACTCCGGCTTTGTGTTCCCCACGGCAAAATATTTACTTTGGCTTTTCTCCCATCCAATTCCGAGAATTTTGATTTTCTTCCTTTATGGAACCAAAAAAAATGAAAACAGGCAATTGGCACTATGGCAACTTGTTAATAGGTTAGTACCAGAAAACATATGAAAAGCACCTCAAAGTATGGACAAAGCAAAGCAAAGTAGATACTAAACAAGCATGGAACATCAAAAATTATAGATTCATTTCTGACGTATCATATACTTACTTAAAATCTTAAAAATGAATTTTATTTATTTTTAGGAATTCTCTATATTTTTTATAAAATTTCTCAATTATTGAATGTCTTTAGATATTTGTTTTAGATTTTAATAGTAAAATTTATGCACAAAAGTTTTCTTTTTATAAAGTTAGTATTGTTATGAAATAATAGTTTTCTTTTTATGCACAAAAGTGATTTTTATTTACTTTAAGCAATTTTTCTAAATATACTAAATTTCATTTAGATATTTAGTGGTCTTAATTTTTATTTGTATTTTATTAAACTTAAATAAGTAAAGCTATATTTTTATTAGGTAGAGATTATTTTGATATATTGTATATATTTTTAGAATTTTTCTACATTTTTCTACATTTATCTAGGCTTAAACATTCACAGGGGTATTTTGGTAATTTAATATTTAGATTAATTTTATTTTTCTCCTTCAATAAATTAGGCTTGATTCTTGGGCCATCCCAATACCCAGCTGGGCTAATCTACTGGACCCGGTTGACCGAGTAGGCCAAACCCGATCCATTCGATCCCCTCTCCTCTCTCACGCGACATCCTGCTTCTCCAGGGCGGTGATGACCCGTCGCCTTTGCCGTTCGATTCCAGCGAGCTCCAGCGTTCCTAGCCGACACTGCTGTGGTTCCTGACACAGTCGACGATGCAACTTTGACTGGTCCAATTCGATTCGCCGCTCGACCCTTCCCCTAGACATACTATCTCCACTTTGGTGGCTAGGGTTTGCGGCTCTCTGGCGTTTCTTTGCTCATGTACCTCTCTGGTTACTATGTTGGTGTTTCGGTGGTGTGGTGATGTCCAGCACCGCCGTGTTTCTCTTCTAGTTGTCGTGATTGTGGCCTAGGCGTGGGTTGCAGGGCCCTTAGGTGCTTCCCTTGTCGCCGCCCTGGCTCCCATCACCTCTGTGTTGCCGCTGTTTGCTTCCTCTCCTTAAAGTGGGAGGACAATCAGGTAAGTTTTTCTCTTCCTTTTATTCTCACCCCCTCTTCTCTCTATCTGATACATTGAGGGCATGTGCCCTTGACTATGGTGCTAGTTGGGATGAAAGTCTAACTTACGCAGAATTCTCTTACAATAAAAGCTATCAAGCAAGCATTGAGATAGCTCCGTTTGAATTTCTTTATGGAAGTGTACTATGCCATTACTATGGAGTGGAGTAGGAGAAAGAAATTTGTTTGGACCAGAACTGATCAAGGAATCTAAAGAAAAAGTTAAATTGGTAAAGGACAGATTGAAGATAGCCCAATCCCGACGAAAGAGCTACGTAGATCCAAAGCATAGGGAAGTCACCTATGAGGTAGGTGATAGAGCTTATCTTAGAGTTTCACCACTTCATGGTGTGAAGAGATTTGGAGTCAAAGGAAAATTGGCACCTCTATATGTTGTACCATTCAAGATTTTGAGCCACAAAGGAGAAGTAGCTTATGAGATTGAATTACCGGAATCACTGTCTGCTGTTCACAATGTGTTTCATGTGAGTCAGTTGAAGAAGTGTCATTCGGAGATGGAAGAAACTTCTTTAAAGGACACTATACCTTTGGAATAGGTTCAGTTGGAGAGTGATCTTACTTATGAGGAGAAACCTATGAATATTCTTGAGACTGCATAAAGAGTTATTCGTACTAATACTATCAAATTCTACAAAGTACAGTGGAATCATCATACCGAGGAAGAAGCAACTTGGGAAAGAGAAGATGACCTTCGAAAAGATCACCCTCACCTATTTGCTAGCCAATCCGAATCTTGAGGGCGAGATTCATTTTAAGGGGGTTAGATTTCTAACATCCCAAATTTCATCAAATACAAAATCATGTATTGTATTCCTATCATCATAGCATTTTAATCTTGCATGCAAATTTTCAAACCAAAACCCTAGATGAAACCATATTTTAAACCCCTATTTATATATTATATGGGGCATGGTTTTATTTTTATTTTTCAAAGACCAAAGTGTTTTTGAGTAGTTAGATGTGTTTGACACACTCTTGTATGCTAGGATCACCCTACAAAAATTTGGAGAAGGTTTGAATTCAAACAGATTTGAATTGGGGTTTCAAAATTATTTCAGAAAATCAAAACAGAAAAAATAAAAACATGCGCTGCCTAACTGGCCCAGCCCCACTTGCATCCCATATAGCCCACCCGGGTTCCCCTCCCCCCTCTCTCTCTCACCCGCACGCAACTCACCCTCAATCGCTGACCGCTGGGCCCGATGCCACCTCACCTCTTTGTCCCCTGACCCTGCGCTCGCAGACCACGTCGTCGCCGCCCGTTTCTCCCCTTCACTGCCGTGATTGAATCCGAGTAAATGGCGTTGATTTCTCTCGAGACTCTCTCCCCAGCTCCAGCTTCTTAACCCCCACCTCGTTGCGGCCATTTCCCCTCACCTAGCCCACACTAAGCGCCGCCAGGCTGCCAGTAATTGAGCTCGCACCGCCGCAGCACTGCACGACTCCGGCGACCAATCCCGGTGAGCTTCGTATTCCCCTCAGTCTCTCGTTCATGCAAGCATGTTCCCCTTACTCTTGCGCGTCTAAGCATGCCCCTATATCTCCCAGGTCGCCATCCCCGTCAACCCCCGCGAACACCCGAGGCGCAAATCAACTCCGACGAGTAATTTTGGTAAGGTCCGCATGCCCCTTGCTCTCTGGTTCAAAACACTGTGTGTGCCACGACCTTGTGCACCTCCGGATGCCCTTCATTTGCCTTCGCGTGACCTAGGTCATCGCCTTCGTCGCCGCCAGCAACCACCCGACGCCAGTGAAGTCTCCGACGAGCTCCTTCGCCCACGTCTGTGCGCCCCTGTGCAAACCAGTTGCACGACGAGCTTCACCGCATCTACGCGACTCTGGTAAACACCAGCGCCCTTCCCATAAACCCCTAGCGCCGCCAGTGCATCGCCGGTAGTGCCGTCGCTGCCGTAGAGGCCATCAGCGCTGCTCGGTTTTGGTCGTTTGATCCAGAGCCGCTAGATCTAGATCCTACGCCATAGATTAGATCACTTACTGAACCGTTACATTTAGATCGGATGCGTTAGATCTGACTTGATCCAATGGAGCGTGATCCTCATGAAGCGGTATCAGCGAATCAGACGCTGCCACGCGTCTGTGAATTAGATTTAAAATCTGTTTTTGAATCTATTAGATATCCAGACTTGTAAAAATCATATCTTTTGATCTGTTTGTCCAAAAATTGTAAATAATATATCAATGGATTCATAAAATTAATCCCTACACATACATGGCATTGAATTGGTCATTTTCTTCTGTAAAAATAGGATTATTTGCAGAAGCATTTGTAGGCCTATTTGGCATATAAAAATTATTTGGAAAATGTTTTAAAGTAAATTTGTGTTTGTTTAGACTTTAGAAAGTTTACCTTGTGTTCAGTACTATTTGGTTTGACTTGTTTAGTGTAGAAAAATCATTTCTTTGAATTTGCATGCATTCATATGTATTATTGTTTGAATATTGAAATGTGCATTTGGTGTTATGATTTTATGTGTAGATTTTGGTGATTGTGGTGATTGTGATTGTGAGGACTGTTGGTACTCTCCTAGCTACCAAGGCAAGTGATGCTTAATATTTTTGTCCTATTATTTTACCTATGCATTAGTGATATTTTGAGTAGGATTACATGGAGAAATTTTCTAAGTATATGCTATGCCTTGGGAAATCCTAGTAGTTGTTGTCTTAGTAAATTTTGCCTTAAGTTAAGAAACTTGCTACTAGTATGCTTGGCCTATCTAGTAGAATACAAGGGTGGATTATTCATGCTATGAAATATTGCTAAGTCTATGACTTGTGTTTTTGAATAGTAAAACAACATATGAATGAATCACCTGGGTGAAATGGAAAGAATGGTTTGTGTTGAGTGGTTACACAAGGCCCATGTATATGGTTTACCTTGTGTATCACACTTGTGGATGGCCACCCAGGAACAAAGGGATTTGAGATATTTAGTGTTGAGAAGTTTCTAGTGCAACCACATGGCATATGGGTTCTGCCTTGACCAACTAGGTTGTAATAACTTAGCCAGATGGACAGTTGGTGGTAGGGTTGATAGGATGGAACGCGTCCATGGTGGTCTAAGGGAATGCTTCTGAAAATTCTCGTCTCGATGCATGTCGAGTCTTGTGGGGAAAGTGCACCACCTCTCGAGAGGGTAAAATCTAAGTACTTAGCCATGTCCCCGGCAACGGACAGTTTGAGCATCAAAGACATTGAAGTGATCGAGAATCTCCTCATACCAATTTCTCTAAGTTAAAACTTGTGGTTGAACAAGGTTAAAGGTTCACCAATGTCTATTGGTGGTTCCTTGTGTGTTTTTGTCAAACAAAAACTTAGTGTTTTCAACTAATAAGAAAAACCTTATTTTGAGCAAAGCCAGCCTAAACTACACTTAGCCAAATTCATATAGATGTTAGATGCTACTATACTACTATGGTATCACTTGCCAATACAATTCCAAATGTATTGACCCATTGTGGATGTAACTTATGATGTTGTAGGTTACTCTGATGGAGACTAAGGTTGTGATTCTACACTCAACATGTTTGCATGTGGCACATGAAGATGAAGACTTCTATTTATTTACTTTGTGTTAAGAACTCTATGTATTAGCCTTGTGCTAATGAGTTGTAAAGACTATGTTATCTTTGGAACGACGATGTAATAATGATCTTTGTATCTGTGTACTTCATCTTGAACTGTGGATGCTAGCAATTCCATCCAGGGACTAGCATTGCAATCACAGGGGCCTTTACCTTAAATGGTGGGGTCTTACATCACTACTATAGGTAACAGGAAGAGGAACATCATCTATTTCAGACTCATCGGCAAAAACTATAATAGGAGCAACATGCTTAGGGGAAAATACCGTTTCATCTCTCCTTTTACTCCTTCTCATGTTCTTCTTCTCCTTAGGAGGGAGAGGCTTGAAAGGAAGCTTCTCCACATGCCCTGGTTTATTGTTAGAGACAATATAAGAATCTTTGGAGGATTCCTCCTTATCATTAATAAGAACAAAACACATATCAGTCCTTTCATATTTTGGGAAAATATCATCTTTTATAATACTTTGTAAGTAAGTATTTGCATGGAAGTTTTCAACACAATAAAGATGACAACCATGCAGGACGCTATTCATATCAAAAGTACTCATGTCTACCAAAGATGTTTTTCTTGATAACACTTCACACCCCCAAAATAATGTAAGTTCATCATGTTGATTATCAGTGATCACATTATCACAATACAAACTTGCATGATTATTATAGCCTGAGCTTTGAAAATTGAAATGACCCACTTCAAAGCAATGTTCACAAATAAACGGATAGAGGGCACATAATTATTTTCCAAGATCATTTAGAGCCTTATACCATGTTCTAGTTTTTTCATTCCCGTGGGTGATACAATATTCTTCTTCGATTTGATTATTTTCGCAAGGTCTATGTATTCCACAGAAATTAACATGCTTATAAGAAATAGTACTTTCAGAAGTTTGAGCATGTTTATTGCAATCATTAATAATAGTTTCATTTTTCATGCAAGTGTCCTTAAAAGGTTCATGGTACATGTCCCACTTTTCTTTATTAGCTATAATATGGGAAGAAAAGGCTCTACAATATTTAACAAGAATTTGAGGACTAAGACCATATTTAGCACTCATCTCTTGAAAATAGCAGTTTTAGCTAAGACAAAATGCAATCATACTCATAGTTTATACCTGGTTCTTTACCTTTGTTATTCCGATCTTCGGTATTGCTTTGAATTGTTTCGAGAAGATCCCACTTAGCTTTGACCTCCTTACTTGCGAAGGATCCCTCTAAACAGGTATCTAGATAGTCCTTGTAATATCCTGAAAGCCTTGCATAAATATTATTAATAAATATTACTGGGGAGCTCATGAATGGGACATTTGAGCATTAGTGACTTCAATCTCCCCCATGCTTGGCAATACTTTCTCCATCATGAGGATGAAAATTATAAATATAACTCCTATCTTTATGAATTTCATGAGGAGGATAAAATTTAGAGTAAAAGAGAGATTCAAGTTCCTTCCACTCCAAATGATGAGGATCATGTAGTAGCTCATACCACTCCCTTGCTTTGTCCTTAAGTTATAAATAGAATAGCTTCCTCTTAACTTGGTCCATTGAAATACCAACAGACTTGAACAACTCGCATAATTCATGTTCTAGCTACTAAGCTATCTTATAGTATTGTTGTTGCTGTGTGAGTGCTCGAAGTTATTTCCTTTATATTCTACAATTATATCTTTTTGTTTCTTGTTTTCATTTTCACTAGTTAGGCTTAATGGAAAACAACAACAAAATGAGAGAGCTTTTTAGTATTTTTCCTAAGTTATGAATTATGCGAGTTGTTCAAGTGTGCATGTATTTCAATGGACCAAGTTAAGAGGAAGCTATTCTATTTATAACTTAAGGACAAGGCAAGGGAGTGATATGAGCTACTAGATGATCCTCATAATTGGAGTGGAAGGAACTTGAATCTCTCTTTTACTCTAAATTTTATCCTCCTCATGAAATTCATAAAGATAGGAGTTATATTTATAATTTTCATCCTCATGATGGAGAAAGTATTGCCCAAGCATGGGGGATAATGAAGTCACTAATGCTCAAATGTCCAATTCATGAGCTCCCCAGTAATAATATTATTAATAATTTTTATGCATGGGGGATAATGAAGTCACTGATTTTCAAGAGCTTAGTGCTAAATATGGTATTAATCCTCAAATTCTTGTTAAATATTGTAGAGCCTTTTCTTCCCATATTAATGCTAATAAATAAAAGTCGGACATGTATAATGAACCTTTTAAGGACACTTGCATGAAAAATGAAACTATTATTAATGATTGCAATAAACATGCTCGAACTTCTGAAAGAACTATTTCTTATAAGCATGTTAATTTTTGTGGAATACATAGACCTTTTGAAAATAATCAAATCGAAGAAGAATATTGTATCACCCACTGGAATGAAACAACTAGAACATGGTATAAGGCTCTAAATGATCTTGGAAAAAATTATGTGCCCTCTATCCTTTTATTTGTGAACTTTGCTTTGAAGTTGGTAATTTAAAATTTCAATACTTAGGCCATAATAATCCTGCAAGTTTGTATTGTGATAACGTGATCACTGATAATCAACATGATGAACTTACATTATTTTTGGGGTGTGAAGAGTTATCAAGAAAAACATCTTTGGTAGACATGAGTACTTTTGATATGAATAGCGTCCTGGATGGTTGTCATCTTTATTGTGTTGAAAACTTCCATGCAAATACTTACTTACAAAATATTATAAAAGATGATATTTTCCCAAAATATGACAAGACTAATATGTGTTTTGTTCTTATTGATGAAAAGGAGGAATCCTCCAAAGTTTCTTCCATTGTCTCTAACGATAAACCAGGGTATGTGGAGAAGCTTCCTTTCAAGCCTCTCCCTCCTAAGGAGAAGAAGAAGAAGAAGAACACGAGAAGGAGTAAAAGGAGAGATGAAACGGTATTTTACCCTAAGCATGTTGCTCCTATTATAGTTTTTGCTGATGAGTCTGAACTAGATGGTGTTCCTATGCCTATTACCTATAGTAGTGATGTAAGAACCCACCATTTAAGGTAAAGGCCCCTGTGATTGAAATGCTAGTCCCTGGATCGAATTGCTAGCATCCACAGTTCAAGATGAAGTACACAGATACAAAGGTCATTATTACATCGTCATTCCAAAGATAACATAGTCTTTACAACTCATTAGCCCAAGGCTAATACATATAGTTCTTAACACAAAGTAAATAAATAGAAGTCTTCATCTTCATGTGCCACAGGAAAACATGTTGATTGTAGACTCACAAACCTAGTCTCCATCAAGTAACCTGCAACATCATAAGTTACAGCCACAGTTGGTCAATACATTTGGAATTGTTAGTTGAAAACACTAAGTTTTTTGTTTGACAAAAACACCAAAGTAACCACCAATAGACATTGGTGAACCTTTAACCTTGTTCAACAACAAGTTTAAACTTAGATAAATTGGGATGAGGAGATTCTTGATCACTTCAATGTCTTTGATGCTCAAATTGTCCGTTGCTGGGGACACGGCTAAGTACTTAGATTTTAACCTCTCGAGAGGTGGTGCACTTTCCTCACAAGACTCGACATGCATAGAGATAGACTTTTCAGAAGCATTCCCTTAGACCACCATGGACGCGTTCCATCCTATCAACCCTACCACCAACCGTCCATTTGGCTAAGTTCTTACAACCTAGTTAGTCAAGGCAGAGCCCATATGCCATGTGGTTGCACTAGAAACTTCTCAACACTAAATATCTCAAATCCCTTTGTTCCTGGGTGGCCATCAACAAGTGTGATACACAAGGTAAACCATATACATGGGCCTTGTGTAACCACTCAACACAAACCATTCTTTCCATTTCACCCAGGTGATTCATTCATATGTTGTTTTATTATTCAAAAACACAAGTCATATACTGAGCAATATTTCATAGCATGAATAATCCACCCTTGTATTCTACTAGCTAGGCTAAGCATACTACTTAACTTAGGGAAAATCTACTTAGACAACAACTACTAGGATTTCCCAAGGCATAGCATATACTTAGAAAATTTCTCCATGCAATCCTACTCCAAATATCACTAATGCATAGGTAAAATAATAGGACAAAAATATGAAGCATCACTTTCCTTGGTATCTAGGAGAGTAGCAACAGTCCTCACAATCACAATCACCACAATCACAAAAATCTACACATAAAATCATAACACCAAATTCACATTTCAATATTCAAACAAAAATACATATGAATGCATGAAAATGCAAAGAAATGATTTTTCTACACTAAACAAGTCAAACCAAACAGTACTGAACACAAGGTAAACTTTCTACAGTCTAAACAAACCCAAATTTACTTTAAAAACATTTTCCAAATAATTTTTATGTGCCAAATAGGCCTACAAATTCTTCTGCAAATAATCCTATTTTTTCAGAAGTAAATGACCAATTCAAGGCCATTTATGTGTAGGGCTTAATTTTCTGAATCCATTGATATATTATTTGCAATTTTTGGACAAACAGATCAAAAGATATGAATTTTACAAGTTTGGATATCTAATAGATTCAAAAACAGATTTTAAATATAATTCACAAACGCGTGGCAGCGTCTGATTCGCTGATACCGCTTTGCGCGCATCACGCTTCCACGCCATTGGATCAAGTCAGATCCAACACGCCAGATCTAAATGTAACGGTTCAGTAAGTGATCTAATCTACGGCGTAGGATCTAGATCTAGCGGCTCTGGATCAAACGACCAAAACCGAGCAGCATTGATGGCCTCTGCGGCAGCGACGGCACTACCGGCGACGCACTGGTGGATCTAGGGGTTTATGAGAAGGGCGCTGGTGTTTACCAGAGTCATGAAGACGCGGTGAAGCTCGTCGTGCAACTGTTTTGGACAGGGGCGCACGGACGCGGGCAAAGGAGCTCGTCGAAGACTTCACTGGCGCCGAGTGGTTGCTGGCATCGACGAAGGCGACGACCTAGGTCATGAGAAGGAAAACGAAGGGCATCAGGTGGTGCACAAGGTCGCGGCGCACACAGTGCTTTGAACCAGAGAGCAAGGGGCGTGCGGACCTTACCGAAATTACTCGCTGGAGTTGATTTGCGCCTCGGGTGTTCGCGGGGGTTAACGGGGACGGCTACCTGGGGCGATATAGGACGAAACAGGGGCATGGTTAGATGCACAAGAGTAAGGGGAACATGCTTGCATGAACGAGAGACTGAGGGGAACACGGAGCTCACCGGGATTGGTCGCCGAGTCGTGGGCAGCTGCGGTGGTGCGAGCTCAATTATGGCAGCCTGGGGCGCTTTGTGTGGGCTAGGTGAGGAGAAATGGCCGCAGCGAGGTGGGGGTTAAGTAGCGGGATATGGGGTGAGAATATCGGGAGCAATCAAGGCCATTTACTCGGATTCAATCATGGTAGTGAAGGGGAGAAACGGGCGGCAACGACGTGGTCTACGGTCGCGGGGTCTAGGGACGAAGAGGTGAGGTGGCATCGGGCCCAGCGGTCAGCGAGTGAGGGTGAGACGCGTGAGAGTGAGAGCGAGAGAGAGAGGGGGGAGGGGTAACCCAGGTGGGCCAGATGGTCCGCAAGTGCGGCTGGGCCAGTTAGGCAGCGCAGGTTTTTATTTTTTCTTTCACCTTTTTCTTTTCTATTTTTGTTTTTATGAAATGATTTTGAAACCCCAATTCAAATCTATTTGAATTCCAGCCTACTCCAAATTTTTGTAGGGTGATCCTAGCATACAATAGTGTGTCAAACACATCTAACTACTCAAAAACACTTTGGTCTTTGAAAAATAAAAATAAAACCATGCCCCATATAATATATAAATAGGGGTTTGAAATATGGTTTCATCTAGGGTTTTGGTTTGAAAATTTGCATGCAAGATCATAATGCTATGATGATAGGAATGCAATACATGATTTTGCATTTGATGAAATTTGGAATGTTACAAATCTAACCCCCTTAAAATGAATCTCTCCCTCGAGATTCAGATTGGCTAGCAAATAGGTGAGGGTGATCTTTCCGGAGGTCATCTTCCCTTTCCCAAGTTGCTTCTTCATCGGTATGATGATTCCACTGTACTTTGCAGAATTTGATAGTCTTAGTACGAGTAACTCTTTCTGCATTCTCAAGAATCTTGATAGGTTTCTCCTCATAAGTAAGATCACTCTCCATTTGAACCTATTCCAAAGGTATAGTGTCCTTCAATGAAGTTTCTTCCATCTCCGGATGACACTTCTTCAACTGACTCACATGAAACACATTGTGAACAGCAGAGAGTGATTCCGGTAATTCAATCTCATAAGCTACTTCTCCTTTGCGGCTCAAAATCTTGAATTGTCCAACATATCGAGGTGCCAATTTTCCTTTGACTCCAAATCTCTTCACACCATGAAGTGGTGAAACTCTAAGATAAGCTCTATCACCTACCTCATAGGTGACTTCCCTATGCTTTGGATCTACGTAGCTCTTTTCTCGGGACTGGGCTATCTTCAATCTGTCCTTTACCAATTTAACTTTCTCTTTAGCTTCCTTGATCAGTTCTGGTCTGAACAAATTTCTTTCTCCTACTCCACTCCATAGTAATGGCGTAGTACACGTCCTTCCATAAAGAAATTCAAACAGAGCCATCTCAATGCTTGATTGATAGCTGTTATTGTAAGAGAATTCTGCGTAAGGTAGACTTTCATCCCAACTAGCACCATAGTCTAGGGCACATGCCCTCAACTTATGTGTAAGGTAATTCTTTGAATCATGCTTGGCCCAACTATGTTTGGATTAATACTACTGGTGGTGTTGCAACTTTGGTGTATGTCATGATTCTTTGACCATGTTCAAGGGATTCTCACTTAGCTTATGGTATTTTGTTAGAGATTACTCTTGTTCTGGCAGCTTTGTGCTCCCAATTCTACAATATGCACTTGATATACAAAGGGGTAATTATTTGAATTCAAACACAATGTGTGAATTACTTGCAGAGATGTTCTTGGTAAATAAATATCTGCCAATTTTGGCAGAGAACAATTAACTCTATGATTCCTAGTAGGTGGCTAGGAAAATGATTTTACTTTCAGGTGTAACTGCTTATAAATGAATTAGTGGATGATTAACTTAATTTAAATGATTGCTTCTACTAAAATGGCTTTGCTATTGTGATACCTCCTTGGAGTGTACACAATAGATTGATTACTTTTAGCATGATCTGTTGTCATTTATTTGGCTAAGTATGATGATATTCATAAGATAATCCATGGAAAGAAAACTATTTCTATCTCTTCCCATGATATCTAAGTTGAGGCTTTAGGCTTGTAAGATCAAGCATGGATTTTCTTGAGATCTTAAGAAAAAATGATCTTACTGTAATTTTGTATAGTGAAGTAATGTGTATATCTGATTCCTAGAACACTTGCTAGGAAAATGGTTTGTGTTGATTGGATTGACAGTGTTGCTAAAATAGCTTCTGTAATATGCCTATGCTGTTGTGGAACTTCCTTGAGAGTGAGCACATCAGCATAGACCATTTACATGTTCTGCTATACTTTTATTTAACAGAATGTTGGTCCATGTCCTTGCCAATGATGCCAAGTCTGAGGCTTTACTTGTGTTGCACATAATCATATATAATTGTTGCCTTGCAACTGATTTGGCTAGTATCTGTGTACAAACCTTTTGGCTACTGTAGTTAGGCTATGTTGCTGTGGTACCTCCCTGGAGGATGCAAAACAGTATAGATCCTTCTACATGATCTCTATAAAGCTTGGTTGGCAAAAATAAAATTATGGGCAATTGCCAAGGATGCAAAGGCTAAGGCTAATTTGGTAGATTAATTACAGAGTTGTATGGCTAGATTTTCCTTAGCTCTAGGATGATCTAGCATAGCACTTCTATGCTAACTGAGATCTCCCTATCCATCCAAACCCATTACTTTTAAATAAAATGATAAGACCAGATGTAACACTTGGTTTTCTGGCATTAACCATTTAGTGGCTTCTGCTGCCTTTGGATCTGCTACTATGGTGCCTCCATATTGCAGTGTGTATAGTAGTGGGTTCAAAAAGCAGGATTTGCTGCTCAATTGGGGTGGCTGTGAAGTTGTGCTTTACTCCTGTCATGATTTTATACTCCACTTGAGTATAAATCTGAGGAGATGATCATTTTACACTAAATTATACATGGAAACTGGTAGGAACAAATACTATGCATGATTGATAATAGAGCAACCTTTTTTTGTTGCTGAATTTGTGTTGTGACTTCTGGTTCCTGATGGATCTTGTTCCTGGATGCTACTTGATCTTCTCCTCGTTGCTAATCACTTGGCCTACTCCTCCTTGCTACTCACTTGGCATGCTCCTTCTAATACTTGATCTTCTCTTGGATGGCTTATGTAAGCAACCAGATGTTGATTGGGTGGTGGATTGGATAGATGTTTGGTTGGTACACTTAGATAGTCTATGTAGTTCTTGGTGGTGTTCTAAAAATAGTGTGTTTTAGAGATATGGAAATAGAAAGATGGGATGTGTGCATGTAGAGTTTGGCTAGTGTGTTGTTTGTTCTGTCGAACTGTGGTGATCAAATGGAGATGGATAAGTGTTATTTGCTAGCTAAAGCTACTACGGCCGTGCTTCCCTTTTATGAGATTGTTGGGCTGCTGTTGTGTTGACAACACATCTATTTGCATGGATGTGTATGTTGCTTACAACTAGGACCTAGGGTCCAAGTTTCAATGGATACTGATATTTCTCTTGGGGATGAGCTCAATTGGAAACTTGTTATTTCCTACTATTTCACCTTTTACTTATTTATCTGACTTGGTGAAATTTTCCCCTGTACCAGTCGGTGATGCACTAGTCTGAGGCTACACATCTGATAAGAACATATGCTCTATTTGGTGAAACTTTCCCCTAATTCCTTTCTAACTCAATGATGACTATAAACAGTGCATTTCACTATTAGGACTAAGGGTTCAATTAATACACTAACCCCTTACTCCTTTTATTTTGTTTTGTTTGAGTTGATTTGCAGGGACACAGATACTGATAGAAGATCAAAGAAGATTAGATTAGGAATGATTTAGTAATTAGTTTAGGTTTTCTTTTATTACTTATGGTAATTTTATTCATTTTCTTATTTGTAGAAAAACAATGTATTGAGTATATTCTTGTAATAAAGAATTCTCTTTTTTATTTCATTGTTGTAATTTATTTTCTATTCTTTGGTTCATTACTTAATTGTAATTTACTCCTATTCTTTTATTGTAAAAGAATAATGAAACACTTAATGTATTCTTATTAATAAAGAATTCTTTTCTATCATTATTATAATCATTTCTTTTTACTTAATTATAGTATTATTATTCTTGAATGTCTAAATCCAAATTTGAATTGAATTTGGAAATTCAAAGTAGATTTCAAATTCTACCCCTCCTAAAACACAGATAATACCTAAAGGTCATGTCAAAATCTATCGCACTCACTGAGATGGCTAATTTCTAATCCATCAAAGCAAGAGAGATTCTAATCACTCCAAGGTTTTAGTTTGTGAAAAATTTACCCGGATTTTCAGATGCATGCATGCAGATGCACAAAATACTAAATCTACCCTTCGTTTAGTCCTAAATTCTGGGATGTTACATTGACTTTTGAGACTTTATGATATTTGAAGTTATCTTTTGATTCATGATTATTTTATTAGATGATTGAACTAGGTTGAGTGTTATGATACTTGTACAACTATTATGATTTTCGGGTCTTCCACACCGATAAAAGTCTTGGTTAAATTATAAGAAGGAAAATCTTGGTAGCATATTATAGTCATGGGCTTGGGTTACAAAAGCCATAAAAAGTAGTGAGCATGATCAAGTAGCTATGTTATATATAAAAAGAGAGGAAGAAGAGATAAAAGATTTAGCTATCAAGAAAATTTCAAGGAAAAAGAAAGTTACAAGCTTGAAAAGAGAAAAAGAAAAAGAAAAAAGAATGATCATGAATCTTCATTACTAAAATCAAGTTCTTAACCAATTTAACTTTATGATTATATAATATGTTCAATCAGTAATATCTTCTTATAACTTAATTGATACAAAAAGGTAAGTCATGTGATGTGTAAAGATGTGATAAAGATCCTGATGTAACTCTACATCTGATATTGTACTCCTGTTTCAATATTTGCCTCATTTATTGTAAAGAATCATGCCTCATGAACATGATGATCTTGTACATAAGCCACCATATTGCTTAGGGAAGAGCAAGATTCTAGCTTGGGGGAGTTAATGAGTCCAAAATTGAAGCATATTTACCTCTTGTTTTTTCATAAGTAGAATATGGTTTTTCGTATTTTACTGCGTTTGCACGCACCTTTTGTCCTTCATTCAATAGGATCCCAAATTACTAAGTCTCTTATGAACATATCAATTGAGACTATCATATTATGTTGTAATGTGATATTTTTAAGTGATAAAGTCATTTAATTGATTTATCTTCACACCCGAAGGAACTACTTGCATAGAGGAGGACACAAGGCACATAACGACCACTAGTATGAGCTGAGCCCGCCTGTACCGTCCGCCCGTGCATTGTGGAAACGTGTCCGCCTCTTCAAATACTTCCACCTCGCAAAGACGGATCTAAGATCCGACATTCACAAAAACCTCCAGCCACAAAAAACCATACTAGAAAGGTATCTATAGGAGAACTTGGAGAAGGACAAATACTTGCTGCTTCACGGATCATATGAGGACAATGCATCATCCCCTTCATCATCAACCGCTGCATCACCATCACCATTACAACCCCCATCTTCCATCCATTAGATCTTGTTGTAATTCCATATTCAATTGTGGTTTGCAGTAGATTCATTCCCATACTTTTATGCATCCATTTGATTATGATAATGTTGTTGATTGCTTCAATGTGTGAGTTGTTACCTTAGTTCCTAGGGATATGGAGAAACCCTAGCATTATTGTGAAATAAGATAAATGGTATGTGTCGATGATCTATTGATCTATGATGTATGTTTAGATGGTATGTGTAGTCGGCCTCATATAATTTGCCTTCGGGTCTAAAGAAGAGGGTGTAATCCTTTCGACGTGTTTGGAAGTGTGCCTAGAGCTATTGTGACTAGAAGCACCAGCTAGCAACCTGCACGGTGGAACCAGGAATAAAGAGAGATTCACTAAGGTAATTATGATATCCATGGGGGGACCCTTAATTGTGGTGGTCTATATGGGTTATTGCTATCAGACATCATGGCGGTTATTTAGAGATGACCTCATGCTTGCCTCAACAAAGTGGCTTCCTACGAGCCTTGTAGTGAACATCTTATTATGGAGCTCTCTCCACATGACGTGCTACTGCCGACGATCACGCCATGGAGGGGTCCTGACAGTGCGTGTTTAGAGAAATGGGCAAAGGTGGCAAGCTGTCGGGTACGAGGTAACACCGCTTACCCAGGTTTAGGTCCCACGATGGTGGCGGAACCCTACTCCTGCTATAAATCACTATATGGGAAATACACTGAGTTACAGGGATTGGTTCATTGTGCGAGGTGTTGATTTGTATCGTATGAGTCTTTTCCCAAAAGGCTCCCAGAGGTCCGGCTTATAAAGACGCCAGAACCTAGGATTATAGGGAAAAGTCCTAGCCGGACAGGTTACAGAGTCCTACATTAGTACTAACTAGTCTTCGTGTCTTACATTCCAAGGCTCTGAGTATGTCGTTGACTCCGTCATAGACTTCCTTTATCCGGCATGGGCCTCCCTTCTGTATCCATCTAACTAGGCCGCCCAACAGGCCATGGGCCTTGCTACCAACCATGGGCCACTCAGGTTAGTCGGATTAGAGACATGCTATGGTGATACCCATTTAGCATATCCCAAACAGTAGCCCCTGGAGAACTCTGAGATCTTGCACGGTCTTGCCTCTTTAGTTTGAATGCTCTGTCTAGGTGATGTCGACAATTTGTAAAGCAATATATTGTAGTCCTACAAAGAACTCTGCAACATTCTCTGTCTTTAATACGTAAGTCGGAGGATCACCAAGTCTTCCATCGTACTCCTCTCGTAGCCAGACAAGATCCGTCCATGCCAGAATATTCAGATGGGACTGATCGTCTGCATTTGTCAGTGAGATGATGTAGACCATAGGCTAGCGATGCCTCGTGACATACACATGCAGGAAACATAATCATAGCTATTTTCCCGCGCGAGAAATCTTAAACGTCGAGCGGCGGTGGTGGGAACGTGGCGAAATCTCCGCGCATGCTCGCGCACGCGCTGTCCGCGCGTCGACTGTTAGATCATCTTCCACAAATATTGATTTTAGGGCTATAAATTTTAACTGTGGAGGTCTATTATTCTTCACCCTCACTCGCACCCGCATGTTCTTCTTCCTCCAGCCAAATCCCCCTCGAGGACATTGCGTGCACAGAGATAAAACACTAGGTCTTCCTTTGCTTTCAATCCATCTCTTCCTCTCCAATGGCAAGCAGCAGTAGCAATCCATACATGGCGGCGTCTAGCGAGTCTTCGGCCAAGCCTTCTAGCACAGTCCACGTCCCGCTAAAAGGGGTGGTGGTTCCACGTTCCACGGTGGTGGGATCCACTGGCGGCAACCATATTCTAGTGCGCCCCAGCTACTACAAGAAGAGGATGACTCTGACAAAGGGGAGTGGTGCGGCTCGGACATCTCTGATGGCGACATCAAGGAGATGATCACTGAGGGGTACCTTTCATTGAAGGAGGGTCTGGTCTGGCGGGTGGCGCTATCCGGCGAGGTCGTCCCTTCTCCCCAACTTGGGGAAAAGTTATATCTCAAAGCCGAACTGGTACGTGGTGCTTCCCTGCCGTTGTCCGACTTCTGCATGCAAGTCCTCCAACATTTACGGGTTCAACCCTAAAACCTCTCCCCCAATATCATTCTCGCACTTAGAAACTACGCGGCTCTATATGAGGGATACCAAGGGATTAGGCCTAGGTTAGATCTGTTTATATATTTCTTCACCGTCAAGAGGGAAGACAGGGTGATCAAGGAGGAGCTCAGGAACTGTGGGACCATCATCTTCAAGATCCAGCCTGGCCGGCGGTTCCCCAACATCATAGGAAACGAGTCCTGCAAGAATTGGTCATGGGCGTACTTTTATGGCGTAGATATCCCTCTGGCTGGCCGAGAAGCATCGTATCTGGACTTCTTTTATGGGGCCGCCGCTGAAGCCCTCACATGGAGATCACAAACCCTCCTTCCCTCTGACGACGAAGCCTCCCGCACCGTAAGGCGGATTGAGTGGTTCGTAGAGATGGGTCTGACCTCCTTGGACCTAGCCATGTGCTGGTTCATAAGGCGAATCTAGCCTCTGCAGCACCGCAAGAAGCTGATGTGTCAGTACACCAAGGACAGAAAACATACCCTCCAGATTTCCGAGAAGTGCCCAGAGCTAATTTTACTTCTTCAAGGTGAAGGACCGCAAGCGTGGATTTGCCATCAC
Source organism: Avena sativa (assembly GCA_916181665.1). Taxonomy (NCBI): domain Eukaryota; kingdom Viridiplantae; phylum Streptophyta; class Magnoliopsida; order Poales; family Poaceae; genus Avena; species Avena sativa. The sequence continues at coordinate 343,843,295 of OV702285.1, read as the reverse complement.
CTATGACATGTTGGAGGACGACAAGTGCCCAGAGCTAATTTTCACTTCTTTTCGTTGCTTTGACATATACTCCAGTTCTTCTGACTTGAACACATCCATTCGTCTACCACTTTGGATTCACTTGACAACTGGGGGACTTTGAGGAGACATGCATGGCTCCCCAAGTCTATGACCCCTAGATGAAGGAAGTCACTTTCGTGTCCGACGACAAAGTCCCACTGGCGTGAAAGCGGAAGAGCTCCACCTCTGATGCTACCAGCGGAGGCAAGAAGAAGAAAACGGAGAGTGGAGTCTACAAGAAATCCACCGCCTCCCTAGAGGCAGAGAAAATAAGACTAGTTGGCATCCCTTTAACCAAGGTGCCATCTGTCACTACTAGGAAACAGGCTGTTAGTGGCGCACCCGAAATGCCCATCCGTGGCGCACTAGCAGTGCGCCACGGGCCTTGCGCTACGGCTATCTCTCAGCCGTGGCGCACTGCCTAGTGCGCCACGGTTGTGTAGAGATAGGCGTAGCGCACCTCCTAGTGCGCCACAGAAGTTTGGGATGGTGCGCTACCCCTGGGATCTTCTATGGCGCACTACCTAGTGCGCCACTAAACTTCCATAGTGCGCTTTAGGTGTAGTGCGCCACAGAAGGTAGACCATGTGCGCCACAGATGTATTTTTTGTTTTTTTTTAATTTCCGAGCCAGATTATATGCAATACAGATTATATACAATATTACAGCAGATATACACACACAGATACAAGATATACAATTATATATATAAATACTCAATATGAAAAACAAGATTGAAACAAATACATATAGATAAGTCTCATACATGAATACATAGTCTAAGTTAATTACATTGTTTCGATCATGTTACAAAGTAGTAGTTGGTGACATGCGAATACATGTGTCGATCGAACAAGTTAGAGCTCGGAAGCTCGCCTAGACATCTAAACTAGCTAGCTAGACACAAACGCGGTATAAATAACCAAAGAAGATAAGCATGATCACCGCCGCGACGAAGGTGTAGGTCTTCATCCGGTTCCTTGTCCTAACTCCCGCTAGATAGCGCGTGTATCTAGCTTCCGCCTCCGCCATAGTGTTGTACCCTTTGTAGCTATTGCCGCTGAAACGTTGCACCTGTCTTCGGCAGTCTTCCCAATCATCGTAGACTCCGGGAACCCGTCCCTTGTACACGACGTACCACGTCATCTATAAGTTGACAATAATAATTAACCGATTATTGAAAAAAAACATATATAATTAAAGTCGCATATGAAGATACACTTATAGAAAGTACTCCTAAATCAAAAAGACCAAACTCAAAAAGCATGCCTCATATATAACTAGGTTGTTCGACACAGGAATATGCTACGATGGAACTGTTCGCCAAGTAGGATGCACAACACCTGGACCTGTGCATAGCACAAGGCGAACAATCCCATCGCAGCACATTCACATATAGTGTGCCACGACATTTCAATCATCGGCATTATTCTCGAAAAAGACCAAAGTAACTCAAAAAGCATGCCTCATATATATACATAGGTCGTTGGACACAGGAATATGCTACGATGGAACCGTATGCCAAGTAGGATGCACAACACCTGGACTTGTACATAGCACAAGGCGTACAATCCCATCGTAGCACATTCACATATATAGTGTGCCACGACATTTCAATCATCGGCATTATTCTCGAAAAAGACCAAAGTAGCTCGAAAAGAATGCCTCATATATAACTAGCTAGGTCGTTGGACACAGGAATATGCTATGACGGAACGGTTAGCCAAGTAGGATGCACAATTCCTGGACTTGTGCATATCACAAGGCTAACTATCCCGTCTAGCACATTCATATATATATTGTGCCACGACATTTCAATCATCGGCATATTCTCGAAAAAGACAAAAATAACTCGAAAAGAATGCCTCATATATATACATAGGTCGTTGGACACAGGAATATGCTACGATGGAACGGTGAGCCAAGTAGGATGCACAAGACCTAGACTTGTGCATATCACAAGGCTCACAGTCCCATCGTAGCACATTCACATATATAGTGTGCCACGACATTTCAATCATCGGCATTATTCTCAAAAAAAGAGTAAGGAAAAAAAGAAGGACCAAAATGAGCAAAGGACCAAAGAGTAAGCAAAAAAACCAAGCATTGATTGATATATAATAATAAGCAAAATAAGTTCACTTGTCGTCCACACACACACACAAAGGTCATCTATAATTTGTAACTACAACTAGGACAACATCAAGCCTTCTGGCTCGGCTTAGGGAACGGGAGGACGCCCTGTCTCGTCATGAACTTCCTATAGTCACCCTGCATCTCTAGGCGATCTTCTATGTCACGGTTATTCGGGATATTTCCTCCGTAGAAGATCCCCCCCGAAGTCATGACATCACGAAAGATGATTGCCCCAAACTGCTGCTGGATGCGATACATCTCTTGTCTAATATCCGAATCATTGATCTTGTCCTTTGCTTCGGCCCACTGTTTGAGATGATCTGGCAGCGTAGAATTTTGCTGGTCAAGTAGGAACGCCCTCATGTGATGGAGTGCGTAGTAGGCTTCCTTCTTACTGTTTTCCAGCTGCTTCACGCAGGGGAACTCCGTTACGTGGTTGAAGACGTGCCTGCCGAACTTGACCTTCGTACGCACGAAGGTGGTGCCTTCCGTCGAGGCAAAGCCAGTGAGAGCATCATCCAGAACTTCCTTGATCTTGTCGTAGTTTTTCTTCTTTTCTAGACTCCCCGAGTCGAAATACGTGGCGTGAGAATGCTTCGGCGATAAGGAGATGAGCGTGCAGTGTTCATCTCTGCGCAAAAAATTCAAATGGAATGTGTTGGAAAAAGAATGATGATGATCTAATAAAGCCAATAGACGGTGGCGAGTGAATAACGACTTACTCGGGAAAGTAAGGCACGATAATGTATTCCTTTGTCTTGTTCGCCACGAGGATTCTTTTAAGGTATGAGGCCACGATACGTCGTTCGGCGGGGGAACCCAAGCAGCCGTCATGCATGTAGTAGGGGTCCACTATAGCGATGCCCGGTGTGTTCTCTCTAATGATCTGCATGGCCAGGCTGAGAGAAAACAGACGGACCATGGTATATTGCAGCGGGTATAGGTGGAACATATTGAAGATGTCGTCGAACCGCAGGAAGAACAGATCCGCAGGGGCATTGTCGACGAAGCCCAAGCCTGGTGGCACCTTAACCACGAATACCGGGTGCGAGGGATCTTTCTCCGATAGAAGGCATCTCTCTATCGTCAGCACGCCGTCATGCACACTCTGCAGTTCCGAACTGGCGAGCTTCCGCAAATTCTTAGGTAGCATGGGCTCACCCGCCACATGAATCCTCCACATAATTCCCTCGGGTCTTGGTGGCCCGTCCCGAAACCTGATCGGATTCGCAGTTGTTGACGCCACCGCCTGGCTCGAGCTGCTAGATTTTCTTTTCCTGCCCTTTTTTCCTTTTGGAGAGCGGGCAGGCACCGCAATCTGAGCACCGGCCGCCCTATGTAGTGTGTCAGGGCTTAGAATAAAGGGCCAGTTGGTTGTATCAGCTGGCTCTGTAAAGGCGCAAGCTAGAGGCGTCTCCTGAGAACCAAACAGACGCTTGGTGATAGTGGCTTTCTCTGTGGGGCCACCAGCTAGGTCTTCTTCGTTGCCAAACTGAGTGCTGAAGAAGTGATCATTCCAGTCTTCGTCGTCCTCGGCCGGATCCTGCGCCATGTGCATATCATCAACATGATCATCCGACCCACCGCATGGAGGTGACGGCGAGGGCGGTAAGGGGGCCTTGCCACCGCTTGTCGCTGGCACAACAGGCGGTGCTGTTGTCTGTGGCGTGATGGCCCCCGCCGTCCCCAAACGGATCATGCTCTTTGGCCATAGCAAGAATAAGCCGAAGCAACTTCTGAGGACATACGACTCTTCTTCATCCGCTCCTGGGGGTTGAATGGGAGGTTCCAGGTCGTCGCAGCCCCTTAGCACCCGACTAATTTTAACCCTGTGCACGCTATCTGGCATCGGCTTTTAGTGGAACGTGCGCTGCAAGGGTTGAACGATGGTACCCTTGGCAACATCCCTCAGCTCGTTGTTCACGTAGCATAAGAGAGTGCAAGGAACATCCGTCTGCGGAAAACATGTACGGCGTCGTTAGAGCGAGATGCCATAAGAGTAATAGATGGCATGAAAGGCGGTAATTAAAGCAATTTGTTTACCGTGATGGCGTCGAGATCGGCTAATGTCGACGCACCGCATACGGCGACGGGCGTGCAAGAGACGGAAGGGCTGCTTGATGGCGCGGTGCTGGCCGCTGGTGTATTCTCCCTACCGACGGGTGCTTGGAGCTCCGGTGCCGCCGCGACGATGGCAGGGGGGCACCAACATGTACTCCGGCGCCGCGGTGATGGCAGGGGGAGTCACCAACACTTGCGGCGCCACGGTGATAGCGGGCGGAGTCACGAACACGTAGTTCGCCTGATTCGTCGGCGCTGCGTTGTTCGAGTGGCTGCGGACCATGCTTAGAATCGGGCACGGCCCTACTCGACCACCCGCACTCCAGTTCGCTATTGACTCCACCAAGGTAGGCAGGAAGGACGTGAGGGTGATTGCCAGGTTGTCTTGGACGATCTGCGGGATCCGCGCCACTTGTGCCTTAAGTTCTTGAACCTCTCGGTTTTCCTCCTCGCTCCTTCCCGACGGCGCCACATGCGTCCTCGGGGCTGGACCAAAATGATCCACCCAATTCTTACCCCCGAGGCCGGCCAGACGGCCAGCCGACGACGGCTTCTTCGTAACCGGCTCTATTTTCTTGGCCCGGTTCATCGCCCTGTTAAAAGGGTTATCCCACCGGGTGGCCGCCGTCGACCCCTGGGATGAGGAACCCTGGGATCCATGACTAGCAACAATTTCCTCCTCCTGCAGAAGAAGTAACAGTGAATCATTTAGATCATCGACTAGATTGCAATCGTGTTGATCCGCGGTAATTAGATTATACTTACCACAATTTCCTCGAATTCCTTCACCGCAGGATCCGCGGTGAGTTGTTTGGTTTTTGGGTCCACATGGTAACGGGCCCTGATGAAGTTTCGAACCTGCCTGGGTTCGAATTTAGCAAAGGGGTTTTCTATCCCCTTGGATCTATACTCTTCGTCCTCCTTATTCCATTTGGCCTGTGCGGTTCTGTATCCACCAGATCCGAGATGGTGATGACCTATATTCATCGCCTGCAGCACCTTTCCCCGATTACTATTGGCCAGGGCTCTTTCGGATTCACACCTCTCCTTGAACTCCCGGAACTGATCTTCGGTGATCTGCGGGTCAATCTTCTGGATCTCCTCGAGACTTTTGCCTTCTTTATAGATCTTCTTCTTTATCCGGGTTCTCCAGCTGGCCAGGGCGGTGCTCATCTTTGTGAGGGCGGATTTGTTTACTTCGTTCCCATGATAATTTGTGTTCTGATACTTAGCGGGGAACTTGTATCTTGTGTGCAGCTTCTCGAAGAGGAGTGTGCGCAAGTGGCCATTATCTTTATGTCAGAGATTCTCGGTGTTGATCGAGATGGTTGTCCGGGTGATCACCGCCACTTGCCCACCGTACCCTTTGACGACAAGGGCGGGCTCCAAAGGAACCCCTGATGGGCTCACTTCGGTAATTTCCTCCCTGACCGTGCCGACCGTGTTCGGGCGCCGGTCCTTCGGCTTCTTCTTCTTATTAGGAGGGTTGCTACCACTCCTTGTGCCCTCGCCGCCATCAGTGGTTTCATCGTCCGCCGTTCCTTCGGCTTCTTCCTCCGCGTCTTCCATCTCATCATCCTCGCTCTCCTGGGGATGGTATTCTTCATCGTCTTCTAGACGCTGGGCCGCCTCCCAGAATGTCAATTGTTTATTCGGAGGTCTGAGTTCTCCTTCAGCGCTGATGCGCTTAGAACATCCAGCCTCGTCGTTGTCACACATCTTTGCACTAATAAAAAACAAATAATTGGTTAAATGCACGGAATAATCCAGCATGACCTTTGCTAATTTTCTTAAACTAGGAGTACCCGATTTCTGCCAAAACGGAAGTTAATCAATATTCCGGCAAAAATCGGGACTCATTTCATATAAGAACCTGCATATATATGGCCAGCATAGCTAGCACACAATAAATGGTACACACAGGTTTGCACAAATAGTACACACAGGTTTCACAAATAGTACACACAGCAGCAAGCATAAAGGTTTCAGTAGTTTCAGGTTTCAGTGTAGACAGCAGCACCACTACTCTAGACAGGTTTCAGGTTTCAGTATAGACAACAGCACCACCACAGATGTATAAACAATAACAATTTAGGCTGGCTACTATATGCAGTTAAAAAAGAAATATTAAGATGCCTGAGTGGTTTCAGGGTCCACTATATAATAGATCAGGTCACTATTCGGCAAAAGGATCATATGCTCAAAATATTATAGCAAAACCCATTGAAAGCTCAAAACAAGATGAAGAAGTTTGCTGAAACTCACAGAACTGAGAGATCATTTGAGGTAGGAAACTTTGTATACCTAAAGATGCAGCCCTACCCTAAGACATCATTGGGCCTAAGGAATGCTTTGAAACTAACCTCAAAATTGCATGGACCATTCAGAGTGCTAAAGAAAGTGGGCAAGGTATCCTACCAAATTCAGTTGCCAGCAGAAGCCCAGCTACACAATATATTTCATGTCAATCAGTTGAAGAAACACATTGGAAAAATGCAATACCAAACACAAGATTGCCTCTGGTTACAACTGATGGAAAGATCAAAACAGCCCTACTAACAGTCCTAGAACAAAGATAAAATACCAAGAAGTGTAGTAGCTTATGATATCGTAGTACAAAAATGGTTGATCCACTGGGATAACATGAGTGTACAAGATGCAACCTGGGAAGATGCACCTTTGCATACCTATCAGTAGCATCTGGCAATGCATACTCAGTTAAAAATAGTTGTGTGGTGCTCTCATTAGGAATTTGTGTCTCAATATTCAGTTGGTACAAATCACAATGCATACTCAAGTCATAGCTTCAGAGCTTACAGACATACTGGAAGAGTTACTATGGAAGGTAAGATCCTGCATCTATTGTGTTTCTTAATTGCAAAGAGTAATTTAATTCATACATCTTTTGCAAGGGGGAAATCTTATCTGGGAATTTCTAATAGAACTGCTAATATTTTGAAGCAAATTTGCTAGAAAAATAGCTAGGCAATATTCTGAGTAAGCAGAACTTTGCAAGGGGTAAATCTTATCTCAGAATTTCGAATAGAACTGCTCATATTTTGAAGAAAATTTGCTAGAAAAATAGGTAGGCAATATTCTGAGTGAGCAGAACTATTACAAGATCTGAAGAGCTTAGAGTTAGTGGTAATGTTGTTCCTTCATGGCCATTGGTTATTGTCTGAATCATGTTTCTTAAAAAGTATATTTTTTATACTCGTGACCACCTTCAAATTTATTTAGGCCTCTTAATCATTGACTCACAACCTGATCCTGCAAAGGATTATCAATTTCCAAAAAGTGCAATAGCTGATGGATGCGAGCTCATCCCTTGGTTATAGCCCTTCCTTCAGTGTCACAAGAAAGGGTAACACATGCATCTGTTTGTGAGTCGCACGCCATCTATAAAATATAAAGGATCGGGTCACTCTTCTGATTCCGTAACTGAACCTAGTTTGTTTTATGTGCTCGCACGATCAGAATTATGGGTGTTTGTTGTAGGTCTGTGAGTGCTCAAAACTTAAGAGGATGATTTTTTTGGATAATGAAATTGCATCTAACAGAAACCATTACCAACACAGAGATGAGGGAGAGAGGGGAGAGAGGGAGAGAGAGAGGGAGAGAGGGGAGAGAGAGGGAGAGAGGGAGAGAGGGAGAGAGGGGAGGGGCGACGCTGACCTCTGAGATGAGGATGACGATGGCGGGCAGGCAGGCGGACGACGATGGCGGCGGGCCTCCTCCTCGAGCGGCGGCGGGCCTCCTCCTGCTCCTGCTCCACGGCCTCCTCCTACTCCACGGCCTCCTCCTCGAGCGACAGCGGCTGGCGAGACGGTGGATGGAGAGAGCGGCGGCGGGGGCTCGGGATCGAGATCGACAACGGCGGCGGTGGGCGCGGTTGAGAATGGGGATGAGGCCGACGTGTGCCTGCGTGAAAGTGGATAAGGCACAGATACGCGTAGCGCACTCTGGCATAGTGCGCTATAGATAACTGTAGCGCACTATGCCAGAGTGCGCTACGCCTATCTCCCCCAGCAATTGTATAAGAAAGGAGCGTCCCACTATCTAACAGAATCACTATCCTATCCCACTGGTTCTGCCCACTGCTCTATTCTAAACTTCAGAGCACCCAGGTTCGAATCCTGGTGCCCCCTTTTTTTGTTTTTATTTTAAAAATATTTTTAAATGTTCCAAAATGCCCAAAAGTGGTAATATATGTCATATTTGTTTTGTTTTTATTTTATAAATACTTTTAAATGTTCCAAAAATTCCCAAAAGTGATAATATATGTCATAAAAGTGGTACAAATAATATGATTTAAAGTATAACTAAATTTTATAATAATTTGTCCATAATAATATGAATCGGGCACGGCCCTACTCGACCACCCGCACTTTACAATCTTTTTCGACCACGCGTTTTACAATATTTTTTGAGCTAGCGTTTTACAATCTTTTTTCCCTTCTTTGTCGCGGTTGAATAATTTAGCCCCGACACTTTAATGTTTCTTCTTTCGAACGGGCTACCTTTTTTGGGTAGGGTTGTCCTTTTTCTTCTTGTGATGTATGTTGCTGCATCGTAGTCGTCGTCATCTTCAATCTTTGGATCGCCGTACTGGTCGAAGTCTTGCTCGTTGGCGACTCCATCCATTCCGATGATGTTTCTTTTTCCTCTCCTCACGACAACACGGCTAGGTTTTGTCGGGTCGGTAATGAAAAAACATTGGTCCACTTTGGTAGCCAGTACCCACGGTTCATTTTTCGCGGCCACGTTTGCACCGGCGGCCTTGGATTTGGCTGCTTCGGGTATAACCATGGTTGTGAAATACCGGTCTTCTCTTTCGACGCTCTTTGCCCATCTGACATGGAACATCGGCACCTTTTCTCCACAGTAGTCGAGCTCCCAGATCTCCTCGATTCTTCCGTAGAATCTTTCCTTCACGTTGTCATCGGTGTAGAATTCCGACGTTACGCCTGAGTTCTGATAATCACACTTGTTGTCCTTTTCCTCCGTGTAGAATGTGTAGCCGTTGATATCATACGCCTGATAGGTCACCAGGTTTTGCATCGGTCCCTACGACAAGGTGAATATGATCTTTTCCGTGTCAGAAGAATGCGAGCGCGGGGGATTATCAAGGAGCGTCTGCCTAAACCAACGCGTGAAATCTGAGTTGTGCTCTTTGATTATTTCTCCCTGCGTCCTCTGTATGCCCCGGTCACTGTACTTCTTCTCGATTAACCTTTTGTGCTTCTGTACCCAAGGATCGACCAGTTCTAAATGCTGTAGCGCGACGAGGTTTGCTCGATCAAAGTCTGCGCGTCGAAAATCGAAGTCTGCATGCAGTGTGCGACGACCCTCTCGGTGACCAGATCCGTCGAGCTTGCCAAGGTGTCTGTTGACGGGAAGACCGACAGGGTTCTCGATGTCTAGATAATTCGTGCAGAAAGAGATGTACTCTTCGGCCAGAAAGCCCTTGGCTATGCTTCCATCTGGACGGGACCTGTTGCGAACGTATCCTTTGATGTGTCCGTTCATCCTTTCAAACTCCATCATGCTGCGGAGGAACATCGGCCCGAGTTGTACGATGTCCTCCACGACATGGACCAGCAGATGCACTATAATGTCGAAGAATGCGGGTGGGAAGTAGACCTCAAGCTCATATAGTATCACCACGATCTCCTCCTGTAGCCTTCCGAGCTGATTCAAGCCAGTCGACTTCCTAGAGATGACGTCGAAAAACTTGCATAGGCCAAATAACGTTTCACGGACGTGCTCGTCCATTATCCCTCTTAGTGCGACCGGAAGTACCTGCGTCATTAGCACGGCACAGTCGTGAGACTTCATGCCACTGAACCTCTGCTTCGCCTCGTCTAGGTATCTGCTTATCTTGCCCGCGTAGCCGTAAGGAAATTTGACTCCTAGAAGGCACTTGAAAAACTGTTTGATCTCATCCTGGCTTAGAGTGAAGCAAGAAGGAGGGCAGTAATATTCGTTCTTCTTGAACTTTTTACCCTTCCGACGACCTTGTGTCGTCTCCGACTCATGATCATCGTCATCTACCTGATCATCAGGAGTAGTGCGTCCTCCGTGAAGCTCCTTCCGGATACCCAAGCATATCAGGTCAAGCCTTGCTTTCGGGCCATCGTTCGTCCTATCTGGCATGTAGATTATGGTGGCGACCAGACCCTCGCACACGTTTTTCGTGATATGCATGATGTCGAGGCTATGAGGCGTGCGGAGAAACTTCCAGTATGGCAACTCCCAGAAAACAGACCTTGTTTTCCATACCTTCATCAGCGGCTTGTCTTCTTGCTGCCTCTTTCGCTTCTTTCTAGGCTTAGGACAATCTTTCCAGTTTTTCAGCAACTCTTCCACTTCTTCGCTGCTCCTACGCTCTGGGATTCCTCGGGTCTCTGATTTGCCATCGAACAGGTCTCCACGTTTTCTCCATGGATCATTCTTGCCGAGCCACCTCCGGTGCGCCATGAACACGGTTTTCGATGACCCTGGATCTTTCTCTAGTTGGAGATAGCTTGTGTTATCCATGCACCTAACGCATGCGCAGAATCCTTGGATAACCTGCCCCGAGATATACCCGCAACCTGGATAGTCTTGCACCGTAGTGATCAACGTGGCTCTCATAGTGAAATAATCTTGTGCGACGGCGTCGTAAGTATTGGCTCCAGGTTCCCATAACGTGGCTAGCTCCTCTTTGAACAGCCCGAGATACAGATTGATGTCGATACCAGGTTGTTTCGGCCCTTGAATTAGCATACTCATTTGTATGTACTTCTTCTTCATGCACAACCATGGAGGGAGGTTGTACATCCATACAAACACGGGCCAAGTGCTGTGCGTGCTGCTCTGGCTACTGAACGGATTGAGTCCATCGATGCTCGAACCAAGCCTGATGTTCCTCGAATCTCCACCGAATTCTGGGAATTCGAGGTCCAATGCTTTCCACTGGCTAGCATCTGAAGGGTGCGTCAGCAGCTCATCCTTTTCGGGGTCATCATCATCTCCTGGCTTCTTCCTTTCCGCATGCCATCGCATGAGCTTCGCTTCCTTAGGGTCCGCGAAATAGCGCTGCAGACGAGGAGTGATAGGAAAGTACCATACCACTTTTCGAGGTGCTTTCTTCCCTTTCTTGTATCGACTCACACCGCACACCGGACATGTGGTTTTCTCCGCGTCCTCGCCCCGATAAATGATGCAATCGTTGATGCATACGTGATATCTAACGTGCGGTAGATCGAGAGGACAGACGATTTTCTTGGCATCCTCGATACTAGTTGGACATGTGTTCCCCTCCGGGAGACGATCGTGCCAGAATGCCATCATATCGTCGAAGCTTGCGTCGCTCAATTTGTGCTTTGCCTTCATCTCCATAGCCTTGAGCGTTACATTCAACCGGGCATCATCGGGCCTGCATCCTTCATACAATGGAGTAATCGCGTCTTTCTCAAGTTGCGCAAGCTTGGCTTTCTCTCTAGCGGCAGCCCTGGTGTTACTCGTCTGCTTGAGAAGCAGCTCTTGCACATAAGGGTCCTGCACCCAGCCTGACGTTGTTCCATCGTCGTCTGCTCCTCCGGCATCTAGATCATCATCATCCCAGTCTGCTTCCGCACCTTCACCATCTCCAGGAGACTCTTCATCATCTCGCCCGTTATCGCCGTGATGATGATCATCGTCATGTTGGCCACCTTCACCGTCTCCATCATCTACGTCATCGCTTATCCAACGAGTGTATCCATCCATGAAACCATGGCGGAGCAGGTGCGCCTGCAGATTTCCGGAATCTGGGTCGATCACCCAGTTGAGTTTGCATCTTCTGCACGGACATCTTATATCTGTCTTGTTATTTCGTATCATGTCGGCCGTCGCACATTTCAAAAATCTAGCCACAATGCCTTCGCTCATTATGCGGACCATTTTTTGCCTGCACGGTGTACACGGTACAATTTTGAAGTCTATTAGAACCACATAATGAATGCATGCATGCAATGGTCGATAGAAAATTTCGGCATGACCTATCCTAAAATTAGGACCTTTGCTAAATGCCAAAGTCTTGCCAAAATGGAAATGAATCAACATTTTGGCAAAACAAATGGCAACTTGTTCACATACAAACACAAGAGAGAGAGATCGAGACCGATCCATACACACATGAACATATCATTATCCTCTCCATACGCACATGCATGAGCATCATCGATACTCTCCATATACACACATATGACCATCCTCTCCACATACACACATCATGAGCATCGATCATCTACATACATATGAGCACATCATCCATATACACATGAACACATCCTTACATGGACAACTTACCGAGATGAGAGACCGATCGCGAGAAAAGATGGAAAGGAGAGGTGCGCGCGTCGACCGGAGAAGGAGATGAGAGACCGGAGACCTCCTCTATTACTTATGTAACATCCAAAGCAAGTTTTACATGCTAAAAATGGTGAATGGGTGGAGAAATTGAGGTGGGAAGGAGAATATCCCGACTAGATCTAAGGAGGAAGAAGAAGGGGAAAGTGAAGTGTGGGGTGGTGGAAGTGTGGTCACACATGTGCACATAAAGTGCTGTCCTAAAAAAATCGACACATCCGTGGCGCACACGGCCCTAGTGCGCCACAGGGAGTAGACACAACTGTGGCGCACTAGGCCATGTGCGCCACAGATGTTCCTACTCCCAGTGGCGCACTAGGCCGAGTGCGCCACAGAAGTTTGTGGCCGTTTCACAGCAGAGGGGGGCGTGCGCTTAGGCGTAGCGCACCCCCCCATGTGCGCCACAGATGAGACTAACAACCGTGGCGCACATGACCCTAGTGCGCTACAGATGTTTGGCGTGCGGCCAACAGGCCCCTGGCCCACACACATCTGTGGCGCACTATAGTCATGTGCGCCACGGTTATTCTAGTTACTAGTAGGGCACTGCCCACAGGTGAGCCACGCCTGTTTTAGCCGTGGGGCACTTCAACCATGTGAGCCACGGATGTGCTGATTACCTATAGCCGTTTTCCTAGTAGTGTGTTGTGTAAGTCTATTTTCCTCCGACATTGTCGTTTGCCTCGCTTACTCCTGTACTTAAACTTTGTATGTTTTAGGAAAATTCTAGTTTGAGTTTGAAGAAGACCTCCAAGAAAACTGGGGCTTCTAAAAACATTCAAGATATGTTTGTCCAAGGTTCCCCCTCCATCGCTCCTCCTACCTCTGTCGTCTAACCATCTGCCGCACCCATCGGATCTCTAACTATGGCAGTATCTGATCCTTCCATCATGGAAGTGGACATCACTCCTTCGCAGGAGGTCCCAGATGCTGATGCATTGATCCTCATTCCCAGCGACTAGGCAACGCAAGAAAGAACCTCCTCCAAAGTGGCTAAAGCTTCGGCTAAGGATGCCATCGAAAGGGGTAAGGAGTTGATGGTGGAAGGCGGATCTGCGGTGACCACGAGCCAAGCGGAGGCCCCTAAGCTTATAAGCCTGACGCTTACTCCGAGGGCTTCTACTGTGGCTCCTGGTGCAGCGCCTACTTCTCCAACATGTGGCCTTGAGGAGCTTCTTAAGAAGGCGGAAATACTCCGGCTAAACACAGTTGCCTTTCGCAAACTGTACACTGAGGCCGCCAACAACCTCAATATTATTGCCTATGTAAGTTTTTTATGCTTTTGTATTTCACATATAATATCCCACTGTATCCCCCAAGGACTTAGACAGAAAACCGTAGGTCTTTTGGTCTGAGTTCTTTAAGAGTGACTAAGTCAGGAACTTTGTGATGTAGCCCCCAAGTATATAGTCTGAATGAATAATTCCGACTAGATACTTTTAGAGTAGAATACTTAGTGTTTGTAAATTTTGAAACTGTATCCCCCAAGATTCTAGTTGAAATAGAAATAGTTCTTACTAGATGCTTAAAGAAAGATTAAGAATAGCTTTGAGTTTTTAAAAAAGGCATACTGTAGCCTCCAAGCTTCTAGGTGGAACCCAATAATTCTGGCTAGATGCTCCAAGTATACTAAGTACCTTTGTTTCTGCAGAATGAGAATGCTCGGAGGGTTACCGCCAATGAAAAGTTTCACAAGATGCGTAAGGACCTTGAAGCTGAAAAGGGTAAAACCACCTATTTGAAAGAATAGATCAACAATAACAAGAGTCTGTTTTCTTATTAGTTTCATTCTCGACTTGGTCTTGTGTCTTCATCTTCTGACTACTCATTATGCTTTGTTATTTCTCTGACTTGTAGAAGCTGCTGCCAAGGCCAAGGACATTGTCGAGCAAACCAATCATATTCAGGAGCTCAATAGTGAAAACAAGATCTTGAAGAAGGAAAGGGATGATGCCGTCAAGATGCATGAAGAGGCACTGGCTACCGTGCAAGAATCTGCCAACACGGAGATTAACCGTCTTAAGGAAGAGATTGCCATCCTCAAACAGCAAAAGAAAGCTGCCAACAAGCAGAATGCTCGCAACTTTAAGGCTTACAAAACTCTCCGACAAGATCGAGACTCCTTGTCGGAAATTCTCCAGCATGCCGAGAGCAGCATCTTTGGTAAGCTTCCTTCGTCTTTTATTTCAGTAAGTCAGATACTTTAAACTGATTTGTTGAACTCATCACCTCAATTTATTTGTCGGAAATGCAGCTCCCATTGGCCTAGCCAACGTGGGTGACAATGCTCCTCCGGCGAAAGAGTGCATGGTTCTTATCGGCAACTTCATCCACACCGTGATCGCCCAGGCCAAAGATATTGCCAAGCCCTTGGACATCTACATCAAGGTGGTGGACTCTGTAATGAAGTACTCAGAAATCCTCCACCGAGACCCGAGTGTATCGTAAGCTGGAAGTTCATGTACCCAGGCTGGCGCTAAGATGGCCTTGTCCATGGTCAAATATCACTATGACGATGCCAACATCGACATGGTGACCACTGGTCTCGCCGACATAGACATAAAATCAACAACGATGAAATCGGGTCTTCTCTCGCCAGCTACGACACTAGGGTCGCCTAGTTGGTCAAGGCAAACGTCTTTGTGCTTCTAGAGGAAATTTACACTGACCAAGCTGCCTCCGAGTCCCTGAAAACCACCGACTTTGTTGACGAGCAAGATGGCTCTCCCGTCGCCGACGATGCAGCCTTGAAGTCCCCTGCGCTAGAAGAATTAAAAAACATTTGTAATATTTATTTCTTCTGCCAATGTAATATGCGGAAAACAATGGTGTCTGTCTAAGGAGGAAAACTTGGCTACAGGCCTCCAACTACACAAGAACTAGTTCCAGCATGTATTATTGTATATTTTTAAGAAAGTGCTGGCTTATCCATTACTTCGGCTTTTATGCTTGACCTTTCATGAGTTGTAAGACTCTTAGTCAAAACCATGCAATCAAGTGATGATGCCTAATGGCACCGTCAAAAACCTGAGCACAAAATCACCGACTTTGAGTGCCAAAAGTCACTACTCCAGAGTCCACATAAGAAAAACAAAGAACGTGTAGACCAGAAAACTTAAGCTAACGCTTGTAGGCGGAATTTTCACTAGTGAAAATGCAAAGCTTGTGCATAAAGAGTTTTACATGATCCAAAAATGAACACTGAAGGAGGTAAAAGACTCAGGCATATGAGTGAACCAAAAGCTTTATTTCATTGATCATATAAGAGGTACACAGTAGATAATAAAATATGCTAAGTGTAAAAGGACGTAGTTGTTCTATGTTCCATGGTCGATCAAGCTCCAGGTAGTCATCATCCGGGTCATGTCTCTTATGCTTATGATTCTCATTTGGTCTATCTTTTTGCTCATGATTATTGATGAGGTAATAGGAACCATTGAGTAGCGCCTTGCTTATGATGAACGGTCCTTCCCATGGCGGGGATAATTTGTGTGACTTTTTCTACTTACGTCAGAGCACCAGATCCCCTTCTTTAAACGATCGATGCCGAACGCGGCGAGTATGGTACCTATGTAGCTTCTGCTGGTAGATGGCTGATCTCTGGAATGCCAGCACACGTTCCTCCTCGAGAAGGTCCAAATCTAAGTGTCTGGATTATTCAGCGTCATCTTCGTAGGAGGCAACTCTTGGTGAATCGTGGAGGATGTTGGAAGGTTGGACTGCTTCTGCTCCATGTACCATGAAGAAAGGTGTGTATCTGGTGATCTGTTGGGTTTAGTTCGCAAACTCCATAAGACAGATGGCAATTCGTCCTCCCAAGCTCTAGCTGCTCTATGTAGTGGTGCTTTTAGACGTCGATTTATTCCCTACAGAATTAGTCCATTGGTCTATTCAACTTGATCATTAGATTGTGGGTGATCCACAGGTTCTAGTTCAAGGAGGATGACTTTCTCATTACAGTAAGCCTCTACTTCTCCGAGTGATTAGTTGATGGCATTGTCGGTGATGATGCTATGTGGGAGACCAAATCTCACCACTAGATCCTGAAAACTTAAGGGTAGTTGCCCTATCAAGCTTTCTAATGGGTTTAGCTTGTATCCATTTTGTGAATTTTTCAAATGCTTCAAGCAGATGCGTAAACCCACAAGGTACCGTCTGAAGAGGTCCAACCATGTTAAGCTCCTAGACTGCGAATGGCCAAATTATTGGTATGGTTCGCAATTCTCGAGCTGGTACATGTGGTTGATGTGCATAATATTGACACCCAATACATGTCTCATCCATCTTTTCTGCTTCCGCCTTTGCGGTCGGCTAGTAGAATCCTTGCAGGAAGGATTTCGATACCAAAAATCGGGGACTGGCGTGATGCCCACAATCTTAGAGATGAATCTCACGAAGGATATCCATACCTTGCTTCTAGGAAAAGCACTTTAGGAATACACCCGTAGTGCTTCTTTTGTAGATCTTCCCATTGATTATGACATAGCCCTTTCCTCGACGTACTATTTTCCTACTTTCTACCTCGTCGATGGGCAAAGTTCCATGTTCGAAATATTCCATGAACGGTTTTATCTAAGATGGAGGGACTATTGTTACTGCATTAACAAATGATTCAACTCTATCTAGATTCTAGGGATCCATTCCCTTCATGGATGGGGTCCATAGATGCTCCAGAAAAACGCCTGGCGAAATTGGTTTGTGGGCCGATCAAAGCTTTAACAACAGATCTGCCGCCTCATTTTCCTACCTCTTGACGTACTTGAGTTTGTAGCCTTCGAAGCACTTGGCTATCTTGTCTACTTCATCTCAATATGACGCCATCATAGGGTTCCGCGTGTTCTAGGTGCCTGCCACCTACTGGAAACCAAGTCGGAATCTCCACAACAAACTATGCGCTTGATGCCAATATCCATGGCTACGCGAAGTCCGTGAATGAGTGCTTCATATTCTGCCATGTTGTTCGTGGCCTCAAAGTGAATTTGCAGGACATAGTGCAGTTTTTCTCCTGTTGGTGATTGCAGTAATACACTAGCCCCCGATCCATTGAGTAGCTTTGATCCGTCAAAGTGCATTACCCAATATTCTGGCTCTGGTATAGGAGTATCATCTGGCAGCTCCGTCCAATCTGCAATGAAATCCGTCAAGGATTGTGACTTGATAGCGTCATGTCTCTTGTAGGTGATTTCGAAGGCGCAAAGCTCAATGCCCCACTTCGCCACCCTTCCTGTAGCGTCGATGTTATTGATTATGTCATATAGTGGATCCTTGCTCACTACTGTGATTGGGTGCTCTTGGAAGTAATGACTTGGCTTCCAAGAAGCAAGGAAAACTCCATGATCTAGCTTTTAGTAGTGCGGCTAACGCTGCTTGGACTCTGTCAAGACCTCGCTTACATAGTAAATGGGTCGTTGTACTCTGTGTTCATGCGTTGGTTCCTTCCGCTCCACCAAGAAGACGATGATGATAACCCGGTTGGTGGCTGCCATGTAGATCAACATAGGCTCCATTGACTCAGGTGCTGCAAGTATAGGTGCAGAAGAAAGTATCATTTTCAGCTCCTTAAGTGCAGCGTTTGCCTCGTCTATCCATACGAATTTGTCCGCCTTCTTCAAAAACTTGTATAATGGCAGAGCCTTCTCTCCAAGTTGGTTGATGAACCGGCTTACTGCTGCAAAGCAACCTATGAGCCATTAGATGTCCTTTAGGCATGTCAGACGATTGATGTTGAGGATGGCCTTGATTTTCTCTAGGTTGACCTCGATTCCACGCTGGGAAACGATGAAGACCAATAATTTGCCGGCTGGAACCCTGAAGACATACTTCTTAGGGTTAAGCATCATGTTGTACTTTTAGAGGTTATCAAAGGTTCCTTTAGGTCAGCGATTAAGTCATTTGACTTCTTTGACATCACCACGATATCTTCCACATAAGCGTGAATGTTCTGACCAATTTGGTCATGGAGACAACATTGCATTGTCCGCTGGCACGTAGCACCTGCATTTTTTAGCCCAAAGGACGTCGTGACATAGCAAAATGTGCCATAAGGTGTGGTGAACAAAGTGGACAATTGGTCCAACTTCCTCATCTTGATCTGGTGGTATCCTGAGTATGCATCTAGAAAACATAAAATTTCCGAGCCAGTCATCGAGTCAATGACTTGGTCAATGCGAGGTAAAGCAAACGGATCCTTTGGCCACGCTTTGTTCAAGCCGGTGTAATAAACGCACATTCTTAATTCTTTGGATCCCTTTTTGGACACAAGTACATGATTCGCCACCCATTGGGTGTGAAGAACTTCTCGGATAAAACTAGCCTTAAGAAACCTAGCTATCTCCTTGCCTATGGTGCGTCACTTCTTGTGCCCGAAGCATCGTAGAGGTTGTTTCACCGGTTTGCATTCAGGATCAATATTTAAGTTGTGCTCGGCAAGTTCCCTAGGTACACCCTTCATGTCAACAGGTTGCCAGGCGAAGATGTCCCTATTCTCACGTAGGAACTCGACGAACGCGCTTTCCTATTTGGGATCTAGGTCTGTCCCAATGGCGGTGATCTTGGAGGCATCTCCTACCACAAGTTCCACCGGCTTGGTCTCGATGGCGGCCTTGAAGGCAGGATCGGAGTCGGAGAATATGCTTCTTCGATGTCGATATCTCCGAGGCATCGACCTGGCGCTGGATCTCCTTGAATTTTTTGCCGTAGAGGACGGCTTCCGCAAAGGATGCTTCTCCAATTTCGTAGTCCCTTGCCTTTGTGAAACTTTCGGCAACGGTGATGACACCGTTTGGTCTAGGTATCTTGAGATTGTTGTAGACAAAGCATGGTTTGGCCATGAAGGAGTGGAATATTTCGCATCCAAATATGACGTGGTACATGCTCTTGAAGGGGACCACTTCGAAGTTCATGCGCTCTTGGCGGTAATTGTTGACATCACCAAAGGCGACCGGAAGGGTGATGCAGCCAAGGGACCGACCTTCCTGGCCAGGAACTACGTCATGTAACACGGTGCTGGTCTGCCTTAGGTTGGTCTCTGTCAAGTTCATCTTGTTTAGTGTATCCAGGTACATGATGTTTATGCTGTTTCCACTATCCACAAGGAACTTGGTGAACTCGTTGTCGTCAATCAGGGGGGTGATGACCATGGCATACTAGTTCTCTGTTGGAACAAGGTCGGGGTGATCCTTCCTGTCCCATGTGATTGAAACTTCCAACCAGTGTAGGTACTGGGGAACTAGGGGTAGGGTGAACATTAGTATCCTCAGTGAGGTCTTCTGTGCTCGGACAGTTGGGTGCCAAGGAAAGTGGGGTAGACGGGGGCCTTCTTCCCAAAGGGGTTCTTGCCTTTGCCATCGCCCTTGTTGACGTTCTTGGGGTCTACATCCTCGTCCACGTCACTTGAATCCTTTGACTCCTCTTCCTTCTTCTTCCCCTTGCACTTGCCTCGCGGTCAGTTCTTCCGGCTTCGCTTGTAGCTGGACTCCGAGTCTTCCTTGAGATTGTTGATGAACCTGCATTGGCGGTTGGTGTGGGTAGCTTTTCCATTGGCACTGAGGTGTACGAAGCACGGCATATCGAAGTACTCTTTATACGTCTGGGGAACGTGGGGCACTACCGAGGTAGTTTCACTACCGCGCTGATGCCTCGAACAGCCCCCCGTTCTCGGCCACGCTGTCCGCCATAACCCCTGCATGCGAACGTCATGGAGACCATGTAGGAAGTTGGATTTTCTTCTGGCAGGTTCTTCCGATCATGGGCGGAGGCAGTACCCGGCGAGCCGGGGCAGCTGCCCGGGCTCCTTGGCCAGCTGTGGTATATGCGTATATGACAGGTAGTTACGGTTCAGGATGGTATCTACGTGATTTGCCCGGGAAGATTATTATTCGGCTGCAGCTAAGGGCTCGCTCAGCTTAGTACTACGTTAGATCCTGCCATCCTGGGCTGCAGCTGTTGGATAACTAGGTGTCTCAGAGGGTTTATTCAGTTTCGTCAGAGTTTAGGACATGCAGTCGTTTTAGTGGTCTGCTGTCACCACCGCACCTATTTTCTGTTTTTTGATTCAGTCTTAGCATAGAAGTAGGATCTTGCTGTGGACCAATCTCCAAGTCGTGGGATGGCACGACTTAGTCGGGGGAGTGGCGAATACCACGCAACCACGTTGTAATCTCATCCGAATAAAAGGAATGAAGAAACAGAAAAGCAGCAGACTGAACGCTGCACAAAAAATTACTCTCTCTCTCGTTTTAACTGGGACTCAGATTTCGATCTTGAGGGCTACAATTGGTATCAGAGCGAGATGTCGAAGACACCGTCAGAGAAGGAGAAGGCCAAAGGGGCGCGCGTCGAGGGGAGCGGCTCCAAGCCGCCGGCGGACAGACGCCGTCCCTCCGTGTCGCCCTCTCCTCGGCGAGGACGCAGCATCGTACGCGGCGGTGGCGAGGTGATCGTCCGCGAGCGCGTGGTCAGGGAAGGATCAGGCAGTGCCCAGTATCCAACCCTAATGCGCACGAACTACGCCGAATGAGCGATGGTGATGCGGGTTCAGTTGCAGGCCCAGCGCCTGTGGGACGTGATCGAGTTTGGGGCGGACGACGACAGCGACGATCGCGCCGCGCTCGCGGCCCTGCTCCGTGTCGTCCCGCCGGAACTGGTGCGCACACTCGCCGCCAAGGACTGCACCAAGACGGCGTGGGAAACGATCAAGACGATGCGCCTCGGCACCGAGCGCATCAGGGAAGCCAAGGCGCAAACTCGCCATCGCGAGTGGGAGGAGCTCCGCTTCAAGACCGGCGAATCGATCGAGGAGTTCTCCATCCGCCTGACAGCTATCGTCAGCGACCTCGAGCTGTTGGGGGATCCCGTTGATGAGTACAAGGCGGTGCTCAAGTTCCTCCGTGTGGTGCCGCGTCGGTACCGCATGGTGGCCATGGCGATCGAGCAAACCGTCGACCTCAAGTCTCTCACGATCGAGGAGCTGACGGGCCGCTTCATCACCGCGGAGGAGGGTTATGACCTTGACGATGCCTCTGATGGGGTCGGCAAGCTTCTCCTGACGGAGGAGGAGTGGGCAGCTCGCCAGCGTCAACGCGGGGGCGGCTCCAGCTCCGGCAATGGCGGAAAGGGAAATGCGAAGCCCAAACCGCGCAAGGAACAAGGAAGCGCCTCCGGAGAGAAGGCGTCTGGCGACAAAGGCTCCGGCTCCGGCGAAAGGAGGAAGGGCGACTGCCGCTATTGTGGCAAGGCCGGACATTGGGCGAAGGAGTGCCGAAAAGCGAAGCGAGATCGCGAGCGCGCCGAGGCCGCGAACCTTGCCCAAACCGAGGAGGAAGACGACGCGGTGTACATGGCGGCTGTTGGCGAGGACACCGTGGCCGTGTCCGTCGTGGAAGCCGCAGAAGGACCAGTCGTGGGCGACCACGTATTCCTTAATGAAGAAAAGGCGCGTGTTGAGCTGCGCAAGCACGCGAGCGACTCCGATCCCGCTTGGTACTTGGACTCCGGCGCCTCAAACCATATGACAGGTGATGCCGCTGTCTTCGCCGAGCTGAGCAAGCAGGTCTCAGGGACTGTGTGCTTCGGCGACGGTTCTCTGGTAGACATCTGCGGCCGCGGGACTGTGCTCTTCGCGGTGGCAGGAGGCCGTCACAAGGCCTTCACCGGAGTGTACTGGATCCCTCGCCTGAAGACGAGTATCATCAGCATCGGTCAGCTAGATGAACTTGGCTGTGCAACACACGTTGAAGACGGTGTGATGACTGTACGTGATCGTCGCAAAAGGATCCTCACCAAGGCATCGCGCATGCGCAACAGGCTCTACAAGGTCAACCTGCAGATAGAGAGACCAGTCTGTCTCGCTGCACACGCGGGGGAAGATGCTTGGACGTGGCATGCCAGATTTGGCCACCAGAACTTTGACGGGCTCCAGAAGCTCGCGGCGAAGGACATGGTGCGTGGCCTTCCTCGCATCGACCAGGTGGATCGGCTGTGCGAGGCCTGCCTTGTGGGCAAGCAGCGGCGTGCCCCCTTCCCACTGCTGGCCAAGTACAGAGCCTCATCGCCGCTGGAGCTCGTGCATGGTGATCTCTGCGGCCCGATCACGCCAGCGACACCGGGAGGAAAACGGTATTTTCTTCTTCTCGTTGACGATTACCGTCAGTACATGTGGATCTTTCTGTTACGAAGCAAGGACGAAGCAGAGAACGCAATCCGTCGATTCCAAGCCGGCGCTGAGGTGGAGTCCAAACACACCTTGCGTGTGCTCCGCACTGACAGAGGAGGAGAGTTCACCGCTGCCAAGTTCATGGACTGGTGTGCAGACCTCGGGATCAAGAGACACCTTACGGCGCCCTACTCCCCACATCAGAATGGAGTGGTGGAGCGCCGGAATCAGACGGTGGTGGGGACTGCCCGATGCATGCTCAAGGGCATGGGGGTCCCCGCAGAATTTTGGGGTGAAGCAGTGACTACGGCTGTCTTCATCCTGAATCGATCGTTCACCAGGAGCATGGAAGAGGTGACGCCATACGAAGCCTGGTTCGGATCAAAGCCGAACGTCCATTTCCTTCGAGTCTTTGGGTGCAGGGCTCATGTCAAGGTCACTGCTCCGAACCTGAAGAAGCTCGATGACCGCAGCAAGCCTGTGGTCATGCTGGGATACGAGCCAGGCGGCAAGGCCTATCGCTTGTACGATCCGGCGAGCAAGCGAATTGTCATCTCACGCGATGTCGTGTTCGACGAGAACGCCCGCTGGTCGTGGAGCGGCGAGGGATCGGAGCCTCGCGCGATGGAGGAGTTCGTCGTTGAGTACCTCGTCGAGCCTGCTGCTGCCACGACTGCTCATGACGCCGCGACCCCGAGGACCTCGCCTGCACCTGCTGAACCACACACACCTGCGACGTGGACGACCGCCTCAAGCGCCTCCTCGTCCCCATCGACACCGAAGATAGCAGAACATTCTGCTGTCGTCACCAAGAGGTTTGCGACACCGCCAACGACCCCTGATCCAGAGTTGTTCGATGCTGGGGCGGATCTGGCTGGACCACACCGCTACCGCGCTGTCCGTGACCTGTACCTGTTGGAGGCCGTTGAACCTGAGTACGAGGATCTGTTGCTGCTCATGCCCCACGGTGAACCATCGACGTTCGCCGAGGCGGAGCAGGACGAACAGTGGCGTGCTGCGATGCGGGAGGAGCTGGCGTCGATTGAGGCAAACCATACATGGAGCGTCTCTGACCTTCCTGCAGGTCACAAACCCATTGGACTCAAATGGGTATATAAGCTGAAGCGGGATGCTGATGGGAATGTGCTGAAGCACAAGGCCCGTTTGGTGGCGAAGGGCTACGTCCAGCGGCCTGGGATCGATTTCGACGAAGTTTTCGCTCCGGTGGCGAGACTGGATTCTGTTCGCCTGCTCCTCGCCATAGCAGCCCAGAAGCAGTGGACAGTCCATCACATGGACGTGAAAACTGCGTTTCTGAATGGCGAGCTCGGAGAGGAGGTCTACGTCGCTCAACCACCGGGTTTCACTGGCTCCGGCGGATCGGGCAAGGTGCTGCGTCTGCATCGGGCACTGTACGGGCTGCGCCAAGCTCCTCGGGCTTGGAACATCAAGTTGGACGGGGTGCTGTCGTCGATCGGCTTCGAGCGGGCACCGTCAGAGCACGCGGTGTACACCCGAGGAAGCGACGAGAAACAGCTCCTGTTGGGAGTCTACGTCGATGATCTAATCATCACCGGCTCGTGCGGCATGGAGATCTCAAGGTTCAAGGAAGAAATGAGCTCGAGGTTCTCCATGAGCGACCTTGGGTTGCTCAAACTGTATCTAGGCATTGAGGTAGATCAGTCGCCAGCTGCAATCACCCTCAAGCAATCAGCATTTGCTGGGAAACTCCTAGAGAAGTCTGGCATGGCAGGTTGCAATCCTGTCCATGATCCAATCGAGCCGCGCCTCAAGCTGTCCAAGGTGAGTACAAATCCACCTGTTGATGTGACCATGTATCGAAGCATAGTTGGCTCGCTTCGGTATTTGGTGCACACAAGACCCGATATCTCCTTCGCCGTCGGCTTCGTGAGCAGATTCATGGAGGCCCCAACAACAGAACACATGAGCGCAGTCAAGCAAATTCTGAGGTACATTGCTGGGACTCAGAACTATGGATGTACCTACACTGCCTGCAAAGACGATGCAGGACCCCTGATGGGTTTCAGTGATGCTGATCACGGAGGAGATGTGGATGACCGGAAGAGCACGACAGGCTCGCTGTTCTTCTACGGGCGCTGCCCGATTTCATGGCAGTCACAGAAGCAAAAGTCCACTGCCCTTTCTTCCTGTCAGGCTGAGTACATGGCAGCTTCGACAACCTCGTGCCAGGCGGTGTGGCTTGGAAGGCTCATAGGCGAGCTATTTGCAAAGGAGCCTTCAGTCCCAATACTGTTCGTGGACAACAAGGCGGCAATCCAGCTCTGCAAGAACCCATGTTTCATGAGCGGAGCAAGCATATTGAGTTGCGGTATCACTTCATCAGAGAGTGCATCGATTGCAGTCAGATCATCATTGAGTTCATCAGCACCGCTGACCAACTCGTGGACATCTTCACCAAAGGACTTGGGCGTGTCAAGTTCCAGGAGCTTCGTGAGCGGATCGGCGTCATCGACATCAAATGAACTCTCTGCAACACCTAGGTTAGGAGGAGATTGTTGGATAACTAGGTGTCTCGGAGGGTTTAATCAGTTTCGTCAGAGTTTAGGACATGCAGTCGTTTTAGTGGTCTGCTGTCCACCGCACCTATTTTCTGTTTTTTGATTCAGTCTTAGCATAGAAGTAGGATCTTGCTGTGGACCAATCTCCAAGTCGTGGGATAGCACGACTTAGTCGGGGGAGTGGCGAATACCACGCAACCACGTTGTAATCTCATCCGAATAAAAGGAATGAAGAAACAGAAAAGCAGCAGACTGAACGATGCACAAAAAATTACTCTCTCTCTCATTTTGACTGGGACTCAGATTTCGATCTTGAGGGCTACAGCAGCAAGGGCCTGCTCTTGCACAACACATCGCGAACGACGCCACGCAGCGATGGATTAGGGATCAGTCGCCGCTCTTGTTGCTATTTGTCTCCTCGACCGCTCGACGGTTGCATCATAGTTCAGAGCAGCAATCGGACGACTCAACAGGCACGGGCGCTGATCCTTCCCAGTTCCGACCAGCGACGGCATGGCAGCCCGTGCACCTTCTCTTATTGGTTTGTTCTTCACGTGCCATGATGATTGATTTTTGTAAGAGTATGCTAATTTGGTACTCAACTTTGTGGATATTAATGCTGGTTTGCACTTCGGGCTGCAGATACAGAAATTGGAAATTTGTAATTGGGGATTTCGGGTGGGTTGAGGAGAATTGGTTTCAACCTCCAAAGTATTATTTCTTTGCACTATACTTTCCAAATCAGTCTATGAATTTATCTCTAATTAGCACTGTTATTTAGTTATACTTATAAATCATTAAATTGTAATCTTAGTTACATTAAATATCAGATATGAGGAGGTATTTGGCAAGTACCGAGAATGGAAATAATGCGCAGTTAGAACAAGAGCCACATGTTCATGTTGCCAATGATCATGATTTTGATCCTGCTGAAAATCTCATCTCTTGATCCCAATAATTCTTTCTCCATGTTTAATGTAGCAAAACTTTCTCATCTTGCTGAAATTTATAGTGTGGATTTCTCTTATGGTGATCGTGTAATATTGAGGGATCAACTTGAGACTTATGTTCTTCATTTGAGAAATCATGTTACCTTTTCTGCTTGCAAAGATGTTAAAAGTTTGGCTACACAAATGGTTGAAACAGAGAAGTACTTGGTTTTTCCATTGGTTTACAAGCTCATTGATTTGGCTTTGTTACCGCAAGTGTCAATGACATCTGTTGAGAGAGATTTTTCAGCAATGAAAATTATCAAGTAAAAAAATTGCACAACAAGATAAATGATGATTGGTTCAATCACTTGATGATATGTTACACAGAGTGGGAGATATTCAAATTAGTTGATGATGTTGTTATTACACAACGGTTTCAAGTCTTCAAGAGTCATAAAGGTTTTTTTTGCATGGTGTTATTAGTATTTTGAAATGGTATGTGCCATTCTTTTTAATATGAATAAGTCCTTATAACTCTGTCAAATAATAATTCTTATTATTCCTTTTAATATTGCAGGTCCTATTTTGGGTGTCTAAATGAACATTTGGATATCCTGATTTATGTTATGACTCCCATTGCCTAGTGAGCTATTAGTTTTCATATTTAATTGCATATTACGTTATTCAAAACTATCATGAATATTTGGTTCTTCAGTTTGGTACTTATATTCTAAATATATATCAAGATATCGTGTTGTGATTCTTGATTTTTTTAAACTTAGCTTACAACCCGCCCAGGCTCCTATTTTTTCTTGGCTCTGCCACTGCTTCCGATTATTGTCGGCAGCCGCAAACTCACTGGCTAAGGATATCATCTGATTGAGATCCAGCTTGTGATTGTCCTGCAGGCGCTTTAGCTTATGCCGGAGCAAGGTGCCCTTTTCCAATCCATCGATGTAGGTGTACATAGAAGTCTGATTGTGCACTCCTGCACATGAACTTTTCATATCTAGCCAGCGGGAGAGGTAGGCTCGAGATGTCTTGTCCTTTTCCTAGACGCACCGCTGCAGATCGCCGATAGTGCAGGGACGCTTGTATGTACCCTCAAAGTTTTTGGTGAATGCTTCATGCATGTCCAACAAGTTGCATATGGACTTCTCCAGCAAGTCGTCGATCTATTGGAAGGTGGTGCCCGTCAACATCAGTGGGAGGTACTTGACGGCGTGGTTGGGGTTTCCCCCTGCGATCTCTGCTGCTTCACTATAATCCTGCAACCATGTAGCCGGCCGGACAGTGCCGTCATAGGGCTTGATCGTCTTGTCAATCCAAAAACCCTTGGGGTAAGTTGTGGTCCGTATCACTGGGCGAAAACAATGTGGTCCCAAGTATTGTCCTTCTCGGACCTTGTGGATCTTGTTCAAACATGAACGTACATTGTATGGCTCCGGGTTTGCTTTTTTCTGTACACCGCCATGGGGAGGACTACGTGAGCGATGCAGTACTCCTCCGCCATGGTGGCTGCTGGGTGGCGACGGAGGCGTAGGTGGTCGTGCATTAGCCTTCTTGCTATTGCCCTGTTGTAAGCCCTCATGCATGTCGTGAATGCATGTCGGACGCGGAGGGTCATGGTGTGACCTACTCCTGTGCCTGTGGTTGCCACTGCGCTCTTCGTCATGACAAGGCTGCTCCATGTTGTCGTGGATGACGATGCAGCCCTAGGGCGTCAAGG
Source organism: Avena sativa (assembly GCA_916181665.1). Lineage (NCBI taxonomy): Eukaryota > Viridiplantae > Streptophyta > Magnoliopsida > Poales > Poaceae > Avena > Avena sativa. The sequence continues at coordinate 343,815,290 of OV702285.1, read as the reverse complement.
CGGAGGCATGCTCATGCGATGGTGATCTTTTGGCACTACTAGAAAAAAGGCTATAGGTAATCCACACATTCGTGGCTCACGTGGTTGAAGTGCCCCACGGGTAAAACAGGTGTGGCTCACCAGTGGGTAGTGTCCTACTAGTAACTAGATCAACGGTGGCACATGTTGTCGTAGTGTGCCACAGATATGTGTGGGCCAGGGGCCTGCTGGCCGCATGCCACATACCCGTAGCACACATGGGGTAAGTTTACTACGGTTGTGAGGGATAGCCGTAGCACACATGAGGCAAGTGCTCTACGCCTAAGTTAAGCCCCCTATGCTCCGTAAATGGGCAAACACATCTGTGGCACACTCCTGGCATGTGCGCCACAGTTGTTATTAATGTCTGTGGCGCACTGGGGCCATGTGCGCCACACATGTGTCGACCATTTTTTTGGCAACTCCACTTTATGCACATGTGACTATCCAGCACCCACACTTCACTTTCCCCTCCTTCTTCCTCCTTAGATCTAGTCGGGATCCTTCTCCTTCCCACCTCAATTTCTCCACTCATTAACCATTTTTAGCATGTAGAACTTTCCTTGGATGTTACATACATAATAGAGGAAGCTCTCCTTCCGGACAGGCCATCCTCTCGGTCGATCTCGCGCGCACCTCTCCTTTCCATCTTCTTGATCGGTCTCTCATCTCGGTAAGTTGTACATGTAAGGATGTGTTCATGTGTATATGGATGATATGCTCATATGTATGTAGAGGATCGATGCTCATGTGTGTATGGAGAGGATCGATGCTCATGTGTGTGTATATGGAGAGGATCGATGCTCATGCATGTGTGTATATGGAGAGGATCGTTGCTCATGCATGTGTGTATGGAGAGGATGATATGTTCATGTGTATGGATCGGTCTCTCTCTTGTGTTTGTGTGTGAATTTGTTGCCATTTGTTTTGCCAAAATGTTGATTCATTTCCATTTTGGACAGACTTTGGCATTTCACAAAGGTCCTTATTTTAGGATAGGTCATGCCTAAATTTTCTATCGACCATTGCATGCATGCATTGATTATGTGATTCTAATAAACTTTTAATTATACCGTGTACACCGCGCGGGGAAAAATGGTCCTCATAATGAGCGAAGGCATTGTGGCTAGATTTTTGAAATGTGCGACGGCCGACATGATATGAAATAACAAGACGGAAATAAGATGTCCATGAAGAAGATGCAAACTCAACTGGTTGATCGACCCAGATTCCGGGAATCTGCAGGCGCACCTGCTCCGCCATGGTTTCATGGATGGATACACTCGTTGGATAAGCGATGGCGAAGAAGATGGAGACGGTGAAGGTGGGCAACATGACGATGATCATCACGTCGAGGATGGGCGAGATGATGAAGAGTCTCCTGGAGATGGTGAAGGTGCGGAAGCAGACCGGGATGATGATGATCTTGATGCCGGAGGAGCAAACGACAATGGAACAACATCAGGCTGGGTACGGTACCCTTATGTGCAAGATCTGCTTCTCAAGCAGACGAGTAACGCCAGGGCTGCCGCTAGAGAGAAAGCCAAGCTTGCGCTACTTGAGAAAGACGTGGTTACTCCATTGTATGAAGGATGCAGGCCCGATGATACCCGGTTGAATGTAACGCTCAAGGCTATGGAGATGAAGGCAAAACACAAATTGAGCGACACAAGCTTCAACGATATGATGGCATTCTAGCACGATCGTCTTCCGGAGGGGAACACGTGTCCAACTAGTATCGAGGACGCCAAGAAAATCGTATGCTCTCGATCTACCGCATGTTAGATACCACATATGCATCAACGATTGCATCATTTATCGTGGCGAGGACGCAGAGAAAACCACATGTCCGGTGTGCGGCGTGAGTCGATACAAGAAAAGGAAGAAAGCACCTCGAAAAGTGGTATGGTAATTTCCTATCACTCCTCGTCTGCATCGCTATTTCGCGGACCCTAAGGAAGCGAACCTCATGTGATGGCATGCAGAAAGGAAGAAGCCAGGAGATGACGATGACCCCAAAAAGGACGAGTTGCTGATGCACCCTTCACATGCTAGCCAGTGGAAAGCATTGGACCTCGAATTCCCAGAATTCGGTGGAGATTCGAGGAACATCAGGATTGGTGCAAGCACCGATGGACTCAATCCGTTCGGTAGCCAGAGCAGCACGCACAGCACTTGGCCCATGTTTGTATGGATGTACAACCTCCCTCCATGGCTGTGCATGAAGAAGAAGTACATACAAATGAGTATGCTAATTCAAGGGCCGAAACAACCTCGTACCGACATCAATCTGTATCTCGGGCTATTGAAATAGGAGCTAGCCACGTTATGGGAATCTGGAGCTAATACTTACGACGCCATCGCACAAGATTATTTCACTATGAGAGCCGCGTTGGTCACTATGGTGCAAGACTATCCAGGTTGTGGGTATATCTCGGGGCAGTTTATCCAAGGATTCTCCGCATGCGTTAGGTGCATGGATAACACAAGCTATCTCCAACTAGAGAAAGATCCAGGGTATTCTAAAACCGTGTTCATGGCGCACCGGAGGTGGCTCGGCAAGAATGATCCATGGAGAATACATGGAGATCTATTCGATGGAAAATCCGAGACCCGAGGAATCCTAGAGCAGAGGAGCAGCGAAGAAGTGGAAGAATTGCTAAAAAACTGGAAAGATTGTCCTAAGCCTAGAAAAAAGCGAAAGAGGCAGCAAGACAAGCCGCTGCTAAAGGTATGGAAAACAAGGTCTATTTTCTGGGAGTTGCCATACTGGAAGTTTCTGTGCATGCCTCATAGCCTTGACATCATGCATATCACGAAAAACTTGTGCGAGAGTCAGGTCACCACCATAATCAACATGCCAGATAGGACAAAAGATGGTTCGAAAACAAGGCATGACCTGATATTCATGGGCATCCAGAAGGAGCTTCATGGAGGACGCACTACTCCTGATGATCAGGAACATGACAATGATCATGAGTCAGAGGCGACACAAGGTCGTCGGAAGGGTAAAAAGTTCAAGAAGAACGAATATTACTGCCCTCCTTCTTGCTTCACTCTAAGCCAGGATGAGATCAAACAATTTTTCAAGTGCCTTCTAGGAGTCAAATTTCCTTACGGCTACGCGCGCAAGATAAGTAGATACCTAGACGAGGCGAAGCAGAGGTTCAGTGGCATGAAGTCTCACGACTGTGCCGTGCTAATGACGCAGGTACTTCTGGTTGCACTAAGAGGGATAATGGACGAGCACTTCCGTGAAACGTTGTTTGGCCTCTGCAAGTTTTTTGACGTCATCTCTAGAAAGTCGATTGGCGTGAATCAGCTCGGGAGGCTACATGAGGAGATCATGGTGATACTATGCGAGCTTGAGGTCTACTTCCCGCCCGCATTCTTCAACATTATGGTGCATCTTCTGGTCCATGTCGTGGAGGACATCGTCCAACTCGGGCCGATGTTCCTCCGCAACATGATGGCGTTCGAAAGGATGAACGGACACATCAAAGGATACGTTCGCAACAGGTCCCATCCAGATGGAAGCATAGCCAAGGGCTTTCTGGCCAAAGAGTGCATCTCTTTCTGCATGAATTATCTAGACATCGAGAACCCTGTCGGTCTTCCCGTCAACAGGCACCTTGGCAAGCTCGACGGATCTAGTCACCGAGAGGGTCGTTGCGTACTGCATGCAGACTTTGATTGTCGACGCGCAGACTTTGATCGAGCAAACCTCGTCGCGCTATAGCATTTAGAACTGGTCTATCCTTGGGTACAAAAGCACAAAAGGTTAATCGAGAAGAAGTACAGTGACCGGGGCATACAGAGGACGCAAGGAGAAATAATCAAAGAGCACAACTCAGATTTCACACATTGGTTTAGGCAGACGCTCCTTGATAATCCCCTGTGATCGCATTCTTCTGACATGGAAAAGATCATATTCACCTTATCGCAGGGACCCATGCAAAACCTGGTGACCTATCAGGCATATGATATCAACGGCTACACAATATACACGGAGGAAAAGGACAACAAGTGTGATTATCAGAACTCAGGCGTAACGTCGGAATTCTACACCAATGACAACGTGAAGGAAAGATTCTACGGAAGGATCGAGGAGATCTGGGAGCTCGACTACTGTGGAGAAAAGGTGCCGATGTTCCATGTCAGATGGGCAAAGAGTGTCGAAAGAAAAAGACCGGTATTTCACAACCATGGTTATACCCGAAGAAGCCAAATCCAAGGCCACCGGTGTGAATGTGGCCACGAAAAATAAACTGTGGGTACTTGCTGGTAAAGTGGACCAATGTTTTTTCATTACCGACCCGACAAAGCCTAGTCATGTTGTCATGAGGAGAGGAAAAAGAAACATCATCGGAATGGATGGAGTCGCCAACGAGCAAGACTTCGACCAGTACGGCGATCCAAAGATTGAAGATGACGACAACTACGATGCAGCAACATACATCACAAGAAGAAAAAGGACAACCCTACCCAAAAAAGGTATCCCGTTCGAAAGAAGAAACATTAAAGTGTCGGGGCTAAATTATGCAACCACGATAAAGAAGGGAAAAAGATTGTAAAACGCTAGCTCAAAAAATATTGTAAAACACGTGGTCAAAAAAGATTGTAATATTCATGGACAAATTATTATTTAATTTAGTTATACTTTGAATCATATTTGTACCACTTTATGACATATATTACCACTTTTGGGTATTTTTGGAATATTTATAAGTAATTTAAAAACAAAACAAAACTTTTATGGCATATATCACCACTTTTGGGCATTTTTTGGAACATTTAAAATTATTTTTAAAACAAAAACAAAAAAGGTGGGCACCAGGATTCGAACCTGGGTGATCATAGGTTTAGAATTGTGCAGTGGGCGAAATCAGTGGGATAGGGCAGTGCTAGTGTTAACTAGAGAGGTGACCGCCCTCTTATGTGACTTGACCTACCCACTTAGGCGTAGCGCACCCTGGCCAAGTGCGCTACGGTTACCCGTAGCGCACTTGGACAGGGTGCGCTACGCCTAAGTGGGTAGGACTAGTTAACTGCGCCACGTCGTCCCTATCCTCCCCATCCACAGACAGATCGAGCATGAGCTCTCCCATCGACGCGTCGCCGCCTCTCCTCTCCAGCCTACAGCCCCGCCTCGCTAGGAGGAGGAGGATGAGGCCAGCCCCGCCTCGCCAGGAGGAGGAGGAGGCCGCCACGCGTCCGAAGATCTCGGAGGAGGAGGAGACCGTGGAGGAGCGTTGTTGTCCGCCCGCTGCTATCGCCCACGCGCTCATCGTCGTCCTTGTCTCAGAGGTGAGCGTCGCCTTCTCCCCTCTCTCCCCTCTCCACTTCTCGGTGGTGGAACTAGAGCACAGTGACTCCAACCCTAGCTTCGGGTTTCACCAAGTTTAGTACAAAATCCAAATTTAGTTGTAGGTTTAGGCTTGATTCATTGTTATCTTGATTTGTTAGCTTGATCCAAATCTAGCTTGTAGGTTTAGGTACTGGAGTTAGCAGTAGGTTAGATTTATTGTAGTTAGAAGTAGCTACTTTGCTTATATATACATGATCTAAATTGATCCACTTTAGAAAAAATAAAGTAAAGAGTAAATAAGAAAACAAAATATTTTGTCTCATAGTTATAAAATAGAGTTCTTTTTTATTTTATAGTATTACTTCTCATTATACTACTGGTAGGTTCGCTTGTAAGTTTGCTTGTAGGTTAGTTAGCAGTAGCTTGTAGTTAGAAGTAGGTTAGTTAGAAGTAGGTTAGCTTGTAGTTGCTGTAGTAGGTTAGTTAGCATTAGGTTAGCTTGTAGTGGCTGTAGTAGCTTGCGGTTAGCTTATAATTGCTGTAGTAGGTTAGTTAGCATTACGTTTTGATGTTTTATGCTGGAAGTGGCAAGATATGCTGGAAGTGGTCTCTTCCTGTAATTTGCTGAGTCCTCTTTTATTTTTATGTTGTTAAATGTTCAGTTTAGCTGCATCATGGAGTGTGAGATATATTATTGGTATCCTTTAATTTTTTGCCTTGTTACCAAAGACAAACCAAGTATTGATTCTTGTTTTCATGCATGTGAACAAATTTTACCTGGAGTAACTTCGTTGTCCTTCATAACCACAATTATAGGAGCTACCCCTGAAACTAAAAAATTGTCCCATTGTTCTGTTATGAATTCCTACCCCTGAAACTAAAAGAGAAGTGCTTTCATTCTATTGTTGTTGTCAATTGCAGCAACTAAATTCTTTATTTGCTGTTGTCAATTGCATGGGTTTTATTTGCTACTATCAATTATTTATTTGTAGTAAAATGGAACTTTGATGTCATTTGCTTGCTATAAGTTACTTGCTGTCATTTGCTTATATGTTGTAGGATTGCAGCAAATGACAGCAAGCATTAAAGTGCACTTGGTTATGAAGCACTTGAAATTGTGCTTGTGCTTGTATGAAGCACTTTCTTATGTCATGTATGCAGGTTCTTGTATGAAATGAGTCCTCATTTTTGCAGGAATATTGATTAACTTCCGTTGCGGCAGAAATTGCGCACTCCTAGTTTAAGAAAATTAGCAAAGGCCATGCTGGATTTTTTCGTGCACTTTATTACTAATCAATTATTTGTTTTTATTAGTGCAAATATGTGTGACAACGACGAGGCTGGCTGTTCTAAGCGCATCAGCACTGAAGGAAAAGTCAGACCTCCGAATAAACAATTGACATTCTGGGAGGCGGCCCAGCGGCTAGAAGACGATGAAGAATACCATCCTTCGAAGAGCGAGGACGATGAGATGGAAGACGCGGAGGAAGAAGCCAAAGGAACGGCCGATGATGAAACCACTGATGGCGGCGAGGGAATAGGGAGTGGTAGTAATCCTCCTAAGAAGAATAAGAAGAAGAAGAAGAAGAAGAAGAAGAAGAAGAAGAAGAAGAAGAAGAAGCAGAAGGAACAGCGCCCGAACAAGGTCGGCACCGTCAGAGAGGAAATTACCAAAGTGAGCCCAACAGGGGTTCCTTTGGGGCCCGACCTTGTCGTCAGAGGGTACGGTAGGCAAGTGGCGGCGATCACCCGGACAACCATCTCGATCAACACTGAGAATCTCCGGCATAAAGATAATGGCCACTTGCGCACACTCCTCTTCGAGAAGCTGCACGCAAGATACAAGTTCCCCACTGAGTATCGGAACACAAATTATAATGGGAATAAAGTAAACAAATCCGCCCTCACAAAGATGATAACCTCCCTGGCCAGCTGGAGAACCCGGATAAAGAATAAGATCTATAAAGAAGGCAAAAGTCTCTAGGAGATCTAGAAGATTGACCTGCAGATCACCGAAGATCAGTACCGGGAGTTCAAGGACTGTTACGAATCGGAAAGAGCCCAGGCCTCGAGTAATCTGGGAAAGGTGTTGCAAGCGATGAATATAGGTCACCACCATCTCGGATCTGGTGGATACAGAACCACGGAGGCCAAATGGGATAAGGAGGACGACGAGTATAGAGCTAAGGGGATAGCTAACCCCTTTGTGAAATTCGAAAAGGGGCAGCTTCGAAACTTCATCAGGGCACGTTACCATGTGGACCCAAAAACCAAACAACTCACCGCAGATCCTGCGGTGAAGGAATTCGAGGAAATTGTGGTAAGTAGTTTAATTATCGCGGATCAACTCGATTGCATTCGAATCGATGAAGTCGGGTTTCTAAACAGTTTATTGTTACTTCTTCTGCAGGAGGAGGAAATTATTGCTAGTCATGGATCGCAGGGTTCCTCATCCCAGGGGTCGATGGCTGCCACCCGGTGGGATAAATCTTTTAAAAGGGCGATAAACCGGGCCAAGAAAATCACGCCGGTTACGAAGAAGCCGTCATCGGCTAGCCGTCTGGCCGGCCTCAGGGGTAAGAATTGGGTGGATCATTTTGGTCCACCGCCGAGGACGCGTGTGGCGCCGTCGAGAAGGAGCGAGGAGGAAAACCACGAGGTTCAAGAACTAAAGGAACAAGTGGCGTGGATCCCGTAGATCGTCCAAGACAACCTGGCAATCACCCTCACGTCCATCCTGCCTACCTTGGTGGAGTCAATAGCGAACTTGAGTACGGGTGGTCGACAAGGGTCGTGCCCGGTTCCAAGCATGGTCAGCAGCCACTCGAACAACGCAGCACGGACAAATCAGGCGAATTATGTGTTCGTGACTCCGCCCGCTAGCACCGCGGCGCCGGAAGTGTTGGTGACTCCCCATGCCATCACCGCGGCGCCGGACATGTTGGTGACTCCCTCTGCCATCGTCGCAGCAGCGCCAGAGCTCCAAGCACCCGGTAGGGAGAATACACCGTCGGCCGGCACCGTGCCATCAAGCAGCCCCTCCGTCTCTTGCACGCCCATCATTGTATGCAGTGCCTCGACATTAGCCGATCTCGACGCCATCACGGTAAACAAATTGCTTTACCGCCTTTCACGACATCTATTACTCTTCTGGCATCTCTCTGATGCCGTACATGTTTTCCACAGACGGATGTTCCTGCACTCTCTTATGCTACGTGAACAACGAGCTGAGGGATGTTGCCAAGGATATCATCGTTCAACCCTTGCAGCGCACGTTCCACTCAAGGCTGATGCCAGATAGCGTGTATAGGGTTAAAATTAGTCAGGTGCTAAGGGGCTACGACGACCTGGAACCTCCCATTCAACCCCCAGGAGCGGATGAAGAAGAGTCGGCTGTCCTCAAAAGTTGCTTCCGCTTATTCTTGCAATGGCCAAAGAGCATGATTCGTTTGGGGACGGGGGGCCATCACGCCACAGAGAACAGCACTTCCTGTCATGCCAGCGACAAGCGGTGGCAAGGCCCCCTTACCGCCCTCGTTGTCACCTCCACGCGGTGGGTCGGATGATCATGTTGATGATATGCACATGGCGCAGGATCGAGCCGAGGACGACGGAGACTTCAATGATCAGTTCTTCAACACTCAGTTTAGCAACGAAGACCCAGGTGGTGGCCCCATAGAGAAACCCACTATCATCAAGCGTCTGTTTGGTTCTCAGGAGACGCCTCCAGCTTGCGCCTTCACCGAGCCAGCTGATACAACCAACCGGTCCTTTATTATAAGCCTTGACACACTACATAGGGCGGCCGGTGCTCAGATTGTGGTGCATGCCTGCTCTCCAAAAGGAAAAAGGCCAGGAAAATAAAATCTAGCAGCTCAAGCCAGCCGGTGGCGTCAACTGCGAATCCGATCAGGTTTCGGGACGGGCCACCAAGACCCGAGGGTATTATGTGGAGGATTCATGTGGCGGGTGAGCCCACGCTACCTAAGAATTTGTGGAGGCTCGCCAGTTCAGAACTGAAGAGTGTGCATGACGGTGTGCTGATGGTAGAGAGATGCCTTCTGGCAGAGAAAGATCCCTCGCACCCGATATTCGTGGTTAAGGTGTCACCAGGCTTGGGCTTCGTCGACAATGCCCCGTGGATCTGTTCTTCCTTCGGTTTGATGACATCTTCAATATGTTCCACCTATACCCGCTGCACTATACCATGGTCTGCCTGTTTTCTCTCAGCCTGGCCATGCAGATCATTAGAGAGAACACACCGGGCTTTGCTATAGTGGACCCCTACTACATGTGTGACGACTGCTTGGGAAGCGCCGTTGAACGACATTTCTTGTCCTCGTACCTGAAAAGAATCTTCATGGCGAACAAGACAAAGGAATACATTCTCGTGCCTTACTTTCCCGAGTAAGTCATTATTCACTCGCCACCATCAATGGGCTTTATTAGATTATCATCTTCTCTTTCCAACACATTCCATTTGAATTTTTCTGTGCAGAGATGAACACTTCACACTCCTCTCCTTATCGCCTAAGCATTCGCATGCCACTTATTTCGACTTGGGGAGTCTAGAAAATAAGAAAAAATATGACAACATCAAGGAAGTTCTGGATGATGCTCTCACTGGCTATGCCTCGACGGAACGCACCATGGTCGTGCGTAAGAAGGTCAAGTTCGGCAGGAACGTCTTCAACCACGTAACGGAGTTCCCCTACATGAAGCAGCCGGAAGGAAGTAAGAAGGAAGCCTACTATGCAATCCATCATATGAGGGCGTTCCTACTAGACCAACAGAATTCTACGCTGCCAGATCATCTCAAATAGTGGGCCGAAGCCAAGGCCAAGATCACTAATTCAGATATTAGACAAGAGAAGTATCGCATCCAGCAGTAGTTTGGGGCAATCATCTTTCGTGATGTCATGACTTCGGGGGGATCTTTTACGGAGGAAATCTCCTAAATAACCGTGACATAGAAGATCGCCTAGAGATACAGGGTGACTATAGGAAGTTCATGACGAGACAAGACATCCTCCTGTTCCCTGAGCCGAGCTAGAAGGCTTGATGTTGGCCTAGTTATAGTTCCAAACTATAGATGACCTTTGTGTGTGTGGACAAGTGTACATGCTACTACTTATCTTATTAGTTTTATGAATCATCGCTTACTTCTTTTGCTTATTATTATTATATATGAATCAATTCTTGGTTTTTTTGCTTACTCTTTGGTCCTTTGCTCACTTTGGTCCTTCTTTTTTCCCAACTTTATTAGTCTTTTATCGAGAATGCCGATGATTGAAATGTCGTGGCACACTATATATGTGAATATGCTATGACGGGATTGTGAGCCTTGTGATATGCACAAGTCCAGGTCTTGTGCATCCTACTTGGCTCACGTTCCGTCGTAGCATATTCCTGTGTCCAACGACCTATGTATATATAAGGCATTCTTTTTGAGTTACTTTGGTCTTTTTTGAGAATAATGCCAATGATTGAAATGTCGTGGAACACTATATATGTGCATATTCTACGTGAGCCTTGTGATATGCACAAGTCCAGGTGTTATGCATCCTACTTGGCTAACTGTTCCGTCGTAGCATATTCATGTGTCCAACGACCTATGTATATATATGAGGCATTCTTTTTGAGTTACTTTGGTCTTTTTCAAGAATAATGCCGATGATTAAAATACCGTGGCACACTATATATGTGAATGTGCTGTGACAGGATTGTAAGCCTTGTGTTATGCACAAGTATAGATGTTGTGCATCTTACTTGGCTTACAGTTCCATCATAGCATATTCATGTGTCCAACGACCTAGTTATATATGAGGCATTCTTTTTGAGTTACTTTGGTCTTTTTCGAGAATAATGTCGATGATTGAAATGTCGTGGCATGCTAAATATGTGAATGTGCTATGATGGGATTGTCCGCCTTGTGCTATGCACAAGTCCAGGTGTTGTGCATCCTACTTGGCGGACAGTTCCGTCGTAGCATATTCCTGTGTCGAACAACCTACTTATATATGAGGCATGATTTTTGAGTTAATTTGGTCTTTTTGAGTTGGGAGTACTTTCTATAAGTGTATCTTCATATGCGACTTTAATTATACATCTTTTTTTCAATCACGGGTTAATTATTATTGCCAACTTGTAGATGACGTGGTACGTCGTGTACAAGGGATGGGTTCCCAGAGTCTACGATGATTGGGAAGACTGCCGGAGACAGGTGCACCGTTCAGCGGCAATAGCTACAAAGGGTACAACACTATGGCAGAGGCGGAAGCTAGATACACGCGCTATCTAGCGGAAGTTAGGACGAGGAACCGGATGAAGAACTACACCTTCGTCGCGTTGATGCTTATCGTCTTTGGTTGTTTATCCCGCTCTTGTTTCTAGCTAGTTTAGATATCTAGGCGAGCTTCCGAGCTATAACTTGTTCGAGACACATGTATTCGCATGTCACCAACTATTTTGTAACTTGATCGAAACAATGTAACTTATACTATGTATTCATGTATGAGACTTATCTATATGTATTTATTTCAATATTGTTTTGCAAATTGTGTATTTATATATATAACTGTATATCTTATATCTATGTGTGTATATCCGCCTGTAATATTGTATATAATTTGTATTTTATATCATCTGGCTCAGAAATTAAAGAAAAAACAAAAAATATGCCAGTGGCGCACATGGCATGGCTCTAGTGGCGCACTACAACTAAAGCGCACATGTGCAGATCAGTGGCGCAATGCCATGTGCGCCACAGGAAACAATACCCGTAGCACACCTGCCTTCCAAGCCGTGGTGCACTGGTAGGTGCGCTACTACTATCTCGATATATCTGTAGCGCACCAGGAAGTGGCCCATGACTTGCTTTCCATCTTTGTCAATGTATGTCTTAGCTTGCGCCGGTTTCGAAGATCCCACCCCAAGTTGTGTCGTACATCGGGATCATTGACGACGTGAGCCGAACCTTTCTTGTTCTTCTCTTTCTTGAGTAGATTCTTGTACTGAGACTCCATGGCTCTAGCCGCCTCGATCGATTTATGCACCTTGGTCAGATCTCGGTCTAATTTTGCGCCTTGCTCCGTGATGGCCTGCACCTCCTCTAGTAGTTGCTGGCACTTCTCATCGAGCTAGACAACATTCCGTATATGGGCCACGGTCATAGGCTCAACGATAAAATTGTCGTACATCACTCTATCAGATGGACTGATTTGCGTAGCCGCAGACATAGATGGTGGTGGCAGCAGATTTGCAGAGTTGGCGTTTCTTGGTCAAGTGGGGAGTTCCTGCGGCTGTTGCACTGGGATAGCCGGAGGGGGCATGGCCTTTGCCTGAACATTGTCGGCGTTATTAGCTGGTCCGTTCCCATTTTCCTACGGCTTAGGCGGAGATGCTTCGATTTGATCTTCTTCCATCACACTCCCGATGGCGACGAACCCCTGATGGGATGTGCGGCCTTGTCGGCTCGCTCCTCGCGGTTGATCTCCTGCTCCATCCCCTTCATGGCAGATTCGAGCTCTTCCGGGTTGACGTCGATCTCCTCCCAGTCTATGCTGATGTCGGCATAAAGCGCGTCCAAAACAGAGTCGAAGGGTGTGGGAGATTCTTCAATGGCGAAGAAGATGTTGAGGAAGTGGGACCATTAGGTGGCGGCAGTGGTTGAAGCGGTGGCCCGGATAAGGTCATAGGGTCGGCCTGGCCCACGTCATCATAAGTGGAAAAATTGTTAACATTGTTGACCATCTGCTCGAAAGTAAGGGTCCTTGCGGCCTGCTGCCTCCTGAGTGTATGCCGGAGAAGTGTGACGCGCTCAAGCCCTTCGAGGCATTGGTAGATTTCTTCATTATTTGGGTAGCCCTCCAGGTCAGCTCGTATCCGGAGCCATCTGTTGATGATGATTCCCATGAGTATAAGTTGATGTAGACGTCGTCTGTATTGGCTTTAGAATCTAGCAAGGGTTAAGACGATACGTTGAGTACGAGCGTACTCAGCAAGTTCACTAAAAAGGAGTGTTTGATGCACTATATCTACAGCCACAGACCATAGGTCGTAGGCAATGCAGGTTTTCGTAAACATTTCTTCAAAGGTTGATTTTACTCTGAAAAGCTATGTCCATCAACCTTCATAGGTTTACCAGAACTTTCATGGAGTTCCTTTCCTGCCGCGTCCGTAGCTCCTTCCCGGAACAGGGAGTAACAAGTTACAGTTCTTACACTCTATAGAGGTGCGTTACTTTACCCATGAGAGATCTTAGCTTTGTTGCACATCCGAGTTGCAGGATTGTTCACACTTTGTTGGTGTGAGGCCCAGACTAAGGTACAAGCCAATCACTGCCCTCTTCACGAACCCACATGTCTACACGATCCTTCGGGGCTGACTACACCTCCGTTAAGCCCCCTCTCGGGCAAGCTATAACCATGATGAGTTCCCGAAGACTCTATGAGTTGCTGATGCCCTGGAAAGTTCCATATAGGGCTGACTATACCACTGACAGCCACTCATAGATAATCTAGACACCAAAATCGTGGGGCCTAAGGGTTCCCACCCATATGCTGGATCCTCGCAAGGAAACACAGTGTCACGTTAAGGTCGTCACGTTAAGGTCGTCTTTCCTACACACGGAAGGAAAAGGATACAACTGACATCTCCGTCCAATTCCAAATCTCATGGTTAACGTGCAATATACGGCGCAAGAATCACTGCGACATTGGTTGTTAAGTCTTAGATAATATGTTCCTTTACCACTGAAACTTTCAAAGTAGGTTATTACCTCATGGTAAATAACTTATATTCTTTTTATTATGAAAATAGTGTTTGCTGATCTTTTTGAAATGCGGGTGCTGACAACACTGAATTTGCAAATACTTTACAGAAAATAATCAAAGGACATGAGCAACTGTGAACTTTCCTTTTGTGATTGCAAGATTATGCACTCACGGTCTTCAAGACAATATAAGATCCAATATCTGAAAGCAGCATCATTGGTCCGGTAAGGACTAATGTTAGAAGAAGCAATATGTTATTATGCATAAGTAATGCTATGAATTTTTTATAAAACTCCCGAAGTAAATCCCCAATAGTATAAGTGAATTGAACTTAGATGATTTCTTTAAGATTATGTGTGTCTTCAGGTTTAATTCACAAGATAATATATCTAAAAGAAACTTAAGATTAACACACATGACATTAAAGTAAGGTCTAATAACAATATATAATTGAGGTTAATTGATATTATGTAACTAGTACGATAGTCTATGTTTTAGGTGGTGAGCAGTTGAAAGAAACTATTATGGAATTGTGGTTTGAAGTGGCAAATTAAAAGAATAACTTTTGAAGACATTTTTTATTATACCTAGTTAATTACTACCAAAGATTATTAGAGTATAAACTATTAAAATATAATACAAATGACCTTGAGTTACTATACTACTGGCTTGTTGATTATTACACCACAGCTAACTATAAAAAATATAAACGAATTAAAACATAATGTGCATGGCATTACCAAGTTTTAAGATTATCCTAAGCATAATCAAGGATGTGAGTGAATGATGTGTTAAAGTGGAGTTGTAAGTCATTGTCTTACACTTGGCATATGATTTCAAAAGAGTACTACTTGATTACAATATTAATCACTCGGGCTCTATCATAAGATATGGTGATGTTATTGAGGTAGATGATATTTGGAATATGGAACTTATCCTTTAAGAGTATAATATCACCAAGTGGTAACAACTTAGTTAGGTTGAATTAGTGAGAAGGTACAATGGCGATTTGATTTGGTATCATGATCCTAAGGGTACACTGTCAACACCCGGATTTTTAATCCCAGATGCCTGTTATGCCATACATCACAATCCCAGGATTACCATTTTTGCGAGACATAACAGATTTGGATACCACAGTACATCATCCATTACAAACCATACATAAGGTCTTACACAAATAAGGATCTCATGATCCAGTTCTTAATACAACTCAAGCAGCGGAAATACGTAATAATAACGGTAGCGTAGGCGAAGATCCATCTTTGAGGTCATAGGCAATACTGACGATGGGAGATGATCCTAGTTTTCGTAACCTTCTTGGGGTCCATCCTCCAGGTACTCCTCTTCATAGTTTGGCCACGGGAATAGCCAGGGACAAAGCCATGAGTACTCTTTAAGTACTCGCAAACTAATACTAACAAGTGAAGGGGGTTTTTGTAATAGGACACTAAGCTCTATGGTTCTTTTGCAAAAAGCCACATTTACATCTACTAAGTTCAGAAGTAAGAAAATCTAGTTGAAATTTTATAACACCTAAGTGGGAACTTGTATTTCATATCACAACTTTGTTGTGGTCAAGTCAAAGTCTCAATTCATTTCATAAGTCATTTTGAAAACATCTGACGGGGGAACTGTATGGCCATCCAACTGTCCATAACCGCGGACGCGGCTATTCGAATAGTTTGACACTCTGCAGAGATTGTACACTTTCACCACAACATTCGATACATCCGTCAGGAACAAATCCTGAATTCACCATACTCATTATGCGGATAATCAATCCTAACCTTTCAATTACACGCCCTAGTATAAGCACCTCTCCTATTAGTTTGGCCTCCCAACCATGACCAACTGTTATCTTTGGGTACTGCACAGGTGGACAATCTTCACAAGGTAGCCTCAGCTCAGACCTTGGCCGTGAGGGAACCAATACTAAGGTATATAAGTTTCTAGTCAAGCCCTACCATCATTCTAAGGTTTTCATAACCATTTTCACCAAGTAATCCCATCTAAAGTTGAACAAGTTTTATGCTTAGCACTAGCATCTACAAGTGGGGGTGAGTACTCATGAGGGGTGGTAAACTAGTGGAGTTTCAACTAAGTTCAATCTTATGCCTTGGGATGACATCAAGATTATCTAGCTTAGGCCAAATTTTATGCTCTTTATGCAACCTTCAGTTATCTTTCTAGAATCTACAAGTCACTTAAGTACATTCTAAGGAAGTAGCTTTGATAAAGAAATAAAGTAGAAAGATGGCAAATAAAACTAGGAGGGGGTATCAAGTGGGTATGATCACATATGCTTAAGGCATATAGTTGGCATGGTAAGTAGGTATTTGTTTGCATCAGTAGAGTATCTTGCAAGTGTTAGCTTGCTCAATTAACTAGTAGTATTAGGCTTGCATATTTGCAAGTATGAGCTTTCTAAGGTAATAGCTTGCAAGTATTGGCTTGCCTTGTGCAGAGAAGTGGTTGAAGTTCTCCTCGGCTTATTCTTCGTAGTATCCTCCTTCCTCCTCATATCCTTGGTCGGTACTAGCGTCTGTAAATAAATACAATGTACAAAATCACCAAACAATACTTAACTACTTGCAATCATCACATAAAGGGGTGCTATATATGATCTAGCATCATCACTAACCTTACAAGACTAAGGCACTTGACTTAATGATTTTTGTTTTAGAAAAGTAATTTCTACTCATTGAAAAACTACTTAAGATTTAATATTCTCCAAACCAAACATGGGATCATGTTGACACATGTCATCACCACATATTTTAGTCCATGGCAATGTGATTTAAAGTGGTGTCACAATTTAATAAGGTTCAACCCTTTTATTTTAATTAAATAAAGTGACTAGAAATGCCTATGTGGCATTCTTTTATTACTTGAACATTATTTCTGTAAGTAAACCCATGTGTTTTTATATATTCTGAAAGGTATGATCAAATATGATTTTTGAGAGTTGGAATCAACTCAAAAGCTTTTATGGTTTAAATTTGAAAAATGTTTGAATGCAAAAAAGGTTCTGCCTTGTTATTTTTACCAAGGGTGCTCTACAGATCCAAATGATTAAATCCAACGGGCTTGGATTCAGCATTTCAAGACCTTTCTAACAAAATTGATTTCATTCAATTTGGTTCACTGAATCAAGCTGGGTTGATTTTTGAAACTAGGTGCAGAATTGTGTTTGAAGTAAAATGGAAAAAGTTAAATTCAAACGAATGGGCTGCGCGGGAAACGATACTGGACCGGCCTGCTAGGCACAGCGCTTACGCGGGCTTGTTAAGTTGTTGTCCCCACGCGTCAGTGAGACGAGGGGGTGCGTAGCGGTACGGGGCAACGTGGACCGTGGGATCTTGTTCTAATCTAACGTCCCTGGTTCATCGTCCACATCGGGCAGCGCCGGCGAGACAGAAACCTAACGCAGCAGGTGGGGGTCGTCGGGGGCTCACCGGGGCTCAGGCGAGGGTCGGCGAGGCGGGCGAACGACGAAGTCGACGACGGCGAACCTCCTGGTACCCGCAGCTTCTTCTGGGGTGGACGAAATCGATGGTGCCCTTCTTCTCCAGAGGCGGCCTGCTCCGACCAAATTCCGGTGATGCACTGCTCGCCTTGCTCCGGGAACAGGGTGGAACGATCAGTGAGGAGAGGGGAGTAGAATGGTGTGAAGAGTTTGAGCGGGGGAGGCCTCTATTTATAGTCTCGATGACGAGACCGAACGGGATGGGCAGGCGACGGTGGCGACATGGCTACGGGCTGCTAGAGGCATGGCCGGCGGTGGCGATCGATCGGTGGTCTCCTGGCGATGCTCTACGGCTTTAATGCGTGTGTAGGGGCGGTGGCAAACGGTCTGGAACATGTGATGCTCTGCGCGGCAGAGGCGGCGTCTTCGACAGCGAGCGGTGGCTGTGAGGCATGGGGCGGCGAACGGGGATGCCTGGCGGTCTCATGGGACGGTGGTGATCGTGTATGCACGCGGCGAGGGCGGCGTGCGGTCTATGGGCGTGTGTCGAGGGTGGCGCTCTGGCGCACGCTCGGCATGGTTGACAGAGGCACGGGCGCGGCGTTCCTGGGTGCTCTGGTTGATGTCTTCGAGGCAGGGCTGGTCGAGAGGGGGCGGTGAGGCATGGGTGATCTCCCAGACAAGGTTGGCATGGCTAGTTCCTCTCCTAGCTTGCTGTCTACACTGGGGTGGCATGGTGAGCTTCGGCTGTTCCCCATTGATGACATTGCCAAGCTTACAGTGGGGCTAGATGTTTACAAAAAAGCTAGATGATCTACTAAAGCCTAGTAGCAACCAGAGAGGGAACAAGTTAGGCTCAAATCACTGCTCCAAATAGTGTTTGGATTTTGTTTGATTTGTATCTGCAAGGTGTTTGATGAAATGGCCGCATGAATTCAAGTTTTAAATTTTGAAAAGATTTTTGGTGGGTGTGCTAGGTTGGTGCTGGTGAGTCTGCAGATGCTTGGGTTTTGAAAGTTGAGCTTTTTTGAGTGGTTTTTAAAAAAGTTGGATCTTCCCATATGATATAGATTCAATTTTCTACTATCCTTTAAACTATGCATTTGAATGTTTCTGGATGATCACAAAGTGGGCCTTGATACTTTGTTATGAGTACTATCAAGGGGTGCAAAGATCTAAACAAGTTTCTGTTAAGTTCTGAAAGTTAGAGACAGCCAAAGTAGGCATGGGAGTTAAATTGGCCAAAATGACCATTTCCTTATTTTGTTTGTTTTGATTTATTTGTCTTTGGGAAAGGTGTGGGGATTGTTTAGATGATGTTTATTTCACCTAAGAATCCATTTACAAGCAAAGAAACACACAAGAAAGGTCATTCAAAAGAATAAAATTTAGAATGCATACACAAATGCATGCTTTCATATTTTTATTTAGGAAAGTTTTTGTTAATCCTAAATTTTGATGATTAGAGTTTGATGATTCTAGTTTAGTATTTTTGGGATGTTACATACACTATTGGATAAACCACTAACAAGACATGGTGATTTTAGGTCTATGAGTTAACTTAATATCTAAAGATGAATTCTCTAATAAAACAATCAGTACAAAATCCTAGTTGTAATCTCCTACTTAAGACCCGATCGGAAAGGTCTTACAAACAAATATCAAACATGGATTCAAACAATTGGACTTGACTTGAGTTTGTGTGAGCATATGGCTTAAAGTGTGGCTCGAGTTTTAAATGTTTTCAAAGGTAAGTGCAAACTCATGTTTTAAATCATATAAAAAATACTTATAATTAAAGTTGAAATAATATTTTTACTATTTTCAAAAAATACTATACGAGAGTTTTAGGGATTTAATATTTTTCTAGAGATCTCGAAGTAAGAATAAATAGTAGTCCTATTATTATGATTAAAAAATAGATACAAATTTTTAGTTATTTATTTTCTTTTCTAGACCGATATTAGACTATTTGAATAAGAATTCTTTATAGTGTATTTTTTTGGTACATTCCAGTGTACGTATTAGTTGGTACAGAATACACACCAGAATACACTACTGTTACATACGCAGACATGTTAACAGATCAGTTAATCTATCTAGAGCTAAATGGATCAATTAGTGAGACTAGATGTTGGGCTTAATTAGACTAATTAGCACACCGTACACACTGCAGCGATTTGGGCTAAACCAAATCGTGCACACACTATGCAACACCATAGACGCATGCACGTATGCATCAGTGCTGGCAACCACAGCACATGCGCTAGACTTTGAATATCATATACGCAGGCTCGGTTTAATCGGAAATAATACACACGTGTACACGCATACGGTCACAAACATGTACATGTATACATGCGTGTACTCAGGCTCTTTCTTTCATCTCTCACACGCGCACGAGACGGACACGGTCTCTTTGCTTTCCTCTCGTTCCCCACCAGTGCTCGCACCGCCGCCTACCGCCGCCCTGGCCATCAACGACCACTCCCGGTGCCGCTCTGCCTCTCTCTCTCTACTCTTGATATCCCTCCGCTGAGGTCCCCTAGCACCCGCGCGCTCGCCTCCTCGGAAGAAACCCTAGGTTGCCGCCCCACGGTTCTTCCCGGCCATCTTCGACTCTCCGGCGCCACCGCACGCCGGCGAGGCACCGCTCCGGTCCTCTCCGCCATCTCCACACCGCCGCCAAACCAGCGCCGCCTCAGATGCTCGCCAACGCGGCAAACCCTAGCCGAATCGGCTCGGCTTATGGTGCTGCTTCTGCGCACCCATGCCTCCTGCTGCTCCGGCCAGGGGTTGGCCATGGCCTCCTGCTACGGTGCAGTGGTAGGCTGTGACTTCCACGGCCTCTTCCTCATCTACGGCTTGGCTACTACAGTCAGATAATTTCTTCTGTGACCAGCTTTCAAGTTGATGAACTAATTTAGGTGTAGGAGGATTATAGGGATGTCATGGTTGCGATGATGATTTCTTGGACATGTGCCCTGGTGCTAGTGATGAACTGCTGCTGTCTAGGTTAGGTTTGTGATTTAGTTCATGACAAATGAACCCTGGTTCATGGTATATGGTTTTGTCTATTTCTCTTGATCAATTGCTAAAGGTTGATTCTTTGTATGATGCTCTTGTTTGGATGATTTACTCATCCAAGCATATGTGGTTTTTGTTCTAGTGTTATTGCTACGAGTAGAACTTGTATGAATAGATTCTCTATTCTATTTACCAATCTGATAAATAACTCCCAGATCTATTTGTACAAGATATTATCTATAATTAACTTGGCTATATGCATCCACACAAACATATCTCAAACATGAGTGTATGTGAAGTGCACAAACGAATATAGCTCATTTGAGCATGACGAATATATATGGACAGCACATACAAATAATTATTTAGTGTGCAATAAATTATACGACTTCATATATCTTATTTTAATCCTGTTATGTAAGTGTAAGTATGTGGAGAGTACGCTTGAGCTAATAGTTGCTTCCTAAGATGTATATGAAAGTTGTATAGTAGTTTTTTATACATGCTTCTTCGATGTAACTTAATTCTTGTTGTTCAGAAGTGAATTTCCTGGTATATATATTGTAGAGTGATTATAGCTTATGTTGGCTGGCTGTATTTTATTTCAGGACAGGTTCCTCTAAGTTTCCGGTGATCATATGTTGATAGGACAAAGGTGTCCGATCTTTCGATGAGATGGCGATAATCGATTTGGTGGAGTCCGGGCTTGACGATCCGACTACACGTGCGAGCACGAGCGCAAATGCAATCGCTAGGCCAATCTCCTGGAGGTTACCGATCCTGCGTGAACACGATCAGCCTGACCAACGAGGGTCTTAATTTCTACCTGAAATCGAGAACAAGTAAGAACTAATATTGCAATCAAGATATTGCGGATTAAGAGGAAAGCTTTATTGAAAAGGTGGGATCCTGGATAGGTGCGAAGTACAAGAGGCCTCTGCGACGCTCGAGCCTTGGCGAAGTTGCAATGATGGCTAACTTAATGTCTAAACAAAATCCGAGTCTAGGGGGACGGCTATGGGGAGTATTTAAGGGCGAAAAGGTGGGGTTTCGGCCAGCCATGGAAGTGGTGGCCGAATCCAACCCTAAAAGTCCTTTTCCCCTCAAATACGGATTCTAAAAAGTGGCTAATTAAAATCCTGCGAAAATTGCATGGGCCTGGCCCAAAATAAAAGGTGTCGCAGCACCATATTAAGCTATGGACGAATTCGTAAAGTATTGATCTTGAATATTTCGTCCAAGCCTTCTTTCTTTATTATGGTGGCCTCAAAGTTCGGAAATCTTCATCTGTGGCCTTCTCTTGGATCATCACATGCTTGCTGCCATCTCCTTGCATGGCCATGCTCCAATGCTTGTCCCTCTCATCCATGCTTGGTCCATCATTCCTAAGAGTAAGAAATACATCTGATTTAGGCAGCATCATATTCTCATGTATGTGAGGAATAGTTCCAAGAAACGAAAGTACCTGATAGTTAAGTTGTTTGGCACGAGATCTTGTGATGGGTCCTTGTATGTGTGTTGCTGTAGGTACAACGGTTGTATCAATAAAAGGGATGTCCACATCATGCTCCCCTTCTTGAATTGAAGTCGTCCTCGACGCAATCTCATCTTCCTCACCAAAGTAAGGCTTCAAATCTGCAATGTTAAACGTAGGACTAACCATACCAAAGTCTGCAGGCAACTCAAGTTTATATGCATTATCATTTATTTTCTCTAACACCTTAAAGGGACCAGCAGCACGTGGCATTAACTTAGACTTGCGTAAATCAGAAAACGATCTTTACGCAAATGTAACCAAACAAGATCGCCAACATCAAACACAACATGCTTTCTCCCTTTATCCCCAGCAAGTTTATACTTAGCATTCATGTGTTCAATGTTATCTTTAGTAGTCTTATGTAAGTTTAAAATCATTTCAGCGCGTTGTGTAGCATCCAAATTATGTTGCACCGAAGAAGGTAAAGGCAATAAATCAATAGGTGCACGAGGAACAAAACCATACACAATCTTAAATGGGCACATCTTTGTGGTAGAATGCAGTGAACGATTATAAGCAAATTCTATATGAGGTAAACACTCTTCTCACAATTTTAAGTTCTTCTTTAAAACAGCCCGCAACATAGTAGACAAAGTTCTATTTACTACTTCAGTTTGACCATCAGTTTGGGGATGACATGTAGTACTAAAGAGCAATTTAGTCCCCAACTTAGCCCATAAACATCTCCAAAAGTGGCTAAGAAATTTAGTATCACGATCAGAGACAATAGTATTTGGCACACCATGCAAACGAACAATTTCACGAAAGAACAAATCAGCAATATGCGCAGCATCATCAGTTTTATGACAAGGAATAAAGTGTGTCATCTTAGAAAACCGATCCACAACAACAAAAATACTATCCCTCCCCTTCTGTGTTCGTGGCAATCCCAAAACAAAGTCCATAGAAATATCCTCCCAAGGAACACTAGGAACAGGAAGAGGCATATATAAACCATGTGGATTAAGGCGAGACTTAGCTTTTTGACAAGTAGTGCAGCGTGCCACAAATCTCTCAACATCTCGACGCATACGTGGCCAAAAGAAGTGTGCAGCAAGAACATCCTCCGTCTTCTTGACACCAAAGTGTCCCATCAATCCTCCTCCATGCGCCTCCTGTAACAACAAAAGACGAACAGAACTATCTGGAATGCATAGTTTGTTAGCACGGAACACAAATCCATCATTGAAGACGAACTTGTTCCAAGTTCTACCATCTCTACAATTCTGCAACACATCTTTAAAGTCAGCATCATGCACATATTGTTCCTTAATAGTTTCCAATCCAAATATTTTGAAGTCAAGTTGAGATAACAAAGCATAACGGCGCGACAAAGCATCAGCAATAATATTATCTTTACCCTTTTTGTGTTTGATAACATAAGGAAAAGACTCAATAAATTCAACCCACTTTGCATGACGATGATTCAACTTAGCTTGACTACGAATATGCTTCAAAGATTCATGATCAGAATGAATAACAAATTCCTTAGGCCATAGGTAATGTTGCCAAGTTTCTAATGTCCGAACCAACGCATATAATTCTTTATCATAAGAAGAATAGTTCAGACTAGCCCCACTCAATTTCTCACTAAACGTGGAATAGGATGACGATATCGAATAGTAATATTATTGATATCTCTACAATCAGTACACATGCGCGAAGAACCATCTTTCTTAGGTACCAAAATAATAGGAACAGCACAGGGGCTAAGGGACTCACGAATATGATCTCTGTCGAGTAGTTCCTGAATTTGGCGTTGTATCTTCTTTGTCTCCTCTGGATTGGTTCTATATGGCGCGCGGTTGGGCAACATGGCACCAGGAATTAGATCAATTTGGTGCTCAATTCCTCTAATAGGAGGTAGTCCTGGTGGTAGCTCAGCGGGAAAGACGTCCTCATATTCCTGCAAAAGGTTAGAAATAGCGGGTGGCAAAGAAGAAGGCATATCCTCAAATGAAAACAAAACCTCTTTGCAGACAATTGCATAACATTGAGTATTGTTTACATCTAGTTCAGCAATATCAATTTTATTTGCAAGCATACATGGACTCTTCAAACGAATTTCAGTAGCATGTGTAGAATCAGATTTAGTGTTCTTTGGTGGTATAAAATCTGCAGCAACAATCTGATTCTGACTTTTATTTTTCTCCTCAGTTTTAGCTCTACTAGCTCTAGCAAGATCATCTTTCAAAATCTGTTCGGGAGTCATAGGTTTTAAACCAATTTTCTTTCCATCATGCATAAGAGAATAGTGATTAGTTTTGCCATTATGAACAGATTCTCTATCAAATTGCCATGGTCTACCAAGTAACAAAGAACAAGCTTGCATAGGTACAACATCACAATCAACAAAATCAGAATATGTACCAATAGTAAAATGCACGCGTACCGTTCTTGTTACCTTGATCTTGCGAGAACTCTCAAACCATTGGATGTAATATGAATGTGGGTGTTGTCTTGTTGGAAGCGCAAGCTTCTCTACCATGTCAACACTAGCCAGATTATTACAACTCCCTCCATCAATGATGATCCGTATAGCTCTGTCCTTGACAACACCATGTGTTTGGAACAGGTTGTGGCGTTGATCTTTCTCAGTTTTGCTCAATTGCACACTCAACACACGTTGTGTAATTAAGCTCTTGTATTGATCAGCAGCTTCAGCTCCCATTACCTCTGTCTCTTCATTAGCATCAGAATTGTCTCCATCTCGAGCAGAAATAAGGGCTAGTGTATCTTCATCGAAGTCACTCGCTGAATCGTATTGACCATCTTCTCGCACCATCATCACACGTTGTGTTGTGCACTGTCTCTCAATATGACCAAAACCCCAGCACTTGCGGCATTGTATATCCTTTGTCTTACCCGTGGAAGCCATAGAAGATGCACTACGAGCAGGAGCATTGGATGATGGTGGAGGAGCAGCTGGAAATCTTGTGGTGGCCTTGGATGTGGTAGTAGCTGGTGGCGAATCACGAGGAGGCGCTGATTGTCGGGATGTCCAAGTGGATGTGCGACCTGCAGAATTATTAGTCCTCCTCCATGGTGTTTGACGATCCTGCACTTCACGTTCAGCTTTGCAAGCAAGATGAAACAAACGAGTGATAGAATTATATTCCTTATAATCTAAGATGTGCTGAATGTCCTTGTTTAATCCACCAAAGAAACGTGCAAGCATTTGTTCATTAGATTCAACAAGACCACACCGAACCATCCCCGTTTGCAATTCCTGATAATACTCTTCTACAGAATTTTTCCCTTGCTCTAAACGTGTCAGATTCTTTAGTAAATCACGTTGATAAGTGGGAGGTACAAAACGAACAAGCATAGCAGTTTTTAAAGCAGTCCAAGTACTAGGAATAGTAGTAGGATTTAAACGACAATACTCAGACCACCAAAGGGAAGCAAATTTAGTAAATTCACATGTAGCAGCACTAACACGCATATTCTCAGGATATTTTAAGCATGCAAAACGTTGTTCTACTTCCATCTCCCATGTAAGATATGCATCAGGATTATATTTACCCTCAAAAGATGGAATATTTAATTTAAGCTTTGCAACATGATCATCATCACGTACCGGTGGTCGAGCGTTGCGGTAGTAATGTCGGGGACGGCCAGCAAGAACCTGTGGAGGTTGTTCAACCTCCTCGTCAAACAGATCGTCGTCGTCGGGGTCGTAGTAGTACCCGTCGTCCGTCCCCAATGTCGCAGCAGCAGCCGCGGCGGAAGTCTGAGGTGCGTCAGCCGCAGCGGTAGCCGCCGGGGGTGCGGCGGCAGCCGAACCAGCAGTCCGACCCGTGATCGGAATGCACCGTGCGCCATGTGTGGGTGCGGGTGCGGGTGCGGGCAATCGGTTCAAAAGCTCCTTGAACCGAACGTCAAGCTTGGCGTTGAAGGATTTCTCGAGTCCATCGCTCTTGTCCACGGCATTGGTGAGCTTGGTGTCAAACTCCCCGAGGCGTGTATCCACGTCTTCAGCGCGACTGACCAAGAGCGCGGAGAAGTGGGCATGTAGTTCTTCGTTCGTCATTGTGGCAGGGTTCCGCGAAGTATCTGTCATGGTTAGTCCTTAAAAAGCACAGGTATATAGTACGGAAATATGGTGGAAGTCACGCGTAATCCCTCAAGCAATATACGAAGCTCTTACAAGTTCTTACCAAACAGCAGGAAAAGGCGATATGCAACCGCGAGGATCAGTGGGTCCAGAGATTGAACCAAGCGATTACTAGGAGTCGAAACACCGCACGTGGAGAATATCTGTGGAGCTCTAGGAAGGATTAGCAAGGGGGGTTAGCAATTATCAAAAGAGCAATGCAAAAGTTGAAAGAATGCTCAACGACGGTACTGTGCTGGTCCTAGGCTAGACCGTACTAGAGACACGATCCTAGATCACCAACGATGTCACGACGCGACACAACAAGCACTGTATGATGATATGGCACCCTGAAAAGCGAACCGAGATGCAGAAAATCACTATGATGGCGAGTGTCTAGAACTGATCTACGGGGTCTAAAAATAGGTTAGCCCCAAAAAAAAATCGAATTTTTTTTATTTTGCTCCGGAAAGCGCGCCGGCGCCAAAAAAATATCCGCTATAACGGCCGATGGAGAAAAGTGATCCCCAGGGTCGAAAACTAGTATAGCCAGAAAAAAAATTCGGAGGCCGTTCCAGACTTTTTTTTTTTTGCTCTCCTTCTGGACTTACGACCGGATTCGGAGCTCGACACGGACTTTATCTTAACACGGAAATAACAAAGAAGGAGAGTAAAAAGAAATAACTAGGAAACAATAACTCTACTTGGACTCGTATCGCGGCAGGAAAACTGATCGGATCTGTGTCGCGGTAGGAAGGCGGTGGCGGAGTATTAGGGTTTATGGTGGTTGGGTATATGGCGGCGGAATATGGTGGCGGAATATGGTGGTGGTGATCGGCGAGTGTGGCGGTGACTACTATGATCAGAAATCGAAACTCTAAGGGACGAGACACTAAGACCAGCAACTCGACGCGACGATGTAGACACAAATTCAACAATGCAAAAACTGAAAAGATAATGCGAGGCGTAGATTGGTTATGGGACGGATCTAAACTCTAACTGTGTTTTTGGCTTTTTCATGGGTTATAGGTAAAACCGATCTAATATACGAAAACAGTAAAATCTCACCGAGTAACCTGAAATCTAATACCACTTGATAGGGCAAAGGTGTCCGATCTTTCGATGAGATGGCGATAATCGATTTGGTGGAGTTCGGGCTTGACGATCCGACTACACGTGCGAGCACGAGCGCCAATGCAATCGCCAGGCCAATCTCCTGGAGGTTACCGATCCTGCGTGAACACGATCAGCCTGACCAACGAGGGTCTTAATTCCTACCTGAAATCGAGAACAAGTAAGAACTAATATTGCAATCAAGATATTGCGAATTAAGAGGAAAGCTTTATTGAAAAGGTGGGATCCTGAATAGGTGCGAAGTACAAGAGGCCTCTGCGACGCTCGAGCCTTGGCGAAGTTGCTATGATGGCTAACTTAATGTCTAAACAAAATCCGAGTCTAGGGGGACGGCTATGGGGAGTATTTAAGGGCGAAAAGGTGGGGTTTCGGCCAGCCATGGAAGTGGTGGCCGAATCCAACCCTAAAAGTCCTTTTCCCCTCAAATACGGACTCTAAAAAGTGGCTAATTAAAATCCTGCGAAAATTACATGGGCCTGGCCCAAAATAAAAGGTGTCGCAGCACCATATTAAGCTATGGATGAATTCGTAAAGTATTGATCTTGAATATTTTGTCCAAGCCTTCTTTCTTCATTATGGTGGCCTCAAAGTTTGGAAATCTTCATCCGTGGCCTTCTCTTGGATCATCACATGCTTGCTGCCATCTCCTTGCATGGCCATGCTCCAATGCTTGTCCCTCTCATCCATGCTTGGTCCATCATTCCTAAGTGTAAGAAATACATCTGATTTAGGCAGCATCATATTCTCATGTATGTGAGGAATAGTTCCAAGAAACGAAAGTACCTGATAGTTAAGTTGTTTGGCACGAGATCTTGTGATGGGTCCTTGTATGTGTGTTGCTGTAGGTACAACGGTTGTATCAATAGAAGGGATGTCCACATCATATGTTCACCCAGATCTTTGTACTATAACTCCAGATCAAATATGTGTTTTCCTAGATTATTTGGTACTGTTCTAGTGATCTATGGTGGATTTGCTTGCTTCTGGACAGACCTGGTTGCTCCCCAGCAACACTACTAGTGTTCTACAACACCCCTCTCATATCAACTCTACTAAAAATGATCAAGAACTACTATGCTTGCATCTAGCCCTGACAATGAAGATTTCATACCCGAGGCTCAATACCTTGCTTCCTATAGATGAGTCCTTGCTATTGCTTGCTTTGGCCTATAATTCCTACCATGTTTGAATGTTTAAGATAATAAGAACATATTTTGATTTGTTTTCTTGGTCTAGCCACTGATGCAAAGGCTGAGGCACTATTGGGTAATAAGAAAATATATTTATTTTGGTGGCCTTCATTCTCTATGATGATCTTGCATAGCATCACTATGCAAACTGGGAGAAATCTCTCCTTCTAATCCTCCTAGACAACCTCTAGTTGAAGGGTAGATAGATTTGGATGAATTTGTAACATAGCCATTATTTCTCTTGAATCTGATGGTGCAAGCTTATAAGAACAGGTGCTGCATAATCTAATTTATATTTCTCATGGACTTGTACCTGTTGTTGGTGGTCTATTGGGGATCTTGATCTACTACTACTTTCCCTTCTCGTTCTGGTTACATCTCCTCCTTAATCTTCTCCTTCTCTTCTTCTTGTGATGCTGGTCTGCTCCTCCTTCCGATGTTGCAGGTCTTGATCAGCCATAGTTAATTTGGTGGCCTCCTTTCCTCCCTTCTTCTGATGTAGCTACTGCTGCTGCTCTCCTTGGCACCTAGGCCTCCCCCTTGTGCTCCTGATCATGTTCTTCTACTTCTGGAGTTAATATCTTCTCTCCCCCACACTCTTTGATGGATTTACTAAGCAACCAGAGTTAGGGATAGGGTGCTGATCTAGATTGGTGATCTTGTGGTGATGAGCAAGAATAGGTGTTGTTCTTGGTGATGAAATAGTGGTCTGAGTGTAGTTCTAGGCTATGTGGTGTGTGGAGAAATTCTGATCAGCTTATAGCTTATCATCTACGACTATGTTCTTACTTTTGTACCCCCTATGATGCCTCTGGTGTTTGACAGGACACCTGCATGCAATGACTAAGCTCCTAGCTTGTTTGCTGTGACTTGTGGATAAGATCAAGTGAAGATAGATCTTTTGTTGGGTATTACTGTTTTGACTTTTATCTTTTACTAATTTGGTGAAACTTGCCTCTGCCTATGATGCATAAGCCTGAGGCAAAAATTCTAGATAAGAACATATTTTACATTGGCCCCTCTTTATTTAATACTACTCA
Organism: Avena sativa; assembly: GCA_916181665.1. NCBI lineage: Eukaryota > Viridiplantae > Streptophyta > Magnoliopsida > Poales > Poaceae > Avena > Avena sativa. The sequence goes on along the minus strand of OV702285.1, from coordinate 343,785,697 downwards.
ATGATGAGGAAAAGTAATGCATTACATTGCTAAAACCTGAGAGTACCATAACCCCCATAACCCCATGTTTTCCATTTCTTTTGTTTGTTGTTTGTGCTTGCAGGGAACAAGACTAATGAGGATAAGGAGACAACTTAGAAATTAGTTTAGGTTTTATTTTACTCATTTGTAATTTATTTTTTGTTTGTAAAATGTAAATTCAATGTAATACTGTATATCTCATATAATAAAGTTATTTATTTTTACTTATTTGTTGTAAAATTTCTTATTACTTAAACATTTGTGAAACAATGTAATATTTGTATTACTGGAATAGAATTATCTTTTCTAGTTCTCTTTATTTTTACTTGATTCTTATATCGATTAATTATTAAATGTTTTAATTCATATTTGTAAAATTTCTTTCTTAAAAATTATCTCTTGATTGTAATATTATCTATGCAAGTAGATCTTTGTAAAGATAATGTAGTACTCTTATTAAATTTACATTTATTATTTCATTTCAAAAAAATTAAATTCAAATTTGATTGTCCTTCCCTCAAAAACAATAAAGTTCATGTCAAAATCTAGCGCACTTGTCCTAACGTTTTCATCAGAACAAGAGAGATATCTCGATCCCTCTACAACTTTAGTTCTGCGTGAAAATTCCCCGAATTTTCTGATGCATGAATGCAATGCACACACATGTGTCCTGTTTATTTCGAGGTGCTAATCCTGGGATGTTATAGACTCCCCCCCCTTAAAATAAACTTCATCCTCGAAGTCCGTATACTCTCGTGTTTCAAAATGAGGAATTGCCATTGTATGGGTTACGGCATTTCTCAATTCCATAGTAACCTCAAATGTGAATAATTGTGGTATCCCATATCCAGATCTTTTTCTTGAATTCTCATCATACTTGACAATCTCAAACTTGTTGTCCCTAATACTCCAATGTTCCCCTTACTATAATCCCTTAGGGATATATCCTTATTATAAAATCCTTAAATTGGTTCTTTTCCTTAGTTCATTTCCTGATTAGGTATCCTAATTCAACACCTTTACTTGATCATCGAGCTTCTTTACTATACTATGTAAGGTCTAGGAAGTCTCACTACAATAGAGTAAATTCTATTAGATAATAGTTGTAGCCAGAAGACTAATTGATTTTTTTTGTCATTTTGGGGTTTATAATGGTAGTCCTTTCGAAGATTGTTTTCAACACATTTAGTCCATACCCATCGGAATTTCTTGTTTCTCTACACATGTCCAATTGGATGTGCTTTATTCCCTCTTAAGGATTACTTAAGAGTTGTTTCCTTTAGAATTAGTCTATTAGATTAATCTATTCTTATCACCTTCAAGCTCTTACTTGATCAAGTTTTGGATAATATTTTGTTGTTACCTTAAGTACTTCTTCAACTTCCATTGAGTAATTACCTTAAGGTCTAAGCACTACTATCTTGAAGTAAACTTTGATCTTTTAGCCAGACATACTTTTGAAAGTACCTTTATAATGATGTCTTCTTTTAAAATAAGGCTTAATGTTGTCCTAGTTTAGTACTTCTTCTCCAATCCTTTAATCTGAGAGTCATATAACAATACTTCCATTTTATTGTTTACTCTCCCCCTTGGGGTTTACTAATGGTCTCTAAACTACCTATAGAATGACCATTGGCTTTATAACTAGGATGTTAGTCTTTATCTAGCTTGTACTTTACCTGTTTAAGGTATAATGAAAGAGCGTACGGTATACCCACACAATTGTGGATCTCCGAAGTGAATCTTCCAACTTTATTTGACTTACTTACTGTTTGGACATTCTGTCTTTGGTAGACCTGCTTTCGCGAGGTGTCTCAAAAAACAGTCATTTTAATTTGTATACCCCTTTATGTCTTACTTGACTTAGGCCAAGTTTCATGCTCTTTATGATATACTAAGATGATCTGGTTAACTAAGTCAACCAATTACTAGCTATGGACCAAATACCAGCTGCGAATCATCCTAGGGTGTATGTATTACCCTACAGTTTCCAACATACTTCTGGCATTCTCTCTGAATTATCAGAGCTTGAATACCATTTTTGTTCCAAAGCTTCTTCTTTGTACTTACTCATGATACTTCCATGAACTTGTTACTACTACTCCATTAACTTCTTATCAACATCACCTACTTTGGGTGAATCTTAAGTTCATCACTTCTTGTTGCTCCATATATTTCCTACATTAACCTTCCTTCTTATTGTTGACTAACAATGATCTGAACTTAATTCATCCTTCAAATTGTGTTGATACTCCTTATACTTGCTTCATTCTTCATGTAAGTCTTCATCTTGGTCTTTGGAACTCGTCACTCCCTTACACGAATTCCCCTTTTCTATCTAGGTATATACCATCAAGAAATAACTTGAGGATGCAACATGCATTTTCACATCAAGTCAAACTTCATGTACAGATCTAGTCAATCAAGAAAATCCAAGAAAAACCAATAAATCCAAATGTGGTACATATAACACACATTATTCTAAACCCAGAATATAGTAGTTGAGTATTTTATCTCTAAATTCAGGCTTAGTTGTGAAGTATATGAAACCTCCTCATATAGGTTTACATCGTGATACTTAGCACTTAGGGTCATACTATTCTTTGCCACATAATTTACCATAAATTGCTCAACTACAACAGGATAATTTTAAGAAAATTGGTCTCAATTTGGTTTTGACTAACCTTTTGTCTTACTTTTGGAATGTCTAACTATAACCAACCTTTCTTTATTTAGTAAACTAATCTCACATGATATCTCCAAACGACTAATAAGTTTATATTGAATACCTAAAATTAAAGATTATCGGAAATTTATGACACCTATGACTTCTATCATAGTTCTACCATGTTATTTTTTTACTTTATTTAAAGATGATTTACTAAGTACTTGTCATATTGACACTTATATCATGGTTTCGAAGTTAATCTCACCAAGTTCTTATTATGTTTTACCTATTCATCATGATTTAAGAGCTAATCTCACCATGATGACTTTACTTCTTATCGTATTATCATTGATCTTTAACATAATTTCACTCCTTCATGTATAATTCTCAAGTGAATCCCACATGATTACTACCATTATAACTATACATTCTCTAATGTTTTTTATTATGTTATCTATTGTTATCAACTAACATTGAGATTTTGCTGTCTTACATAAATTCATTGGTTAGACTACACCATTTGTATCACTTCAATGGATATACTAAACTTAATTCAACTCTACTGCGTCCAATTGGCATTCCTAAAGTACTTGGTGGTTATATCTTCTTTAGAAGACACTAAATAGCACTTCACTGAGGTAAGATGGATAATTACTCCTAAGAAAGATGAATTAAGCATCTAACTTAAGTGTAACAAGGTTATCCTCAAGTGGATATTCATCACAAATCATAAGAATATTTGATTTAGATAAGATGGCTTCCTATAGTCACTATCCAACCTACAAATCTCCTAAAAGGGTTTTAATCCTAAGGTCAAAGCATATGCTCTGATACCAGCTGCGATGACCAAGCATACCACTACATGATGTAGTACACTATAGTCGTTGACATAACACCAATGAAACACCGTTCACTAGTATTACATCCCTCAGAGTGGTACAACAGAAACACAACAGGACCAAGACGTGACTATAGGTAACAACTCAACTCTTTACAAAAGATCTAGAGAACACTCTAGGTTAAAGAGAGAGAAAGAAACTTCCTTACAAAGAAGATTCAAAAATAACAAATCAAAACCATCATACTATTAAGACTAGTATCTGAACTATTGGGATTGCATTGCTGCTAAAGCAATACTCTACAGAAGTGTTCTATGGCTAGAGATTATATGAAGGGAATATGCAATGAGAGGCAATAATAAAGTGTTTATTATGTGTATTCCAAGTATATGATAGATGTTTATTTTGCATGCTATAATTGTATTAATACGGAAACATTAATACATGTGTGTTTAATAAACAAATAGAAAGTTCCTAGTTATGCCTCTCTCATAAACTAGCTCGTTGATTAATAAGATGATCAAGGTTTCCTGATGATGGACATTGGATGCTGTTAATAACGGGATCACAATATTAGTGTAATGGTGTGATGAACATTCATCCGAAGTATAGCATTACGATCAAAGTCATTGAGTTTATATTGCTATAACAACTTACGAAGTGATCCTAATCCTTAGACCATGAGATCATGTCAAACAATAACACCGGAAGAGTTTCTTGATAACATCAAACGTTACACCATAACAGGGTGATTATAAAGATGGGTTCAGAACTAATAAAGTGTTATGTTGAGGCCCATGGATCGAGAGTGGAATTTGTTCATCCCGATGATGGATAGATATACTCTAGGCCCTCTCGGTGATATCACATTGGTTAGCTTGCAAGAAAGTGATTTGATCACTAGAATGTTATATCACGGGAACGAGAAAAGAGTGCATGTCAGTAACGGGATCCAAATAGGTATGGAGATACCTATGATCGAATCTCAGACATGTATTATATCACGAAACAAAGGGATTAAGATACTAGCGTAAAAGGTTCCGACGATCACAAGAAAGTCATCGTTGAATGTGTGGGAGTCAGTATGGGTCTCCAGATCCCGCTTCTGATTATTGATCCGAGAGGGGTCTCGATCATGTCCGCATTATTCATGAACCATAGGGTCACACACTTAAGAGACACCTACATCTAATTGGATCAATAGTTTCATGCCGGAAAGAATAACAAGCGCATGAATTTATTTCACTAGATACCGAAACAGGTTTTCGGGTGAAATTGCAGAAAGTGTTTTTCATGTGAAATAGAATTCTAGCAAGGGGTTATATGTGAATGTTTGTCATTAAAGTAATTGACAAAATTCTGAATAAATAAAAATAGTTTTATTTAATGAGAGTTTGCATTAAATTTGGTGGAAATTTAATTGCAAGTTCGAGCGGGATTTTGAGTGGAGGGAAATGAAGAGGTTTTTGCAAGTGGAGTGTCCACCCACATGAATGAAGGAGGGGAGGGGGCAGCCCCATGGCCGGCGGCCACCCCCTTGGGGGACCCCCTACTCCTATAAAAGGCACCCCTCTCTCTCACTCGCACATCCTCGTGAAGGATCTCTCTCCCCCTCTAGAATTTATCCCCCATGGTCTTGGACTAGCGAGATACATGTTCCCAGTGGCTATTTGGCAAGAAAGAGTTCTTCTTTCGCTGCATCGCTGCAGCGAGGAGGTGAGGTTGCTCGGTGCCTCGGACGTGTGTGCGAGCACGGATGCGCTGCTGATTTGCGGCGCTAGGACTTCCTCTCGATCTTGAGATCGGCAAGAGATCGTCTACATCAACCACGAGTTTAACTCGTTAAGCTTTGTCGGTCTTCAAGGGTATGTTCTCTATGGATATACATCTGCTCGTTGTTTGTATCTAGTAGATAGATCTTGGTACATAGTTGTTCCCATCGTAGGAAAAATTTTGTTTTCTATGCTAGGAACCCTACAGTGGTATCAGAGCCGGATCTATGCATAGATGCTTTACACGGGTAGTACACATATGAGTATGTGGGCGATGATGATCATGTTGTTGCTCCTTAGTTGTAATTTTGGATATTGGTGGCATAGTGGGATGAAGCGGCCCGGACAAACTTTACATGTCCTCGCACATGAGACCTGTTCCACGCTTGACATGCAACTAGTTTGCATAAGTGGCTAGCGGGTGTCTGTCTCTCCTACTATAGTCAATATCTATTTTGCAACGAGTTGTCAACAATTTGTTTATCCTCGTTGTGGTTCATGTTCATAGGTAATAACGGTTCTATATTCGAAAGCCCTAAGCCATGTAAAACTTGCAATGGATAAATTAGAGGCGTCTAGTTTAGATTGTTGCTGGGCTAGTGTTATGATATGGTGATGTTGTAAGTAGAAGTATGAGATGATACTCTTACAACACACATAACGTGTAAGTTCCATAGACCTTGGCCTTACACATAAAGGTTTGATAGTGATCATACCACGATGCACATGATAGAGATCATATGCAGGAACCATATCATTCCACTAATAAACATGTGATGTTTGATAGCATCTTATATTGCTTGTTTGGCATTTTATTAGAATAATAAGATGATCCCTCATTTAAATATCAAGATAAGAATGTGTTCTTCCTTTAGTATGCACCGATTATGTTCTCGTCGCTCCAAGACATCAGGTGATGATCGGGTGTTCTTGGATCCACGACCATATTTCGGGTGTAAGACAGTTACACACGCGAATACTAAGGTTCTTACTTGGAGAGCCTAGCATGTACATACATGGCCTCGAAACACGTACCGAAAGGTCAAGCATGAGTCATATAGTAGATATGATGCCCATTTGATGCTCGCCTTTGAAGCTACACCGACTCACGTGATAATCGGACTTGGTGTAGTGGATTTGGTTCATGTAATCACCAAAAAGACACGAGGGATGTCGTTTTTGAGTGGGAGTTCATTCGTAATGTGGATTAGTTGAACTCAATCTATCATAAACTTAGTCTAAACTTTACAAATTCTGTTGTAGATGGCACCACCTGCTTTTAATTTCAATGTGTTCATGGAGAAAGAGAAACTTGCAATGAACAGTAGCAACTTTACCGAATGGGCCATGAATTTGAGGATTATCCTCTCTGCTGCACAAAAGCAATATGTGATAGAAGCGCCGCTAGGCCCCCCACCTTTTGAGGATGCCCCTGACGAGGAGAAGAATGTCTATCAGACTTGTCAGGAGGACCACAACTTAGTTCATTGCGGCATATTGTATGGGCTAGAGCCAGAACTTCGAAAGCGTTTCGAAAACGGCAATGAATTTGATACAATGGGTGAGTTGAAAATGATTTTCGACACACATGCTGCTATAGAGAGCTACAATGCTTCAGAAAAGTTCTTTAGCTGCATGATGGAAGAGCACAGCTCCATAAGTGAGCATGTACTCAAGATGTCGGGTTACGCCGATAAGCTTGTGTCCTTGGGAATTTCGATTCCCATAGACTTAGGCATCCATCGTGTTCTGCAGTCTCTGCCACCTAGCTATAAGAGCTTTGTGATGAACTATAATATGCAAGGCATGAAGAAGCCTCTCCCCGAGCTTCTGTCAATGCTTAAAACTGCAGAAGTGAAGATCAAAAAGGAACATCAAGTGTTGATGATCAATAGGAACACTGGTTTCAAGAAACACAAGAACGGAAAACGGAAGGGAAGTAAGGGCCTCAAGTCGGTTGCCGTGCCTAAAAAGAAACCCTGAGGTGGCCTTAAGTCTGATACCGAGTGCTACTATTGTAAGGGGACTGGCCACTGGAAGCGCAACTGCCCCAAGTATTTGGCTGAAAAGAAGGCCGGCAAGGCAAACAAAGGTATATATGATATACATTTTATTGATGTGTACTTGACTAGTGCTCGCAGTAGCACCTGGGTATTTGAAACCGGTTCAGTTGCTAATATTTGTAACTCGAATCATGGGTTGCGGAACAAGCTACCGCTATCAAGGGGCGAGGTCAAGATGCGTGTCGGCAATGGATCAAGCGTTGATGTGATCGCCGTCGGAACGCTACCTCTCCACTTGTCGTCGGGATTAGTAATAAACTTGAATAATTGTTATCTGGTGCCTGCACTGAGCATGAACATTGTATCTGGATCGTGTTTGATGCAAAGTGGTTATTCATTTAAATCCGAGAACAATGGTTGTTCCATTTATATGGATGGAATCTTTTATGGTCATGCATCGATGATGAATGGTTTATTTCTATTAGATCTCGATAATAATGTTATACATATTCATAATGTTGATGATAAAAGGATTAAACTTAATGATGATATATCCGCACATATGTGGCACTGCCGTCTAGGTCATATTGGAGTTAAACACATGAAGAAGCTCCATTCGGATGGACTTTTGGAATCGCTTGATTTTGAATCATTTGAAACATGTGAGCCATGCCTTATGGGCAAGATGACTAGAACGTCGTTTTCCGGTTCAATGGAACGGGCGAAAGATTTATTGGAAATCATACATTCTGATGTATGTGGTCCAATGAGTGTGTCGGCGCGAGGTGGATATCGCTATTTTGTTACTTTCACGGATGATTTGAGTAGATACAGTTATATCTACTTGATGAAACACAAGTATGAAACCTTTGAAAAGTACAAAGTATTTTCAGAATGAAGTGGAAAATCATCGTAATAGAAAGATCAAGTTTCTACGGTTCGACTGTGGCGGTGAGTATCTAAGTTACGAGTTTAGCAATCACATGAAAGAGTGTGGAATTGTTTCACAACTCACACCTGCCGAAACACCACAGCGAAATGGTGTGTCAGAACATCGTAATCGTACTTTATTGGATATGGTTCGATCTATGATGTCTCTGACGGACTTGTCGTTGTCATTTGGGGTTATGCACTAGAAATTGCTGCATTCACTTTAAATCGGGCACCATCTAAATCCGTTGAAAAGACACCGTATGAATTGTGGTTTGGAAACAAACCTAAGCTGTCATTTCTTAAAGTTTGGGGATTTGATGTTTATGTGAAGAAACTTCAACCAGATAAACTCGAACCCAAAGCGTAAAAATGCGTCTTCATAGGATACCCTAAGGAAACTATTGGGTATTCCTTCTATCACAGATCCGAGGGCAAGGTTTTTGTTGCCAAGAATGGATCCTTTCTAGAGAAAGAGTATCTCGCGAAAGGTGCGAGTAGTCGGAACGTAGAACTCGAAGAGGTTATTGAACCTTCTCTTTAAAGTATGGCGAGTACCGCAGCACCAGAAGTTGTTCCGGAGTTGGATTCACCAGTTGAAGAAGGAACTAATGATAATGATCATGAAACTCCGAAAGCGAATACTACCGAACCTCGCAGGTCTAGCAAGACGCGTGCAGCTCCCGATCTGTATGGAAACCCTGTTATGAATTTCATGGCTGATGAAATTGATGACCCTGCGACGTATGAAGAAGCGATGATGAGCCCGGATTCCAACAAATGGTTAGAATCCATGAAATCCGAGATGGAATCCATGTATGAAAATCAAGTTTGGAACTTGGTGGAATTACCTCACGACCGAAAGGCTGTGGAGAACAAATGGATTTTCAAAAGGAAAACTGATGCTGATGGTAAGGGGTTTCGACAAATTCAAGGAGTTGACTACAATGAGACATTCTCTCCCGTAGCGATTCTAAAGTCAGTTAGGATTATGTTAGCAATTGCTGCATATTTCGATTATGAGATATGACAGATGGATGTCAAAACCGTGTTTCTCAATGGTAATATTGAAGAAGAGTTGTATATGATACAACCAAAAGGTTTTGTCAATCCTAAGGATGCTAACAAGGTGTGCAAGCTTCAGCGATCCATCTATGGATTGAAGCAAGCATCACGAAGTTGGAATCTCCGCTTTGATGAGGTGATGAAAGAGTTTGGATTTGTCCAAACTTATGGAGAAGCTTGTATTTACAACAAAGTGAGTGGGAGCAATGTGGCATTTCTAATATTATATGTGGATGACATATTATTGATTGGAAATGATATAGATATTTTAAACAGTGTTAAAAGTTATCTAAACAGCAAATTTTTAATGAAGGACCTAGGTGAAGCGTCATACATATTAGGCATAAAGATCTATAGAGATAGATCTAGGCGCCTAATAGGGCTATCACAAAGTACATATGTTGATAAGATTTTAAATAAGTTTAAAATGGACGGAAGTAAGAAGGGGTTCTTACATATGTTGCAAGGCAAGACATTGAGTAAGACTCAAAGTCCGGCTACGGCGGAAGAAAGAGAGATAATGGACAAAGTCCCCTATGCTTCAGCCATAGGCTCTATAATGTACGCCATGCTATGTACAAGACCGGATGTGGCACATGCTATTAGTTTGACTAGTAGGTACTAATCGGATCCAGGTTCGGAAGACTGGATAGCGGTCAATAATATCCTTAAGTACTTACGAAGAACTAAGGATATGTTTCTTGTATACGGAGGTGAATAAGAGCTCGTCGCTAAGTGTTATGTCGACGCAAGCTTTGACACCGACCCGGATGACTCTAAGTCTCAATCCGGATACGTATTTCTCATGAATGGCGGAGTGGTTAGTTGGAGGAGTTCCAAACAACATGTGGTGGCGGGATCAACAACGGAGGCCGAATATGTTGCTGCTTCGGAAGCGGCTCAGGAAGCGGTTTGGATGAAGGAGTTCATATCCGAACTAGGTGTGGTTGCAAGCGCGTTGGACCCAATGGTGATCTATTGTGACAACAATGGTGCCATTGCCAATGCCAAAGAACCAAGTCCTCACAAGAATTCCAAGCATATTAAGCGCCGGTTTCACTCCATCCGCGAGCATGTCAAGGATGGAGATATAAAGATTTCTAAAGTCCACACGGATCTCAATGTAGCAGATCCGTTGACTAAAACTCTCCCTAGAGCAAAACATGATCAACACCAGAACTCCATGGGTGTTAGATTCATCACTATGTAACTAGATTATTATCTCTAGTGCAAGTGGGAGACTGAAGGGAATATGCCCTGAGAGGCAATAATAAAGTGTTTATTATGTGTATTCCAAGTATATGATAGATGTTTATTTTGCATGCTATAATTGTATTAATATGGAAACATTAATACATGTGTGTTTAATAAACAAACAAAAAGTTCCTAGTTATGCCTCTCTCATAAACTAGCTCGTTGATTAACAAATGATCAAGGTTTCCTGATCATGGACATTGGATGTTGTTAATAACGGGATCACAACATTAGTGTAATGGTGTGATGAACATTCATCCGAAGTATAGCATTACGATCAAAGTCATTGAGTTTATATTGCTATAACAACTTACGAAGTGATCCTAATCCTTAGACCATGAGATCATGTCAATCAATAACACCGGAAGAGTTTCATGATAACATCAAACGTCACACCGTAACAGGGTGATTATAAAGATGGGTTCAGAACTAATAAAGTGTTATGTTGAGGCCCATGGATCGAGAGTGGAATTTGTTCATCCCGATGACGGATAGATATACTCTGGGCCCTCTCGGTGATATCACATTGGTTAGCTTGCAAGCAAGTGATTTGATCACTAGAATGTTATATCACGGGAACGAGAAAAGAGTGCATGTCAGTAACAAGATCAAACTAGGTATGGAGATACCGATGATAGAATCTCGGACATGTAATATATCGCAAAACAAAGGGATTAAGATACTAGCGTAAAAGGTTCCGATGATCACAAGAAAGTCATCGTTGAATGTGTGGGATTCAGTATGGGTCTCCAGATCCCGCTTCTGATTATTGATCCGAGAGGGGTCTCGATCATGTCCGCATTATTCACGAACCGTAGGGTAACACACTTAAGAGACACCGACATCCAATTCGAGCAATAGTTTCATGCCGGAAAAAATAACAAGCGCAGGAATTTATTTCACTAGATACCGAAATAGGTTTTCGAGTGAAATTGCAGAAAGTGTTTTTGCATGTGAAATAGAATTCTAGAAAGGGGTTATATGTGAATGTTTGTCATTAAAGTAATTGACAAAATTCTGAATAAATGAAAAGATTTTTATTTAATGAGAGTTTGCATTAAATTTGGTGGAAATTTAATTGCAAGTTTGAGTGGAGGGAAATGAAGAGGTTTTTGTGAGTGGAGTGTCCACCCACATGAATGAAGGAGGGGAGGGGGCAGCCCCCATGGCCGGCGGCCACCCCCTTGGGTGCCCCCCTCCTCCTATAAAAGGCACCCCTCTCCCTCTCTCTCACTCACACCTCCTCGTGAAGGATCTCTCTCCTCCTCTAGAATTTATCCCCCATGGTCTCGGACAAGCGAGATACATGTTCCCGGTGGCTATTCGGCAAGAAAGAGTTGTGCTTCCGCTGCATCGCTGGAGCGAGGAGGCGGAGTTTGCTCGGTGCCTCAGACGTGTGTGCGAGCACGGATGCGCTGCTGATTTGCGGCGCTAGGACTTCCTCCCGATCTGGAGATTGGCAAGAGATCGTCTACATCAACCACGAGTTTAACTCGTTAAGCTTTGTCGGTCTTCAAGGGTATGTTCTCTACAGATATACATCCGCTCGTTGTTTGTATCTAGTAGATAGATCTTGATACATAGTTGTTCCCATCGTAGGAATTTTTTTGTTTTCTATGCTGCGAACCCTACATTATATTCCTAACTAATCAGCAACTTCGTTTTCACTTTAGTTGATGCATATATTGACTTCTTTGACTTTATTGAAGAACTTGATCTGTTGATGATGATTCCCTTGAGTACAAGTTGATGTAGACGTTGTCTGTATTGGCTTCAGAATCTAACAAGGGTTAACAAGATACGTTGAGTACGCGCATACTTAGAAAATTCACTAAAAAGGAGTGTTTAATGCACTATATCTACAGCAAAAGACCATAGGTCGTAGGCAATGCAGGTTTTCATAAACATTTCTTCAAAGGTTGCTTTTATTCTTTAAAGCTATGTCCGTCAGCCTTCACAGGTTTACCAGAACTTTCATGGAGTTCCTTTTCTGCCGCGTTCATAGCTCCTTCCCGGAACAGGGAGTAACAAGTTACAGGTCTTACACTCTGCAGAGGTGCGTTACTTTACCCATGAGATATCTTATCTTTGTTGCACATCCGAGTTGCAGGCTCGTTCACATTTCCTTGGTGTGAGGCCCAGACTAAGATCCAAGCCAATCACTGCCCTCTCCGTGACCCGGAATATCTGCACGATCCTTCGGGGCTGACTACACATCCGCTAAGCCCCCACCCGGGCAAGCTATAACTATGATGAGTTCTCGGAGACTCTATCAGCTGGTGATGCCCTGGAAAGTTCCATATAGGGCTGACTATACCACTGACAGCCACTCATAGATAATCTAGACACCAAAATTGTGGGGCCTAAGGGTGCCCACCCATATATTGGATCCTCGCAAGGAAACAAAACGTCACGTTAAGGTCGTCTTGCCTACATACGGAAGGAAAAGGATACATATGACTTCTCCGTCCCATTCCAAATCTCATGGTTAACGTGCAATATACGGCGCAAGAATGACTGGCGACGTTGGTTGTTAAGTCCTAGATAATATGTTCCTTTACCACTGGAACTTTCAAAGTAGGTTATTACCTCATGGTAAATAACCTATATTCATATTATTATGAAAATAGTGTTTTCTGATTTTTTTTGAAATGCAGGTGCTAACAACACTGAATTTGCAAACACTTTATAGAAAATAATCAAAGGACATGAGAAAGTGTGAACTTGCCTTTTGTGATTGCAAGATTATGCACTCACGCTCTTCAAGATAATATAAGATCCAATATCTGAAAATAGCATCATTGGTCCGGTAAGGACTAATGTTTAAAGAAGCAATATGCTATTATGCATAAGTAATGCTATGAATTTTATAAAACTCTTGATGTGAATCCCCAATAGTATAAGTGAATTAAACTTAGGTGGTTTCTTTAAGATTTTGTGTGTCTTCAGGTTTACTTCACAAGCTAATATATCTAAAAGAAACTTAAGACTAACACACATGACATTAAAGTAAGGTCTAATAACAATATATAATTGAGGTTAATTGATATTATGTAACTATTATGATAGTCTATGTTTTAGGTGGTGAGGAGTTGAAAGAAACTATTATGGAGTTGTGGTTTGAAGTGGCAAATTAAACGAATAACTTTTGAAGAAAATATTTCTTATACCTAGTTAATTACTACAAAAGATTATTAGAGTATAAACTATTATAATATAATACAAATGACCTTGAGTAACTATGCTACTGGCTTGTTGAGTATTGGACCACAGCTAACTATAAAAAATATAAACGAATTAAAACATAATGTGCATGGCATTACCAAGTTTTAAGATTATCCTAAGCATAATCAAGGATGTGAGTGAATGATGTGTTAAAGTGGAGTTGTAAGTCATTGCCTTACACTTGGCGTATGATTTCAAAAGAGTACTACTTGATTACAATATTAATCACTTGGGCTCTATCATAAGATATGGTGATGGTATTGGGGTAGATGATATTTGGAATATGGAACTTGTCCTTTAAGAGTATAATATCACCAAGTGGTAACAACTTAGTTAGGTTGAATTAGTGAGGAGGTCCAATGGCGATTTGATTTGGTATCATGATTTTAAGGGTACACTATTGGATAAACCACTAACAAGACATGGTGATTTTAGGTCTATGAGTTAACTTAATATCTTAAGATGAATTATCTAATAACACAATCAGTATAAAATCCTAGTTCTAATCTCCTATTTAAGACCCGATCGGAAAGGTCTTACAAACAAATATCAAACATGGATTCAAACAATTGGACTTCACTTGAGTTTGTGTGAGCATATGTCTTAAAGTGTGGCTCGAGTTTTAAATGTTTTCAAAGGTAAGTGCAAACTCATGTTTAAATCATAATGAAAATACTTATAATTAAAGTTGAAATAATATTTTTACTATTTTAAAAAAATACTATTTGAGAGTTTTAGGGATTTAATATTTTTCTAGAGATCTCGAAGTAAGAATAAATTGTAGTCCTATTATTATTATTTAAAAAAATAGATACAAATTTAGTTATTTATTTTCTTTTCTAGACTGATATTAGACTATTTGAATAAGAATTCTTTATAGTGTAATTTTTTGGTACATTTCAGTGTACGTATTAGTTGGTACAGAATACACACCAGAATACACTAGTGTTATATACGCAGACATATTAACAGATCAGTTAATCTATCTAGAGCTAAATGGGTCAATTAATAAGACTAGATGTTGGGCTTAATTAGACTAATTAGCACACCGTACACAAGTAATACAACGATTTGGGCTAAACCAAATCATGCACACACTACGCAACACCATAGACGCACGCAAGCATGCATCAGTGCTGGCAACCACGGCACACGCGCTAGACTTTGAATATCACATACGCAAACACGCTCGGTTTAATCGGAAATAATACACACGCGTACACGCATACAGGCACAAACGTTTACACGTATACAGGCGCGTACTCAGGCTCTTTCTTTCATATCTCACACGCGCACGAGATGGACACGGTCTCTTTGCTTTCCTGTCGTTCCCACCAGCGCTCGCACCGCCGCCTACCGCCGCGCTGGCCATCAACGACCACTCCTGGCTCCGCTCTGCCTCTCTCTCTACTCTTGATATCCCTCCGCCGAGGTTCCCTAGCACCCGCGCGCTTGCCTCCCCGGGAGAAACCCTAGGTTGCCGCCCCACGGTTCTTCCCGCCCATCTTCGAATCCCCGGCGCCACCGCATGCCGGCGAGGCACCTTTCCGGTCCTCTCCGCCATCTCCACACCGCCGCTAAACCAGTGCCGCCTCAGATGCTCGGCCACGCGGAAAACCCTAGCCGAATCGGCTCGGCTTATGGTGCTGCTTCTGCGTACTCGTCGGCAATACCACGACAGTTAGCGTCCACCGTGGGGCAAGAGGCGCTTCAGGCTCTATAGCGGGCGAGGTCCAAGATTTTCGCGGGAATTAGCGAAATCGTAGCCATCGGTCGTGTTCTCTTCTTCGGCAACGTTCTGATCGTCCTCCCGACGAGTTCTGGATCCCGGCGAAGACGAACCCTACCTGATGCTCGATCGTCCCTATCGGAGACATCCACCTCTTCATCGGCGAAACCGACTCGGGCACTAGTTCCCTAGGAGTCGGAGGAGCATCAAGACCCGCACGGACCGCCTACGGGCAGGATACGTTCACGAAAGGATCGATGTCGGATCTCTCTTTGGAGTTTGCCGACAAAGATCGAAAAATCTCAAGACATGATGTTTTCGCTATCCACCATGGCCGCCTTCATCGATGGGTTGGAGAAAGGTACGTTGATCCGACATAAGTTGAAGCGCTTGCAGGACAATCACCGGCTAGATCTCAACCAGATGATCCAGCTGGCTAGTGAGTTCGCAGCTGCCAACGACGATGCTCGTGGCTCCCTGCCGGCAACGGCCATTCCAACTCAAGCTAGGAGGAACAGCAGCACCAAGCGGAAGAGCCCGTCAGAAGAAAAGCAAACCTCCGACATGGTTGCCATGACATTTGGAGGACGAGGTGATGGCGGACAGTGTGGCTGAGGACGGGGGGCTGGTCGTGGGCAACAACGAGGTAGTGAAACGATAGCGTGGCTGAGCGCTCCGCGTTCCCCAAATGTACGAAGAGTACCGTGACATGTCGTGCCTTGTACACCTCGACGCCAACGACAAAGCCACTCATACCAATCGCCATTGCAAGTTCATCAATGATCTCAAGGAGGACCCGGAGTCCGGCTACAAGCAAAGTCGAAAGAACAGACCGCGAGGCAAGGGCAAGGGGGAAAATAAGGAAGAGGAGTCTAAGGATACAAGTGACATGGATGAGGATGTTGACCCCAAGCATGCCGCCAAGAGAGATGGCAAGGGCAAAAACCCCTTCGAGAAGAAGGCGGCCATTTTCCACACTTTCCTTGGCACCCCAACCGCCCGACAATAGAAAACCTCTATGAGGATATTGATGGCCACTCTACCCCTAGTTCCCTAGTACATGCACTGGTCAGAGATTCCAATTACTTGGGACAAGAAGGATCACCCAGACCTCATCCCTACGGAGAACCAGTACGACATGGTCATCAACCCCCTGATTGACGGCAACGAGTTCACCAAATGTATGGTGGATAGTGGAAGCAGCATCAACATCATGTACCTGGATACACTGCACAAGATGAACTTGACGGAGGCCAACCTAAGACGGACCAGCACCATCTTCCATGGCATAGTTCCTGGTCGGGAGGCTTGGTCCATTGGGTGCATCACACTTCAGGTCACTTTTGGCGATGTTAATAATTACCGCCAAGAATGCATGACCTTCGAGGTGGTCCCCTTAAAGAGTGTGTACCACGTCATATTCGGACGCGACATCTTCCACGCCTTCATGGCCAAGCCATGCTTCGTCTACAACAAGCTCAAGATACCCGGACCAAACAGTGTCATCACCGTATCCGGAAGCTTTACCAAGGCAAGGGACTGCGAGATTGGAGAAGCAGCCTTTGCAGAAGCTGTCCTCTACAACAAAGAATTCAAGGAGATCCAGAGCAAGGTCGATGCCTCGGAGATGCCGGTGTCGAAGAAGCAGATTTCTGACTCTGCCCCAGCATTCAAGGACGCCATCGAAACCAAGCCGGTGGAACTTGTGGTTGGCGATGCCTCCAAGACCACCGCCATTGGGACGAACATGGATGCCAAATAGGAAAGCGCGCTCATCGAGTTCCTCCGTGAGAATAGGGACATCTTTGCCTGGCAACCTGTCGACATGAATGCTTAACCCTAAGAAGTGCGTCTTCGGGGTTCCAGCTAGAAAATTGTTGGACTTCATCGTTTCCTAGCGTGGAATCGAGGTCAACCCGAAGAAGATCAAGGCCATCCTAAACATAAACCGTATGACATGCCTGAAGGACATACAACGATTGACAGGTTGCGTTGCAGCAGTTAGTCGGTTTGTCAGTCACCTTGGAGAGAAGGCTCTGCCGCTATACAAGTTGTTGAAGAAGGCGGACAAATTCACATGGATGGACGAAGCAGATGCAGCACTGAAGCAGCTAAAGGAGATACTATCCTAGACGCCTATCCTTGCAGCACCCGAGCCTATGGAGCCTATGTTAATTTACATGGCGGCCACTAACTGGATAATCAGCATCATCGTCATGGTAGAGCGGAAATAACTAGGGCATGAGTACGGAGTTCAACGACTAGTTTACTATGTAAGCGAGGTGTTGACAGAGTCCAAGCAGTGTTACCCGCACTACTATAAGATAGCTTATGGAGTGTTCCTTGCTTATCGTAAGCTAAGGCACTACTTCCAGGAGAACCCTATCACAGTTGTGAGCAAAGCTCCATTGTCCGATATCATCAACAACAGCGATGCTACAGGAAGGGTCGCGAAGTGGGGCATTGAGCTTGCCGCCTTCGATATCACCTATAAGAGACGCGACACTATCAAGTCACAAGCCTTGGCGGATTTCATTGCAGATTGTACGGAGATGCCAGATGTTACCCCTATGCCGGAGCCAGAATACTGGGTGATGCACTTTGACGGATCAAAGCTACTCAACGGCTCGGGGGCTGGTGTACTATTAAAGTCACCAACCGGGGAAAAGCTACACTACATTTTGCAGATCCACTTCGAGGCTACGAACAATATGGCAGAGTATGAAGCACTCATTCATAGACTACGCGTAGCCAAACATATTGGCATCAAGCGCATAGTTTGCTTTGGAGATTCCGACTTGGTTGCCCAGCAGGTGGCTGGCACCTGGAACATGCGGAACCCTGTGATGGCGGCATATCGAGACGAAGTGGACGAGATAGCCATGAGCTTCTTGGGCTACGAAGTCAAGTATGTAGCTAGGGAGCAAAACGAGGCGGCTGATCTACTGTCTAAACTTGGATCAGGGCGCAAACGAATTCCGCCTGGCATTTTTCTGGAACATCTATAGACACCATCCGTGAAGGGAGCAGACACCAAGAACCCGGATAGAGTTGACTCTTTCTTTCACACAGTGACAAAGGTCCCTCCGGCTTGGACAAAACCGTTTATGGAATATCTCGTACACGGAACTTTGCCCATCGACAAGGTCGAAAGTCGGTAGATAGGACGTCGAGCAAAGGGCTATACCATAATCAATGGACATCTCTACAAAAGGATCACTACTGGTGTATACCTAAAGTGTGTTTCCCAGCAAGAAGGTATTGAAATCCTTTGTGAGATCCATCTCGGAGATTGCAGGCATCACGCCACTCCTCGATCGTTCATCTCCAAAACTTTCCAGCAAGGATTCTACTGGCTGACTGCGAAGGCAGACGCCGACAAGATGGTTGAGACATGCATGGGATGCTAGTCCTACGCCCGACAACCACATATTCCAGCTGAAGAATTGCGAACAATACCAATAACTTGGCCGTTTGCAGTCTAGGGCTAGACATGGTTGGTCCATTACAGATGGCACCATGTGGGTTTACTCATCTGCTGGTAGCAGTTTATAAATTCACCAAATGGATAGATGCTAAACCCATTAGAAAGCTTGATGGGGCAACTGCCCTTAGGTTTGTCCGGGATCTAGTGGTGAGATTTGGTCTCCCACATAGCATTATCACCGACAATGGCAGCAACTTGTCACTCGAACAAGTGGAAGCTTATTGTTGGGAGAAGGGCATCTGACTTGACCTAGCATCTATGGCTCACCCATAGTCCAATGGCCAAGTTGAGCGAGCCAATGGATTAATTCTGCAGGGAATCAAGCCACGTCTTGAGGCGCCGCTACATAGAGCATCTGGATCTTAGGCGAAAGAACTACCATCTGTGCTGTGGAGTTTATGAACTACACCCAACAGATCCACCGGCTACACCCCTTACTTCATGGTATATGGAGCAGAAGCCATCCTGCCTTCTGACATCCTTCACGATTCACCAAGAGTTGCCGCCTACGACAAAGATAACGCTGAAGAATCCAGACGCCTAGATGTGGACCTTCTCGAGGAAGAGCGTGTTTTGGCATGCCAAAGATCCGCCATCTACGAGCAGAAGCTACGCAGCTACCATAGTCGCCATGTTCGGCATCGCTCGTTTAAATAGTGGGATCTGGTGCTCCGACTTAAGCAGAAGAAGTCACACAAATTATCCCCGCCATGGGAAGGACCGTTCATCATAAGCAAGGCGCTGCTCAATGGGTCTTACTACCTCGTTGACAATCGTGAACTTGAGGATAGACCCAGCGATGATCATAAGCGTAAGCAACATGACCCGAATGATGACTACCCGGAGCTTGATTGGCCATGGAACATAGCACAGCTACATCCTTTTTACACTTAGCATATTTTTATCTATTGTGTACCTCTTATATGATCAATGAAATAAATCTCTCTGGTTCACTCATATTTCTGAGTCTTTTACCTCCTTTAGTGTTCATTTTTGGATCGTATAAAACCTTTATGCGCAAGCTTTGCATTTGCACTTGTGAAAGTTCCGCCTACGGGCGTTAGCTTAAGTTTTCTGGTCTACACGTTCTTTGTTGTTTTTATGTGGATTCTGGAGTAGTCACTTTCAGCATTTGTTGTCGGCGATTTTGTGCTTAGGTTTTTTATGGTGCCATTGGGCATCATCACCTGAGCGCATGGTTCCGACTACGAGTTTTCCGACTCATGAAAGGTCAAGCATAAGAACCAAAGTAATGGATAAGCCAGCACTTGCTTAAAAAATATTTACATGCTGGAACCAGTACTTGAGTAGCAGGAAATTACACCTATTGTTTTTTTTCCTTAAGTTAAACTAGTAGTTTTTCCGCATAAACCAAACCAGAGGAAACAAATATTACAAAGTGTTTTTTCATTCCTCTGGCATAGCAGACTTTGATGCAGCATCGTCGGCAACAGGAGAGACATCATCTTCGAAGTCGGTGGGCTTGAGGGACTCGGATGAGATCTGGTGGTCGCTGTCAATGATCTCCAGTGGCACGAAGAGGTTGTGATCGACCAACTCGGCAACCCTAGTGTCAAAACCCGCGAGCGATGCCCAGATTGCCTTGTGGTCAATCTTCTGGCCTTTATCGTCTACGTCGGGAAGACCCGAGGTCACCGTGTCGAGGTCGCAGTTTTCGTAGTGCGCCTTGACCATCGCCAGAGACATCCTTGCGCCAGCCCGGGTACATGAAGCTTTCCAGCTTACGATACGCTTGGGGGCTTGACGCAAGATCTCCGAGTACTTAATCACAGAGTCCACCGCTTTGATATTGATACTGAGGGGCTTGGCGATCTCTTTAGCTTGCTTGACGGTGATGTTGATGAAGTTGCCGACGAGGACCATGCATTCCTTTGGCGGAGGAGGCGACTTGGTCAAACCAATAGGAGCTGCATTTTCCAACAAAGGAGCACATGAGTTCAGTAACACAAAAGTTCAAAGTACCTGTCTTACAAAAGTACAAGACGGAGAATTACTTACCAAAGATGCTTGCCTCAGCTTGCTGGAGCGTCTCCGCCATGGAGTCCCGTTCCTGTTAGAGGATCTTGTATGCTTCAATTGCGCTAATTCTGCTCATCGACAGCTTTCTTCTGCTCCTTGAGCATCGCAATCTCCTCCTTCAAGCAGTTTATCTCCGTGTTGGCGAACTCCTGCAAAGCCGCCATGGACTCTTCATGCATCTTCAGGGTATCAGTCCTCTCCTGCTTAAGGATCTTGTTTTCGCTATCCAGCAACTCAATGTGCTTGGATTGTTGAACAATGTCCTTGGCCTTGGCGATGGTTTCTGCAAGTCTGAGAAAGAATAGCACACGATGAGTAGTCAGAGAGTGATGGCACAAGACCAAGATGATTGCGAAATTGAAAGGAAAAACAGACTCTTGCTCTTGGTGATGTGTTCCTTTAAGAAGGCAGTTTTACCCTTTTCAGCTTCCAACTCTGCGTGCATCTTGTGTAACTTCTCATTGGCGATGCCTCTCCGAGCATTCTCGTTCTGTGGAAAGAAGATCATAATCACTTAGTTTCTTAGAGCATCTAGCTGGACAAGTATCCACCTAGAGGCTTGGGGGCTACAGTGAGAGTTTTTAACTCGGTATAATGCTTAATCTTTCTTTAAGCATCTAGTCGGAACTAATTCAGTTTTCACCTAGATGCTTGGGGGCTACAGTACGAGTTTTCATCTCAGCAATATGCTTAGTCTTTCTTTAAGCATCTAGTCAGAACTAATTCAGTTTCAACTAGAGGCTTGGGGGCTACAGTATTGAAATTTACAAACACTGCGTATGCTACTCTAAAATTATCTAGTCGGAATAATTCATTCAAACTAAATACTTGGGGGGCTACAGTGCGAAGTTTTCTAACTTAGTCACTCTTAGAGCATTCAGATGCAAAGACCTATGGTTTTCCGTCTAAATCCTCGAGGGCTACAGCGGGATACTCATATGAAATGCAAAAGGCAAATAAAACTTACAAGTGCGATGATCTTGAGATTAGTGGCGCTCTCGACAAATATCTTGCTAAAGGAAAGGCTATTTCCTCGCAGGATATCAGCTTGCCCGAGGAGCTCCTCAAGACCGCAAGTCGGAGATGTTGGAGATGCACCAGGACCCAGAGTTGCGCTACTCAGCGTAAGCGCCGGGTAGACTATCTTCGGAAGCTCTGTGGACGTCCTGGGTGCAGAGGCGCCGCCTTCGACAGACGCTCCGCCTACCACCATCGCCTTACTGCTACCGATGGCATCCTTAGCCGGAGCTTCAGCCATTTTGGAAGCAGTACTTGTGTCGCCTACTCGTCGACTAGGATAAGATCCGCGGAGACACCTGGGTCCACTTCCATGATGGAAGGGCCAGATACATCCTTAGCCAGAGAGATTGTCGGAGCGGCGGCAGGCTAGACGCTGGGACTGGTAGGGGCGATGGCAGGAGATGCTTGGTGCGACACATCTTGGTGCAACATGTCTCTAATGTTTTTAGAAGCCCCCGATATTTTGGAGGTCTTCTTCAAACTGATACTGGCCTTCTTCCTGAAATGTGCAAAAGTATAAGTACAAGAATAAGACGAGCAATGGACAATGTCGGAGGATGAGAAGCTTACACAACAGTGGGTGCTTTGGTAAAAGGGATTCCGGTAATTCTTCTTTTCTCCGCCTCCAGGACGGCGGTGGACTTCTTGGAGGCTCCACCCCCTGTCTTCTTCTTCTTGCCTCCGTCGGCAGTGTCAGAGGTGGAGCTCTTCCGCTTACGTACCAACAGGAAATCATCGTTGGACACGACGGTGACTTTCTTCATCTTGGGGTCATAGATTTGGACAACCATGTTGTCCTCCTCTAGAATTTTAAGCTTTTAAGTGAAATCCCAAAGTGTTAGATGAGATGATAATGGCTAGATGGAAGAACTGGAGTATATGTCATACACGGAAAATAAACAGGTACCTCTGGGCACCTGCCCTCCTCGAACATGTCGTAGGTGATGGTGAAGCCATGCTTCCTGTCCTTCACCTTGACGATGTCCTTGAAGCGGAGCTTGATAGAGTCACTCGAGAAATTGTCCTCGGAGATGCGGAGGCTATCTTTCCTATTATTGGTGTACTGGTACATCAGCTTCGATCGGTGCTGCCGAGGTTGGATCTGCCTGACGAACCAGCACATGGCTAGGTCCAACCCGGTCAGACCCGTCTCTATGAACCACTCTATCCGCCTTATGGTGCGGGAAGCGTCGTTGTCGGAGGGAAGGGAGGCCTGGGATCTCCATGTCGGGGCTTCGGTGGCAGCTCCGTCGACGAAGTCTGGATACGTTCCTTCTCGGTTGTCCAGAGGGATATCTGGGCCGTAGAAGTACGTCCGCTGCCATTTCTTGAAAGACTTATGGTCGACGATGTCGGGGAACCGCCGGCCAGGCCGAATCTTGAAACTAATTGTCCCGCAGTTCCTGATCTCGTCCTTACTAGCTCCGGCTTCCCTCTTGATGGTGAAGAAGTAAATGAACAGATCTAAGCTAGGCCTAATCCCTAGGTAACCCTCGCAAAGCGCCGTGTAGTTGCTAAGCGCTAGGATGCTGTTGGGGGATAGGTTATGAGGTTAAACCCAGTAATGTTTGCGGATAGCAAGGAAGAAGTCGGAGATCGGGAGGGAGACGCCGCGTACCAGTTGTGCTTTGAGGTACACCTTCTCTCCATCTTGGGGAGAAGGGGTGACCTCGCCGGCCGGCGCCGCCCACCAGACAAGCCCCTCCGTCGCGGGGAGGTAACCTTCGATGAGCAGCTCTTTGATATCACTGTTGGTGATATCAGAGCCATGCCACTTCCCCTTATGGGAGTCACCCTCCTCCTCCAGCGGCTCCAGCGCCGCTGGAATATGGTCATCGCCAGTGGACTCCACCATCGCGGACCGTGGCAGCACCAGACCCTCTAGGGGTACCTGGACGGAGCTCGCCGGCTTCGCCGCAGCATAGGCCATCGCCGCCATGGACGGGTTGGAGTTGCTGCTCACCATTGGGGTGGGAGAGGAGGTGACTGAGAGATTGGAGAGATTAGGGTTTTTCGCGTGCGCACGGAAGGCTCGAGGAGATGCTCGCAGGAGGAAGACGATGACGCAGGGGGAGAATGAGGTGAAAAGATGAAATCTGCCACGGTTATAATTTATAACCCCCAACATCAAGATTCATGCAAGCAATCGAATGGTTATCGCGTGGACGACGTGTGCGTGCGCGTGCGCGGAAATTTCATCACGTTCCAAACCACCGCCGCCAAAGGTTCGCATCCTTCGCGCGGGAAAAACGTACATGATTGTGTTCTCTGCATGTGTGAGTTACGAGGCACCGCTGACCTATGTCTAAGTCGCTCTAGCTGACACGGGCAGGTGAACCATCGCATCGTAATATTCCGGCATGGACGGATCCAGTCCGGCTACGAGAAGAGTACGATAGAAGATTCAGCGTTCTTTGACTTACAAGTTGAAGACGGAGAATATTGCAAGGTTTTTGGGAGGACTACAAGATATTGCTTGACGATTTGCCGACATCCATCTAGACGGAGCATTCAACTCAAAGAGGCAAGACGGCGCAAGATCTCGGAGTTCTCCGGGGGCTACTATTGGGGATATGCTATATGGGTATCCTCATAGCATGTCTCCTATCCGGATAACCCGGGTGGCCCATAGTTGGTAGCAAGGCCCATGGCCTGCTGGGAGGCCCAGTTAGATGGATTCAGAAGGGAGGCCCATGCCGGATAAAGGAAGGATACGGAGGAGTCACCGACGTACCCGGAGCCTTGGAGTGCAAGACACGCTAGACTAGTTGTATGCAGTGTAGGACTCTGTAACCTGTTCGGCTAGGACTTTCCCTGTAACCCTAGGATCTGGTGACTATATAAGCCAGACCTATGGGAGCCTTTAGGGCATAACCTAGATAACTCAACTCATACCTTGCACAGCGAACCGATCCCTGTAACTCGGCGTATTGCCATTATAGTGATTTATAGCAGGGGTAGGATTCCGACACCGTCGTGGGATCTGAACCTGGGTAAGCTATGTTACCCCATACCCGTCAACCATCCGCCTTACCCCACGTCTCTAAATACGCACTGTGAGGACCCCTCCATGGCGTACTCGTCGGCAATATCATGACAGGCATAACTTATGCGCTTGTCGCCTATGATTTATATGATTGTGCAATGTATTTATTTCGGCCCTTGTGTGTTTGGTTTTTATCCGGATAGATGCTAAGCAAGGAGAATATCATGAGCCTCAAGAGTATTACCCAAATCCATCTTTTTTGCAACTAAACTTCCAGGCAAGCATTTCCCCATGCTTGCACTACATATAGTACCTATTGCATTTATCTTATTCTTGTATCATGAGTCGCGATCCGAATTAAATTGCAATCCCAAGTACCACATAGTCTTTACTTATAAACCCACCAAAGCTTGTTTCCTCAATCCCATGATCCATTACTACAGGAGTTTTTTTGTGCCATGTGAGTCGTTAATTGCATGTGTAGAGTTTGTGCGAGTCTTTGACAGAGATACTTAAATAAATAAAACTGAGTAGTAATGATAACTAAGGAAAGCAGCACTGGTGGGCAATAGTTGAGATGTGGTTTTCATCCGTCCACAAGTGTCCACCTAGGACCCGAGTACTTGATACCTGTTCCTTGACTATCACACTATCCACATGTGGGCGCCTTTCCGGGGTTCCCTTGGACTTGAACTTGACTCTAAAGAATGTTTTGGGGCCGCAATTAGTTCGGGCTTTATACGTTACCTACTGTAGATATATCATGTTATGTCATGTTTATTACCTGTTGCTCGATGAGAGTTTACTACTGTTGCATAGGTGTGGAACTCTGCCACAGGAATATATTATATATGACCTCTGTTCGAGTGGCAAGTGCACGTAACCTCTAAGTTCATACGAGACTTAGCTATACCTCATATGGATAGCTCTTTTGGGTGGCCTCTAAAACATTCTCTAGTTTCTTGGAATGGTTCTGTCGTGATGCTTCGTTGTTTTTATTCGTTTGCTTCTTCTGAGGTTGAGCGTGCATGAGTTGCTATTTGTGCACCCCGGCAAGGTAAATCTTTTCAAAAAGCCGTGTCCGCGGTTATGGACGACTTGGAGCACAGTTTCTCGATCATAGAAAAGCATAACTAAAGTACCACTTTAAATTGACTAAAACATGTCTAGTAATAGTGCAACCTTCATCGAATGGTTAATAAAACATCCTACGGATGGAATATTCTTCTGCCTTCTCGTTTGGGAACGGGAAGGAGGGCGAGCGATGTTTTTTATGTTGATGTATATTTGTTGAGTAATTAATTGTTGTTTATTTAACGAGCATCCGGCTATCATTGGTTAGGCGGATGTTGTAGTGTGTCTCTATAGAACTGGTAGGTTTTATTTTTGCTGCAATTGCGTGACCCCCAGGTTCAGATGGACATGTATATCCACAGGAAGGTTACTGGTTCGAAGATACCGATGATTGGTGGCATTGACCGTCTGGTGTATAGATTCCGAGGATGGACATCCGTGATATCTATGGGAGGGATGTGCTTATTTTCAGGGCATGTTATGCCAATTTGCTTCTTATCCGTACTCGGATCTTATTTTCTGCTTCCGCTTGATACTTTGATGTATGATGTATAAGGATATATCCTAAACTATTAGAACTATCTAGTATTTTGGATCTTACCGTATGGTGTTGAATATTTATATTTATTTTAGATGGTTTGGCTCCGATGTACTCGTGTATGTCGTTGGCATATATACTCATTTTTTATGGTTGACTCACAGTCCGGCCGGCTACGTCTCTTGCACTTGAAGCTATAATCACGAGAAGTGGGTAGGGTGGTTGGCCGGTACCGTGACCTGCTCCGCTTAGACGGGCTTGTACATGGGTGGCCTTTGGGACTCTGCGGTAGCACCACCTTATGCACTTTTGGGTTATACCGGCTTGTGATTTAGAACATAGGGTCTAGGGGATTACACTTGCATAGGCGTCTTGCTAAGTGGGTTGAGTCTTTTCAATACATTATCAAACATAAGAAGGGAAAATATAATATTGTTGTTGATGCTCTATCTAGGAAGAATATGTTGTTAACACAATTAGATATCAAAGTTCCTGTTTTAGAGATTTTATGTGATTTGTATGCAACTGATCATGATTTTGCTGAACCATATCGTTTGTGTGCTATTGGGAAGGCATGGGATAAATTTCACATCCATGATGGGTATTTATTTCGTGCTAACAAATTATGTGTTCTAGAGTCATCGGTTTGTTTGTTATTGCTATAGGAATATATGCTGGAGGTTTGATGGGTCACTTTGGGCATGAGAAGATGCTACTCATGCATGTTGATCACTTCTACTGGCCTAAGATGAGGCGTGACATGGACAGTTTTGTAAAGAGATGCATTACATGCAACAAGTCAAAGTCCAAGTTGAAGCCACACGGTTTGTATATGCCATTACCTACACCTACTACACCACGGAAAGATATAAGCATGTATTTTGTATTAGCTTTGCCTAGAACTAAAAGAGGCCATGATTCAATTTTTGTGGTAGTGGATAGATTCTCTAAGATGTCACACTTTATTGCCTGCCATAAAAGCGATGATGCATTCCATATTGCTAACATGTTTTTCAGGGACATCGTGCGTCTACATGGAGTACCTAAGATCATTGTTTCTGACAAGTATGTGAATTTCGTGAGCTACTTATGGAAGACACTTTGGGGAAATCTAGGGGCGAAGTTACTATTTAGCACAACTTGTCATCCCAAACTGATGGTCAAACGGAGGTGGTGAACCGAACACATTCAACATTGCCGTAAGCTATGATCAAGAAGAATCTTACTGAATGGAAGGAGTGTTTGCCGCATGTGAAGTTGGCATATAACAGGGTGGTCCATTCTACCACACAACTTTGTCCTTTTGAGGTGGTCTCTATGGTTTCAAACCCATTCCACCACTTGATTTGCTGCCTCTTCCTATTCAAGAGAGAGTCAACATGGAAGCATCAAAGAGAGCAGACTTTGTGAGGAAGATACATGTGAAGACTAAAGAGGCTATTGAGAATAAGGGCAGGAAAAATGCTAAGAGAGCTAACAAGAAGCGCAAGGAGGTGCTGTTTAAGCCTAGAGATATGGTTTGGGTGCACTTTCGCAAGGACAGATTTCCGGAGTTGCATAAATCCAAATTACTTCCACGCGGTGCTGGTCCTTATGAAGTGATTGCCAAGATCAATGATAATGCCTACAAGATAGATATTCCTCGAGATGTGTTTGGAGGTGTCAATGATAGTTTCAATGTTGCTGATTTGACACCTTATGATGGAGAAGACCTTGGAGCATCGAGGTCGATGCCTTTTGAAGGGGGGAGATGATGAGGACATCCCTAATGATTTGCTATCTCCAACTCCAAATGAAGTTGTCGATGTCACTGCCAAGACCAAGTCCAATGAGATTAGGATTGGATCGATTACTCGAGCTCGTGCCAAGATACTTGAACAACAGGTGAACTCACTCCTAAATTAGTCCGGTGTTTTAATTGATGAGAATTTTATACTACCTAAGTCTATGCACTTGTGTATGATCATGTTCATTGAGGAAGCAAGCATGATGCGAGGAGGATAAGGGATGCAAGAGGAGCCCAGCATGATGATCGCCCAAGGATGCGCGATGGAGGAGCGGGAGGAAGGTGCAAGATAAAATCATCAAGAGGGAAACAAACTTTCCTGCAAAGACCAGAGTGTCCGGCCGGTTCCCACCGGACTGTCCGGCCAACCCGAGAAGCGACGAGGTGGTTGCTAGCCAGTACACCAAATCAGACACTACCTAGACACCACCTAGAAACTTTGAAGTTTCCGATCGGACTAGACTGTCCGGCACACTCCACCCAGAGTGTCCGGCCCGACAGGACTGTCCGGCGCATATCAACCGAAATGTCTGACTGCCGACCGAATTCTGGTCCAAGTCAGTTGTATCAGTGTGAGTCGTAAACCTCTTTTTTTTGGTTTTTGGTCGTCCCAGCTGCCCATATAAGCCCTAGGACGCTCTCATATCTTAGTTGGGACCACGTTTAAAGTAAACCCTAGTTCTTGTGTTGCTAAGTGAAAACCCTAGAATTCCCCACACCAATTCGTATCGATCTAGTGTGTTTGATACTATCAATTAAGTGTGATTAGTTGATCCATTCGGATTTAGCCAATTGCAAAGTTTTGTGTGATCTGCTGTTCCATTGGGAATTAGAAGATTGCAAAACCGCTTCGTGGTCAGCGGCTCCGTACGCAAGTGTGTGAAGTTGCAAATATCTACAAGGATTGAGAGTTGTTGCATTGGCATCAGGGATTGATCGAGAGGTTTGTGAGCGTCATACAAAGTTATCTACACTAACTATCGTCATCTACCACCCTCTCTTATTTATAAGATCGGGCCACCCCATATCACTTTCCCTTGCTTTTCTCATCGATTTAACCACGAATTCCGTAAAGATCGGGCCACCCAAGAGGTCCCTCTCTCTCTCTCGAATTATTTCCCCTGGATTAGAATAGGCGAAGCCCTACAGAAAACCATCTACACCATAGTTGCACTACCATTATGTTGCTAGATTCTCGTGGAGATCTCTCTCTATTGTGGGATCAACAAGGAGGAGACGTCACCGCGGTGGGACATGTGGATACTGCGGAGGTACCATCGTACCTGGATCTAGAAGGTCAAGATCTACATCGGTTTGAATCGATGCAAGCGAATGACTATATCATCCATGATATCTAGATCATTAATCACTCATGTTCTTCGAGGGTAAGTAGATTAGATTTATTCTACTTGTTACTTGCAACTAGTAGAATAGATCTTGTGGGGTTCCTCTTGCTATTTCATCGGAAAATTTTGTTTCTGATCCAACGAACCCATCATTCTTAACTTTGTTTCTCACCAATATAAGCCTGATATGATGGTAATGTCATATTTCACATATTTAGAATGTATCAAGTACTCAGTTTCTATACATATATATTATTGTAGAAACATGTAAAAATTATCCGGTGAGTGTGTGTTATTTGGTTGGTATCTGTTAACTATTAATCTAGTAGTTGTAGCATAGTGATTTGGCAACTAATGACGAAAAAAATTGTCAAAACATATTAAGATGTGATCTTGTTTTGAAGTACTCGTCGAGATGAATTCAGCGGTGAAGACGAATCATCAATCAGAATAAGGGTTTAGGAGGTGATGTATTTTAAATTTTCAGAACATGGAAAGATTTCCTGCGTGCATATTGGCGTCAACTGCTCCGTCCTTATTATTAGTGGAAAATCTAACAATCGTCCGAAAGAGACTACCGTGAAACAAAGTTACTTATTAGAAAGATCATTACATGAAAATTTGCTTTTCTAGGCAATGTAACTAGAATGTCAGTACTGACGTTAAAACTTTGCCAAAGGAGGAGAGCCGAATTGGTTTTCAAGCGAGGGTCAAGTTCATACGCCGCTTTTTAGAATGGGCACCCGGTCTCTGTAGAGCCAAGATGCACACAGCCGACACAAATTTACGAACAAAAAGAATAAAAAGGCGAGATTACAATCCGCTCATAAGCACAATCAACACACGCGTAAGATATTGGTAGCCCTATGCGAAGATCACGCTGCCACCCATGTCAGGAAAAAATATCTCTCGCTGTATCCTTCAAGCGTGTTTTTTCTTATGCAGGTTATTCACCGGTCCATAGCTACACTTCATTTGTGGTCACCACTTCATCGTTTAGAGTCGCGAGACCTATTTATGTATGCCCGTTGGCAGTTTGAACTCCTAGGGATTTCTTCTTATCAAGAAATTCCAAGCACATGCAAACGTCGCTCGAGGTGTGATCCTATGACCATTACAGAATTAGTATACCTTCATCGGAGTTACAATATGTTAAACTGTGAGTAGAAAAATGTGAATAATCATACAAACAACAGGAGAACAAAAGTTTCTCTCAAAAAGAAAGAGAAGAGGAAAAAGTGGCAGCTTCAATTACACATAATCAGTATGGTTTATATGTTACATAATCAGTGGCGTCGGATATGCAACAATCAGGATACATGAGTGCCTCCAAAAAATAGCTGCTAGTTCAATGTTACTGTTAGTGTTTTATCTTGTCCAACCCTGGGTCAAAATATGGGCTTCCAAAAGCATGTCCAAGACGTTATCTTGCTTCCTCAGCTACCCAGCATATGATCAGACAAGGGCTTGGTACACTTTTCAGTCAATGCAAATTAGGATGAGCAGCATCCAGCCTTCTTTACGGCAGATACATCGTCTTTTGACCCGACATTGATGGTCTGTCCTCGTGGTGGAGCAGCAGGATCATCACCGATGTCAAGGGCCTTCTTGCTGACCACTCGATAGATCTGCGTTAGCACCTCAGTGAAGGCGTCCTCTACATTCATGGCTTCCAAGGCAGAGGTTTCCATGAAATAGGTGTACCCCTTCTCCGCAAATGCCTTGGCATCCTCCACAGAGACAGCCCGCAAGTGACGCAGGTCGGCCTTGTTGCCGACGAGCATGATCACAATGTTGGCATCGGTATGGTCCTTCAGCTCCTTCAGCCACCTCTCTACGTTGTCGAAAGTCACATGGCGTGTCATGTCATAGACAACAAGCGCACCAACAGCTCCTCTATAATATGCACTTGTAATTGCACGATACCTGCAAAGGAATTGCGCAGATTGTATGTTATGAAATGCGAATGTTAGCAATGTCTCGTGTTTCAACCAGGCTATAAAGAACTTCAGAACACTATCTGTAGTTAATGTTTCATAAGGAAGAAAATTTAATTCTTTTAATTAATAATTAAAGATAACATTATTTTAACATGAGTAGATACGATGTTGCATTGACTTCAGCACATCGTGCCTCAACAATAACACAAATGAGATACAACCAATACTTCGAAGGGCTTCAATATAAAAAAAATATAACAATACCTTAAAAAAGGGCAGAAACAATTATATCCTTTTTCTATATGAGGATAAAAGGTCAATTGCCAAAATTAGCATTTGATTTAGGGCCCAACGTTGCGTAAGAATAGTAAGTCGACAATATATAACATATAGCCCTAAAAGCTTGAATATTCGTATTCCTCCATAGGGATAACCCGAACTTTGTGCACACGGCTACGCACCCACCCCATATATGCACGTTTATTAGCTGCTTTATGATCCGTGGATAAGGTAACTTTAATAGATCCGAAAAGCAGATGAAATATAGAATACACCCCTGTAGATCATGAATACGCAGCTGCTACGCATTAAAATTTTCAGGCATTGTTTAATGCGACTGGTGCTGGTACTGCGGAGATAAAAATGCCTAGCTGGTTGGAACTCTAGCATCGTCTTCCTCCTCTCATATTTTATTCATCGCCAGAAAGAAGATGAGAGATATATCAATGGAGACGACGTGAAAAGCCAAATCCAAGGAGAAAATCATATCCTGATATGTTAACGACCTCCACGGGGTGAAAACAATTTACTAGTACGACAGATTAATCCAGCGAGCTCTTTCACCACCGAGTGCTATTTTTTTGGATAATGGAAACAGAGCCTTGGTTGTTAGAGACAGAGCCTACAAATCCCACTGTCTCTGGTTGGCCAAGGACCTGGCAGGTGAGATGTTGGAGTATATTTTGACATGAACAAACGAATCTTCCAGCAACCAACAGCTCTATGGAATATTTACATGGACAAACAAATCTGTAGGATATGCTTACTAGGATCTGAAATCGGAAAATAAAATAGAAAGCTAGCTCCAAGAACTCCAAAATTCAGTTTCTTCGTGCATGAATCTGGCAAGATGTCCAAGAGGCATTGAAAGAGGGCAGGATGATAGCAGGTTTCCTGAATAAGATTAGCAGGTTTCTGAATAAGATTAGGTATCCATTGGTCGGCAGGCCTTGAAACAACTGATTGTGTAGGGATCAAGGTAGAAATATAAGAGACGAACTAAGCAAGTTTGAGAAGGGAGAAGGATTTTGGGGATAGAGAAGCTGAACAGTACACTGCCAGATGCAGTAATCAGTAATCGAGGTCTGGCACATGTGGCCGTTGTGACATTATGGGAGTAAATAGGGATACACCTGGAATACATATCCATATAATAAAAATAATATTTTCTCTGTCCAGAAATAACTGACTTAGGTTTGTCTAGATTCGAATGTATCTAGACGCGTTTAGTGTATAGATATATTTATGTTTAGACAAATTCAAGTCAGCTATTTTTAAATAGAGTGAGTACAATAAATACATGCAGAGATACGAATAACGACGGGAAGCTGATGCAAAATGGAGCAGGTTCTCCATGCATTTTCGTTCATAGGGACAACTAACGATTATAAGGTATTATAAACTGAGGTAGGGAAATGCATTGACATTTAAGTTTCAAGCATCAAGAGTACAGGACAAGACCATTACTCTTGTAAGTCCATGGCAGACATAATTAATACTATTCCCTCTGATCTCAAATTAGATGTCAGAAATTTGTGTAAATTTGGATAAATCTAATAATATTTAGACAAATTCGTGACATCTATTTTTAAAACGGAGTACCAGATAATCCTGAAAGGAATACTACATTTTGTTCTAATGCATGAACGTCTACAGGTGTTACAGCATCTCAGCGCCCCATACGGCTTCCGGCAGAGCCGATTTTTATGCCCTATGGGGCTCCAGCGATTAGGGGGGGTGGGGGGTGCCGTTCCCAGCCACACCCCCGAAAAGAAATTTTAAAATACATAAATTGAGACGAATATAATCATGGGATGGCGAAATTTATACAAACTCAACAGACTTTTTACAAATACAAAGAAAATACGGTAAAAACATGAACTGAAATCGTAAACTACATGCCGAAGTGGCTATAGAAGGCGGTGTAGTCGCCGCCGTCGCTGTCGCTCGATGGCTCGTCCTTTGGCGAGAGCGGCTGTGGCCATGGCCATCGTCACCACACCACCGATGCGGCTAACTCGGCTCGGCCTTGTCGTCATCGAAGACGATGAAGTTGCTGGCATGGTGCTCATGGTAGCGTGTAACAAGCCGCGACGCCTAGCACCGTCGCTCTGCCTTGGCCTTCGACCAAGGGAGGGCGAACTCCAGGAATGACGGCAGACCTCCTCCAAGGAGGCGCGCACGACCATACTCTAGCCAGGAAACTCCTCCAGGTCCTTGGTGGCCTAGAACTGCAGCTTGCAGGCGACATACTCTAGCGGAGGCTGCCACCCGGCGCTGATTCCGGTTTGGGCTTCTTCATTCGCGATGAACCGGGCTCCCTCCTCGGCCTGACGAGGCGCAAGCTACCGCACGGTACCGATGACGCTAACAGATCCCGTCGCTCGTGGATGAAGATGTCGCCGCTAGCGCGCAAACGCGACTTCTTCTCGTACTCGCTTTGACAGGGGCAAGGGGAAGGAGAGAGATGGCCTAGAAGTCGTCGGCGTGAACGCCAAGGATCTCAACATGGAAGATGTCGTGGACGCCATCCTCCTCGCCGTCCAAGGGAAGCTGTCATGGTTGCGCCTCGGAGGGAGTGGAGGGGAAGGAGGGTAAGGCAGCAGCAGGTGGTTTCTCATGGTGATGTAGTCCATCACCACCGTGAGAGTAAGGCCCAACGCACCCTGCCAGATCTTGAAGCCAACCGGGTTCTTCTTCATAGGTGACAGACAGTCGCCCTTGTGCCTAGAGAGCTTCCTCTCCTGGCAGTCGTGGAAGAAGTTGTTGCACGTGATGTTGTCGGGGTCCCAAATGGGATCATCCCAGTCCGCCCCCGTGATCTTGCCGTAGTAATGCTAGTGGATCGCTGCCATCCGCTACGCACCGTGCAGTACCAATGGCACTAGCATGCCGCCGGCCCTCAGCTTCTAGTCGATGGGGCATCAGAAGTTCGATGGCGCCAGATAGTTGGTCTCGTCGAGCAAGCACGCCTCCCACTCGTGGAGGAAGCAGCGGCCAAAGCCATAGGCTGCTGCTGCATCTCCTTTGTATCTCTCCGCCATGGTGGCGATTTGAGCGGAGGATCTAGGGCGAGAGGACTTTTTGGGGAACAATTAGAGGTGAGAAGGGAGGGAATGGCGTACGAAGGTACGGGAGAGGTGGAGATATACCAAGCGGAAAAATGCAGAAAACGGCAGTGTAGGACGCGCGAGAAGGGGCGTAGTGGCACGCAATAACATCGCGTGCCCCTCGATAGGACGTGTTGGCTGCTCCCTTGTCGTTGCCTGAGCCATTAACATGGCGCAGGAGACGAGGCACAGGGGCGACATGATTCTCACTACCAGGACGGGGCCACTGGATAGGGTGCCGCTTCACGCATGTTTTTTCTGTCCGGCACCCCTGCTCTCCCTCGGGTAAGTTGGGTTTGGAACGGGGCCACCAAATGAAAAAAAAAGGCCATGCTGGCCGTAATTGCGCTATGGGGGTGGATGGGCGAGATTTTCAGCGCCGGCACCCCATAGCCTGTTTGGAGGGCTTTTGGAAGTGTGAGGGGGTGAGGGGAGATGCTTTTACAACCATCTTTGCAATAATCTTCTCCTTTCATTGCCATATTTAAGTTACTATGCGGAAAATGAAGCAGTGCATGTAAGTAAAACTGCACGCTAGTGATTGTAATACGATGTAATTGCACTAGGCTGGAGCAGCAAGTTTGAGACACACTCTTTTCCTTAACAGTGTACCTAAAGGAAATGGAAAGTTTTTAATGAGGCGGCTTGCTTGCTCAATATATTAATTATTTTACCTTAAAAAAAACTGCATGCTGGACTGAAAGATTATTATTTACCAAGTTAGGAACGGAACAGAATACACAGTAAGACCAATATTAAATCACCGACGAGAATCCAGTGTTGAGCTGGTAAGCAAAGGCATCAAACGAGCTCATAGTGTGCCTAATAGGTTTATCACCCAAACAATGCAATGTGAGATTGTGAGTATACACGTTAAATTGCAGAAAGCACCACGATAATGATGCATCACAACAGATGATATATACAATGCAGAATTGCAAGAAATCAGACATAATCCAAGCTAATGTTGCAACAATGATACCCAGAATGCAATCGTGGATGACCTGAAATTTTTACGATGGCGCGATGCACATGTACACCGTCCCCAAACAATTCACAAATCACAATACGCATATCGCACTACCTGAATCCTACAAAAACCAAACAGTTCTCCTCACAAACCTAAACTGCATTCTGAAAACAACCCTATAGCTGAGCTCAAGCATTAGCCTGGGCCCTGCGGTGATTAAGAAACTAAGCAAAATGCAAATGAGTCATCATCACCACGAAAAGGGAACGAGGAAACCGTACCTCTCTTGGCCGGCGGTGTCCCAGATCTGCGCCTTGACGACCTTGTCGTCGACCCTGATGCTCCTAGTGGCGAACTCGACCCCGATGGTGGACTTGGACTCAAGGCTGAACTCGTTGCGCGTGAACCGCGTGAGGAGGTTGGATTTCCCGACGCCCGAATCGCCGATGAGCACCACCTTGAAGAGGTAGTCGTAGTCGTCGTCCGCCCGGTACGCCATTCTTTGGCTTCCCCGCGGTGGTCACGTGCTGGCCACGCCGACGTACGTCCTTCCTCCCCGGCCGTTGTCCTCGCAGATTTGGTCGATATGCCCGCCGTTCCCGCCGATGGGAGGTCGGACGTAGGGGCTGGGATCGTCGTCGGCGGCGCGCGCTTTTCGGGGTTCCAGCAAGGGGAAAAGGGTGGTGTAAAGAAGGAGAACGTTTTGGAATGGCAAGAGGCTGGTAGAACGGTTGGAGAAGAGGAGGCTCGCTCAACAAGGAGGGCAATAGGAAGGAACGAACGAACTTCGCTGACACGTCATCATGTAGATTTGTATTTATTATAAGCAGACTAGCACTGAGCCCGTGCTTGCTACGGGTCTAAATTGATTTAAATGAATAATATTTTATGTATTTAAATTAAGGATGTGGCTAGCGGACGCCGGGTGACAGATTTGGCGAGTTTGGCACATCAGAATACTGAGTTGGACACTTTTTCATTTTTTGGAAAGTTCTTCTATCTATGTTTGACTATTTTTCCTTGATTCCTGCGTGAGTGCGCTCGTTCGTCTTACCCCATGCATGACCCTAGCACGTGATCACGTGCCCCGCATCAGCCTGTCCTTAAGCCTTCCTTCTGTCCTCTCTAACCCTATAGTCTCCAGATCTCACTTCCTAGTTCGTCTTCTTCCTACAGCCTTAGCCGCCATTGTTGCCTCTCATGGCTCCATGAACCCACCAAATCATGGGAAGCTCCCGCTTCTCAACCATACGAACATGTTCCATGCGGAGAGCAGCTCGAGGAACGCACCTGCATCTGGAATTGCTCTGTCAGATTCATCACAGGTACTCCTCCATTTTTTTTGTTTCTTATTGATTCTTGCTCAGCTCAACTTTGTGCCAAACATAAGCAACTTGGTTGTGCTCCTTAGTAACTTCCCCTAGCTCCTAGACAACTTATTTGCCATGTTCTTTAGGTTTTTTTCTCTATTATTGCCTTTCACACGAAAGTTGCAACTTTTGTGGTTCTTTCAACAACTTCTCGCGGATGGCAGACAAATTTCCTCTATTTCGTAGCAAATTCTTTCATATCCTAGACAACCTCTTTTTCAGAGATTGCAACTCAGACGAGAAAGTTGCAACTTGCATGGTTTTCGTAGCAACTTCTCTAAGGGGTAGGCAAATTTTCTCGATTTCCTAACAACTTCTATTACATTGCAGGCAACTTCTTTATCACAGACATGCTCATTTTTCATTTTAAAAAGTTGCCTACCAACCACCGTCATACGATCCGCATGTAAACTACTTTTCGAGTTAAGATTATGCTCTTTGATATACTATAAGCAATTCTTACTTTGTAGTTTGCAACTTGCATCTTAGTTCAGCCAAATTTTGTGTCAAGGCAACATTTGTTCATGGTAACTTGTCTGTTGTGAATAGCAACTACACATAGTATTTCCTCTGTTTCCTATCAATTTTTATCATATAGCAGAAAACTTTTGTAGGGGTCGTAGCATGGAAAACAAAAAAATTCTACCGCATGCAAACAAACAAGCCAAGATCTATCTACTAGATTGTAGCAACGAGTCGATTAGAGTACTCACCCTCGAAGATTCCAAAGCGGTTAACGAGAGCAGATTCTCGTGGATGATATAGTCGTACACTTGCCGATCTCAAGATCGCGTAGACAATCCTTCCGGTGCTGCATTCCGGCAGCGCTTCCGCAGTCGGTCACACGTTGGGTACTCGATGAAGACCTTCCTCTCCCTTGTTCCAGCAGGCAGTGGAGGTTGTAGTTCTCCCTCGCGATTCCGGCGGCACGACGGCGTGGTGTCGAAAGTAGAGGGAAGATCCCGTAAGGCTTCGCCTAAGCCGATGTGGGTTATGGTGGATCTAGGGTTTCTGGCGATCTAGGTTTAGAAGGACGGAGAGGAGGAGGAGGTGTCGGCGGCGGCTAGGGCGACGGCGACGGGCCGACGGCGGCGCGAGGCGGTGGCGGCGGCGCAAGGTTGGGAGGGCTGGTTGTGGTTCTTTGGGGTAGCCCTTCCCCTCTATTTATGAGAGAGAGGGCAGCTTGGGAGAGGGGAGTTTGAATCCTTCCCCAAACCCAAGTTGGAGAAAAGGAAGGACTCTTTCCTTCTTCCACTAGGAAACCATTGTTCTAGTTTGACTTTTCAAACTTCCCTTTTGACTTTCAATTTAGAGCTTTATTTCTCTCTCGCAAATGCCCAACCAAGTGACCAAGGACATGATCCAATCATTCCACTTAACCATGACACATTCATGAACCATTCCCCTTCCGGTCGGTGAACCTTCTAGACCCTTCTAGAACCTCTCCGATGAAAACATTGGAATCATTCCCGAACTTCGGAATCAGACTTTCCTTATATGAATCTTATTCTCCAGACCATTCCAGATCTCCTCGTGATATCCCGGATCCCATCCGAGACTCCGAACAACATTCGGTCTCCCTACTTACATTCCATATCTACTAAACAACATCGAATCCTTAAGTGTGTCTCCCTATGATTCGTGAATTATGCGGACATGATCGAGACACTTATTCGATCAATAACCAATAGAGGAATCTAGAAATTCATATGGCTCCCATATATTTCTATGATTACTTTGCGATCGAATGAACCACTTACATACGATACCAATTTCCTTTTGTCTCGTGATAGTTTACTTATCCGAGGTATGATCGTCGGTATCTCTGCATACCTAGTTCAACCTCGTTACCGATAAGTACTCTTTTCTCGTTCCCGTGATATGTGATCCCTTGTGAGCCAGTCACATGCTTGCAAGCTAATTGGATGACATTCCACCGAGAGGGCCCAGAGTATATCTATATGTCATATGGATGGACAAATCCCACTCTTGATCCATGTGCCTCAACACATACTTTTCGAACACTCAATGCCACCTTTATAGCCACCAAGTTACGGTGTGGTGTTTGATATCATCAAAGTATCCTTCTGGTGATGGTGATTAGCATGATCTCATGGTCAAAGGAATTAGGTTACTATGTATTAGAAAGCTTATAGCAAACAAACTATTGAAATGACTTGATATTTATGCTATGCTTATCTATAGGAGTATGTCCATCATACCATTCTCCTAATGATATGATCTTGTTGTTAATAACATCTCAATGTTCATGCCACGATCATATATTAACCAACAAGCTAGTATTACAAAGAGGCTTTACCAGGGACTCTAATTAGTTTACAAATCACACAAGTATTAATGTTTCCGGTTAATACTATTATAGCATGAATGTAAACATTTATCATAAACACAAAGATATAATAATAACCACTATTATTATTGCCTCTAGGGAATATCTCCAACAGTCTCCCACTTGCACTAGAGTCAACTAATCTAGAATACATGGTAATATACCAAACACCCAAGGCGTTTTGGTGCTGGTCATGCTTTGCCCTCGGGAGAGGTTTAGTCAACGGATCCGCCACATTCAGATCTGTGTGTACTTTGTAAATCTTTATGTCACCATCTTGGACATTCTCTCGAATAGCGTGAAAATGCATGTAACATCCCAAAAATATAACACAAGGATCATCAAACTCAAATCACTAAAATTAGGGTTAACAAAAATTTGATTAATTAAAATCATATGAATGCATGTGTGAATGAAATGATTTGACAAATTCATGAATGGACTTGTGTGATTAACCTAAATAGCAAGAAATAGTTTAAAGATGAAAATAACATCATATAAAACATTTCCATGCAGAAACAAATTAAAAGAAAATAAAAAACAAAGCAAATGGTCATTTTTGCCAGTCTTGCTCACTAGGTCACTTTGAGTGCTTCTAGTCCAAGATTTCAAACAG
Source organism: Avena sativa (assembly GCA_916181665.1). Lineage (NCBI taxonomy): Eukaryota > Viridiplantae > Streptophyta > Magnoliopsida > Poales > Poaceae > Avena > Avena sativa. The sequence continues at coordinate 343,745,279 of OV702285.1, read as the reverse complement.
AAACTTTTCCAATTCTTTTCACCCGTTGATAGAACTAGTAAAAGTGAATCAAGGCCCACCTTTCAAACTTGCAGAAACATTTGGCAACCCCATTCAAATCACAATTCAAAATTGAATGTTATTCATATGTGAAGATCATCCATTTTCAAAACCCAACCAAACCAATGCCCCTTGACAAATCCAACTAACCAGACACTCCCTAGTATGTGCCTAGCAAACCCACAAAGTTCTAATCCAAAATTCAAATTTAAATTTCTTGCGGCCATTTCATCAAACACCGTGCAGATTCAAATCAAACAAACATCAAACACTATAGTGTGCAGTAAAATTGGCCTAACTTGTTCCCTCTCTGGTTGCAACTAGCCCTTAGTAGATCATCTAGCCTCTTTAACAATCTTTAGCACCACTGTGAGCAAGCCTAGCCATTAATGGCAAGCATGTCGAGAGTACCATTGCCACCCTAGTGTCGACAACAAACTACGAGCAACACTAAGCCTAGCCAGCATGTCTAGCAAGCACCCCACCGTCCACCGCCACTCTCTGTCCCAGCCCCGAGCAATGCCAGCCCCTAGACCACACGGCACGACCATGCCAAACCTCTCTGCGCGTGAGCCGAGAGAGCGCCAGTGCGCCATGATCGACCAGCACCCACAGACCGTGCGCCGCCCTTGCCGCTTACAGGGATGATCACCAGCACCCCAGCAACCCAGCAGACATGCCCGTTCGCCACTGCGCGGACCACACACGATGTGTGACATTAAAACCGCCGTCGGACCCGCTCAGAGCATCGCGATGTTCCGACCGATCAGCACCGCCCCATGCCGTTGAGCTTCGCCAGGGAGCACAGCACCGCCCCTACCGTCGCCCATACCAGTAGCCCTCTGTGCCATCGACTACGACGAGCTAAGCACGCGACCGTCGGTCCCCTTCAGCCACTATAAATAGAGGCCTCCACCGCTCGTTTTCGCCACACCAGTTCACTCCCCTCTCACCCAGAATCACCCCACCTCACTCCCGGAGCAAGGCGAGAACTGCATCGCCGGAATTTGGCCGGAGCCCGCCGCTGCTGGAGAAGAAGGGAGCCATCGATTGGAGCCACCCCAGGAGAAGCTGTCCGTACCAGGAGAACCATCGTTGTCGACTTCGTCGTTCGCCCCCGTCGCCGACCCTCGCCTGAGCCCCGGTGAGCCTCCCACGACCCCCACCTACCGCGTTAGGGTTCTGTCTCGCCGGCGCTGCCTGACATGGACGATGAACCATAGTCGTTCGATTAGAGTTAGATCATGCGGTTCACACTGCCCCGTACCGCTTCGCCCCTCCCCGTCTCACTGACGCATGGGGACAACCACTTAACCAGCCCGCGTATGCGCTGTGTGTAGTGGGCCGGCCTAGTAACACATCCCGCGCGATCCAACAATTCAAATTAAGCTTTATTCATTTAATTTCAAACACAGTTCGGTACCCAGATTCAAAAATCAATCCAGCTCGATTCACAGAACCAAAATGCATGAAACCAATTTTGTTAGAAAAGTACTGGAATACTTAATCCAAGCCCGTTGGATTCAAAACATTTAGATTTGTGGATCAAACATGGTAAAAATAACAAGGCAGAAGCTTTTCTGCATTCAAACATTTTTAAAAATTCAACCATAAAAGATTTTGAGTTGATTCCAACTCTCAAAAATCACATTTGATCATACCTTTGCAGAATATATAAAAACATATGGGTTTACTTACAGAGATAATGTTCAAGTAATAAAAGAATGCCCCATAGGAATTTCTAGTCACTTTATTTAATTGAAATAAAAAGGTTAAACCTTATTAAGTTGTGACACCACTTTAAATCACATTCACATGTACTGAAATATGTGGTGATGACATGTGTCAACATGATCCCATGTTTGAGTTGGAGAATATTAAAACTTAAGTAGTTTTTCAATGAGTAGAAATTACTTTTCTAAAAGTAAAACAAATAAGACAAGTGCTTTAATCTTGTAATATTAGTGATGATGCTAGATCATCTAGTGTGAACCATTGTGTGATGATTGGAAATAGTTAAGTATTGTTTGGTGATTGTGTACCTCGTATTTATTTATAGACGCTAGTATCGACCAAGTATACGAGGAGGAAGGAGGATACTACGAGGAAGAAGCCGAGGAGAACTCCAACCACTGCTCTGCTCAAGGCAAGCTTATACTGATATTTATGCAAGCCAATACTTGAAACCTTGCAAACTAACCCTTGCAACTTATGCAAGCTAATACTTGCTTGTTACCATGACAACTATATGCCTTAAGCATATGTGATCATACCCACTTGATAACCCAATCCTAGTTTTACTTGCAAGCTTTATACTTTATTTCTTTGTCAAAGATTTCTCTTAGAGTTTACATAGTGAATTGTAGATACCAAAAGAATATTGGAAGGTAGCATAAAGAGCATAAAATTTGGCCTAAGTTAGATAATCTTGATGTCATCCTAAGGCATGAGATTGAACTTAGCAAATCTCCACTTGTTTACCACCCCTCATTAGTATTTACCACCAATTGTAGATGCTAGTGCTAAGTATAAAACTTGATCAACTTTAGACGGGAATACTTGGTGAAAATGGTTATGAAAACCTTAGAATGATGAGTCATTCTACTGAAATGTTTTGACATGTGTTTCCGAAACCAGATGATTATGATGATGAAAATGTTGAGGCATTAGCCTTAGCCCTTTATAAAAATGATGGTTGTCTGGATGCGATACCATTCCAATTTTATCGTACAACCATAATACCCGAAATTTGGGTAGGGCTTGACTGGAAATTTATATACCTTAGTATGGGTTCCCTCGCGGCCAAGGTCTGAGCTGAGGCTACCTTGTGAAGATTGTCCACCTGTGCAGTACCCAAGATGACAGTTGGTCATGGTTGGGAGGCTAAACTCATAGGAGAGGTGCCTATACTAGGGCGTGTAACTGAAAGGTTAGGATTGATTATCCGCATACTGAGTATGGTGAATTTAGGATTTCTTCCTGACGGATGTATCGAATGTTGTGGTGAAAGTGTACGATCTCTGCAGAGTGTCAAACTATTCAAATAGCCGTGTCCGCGGTTATGGACAGTTGGAGTGGCCATACTGTTCCCCCGTCAGATGTTTTCAAAATGACTTGTGAAATGAATTGTGACTTTGACTTGACCACAACAGAGTTGTGATATGAAATTCAAGTTCCCACCTAGGTGTTATAAAATTTTCAACTAAATTTCTTGCTTCTGAACTTAGAAGAGGTAAATCTGGATTTTTGCAAAACAACCCTAGAGCTTAGTATATCCTTTTCAAAACCACTTCACCTGTTAGTATTAGTTTGCGAGTACTTAAAGAGTACTCATGGCTTTGTCCCTGGTTATTCCCGTGACCAGACTATGAAGAGGAGTACCAGGATGATGGACCGCAAGAAGGTTACGACAACTAGGATCATCTCCCATCGTCAGCATTGCCTATGACCCCGAAGATGGAGCTTCGCCTACGCTATCGTTATCTTTACGTTATTCCGCTGCTTGAATTGTATTAAGAACTGGATCATGAGATCCTTATTTGTGTAAGACCTTATGTATGGTTTGTAATGGATGATGTACTGTGATATCCAAATCTATTATGTCTCACAAAAATGGTAATCCTAGGATTGCGATGTATGGCATAACAGGCATCTAGGATTAAAAATCCGGGTGTTGACAAGTTGGTATCAGAGCCATCCTGACCATAGGAGACCCTAGTTAGAATGGACGTTTGAATCAAAAACTTAGTTTCAAAACCAAAGGAAGTGAGTATTTACAAAAAATTATTCTCATTCTTATCACTTGGATCCTTTCATGAAAATTCATGTTCCTCAAAAATTCTTGCAAACTTACATAAAATTTTACACACATGATCACTCTACTAACTTACTCATCCTATATTCTTATAGATGGACGTGAAGTACATCAAGTTTTATCAGTTGGGGAATGGAGGAGACCTCATCTTTGAGCGTGACTTGGACCAGCTATCGGAGTTGCTGGAGCATTCGCACCTCGAGTTCTTCGGAGCTCAGCTCAATGATCAGGAAGGAGAAGACCTGCAGTGGCTAGTTGTTGAAAGTATCCAAGGAAAGATTGAACCTCCCACTGCAGAAGGAATTCAGTTCACCTTAAGAGAGAACAACTGGCTCGATGGACTGGCCAGGGCAATGCAGGAAGCTCTTTCCCGTCTGTGTGGGCAGAGTATCAATCAGATCAAGGGTACCCGTTTTGAGTTCTACCCAAGGCGTGATGTTATGGGACAGCCACTGGAGGCCCCATTTCACCCCAAGCTGAAGAGTCAGTTGGACCACCTCAACTTCATGATGTACGACCGTCAGAAGGAGTTGGACAATGCCCGTGCCTACGCCAACCACAAGTACGCCATCGCCAAGAAGAAGGATCAGACCCTCGCCATGCTAGTGAAGGATCGCAAGTCTCATCATCGTCAGCTCGACAAGAAGGAGCGCATCATTTCCCATCTTCGCCACCGGATCATGGATTTGGAGGAGACCATCCACGAGAGGGACATGCAGTTGGAGGAAAGGGAGAATGCCAGAGAAGACCTTCGTGGAGACCCCTACTCCTATCTCAGCGATGATGATGAATTTCTGCAGGATCAGGCCATGGACTTCTTCACCAATGAGGATGATTTCGCCTTCATCGATGACAATGATGATGATGAGGATGATGAGTACACTGACTCCGAGGAGTAGTAGCACTTGAGCACTAGCGTTAGTGAATTGTAGTCGGTTCCACTGTATCGTATCTTCACATAATGGTTCTTAAAACCATCTGTTTTTCTTTGTTGTGGTGTGTGTTGTATTGTGTGCTATGAATGAATGAATGAATGAATGAAAAACAAGTTGCTAGAAAAATCTGAATCAACACTTGAGAACTTTAAAAACTTTTCAAAATTCCTGAACCTTAGAAATTTCCCTCTTTTCTCATGATCTATCTCACTCTTCAGATACCTCACGGAGGAAGCAACTCAGCCCCGGACCCGATATTGCAACTCTTGCAAATGATGGTTTCGGACCGCGAAGCCGAAAGATTCGAACGTCAAGCCAACCTAGCCACCCTTCAACAGATAGCTCAGATGGCCAACAATAATCAAGGCCATGGAAATCAGGACAATCATGGATCTAATCTCAAGAATTTCCAGAACACCAATCCACCTGTTTTCACTAAGTCAGAAGAACCCCTAGATGCAGATGATTGGCTGCAAACCATGGAGAACAACCTGGAGGTTGCAGGAGTAGAAGCTAACGAGAAATTTCTATTTTCCACCCACTATCTAGCCGGAGATGCAAGAGCATGGTGGAACAGCGTTCGTGCAATGACCGGAGGTCTGATGATGACTTGGGGTGAATTCAAGGTCAAGTTCAGCAGAACCCATGTGCCACCTGGTTTAATCAAGAAGGATGAGGGATGAATTCAGAGAACTGAAGCAATGAAGGATGACCGTAGTGGAATACCGTGACAAATTCTTGTCATTAGCTAGGTATGCCCCGGATGAGATCGGCACTGAAGCCAAGAAGAAAGAGAGATTCCTCAATGGTCTGCACGATGAGATGCTGACGGTGTTGGTCAATATCCCCTTTGATGATATTGAAGCCCTAGTCGACTCTGCCATTCAGATGGAAGGAAAGATCAACCAAGACAATGAGAACCGCAAGATCTGCATGATGCATCAACCAGGAACCCACCAGACCCCAAAGTATCGCCCCAACCCATCTCCAGGATTTGCCTCGAGAACCAACAGACCCCCGATGAACCGTCCGACCTATCCCAACCGCGGAAACCCAAGGCCCGGAGGAAACCACAACCCCGACACCTCTAGCAATTTCAAACGTGCCCCACCCAAGTTCAACAACAATAATGCCACCACCAACACCAACACTGCCCCAAGGACCGGAAGCAATGATGTGCCTGTTTGAAAGAGCATTTGTCTATCCCTCTGATTTTGATGTTTGATAACAACACACTTATCGGTTTAACTATGTGCTAAGTTCATCATAGTTTTGATAAGAGGTGGCACAAATAATGGCATATCAATTCCCCTTGCAAAAACCTCTGTGCCAACCAGTAGTACCGGAACTACGCCCGGTACTACCGCTTGACACCGGTACTACCGGTTCCAGTACCGGTTGGCACTGACCAAAGCTGATAAAGGTGTGTGATAGTCAGTACCCCCCGGTACCACGGAGCGGCACTACCGGTCCAACCGGTAGTACCGCTTGGTACAAGCGGTACTACCGCTTGAGACGGTCGTACCGCTCGGCAGTACCGGGGCATACTGACTAGCACTCACCCCTCTCTGTTTTGGTCAGTACCAAGCGGTACTTGGGACCGGTACTACCGCCCAAACCGGTAGTACCGCTTCCTATGACCGGTACTACAGCTTGGGGGTAGTACCGCAAGGGCGATACCGCCCAAAACTGAAGAATGATGAAGAACTGGAGCACCTCCGGTACCTGGTCCGGTACTTGACCGGTAGTACCGCTTGCAAGCGATACTACCGCTTGAGTACCGGTACTACCGGTACATTAAATGCTCCAACGGCCATATTTCGTGGAGGGGTATAAATTCCCCTCCACCTACCTTGGGACAAGGTGGTCAGCTTATTAAAGTCAAAAACCACCATTGGAGTCCATTGGAGCCACTCAAATCTTCAAGATCTCCTCATCCCACCACCCAAAGTCCTTGATCTTTGGGGAATCGAAGGAGGAGGCCCCGGTCTACTACTTCACCAAAAGAGATCTTCATTTCCCCCTCATTTCATTGAGGGCCCCTTTTGATCTAGTGTTTTCTTGGAAACCCTAGTTCTTGTTTTGGTTCTTACAAGCTTGTCTTTGATTGCCTTGACAGCTTGCTTGTATTTGGGAGCCTCCGATTAAGTTGTGGATGTGTGCCCCAAACTTGTAACGGTGCCGTCTTCCACCTTAAAGGTTGCCGTTATAGTGGAAGGTGAATCAATCCCGTTGGGGTGAGATTCATCGGAGAACAAGTGAGGCCTCTCGTGGCGTTGGTGGTTTGAAACCACCCCCTCTCCAAACGTAGACGTACTTACCCTCAAAAGGAAGGAACTACGGCAGACAAATCCTTGTGTCTCCGCGTCCACTTTTCGGTTACTTCTATCCTTTACCGCACCTTACTTACTTGTTACTACTTTGTGTTGTGGTAGCTCTTGCATAATTGTCATATAGGTAAATTCACCATAGTTGCATTATCTAGAGAATTTACGTTATTGTCAAACCTTAATTTGAAAAAGAAGAAAATTTGAAGTAGCACCTATTCACCCCCCCTCTAGGTGCCCATACGATCCTTTCAATTGGTATCAGAGCCTCGACTCTTTATTTGGGCTTTACCGCCTAAGAGAATATGGGTAGCCGCGAAGGGGATGGTGATGGTGAGCCGACCACGGTGACCATGGAAGATCTCAAAAACTTGGAAACAAGATTGAGCTCTTCCTTGGTCAACAAAGTCAAGAAGATGCTAGAGCAACTTCTTAAAGACAAAGAAGGCTCATCACCCCCATCTCCTCAAGAGGATCAACCATCCATTTTACCTAAGGGGAATACGTCAGTATCCCCCGAGGATATGGTGGTGGGGAGTAAAATTGACAACGTTAATTCCTCCACGCACAATAATGGTGGGAAGGGTGAGCACCGTGACTCATGGTACTCTCCCGACCCTCTGATCCCTCACCCTCATGTATACAATAGAGGTGACCCACCTAAGCTTGAAGAATCTGCTACTTTTGCTCAATGGCAATCACTAACGAGAACTCATATGCGCAGCTCTTGCATTGAACTATGGAACATCATTGAGCATGGACTCTTTATTGGGGATCCAAACAACTTGACAAGAAGAGAGATTGTTGATAGCCAACTCAATGCCACTGATGTGCATATGATTCAACAAGGTTTGGGAACAAAGGATTATCCACACATTGAGAACTTTAGCATTGCCAAGGAAGCTTGGGATGCTCTCACTATGTTGTTTATTGGAAATGAGAGTATGAGGAGGAACCGATATGATGCTCTAAGCAATGAAGCCGAAGGCTTCTACATGAAAGAAGGTGAAGATCACGAAGACATGTACCGAAGGCTCAAGACCACCGCCACTGCTTTTAGGAATGTGGGTGCCTCACATGTGGATGATGCATGGATAAAAAGGAAATATGTGAGTGCACTCATGCCTTTTGAGGCTACCGACTTGAAGAGCCTACAAGGAAGACACAACTACCATCTCATGACCTCAAATGAAGTTATGCAAGAGATGGCTGCTTTTAAGGTTGCCGCCAAGAATGCCAAAGATGCCCATGCTCGTTCCCTTTGTATGAGCAATGTTGTCAATGTTGCTTTGAAGGCCAAAGTGGTGGACCATGGGGATGAAGATGATAGTGATGAAGGGCTTTCCATGGACCATCCCGATGAAGTCAAGATTGCTCATGGTCAATATATGGCTTTCTATGCAAAGAACTTTTGGAAGAACCCCGCCAAGGCCAAGATGGAAATGGAACGGAGAAGCAATCCAAATGGGAAAAGAGAGAATACCACAAGGTTGAGAACTTGCTTCAATTGTGGTGACCGCTACCACTTTGTGGCTAGTTGCCCCTATGAGAAGAGAGAAGATCATGGTGGTAAGCTTGTGTTGAAGAAGACTCTCAAGGGACCGTACAAGAAACCTTTCATCAAAAATAATCCCATCAACAAGAAGCCGGGAGAAATTGTCTTGATCACTCATGAAGAGTACTCCTCCGACAATGAAGATGATGAAGATGACGAAGAGGAACTTCTCATGGTGTGGCTGCTCTTGCCACCACCTCTACTCCGACATTCTCACTCTTCGATTCTCCAAATGAGAACCCTTCCACCAAGAATGCCACTTGCCTTATGGCAAGAGGAACGGAGGTATCTTCATCATCCCGCTCTACTCACTTAGATAATGATGAAATTGATGATGAGATGTCTCTTGATGTTAAAAAGGAATTAATTTCCTTTGATGAGTTTATGACTAACCTAGAAGGTGATGCTAAGCTACATTTTGGAAACATCTTAGATCAACTATCACATACTCAAGAGCTTCTAGATGTAAGATGTAAACTTGGGCATGAACATATGATTGAGCTAGAGGCCCTAAACAATGCTCTAGAAGAAGAACAAGAAACTAGGTTGTCACTTGAATTAAAACTTGAAGGGCTTGATGAGGCCAATGACATTATTGTTAAAAAACTCATCAAAGAGCGTGATCATGCTATTGCTAAATATAAAAGATCTAAAAAAACAAGATTGAGTTTGGTGTGGTTCATGAAAAACTTGCCGAGGACTTTAGCTTGCTTAACAAGGCCCACGAGGCCTTGGAGAGTGAACTCTTGTCACTCACAAAGTCCCATGAAACGCTTCAAACTCAATTGGCCAATATTCCTTCACCTAGTAACTTCATTCCATCTAGTAGCACAACTATTCTTGAAGAGAATGCTAGGTTGAAGGGGGAGCTTGCTAAGGCCACATTTCCACAAGGCAACAAGTCTATTGATGATCTTTTGAGCAAGCAAAGGCGTAGTGGTGATAAAGGGGGAATTGGTTTTGTCTCCAAAACAAAGAAGAAGAACAATAAGAAGAAGAAGGACAAGCCCGCACAAGAGACCAACAAGACCATTGTGGAGAGTAAGACCACAAATGGTAAAACTATGTCTCATGATGATTTTGCGGGAAGTGCTAACCCTCACTATGTTCTAATGCGTGATTATTATGGTGATGTGTATACACAATATGTTGGCCCTTATGATGGTTATATTGCTTGGTCTATTTGGGTTCCCAAGACCCTTGTTGCTAACAAAAGAGGACCCATTGAAAAATGGGTACCTAAAAACTAGCTTGATCTTTTGTAGACTTATGCTTCCGGAGGGTCAAAATGGGTGATCGATAGTGGTTGCACAAGTCATATGACCGGAAGCTCGTCTATTGTCAAGGACTTGGTGCCAAATGAAGATCAAATCACCATCACATATGCCGACAAGTCAAAGTCTAAGGTAATGGGTTTCGGCAAGGTAGTGGTGGCTCACGACATTACACTCGTGAACGTCATGCTTGTTGAAACCCTTGGATACAATTTACTTTCAGTCCGTGCTCTTGGAAAGATGGGCTTTGACGTCTTTATTAATGATGATATTGTGGTCCTCATGTGGAGCAAGTCTCTCAAGGTCGCTTTTGTTGGGTATATCGAAAATGACTTGTATGTGGTGGACTTTTCAGGGCAAGCCACTGCAGGTCCGATGTGCTTATATGGAAAGGCCGATGTGGGTTGGCTATGGCACCGCCGACTAGCCCATGTCAATATGAGAACTTTGCAAAGTATCCATAAAGAGGGCCATATTGTTGGACTAAAAGAAAATGTTTCCTTTGCCAAAGATCGTGTTTGCAGGGCATGTGTTCTAGGGAAGATGCATGACGCTCCTCACAAGCCCACGAACCAAATCAAGTCTAACAAGATCTTGGAACTCCTCCATGTGGACCTATTTGGTCCTCCATCTCATGCAAGTCTTGGAGGGAAGAAATATTGTTTGGTGATTGTTGACGACTTTTCAAGATACTCTTGGGTTTATTTCTTCAAGTTGAAGAGTGAAACTCAAAGGACTTTTATCGACTTCATCAACTTGGTTCAACGGCAACACAATGTTCCCTTGTTGATTATAAGAAGTGACAACGGCACCGAGTTCAAGAACTACACCTTGAATGATTTCCTTAGTGATGAGGGGATTAAACATCAATATTCCGCTGCATACACCCCTCAACAAAATGGTGTGGCCGAAAGGAAGAACCGGACTCTTATTGAGATGGCTAGGACCATGTTGGCGGAGTTTAAATCTCCATACAACTTCTGGGCCGAAGCCGTCTCCACCGCTTGCCATGCTCCAAACTGACTCTACCTCCGCAAGAAAATCAAAAAGACTCCATATGAGATACTTACCGGTAACAAGCCCAACATATCTTATTTTCGGGTGTTCGGTTGTAAGTGTTTCTATCTCATCAAAGGTGTTCGTTTGTCTAAATTGGAGTCTAAAGCATTAGAGGGTATTTTTGTTGGCTATGGTCTCGAATCTCACACTTATAGAATCTATGACAAGCTCTCCGGAGCCGTCATAGAATCTTGTAGTGTGACCTTTGAAGAATATGATGGTCCCCAAGGGGGGCGTGTTGATGCTTGTGATGCAGATGATGAAATGCCTCAGGATGCCATAGGAAGAATGGGTGTGGGTTATATCCGCCCCGTTGAGGAACCCCTTATGGCAGATCGAGAAGAACTATGCTCCACTCGATTGGAGCCCTCATCTTCACAACCTCAACATGCTCCATCTACCGAAGAGGACATTGACTCAAGCCAAATACAAGATATGGACCCTCAACATAGTGATCAATGTGTGAACTCTGATCAAAGGGAGCTTGGTCCATTCGATGGGTTGTCAAGTGGTGCCAAGTCAATTTGTCAAGGAAGATCCATCCAAACTGTGTTGAGACAAGCTCAAATTGATGCTAGAAGAGCACTTGATTAAGAACAAGGTCAATCCTTGCCTCCCAATGTAGAGGATTACTCCAATGATGATCAAGGTCAAGTTGATGGTCAAGACGAGGATCAAAATGATGAAGAGGGTCCTCTAAGAAACAATGAGGAGATCCACGCTCGTCGCGAAGCTAGAAAAGAAAGAATGTTGGAACTAAGAGACCACACCCTCCAAAATGTTGTTGGAGATCTAAGGAAAGGAATTTCCACAAGAGCACAATTGAAGAGGTTCAGTGAACATCAAGCACACATTTCCATGATTGAACCAAAGAAAGTGTGGGAAGCTCTTGAATATTCGGATTGGTTAGAAGCTATGCACAAAGAGCTCAACAACTTTGAGAGAAACAAAGTGTGGAAGTTAGTTGAGAAGCCAAAAGATTGCCGCAATGTTATTGGAACAAAGTGGATATTAAAGAACAAGAAAGATGAGCATGGAATTATAGTAAGGAACAAGGCTAGATTGGTTGCACAAGGGTACTCTCAAATTGAAGGCATTGATTATGGAGAGACTTATGCACCCGTGGCTCGCCTTGAGTCCATCTGTATCCTTCTTGCTTATGCGGCACATCATAACTTTAAGTTGCAACAAATGGATGTAGAAAGTGCATTCCTTTATGGTCCTTTAAATGAATTAGTATATGTTAAGCAACCTCCAGGATTTGAGGACCCCAACTTCCCAAACCATGTCTACAAACTTGATAAGGCTCTCTATGGGCTCAAGCAAGCCCCATGCACGTGGTATGAGCACCTTAGAGAGTTATTGTTTGACCGTGGTTTTGAGGTTGGGAAAATCGATCCCACTCTTTTTACTAAGAGGGTCAATGGGGAGCTTTTTGTATGCCAAATATATGTTGATGATATCATCTTTGGCTCATCTAACAAAGCTTTTAATGATGAATTCTCAAAGCTTATGACTAGTAGGTTCCGGATGTCTTTGATAGGGGAGTTGAAAGTATTTCTTGGCTTTGAGATCAAGCAAGTGAGAGGAGGAACATTCTTCAATCAAGCCAAGTATACTCAAGATATGCTCAAGAGATTCAAAATGCAAGATTTGAATGGAGCTCCAACTCCCATGGCTACAAAGACTCATCTAGAACAAAATCCAAATGGTAAAGATGTGGATCAAAAGGTATACCGGTCTATGATTGGTTCGTTGCTTTACCTTTGTGCATCTAGACCCGATATTGTGTTGAGTGTAGGTGTGTGTGTGCAAGATATCAAGCGGCTCCTAAGGAAAGCCATTTAATGGCGGTCAAGAGAATCTTTCGATATTTAGTTCATACCCCATTTTATGGTCTTTGGTATCCTCGAGGTTCAACATTTGCTCTTTGTGGATACATGGATTCGGATTGGGCGGGGGACAAGGATGATAGAAAATCAACATCTGGGGCATGCCAATTCCTTGGTAGGTCCTTGGTATGTTGGTCTTCTAAGAAGCAAAATTGTATATCTCTCTCCACTACCGAAGCCGAGTATGTTTCTGCCGCTAGTGCTTGCACTCAATTGCTATGGATGAGGCAAACTTTAACGGAATACGGTGTCCATTGTGACAAAGTGACTCTTCTATGTGACAATGAAAGTGCCATTAAAATTGCATACAACCCGGTGGATCACACAAGGACAAAGCATATTGAGATTCGTCATCACTTCATTAGAGATCATGTTGCTCGGGGTGATATTGATCTATCATATGTCTCAACCAAAGATCAACTTGCCGATATCTTCACGAAGCCACTTGATGAAGCAAGGTTTGGCTACTTGAGGAATGAACTAAATATCGTAGATTCAAGGAGGTTGACTTGACTATCTTGCAGTCTCACCTAATACTCGACCCATATTTGGTTTAGGTGTAGGCATGGACATAGGGGGAGTGCGGTCCTAATTGATTGGAGTATCCCTCCCCCCATTATGCGCAAAGTAACCAAAATTATTCCTCTTAATATCATTTTGTGATATGTGAGCTCAATGATGAGTTTCGGTAATGGACCCAAGATATATCTTCGTGGTGCCAAGCCGAGTATACTCAAATATGGTGGCCTAGGCCACCGCCCCATCTCAATCGAGAGGTTGATGTTCTTACTCGTGTTTGTCATCTATTTGAATTGTATTCATTGTTCTTAGAATCATGCACTCTAGTTTGGTGTTTATTTGCTTCTTCTATTTTTTTAGAGTGCATGTGCTTCTCAACTCACTTGTCTTAACCCAAGCCTCCTTACTCCCTCACGAAAACCTTCTCTCTATCCGCACAAGAATCATCCTTGATCCCTGGCTTTGGCATCATATGGGACCGGTACTACCGGATGTGCGAGCGGTACTACCGGACCTGGTAAGTTCCCAGGTCGTCTCCTGGAAAAACTGCTCCAGGAACGGTACTACCGCCCACATGTCCGATCCTACCGGTCACCGGTACTACCGGTTGTGGAACCGGTACTATCGGTTGACGGTTTCCAGGTATATATTGGACGCGTGGGGAGAGGCACCCCTCAGTGCCTCATTATTCCCCACGCCCTCCACTCAAACCTGCGCCGCCACCGGAGATCTTGAAGCCACCGGAGCCCTGCTGCGCCCTCCTCTCACCGGATTCTCCTTGGATTCGGCCTCTTGGCGGGCTCCCACTCCTTTCCACCGCCATGGATCCTGGTACAACCGTCGTTTCTCTCCTCGTTTGATTTCCCCATTAGATCTAGGTTTTGGCTTAGATTTGTGGAGAAATTGACTATTTGCAAGGTTGTACTGCCATATGATTCCTTGTTACCGAGTAGAATCTTCTATTTTGCAGTTTTATGCCGCCAATTTGGGCCGTTTCCATCAGATCTGACGCTTGTGTGCCGCTCAACCGGTAGTACCGCTTGCAAGCGGTACTACCGGTCGTCAGGTCCGGTAGTACCGGTCCACTCTGACCACATTTTTCTGCCTAAATTGTAGATTCTCTCGTCTGCTCCTTTTTGATTCTTGTGCCCTTACCCCCTTGCTATCCTCCCTCGTGCTTTCACAGATGCAGGTGGTTCTCGGGGTGCACGCAAGCGCTCCAAGTCTAGCCGTGAGATTGTTGAGGTAGAGATGAAGTCTGAGGAAGAGGTTATGCCATAGCCAAGACACCGTTCCAAGTTGCCTGCCACTCGAGGTGGTCGTGGGGGTCGTGAAGGGGTTACCAAGCGCTCAGCTGGGCGTGGCAGCGCCCCTCCCTCTCACCCCCTTCCACTGGGCGTACCAAAAGTCTCAGCTCTGGGCCATCTGGGCCAAATAAACTGTCAGACATCTCCGAGTCAGAGTTTAGGGCTCTCCGGATTGAATATGCATACTCCCGCAACCCGAGCGAGGCAAGGGAAGACAGTCTCTTCTATGTTGATTTACAAGAGCATGTTTATCATGAGGTTCTTTTAACCAACATCCAGATGGTGGTGCCTCAGCAGTGGATTGACATGGGACACATTGACAAGAATCTTGACTACTTTGCTGAAGCTAAGGAAATCTGCTCTCACCTCGGCTTGTTCCCCATTATGGAGTTTCAGTATGACTATGATCCCCTCCTTATCTGCCAGTTTTATGCCACCACACATTTCCACAATGGCCGCACTCGGAAGATTACCTGGATGACTCAAGGTGCTGTCAAGGAAGCTACACTTGCGGAGTTTGCTGCAATCTTGGGGTATAAAGATCGCGGGCGGGACGTTCCTTGTGGTTTTCGCTGTCACATGCGGGAGCATCCCTCCAAAAAGGATGTTCTTACACCTTTGTATATTCGAGGCCGTGGGGTTACTGGCAAGATCAAGGATCTACTCCCCACATATGACATTCTACATCGCATTTTCTGTGAGACTGTTGCTCCTCGTGCGGGCAATAAGGATGAGATACATGGGTTCTCTGTTGACTTGCTGTTCAACACCTTCCTCAACCGAGAATCAGGCAATCCCCTTGATGTGACAGACTTCATATGGAATGAAATGGTTGCTGCTGCACACACTCGGAGGGTTCCACCATTTGCTCCTTATATTATGGCCCTCATTGTGTCAAAGTGCCCCGTCATTGCTAGGACTCTCTCCACTCGCTCTCTCATTGTGCACAGGCCAATTGCACTCAAAATCAAGACACATGCTAAACCTCGCGTTGCGGCGGGTGAGGAGGATGAGGATGACTCTGGGGATGCTGACAGTGGTCATGACGCTGATTATGTTGTCTCTCATCGAAAGAATGCTAAGCCCTCTTGGGCCAAAAGGATGGAGGTCAAGCTCAAGAAGATCTTCTGCTTCCAGGTTGACAACCAGAAGCGCATGTATGAGGCGCATGTGTATGCCAAGAAAGCCAGTGCTCGGCAGAAGGAAATGATGTCTGCTCAAGGTTTGACCATCTCCGAGGGGTCCGAGAACAACATCACTCCAGAAGATCAGTGGATCTCTCAGCACAGCCGTTGGGACGATGATGTCTCTTCCTCGCACCGTGCCCCACCCACTTACGAGGATGAGGAGGACCTTGAGGATGAGGAGGAGGAGGAGGATGATTGACCGTTGGGACGGTAGTTTTGCACTTATCCCTTTTTGGCATCTTAATGCCAAAGGGGGAGAAGTTGCACTTTAGGCACGGGTGTTGCATGGGAAGTCACAAGCTCGTTCTTCTCTTTGATCCTTTTATTGCTTGTGAACTTCGATTTCCCTCTATTTATGTGTGAAACTATGTGTTTATGTCGTGTGAGACTATGTGGTTACTACGTGGCTATTTCATGGATCCATCTTATGAGACTATGTGGTTTATTTCATTGGATCCATCTTGTGATGTTATGCGGTATCTATTGTCTATATATTCCTCATCACATGTGTTGTGCAAAGGTATGTTTTTCAAATGCTAGTATCCATATTTGTGCACCCATGTTGGGTTTGTAAAATAGAGGGGGAGGTTTGTTTCTACACATCTAGGGGGAGTCCCGTCTATATTTTACAAATATCATATGCTTACTATTAAAATCATCTTGCAAAAGTGTATTGTCATCAAACACCAAAAAGGGGGAGATTGAAAGAGCATTTGTCTATCCCTCTAATTTTGATGTTTGATAACAACACACTTATCGGTTTAACTGTGTGCTAAGTTCATCACAGGTTTGATAAGAGGTGGCACAAATAATGGCATATCAATTCCCCTTGCAAAAACCTCTGTGCCAACCGGTAGTACCGGAACTACGCCCGGTACTACCGCTTGACACCGGTACTACCGGTTCCAGTACCGGTTAGCACTGACCAAAGCTGATAAAGGTGTGTGATAGTCAGTACCCCCCGGTACCACGGAGCGACACTACCGGTCCAACCGGTAGTACCGCTTGGTACAAGCGGTACTACCGCTTGAGACGGTCGTACCGCTCAGCAGTACCGGGGCATACTGACTAGCACTCACCCCTCTCCGTTTTGGTCAGTACCAAGCGGTACTTGGGACCGGTACTACCACCCAAACCGGTAGTACCGCTTCCTACGACCGGTACTACCGCTTGGGGGTAGTACCGCAAGGGCGATACCGTCCAAAACTGAAGAATGATGAAGAACTGGAGCACCTCTGGTACCTGGTCCGGTACTTGACCGGTAGTACCGCTTGCAAGCGGTACTACCGCTTGAGTACCGGTACTACCGGTACATTAAATGCTCCAACGGCCATATTTCGTGGAGGGGTATAAATACCCCTCCACCTACCTTGGGACAAGGTGGTCAGCTCATTAAAGTCAAAGACCACCATTGGAGTCCATTGGAGCCACTCAAATCTTCAAGATCTCCTCATCCCACCACCCAAAGTCCTTGATCTTTGGGGAATCGAAGGAGGAGGCCCCGATCTACTACTTCACCAAAAGAGATCTTCATTTCCCCCTCATTTCATTGAGGGCCCCTTTTGCTCTAGTGTTTTCTTGGAAACCCTAGTTCTTGTTTTGGTTCTTACAAGCTTGTCTTTGATTGCTTTGACAACTTGCTTGTATTTGGGAGCCTCCGATTAAGTTGTGGATGTGTGCCCCAAACTTGTAACGGTGCCGGCTTCCACCTTGAAGGTTGCCGTTATAGTGGAAGGTGAATCGATCCCGTTGGGGTGAGATTCATCGAAGAACAAGGGAGGCCTCTCGTGGCGTTGGTTGTTTGAAACCATCCCCTCTCCAAACGTAGACGTACTTCCCCTCAAAAGGAAGGAACTACGGAAAACAAATCCTTGTGTCTCCGCGTCCACTTTTCGGTTACTTCTATCCTTTACCGCACCTTACTTACTTGTTACTACTTTGTGTTGTGGTAGCTCTTGCATAATTGTCATATAGGTAAATTCACCATAGTTGCATTATCTAGAGAATTTACCTTATTGTCAAACCTTAATTTGAAAAAGAAGAAAATTTGAAGTAGCACCTATTCACCCCCCCTATAGGTGCCAATACGATCCTTTCACTGTTGCAGCAAAGGACAAGTCGCAAGTGATTTGTTATGAATGTGGAACCAAGGGTCATTATTCCAGGGAATTCGCTCAACTGGAACGGCTATCTCTTTCTCATGCATGCTGAAGAAGCCCAGGAAGCGCCAGACGTCGTGCTGTGTATGTTTTCCGTTAACTCGGTACTTGCAAGAGTGTTGTTTGATTCTGGAGCATTACTGAAGAATTTGCAGGAACTAGTAAGATTCAACCAACCAAACTGAAGCATTTTATGACTGTTCAAATCGCCGGTTCAACCACCAAAGCTAGGCAAATTTGCAAAGCCATCCATATCCGAATCCATGGCATAGACTTTTATGCTAATCTAATAGTACTCGGAACTAAAGGTTTGGAAGTAGTACTAGGAATGGATTGGATGTCCAAACAGAAAGGATTAATTGACTATGCCAAGAAAGCCATAACCATGACCAGTACAGTCGGAATATCAGTTGAGCATGTATCTGAAACCTTGCCTCGTCAATTCAAGTGCAACATGAGTATAGCCCAACCTACCATTGACCAAGTCCGGATAGTCTGTGAATACCCCGATGTATTTCCAGATGTTTTGCCCGGTATGCCCCCAGATCGAGATATCGAGTTCATCATTGAACTGATACCTGGAACCGGACCCATAGCCCAGAGACCATATAGTATGAACCCGTATGAACTAGTAGAACTGAAGAAGCAACTAGATGCCATGCTGGAAATTGGATTGATTCAACCAAGTGCGTCACCATGGAGATCACCTGTTTTGTTCGTGGACAATAAGGATGGAGGTAACCATCTGTGTACGGATTATCGAAAGTTGAATGATGTCACTATCAAAAACAAGTACCCGTTGCCGAAGATCGAAGATTTGTTTGACCAGTTAACTGGTGCCAAAGTGTTTTCTAAGATTGATCTTAGAACTGGCTATCACCAACTCAAGATTCGCGCAGAGGATATTCCAAAGACTGCCTTTACCACCATATATGGATTATACGAGTATACTGTCATGTCTTTTGGATTAACCAATGCCCCCCTTATTTCATGAACCTCATGAATAAAATTTTTATGGACTTCGTGGATAAGTTTGTCGTTGTTTTCATCGATGACATTCTGACTTATTCCAAATGAGAAGAAGAACATGAGCTACACCTAAGGACCATTCTTACAACCCTTAGAGACCATCAGTTGTATGCCAAGTTTAGCAAATGTGAATTTTGGTTACAGGAGGTAGGATTCCTCGGACATATCATATCAGCCGGAGGAATTGCCGTTGACCCTGCAAAGGTGAAAGATGTCGAAGATTGGCAAGCCCCAACCACTCAAACCCAAGTTCGTGCATTTCTCGGATTATCGGGATACTACAGCAAGTTCGTAGAATAATTCTCGAGTATCGCCAGACCCATGACCCAATTGCTGAAGAAGGACAAGAAGTTTGAATGGACAGACAAATGTGAAGCGAGTTTTCAAGAACTCAAGAGGAGATTGATTTCAGCCCCAATCTTGATCATGCCGGATATCACGAAGCCCTTTGACGTGTATTGTGACGCATCTAAGATCGTCCTAGGATGTGTGCTAATGCAAGAAGGCAAAGTTATATCTTATCTATCCCGACAACTGAAGCAGCATGAACAGAATTACCCAACCCATGACCTTGAACTCGCAGCCGTAGTTATAACCCTAAATACATGGAGGCATTAACTGATGGGAAACCGTTGTGGAATTTATTCGGATCACAAGAGCTTGAAGTATATATTCACTCAGAAGGAGCTGAATATGAGGAAGAGAAGATGGATTTAGCTAATCAAGGATTATGATCTGGACATTCACTATCACCCCGGTAAAGCCAATGTGGTAGCAGATGGCCTTAGCAGATTGCTGTGCCGCTTGAACTCCATGGTTTTGAAGGAGCAACCAAGTTTGCACAAAGAGATGGAAGATTTCCGAATGCAATTAGTGAGTGAAGGATTTTTGGCTAGCATAGAATTTCAACCCACTTTGATCAGCCAGATCAAGGAGGCGCAAAAAGGAAATGCTAGTATCGACGGAATCAAGCGTCATATCGGTACATGCAAAGTACCCGGATTCACGGAAGATGAAGAAGGAGTTCTGTGGTACAAAGGACTCCTTTGTGTACCAGCAGATTCAGAATTGAAAGAAGTGATTTTGAAAGAGGCCCATGATACTCTTTATTCTATCCACCCCGGAGGAACGAAGATGTATCAGGATTTGAAGGAACAATTTTGGTGGCATAAGATGAAGAGAGAAATCGGAAGATATATCACCAAGTGAGATATATGTCAGAGAGTCAAGGTGGGACATCAAAGACCCGCTAGACTGTTGCAACATCTACAGATTCCGGAATGGAAAAGGGATTCAGTTGGAATGGACTTTATCACCGGATTGCCTACTTCTAGTAGGGGAAATGACTCTATTTGGGTCATAGTTGACAGATTGTCCAAAGTAGCCCATTTCTTACCAGTCAAGACCACATATCAGAGTTCGAAGCTAGCAGAGTTATACATCGCTAGAATCGTCAGTTTGCACGGAGTCCCCAAGAACATCGTATCGGATCGAGGAACCCAGTTTACCTCGATATTCTGGAAGAAAGTCCAAGAAGGTTTAGTAACCCGACTAGATTTCAGCATAGCTTATCACCCTCAGACCGATGGACAAACGGAACGAGTAAATCAAATACTCGAAGATATGTTGAGGGCATGTGTGCTAGAGTATGGATCTAAATGGGAAGACTGTCTGCCTTTCGCAGAATTTTCTTACAACAACAGTTATCAAGCTAGTCTGCAAATGGCCCCATTTGAGTTTATGTATGGAAGGAAGTGTCACACCCCTTTGAACTGGTCGGAAGTAGGAGAGAGTCAGATTTTCGGACCCGACATCCTACGAGAAGCAGAAGAGAAAGTTCACAAGATTCGTGAGCACCTCAAGACCGCCCAATCAAGACAGAAGAGTTACGCCGACAAGAGACGTCGAGACCTCGCTTTCAATATCGGAGATTTCGTGTATCTTAAAGTGTCGCCTTTGAAAGGAATGCAGCGTTTCCAGCTGAAAGGAAAGTTAGCCCCCAGATATATCAGACCCTTCAAGATTCTGAATCGTCGATGAGAAGTATCATATCAATTGGAACTGCCAGAGGAAATGTCAGCAGTACACAATGTGTTCCATATATCGTTACTTCGCAAATGCCTTGAAGTTCTAGAGAAGACTGAAGTGTTCAAGAACATTGATCACCGGAACATAGAAATCAACGATGACCTGACCTATCCCGAAGTACCCATCCGTATTTTGGAAGAAGATTTCAGGACCACCAGGACCCGAAGCATCAAGTTTCTCAAGATTCAGTGGAGCAACCACACTGAAAAAAGGAGCTACCTAGGAGCGCGAAGATCACATCAGGACGGAGTTCCCCAATCTCTTTAAATCTTAGGTAATCTTTTTCGTCATTTCTGAAATCTCGGGACGAGATTTTTAAGGGGGAAAGGTTTGTAACATCCCAAAAATATAACACAAGGATCATCAAACTCAAATCACTAAAATCAGGGTTAACAAAAACTTTGATTAATTAAAATCATATGAATGCATGTGTGAATGAAATGATTTGACAAATGCATGAATGGACTTGTGTGATTAACCTAAATAACAATAAATAGTTTAAATATGAAAATAACATCATATAAAACATTTCCATGCAGAAACAAATCAAAAGAAAATAAAAAACAAAGAAAATAAAGCAAATGGTCATTTTTGCCAATCTTGCTCACTAGGTCACTTTGAGTGCTTCTAGTCCAAGATTTCAAACAGAAACTTTTCCAATTCTTTTCACCCCTTGATAGAACTAGTAAAAGTGAATCAAGGCCCACATTTCAAACTTGCAGAAACATTTGGCAACCCTATTCAAATCACAATTCAAAATTGAATGTTATTCATATGTGAAGGTCATCCATTTTCAAAACCCAACCAAACCAATGACCCTTGACTAATCCAACTAACCTGACACTCCCTAGTATGTTCCTAGAAAACCCACAAAGTTTGAATCCAAAATTCAAATTTAAAGTTCTTGCGGCCATTTCATCAAACACCTTGCAGATTCAAATCAACAAACATCAAACACTATAGTGTGCAGTAAAATTGGCCTAACTTGTTCCCTCTCTGGTTGCAACTAGCCCTTAGTAGATCATCTATCCTCTTTAACAATATTTAGCACCACTGTGAGCAAGCCTAGCCATTAATGGCAAGCATGCCGAGAGCACCATTGACACCCCAGTGTCGACAGCAAGCTACGAGCAACACTAACCCTAGCCAGCATATCTAGCAAGAACCCCACCGTCCATCGCCACTCTTTGTCCCAACCCCGAGCAATGCCAGCCCCTGGACCACACGACACGACCATGCCAAACCTCTCTGCGCGTGAGCCGAGAGCGCGCCAGTGCGCCATGCTCGACCAGCACCCACAGACCGCGCGCCGCCCTTGCCGCTTGTAGGGATGATCACCAGCACCCCAGCAACCCCGCAAACATGCCCGTTCGCCGCCGCGCGGACCACACGCGCTGTGCGACATTAAAACCACCGTCGGACACGCTCAGAGCACCGCGACGTTCCGACCGATCAGCACCGTCCCACGCCACAAGACCATGCCGTTGAGCTTCGCCAGGGAGCACAACACCGCCCCCTACCGTCGCCCATGCCAGTATCCCTCTGTGCCGTCGACCACGACGAGCTCAGCCCGCGCCCATCGGTCCCCTTCAGCCACTATAAATAGAGGCCTCCACCGCTCGTTTTTGCCAAACCAGTTCACTCCCCTCTCACCCAGAATCACCCCACCTCACTCCCGGAGCAAGGCGAGCAGCGCATCACCGGAATTTGGACGGAGCCCACTGCTGCTGAAGAAGAATGGAGCCGTCGATTGGAGCCGCCCCAAGAGAAGCTGCCGGTACCAGGAGAACCGCCGTCGTCGACTTTGTCGTTTGCCCCCGTCGCCGACCCTCGCCTGAGCCCCGGTGAGCCTCCCACGACCCCCACCTGCCGCGTTAGGGTTCTGTCTCGCCGGCGCTGCCCGACATGGACAATGAATCATAGCCGTTCGATTAGAGTTAGATCGTGCGGTTCACACTGCCCCGTACCGCTTCATGCCTTCCCACCTCACTGACGCATGGGGACAGCCACTTAACCATCCTGCGTACGCGCTGTGTGTAGTGGTCCGGCCCAATAAAACATCCCGCATGACCCAACAATTCAAATTAAGCTTTATTCATTTAATTTTAAACACAGTTTTGTACCCAGATTCAAAAATCAACCCAGCTCAATTCACAGAACCAAAATGCATGAAAACAATTTTGTTAGAAAGGTACTGAAATGCTTAATCCAAGCCCATTGGATTCAAACCATTTAGATTTGTGGGTCAACCATGGTAAAAATAACAAGGCAGAAGCTTTTCTGCATTCAAATTTTTTTCAAAATTCAACCATAAAAGCTTTTGAGTTGATTCCAACTCTCAAAAATTACATTTGATCATACCTTTCAGAATATATAAAAACATATGGGTTTACTTACGGAGATAATGTTCAAGTAATAAAAGAATGCCCCATAGGCATTTCTAGTCACTTTATTTAATTGAAATAAAAAGGTTAAACCTTATTAAATTGTGACACCACTTTAAATCACATTCCCATGTACTGAAATATGTGCTGATGACATGTGTCAATATGATCCCATGTTTGAGTTGGAGAATATTAAAACTTAAGTAGTTTTTCAATGAGTAGAAATTACTTTTCTAAAAGCAAAACAAATAAGACAAGTGCTTTAATCTTGTAATATTAGTGATGATGCTAGATCATCTAGTGTGAACCATTGTGTGATGATTGGAAATAGTTAAGTATTGTTTGGTGATTGTGTACCTCGTATTTATTTAAAGACGCTAGTACCAACCAAGGATACGAGGAGGAAGGAGGATACTACGAGGAAGAAGCTGAGGAGAACTTCAATCACTGCTCTGCTCAAGGCAAGCTTATACTGATATTTATGCAAGCCAATACTTGAAATCCCTTGCAAGCTAAACCTTGCAACTTATGCAAGCTAATACTTGCTTGTTACCATGACAACTATATGCCTTAAGCATATGTGATCATACCCACTTGATAACCCAATCCTAGTTTTACTTGCAAGCTTTATACTTTATTTATTTATCAAAGCTTTCTCTTAGAGTTTACATAGTGAATTGTAGATACCAGGTAGAGGTGATCTTAGTCAGTTCTTGGAGGAATTCTCTGCTAGCAATGAGGGTGATAGTCGAGAGGGGTAGACTGAAGTCAAAACAAAGGACTAAGCGGGCGATGATGACACGGGAGTTATTGGAGTTATATTGGAAGGTAGCATAAAGAGCATAAAAGTTGGCCTAAGTTAGATAATCTTGATGTCATCCTAAGGTATGCAATTGAACTTAGAAAATCTCCACTTGTTTACCACCCCACATTAGTATTTACGACCAATTGTAGATGCTAGTGCTAAGTATAAAACTTGATCAACTTTAGATGGGAATACTTGGTGAAAATGGTTATGAAAACCTTAGAATGATGAGTCATTCTACTAAAATGTTTTGACATGTGTTTCCGAACACCAGATGATTATGATGATGAAAATGTTGAGGCATGAGCCTTAGCCCTTTATAAAACTGATGGTTGTTTGGATGCGATACCATTCCAATTTTATCGTACAACCACAATACCGAAATTTGGGTAGGGCTTGACTGGAAATTTATATACCTTAGTATGGGTTCCCTCGCGTCCAAGGTCTGAGCTGAGGCTACCTTGTGAAGATTGTCCACCTGTGCAGTACCCAAGATGACAGTTGGTCATGGTTGGGAGGCCAAACTCACAGGAGAGGTGCCTATACTAGGGCATGTAACTGAAAGGTCATGATTGATTATCCGCATACTGAGTATGGTGAATTCAGGATTTGTTCCTGACGGATGTATCGAATGTTGTGGTGAAAGTGTACAATCTCTGCAGAGTGTCAAACTATTCGAATAGCCGCGTCCGCGGTTATGGACAGTTGGAGTGGCCATACTGTTCCCCCGTCAGATGTTTTCAAAATGACTTGTGAAATGAATTGTGACCTTGACTTGACCACAATAGAGTTGTGATATGAAATTCAAGTTCCCACCTAGGTGTTATAAAATTTTCAACAAAATTTCTTGCTTCTGAACTTAGAAGAGGTAAATCTGGATTTTTGCAAAACAACCCTAGAGCTTAGTATATCCTTTTTAAAACCACTTCACCTGTTAGTATTAGTTTGCGAGTACTTAAAGAGTACTCATGGCTTTGTCCCTGGCTATTCCCGTGGCAATACTATGAAGAGGAGTACCAGGATGATGGACCGCAAGAAGGTTACGACAACTAGGATCATCTCCCATTGTCAGCATTGCTTGTGACCCCGAAGATGGAGCTTCGCCTACGCTATCGTTATCTTTACGTTATTCTGTTGCTTGAATTGTATTAAGAACTGGATCATGAGATCCTTATTTGTGTAAGACCTTATGAACGGTTTGTAATGGATGATGTACTATGATATCCAAATCTGTTATGTCTCGCAAAAATGGTAATCCTGGGATTGCGATGTATGGCATAACAGGCATCTGGGATTAAAAATCCGGGTGTTGACAACGCAGCTTGATATGCTTCAGCTTCTTGTGTGACCTTGGTTCTTGCGCATTGGCTATGCCGCCCATGTTATCACAATAGATAGACATTGGGTCCAACGCACTTGGAACCACACCGAGCTCTGCAATGAACTCCTTCATCCATATCGATTCTTGTGAAGCCTCCGAAGCAGCTATGTATTCCGATTCAGTTGAAGATCTCGCCAGAACGCTTTGCTTTGCACTCCTCCAGCTAACTACTGCACCATTCAAAATAAATACGTATCCAGATTGAGATTTAGAATCACCCAGATCGGTGTTCCAACTAGCATCGGTGTAACCATTAACAACGAGCTGTTCATCACCTCCATAAGAAAGAACCATATCCTTAGTTCTTCTCAAGTACTTAAGGATGTTTTTGACCGCTGTCCAATGATCCACTCCTGGATCACTTTGATATCTGCTAGTCAAACTAACAACATATGCAATTTCGGGTCTAGTACATAGCATGGCATACATAAGAGATCCTATGGTTGAGGCATAGGGAGTCTTACTCATCGTTTCTCTATCTTCTGCCGTTGCAGGACTTTGAATTTTACTCAAGGTCGTATTGGGCAACATGGGCAAGAACCCTTTCTTACTATCTTCCATTCCAAACCTCTTTAGAACTTTGTCCAAATATGTAATCTGTGACAATGATATTTGGCATCTTGATCTATCTCTATAAATCTTTATGCCTAATATGTAAGCTGCTTTGTCAAGATCTTTCATTGAAAAACTATTATTCAAATAATCATTGACACTATTAAGAAGGTCTACATCATTCCCAATAAACAATATGTCATCTACATATAGTATTAGAAATGCTACAGAGCTCCCACTCACTTTCTTGTAAATACAAGCTTCTCCATAAGTTTGTATAAAACCAAAGCTTTTGATTACCTTATAAAAACTTCCAACTTCGAGATGCTTGCTTCAATCCAAAAATGGACCATTGAAGTTTGCATACCTTGTTAGCATCTTTGGGATCGACAAAACCTTTGGGTTGTACCATATACAACTCTTCATCAATGTCTCCATTGAGGAATGCTGTTTTTACATCCATCTGCCATATCTCATAATCATAATATGCAGCGATTGCTAACATAATCCTCACAGACTTTAGCTTCGCTACCGATGAGAAAGTCTCATCGTAGTCAACTCCTTGAATTTGTCGAAACCCTTTTGCGACAAGTTGAGCTTTATAGACAGTAACATTACCGTCAGCATCTGTTTTCTTTTTGAAAATCCATTTGTTCTCGACAGCCTTCCGGCCATCCTGTAAGTGCACCAAAGTCCATACTTGGTTTTCGTACATGGATCCAATCTCGGATTTCATGGCTTCTTGCCATTTATTGGAATCTGGGCTCATCATTGGTTCCTCATATGTCGCAGGGTCGTCGGTGTTGTCCACCAACATGCCACTCATAACGGTATCATACCAATCAGGAGTGGTACGAGTTCTCGTTGACCTGCGAGGTTCCATAGTAACTTCAACCAAAGTTTCATGATCAACATCATTAGCTTCCTATATTATTGGTGTCGGCGCCACAGGAACCACTTCCGGTGCTACGCTACTCTCAAGTCCGAGAGAAGGTTCAACAACCTCGTCGAGTTTTACTTTTCTTCCAGTCACTTATTTCGAGAGAAACTCCTTCTCTAGAAAGGATCCATTCTTGGCAACAAAGATTATTCCCTCGGATCTATGATAGAAGGTATACCCAATAGTTTCCTTTGGGTATCCTATGAAGACGCATTTTTCCACTTTGGGTTCAAGCTTGTCGGGCTGTAACTTCTTTACATAAGCTTCGCAACCCCAAACTTTAAGGAACGACAATTTAGGTTTCTTCCCAAACCATAATTCGTACAGTGTCGTTTCAACGGATTTAGATGGTGCCCTATTTAAAGTGAATGCGGTTGTTTCTAATGCATAACCCCAAAACGATAGCGGTAAATCTGTAAGTGACATCATAGAATGAACCATATCTAAGAGAGTTCGATTACGATGTTTGGACACACCATTACGTTGTGGTGTTCCTGGCGGTGTCAATTGTGAAAGTATTCCGCATTACTTCAAATGCTCGCCAAACTCATAACTTAGATATTCACATCCACGATTAGATCGTAGAAACTTAATCTTCTTGTTACATTGATTCTCTACTTGACTTTGAAATTCCTTAAACTTCTCGAGAGTTTCGGACTTATGGTTCATGAAATAGATATACCCATATATACTCAAGTAATCCATGAAGGTAAGAACATAAAGATAACCACCATGCGATGTTACACTCACTGGACCACAAACATCGATATGTATGATTTCCAATAAGTCCGTAGCTCGCTCCATCATACCAGAAAATGGAGTCTTAGTCATTTTACCCATCATACATGCTTCGCATCTTTCAAGTGATTCAAAATCAAGTGATTCAAGAAGTCCATCGGAATGGAGTTTCTTCATACGCTTCACTCCAATGTGACTAAGACGACAGTGCCACATATAGGTCGAGTTATCGCTCAATTTCAAACATTTAGCTTCAATATTATTAATATGTGTATTACTACAATCGAGATTCAACCAGAATAGACCATCTACCAAAGGTGCATGTGCATAAAACATATTACTCATATAAATCGAACAACCATTATTCTCGAACTTAAACAAGTAACCGTCTCGAAATAAACATGATCCGGATATAATGTTCATACTCAACGCAGGCACCAAATAACAATTATTTAAGTATAAAACTAATCCCGATGGTAGATGAAGAGGTAGCGTGCCAACCGCGATCACATCAACCTTTAATCAATTTCCAGCACGCATCGTCACCTTGTTCTTCGCTAGTTTCCGTCTATTCTGCAGCACCTGCTTAGAGTTAAAAATATGAGCAACCGAACCAGTATCAAATACCCAGGCACTATTACGACTACTAGTGAGATACACATCAATAACATGTATATCGGATATACCTTTCTTCTTTATGTTGCCGTTCTTCAAATCCGCCAAGTACTTAGGGAAATTCCGTTTCCAATGACCTTCTCCCTTGCAGTAAAAGCACTCAGTATCAGGCTTAGGCCCAGCCCTGGTCTTCTTCTCCGGTGCGGTAACTTTCTTACCACCCTTCTTGAAGTTTCCATTTTTCTTAGACTTGCCTTGCTTCTTGAATTTGGTGGTCTTATTGACTATCAACACTTGGTGCTCTTTCTTGATCTCCACTTCCACAAACTTTAACATGGAGAAGAGTTCGGGCAACGACTTGTCCATGTTTTGCATATTGTAGTTCATCACAAAGTTCTTGTAACTTGGTGGTAGTGATTGGAGGACACGGTGAATCCCCAAAGCATTAGGAATCACTATACCCAAGCTTTGAAGCTTTCTTGCGTGCCCAGACATATTAAGCATGTGCTAACTAACGGAGCTGCCCTCTTCCATCTTGCAGTTAAAGAACTTTTCAGAAGCCTCATAACTCTCAACTGCCGCGTGAGCCTCAAATATCATTCTGATTTGACGGACAATATCATGTGGTTCATGGTTCTCAAACCTTTTCTGAAGCTCCGATTCCAAACCATACAAGATAGCCAACTGAACTGTGGAGTACTGATTCTTCCGAGTGAGGAAAACATTCTTCACCTCATCGGTAGCATCAACTGCAGGTGGGTCACCTAGCGGTGTATCCAGCACATAGGTCAAATTACCAGCATTGAGGACAATCCTCAAGTTGCGGAACCAATCCGTAAAGTTGCTTCCATTGCTGTTCAACTTTTCTTTCTCTAGGAACACATTAAAATTGATGGTAGGGGCCGCCATTGATCTAAAACATATTTGCAATAGTTTAGACTAAGTTTATGACAAATTGAGTTCTAATTAATAGTTAAACTAATCTAGGTGAACTCCCACTCAAAATAATATCCCTCAAATTGTTTTAGTGATCACATGAACCAAATCCACCACATCAAAACCGATCATCACGAGAGTTGATGTAGCTTCAATGGCGAACAATCAACATGTTCATCATATCTACTATATGACTCATGCTTTACCTTTAAGTGATCCGTGTTCCGAGACCATGTTTGTACATGCTAGGCTCATCAAGATCAAACCTTAGCTTCAGCATGAGCAAATCTGGCTTGCTCACGTTGTATACACTCGCAGAATCTAACACACCCAATCATCACGTGGTGCTTCGAAACAACAAGCTTTAGCAACAGTGCTCTTAAGGATGAACACTTTAAAACTTGAAATTTTGTGCTTGAGGGATCATCTTATAATGCTACCGTCGTTAACTAAGCAATACAATATGCATAAAAGGATTAACATCACATGCAATTCAAAATATGTGATATGATATGGCCTTTCTTCTTGTGCTTCTGATCTCCATCTTCAAGCACGAACATGATCTCAATCATCACCGGTGTGGTGTCAATGTCAATGGCACCGCTCCATGGTTGTTGTCCACCAGCATGAACTATTACAACTACTTTGAATAATAGACACACATGTCTTAACGAAATTAAAAGACAACCATAAGGCTCCTTCCGGTTTCCAACTTACAATAAGGAACATTGCATACATCATATATAATCACAATCATGGCCATATCACATCACAGCACACCCCTGCAAAACAAAGTTAGACGCCTCTAATTTTCTTTGCATATTTTACATGGTTTGGGGCTTTCATTGAGTGCCGTTCTAACTTACGAACAGGAACCACAACGTTGATGCTTGAACTATCAAGTGTCATTGTAAATAGAATCTATACTATGATGGGAGAGACAGGCACCCGCAAATCCACTTATGCAATACAAGTTGCATGTCCAGCGTGGAGCAAGTCTCATGAACGATGTAATGTAAGGTTAGCCCGAGCCGCTTCATCCCATCATACCGTAAGATGCAAAGTACACAAAAAGCAATTGATAATAAAAGCACCACCTCCCACAATGACCATTGTGTTCTACTCGTACAAAGGATCTACATATAGACACGGCTATGATACCACTGTAGGGGTACATAGCATGGAAAACAAAAAATTCTACCGCATGCAAACAAACAAGCCAAGATCTATCTACTAGATTGTAGCAACGAGTCGATTAGAGTACTCACCCTCGAAGATTCCAAAGCGGTTAATGAGAGCAGAATCTCATGGATGATGTAGTCGTACACTTGCCGATCTGAAGATCGCATAGACGATCCTTCTGGCACTGTGTTCCGGCAGCTCTTCCTTAGGCGGTCAAATGTTCGGTACTGTATGAAGACCTTCCTTTCCCTTGTTCTAGCAGGCAACAGAGGTTGTAGTTCTCCCTCGCGATTCCGGCAGCATGATGGCATGGTGTCGAAAGTAGAGGGAAGACCCCGCAGGGTTTCGCCTAAGCCAGTGCGGGTTATGGTGGATCTAGGGTTTCCGACGATCTAGGTTTATAAGGCCGGAGAGGAGAAGGAGGTGTCGATGGTGGCTAGGGCGACGACGACGGGCCGGTGGCGCAAGGTGGGGAGGGCCGGTTGTGGTGCTTTGGGGAAGCCCCTCCCCTCTATTTATGAGAGGGAGGGCAGCTTGGGAGAGGGGAGTTTGAATCCTTCCCCAAACCCAAGTTGGAGAGAAGGAAGGACTCTTTCCTTCTTCCAATAGGAAACCATTGTTCCAGTTTGACTTTTCAAACATCCCTTTTGACTTTGAATTTAGAGCTTTATTTCTCTCTTGCAAATGCCTAACCAAGTGACCAAGGACATGATCCAATCATTCCACTTAACCATGACACATTCATGAACCATTCCCCTTCTGGTCCGGTAAACCTTCTAGACCCTTCAATAACCTCTCCGATGTAAACATCGGAATCATTCCCGAACTCCGGAATCGGACTTTTCTTATATGAATCTTATTCTCCGGACCATTCTGGATCTCCTCGTGATATTCCGGATCCCATTCGAGACTCCGAACAACATTCGGTCTCCCTACTTACATTCCATATCTACTAAACAACATCGAATCCTTAAGTGTGTCTCCCTACGGTTCGTGAATTATGCGGACATGGTCGAGACACTTCTTCAATCAATAACCGATAGAGGAATCTAGAGATTCATATGGCTCCCACATATTTCTACGATTTCTTTGCGATCGAATGAACCACTTACATATGATACTAATTTCCTTTTGTCTCGCGATAGTTTACTTATCCGAGGTTTGATCGTCGGTATCTCTGCATACCTAGTTCAACCTCGTTACCGATAAGTACTCTTTTCTCGTTCTCGTGATATGCGACCCCTTGTGAGCCAGTCACATGCTTGCAAGCTAATTGGATGACATTCCACCGAGAGGGCCCAGAGTATATCTATCCGTCATATGGATGAACAAATCCCACTCTTGACCCATGTGCCTCAACACATACTTTCCGAACACTCAATGCCACCTTTATAGCCACCCAGTTACGGTGTGGTGTTTGATGTCATCAAAGTATCCTTCCGGTGATGGTGATTATCATGATCTCATGGTCGAAGGAATTAGGTTACTATGTATCAGAAAGCTTATAGCAAACAAATTATTGAAATGAGTTGATCTTTATGCTATGCTTATCTATAGGAGTATGTCCATCATACCATTCTTCTAATGATATGATCTTGTTGTTAATAACATCTCAATGTTGATGATCGAGAAACCACAATCATCTATTAACCAACAAGATAGTATTACAAAGAGGCTTTACCAGGGACTCTAATTTAGTTTACAAATCACACAAGTATTAATGTTTCTGGTTAATACTATTATAGCATGAATGTAAACATTTATCATAAACACAAAGATATAATAATAACCACTTTTATTATTGCCTCTAGGGCATATCTCCAACAGTCTCCCACTTGCACTAGAGTCAACTAATATAGATTACATGGTAATATACTGAACACCCATGGCGGTTTGGTGCTGGTCATGCTTTGCCCTCGGGAGAGGTTTAGTCAACGGATCCCCCACATTCAGATCTGTGTGTATTTTGCAAATATTTATGTAACCATCTTGGACATGCTCTCCAATAGCGTGAAAATGCAGCTTGATATGCTTCAGCTTCTTGTGTGACCTTGGTTCTTGCGCATTGGCTATGGCGCCCATGTTATCACAGTAGATAGACATTGGGTCCAACGCACTTGGAACCACACCGAGCTCTGCAATGAACTCCTTCATCCATATCGCTTCTTGTGAAGCCTCCAAAGCAGCTATGTATTCCGATTCAGTTGAAGATCTCGCCAGAACGCTTTGCTTCGCACTCCTCCAGCAAATTGCTGCACCATTCAAAATATATACGTATCCAGATTGAGATATAGAATCATCCGGATCGGTGTTTCAACTAGCATCGGTGTAACCATTAACAACGAGTTGTTCATCACCTCCATAAGAAAGAACCATATCCTTAGTTCTTCTCAAGTACTTAAGGATGTTTTTGACCGCTGTCCAATGATCCACTCCTGGATCACTTTGATATCTGCTACTCAAACTAACAACATATGCAATGTCGGGTCTAGTACATAGCATGGCATACATAAGAGATCCTATGGCTGAGGCATAGGGAGTCTTACTCATTGTTTCTCTATCTTCTGCCGTTGCAGGACTTTGAATTCTACTCAAGGTCGTATTGGGCAACATGGGCAAGAACCCTTTCTTGCTATCTTCCATTCCAAACCTCTTTAGAAATTTGTCCAAATATGCAATCTTTGACAATGATATTAGGCGTCTTGATCTATCTCTATAAATCTTTATGCCTAATATGTAAGCTGCTTTGTCAAGATCTTTCGTTGAAAAACTATTATTCAAATAATCATTAACACTATTAAGAAGGTCTACATCATTCCCAATAAACAATATGTCATCTACATATAGTATTAGAAATGCTACAGAGCTCCCACTCACTTTCTTGTAAATACAAGCTTCTCCATAAGTTTGTATAAAACCAAAGCTTTTGATTACCTTATAAAAACGTTGATTCCAACTTCGGGATGCTTGCTTCAATCCATAAATAGACCATTGAAGTTTGCATACCTTGTTAGCATCTTTGGGATCGACAAAACCTTTGGGTTGTACCATATACAACTCTTCATAAATGTCTCCATTGAGGAACGCTGTTTTGACATCCATCTGCCATATCTCATAATCATAATATGCAGCGATTGCTAACATAATCCTCACAGACTTTAGCTTCGCTACCGATGAGAAAGTCTCATCGTAGTCAACTCCTTGAATTTGTCGAAACCCTTTTGCGACAAGTTGAGCTTTATAGACAGTAACATTACCATTAGCATCTGTTTTCTTTTTGAAAATCCATTTGTTCTCGACAGCCTTCCGGCCATCCGGTAAGTCCACCAAAGTCCATACTTGGTTTTCGTACATGGATCCAATCTTGGATTTCATGGCTTCTTGCCATTTATTGGAATCTGGGCTCAACATTGCTTCCTCATATGTCACAGGGTCGTCGGTGTTGTCCACCAACATGACACTCATAACGGGATCATACCAATCAGGAGTGGTACGAGTTCTTGTTGACCTGCGAGGTTACATAGTAACTTCAACCGAAGTTTCATGATCAAAATCATTAGCTTCCTCTCTTATTGCTGTAGGCGCCACATGAACCACTTCCGGTGCTGCGCTACTCTCAAGTCCGAGAGAAGGTTCGACAACCTCGTCGAGTTCTACTTTTCTTCCAGTCACTTCTTTCGAGAGAAACTCCTTCTCTAGAAAGGATCCATTCTTGGCAACAAAGATTTTGCCCTCGGATCTATGATAGAAGGTATACCCAATAGTTTCCTTTGGGTATCCTATGAAGACGCATTTTTCCTCTTTGGGTTCAAGCTTGTCGGGCTGTAACTTCTTTACAAAAGCTTCACAACCCCAAACTTTAAGGAACGACAATTTAGGTTTCTTCCCAAACCATAATTCATACAGTGTTGTTTCAACGGATTTAGATGGTGCCCTATTTAAAGTGAATGCGGCTGTTTGTAATGGATAACCCCAAAACGATAGCGGTAAATCTGTAAGTGACATCACAGAACGAACCATATCTAAGAGAGTTCGATTATGACGTTCGGACACACCATTACATTGTGGTGTTCCCGGAGGTGTCAATTGTGAAAGTATTCCACATTTCTTCAAATGCTTGCCAAACTCGTAACTTAGATATTCACCTCCACGATCAGATCGTAGAAACTTAATCTTCTTCTTACGTTGATTCTCTACTTCACTTTGAAATTCCTTAAACTTCTCGAGAGTTTCGGACTTATGTTTCATGAAATAGATATACCCATATCAACTCAAGTCATCTGTGAAAGTAAGAACATAACGATAACCACCACGCGATGCTACACTCATTGGACCACAAACATCGGTATGTATGATTTCCAATAAGTCCGTAGCTCGCTCCATCATACCAGAAAATGGAGTCTTAGTCATTTTACCCATCAGACATGCTTCGCATCTTTCAAGTGATTCAAAATCAACTGATTCAAGAAGTCCATCGGAATGGAGTTTCTTCATACGCATCACTCCAATGTGACCAAGACGACAGTGCGACATATAGGTCGAGTTATCGCTCAATTTCAAACGTTTAGCTTCAATGTTATTAATATGTGTATTACTACAATCGAGATTCAACAAGAATAGACCATCTATCAAAGGTGCATGTGCATAAAATATATTACTCATATAAATTGAACAACCATTATTCTCGGACTTAATCAAGTAACCGTCTCGCAATAAACATAATCCAGATATAATGTTCATGCTCAACGCAGGCACCAAATAACAATTATTTAAGTATAAAACTAATCCCGATGGTAGATGAAGAGGTAGCGTGCCGACCGCGATCACATCAACCTTTGATCCATTTCCAACACGCATCGTCACCTCGTTCTTCGCTAGTTTCCGTCCATTCTACAGCACTGTTTTAAGTTACAAATATGAGCAACCGAACCAGTATCAAATACCCAGGCACTATTACGACTACTAGTGAGATACACATCAATAACATGTATATCGGATATACCTTTCTTCTTGATGTCGCCGTTCTTCAAATCCGCCAAGTACTTAGGGCAATTCCTCTTCCAGTGACCTTCTCCCTTGCAGTAAAAGCACTCAGTATCAGGCTTAGGCCCAGCCTTGGTCTTCTTCGCCGGTGCGGTAACTTTCTTACCGCCATTCTTGAAGTTTCCCTTTTTCTTAGACTTGCCTTGCTTCTTGAATTTGGTGGTCTTATTGACCATAAACACTTGGTGCTCTTTCTTGATCTCCACTTCTGCAGAATTTAACATGGAGAAGAGTTCGGGCAACGACTTGTCCATGTTTTGCATATTGTATTTCATCACAAAGTTCTTGTAACTTGGTGGTAGTGATTGGAGGACACAGTGAATCCCCAAAGAATTAGGTATCACTATACCCAAGCGTTGAAGCTTGCTTGCGTGCCCAAACATCTTATGCACGTGCTCACTGACGGAGCTGCCCTCTTCCATCTTGCAGTTAAAGAACTTTTCAAAAGCCTCATAAATCTCAACTTTCGCGTGAGCCTCAAATATCATTTTGAGTTCACGGATAATATCATGTGGGTCATGGTTCTCAAACCTTTTCTGAAGCTCCGATTCCAAACCATACAACATAGCAAACTGAAGTGCATAGTACTAATTCTTCCGAGTGAGGAAAACATTCTGCACCTCATCGGTAGCATCGGCTGCAGGTGGGTCACCCAGTGGTGCATCTAGCACATAGGTCAAATTACCAGCATTGAGGACAATCCTCAAGTTGCGGAACCAATCCGCGAAGTTGCTTCCATTGTTTTTCAAGTTTTCTTTCTCTAGGAACACATTAAAATTGATGGTAGGGGCCGCCATTGATCTACAACATATTTGAAATAGTTTAGACTAAGTTTATGACAAATTGAGTTCTAATTAATAGTTAAATTAATCTAGGTGAACTCCCACTCAAAACAATATCCCTCACATTGTTATAGTGATCACATGAACCAAATCCACCACATCAAAACCGATCATCACGAGAGATGATGTAGCTAAAATGGCGAACAATCAACATGCTCATCATATCTACTATATGACTCATGCTTTACCTTTTGGTGATCCGTGTTTCGAGACCATGTCTGTACATGCTAGGCTCGTCAAGATCAAACCTTAGCTTCCGCATGAGAAAATCTGGCTTGATCCCATTGTATCACAGAATCTAACACACCCGATCATCACGTGGTGCTTCGAAACAATGAGCTTTAGCAACGGTGCTTACTAAGGATGAACACTTTATAACTTGATATTTTGTGAGAGGGGTCACCTTATAATGTTACCGTCACGAACTAAGCAATACAAGATGCATAAAAGGATTAACATCACATGCAATTCAAAATATGTGATATGATATGGCCTTTCTTCTTGTGCTTCCGATCTCCATCTTCAAGCACGAACATGATCTCCATCATCACCGGCGTGGCGTCAAGGTCAATGGCACCGCTCCATGGTTGTCGTACACCAGCATCAACTACTACAACTACTTTGGATAATAGACAAGTCTTAACGAAATTAAAAGACAACCATAAGGCTCCTGCCGGTTGCCAACTTAAAATAAGGAACATTGCATAAATCATATATAATCACAATCATGTCCATATCACAACATAGCACACCCCTGCAAAACAAAGTTAGACGCCTCTAATTTTCTTTGCATATTTTACGTGGTTTGGGGATTTCAATAGGTGTCATTCTAACTTACGAATAAGAACCACAACGTTGATGCTTAAACTATCAAGTGCCCGTTGTAAATTGAAACTATACTACGATGGGAGGGACAAGCACCCACAAAGCCACTTATGCAATACAAGTTGCATGTCAAGCGTGGAGCAAGTCTCATGAACGATGTCATGTAAGATTAGCCCGGGCCGCTTCATCCCATCATATCGCAAGGTGCAAAGTACACAAAAAGCAATTGATAATAAAAGCACCACCGCCCATAATGACCATTGTGTTCTTCTCGTGTAACAGATCTACATATAGACACGGCTCTAATACTACTGTAGGGGTTCATAGCATGGAAAACAAAAATTTTCTACCGCATGCAAACAAACAAGCCAAGATCTATCTACTAGATTGTAGCAACGAGTCGATTAGAGTACTCACCCTCGAAGATTCCAAAGCGGTTAACGAGAGCAGATTCTCATGGATGATGTAGTCATAGACTTCTCGATCTCAAGATCGCGTAGACGATCCTTCCGGCGCTGCGTTCCGGCAGCGCTTCTGCAGTCGATCAAACATTCGGTACTCGATGAAGACCTTCCTCTCCCTTGTTCCAGCAGGCAGCAGAGGTTGTAGTTCTCCCTCGCGATTCTGGCAGCACGACCGCGTGATGTGAGAAGTAGAGGGAAGATCCCGCAGGGCTTCGCCTAATCCGGTGCAGGTTATGGTGGATCTAGGGTTTCCAGCGATCCAGGTTTAGAAGGCCGGAGAGGAGAAGGAGGTGTCGGCGGCGGCTAGGGCGACGGCGACAGGCCGGCGGCGGTGCTGGGCGGCGGTGGCGGCTTGGGCGGCAGCGGCGACGCAAGGTGGGGAGGGCCAGTTGTGGTGCTTTGGGGCAGCCCCTCCCCTCTATTTATGTGAGGGAGGGTAGCTTGGGAGAGGGGAGTTTGAATCCTTCCCCAAACCCATGTTGGAGAGAAGGAAGGACTCTTTCCTTCTTCCACTAGGAAACCATTGTTCGAGTTTGACTTTTCAAACTTCCCTTTTGAATTTCAATTTAGAGCTTTATTTCTCTCTCGCAAATGCCCAACCAAGTGACCAAGGACATGATCCAATCATTCCACTTAACCATGACACATTCATGAATCATTCCCCTTCTGGTCCGGTGAACCTTCTAGACCCTTCTATAACCTCCCCGATGAAAACATTGGAATCATTCCTGAACTCCTGAATCGGACTTTCCTTATATGAATCTTATTCTCCAGACAATTATGGATCTCCTCGTGATATCCCGGATCCCATCCGAGACTCCGAACAACATTCGGTCTCCCTACTTACATTCCATATCTACTAAACAACATCGAATCCTTAAGTGTGTCTCCCTACGATTCGTGAATTATGCGGACATGATCGAGACACTTCTTCGATCAATAACCTATAGAGGAATCTGGAAATTCATATGGCTCCCACATATTTCTACGATTACTTTACGATCGAATGAACCACTTACATACGATACCAATTTCCTTTTGTCTCGCGATAGTTTACTTATCCGAGGTTTGATCGTCGGTATCTCTGCATACCTAGTTCAACCTTGTTACCGATAAGTACTCTTTTCTCGTTCCCGTGATATGTGATCCCTTGTGAGCCAGTCACATGATTGCAAGGTAATTGGATGACATTCTACCGAGAGGGCCCAGAGTATATCTATCCGTCATATGGATGGACAAATCCCACTCTTGATCCATGTGCCTCAACACATACTTTCCGAACACTCAATGCCACCTTTATAGCCACCCAGTTATGGTGTGGTGTTTGATGTCATCAAAGTGTCCTTCCGGTGATGGTGATTAGCATGATCTTATGGTCGAAGGAATTAGGTTACTATGTATCAAAAAGCTTATAGCAAATGAACTATTGAAATGACTTGATCTTTATGCTACGCTTATCTATAGGAGTATGTCCATCATACCATTCTCCTAATGATACGATCTTGTTGTTAATAACATCTCAATGTTCATGATCGAGAAACCACGATCATCTATTAATCAACAAGCTAGTATTATAAAGAGGCTTTACCAGGGACTCTAATTTAGTTTACAAATCACACAAGTATTAATGTTTCCGGTTAATACTATTATAGCATGAATGTAAACATTTCTCATAAAAACAAAGATATAATAATAAGCACTTTTATTATTGCCTCTAGGGCATATCTCCAACAACTTCTTTATCACAGACATGATCATTTTTCATTTAAAAAAATTGCCTACCAACCACCTCCATACGATTCCCATGTAAACTACTTTCTAATTCAAGATTATGCTCTTTGATATACTATATGCATTTCTCACTTTGTAGTTTGCAACTTGCATCTTAGTTCAGCCAAATTTTGTGTCTGAGGCAACCTTTGTTTATGGAAACTTGTTTGTTGTGAATAGCAACTACACAAAGTTAACAGACAACTTGTTTGTATGAACATAGAAAACCTGCCTATAGAATACCCATGCAAACTACTTTGACCGAGTCAAATTATGCTCCCTTTTATGTACCCCATAAGCAACTTGCATTTGATTCATGCATAAAAAACCTTTGCTTAGATAGTCAAACTCTAGAACAATGGGTTGGCAACTTAACACATGAGTATTTAACTTCACAGAATCATCATGTAAACAGTAGGCAACTAATTGGCATAAGTAGGCAATTTTGTAGTATCCGCAGGCAACCTACTTACACAAGTAGGCAACTTAGTTTCACACAATCGTCATGAAACTTCGTATCATCGTAGTGCAACTTTGCAAATATTATATACTTACACCAATAACAGAAAACTAGAATAGAGTTTCTAACATACTAATCCTAATTACAACACATGTAACACATGACTTGAACATTTTTTTGCCTTCAATTCTGCAGCTGGCCATCACTTCCTCTCCTTTTTCCAAACGAAGTTGCTCCTATCCGGTACCTACATGTCATAAAATGGAATTTGTTAGGCTAAAAATAGTCAGAAGTACTTTGTGTTCTGTGTAGCAAACAACACATAGTTTTTTTTCCTATATATTCTTGGGAAGTTGCTTTTTCCCTGATTGTTTTTTGATTCATTTGTTGTGAAGGTAATGGGTATCCTTGACCTCAATGAGGTGTTATTTGAACTCAATGAGCAGGCTGGTTTACTACCGCCTAATTACTTCACGCATCTTCTGATGGAAGAAGCTATTGACGAAACTTTAGAGTTGCACGCTGACACCAACACCCCCATTGTTAATGTACATATAGTACCAACTAACAGTGAAACTGGTGAGTTTGTTTCCTGTACAAACACAACTTCGCTTTCCCAATACAATGCAGATGATAAATAGGCTTCACCTCAGTCAGTGGACCCACATATTGAAATGCGTTATGACATGCTACAGGTTGCTAAGGAACACTACAATGCATACACTACTAGGACTGGATTTTCAATCAAGGTCAATAGGAACAGAATGTTAGCACACACCAATTAGCGTGATAAACAGCAATATGCATGCAAAAAATTCAGGAAACCTAGGAAGAATGATGACGGCGGTGACAAACCATATGTAGTTGGGCCAATAGCAGACTCGGATTCCTCGGATGAGGACGCTAGTGTAACGCTCCTGAATCGGGTCTATGCAGATCTCAACATTTCTAGCCAAAATCCGCATAGAAGTGATTCAAAGACACCCACCAGACACTTTCATGTGGGTGTGATTTTCAACAAGTAGTTACATCACAATAGTTTATAACAGGATCCACAAGAAACATATATTTATACAACAACAACTTGAAGAGTCAAGAAAACACATGATATAATTCAAAGAGGAGGCGAAATAGTATCCGAGTATGAATAAGAACCAAATGGGACTAAGAGTCCTGAAGAATAATCAAGCGGTGTCCATAAACCCTGCCCAGGCCAAGCCGGAAGTGTAACCTCGATATTATCGTTAATGACATACCTGTCAAAGCCAAAGGGTACTGGCAAAGGGAAAAGGAAAATAGAAAGGAAGCGGTCAGTATTAAGGCCAGTACACGACGAGTCTTAGAATTTGGCGGCTTTTGCCTACATAGGTATGGTGGACTTAGCGGCAGCAAATCTTGCACTATCTAACTTATAGAGACATTCTACAACTTCGGTTATTAGAGAGAGATAAGAGAGTGCTATTCGATAACTATATTATATCACCAAGCATAACCCATACGAAGATCCCCCCTCAAAAACCAGTCAAGAAAGTCCTCTCACGAAACACACACCTTGATGATTTTAAAATTAAGGTATTTAGTTTATAGAGCTACTTCCTATTCAACTTACAAATAATAATGATTTGGTGTAAGCAATGGTAAGGAAATTGGTAATTGTTAACTGCTCGGTTGGCTTGGGAGTAGCGACTAATCGGAATTCAGACGATTAACTTATTTAATCGGTCGGCTGTTAATCGGTACAACATACAAAAATTAGAACCTAAAACACGTACGAATCCTCTTGCACCTCAACCATCTACCCTATTAAAGGCATCCTCAAGCTCCAGGATGATGCGCTCGAGCTTTTTTATTTCAGGTCTAGTCGACAACTACGAAACTGGTCAACTAGGACAAGGAACTGGTTGGTGATGGCGGAAATCGAGCTCCTAGAGACAGGGATCAAGTGGGAGCTTCACAAAACCTACTTCATTGGTGCGGGCTAGCAGATGGAACATACCTAGTAATCGGAGTGTCAGAGCTATTAAGCGGGACAAACAATTAACACAAATGATTAGTGGTAATCGACACGGTCAGGTCCCTAGTAGAGATTAATCAGCCTATTAATTGCTGATTCGGCCTATTTTTTGAATAGTGGGTGTAAGTTATCTATGATCATGACACTGTGCTCGTGAGGTGTCCATAACCGCGGACACGACTTTCCGAAAAGATTTACTCTGCAGGGGTGCACTACTATTACCCAAACACATGTCCAACCCTTGAAGCAACACTTTTAGAATAAAAGGTTTTTTGTGTGCCATCTAGATATCCTATCAAGAACTATCCCATAACTACGCGCATATCCAGGGGAGCCACCTACTGTGTTGTATCCAACCAAGAGATACGACTGATTCTCTAGGAGGCATAACATTTGCGTCTACGACACTGTATGGGTCTTTAGATACAACTTGTCTGAGCTTCTCGGAAGCCGCCAGAACATCCCGCAATTATGTATGCATGACGACTGTCTATCAAATCTAATATCATATCATCACACACCTATATCCGAGGACATATTATGCATATGCAGCAAATGGAAATCCAATTTTGTGGCATCCTGGATATACTGATAGCGCCGATAGAGGGGGTTCCCAAATAGTCCCACGTTTGTTTAGTGCGATAGTCTCAGAATAGATGTTTAGAACGACGGGTCCTATAACGACACAAGCAGTTCCCAAAGGTGGTTCCTGCCGATGCCTTATCATTAGGTGCAACCCATAACCTCCATCAATTTAATTGACTAGTAGCATCAGATACCAGCTACAAGGATCCACCTATATGTGAGTGGGCGACAGACCTAAGCATGCACTACGACTCACAAGGACAAACTAGCTACTCAAACAACATGCAATAGGATAACCAAGGCAATATAAGCTGCAAGGAGTAATAATGGTATGAAACTAAAGCATCAACAATAAGGATAGCAGTAGACAAACGAGGAAGGAAATACTATAAATGCAAAATAGGTAGAATAGGAACAATGCTCGCATGAGAAGATCAATGGAAGCTGCGTCGTATCTCGCACCAACTTAACGGCCTATCCGAGAAGAAGCAAAGCACAAGAAAGAAACATCGGATGCACTATTTAATACTAAGGCAGAAGATCCGGATGTTTATGATATGATGCATGGCATGGCAATATGCATCCCACTTAGCAATATTAAGCGGAATTGGGATCCCGGCATATAAATAGAAGGTTCAAGTTATTTATCTACCCATCAATCTAGATGTTGGCTTAATAAGGCAAAACATGGCATCGGTTCGCTATACAAATTTAAATGGAGCCAGGATAAGAAAAATATAGCCCGCATATAGTCTCCATGTTTAATTATTAGGTGAATCGATAGAATATCCCCGAATGATAAAATATGTAATCAAGCATGAAAAATTTAATATGCACAAGTTGTGTATC
The DNA here is from genome assembly GCA_916181665.1 of Avena sativa. Taxonomy (NCBI): domain Eukaryota; kingdom Viridiplantae; phylum Streptophyta; class Magnoliopsida; order Poales; family Poaceae; genus Avena; species Avena sativa. Next base: position 343,701,710 of record OV702285.1, on the reverse strand, counting down.
AATTTATAAAATAGGACAGGATAGGGGTCACAAGTTGGGGCTCGAAACCAAGGATCTCGGGGTCAACGGGATCCGTCTTAGGATCCGGGTTAGGGGTTCGGACTCGGGTCCAGGAAGGAGGCCTTGATGTTCTGTGTGGAAGGTCTTGAGTGTTGAGTCCATATCACAAACCTTGGGATGTATTTTCGATTTCCTATGGATTGCATTGTCACTTGTCTGCTTTTGGGAGATCTTGGTGATTTGGGACATCTTGGCGAGGCAGAACTTGGGGTCGATCGACAGGCTAGGGGTTTTGTGGCTCTCCATCTCGGTCTTTGGCAGCACCAGGAATTCCTAGGACTACCATGGAAACAGGAAGCAGACAGAGCAACAGGCAGCAGCTTCGACACCAGGCAGTTGCCACAACATGAGCAACACAGGCCAACGGATACGGGTACAAAATAACGACGATTGAGAGGAAGCAGAGGACAATGGAGTCCAAGGCGCTTGCAGACGGGATGGAGGCGTGGTCGAGTAGAGGCCGGGGCATGGTCATTGGGAGCCATAGGGGCAAGCTTGGGAGCAGAGAGGCCAGCGCCAGCCTTGCTGGATGGTCCGGGTGAGCACAGGGCATTGCAGGTCGAGGAAGGAAACGCGGGGACGAAGACAGAGGGGCCTCGGCAAGGAAGACGCAGCGGGCTTGGCATTGTGGAACAAGCGAGCTCGGGAGGAGGCCAGGTCATGGCGGCGGCCCGAGTTTGGGGCTTGGCAGCGGCCGAGTGATACGTCGTAAACGTATCTATAATTTTTGATGCTCCATGCTTGTTTTGTACCAACTATCTTATGATTTGTCTACACTTTGAGGCATTTTTATACATTTTTTGGAACTAACCTATTAACAATATGCCATAGTGACAGTTCCTGTTTTCTGCTGTTTTTGGTTTCAGAAAAGCTAGTAAAGAAATATTCTCGGAATTCGACGAAACAAAAGCCGAACTTCCTATTTTTCAGAGGCGAACACGAAGTCTGAAGGAGAGACGAAGAGTAGTCGCGAAGCAACCACACCATGTGGCTGCGCAGGCCCCCCTAGCCATGACACCGTATGGTGTGGGCCCTTGGGCATCCACCGACCTTTCCCCTTCTCCTATATATTACCCCCGAGGCAAAAACCCTAAATATCAAGTCAGAATTCCACGAAAAGTTCCACAGCGCCGTCGCCACCGAAGACGAGATTCGGGGGACAGAAGTCTCTGTTCCGGCACCCTGTCGGGATGGGGAATTGCCCCCGGAGCCATCTCCGTCGACTCCACCGCCATCTCCATCGCCGTTGCTGAGTCCCTGATGAGGAGGGAGTAGTTCTCCCTCGAGGCTAAGGGCTCTACCGGTAGCTACGTGTTCATGTCTCTCTCTCTATTCGTGATCTTATTGTGATCATGAGCTTTGTAATCTAGTATATCTATTATGCTACTCAAGTGATTTTATTAATGTAATCTCCGGAGACACCTTGTCCCACGTGTGTGAAGGTGACAGTGTGCACACTGTGTGTGTCTCTTAGGCTAAAGATTAACGAAATACTTATCATGAGTTATAATTTTAGTTGGATGTCTCTATGAAATTGTGGTGTTTGTTGGAACCATCTAGCGCTCAAGGTGACAGTGAGGGGTTACCTAGATGGGGAATGCGAACTTTAAGGAGTGACTGTTATAGCCCTACACCGTGAATTAGTGTTCGTTATCCAACCGAAGAGTAGTTCAGGGTAGCATAGTGAAGAGAAGATATTATGTGTTTATTGAGAGTGTCCACTAGTGAAAGTATGATCCCTAGGCCTTTATTCTAAGCATTGAAACGCCATTTACAACAAGTCCTGTTACATGTCTTCTTGCTGCCATTTTTATTTCAGATTGCAATTACCACTTATAATCTTCCATATTACTTGTATTTCACTATCTCTTCGCCAAACCAGTGCACCTATACACCTGACAAGTGTATTGGGTGTGTTGGGGACACAAGAGACTTCTTGTATCTTGATTTTAGGGTTGCTTGAGAGGGATATCTTTGACCTGTTCCTCCCTGAGTTCGATAAACCTTGGGTGATACACTTAAGGGAAACTTGCTGCTGTTCTACAAACCTCTACACTAGGAGGCCCAACACTATCTACAAGAATAGAAGCGTGCGTAAACATCAAGATCTTTTCTGGCGCTGTTGCCGGAGAGGTAAGGTAAAAGGTACTCACATCCTCTAGCTACTAAGCTATATTCTAGTACTATTGCCGGTGTGTGAGTTCTCAAAGTTATTTCCTTTAGATTCTACAATTATATCTTTTTGTTTCTTGTTTTTATTTTCACTAGTGAGGCTTAATGGAAAACAACAAAAAAATTAGAGAGCTTTTTAGTATTTTTCCTGAGTTAGCACATGAATGGTTTGAAAAGAAAATTAAAAAACCTATGGAACTTTCTTTGCATGCTAATAGCAATGTTATTAGTACGAATTTTTTGAACACCTTTGTTACTAATTCTATGGAAATGTCTAAGCTTGGGGAAGCTAGTTTTAATGAAAATGATTTTCTTAGTTCCCCAGATTTAGAGGAGAAATTTTGCTCTGATAATACTTTATCTCCCATATGTGGTAATTCTGATGATGCTTGTGATATTTTAAATCCACATACTGAAAGTGTCCCTTTTAAAATACCTATGGAAATTGTTGAACGTGTTATGAATAACTTCTATTTTGGAGATGGAACTGTCCATCCTGGTGATCATTTACTCTTTATACATGAATTATGCGAGTTGTTCAAGTGTGCAGGTATTTCAATGGACCAAGTTAAGAGGAAGCTATTCTCGTTATCACTTAAGTACAAAGCAAGGTAGTGTTATGAGCTACTAGATGATCCTCATCATTCGGAGTGGAAGGAACTTGAATCTCTCGTTTACTCTAAATTTTATCCTCCTCATGAAATTCATAAAGATAGGAATTATATTTATAATTTTCATCCTCGTGATGGAGAAATTATTGCCCAAGCATGGGGGAGATTGAAGTCACTAATGCTCAAATGTCCCATTCATGAGCTCCCCAGTAATATTGTTATTGATAATTTTTATGCAAGGCTTTCAGGATGTTACAAGGACTATCTAGATACTTGTTTAGAGGGATCCTTCAAAAGTAAAGAGGTCAAAGCTAAGTGGGATCTTCTTGAAACAATTCAAATAAATACCGAAGATTGGGATAACGACAAAGGTAAAGAACTAGGTATAAACTATGAGTATGATTGCATTAAGTCTTTCGCTGAAACTGATGATTTTGAAGAGCTTAGTGCTAAATATGGTCTCGATCCTCGAATTCTTGTTGATTGTTGTAGAGCCTTTGCTTCTCATATTAATGCTCCTAAAGAAAATTGGGACATGTATCATGAACATTTTAAAGACACTTGCATGAAAATGGAAATTGTTATTAATGATTCCAATAAACATGCTCAAACCTTTAAAAGTATTATTTCTTATAAGCATGTTAATTTTTGTGGAGTTCTTAGACCTTGTGAAAAGAACCAAATCGAAGAAGAATATTGTATCCACCACAGGAATGAAAAAACTAGAACATGGGCTAGGGCTCTAAATGATTTGGGAAAAAAGTTTGTGCCCTCTAACCTTTTATTTATGAACTTTGCTATAAAGTAGGTCATTTAAATTTTCAATGCTCAGGTTATAATAATAGCCTTTCTAATCCAATGAGTTCTACGAGTTTGTATTGTGATGACATGATCACTCCTAATCATCATGATCAACTTACATTATTTTTTTGGTGTGATATGAGTGCTTTTGATATGAATAGCGTCCGGCATGGTTGTCATCTTTACTGCATTGATAATGTAACACCCTCGCCTGATAAGGCTGAGTTCATGTGTATAGTGTCAATCCCTGGATCGTTTCAATGGCACACACAGTACAAAATAATACCAAATATAACTTTGCATCATAAATACGACGAATATGATCTAGAATTTACATTATATTACAGCAGAAAGCAATTACAGGGTAGATCTCCAACCTTCAAATGTGCCATAGGAGAACAATTGTTGAGTGGAGTCTCGCGACCTATGAATGATCACTCGGAAATGATATAACCTGCAACATAAAACGTAGCAGCCCCGAAGGGTCAATACATGGAATGTATGGCAAGTAGGCTAAAGTGCTTAACAACAGATCTATCAACTACATGCTTATTTGGCCAAGTGGAGTTCAGGCTCATTTGCATAAAGCAATAGTTTTATCCTGACATTTATAACAAAGTAGTTTTGCAATACGATATGTAGGACACTCTGGTTCACTCCCAAGTGCTCCTACCCAATTATGTTCACCCAACAAGTTTTAAGTAATTGAGAAATTGGGATGAGTGATAAATATGTCATAGCATCAATATCAGGTCGCTCAAATTGTCCATAACTGGGGACACGACTAAGTACTTGGTTTAGACACTCTGCAGGGGTTTGTACACTTTACCTATGTGACCTGGCCAACCCAGCTCGGACCACCACACTCATATTGTGTGATGATAGGGAGAAGTCCAAGACGAGACAATTCGGGAATACCTTCCCAAACCCATCCACGCACCGTACCAACCTACACTATTCTACATCTCTCCCTATGTAGGGTTCGAATCGCCATAACCTACTAAGTCCAGCCAGCCACCCATTTTTTACTGGCACATGGTTGCACACGAAAGCTACCAAACAAAGAAACCAATCCTTTCTCAGTACCCTGGGCGGCATTACCCACCATAAATCCACACTCGATGACCCAATCAATTCCATTCCGCCCATGTGGTTCATTAAAATCATGTTGGTTTGTCATTTAGCAAAATATAAGGCTTTCAAAACATATAACTTTTCATGGTGTGATTTCCTTCCTCATCTAAATAGCATAGGTAAGTAATCTAACAATATGATGGCTCATAAACAAGGAATACTAGGGAATAATATGGGACATAGCATAGCATATACACAACAATTCCTACTTATGCAGTTCTACAAAAACATCTACAATGCATAGGAAAACAGTAGGGCATTTTGACCAAGATAGCACCATTTGCCTTTGTTGTAGAAGTACCCGATTAGATAATCCTCACAATCCTCACAAATATAATGGCTGCACTCGTCATAACCACAATACTTGCAATCATAGTATTTGCACTCCTCGCAATCTTACGTTCAGAGCAAGCACAACAAACACACCATTCAAAACATTGCAAACATGCAACAGTGCAACAATACAAGAAAACAATGATGAACAAATGCATGTATGATGATTTAATAAGTCACAATGGTTGTATTTAGTTCTCTGAACATTATTGAATCACATGATTCATGTGGAAAATCTGTTAATGCACTAAAGCTTTTATTATTAAAGTTATATCGAGTTAATATGGTTTATCTCACTTTCATTGAAATACTGATGTTTCTATCGTATTAAATTGTGAAATAAATGTTAATGGATAGGTAATGCAATTTATAACCAGTAGCAATTTGAATCACTTAAAAAGGAGTTATAGATCTTTTATTATGATTAAAATACTATTGCAATGGGTTTAAAGTTTTCTGCACAAATTTCTGTTTTAATAGTACCAAATAATTTGGCACGCAATTTCTTTGGATAGATATTATCAATACAAAACAGTACCAATTGGTTTCACTAATTTTGGAGTTCTGGTTAATTTTCTGTGATTTAAAAACTAGTTATAAGGGTTTAAATCATTTAAATTATTTCCTTTGACAAAAATTATATTTAAGGCCAGATACTTGTTCTACATGAATCAAGGATTCGAAGGACATATTATTTGCAATTTTCTGAACAGTACGATATTTTCTTATGAATTTATTACTCCAAAAGGGCCATTAACTTGTTTAAATAATTACAGCAAAACCATAGAGTAATTGGCTGAACCAACTGGATATTGATAATCTACATGGATTTATCTTTCCAACAATATATTACATACTATTGTTGGAGGTACAGATGTTTTAATATGTATTTTACAAATTTAAAGCATTTTCTGCAATTTTTAATAGTAATAATTTGAATTACACGGTCAGACGCCACGCGGCTGCTTCTGATTTGCTCTTACCCCTTCGGTTAAGTGACACGATGGCAACCATAGGATCAAGATCTAATGGCGCAAAGGGTCCGGCTCGGTGGCAGCTGGGCTTGAGGCGTCTTGAGCTTCGGCTTTGGCTGGGTTCTGCTGGAATCGATCTGGTCCCTCCAGATTAAATCGGATGGCAGCTGATAACGATGGAGAGCCGATGGCGTCGCGATGACAATGGACGGCGGTGCGACGGTGGAGGGCGCAGACGGTGATGGTGGCCGGCATAGACGGTGGCCCTGGTCGATGGGGGAGTAGAAGACGGTGTGCAGGCGGCTATGGCAGGAGTTCTGGTGGCCACGTCGTGGTGCTTTGCTTCCTCGAGCGACGACGTGACATGGCTGGAGCGGTACAACGGGGCGGAGCTCCAGCGAGACTCCGTCGAGCGATTGAGGGTGCTGTGCTACGAGTTAGACATGGGAAAGTGGGTGAGGAGATGCGGAGAAACAAGGGGAATAAGGTATGAGGAAAATAGGGGTCGGGGAACGATGGAAACCTTCTGTTCGACTTCGTCCAGTAGCTCCTGGTGGTGGTCCTCGGCGAGATCCAAATCAGCCTCAACTCGGTGGCTAGGATTTGAAACCGCGCAAAAAAACATAACGAGGTGGAGGGGAACAGATTTATAGAGGAGGGGCGAAGGATTCAAACGGATTCGCGACGAATCCGCGGGGGAATTGGTTCGGGGACGCGTTGGCATGCGTGCGTCGTTCTCCTAACGTGAGGAAGAAGGAGGCCAGGTGGGCCCCGGTGGTCAGGGAGAGAGGGGAGAGGGGGTGCGCGGGCTGCTGTTGGGCCGACAAGCAGCGGTTGTGCGCGCGCGGCGCGGTAGATAGGTGGTGGGGTTAGGCGGGCTAGGCCTGGTTCGGTCGAGTAGGGTTTAGTTTTTTCCTTTTCCATTTTCTTTTTCTGTTTTATTTTCTAGGATTTGTTTTAGGCATCCAATTTAGGTCAAAAAAAAATATATATTTTTTAATTTGACTAGGTTTATTTTAGGACAATAATTAACCTTATTTTCATATATTTCAAATACTTCAACTTAAAAGTTGAGTTTGTTTTATAGGGCTTTCACTTCATTTCTTTTATTCCCTTTTTTATATAATTCATATCTTTTGATTTTGAGCTCCAAAATCCACCAAGCCAATTTCTATGGTTTTCTAAAAGTAATATCTGCAACTATACACCCTTCATGAATTCCATTTCTTAATTGTTACTATGGACAAAGCCATAACTCAAGGGTTGTACTTAGAATGGGGAAATCCCATTTAGGGTTTTGAATTTATTTTTGGGCAACCCTATTTGCTTCTTAGGGTTTATATGCATTGATGTTCATGCATGCTTCATGATTTTGAATTTTGAAATCTTGCACACCAATTCTACAATCCAAAATTAATCCATTCCCTTTTGCCTATATGGATACTTAGGTCAGAACAAAACAACATAAGGTTTTGAATCAAGGTTGAGAGGATTTTCAATTCAGAAAGTTTCTTTTCTTTGAGAAATTTCAACAAAGTCAAACAATCAATCAAACTTATTTTATTTATTTCACATTCCAAAATTAGGAGAATTTTGGGATTTGACAAACTACCATCCTTAAAAGAAATCTCGTCCCGAGATTTGGGAAGGCTAGAAAGAAAGAAAGGTTCGGGATCCATGAGGATGCTACGACCCTTAAAAAAAAACTAACTAGGTTGGCTTAGATTGGTTCTCCTTTAGACTTTTATTGGCACAGTGTCTCTTGCACATTGTAACCTTCATGATTGGCAGAATCCAAGCAAACACTACTTGAACTAGCAGAACTCTCATGGTGGTCAATTAGGGGACGTTTACTTCACGATACCCATTAAACATGGTTGAGATTCATTCTTACCGTACATTTCTACGCTTAGCAATGGATGCTCCTGTAAGGATTTAAAATCATGTCATTCCATGGTCTAGGATCAACGCCAACTCTCTGCTATGGTTGAAAGGCACTCAAGATTCACAAAGCCAACAGTACAAGAGCGAATAACAAGAGTAGTATGAATGGTGATCAATCCATTTTGCACCAAAATCATTACCATGTACGAGGATAGGTGAATCACGTTTTTCTATCACTTGGGCATCCTCACTTGGCTTGAAGAAGGTTTCCATGGGCACAAACTAATACTCGATGTAGACTCCCATGTATTCAATCAACAAAGCTACTACTAAAACTAAACTATCGATACTTCAACTTTCAGGTTGCATAATCTACTACATAACATCATTGTAACACTTTGTATTTCCACATCCTTCTATTGTATTAGATGAACTATTCCCCTTTCTCGATGAATTATGTTGTAAAACTTTCCACTTAATCCTTCTCCGTGTATTCAACACATCGTTATAGCTCCATGGGATTGAGATAGGGAAGAACTGAGAAACTACTAAGGATATAATCCTACCCATAACTACATGAAGCAATCAATGTCACAAAAAAAACAAATAATCGGAAGAAATCAACACACAAGCAAACACTTGCATAACAATAATACAAAGGTCTAAACTTAGTATTATATAACCACAAAATAGTTTGAAGGTATTGGGAACAATACTAGAGTAAAACAGAGCAACATATAAGCAATAAACAAAATCTGTCAAAATAGTACAATAGGCTTCACGATTTTTTCTGACCGATTTAAACTCATCAGAAATTTTGGCCAATTTTTTTGCATGTAGTAAAAGTAATTACGCTCGAGATCCTATTTTTTTCAGATTTTTCAGAGTTCCACTAAAATATGAAAAATCGTGCAGTGAAACAGATACAGCAGAAAAATGCAGCAGTATCTCATGAATTTCAATCAATTCACACCATTAAAATGATTTTAAACCACACAAAAACTCCAACAGATTTAGAGTTTCAAAATAACAGATCCTAAACAATACATCACACAATATGGTTCAATACAAACAATCAAGCAACCTATATTGTCATACCTCATCAGTTGGTAAGATCAATATGCTAACACGATAGCGACGATCTCCTAAATAGATAAAATATGGTGGTCCAGATCTACTCAAACTTGGTGAGATATTTATTTATGTCATATTATTTGTTCTTTTACTTAGCTAACTCTCATATAGGTATCAAAATAATGGACAACTACAAATTTGAACAAGAAGAGATTATAGAAAAGATAGACAAGGAATATAAGAACTGTAATAAGTAGAAAATATGATAGTTCTCCTAATAGAGGTCTCCTATTGATAATCCATTTCTAAGGTCACGATCCTACAGTCAACACACAGCTCTGATACCATGTTGTAACACCCTCGCCAGATAAGGATGAGTTCATGTGTATATTATCAATCCCTGGATCGGTTCACTGGTACACACGGTATAAAATAATACTAAATATAACTGTGCATCATAAATACAACGAATATGATCCAGAGTTTACATTATATTACGACAGAAAGAAATTACAAGGTAGATATCCATCCTTCAAATGTGCCACAGGCGAAGAATTGTTGAGTGGAGTCTCGTGACCTATGAATGATCACTCAGAAACGATATAACCTGCAACATAAAACATAGCAGCCCCGATGGGTCAATACATGGAATGTATGGAAAGTAGGCTAAAGTGGTTAACAACAAATCTATCAACTACATGCTTATTTGGCTAAGTGGAGTTCAGGCTCATTTGCATAAAGCAATAGTTTTATCCTGCCATTTATAACAAAGTTCCAATACAATATATATGACACTTTGGTTCACTCCCAGGTGCTCCTACCCAATTATGTTCACCCAACAAGTTTTAAGTAATTGAGAAATTGGGATAAGTGAAAAATATGTCATAGCATCAATATCAGGTCGCTCAAATTGTCCATAACCAGGGACACGACTAAGTACTTAGTTTAGACACCCTGCAGGGCTCTGTACACTTTACCCATGTGACTTGGCCAACCCAGCTCGGACCACCACAGTCATATTGTGTGATGATAGGGAGAAGTTCAAGACAAGACAATTCGTGAAGAGCTTCCCAAACCCATCCACGCACCGTACCAACCTACACTATTCTACATCTCTGGCTACGTAGGGTTTGATTCGCCACAACCTACTAAGTCCATCCAGCCACCCATTTCTTACTGTCACGCGGTTGCACACTAAAGCTACCAAACAAAGAAGCCAATCCTTTCTCAGTACCCTGAGCGGCATTAACCACCATAAATCCACACTTGATGACCCAATCAATGCCATTCCGCCCAGGTGGTTCATTAAAATCATGTTGGTTTGTCATTTAGCAAAATATAAGGCTTTCAAAACATATAACTTTTCATGGTGTGATTTCCTTCCTCGTCTAAATATCATAGCTTAGAAATCTACCAATATGATGGCTCATAAACAAGGAATACTAGGGAATAATATGGGACATAGCATAGCATATACACATCAATTCCTACTTATGCAGTTCTACAAAAACATCTACAATGCATAGGAAAACAGTAGGGCATTTATGACCAAGATAGCACCACTTGCCTTTGTTGTAGATGTAGCCGATTAGATAAACCTCACAATCATTATAGATATAATGGTTGCACTCGTCATAACCATAATACTTGCAATCATAGTAGCTGCCCTCCTCGCAATCTAGCGTTCAAAGCAAGCACAACAAACACACTATTCAAAACATTGCAAACATGCAACAGTGCAATAATACAAGAAAACAATTATGAACAAATGAATGTATGACCATTTAATAAGTCACAATGGTTGTATTTAGTTCTCTGAACATTATTGAATCACATGATTCATGTGGAAAATCATTTAATGCACTAAAGCTTTTATTATTAAAGTTATATCGATTTAATATGGTTTATCTCACTTTAAATGAACTACTCATGTTTCTGTGGTATTAAATTGTGAAATAAATGTTGATGGATAGGTAATGCAATTTATAACCAGTATAAATTTGAATCACTTAAAAAGGAGTTATAGATCTTTTGTTATGATTAAAATACTATTGCAATGGGTTTAAAGCTTTCTACAAGAATTTCTGTTTTAACAGTTCCAAATAATTTGGCATGCAATTTATTTGGATAGATATTATTAATACAAAACAATACCAATTGCTTTCACTAATTTTGGAGTTCTGGTTAATTTTTTGTGATTTAAAAACTAGTTATAAGGGTTTAAATCATTTAAATTATTTCCTTTGACAAAATTATATTTAAGGCCAGATACTTGTTCTACATGAACATTATTTTCATAATTAATATGAGATATTGGTTACTGGTCCAGGGTGATTAGTTAATCTATTAAGACCGGTAATGGAAACCACATTGTACGGGAATATATCATCTAGGACTTAACAACCAATGTCGCTAGTGATTCTTGCGCCGTATATTACGCGTTAACCATGATATCTATATGGGCTCTGGGAAGTCAGCTTGATCTTCTTCCTTTCGTATGCCATGGACACTGTTCTGGGCGTTTTGTAAGTTGTAGATCGTGGATAAAGCCATGTATTCAGGGGAAATCGTACCGTGGATCTGGGCTTACAAAAGACAGATTTTTAGTGTTAATGGTTATCGTACATATCAGACTAAGGTAAAGCCGTATTTAAGGGGTAAAGTATTCCTTGAGTTCTGATAGCACAACAATTGTTGGGTATGCGGGGTCCCGAAGAAGGGAAGTGATCAGATTGGATCTTAGACTGGGCCCCACATCAAGGAATTGTGGACAGGAAAGTATGATCGGTTGTGCACCAAGGCTAAGGTCTCTCATGGGTAAAGCAACACACCTCTGCAGAGTGTAAAAATTGTGACATGTTACTCCCTGTTCTAGGAAGGAGCTGTGAACGCTGCAGGAAAGGAACTCCATGAAAGTTCTGATAAGCCTATGAAGGCTGACGGGCATAGCTTTTCAGAATAAAAGCAAACTTTGAAGAAATGTTTACGGAAACCTGCATAGCCTATGACCTATGGCCTGTGGCTGCAGATAGTTCATCATACACTCCTTTTTAGTGAACTTGCTAAGTACGCTCGTACTCAACCGTATCTTCTTAACCCTTGCTAGATTCTTAAGCTAATAAAGACGGCGTCAACACCAACTTATGGTCAAGGAATCAACATCGAAAGCTCAAGTTCTACAATGAATTCAATGGAGTCAAGATATACATCAACTGAAATGAAGATGAAGTTTCTGATTAGATAGGAGTATAATCTCTAGCCATAGAACCCAATTCTGCAAAGCATTGCAATAGCAGCAATTGCAAGCCTAATAGTTTAGATACTAGTCTTATTAGTATGATAGTTTTGAGTTACTATTTCTGATTCTTCTATGCAAAAAGTTATGTTCTCTCTCTATAACCTAGAGTGTTCTCTGGATCTTTTGTAAAAAGTCGAGTTGTAACCTATAGTCATGTCTTGGACCTGCTGTGTTTCTGTTGTACCACTTCGAGGGATGTGATACTGGTGGAACGGTGTTTGATGGGTGTTATGTCAATGACTATAGTATACTACATCATGCAGTGGTATGTTTGGTCACCGCAACGCTCCACGTCTCTCTTCATCTTTATCCAATAGTAGTGGGTAGCCAACATGTCGTACATCTAGTGATGGCCAAAGTGGCCCATCAAGCCTCCACCGTGAGACTCTTAGTGTAGCAAAATTTGGATAGACGACTTAGGAATGCAAAGTTTGTTTTCTTTAAAGAGAAAACCATTCTGCAAATAGAAGTCATCAAATCCCTTGTGCGTGGAGCAGTTAGCAAATATTTTACCAAAGAAAGGGTCAGAAACATACAAATTTTCGATGTCATCAAGAACAAAAACATTCACTTCAAGGCACATGAGGAGGGTGGTGTTTTCGCAAGAAAGAGCATCCTCAACCACATTATCTTTGCCCTTCTTGTACTTGACAATGTAGGGAAAGGACTCCATAAATTCAGCCCACTTTATGTGTCTTTTTCTCAAATGATGTTGACCCTTAAGATATTTTAACGACTCATGGTCAGAGTGTATGATAAACTTTTGGGCCAAAGGTAATGCTACCAAACTTGCAATACAAAAACCAAGTAAAAAGCTCTTTTTCATAAATTGGATAGTTAGGATGTGCTCCATCAAGTTTCTCGCTATGGTAAGCCAGGAGACGTGCGTTTTGCATAAGGAATCCTCCAATGCCAATACCACTAGCATCACATTCTATCTCAAAATTTTCTATGAAATCCAGTAAAGCAAGAAGAGGTGCTTTGGTGAGTCTCTTTTAAGCTCATCAAATGATTTTTGTTGTGCTTTTCCCCAAATGAATGTGATATTAGTTTTAGTCAATTCATTTTAAGGGCATACAATGGTAGAGAAGTCCTTCACAAAGCAATGATAAAAGCCGGCAAGCCCATGAAAATTTAGAAGTTCACTCACATTTTGGGGAATAGGCCAATCTCTTATGTCTTTAACTTTGGAAGTATCAACTTCAATACCATTCGAACAAACCACAAATTCAAGGAAAACCAATTTATCTTGAGCAAAGGAACATTTTGGAAGTAGAGCTTTTCCTTTCGATCAATTTCCAAAACTTTCTTCACATGAGTAACATTCTCATCTAGCAACTTGCTATAAACAAGGATGTCATAAAAATAAACAAAAACACTCTTGCTAATGAGAGAATGCAAAATATGATTCATGAGGCACATGAAGGTTGATGAGGCATTAGATAAGCCAAAGGGCATGAACAACGATTCTTAGAGACCAAGTTTGGTCCTGAAGGCGGTGTTCCACTCATCACCCTCCGCCATGCGTATATGAAGATCAATTTTTGAGAAAATTGTGGATGCACTCAACTCATAAGCATGTCATCGAGATGAGGTATAGTGATGAGGACATCCCTACTGACTTGCTATCTCCAACTTGATGCAGCCCGTCCTTCAGACTTCGATACATGCTCATCATCAAGCGCCCCAAGTGAACCAATGACTCTTGCCCTAGCCAAAGTCCTAAAAGATAAGGTGAAGTCGCTTCTTGCATCGTGTGACATCGATACACCCATGAATGTCTTGCTACTTCACACCACTACTTTTTGCATACTCAGGTATGAAGCCCTGCCGCAATTCCCAACATTCTCGGAAGACAAACATGCGAAACTTGAAGGGAATATGCACAAGAGGCAATAATAAGGTGGTTATTATCTTATTCAATATTTATGATAAATGTTTATTTCTCATGATATAATTGTATTAATCGGAAACATTAATACATGTGTGTTTAATAAACAAATAAAGAGTTCCTAGTTATGCCTCTCATATAAACTAGCTCGTTGATTAACATGATGATCAAAGTTTCCTAATCATGGACATTGGATGTTGTTAATAATGAGGTCACGACATTGGTGGAATGATGTGATGAACATTCATCCGAAGTATAGTAATATGATCAAAGTCATTATGTTTAAATTGCTATAACATCATTAAAATTAACTTTAGTCCTTAGACCATGAGATCATTTTAATCACTAACACTAGAAGAGTAGCTTGATAACATCAAACATGACACCATAACAAGGTGACTATAAAGGTGTGTTCAGATACTATGATAGTGTTATGTAGAGGCTCATGGATCAAGAGTGGTATTTGTCATCCCGATGATGGAGAGATATACTCTAGGCCCTCTCGGTGATATCACATTGATATAGCTTGCAAGCAAGTGATGGAGATCACTAGAATGTTATATGACGGGAACAAGAAAAGAATACATGTCAGTAACAAGATCAACTAGGTATGGGGATCCGATGATCGAATCTTGGATATGTAAAATATCGCGAGAAAAAAGGATTTAGTTACAAGTGTAAAAGATTCACACGATCACTAGACGTCATCGTTGAATGTGTGGGAGTCAGGATCTCCAGGTCCCGCTGGTGATTATTGATCGAGGAGGGGTATCGATCATGTCTTCATTATTCACGAACCGTAGGGTGATACACTTAAGGAATACCGACACCATTTGGAGAAAATGAGCTGCCAGAAAAAGAATATCAAAGCGCTGGAATTATTTCAATGGATATCGGAATTGTTTCGGGAGAAATTGCTGAAACTGGTTCTGCATTTGAAATTTAAATGTTTCAAGGGGTTTTATGTGAATGGTTTTTAATTAATGTAATTAAAAAATTCTGAATAAAATAAATAAAAGAGTTTTAAATGAGAGCTTGCATTAAATTTGGTGGAAATTTAATGGATGTGAGTGGATTTTTGAGTGGAGGCATGTTTATGTGAGTGGAGGATTTTTATTTTGAGTGGGAGCTCCACCCACATGAATGTGGAAGAGGTGGGGGCAGCCACCATGGCTACCACGCCATGCCCTTTGGGATGCCCCCCTCCTCTTCTCATATCACACCTCCTCATGAAGGATCTCTCTCCCCATCTAGAATTCCCCCATTGTACCGGATCAGCGAGATACATGTTCCTGGTGGCTTTCTCTGGAGCAAGGATTTGCTGCTTCCTCTGCTTTTATGGAGCAAGGGCACGGAGGTTGTTGGGGTCCCGAACGTGTGTGCGATCACAGATGCTCCGCTAAGTTGCGGGGCTGTCAGAGTTCTACACGATCTTGAGATCGGCAAGAGATCGACTACATCACCAACGGGTCCATACTCATAAAGCATTGTGGGTCTTCAAGGGTATGTATTCTAGATGTATATTCACTCGATGATTGTATCTAGACATATGGATCATGGCATATACAGTTCCCATCGTAGGAATTTTTTTGTTTTCTATGCTGCAAACCCAACAGTGCTATCAGAGCCGGATCTATGCATAGATACTCTAAAGCATTGTGGGTATTCAAGGGTATGTATTCTAGATGTATATTCACTCGATGATTGTATCTAGACATATGGATCATGGCATATACAGTTCCCATCGTAGGATTTTTTTTGTTTTCTATGCTGCAAACCCAACAGTGCTATCAGAGCCGGATCTATGCATAGATACTCTGCACGGGTAGTACACATACGATTATGTGGGAGCTGATGGTCACGTTATTTCTTGTTATGTGTATTTTGGATATTGGTGGCATAGTGGGATGAAGCGGCCCGGGCAAACTTTACATGTCCTCGCACATGAGACCTGTTCCACGCTTGACATGCAACTAGTTTTGCATGAATGGCTTGCGGGTGTCTGTCTCTACTACTATAGTCAATATCTGATTTACAACGAGTTGCCAATAATTTTAGTATCATCATTGTGGTTACATGTTCGTAGGTAAGAAACGGTTCTATCTTCGAAAGCCCTCAGCCACGTAAAACATGCAAAAGATGCATTAGAGGCGTCTAGTTTTTTGGTTTTGTCGGCCAAGTATTATGATATGGTGGAATAATAATTTTAGTATGGATTGATACTATTGGAATATAGCAAAGTGTAAGTTCCATAAACCTTGGCCTTACACATATAGGAATGATTAAGATCATACCACGATGCACAAGATAATGATCAAGTGCAAGAACCATATCATATCACTTTTAGCATATGATGTTTGTTTGCATCTTATATTGCTTGTATGGTGCTTTAGTAGCATTATAAGATGATCCTTCATTTAAATATCAAGATAAGAATGTGTTCTTCCTTTAGTATGCACCGTTGAAAAGTTCATCGTTTCGAGACACCACGTGATGATCGGGTGTGTCAGACTCAACATTGACATACAACGGGTGTAAGATAGTTTTACACACGAGAATACTAAGGTTCTTACTTGGCAAGCCTAGCATGTACATACATGGTCTAGGAACACAAACCGAAAGGTAAAGCATGAGTCATATGGTTGATATGATGCCCATATTGATGCGTGCATTTGAAACTGCACCAACTCACGTGATGATCGGTCTTGGTGTAGTGGATTTGTTCATGTAATCACCAAAACAACTAGAGAGATGTTGGTTTTGAGTGGCAGTTCATTTATAATTTGGATTAGTCAAACTCAATTTATCATAAATTAAATCAAAGTGAATTCGCATAATTTGTTGTAGTCATTGGCATCCATTCACTACCTTATGCTTAGTTATAATTGAGATAATAGAACTATAGAATTCTAGATATTTACTTTACGAACTGGTATCATATGTGTTGAGTGTCAATCTAAAGTTTAAAAGTCCTATTGCAAACTTTCAGTAAACCCCATTTACTCCGTGAAGTTTAATAGTTAGTATTAAATCAAGAGTAACAATTCCAGTGTTAGTATCTAAAGTATCATGTTTGCCTCCATGATTCTTGAATATTTTAAATATCAAGGTTATCTAGGACCTAAAAGAATTGTTTTAGAAACCATCATGTGTGAAAGATATTACGATACCTGAAACAATGTTTTGATTGCAATATGATAGACTATAATATATGGTCTTATATTGGATGAGAATTTTCGAAGGTTGGAGATGCTAGACATCCTAATCATCCAAAAAGGTTTTCGAAAGTAATATTATACTCACAATTCGCCTTTATAAGCTAATGTTGTGACCTTAGATCGAGAAAGATCCTAAGTCCCTGTGATTAACATGCTAGTCCCTGGATCAATATCTAGCACTCACGATCGATGAATATCATGTAAACACAAGTCATTATTACACGAATAATCCAGAGTATGAATTTATTACATCTTTGCTTAGCTTATATCTATCTCAAATAAACGGCGGAAACATAAATAAACTTGAGTCCATAAACTCCCTAGGCTTGTTGAGTGTAGACTCGCTATCCCTACGCACCTTTCAATCTTTGGATTCTGCACATAAAATGTGCAGCCAACAAGTTGGGTCAATACTTTGAATGTATTGGCAAATTACACCACGGAAAGAGTAAGACTAACACTACATGCAAGGCTAGTTCAGGCTTTGGGGTTCGTTTGCACAAAGCTAATTTTCTGTAAGTATGGAGAAAAGAGAGAGAGTTTTACCCTACTTTGTAAACATTTGTTTAAGTAATATAGGGTCGAATGGAACACGAGGATATTACTCACCAAGTGTCCAAACAACCTAACACTTGGATATTACTCACCAAGTCCCCAAACTCCCACCCATTGGCGATATTACTCACGCCATGGGGTTTCAGAAAAAACTTTAAGTTTTGAAAGAGAGAGGAGGATCCTTCAAAGGCTCCATCCTTTAGATGCTCAAGTGTTCTTCTCCGTGAACTCGGCTAATCGATTTGATTGCAATACTCTCGAGAGTTTGTGCACTTTACCCACAATCCACGATCAATTCATTTTACAGACGAGACCATGGCGAGGCTTTGCCTTAGTAGCCCCTCTACCTTCTGGATCCAACCGTGCCAAGAACCTCCAAATATTGGTACCCAGGTTAGGTTTCCCCTAAGTACTAGGCCAAGACAGAGCCCATATGTATTGTGGTTACACTGTAAGCTTCTGAATTCTGAAACATGGTAAACTTCTTTGATTCCTGGGCGGCCGTCCTCCACCAAATTCCACTTGTTGACCCGACAACCATTCCGCCCAAAACAAAACTTAGTTTAATTTTGAAGTGGATTTGAGAAGAAAAGATCACTCAAGAGAGCCTTTATACTTATAAAATTTCTTGTCTTTCGAAGCCCCCCAATGGTACTTTATATATATAGCATAGCAAGCAACACTTAGCAAAAACAGGGGTAATCTATTATGAAGGAAAAATCATAAGTCTAGATATACTCATGGCGTACTATAAAAATCTTCGCACTTGCAAAATAATACTAAGGGAATTCTACCAAACATCCTACACATGCACACTACAGAATTTGTAGATCAAAACATGCATAGACAAAAATGGGACAAAAATATGAACAAGTGGTGTAACTTTCCTTGACCCGAGAAGTAATCTACACAACAATACTCCTCAGAGCATTCCGAACAATCTAACAAAGCACAAACATAGATCTAATCACAAATTGCACAAAAACAATGCCATAGAGGTAATATGCATGCATGCAAGATGGTAATATACAAGTATGACAATTATTTTGACCAATATTTTATTTTAGGTGTTTTTTAGGTTAGGTTTGTCATAGGTAACAATATCCCATATGTTTCAATTATTTTGGATTATTTAAACCCTAGATATGCCCATAAGACAAAGCCACGAATTAGATCTAAAACTCCTAAGCAATATATTCCAACTCTAAACAGTAGATATCATAAATACTAAGCCAACGCAACAAGAACTAACTAAAACGGAGTTGCGGATAATTTTATATGGATTAAATACTCCAATCTAGTGTTTAAAATCTACAAAAATATTACTGGAGTAAACTTGAAATTTTATTTCAGATATGTGTTCTACGCAATTTTAGCAATCCAATGGTATATTATTTGCAATTTTTGGCCAAGTATTTAATTTACTATCAATTTTGCAATTTTATAGTATTTTCTACCTATTTAATATTTTCCAGTCAACAAGACCAACAAGTGGCAGCGTCGGATTGGTCCAACTAGACGACGCGGTGCTGACGCGACACGCTAAAGCGGGGGTGCCACGCGACACGATCTGATAGGGCGATGCCCCTTCGCTTCTTATATCTAATCTATACCGTTGCCCGTAGATCCGATGGCAGGGAACAGAAGGAACTAACCTAGCGGTGGTGGCGGCTCGACGACAACGACAAATGGCGGCGACTGATACGTCCAAAACGTATTTACTTTCCCGAACACTTTTGCTATTGTTTCTCCTCTAAACTTGTGTGATTTGGATACAAGTAACACGGACTGACGCTATTTTCAGCAGAATTACCATGGTGTCTAGTTTTTGTGCAGAAAATCAACTATCAAGAAAAAACCCGGAAAATATGCCAAAAATCCTATTTCACCAAAAGATACACGGAGCCAGAGTATGAGACGGAGTGGAGGCCTGAGGGTCGCACACCCCCTGCCGTGCGAGTGGGCCCAGCCCGCACTAGGAGGGTGTGACCACCTCAGGAACCCCCTCGGCCTCCCTCTTCTCCTATAAGACGCCTCTTGACATAAAAACCGAGGGGGTTCGACGTTTTTCCAGAAAGAGTTCCGCTGCGCCGCCACTAGCAGAAGCCACGATTCGGAACCAGAAACTTCGTTCTGGCACCCTGCCGGGACGGGGAATTTGGGGAGGATCATCGCCATCATCACCAACGCCTCTCCATCAACCATCCATGTTTCCCTCATCCATGAGTGAGTAACCTCCCGCTGTAGGCTATGGGGATGGTAGGGATTGGATGAGTTCTATCATGTAATCGAATAAGATTGTTAGGGCATGGTGCCTAGTATCTCTATTAGTGCTATTTGACTTTTTTGCAACTTGTTCTGCTTAATGCATGTCACTAGGGCCCGAGTGTCATGATCTCAGATCTGAACTTATTATTGAATCATTATGATAGTATTGTTTGTGATCTTATCTGCAAGTTGTGTGCACATATCATTGTCCGGATCCAAAGGCCCGGAAGTGACAGAAATTGGGACAACCGGAGGGGATGGCTGTGATGTGAGGATCACATGTGTTCACGGAGTGTTAATGCTTTGCTCCGATGCTCTATTAAAATGAGCACCTTAGTTGCCAGTAGTTCCCTTGAGGCCCCGCTGCAACGGGTTGGAAGGACTAAATATATTGTGCAAGTTCTCATTGCGAACACGCATGACTATATATGGAGCACATGACTATGATTGTTTAGTACTTGGATGCTTATTCTTATTTATTTGCAGTTGCCCTAGATCTTGAAATTACATGTTTAGACTCGTCCATGCAACGCCCGTCCATCCATACGTATGCCTACCGCACTCATATCCCACTATTTGCTGCTACTATTACTATTGCTCTTGTTCTGCTGCTGCTTTTACTTTGCTGTTGCTACTGATAAACTTTTGTGAGCAAGAACTATTTCCAGGTGCAGCTGAATTGACAACTTAGTTGTTAAGGCTTGCAAGTATTCTTTGGCTCCCCTTGTGTCGAATCAATAAATTGGGTAATACTACCCGCGAATACTTTTGCGATCCCCTATACTTGTGGGTCATCAGCGACTATTTTCTGGCGCCGTTGCCGGGGAGCATAGCTTTATTTATAAGTTCACTTGGATCTATTATGTTCACTGTTACTCCTTTCATCATGGGGAAGTCTCGTGATGGAAATTTCCCTATTTTAACATCCACTACAAGAAGAGGTACAGTCCTAAATACCTCTGTTGCTCTTGATTCACCGTCTATTATAAGTAAGCTCGTTACACCACCACCACATACTCATGCTACACACACTTCTACTACTGCTGAATCTGAAACTGCTTTTGATACTCATGATGTTACTTCTATTGTTCTTGATGCGAGTGGTCCATTAGAACCTTTCCTAGATGCTACTATGGCTAGTCTAGGAAATACTGAAACTCCTAGTGAAGACACTGTTACACCTATTAGCTCACCTGAGTGTATAGAGAGATATGATATTAATGATGGTTACATTGAGTTTACTGATGAATTTATTGAGGAGTGCCAAAACACACATGGTGCTAGTGCTATTAAGAGTCTCCTTGAGAGATGTACCATTATTCCTAAATTGTCCTCTGATCCTAAGTTTGCCACCTCTCCCATAGATATTAAAGATGAATATTATGATTTTTATCTTGATTTATCCTATTTAGACATTGTTGAGAAAGAACCTTTCTGTGGGACTGAAAATGAGAGTGCTGTAGCTCATATGAATGAGCTTTCCACTATGAGTGCTTTATTCTCTGGTGATTTTAAGATGCGCAAGTACTTTGTTACAAATAGCTTCCCTTTTTCACTAAAAAGAGAAGCTAAGGCTTGGTTTAGTAGATTACCTCCTGGTTCCATTGATAGCCCTGATTGTTTGATTGCTTCTTTCTTCCAGAAATATTTTCCTCCGAGTGCTAGACATGCTGCTTTGCAAAAACTTTTTGATTTTAAATAGGGAGAAGAAGAGAAATTGCCTGAGTCATGGACAAGGTTCGATGCCTTGATTCATGCACATCCTGGATGTCCATTACCTAAAAATGAGCTTCTTGATATTTATTATAATGGACTAACTGATGATTCTAGGACATGCGTAGATAGCTTTGCTGATTGTGTTTTCAGGAAAAGAACTCCTACAGATGCTGAAGAATTAATGGCTAAAATAAGCAAGAATTATGATGATTGGACTTCAACTGAGCTAAATACACCTGAGCCTATTACTCCTGAACCAGTTGTACCTAAACTAGTTCCAACACCAACACTAAAGAAGAGGGGAGTAATTGCATTAAATGATGAAGTGATGAAGGAAGCTAAGAAATGTCTAAAGGAGAAAGGTATTAGAGCTGAAGATGTGAAGAATCTACCTCCTATAGAAGAATTATGCAAGCCAATTCCCCACTCATCTACTATTGAGGCACACTCTCTCCACTTTGATGAAGGTGATATTCCCTATGGTAAGCCTCCTGATCAATGCTTAGAGGAACTTGACACATTTATAGTTAAACAAGGTAATTTTAGTAAACAAGTTCAGAATCATTTATTAGAAAACTCTAGAGGTATTAATGAGTTGAAAGATATTGTGGAAAGAACTGCTAATGATATTAAAATGCTTTGTAAGAACTTTCAAATGGTTAAAACTCAAATTTATCTACTTGCTAAGGTACAAAAGGATATGCTAGTTAATGTCTCAGGAGATAAACATGCTTATGGAATTAGAACTAGGAGTGGTATAGCTACTCAAGATCCTTTATATCCTAAAGGACACCCTAAAAGAATTGAGCATGATTCTCAATAAGGTGAGAGTAGTGGTAGTCGTCGTAAGAGAAAGAAAAAGAAACATAAAATAGTTGAGGAACCACTTGAACCTGCCGTAGATCCTAATAGTATATCTGTCTCTGATGCTGAACTGAAGTGGTAATGATAAAAATGATGCTCCTGATAAGGAGGAAGTTGAGGAAGAACCTGAGAAGCTCACTAAGAACACTAGGTACACTAAGGAAGATTTTATTTCTAATAAACATGGAAGTGACAGAGAACATTGGGTGCAGGAACCTATGCCTTTTCCAGGTAAGAAACACAAGTCAAAGGAGGAAGAACACTACAACAAGTTTTGTGAGTGAATGAAACCTTTATTTTTGCAAATTCCTTTGACTGATGCTATTATGTTGCCTCCTTATTCATAGTATATGAAGGATATTGTCTCTAAGAAAAGGAAGATTCCTAATGAGGAAATTTCTACTCTGCTTGCTAATTATTCCTTCAATGGTAAGGTTCCAAAGAAACTTGGTGGTCCAGGTATACCAACTATTCCTTGCTCTATTAAAAATAATTATGCTAGAACTGCTTTATGTGATTTGGGAGCTGGAGTTAGTGTTCCTTTTTCTCTCTACAAGAGACTCCAGCTAGAAAAGTTGATACCAACTGATATATCTTTGCAAATGGTTGATAATTCAACTACTATTCCTGTTGGTATATGTGAGGATGTTCCTGTTCAAGTATCTCATAATTGCTTGGTTTTAACTCATTTTGTTGTGCTTGAAATGCCTGAAGATGATAATATGTCTATTATTATTGGGAGACCTTTTCTTAATACTGTAGGTGCTGTCATCAATTGTAAGCAAGGAAAAGTAACTTTTAATATTAATGACAAAGAGCATACTGTTTATTTCCCCAAGAAGGTTGCTAAGAGCTATTGCCTGAATTCCATTGAAAATATTGAGAGCATCAAGGTTGGAGAAATATATTGTCCCATTCCAGAAGAAAGTTTTGAAACTATTATTGTAGAGGTCCCCACCTTTAATAAGGTGGAGATCCCTGTGTTTACAATGCTAGTCCCTGGATCAATAGCTATCATCCACAATTTAAGATGTAATATCAAGAAACAAAGGTCATAATACAACTTTATAACCAGGAATAAAATAATTCATTACATCTTACATAGCTCATTTGGATATCTCATTACAATGCAGAAGAAAATAACTATATAGTATGGAGTCCTTCATCTTCAAAGTGCCACAGGCAATCATGTTGGTTGTAGACATGTAATCCAATTCAACACACTTCACTAACATCAAACAAACCTGCAACAATAAGTTACATCCACAAGGGTCAATACATTTGAATTGTATTGGCAAGTGATACTATGGTAGAATAGTGGTATCTATCATCTATATGCATTTGGCTAATGGAGCTTAGGCTTGCTTTGCTCAAAATAGTTTTTTCTTATCAGTTGAAAACACTAAGTTTTTATTTGTCAAAATCACCCAAGGAACTACCAATAGACATTGGTGATCCTTCACCCTTGTTCAACCACAAGTTTTTAACTTAAAAATTGGGATGAGGAGATCCTTGATAGCTTCCATGTCTTGATGCTCAAATTGTCCATTGCCGGGGACACGGCTAAATACTTAGATTTTACTCTCTCGAGAGGTGGTGCACTTTCCCCACAAGACTCGACATGCATCGAGACAAGATCTTTCAGAAGCCTTACCTTAGACCAAAATGGACGCGTTCCCAAACCTATCACCCCCTACCACCAACTTTCCATCTGGCTAAGTTATTGCAACCTATATGATCCAGGCATAGACCATATTGCCATGTGGCTGCACTTGAAACTTCTCAACATTTGACATCTTAAATCTCTTTGTTCCTGGGTGGCTTTCCACAAGTGAGATACACTAGGGCAGGCCATAAATATGGGGCCCTATGTAACCACTCAACATAATCCATTCACACCATTCCACCCAGGTGATTCATTCACATAGTTGTTTTATTAAGAAAAACACAAGTCATTGACTTAGAAATATTTCATAGTATGAATGTAATCCACCCTTGTTTTCTACTAGCTAAGCTAAGCATGATAGTAGTAGGGATCTTAACTTAGGGAAAATTCTACTAAGGCATCATCTACTAGGATTTCCCATGGCATAGCATACTTAGTAAAATTCCATGCAAGTCCTACTCAAAATATCACTAATGCATAGTGAAAATATTAGGACAAAATGTATGAAGCACCACTTGCCTTTTTGGCAGAGAATATAGATTCACTCCTTGATCTTGCAATTGTCACACTCTTCAAAGTTCACTACAATTCAATCAAGCAAGCAAATATTCAAACTAGCATTCAAGCAATTCATCACAGAAAATAATGAAAAAAAACAATGCATGCAAGCATGCAAAAGATTGTTTTATTTGGAAAGGTGGTTTCTAATAGGTTATAAACATTTTTAAAACACGTATTGGTCATTTATAAAAGTGGCAAGGTCATTTGAAAACAAGTTAGTGAAAATGGCCATTTAAATCCCTTTTTTTTGCTAGAAATTATTTTATTCAAAGAATAATTTGTAGTGTTAGCAAAAATGTTTTTAAACACCAATATTAATGTTTATGGTCAAAGTGTTTTAAAACGAAACTATTTACAAAAGGTTTTCACCCAAAATCATTTCTAAATCAAAGCAACATTTTTATTTTAATAGAAAAGCTTTTTATTCAAAGGAATAATTCCTTAGTGTCACAAAATATATTTTTAAATCCAAAAGTTGGATTTTATGGTCAGTAGGTTCAAAACAAACCATTTACAAAATATTTTACCCTAAAAACATGTTTAAAATAACTTTTATAATCAAAATAGGCCTACACATGTTTCTGCAAAACATCTACTTTTACAGAAGCAAACCACTAAACAAAGGGCAAGGTTGCAAAGGTTTCATTTTTATGAATCCAGAGATATAAAATTTGTAAATTTTGCACGTGTAGATGAAAAGTTATGAATTTTTCAAATCTAAACATCTAATAGACATGTTTCTGTTTGTAAAACAAAACTCAGGCCATGTGGTGTGTTCCTATTGGTCCATACCGATTCGTCTAGATCGAGCAGTGTGGTGAGTTAGTTTAAAAGTAAGTCGTGCGGTACAGATCAAACATAACGATTCGTTTAAGTGGATCTATCTATGCAATGCGATCGAGATCTAATGGCTGATGAGCGAGTGACCATTGCCTGGCGGCGCTGGCGACGGCGACGCAAGGGCGACGCTCTGCTAACGGTGCTCCGGCCAACCTAGGAAGCGAAAGAGAGGGGAAATGGGCTTACTTGGTTCGCCGTGGAGTGGGGAAGCTCGAGGTGGCCGCCTTCGTCAAAGGGGCACAGGGAGTCTTCTGGCGATTCCTCGCCGGAGTTCACGACAGCGTCGGGCTCGTCTATTCGTCGACGGAGGCAAAGATTTATGGCATGCTAAGACAAACAAAGGGCACCGTTAGGTTCCTAAGAGTGTGATGTGCACAGGAGAATCAAAGAGAGGGGAAGGGGATGTCAGGGCTCACTAGTAGAGCTCGTCGGAGTGAAGGCAGACAGCGGTGGCGTTCTGTCGTCGAGGTTGTCGACGCTAGGGGGCACGCGCGGTCAAGTGAAGGCTACTGGCGGATGCTCAAGACGATGGGAAATGTCCTCGTGGAAACTAGGAGGCAAGGGGAAGGTCGTGCTCGCCGGAATCGAGGAAAGTAGCTCGTCGGGGCAGTAGGCTGCAAGCGAGAAATCAAGGCAGCCTGGTGGCTCCGGTCGTGTGAGGTTTGAGTGGAAAGAAGGAGGGGACATGGGCGATTAAATACGCAGGGTCACGGGGAGGAATAATGGCGGCATTCACGCGAATTCACGCCGGCAATCAACGGCAGGAAACGGCCAGGGAGGAGGCGTGGTCAGCGGCGGGTGAGGACGAGGCTGGCGTGGCAGTGGGACTGCGTCGTCAGCGAGAGAGAGGGGGTGCACATGGGGCCGGGTTGTCAGCGGCTGAGTGGGTGCAGGTTTGAGTGAAAAACGATTCGCGTAGAGGGGAGGGAGTGGGCTGACTGTTGGGCCTAAGGCTTTGCTGGGCTGGGCTAGTTTGTTTCTTTATTTTTTTTCTTCCTGAAACCTTTTTCTTTTTCTGTTTTGAATTTATTCAAATGTTTCAAACACATATTTTATGTCAAAACTTTTCCAAACTTTCAGTAAGTTTTAATGATGTTTATTAATGTATTTTTAAAGACCATTTTGGAATAATTCTTTTATTCATTTTTGGTTTATTATTTATTTATAATAGGCACTTGCCTTTATTCAAATAAGATTTTAATTATATTTTAAAACTCTTATTTGAATTCTAATTTTCACCAAACCTTTTTCAGTAGGTTTTATTTATTCAATAGTGTGTTAAATAATTCATTTTGAATTATTTAAATTATTTTAATATGATTTATTAATCATTTAAATTGGGCAATTGTCTTTATTCGAATAAAATCAAATATGGCTTAACCCATATAAATTTTATTCAAAAAATTATTTGATTCCATTAAAGGTAATTAAGTAACTTTTATTCCACTTGGGCAAATTCCAATTTATTATTTTCTCATGATTTAATTAATCATTTCTATTAGGGATTTTGTCTTTATTTAATATAGTTTGAATATGGTTTAATACCATATGTTTTATTTGATTATTCTTTATCCATTTATTTTATTTGGATTTGGATTATTTTTATTCCATTTTTTATGGATTTTAATTCAAGTTTTAAATTATCTTCTAAATAATTTCTTGGGTTTTATTATTTATTTAGGCAATTTGTCTTTATTTATATAAAATTGGATATTGTTTAATCCTTATGATTTTATTTAAATAATATTTTACTCCTTTTTATTCTTCAATAGTCTTTAATTTTATTTGTTTATGGATTTGGCCAAGATTTAATTTGGCTTTTAAATATTACTTATTTCTTTCTTTCTTTCTTTATCTTATAAAATCCATATCTTTTTATTTATAGATCAAAAATTGGTGATTCAAATTTGTATAATTTTATTTAATATTTGATTATCCTTTTAAATCCTTTTAAGATTAATTTGCTCACAATTCGGTATGGATTCTAGATAGGAGCTTTTATTTAGCTTTGGAAATTATTTCCTTTTATCTTATTAAATTCATAAGTTTTTATCCTTGGCTCCAAAATAAGTGAAACCAATTTCTATGGTTTTATAATATTTTTGTTTATCATTTTTGATCATCTATAAATGTTTTTTGATAGATTTTTATATGGATCAAATCCATAGTCTTAGGGAGATCTTTGAAATGATTTTTTCCATTAGGGTTCTAGGGTTTTGGTTTATTTTCACAAGTTTAAATTTCAAGATACATTCATTGATGAATGCATTTCACTTGATTTGAAACTTGTTGGATTCCCTTTTATTCAAATTTTGTTCAAGAGGGGTTTTGATGTTTCCATTTAGAAACAAAAATTTTCTTTTCACCCTAAATTTCAACAATTATTTATTTTTCACATTTCAAAATTTGGAAAATTTTGGGATGTGACAGGCTACCACCCTTAAAAGAAATCTCGTCCCGAGATTTGGGAAGGCTAGAGGTTACAAGTTGGCTTCAAGACAACTAGGGTACTACCACCCTTAAAAGGTTTTCAACTAGATTACATCTTGTCTTTTTGGGATCTTGATGTATCTTCTCTGGACATTTTTTGGCATAATGGCCTAGCTCTTTGCATTTGAAACACCTCACTTGGCTAATATCCTTCTTCTCCTTTGGTATCATTGCCTCTTGTTTGTTTCCTTGGTTCTTTTTCTTTTCTGGGCAATCACTGGCATAGTGTCCCATCTCTTTGCAATTGTAACATTGCACTTGGCTTTTGTCCTTCTTCTTCGTTTTGGGTCTCTCCAAAGCTAGGAGTTCTTCTAGTTCATGTTCTTCATATATCACCACAAATGTGGGAAATCTTTCTCTCTTCTTGGGGCAGTCACTAGAGATATGACCTTCTTCTCCACAAGAGTAGCAACACTTGGTGGTCACTTTGGATGTGGCTCTATGAGGCATGGTTCTGACTTTGCCTTCATCCTTCTTGGTAAAAGTTGTTCCCTTATGGTGTTCTCCAAACATTCGATGCATTCCATCTTGTTTCATTTGTTGAACTATAGGATAGATGGGGCATTGGATAGGGACATGATCATTTCCTTCACATAGGAAACAAGTAACTTGCGATGTGGGGCATTGTTTAGTTGGATGTTTCTCTTCACAATTAGGGCATTGGTCCACATGCTCTTTATAAGTGTGTCATATGTGTCCACAAATATTGCAAGCTTGATTTCCTTCCATAATATCATCCTTGACATCATTGTTGTCACAATCTCTTTGGAAAAGGTTGTCTCTCATGTTGATCATTTGGTTGGTCATCCTTTGCAACAATTGGGCTTGGATTTACAAAAACTTTTGCATGGTTGGGTCTATCCCATTGTTGTTGGCTAAAAACTGAGTTGTCACTTGATTCAACTAGGCTTGAGTTGCTAGAAGTTGTTCTCTCATGTGCATCTCTTGGTTGTTGTTGTCACCATTCTTGATGTTGGAGTTTCTTGGAGAAGTCATCTATTTGGGTTCGATTCGGATTAGAATAGGTAAAATATTTCTAGGGGAGAAGTCTAATCACACACAACATTTCACACAAATCAATGTGCAAGCAATCACAAACACACACTCCACTCAAATAAAAAGATTCAAGCATATTTTTAGGCAACAAAATATTTTTCCTACACCATATAAGTTGGTGTGTTTGATTTAAACTAAAGACTAGTATGGTGGTCCAACTATATGGTTCACTTGAGATCATTCCATTCCTCTTAGTTGTTTCTTCATGAGTAAGGTCATTGTTTCCTTGGAAAAATTCTTGCATCTTGGTCACAAGGCTCAAAGGTGATGATGGTTCTTCCTAAGTTGTGTTTCCTTAGTCTTCCAAGTCTTGAGTATTGTCCTTGTCTCATTTGTGGTCCTTGGTGATGTCCAAGTTGAAGTCCTTGGTGAAACTAAAGTTGAGTCATTGGTGATGTTGAAGTCTTTGCTTATGTTTAAGTCTTTGTCCATCAAGTTTTAAAAGGAAGAGATGTAGAGTGAAAACAAAATGTCGAGGAAAGAGTTTACAAGATTGTTTGTAAATAAGTTTTGGAACAAATACAACTCCTATTTTCTAAGGGGTTTTGTACAATCCTAGGGTTACAATCCTACAGACAACACAGTAATCTGATACCATCTGTAGAGGTCCCAACCTTTAATAAGGTGGAGATTCATGTGTTTACAATGCTAGTCCCTGGATCAATAGCTAGCATCCACAGTTTAAGATGTAATATCAAGAAACAAAGGTCATAATACAACTTTATAACCAGGAATAAAATAATTCATTACATCTTACATAGCTCATTTGGCTATCTCATTACAATGCAGCAGAAATAACTATATAGCATGGAGTCCTTCATCTTCAAAGTGCCACAGGCAATCATGTTGGTTGTAGACTTGTAATCCTATTCAACACACTTCACTAACATCAAACAAACCTGCAACAATAAGTTACAACCACAAGGGTCAATACATTTGAATTGTATTGGCAAGTGATACTATGGTAGAATAGTGGTATCTATCATCTATATGCATTTGGCTAATGGAGCTTAGGCTTGCTTTGCTCAAAATAGTTTTTTCTTATCAGTTGAAAACACTAAGTTTTTATTTGTCAAAATCACCCAAGGAACTACCAATAGACATTGGTGATCCTTCACCCTTGTTCAACAACAAGTTTTTAACTTAGAAATTGGGATGAGGAGATCCTTGATAGCTTCCATGTCTTGATGCTCAAATTTTCCATTGCCGGGGACACGGCTAAGTACTTAGATTTTACTCTCTCGAGAGGTGGTGCACTTTCCCCACAAGAATCGACATGCATCGAGACAAGATCTTTCAGAAGACTTCCCTTAGACCAAAATGGACAAGTTCCCATACCACCAACTGTCCATCTGGCTAAGTTATTGCAACCTATATGATCCAGGCAGAGCCCATATTGCCATGTGGCTGCACTTGAAGATTCTCAACATTTGACATCTCAAATCTCTTTGTTCCTGGGTGGCTTTCCACAAGTGAGATACACTAGGGGAGGCCATAAATATGGGGCCCTGTGTAACCACTCAACATAATCCATTCACACCATTCCACCCAGGTGATTCATTCACATAGTTGTTTTATTAAGCAAAACACAAGTCATTGACTTAGAAATATTTCATAGTATGAATATAATCCAGCCTTGTTTTCTACTAGCTAAGCTAAGCATGATAGTAGTAGGGATCTTAACTTAGGGAAAATTCTACTAAGACATCATCTACTAGGATTTCCCATGGAATAGCATACTTAGTAAAATTCCATGCAAGTCCTACTCAAAATATCACTAATGCATAGTGAAAATATAGGAAAAATGTATGAAGCACCACTTGCCTTTTTGGTAGAGAATATGTTGGAGATATGCCCTAGAGGAAATAATAAAAGTGGTTATTATTATATCTTTGTGTTTATGATAAATGTTTACATTCATGCTATAATAGTATTAACCGAAAACATTAATACTTGTGTGATTTTTAAACTAAATTAGAGTCCCTAGTAAAGCCTCTTTATAATACTAGCTTGTTGATTAATAGATGATCGTGGTTTCTCGATCATGAACATTGAGATGTTAGTAATAACAATATCACATCATTTGGAGAATGGTATGATGGGCATACTCCTATAGACAAGCGTAGCATTAAGATCAAGTCATTTCAATAGTTGTTTGCTATAAGCTTTCTGATACATAGTAACCTAATTCCTTCGACCATGAGATCATGTTAATCACCATCACCGGAAGGATGCTTTGATGACATCAAACACCACACCGTAACTGGGTGGCTATAAAGGTGGCATTGAATGTTCGGAAAGTATGGGTTGAGGCACATGGATCAAGAGTGGGATTTGTCCATCCATATGACAGATAGATATACTCTGGGCCCTCTCGGTGGAATGTCATCCAATTAGCTTGCAAGCATGTGACTGTCTCACAAGGGATCACATATCACGGGGACTAGGAAAGAGTACTTATTGGTAACGAGGTTGAACTAGGTATGTAGAGATACTGACGAACAAAACCTCAGATAAGTAAACTATCGTGAGACAAAGGGAAATTGGTATCGTATGTAAGTGGTTCATTTGATCGCAAAGTAATCGTAGAAATATGTGGGATCCATATGAATTTCTAGATTCCTCTATTGGTTATTGATCGGAGAAGTGTCTCGATCATGTCCGCATAATTCACGAACCGTAGGGAGACACCCTAAAGGATTCGATGTTGTTTAGTAGATATGGAATGTTAGTAGGGATACCGAATGTTGTTTGGAGTCTCGGATTGGATCTGGGATATCACGAGGAGCTACTAGGAAAACGGCTATAGGTAATCAGCACATCCGTGGCTCACATGGTTGAAGTGCCCCACGGCTAAAACAGGCGTGGCTCACCTGTGGGCAGTGCCCTACTAATAACTAGAACAACCGTGGCGCACATGACTATAGTGCGCCACAGATGTGTGTGGGCCAGGGCCCTGTTGGCCACACGCCAAACATCTGTAGCGCACTACAGTCATGTGCGCCACAGATGTTAGGGTCATCTGTGGCGCACGTGGGCCTGGTGCGCTACGCCCAAGCGCATGCCCCCCTCTGCTCTAAAACGGCCACAAACTTCTGTTGCGCACTCGGCCTAGTGCGCCACAGGGAGTAGGAGCATCTGTGGCGCACATGGTATAGTGCGCCACATATGTTTGTACTCCCTGTGGTGCACTAGGGCCGTGTCCGCCACGGATGTGTCGATTTCTTTAGGGCAGCACTTTATGTGTGTATGGAGAGGATAATGATATGTTCATGTGTGTATGGATCGGTCTCTCTCTCTCTCTTGTGTTTGTATGTGAACAAGTTGCCATTTGTTTTGCCAAAATGTTGATTCATTTCCATTTTGGCAAGACTTTGGCATTTCGCAAAGGTCCTAATTTTAGGATAGGTCATGCCGAAATTTTCTATCGACCATTGCATGCATGCATTCATTATGTGGTTCTAATAGACTTCAAAATTGTACCGTGTACATCGTGCAGGCAAAAATGGTCCGCATAATGAGCGAAGGCATTGTGGCTAGATTTTTGAAATGTGCGACGGCCGACATGATACGAAATAACAAGACAGATATAAGATGTCCGTGCAGAAGATGCAAACTCAACTGGGTGATCGACCCAGATTCCGGGAATCTGCAGGCGCACCTGCTCCGCCATGGTTTCATGGATGGATACACTCGTTGGATAAGCGATGATGTAGATGATGGAGACGGTGAAGAAGGTGGCCAACATGACGATGATCATCATCACGGCGAGAACGGGCGAGATGATGAAGAGTCTCCTGGAGATGGTGAAGGTGCGGAAGCAGACCGGGATGATGATGATCTAGATGCCGGAGGAGCAGACGACGATGGAACAACGTCA
Source organism: Avena sativa (assembly GCA_916181665.1). Classification (NCBI taxonomy): domain Eukaryota; kingdom Viridiplantae; phylum Streptophyta; class Magnoliopsida; order Poales; family Poaceae; genus Avena; species Avena sativa. Next base: position 343,668,364 of record OV702285.1, on the reverse strand, counting down.
GGCTGGGTGCGGGACCCTTATGTGCAAGAGCTGCTTCTCAAGCAGACGAGTAATGCCAGGGCTGCCGCTAGAGAGAAAGCCAAGCTTGCGCAACTTGAGAAAGACGCGGTTACTCCATTGTATGAAGGATGCAGGACCGATGATACCCGGTTGAATGTAACGCTCAAGGCTATGGAGATGAAGGCAAAGCACAAATTGAGCAACGCAAGCTTCGACGATATGATGGCATTCTGGCACGATCGTCTGCCGGAGGGGAACACATGTCCAACTAGTATCGAGGATGCCAAGAAAATCGTCTGTCCTCTCGATCTACCGCACGTTAGATATCACATATGCATCAACGATTGCATCATTTATCGGGGCGAGGACGCGGAGAAAACCACATGTCCGGTGTGCGGCATGAGTCGATACAAGAAAGGGAAGAAAGCACCTCGAAAAGTGGTATGGTACTTTCCTATCACTCCTCGTCTGCAGCGCTATTTCGCGGACCCTAAGGAAGCGAAGCTCATGCGATGGCATGCGGAAAGGAAGAAGCCAGGAGATGATGATGACCCCGAAAAGGATGAGCTGCTGACGCACCCTTCAGATGCTAGCCAGTGGAAAGCATTGGACCTCGAATTCCCAGAATTCGGTGGAGATTCGAGGAACATCAGGCTTGGTGCGAGCACCGATGGACTCAATCCGTTCGGTAGCCAGAGCAGCACGCACAGCACTTGGACCGTGTTTGTATGGATGTACAACCTCCCTCCATGGTTGTGCATGAAGAAGAAGTACATACAAATGAGTATGCTAATTCAAGGGCCGAAACAACCTGGTACCGACATCAATCTGTATCTCGGGCTGTTGAAAGAGGAGCTAGCCACGTTATGGGAATCTGGAGCCAATACTTACGATGCCGTCGCACAAGATTATTTCACTATGAGAGCCGCGTTGGTCACTACGGTGCAAGACTATCCAGGTTGCGGGTATATCTCGGGGAAGGTTATCCAAGGATTCTGCGCATGCGCTAGGTGCATGGATAACACAAGCTATCTCCAACTAGAGAAAGATCCAGGGTCATCGAAAACCGTGTTCATGGCGCACCGGAGGTGGCTCGGCAAGAATGATCCATGGAGAAAACGTGGAGACCTGTTCGATGGCAAATCAGAGACCCGAGGAATCCCAGAGCGTAGGAGCAGCGAAGAAGTGGAAGAGTTGCTGAAAAACTGGAAAGATTGTCCTAAGCCTGGAAAGAAGCGAAAGAGGCAGCAACAAGACAAGCCGCTGATGAAGTTATGGAAAACAAGGTCTGTTTTCTGGGAGTTGCCATACTGGAAGTTTCTCCGCACGCCTCATAGCCTCGACATCATGCATATCACGAAAAACGTGTGCGAGAGTCTGGTCGCCACCATAATCAACATGCCAGATAGGACGAAAGATGGTCCGAAAGCAAGGCACGACCTGATATGCTTGGGTATCCGGAAGGAGCTTCACGGAGGACGCACTACTCCTGATGATCAGGAAGATGACGATGATCATGAGTCGGAGACGACGCAAGGTCGTCGGAAGGGTAAAAAGTTAAAGAAGAACGAATATTACTGCCCTCCTTCTTGCTTCACTCTAAGCCAGGATGAGATCAAACAGTTTTTCAAGTGCCTTCTAGGAGTCAAATTTCCTTACGGCTACGCGGGCAAGATAAGCAGATACCTAGACGACGCGAAGCAGAGGTTCAGTGGCATGAAGTCTCACGACTGTGCCGTGCTAATGACGCAGGTACTTCCGGTCGCACTAAGAGGGATAATGGACGAGCACGTCCGTGAAACGTTATTTGGCCTATGCAAGTTTTTCGACGTCATCTCTAGGAAGTCGATTGGCTTGAATCAGCTCGGAAGGCTACAGGAGGAGATCGTGGTGATACTATGTGAGCTTGAGGTCTACTTCCCACCCGCATTCTTCGACATTATGGTGCATCTGCTGGTCCATGTCGTGGAGGACATCGTACAACTCGGGCCGATGTTCCTCCGCAGCATGATGGCGTTCGAAAGGATGAACGGACACATCAAAGGATACGTTCGCAACAGGTCCCGTCCAGATGGAAGCATAGCCAAGGGCTTTCTGGCCGAAGAGTGCATCTCTTTCTGCACGAATTATCTAGACATCGAGAACCCTGTCGGTCTTCCCGTCAACAGACACCTTGGCAAGATCGACGGATCTGGTCACTGAGAGGGTCGTCGCATACTGCATGCAGACTTCGATTTTCGACGCGCAGACTTTGATCGAGCAAACCTCGTCGTGCTACAACATTTAGAACTGGTCGATCCTTGGGTACAGAAGCACAAAAGGTTAATCGAGAAGAAGTACAGTGACCGGGGCATACAGAGGACGCAGGGAGAAATAATCAAAGAGCACAACTCAGATTTCACGCGTTGGTTTAGGCAGACGCTCCTTGATAATCCCCCGCGCTCGCATTCTTCTGACACGGAAAAGATCATATTCACCTTGTCGCAGGGACCGATGCAAAACCTGGTGACCTATCAGGCGTATGATATCAACGGCTACACATTCTACACGGAGGAAAAGGACAACAAGTGTGATTATCAGAACTCAGGCGTAACGTCGGAATTCTACACCGATGACAACGTGAAGGAAAGATTCTACGGAAGAATCGAGGAGATCTGGGAGCTCGACTACTGTGGAGAAAAGGTGCCGATGTTCCGTGTCAGATGGGCAAAGAGCGTCGAAACAGAAGACCGGTATTTCACAACCATGGTTATACCCGAAGCAGCCAAATCCAAGGCCGCCGGTGCAAACGTGGCCGCGAAAAATGAACCGTGGGTACTGGCTACCAAAGTGGACCAATGGTTTTTCATTACCGACCCGACAAAGCCTAGCCGTGTTGTCGTGAGGAGAGGAAAAAGAAACATCATCGGAATGGATGGAGTCGCCAACGAGCAAGACTTCGACCAGTACGGCGATCCAAAGATTGAAGATGACGACGACTACGATGCAGCAACATACATCACAAGAAGAAAAAGGACAACCCTACCCAAAAAAGGTAGCCCGTTCGAAAGAAGAAACATTAAAGTGCCGGGCCTAAATTATTCAACCGCGACAAAGAAGGGAAAAAAGATTGTAAAACGCTAGCTCAAAAAATATTGTAAAACGTGTGGTCGAAAAAGATTGTAATATTCATGGACAAATTATTATGAAATTTAGTTATACTTTCAATCATATTTGTAACACTTTTATGACATATATTATCACTTTTGGGCATTTTTGGAATATTTAAAAGTATTTTAAAAACAAAACAAAATTTGTATGGCATGTATCACCACTTTTGGAACATTTTAAAGTATTTTTTGGAACATTTTAAAGTATTTTTAAAGTAAAAATAAAAAAGTGGAGCACCAGGATTCGAACCTGGGTGCTCATCGTTTAGAATAGAGCTAAGGGCAGAACCAGTGGGGTAAGACAGTACTAGTGTTAACTAGTGGGACGGCCGCCCTCTTATCTGATAGTCCAACCCACACACGCGTAGCGCACCCTGGCCAAGTGCGCTACGGTTATCCGTAGCGCACTTGGCCAGGGTGCGCTATGCGTGTGTGGGTTGGACTAGTCAACTGCGCCGCTCGATCCATCTCACAGACACCACACGCACGGCTGCATCAATCTGCTCTCGAGGCCGCACCGCCACCGCCGCCACCGCCGCGCTGCCGTGGAGGAGCAGGCCCGTGCCGCTGCCAATCCGCCGCCACCGCATCCCAGGAGGAGGAGGTCGTAGTCGCCACGCCAAGAGGAGGGGGTCGCGCTCGTTTCATGGAGGAGGAGGTCGCAGTGGCCGCGCAGTCCGTGAAGGAGAAGGCCCTCATCGTCCGCGTGCTCGTCGTCGTCCTTGTCTCGGAGGTGAGAATCACCCTCTCCCCTCTCCCCCTCTCTCCCCTCTCGTTGCATCCATTCACTTTGGGGATTCAGAGTAGGATTCAGAGTAAGGGTTCAAAGTTAGGGTTCAGTTAGGGTTCTTAGGATTTAGAGTAGGAAATGTTCAGATTTTCTTAGGATTCAGAATAGGGTTCAGTTAGGAAATGCTCAGAGTAGGAAATGTTCTTAGGAAATTCAGTTAGGAAATGTTTAGATTAGGAAATTCAGATTAGGAAATGTTAATCAGTTAGGAAATTCAGATTAGGAAATTTAGAGTAGGAAATTCAGATTTGGAGTTAGGATTCAGATTTGGAGTTAGGAAATTTAGAGTAGGAAATTCAGATTTGGAGTAGGAAATTTAGAGTAGTGGTTCAGAGTTAGGATTCAGAGTTAGGAAATGTTCTTAGGTAGTATGAAATCATAACAGTGGTTTTGTCTTCATGGTTCATGGATTACACTGCAAGCAACTTCCTTTCCTAGTTGTCTTAGCCCCTAGATAAATTATTCTGAGATGAACATTATTCTGAATTTTTATTTCTGCATGATTGTATGCTTGCCTGTGTGGATGCTTCTAAGATGGACATTATGCCTGTGTGGCATACACCAACTGGTAGCATGTTAGTTAATGAAAAACAGTAAAAAAGGAGGTCATGCTGGTGCTACTGCTGCTTCTGTTATACTTAAGCAAGTAGCAAGATTCAAGTTGTAAAAAATCTGAGTACTAAACTCTTGTGAAAATCTTGCCTTAATTACTAGCTTAGCTGGTTTCTGTATGTATTCATAGCAAAAGTTCAAGCAAGAGTTTGTGCTGGGTGTTTTGTAAAAAAATGCATATTGGGAAGTTAGTACTTCTAAACCAGCTTCCAGAAAAAAAGCATATTGGGCAGTCAGTACTTAAGATATGATTGATGTACACATTCAGTTGCTCTACAATTTCTTTCTTTCAGAAAACATAAGTTTGGTATATAATGTTTTGAGATTACTGAGCTAATACTGATAGAAATATGATCTTTGCATATTTCATCCAAATAATAGCCTGGTGAATCCACTGTTTTCTCCAACTGAAATAGTACAAATGACAGCAATATGCTTGCTGTGTTGTGCTTGCTCTGCTTGCTGTTGTCATTGTTGTGCTTGCTCTTCTTCTTAGTCTGGAACATGAGCTTGCTGTGTTGTGCTTGCTGTTCTATGCTACTTGAGCTGCTACTACTTCTATTATCTGTGCTGCTACTACTATCTGTTCCTTATATCCATCCTAGTGTTGCTCTGGCTACTACTATCTTTGGTGCTACTGTGCTTCTACTACTATCTGTGCTGGGACAACAGCACCTTGAAATTGTGCTTGTGCTTGTATATGAAGCACTTTATTATGTGTGTATGCAGGTTCTTGTATGAAATGAGTCCCGATTTTTGCCGGAATGTTGATTAACTTCCGTTTTGGCAGAAATCGGGCACTCCTAGTTTAAGAAAATTAGCAAAGGTCATGCCGGATTTTTCCGTGCATTTAACCAATTATTTGTTTTTTATTAGTGCAAAGATGTGTGACAACGACGAGGCTAGATGTCCTAAGCGCATCAGCGCTGAAGGAGAACTCAGACCTCCGAATAAACAATTGACATTCTGGGAGGCGGCCCAGCGGCTAGAAGACGATGAAGAATACCATCCTTCGGAGAGCGAGGATGATGAGATGGAAGACGCAGAGGAAGAAGTCGAAGGAACGGCGGACGATGAAACCACTGATGGCGGCGAGGGCACAGGGAGTGGTAGCAACCCTCCTAAGAAGAAGAAGAAGAAGCCGAAGGACCGGCGCCCGAACACGGTTTCACGGTCAGGGAGGAAATTACCGAAGTGAGCCCATCAGGGGTTCCTTTGGAGCCCATCTGACGACGCCGTACATGTTTTCTGCAGACGGATGTTCCTTGCACTCTGTTATGCTACGTGAACAACAAGCTGAGGGATGTTGCCAAGGGTACCATCGTTCAACCCTTGCAGCGCACGTTCCACTCAAAGCCGATGCCAGATAGCGTGCACAGGGTTAAAATTAGTCGGGTGCTAAGGGGCTGCGACGACCTGGAACCTCCCATTCAACCCCCAGGAGCGGATGAAGAAGAGCCGTCTGTCCTCAGAAGTTGCTTCGGCTTGTTCTTGCTATGGCCAAAGAGCATGATCCGTTTGGGGACGGCGGGGGTCATCACGCCACAGACAACAGCACCGCCTGTCGTGCCAGCGACAAGCGGTGGCAAGGCCCCCTTACCGCCCTCGCCGTCACCTCCACGCGGTGGGTCGGATGATCATGTTGATGATATGCACATGGTGCAGGATCCGGCCGAGGACGACGAAGACTGGAATGATCACTTCTTCAGCACTCAGTTTGGCAACGAAGAAGACCTAGCTGGTGGCCCCACAGAGAAAGCCACTATCACCAAGCGTCCGTTTGGTTCTCAGGAGACGCCTCCAGCTTGCGCCTTTACAGAGCCAGCTGATACAACCAACCGGCCCTTTATTCTAAGCCCTGACACACTACATAGGGCGGCCGGTGCTCAGATTGCGGTGCCTGCCCGCTCTCCAAAAGGAAAAAAGGGCAGGAAAAGAAAATCTAGCAGCTCGAGCCAGCCGGTGGTGTCAACAACTGCGAATCCGATCAGGTTTCGGGACGGTCCACCAAGACCCGAGGGTATTATGTGGAGGATTCATGTGGCGGGTGAGCCCATGCTACCTAAGAATTTGCGGAAGCTCGCCAGTTCGGAACTGCAGAGTGTGCATGAAGGCATGCTGACGATAGAGAGACGCCTTCTATCGGAGAAAGATCCCTCACACCCGGTATTCGTGGTTAAGGTGCCACCAGGCTTGGGCTTCGTCGACACTGCCCCCGCGGATCTGTTCTTCCTACGGTTCGAGGACATCTTCAATATGTTCCACCTATACCCGCTGCACTATACCATGGTCCGTCTCTTTTCTCTCAGCCTGGCCACGCAGATCATTAGAGAGAACACACCGGGCATCGCTATAGTGGACCCCTACTACATGCGTGACGGCTGCTTGGGTTCCCCCGCCGAACGACGTATCGTGGCCTCGTACCTAAAAAGAATCCTCGTGGCGAACAAGACAAAGGAATACATTCTCGTGCCTTACTTTCCCGAGTAAGTCGTTATTCACTCGCCACCGTCGATTGGCTTTATTAGATCATCATCATTCTTTTTCCAACACATTCCATTTGAATTTTTTGCGTAGAGATGAACACTGCACGCTCATCTCCTTATCGCCGAAGCATTCCCACGCCACGTATTTCGACTCGGGGAGTCTAGAAAAGAAGAAAAACTATGACAAGATCAAGGAAGTTCTGGATGATGCTCTCACTGGCTTTGCCTCGACGAAAGGCACCAGCTTCGTGCGTAAGAAGGTCAAGTTCGGCAGGCACGTCTTCAACCACGTAACGGAGTTCCCCTGCGTGAAGCAGCCGGAAAACAGTAAGAAGGAAGCCTACTACGCACTCCATCACATGAGGGCGTTCCTACTTGACCAGCAGAATTCTACGCTGCCAGATCATCTCAAACAGTGGGCCGAAGCAAAGGCCAAGATCAATGATTCGGATATTAGACAAGAGATGTATCGCATCCAGCAGCAGTTTGGGGCAATCATCTTTCGTGATGTCATGACTTCGGGGGGGATCTTCTACGGAGGAAATATCCCGAATAACCGTGACATAGAAGATCGCCTAGAGATGCAGGGTGACTATAGGAAGTTCATGACGAGACAGGGCGTCCTCCCGTTCCCTAAGCCGAGCCAGAAGGCTTGATGTTGTCCTAGTTGTAGTTGCAAACTATAGATGACCTTTGTGTGTGTGTGTGGACGACAAGTGTACTTATCTTATTAGGTTTATGAATCACCGCTTACTTATTTTGCTTATTATTATTATATATCAATCAATGCTTGGTTTTTTTGCTTACTCTTTGGTCCTTTGCTCAATTTGGTCCTTCTTTTTTTCCATACTCTTTTTTCGAGAATAATGCCGATGATTGAAATGTCGTGGCACACTATATATGTGAATGTGCTACGACGGGATAGTTAGCCTTGTGATATGCACAAGTCCAGGAATTGTGCATCCTACTTGGCTGACTGTTCCGTCGTAGCATATTCCTGTGTCCAACGACCTAGCTAGTTATATATGAGGCATTCTTTTCGAGTTATTTTTGTCTTTTTCGAGAATATGCCGATGATTGAAATGTCGTGGCACAATATATATGTGAATGTGCTATGACGGGATTGTTAGCCTTGTGATATGCACAAGTCCAGGAATTGTGCATCCTACTTGGCTAACAGTCCCGTCATAGCATATTCCTGTGTCCAACGACCTAGCTAGTTATATATGAGGCATTCTTTTCGAGTTATTTTTGTCTTTTTCGAGAATATGCCGATGATTGAAATGTCGTGGCACAATATATATGTGAATGTGCTATGACGGGATTGTTAGCCTTGTGATATGCACAAGTCCAGGAATTGTGCATCCTACTTGGCTAACAGTCCCGTCATAGCATATTCCTGTGTCCAACGACCTAGCTAGTTATATATGAGGCATTCTTTTCGAGTTATTTTTGTCTTTTTCGAGAATATGCCGATGATTGAAATGTCGTGGCACAATATATATGTGAATGTGCTATGACGGGATTGTTAGCCTTGTGATATGCACAAGTCCAGGAATTGTGCATCCTACTTGGCTAACAGTCCCGTCATAGCATATTCCTGTGTCCAACGACCTAGCTAGTTATATATGAGGCATTCTTTTCGAGTTATTTTTGTCTTTTTCGAGAATATGCCGATGATTGAAATGTCGTGGCACAATATATATGTGAATGTGCTATGACGGGATTGTTAGCCTTGTGATATGCACAAGTCCAGGAATTGTACATCCTACTTGGCTAACAGTCCCGTCATAGCATATTCCTGTGTCCAATGACCTAGCTAGTTATATATGAGGCATTCTTTTCGAGTTATTTTTGTCTTTTTCGAGAATATGCCGATGATTGAAATGTCGTGGCACAATATATATGTGAATGTGCTATGATGGGATTGTTAGCCTTGTGATATGCACAAGTCCAGGAATTGTGCATCCTACTTGGCTAACAGTCCCGTCATAGCATATTCCTGTGTCCAACGACCTAGCTAGTTATATATGAGGCATTATTTTTGAGCTACTTTGGTCTTTTTCGAGAATAATGCCGATGATTGAAATGTCGTGGCACACTATATATGTGAATGTGCTACAATGGGATTGTACGCCTTGTGCTATGCACAAGTCCAGATGTTGTGCATCCTACTTGGCGTACGGTTCCATCGTAGCATATTCCTGTGTCCAACAACCTAGTTATATATGAGGCATGCTTTTTGAGTTTGCTCTTTTTGATTTAAGAGTACTTTCTATAAGTGTATCTTCATATGCGACTTTAATTATACATGTTTTTTCAATCACCGGTTAGTTATTATTGTCAACTTGTAGATGACATGGTACGTCGTGTACAAGGGACGGGTTCCCGGAGTCTACGATGATTGGGAAGACTGCCAGAGACAGGTGCACCATTTCAGCGGCAATAGCTACAAAGGGTACAACACTATGGCGGAGGCGGAAGCTAGATACACGCGGTATCTAGCGGTAGTTAGGACAAGGAACCGGATGAAGACCTACACCTTCGTCGCGGCGGTGATCATGCTTATCTTCTTTGGTTATTTATCCCGCGTTTGTGTCTAGCTAGCTAGTTTAGATGTCTAGGCGAGCTTTCGAGCTCTAACTTGTTCGATCGACACATGTATTCGCATGTCACCAACTACTACTTTGTAACATGATCAAAACAATGTAACTTAGACTATGTATTCATGTATGAGACTTATCTATATGTATTTGTTTCAATCTTGTTTTTCATATTGAGTATTTATATATATAATTGTATATCTTGTATCTGTGTGTGTATATCTGCTGTAATATTGTATATAATCTGTATTGCATATAATTTGGCTTGGAAATTAAAAAAAAACAAAAAATACATCTGTGGCGCACATGGTCTACCTTCTGTGGCGCACTACACCTAAAGCGCACCATGGAAGTTTAGTGGCGCACTAGGTAGTGCGCCACAGAAGATCCAAGGGGTAGCGCACCATGCAAAACTTCTGTGGCGCACTAGGAGGTGCGCTACGCCTATCTCTACACAACCGTGGCGCACTAGGCAGTGCGCCACGGCTGAGAGATAGCCGTAGCGCAAGGCCCGTGGCGCACTGCAGGTGCGCCGCAGATGATGGTTTCAGGTGCGCCACTAAAGGCCGTTTTCCTAGTAGATCCGGAATGGTCCGGAGAATAGGATTCATATAAGGAAAGTCTGATTCCGGAGTTCGGGAAATATTCTGATGTTTTCATCGCAGAGGTACTAGAAGGTTCTAGAAGGTTCACCGATCTGGAAGGAGAATGGTCCATGAAAGTGTCATGGGTAAGTGGAATGATTGGATCATATCCTAGGTCACTTGGTGTGTGCATTTGCAAGAGAGAATTAAAGCTCTGAATTGAAAGTCAAACGGGAAGTTTGAAAAGTCAAACTGGAATGGTATGTGTGGTTGTTGTTCCGTTGTCTGATGATAATGGAACCCGATCCCTCTTCTTGGGGGATTGTATGGAAAAAAAAAGTCAAACTGGAACAATGATTTCCTAGTGGGAGAAGAAACGAGTCCTTCTCGCAATCCAACTTGGGTTTGGGTTTGGATTCAAACCCACCCCTCCCAAGGCTGCCCCCTCTCATAAATAGAGGGGGAGGGCTGCCCCAAAGCACACAAGCCCTAGCCCCTCTCCACCCGAGCCACTGCCGCCGACCCGCCGCCGCGCCGCCGCCGGTCCGTCGCTGCCGCTATAGCTGCCGCCAACACTTTCTTCTCCTCTCGGTTTTCTAAACCCTAGATTTTGGGGAAACCCTAATCCACCATAACTCGCACCGGCTTAGGCGAAGCCCTGCAGGATCATCCCTCTACTTTCGACACCACGCCGTCGTGTTGCCGGATTCATGAGGGGAGAACTACAACCTCCGCTGCCTGCTGGAACAAGGGAGAGGAAGGTCTTCATCGAGTACCGAACGTGTGACCGACTGCGGAAGCGCTGCCGGAACACAACACTGGAAGGATCGTCTACGCAATCTTGAGATCGCCAAGTGTACGAGTACATCACCCACGAGAATCTACTCTCGTTAACCGCTTTGGAATCTTCGAGGGTGAGTGCTTCTATCGACTCATTGCTACAATCTAGTAGATAGATCTTGGCTTGTTTGTGTGCATGCGGTAGAATTTTTTTGTTTTCCATGCTACGAACCCTTACAGTGGTATCAGAGCCGTGTCTATATGTAGATCTGTTGCACCAGTAGAACACAATGGTCGTTGTGGGCGGTGGTGCTTTTATTATCAATTGCTTTTTGTGTACTTTGCATCTTGTGGTATGATGGGATGAAGCGGCCCGGGCTAACCTTACATGACATCGTTCATGAGACTTGCTCCACGCTCAACATGCAACTTGTATTGCATAAGTGGCTTTGCGGGTGTCTGTCTCTCCCATCATAGTATAGATTCAATTACAATGGGCACTTGATAGTTCAAACATCAACGTTGTGGTTCTTGTTCGTAAGTTAGAACGACACTTATTGAAAGCCCCAAACCACGTAAAATATGCAAAGAAAATTAGAGGCGTCTAACTTTGTTTTGCAGGGGTGTGCTCTGATGTGATATGGCCATGATTGTGATTATATTTGATGTATGCAATGATCCTTATTGTAAGTCGACAATCGGCAGGAGCGTTATGGTTGTCTTTTAATTTCGTTAAGCCCTGCATTTCTATTATTCAAAGTAGTTGTAATAGTTGAAGCTGGTGGACGACAACCATGAAACGACGCCATTGACCTTGACGCTATACCGGTGATGATGGAAATCATGTTCGTGCTTGAAGATGGAGATCGGAAGCACAAGAAGAAAGGCCATATCATATCATATATTATGAATTGCATGTGATGTTAATCCTTTATGCATCTTGTATTGCTTAGTTAACGACGATAGCATTATAAGATGATCCCTCAAGCACACAATTTCAAGTTTTAAAGTGTTCATCCTTAAGAGCACCGTTGCTAAAGCTCGTTGTTTCGAAGCACCACGTGATGATCGGGTGTGTTAGATTCTGCGAGTGTATACAACGTGAGCAAGCCAGATTTTCTCATGCGAAAGCTAAGGTTTGATCTTGACGAGCCTAGAATGTACAGACATGGTCTTGGAACACGGATCACCAAAAGGTAAAGCATTTCTCATATAGTACATATGATGAACATGTTGATTGTTCGCCATTGCAGCTACATCAACTCTCGTGATGATCGGTTTTGATGTGGTGGATTTGGTTTGTGTGATCACTAAAACAATTTGAGGGATATTGTTTTGAGTGGGAGTGCACCTCGATTAATTTAACTATTAATTAGAACTCAATTTGTCATAAACTTAGTCTAAACTATTGAAAATATGTTGTAGATCAATGGAGGCCCCTACCATCAATTTTAATGCGTTCCTAGAGAAAGGAAAGTTGAAAAACAATGGAAGCAACTTCGTGGATTGGTTCCGCAATTTGAGGATTGTCCTCAATGCTGGTAATTTGACCTATGTGCTGGATGCACCGCTGGGTGACCCGCCTGGACCTACTGCTACCGATGAGGTAAATAATGTTTTCCTCGCTCGTAAGAATCAGTACTCCACAGTTCAGTGTGCTATCTTGTATGGTTTGGAACCGGAGCTTCAGAAAAGGTTTGAGAATCATGACCCACATGATATTGTCCGTGAACTCAAAATGATATTTGAGGCTCACGCGGCAGTTGAGAGTTATGAGGCTTCCGAAAAGTTCTTTAACTGCAAGATGGAAGAGGGCAGCTCCATCAGTGAGCACGTGCTTAAGATGTCTGGGCAGGCAAGCAAGCTTCAAAGCTTGGGAATAGTGATTCCTAATGCTTTAGGGATTCACCGTGTCCTCCAATCACTACCACCAAGTTACAAGAACTTTATGATGAACTACAATATGCAAAACATGGACAAGTCGTTGCCAGAACTCTTCTCCATGTTGAAATCTACAGAAGTGGAGATCAAAAAAGAGCACCAAGTGTTGTTGGTCAATAATACCACCAAATTGAAGAAGCAAGGCAAGTCTAAGAAAAGGGAAACTTCAAGAAGGGCGATAAGAAAGTTACCGCGCCGGCGAAGAAGACCAAGGCTAGGCCTAAGGCTGATACTGAGTGCTTTTACTGCAAGGGAGAAGGTCACTGGAAGTGGAATTGCCCAAAGTACTTGGCGGATTTGAAAAATGGCAACATCAAGAAGAAAGGTATATCCGATATACATGTTATTGATGTGTATCTCACTAGTACTCGTAGTAGTGCCTGGGTATTTGATACTGGTTCGGTTGCTCATATTTGTAACTCGAAAAAGGTACTACAGAATAAACGGAAGCTAGCGAAGAACAAGGTGACGATGCGCGTTGGAAATGGATCAAAGGTTGATGTGATCGCGGTCGGCACGCTACCTCTTCATCTACCATCGGGATTAGTTTTATACTTAAATAATTGTTATTTTGTGCCTACGTTGAGCATGAACATTATATCTGGATCATGTTTGTTGCGAGGCGGTTACTTGTTTAAGTCCGAGAATAACGGTTGTTCGATTTATATGAGTAATATTTTTATGCACATGCACCTTTGATAGATGGTCTATTCTTATTGAATCTCGATTGTGGAAATACACAAATTAATAACATTGAAGCTAAACGTTTGAAATTGAGCGATAACTCGACCTATATGTGGCACTATCGTCTTGGTCATATTGGAGTGAAGCGTATGAAGAAACTCCATTCCGATGGACTTCTTGAATCACTTGAAAGATGCGAAGCATGTCTGATGGGTAAAATGACTAAGACTCCATTTTCTGGTATGATGGAGCGAGCTATGGACTTATTGGAAATCATGCATACTGATGTGTGTGGCCCAATGAGTGTAGCATCACGCGGTGGTTATCGTTAAGTTCTTAGCTTCACGGATGACTTGAGTAGATATGGGTATATCTATTTCATGAAACATAAGTCCGAAACTTTCGAGAAGTTTAAGGAATTTCAAAGCGAGGTAGAGAATCAACGTAACAAGAAGATTAAATTTCAACGATCTGATCGTGGAGGTGAATATGTAAGTTACGAGTTTGGCGAGCATTTGAAGAAATGTGGAATACTTTCAAAATTGACACCGCCGGGAACACCACAGCGTAATGGTGTGTCCGAACGTCGTAATCGAACTCTCTTAGATATGGTTCAAGAAGTCCATCGGAATGGAGTTTCTTCATACGCTTCACTCCAATATGACCAAGACGAAAATTCCACATATAGGTCGAGTTATCACTCAATTTCAAACGTTTAGCTTCAATGTTATTAATGTGTGTATTTCCACAATCGAGATTCAATAAGAATAGACCATCTATCAAAGGTGCATGTGCATAAAACATATTACTCATATAAATCAAACAACCATTATTCTCAGACTTAAACAAGTAACCTTCTCGCAACAAACATGATCCAGATATAATGTTCATGCTCAATGTAGGCACCAAATAACAATTATTTAAGAGTAAAACTAATCCCGATGGTAGATGAAGAGGTAGCGTGCCGACCGCGAGCACATCAACCTTTGATCCATTTCCAACGCGCATCGTCACCTCGTTCTTCGCTAGCTTCCGTTAATTCTGTAGTACCTGTTTCGAGTTACAAATATGAGCAACCGAACCAGTATCAAATACCCAGGCACTACTACGAGTACTAGTGAGATACACATCAATAACATGTATATCAGATATACCTTTCTTCTTGATGTTGCCGTTCTTCAAATCCGCCAAGTACTTTGGGAAATTCCGCTTCCAGTGACCTTCTCCCTTGCAGTAAAAGCACTCAGTATCAGCCTTAGGCCTAGCCTTGGTCTTCTTCGCCGGCGCGGTAACTTTCTTACCGCCCTTCTTGAAGTTTCCCTTTTTCTTAGACTTGCCTTGCTTCTTGAATTTGGTGGTCTTATTGACCAACAACACTTGGTGCTCTTTTTTGATCTCCACTTCTGTAGATTTCAACATGGAGAAGAGTTCTGGGAACGACTTGTCCATGTTTTGCATATTGTAGTTCATCATAAAGTTCTTGTAACTTGGTGGTAGTGATTGGAGGACACGGTGAATCCCCAAGGCATTAGGAATCACTATTCCTAAGCTTTGAAGCTTGCTTGCCTGCCCAGACATCTTAAGCATGTGCTCACTGACGGAGCTGCCCTCTTCCATCTTGCAGTTAAAGAACTTTTTGGAAGCCTCATAACTCTCAACTGCCGTGTGAGCCTCAAATATCATTTTGAGTTCACGGACAATATCATGTGGGTCATGATTCTCAAACCTTTTCTGAAGCTCCGATTCCAAACCATACAAGATAGAACATTGAACTATGGAGTACTAATTCTTCCGAGTGAGGTAAACATTCTTTACTTTATCGGTAGCAGTAGCTGCAGGCGGGTCACCCAGTGGTGCATCCAGCACATGGGTCAAATTACCAGGATTGAGGACAATCCTCAAATTGCGGAACCAATCCGCAAAGTTGCTTCCATTGTTTTTCAACTTTTCTTTCTCTAGGAACGCATTAAAATTGATGGTAGGGGCCGCCATTGATCTACAACATATTTGCAATAGTTTAGACTAAGTTTATGACAAATTGAGTTCTAATTAATAGTTAAATTAATCTAGGTGAACTCCCACTCAAACCAATATCCCTCACATTGTTTTAGTGATCACACGAACCAATCCATCACATCAAAACCGATCATCACGAGAGTTGATGTAGCTTCAATGGCGAACAATCAACATGTTCATCATATCTACTATATCACTCATGCTTACCTTTCGGTGATCCGTGTTCCGAGACCATGTCTGTACATGCTAGGCTCGTCAAGATCAAACCTTAGCTTCCGCATGAGAAAATCTGGCTTTCTCACGTTGTATACACCCGCAGAATCTAACACACCCGATCATCACGTGGTGCTTCGAAACAACGAGTTTTAGCAACAGTGCTTACTAAGGATGAACACTTTAAAACATGAAATTTGTGTGCTTGAGGGATCATCTTATAATGCTACCATCGTTAACTAAGCAATACAAGATGCATAAAGGATTAACATCACATGCAATTCATAATATGTGATATGATATGGCCTTTCTTCTTATGCTTCCGATCTCCATCTTCAAGCACGAACATGATTTCCATCATCACCGGTATAGCGTCAAGGTCAATGGCTCCGTTTCATGGTTGTCGTCCACCAGCTTCAACTATTACAACTACTTTGAATAGACACGCGGGTCTTAACAGAATTTAAAAACAACCATATGGCTCCTGCCGGTTGCCAACTTACAATAAGGAACATTGCGTACATCCAATATAATCACAATCATGGCCATATCACATCACAGCACACCCCTGCAAAACAAAGTTAGACGCCTCTAATTTTCTTTGCATATTTTACGTGGTTTGGGGCTTTCAATAAGTGTCGCTCTAACTTACGAACAAGAACCACAACATTGATGCTTGAACTATCAAGTGCCCGTTGTAAATTGGATCTATACTATGATGGGAGAGACAGGCACCCGCAAAGCCACTTATGCAATACAAGTTGCATGTTGAGCATGGAGAAAGTCTCATGAACGATGTCATGTAAGGTTAGCCCGGGCCGCTTCATCCCATGGTACCGCAAGATGCAAAGTACACAAAAAGCAATTGATAATAAAAGCACCACCGCCCACAATGACCATTGTGTTCTACTCGTGCAACAAATCTACATATAGACACGGCTCTGATATCACTGTAGGGGTTCGTAGCATGGAAAACAAAAAATTTCTACTACATGAAAACAAACAAGCCAACATCTATCTACTAGATTGTAGCAACGAGTCAATAGAGGAACTCACCCTCGAAGATTCCAAAGCGGTTAACGAGAGCAGATTCTCGTGGGTGATGTAGTCGTACTCTTGCCGATCTTAAGATCGCGTAGACGATCCTTCCGGCGCTACATTCCGGAAGCTCTTCCGCAGTCGGTCACACGTTTGGTACTCGATGAAGACCTTCCTCTCCCTTGTTCCAGCAAGTAGCGGAGGTTGTAGCACTCCCCTCGCGATTCCGGGAGGACGACGGCATGGTGTTGGAAGTAGAGGGGATATCCCGCAGGGCTTCGCCTTAAGCCGGTGCGAGTATGGTGGAGTATGAGAGAGGCCTTGTTGATCTAGGGTTTAGAGGGCACCATGGGAAGGGCTTGGCCGGCGTCCAGGGTTTGGGGAATCCCCAAGTCGCCGACTTGGAGGTGCCCTAGGCGGAGGCACAAGGAGGTGGTGGCGCCGGCGGCTTGGAGGCTAGGGTTTTGGGTGTGAGGGGTAGGGGGCGCCCTACCCCTCCTTATATAGGTGGAGGATGTCCGGTTGGGAGGAGGGAGTCCTCCCCCAACTCGGCCTCCTTGGCCGGCGGGTGGAGGGAGGGGAACTCCTCCCCAAGTAGGTTTCCTACTCTCCCTCCACCAAGCAAACTTGCTGTTTGGCTTTTTCAAATTGGAGTTTCACTTTCAATCTAGGATTTGATTTCTCCCTTTATTTTGCCCATCCAAGTGACCTAGTACATGATGCAACCATTCCATATTGTCATGACACATTCATGTACCCTTCCCCTCTGGAGTGCCGGACCTTCCGGACCCTTCTAGAACATTCCTGGTGAAAACACCGGAATCATTCGCCAACTCCGAAACAGGACTTTCCTTATATGAATCTTATTCTCCGGACCATTCCGTATATCCTCGTGATATCCCGGATCCCATCCGAGACTCCGAAAAACATTCGGTCTCTTACTCATCATTCCATTACTACTCAACAACATTGAATCCTTAAGTGTGTCTCCCTACGGTTCGTGAATTATGCGGACTTGATCGAGACACTTCTCCGATCAATAACCAATAGAGGAATTTGGAAATTCATATGGCTCCCACATATTTCTACGATTACTTTGCGATCGAATGAACCACTTACATACGATACCAATTTCCATTTGTCTCACCATAGTTTACTTATCCGAGGTTTTGATCGTCGGTATCTCTGCATACCTAGTTCAACCTCGTTATCTATAAGTACTCTTTTCTTGTTCCCGTGGTATGTGATCCCTTGTGAGCCAGTCACATGCTTTCAAGCTAATTGGATGACATTCCACCGAGAGGGCCTAGAGTATATCTATCTGTCATATGGATGGACAAATCCCACTCTTGATCCATGTGTCTCAACCCATACTTTCCGAACACTCAATGCCACCTTTATATATAGCCACCCAGTTACGGTGTGGTGTTTGATGTCATTAAAGCATCCTTCCGGTGATGGTGTTAAGCATGATCTCATGGTCAAAGTAATTAGGTTACTATTTATCAGAAAGCTTATAACAATTTAACTATTAAAATGACTTGATCTTTATGCTACGCTTATCTATAGGAGTATGTCCATCATACCATTCTCCTAATGATATGACCTTGTTATTAACAACATCTCAAATGTTCATGATCAAGAAACTATGATCATCTATTAATCAACAAGCTAGTATTATAAAGAGGCTTTACCAAGTACTCTAATTTAGTTTACAAACCACACAAGTATTAATTTTTCTGGTTAATACTGTTATAGCATGAATGCAAACATTTATCATAAACACAAAGATATAATAATAACTACATTTATTATTGCCTCTAGGGCATATCTCCAACAATCATATATACAAAAGGTATTTCTGCAAAATAAACCAATAATAAATGTTTTTATGGTCAGTAGGTTCAAAAGAAACCATTTACAAAAGATTTTACCCTAAAAACATTTTTAGAATAACTTTTATAATCAAAATAGGCCTACACATATTTCTGCAAAACATCTACTTTTACAGAATCAAAACACTAAACAAACGACATGGTTGCAAAGGTTTCATTTTTTTGAATCCATAGATATAAAATTTGTAAATTTTTGACTTGTAGATTAAAAGTTATGAATTTTTCAAATCTAAACATCTAATAGACATGTTTCTGCTTTTAAAACAAAACTCAGGCCACGTTGTGTGTTCCTATTGGTCCATACCGATTCATCTGGATCGAGCAATGCGGTGCGTTGGATTAAAAGTAAATCATGCGGCACAGATCAAACATAACGGTTCGTTTAAGTGGATCTATCTACACCATGCGATCGAGATCTAACGACTGATGAGCGAGTGACCATTGCCTGGCAACGCTGGCGACGGCGGCGCGGCGGCAACACTATGCTAACGGCGCTCAGGCCAACCTAGGAAGCGAGAGAGAGGGGAAAGGGGCTTACTGGGTTTGCCGTGGCGTGGGGAAGCTCGAGGTGGTCGCCTTCGTCAAAGGGGCACAGGGAGTCTCTGGTGATTCCTCGCAGAGTTCACGACAGCTTTGGGCTCGTTTGTTCATCGATGGAGGCGGAGATTTATGGCATGCTAAGACAAACGGAGGGCACCGTTAGGTTCGTAAGAGATTCACGTGCATAGGAGCATCAAAGAGAGGGGAAGGGGAGGTCAGGGCTCACCAGTAGAGCTCGTCGGAGTGAAGGCAGACGGCGGTGGCGTTGTATCGTCGAGGTTGCCGATGCTAGGGGGCACGCACAGTTAAGTGAAGGATAGTGGCGGATGCGCAAGACGATGGGGAATGTCCTCATGGAAACTAGGAGGCAAGTAAAAGGTTGTGCTCGCCGGAATCGAGGAAAGTAGCTCGTCGGGGCAGTGGGCTGGAAGCGAGAAATCGAGGCAGCCTGGTGGCTCCGATCGTGTGAGGTTTGAGGGGAAAGAAGGAGGGTACGTGGGAGATTAAATACGCGGGGTCACGGGGAGGAATAATGGAGGCATTGACGCGAATTCATGCCGGCAATCAACTGCACGAAACGACCGGGGAGGAGGCTTGGTCAGCGGCGGGTGAGGACGATGCTTGCGTGGCAGTGGGGCTGCATCATCAGCGAGGGAGAGGGGGTGCACGTGGGGTCGGGTCATCAGCGGCTGAGTGGGTGCAGGTTTGATTGAAAAATGATTCGCGTAGAGGGGAGGGAGTGGGCTAACTGTTGGGCCTGAGGCTTTGCTGGGCTAGGCTGGTTTGTTTCTTTATTTTTTCTTCCTGAAACCTTTTTCTTTTTCTGTTTTCATTTTATGTTTTGCATTTATTCAAATGTTTCAAACACATATTTTATTTCAAAACTTTTCCAAACTCTCCAGTTTATTAATGTATTTTTAAAGACCATTTTGATATAATTATTTTATTCATTTAAGGTTTATTATTTATTTGTAATAGGCACTTGCCTTTATTCAAATAAGATTTTAATTATATTTTCAAACTCTTATTTGAATTCTAATTTTCACCAAACCTTTTTCAGTAGGTTTTATTTATTCAATAGTGTGTTAAATAATTCATTTTGAATTATTTAAAATATTTTAATATGATTTATTAATCATTTAAATTGGGCAATTATCTTTATTCAAATAAAGTCAAATATTGCTGTAAACCAATATAAATTTTATTCAAATAATTCTTTGATTCCATTTAAGTTAATTAAGTAACTTTTATTCCACTTGGGCAAATTCCAATTTATTATTTTCTCATCATTTAATTAATCATTTCTATTAGGGATTTTGTCTTTACTAAATATAGTTTGAATATGGTTTAATCCCATATGTTTTATTTGATTATTCTTTATACCTTTATTTTATTTGGATTTGGATTATTTTTATTCCATTTGCTTATGGATTTTAATTCAAGTTTGGAATTGTCTTCTAAATAATTTCTTAGGTTTTATTATTTATTTAGGCAATCTTTCTTTATTTAAATAAAATTGGATATTGTTTAATCCTTATGTTTTATTTAAATAATATTTTACTCCTTTTTATTATTCAATATTCTTTCATTTTATTTGTTTATGGATTTGGCCAAGATTTAATTTGGCTTTTAAATATTCCTTATTTATTTCTTTCTTTCTTTATCTTATAAAATCCATATCTTTTTATTTATAGATCCAAAATTGGTGATTCAAATTTGTATAATTTTATTTAATATTTGTTTATTATTTTAAATCCTTTTAGGATTATTTTTCTCACAATTTGGTATGGATTCTAGATAGGATCTTTTATTTAGCTTTGGAAATTATTTCCTTTTATCTTATTAAATTCATAAGTTTTTATCCATGGCTCCAAAATAAGTGAAATCAATTTCTATGGTTTTATAATATTTTTGTTTATCATTTTTGATCATCTATAAATGTTTTTTGATAGATTTTTATATGGATCAAATCCATAGTCTTAGGGAGATCTTTGAAATGATTTTCTTCCATTAGGGTTCTAGGGTTTTGGTTTATTTTCACAAGTTTAAATTTCAAGATACATTCATTGATGAATGCATTTCACTTGATTTGAAATTTGTTGGACTCCCTTTTATTCAAATTTTGTTCAAGAGGAGTTTTGATGTTTCCATTTAGAAACAAAAAGTTTCTTTTCACCCTAAATTTCAACAATTATTTATTTTGTTTATTTATTTTTCACATTTCAAAATTTGGAAAATTTTGGGATGTGACAATTATGATTGGGACCATTGCTACCAAGTTTGAGGTAACATAATCACCTTGTGGAATGCAAAGTTTTGTTTCATATAAGATTGTTTTGGTAACAAGACTTGATCAACCTTGTTAACAATGGGACTTTAATGAACAAAACAATGCTTTCACCGTGGTTATACTTGCTCACTTTTACTTTTTTCCTTCCTAGTCTTTGCCTTTTATCTCATTAGCTTTGTTTTTGCTAATTGTTTGCTTGTTAGAGTTTCTTAGAACTTCTGTAGTTTTGGTTTTTGTTTGCTTTTGCTTCTTCTAAAAAAAATCTTTTCTGTGAGAAAATCAATTTTCATAGCCTGAAAATTGGCAAAAAATAAAGTTTCCCGAAAAATCCCAATAAATTCATAATAATTTTTTCCTCGAAAAAAGGGGCAGAGGGACACCTAGAGTGGCCCAGGGGGACCCACCAGGCCAGCACACCCCTAGGTGGCGCGGTCAGCTCCCAGGTGGCGCCTGGATAGGGTGTGGCCCACCTATGGCCCTCCAAGATGCCTCCCCCCAGCCATCTTCTTTCTCTCTCCCGGAAAACACCGGAAAACTTTCTCAAGCTCGAGTTCCTGCTGTTCTTGCTCCCGATTTTCGATCTCGTTGCTCAGCCCATCTTTGCTGCTGATTTTTGGAGGGATTGCTCCTTGGTATGTGCCTCCTCCGCTTGTCCAATTAGATTTGTGATTGGTAGATTGCATCTTGAGTATTTTGCGGCTATAGGTGTCAGGTGGTGTGAGCTTGCATGCTCGTTCTATGTTTAGAGATTTCATTTTGATGCATGTTTATCCCTCTACCAAGTTCCTATAGTAGTTTCTTATCATTTACCAACTTGGAAATCACTTGGTTTGATGTTTGTCTAAAAATTTCACAAAAAGAGGTCATGGACAATCACACCTTTGGTGAAATATTTGAGAGTGATGCACCTAGGAGGGCAAGGCCTTCAAGATCATACTCGCAAGCTAGGCCCTCATAAAATGAGGATCTAATTACACCACGATTTGGCGAGGTCGGAGATGAGGGGGATGCGCACCCTTCGCCCTTTTCTTGTCCAAACTTTTTGCGGGCTGCTGGGATTCTCAATGATTTCCTAACTTTGGTTCAGAGGGTTGGACTAACGAGTTATATGCAGGATGAGAGTGTGTAGTATGCTACGCTCACTAAAACCTTTGTGGAGAGCTTCTCTTTTTCTAACAGCCTGTTCAAACCAGATGTGTCTTTCAAAATTTATGGCAAGCCTTACACCATGACATTGAAGAAATTTTATGAGATCCTCGGTCTTGGTACAGCTGGGTCGGTGAAGAAGATTCTAACTCAACCCACTGATTTGTTGGAGCTCTACCGCGCGATAACTAATGATGATGACCGTAGAGCCCAACGGGGAAAGATAAGAAATATTCAACTCCCAGCTATCAGGTACTTCGCTTATTATCTTGCCACCAGTGTTCTTGGTAGGGAGAACACTAGAAATATTTCCAACTATCATTTGGCCTTCTAGCTGCTGCTCTCAACAATGAAACCAGGTACAATCTTGGTTCTCTTATTGCTCGTCCCTTAGCTGGTAAGGGACCCATTTATGGGGGAATTATTGCTGAATGTGTTGTTGCTGCCTTAGAACTTGCCATGGATCCAAATGATACAGTTTTGGATACTTAGAGGCTTGATCTTGCTGCTATGAAAGCGCATCACTTTGTCACCGCTGGCTCTACTCTTGAGAGCCTGGTTTATAGAATGTTGTTTATTGATGGAGAAGAGAGAAAGATTCCTCTGCCCCAAACAAGTTTTTCCAGTATTTCCCAGGGACCTTTGTCGCGCTCCAAGGAGGAGATGGACGAGAAGATGCGCATTCTTGGCTTCCATAGACACTATCAAGGGGACGCGCCCTCTTATGACCCATCTATGCACTACATAGGGGAGTCCTCAAGATCTTACCAGGACACAGGGGCCTCCTCGTCATACTACGGAGGTGCACCTTCTTGGTCACCATGGAGTTGAGCCCCACTTAGGCCAAAATCCTAAAATTGGTGGGAGGTATACCGACATCACACTCATTTATATATCATGTTTTGTCAGTTCTTTGTATATCCATTGTTTCGCTTTCTTTTTGGTTTTTGTTTCTTCTTTCTCAAAACACAAAAATACCAAAAATATTTTTGTTGTTTATCTTGGTTTGTTTCTTTGCTTTTTAGATTTGGTTTGCCTTAAAGAAAAATCCAAAAATTATTTTCTTTGTTTGTTTTTGCTTTGTTTGTTTTCTTTGAAAAAAATCAAAAACTCCAAAAATATTTGTTGTTCTTCTTTGGTTTTGTGAGTTCTTTGCAGGGTGCAGCCATCCTCAGTGGAGTTTGGTTTCATGTTATTATTCAAGTCACACAAGTGAAGGGCAAGAATGAAGATTAAGACAACTTGAGGTGTGGTAAGAGGCTGGTAACAAACTCTATTTGTTTTCATATTTGAACATATACTCATCATGGTGAGAATGCTTAGTCTGTTCATGTAAGGTGTATGTTATTTATGGATGCTTAGTAGTTCTTGCTCTCTTATGATTAGCTCCAGTTGCTAATAGTTTGTAGCATGTTATATGAATGTTTGCTTGCATTGTTCTATTCATAACTTGGTATGATATTGTGGTATCCTCCTCTGAATGTTTCATGTGAATCGACTTGGCACATGTTCACGCATGCATATGACTAAAAAATAGTCAGTAAGCCTCGATGATTTATTTTGCCTCAGAGTTCTTGTATCACTTTCTTGCCATAATTAGTCCTGTTTTGTTGCAAGCATGATTATGACAGTTATTGCTCTCTCGTTTATCACTCCCTCTCTATTGCTATCCTTCACATGCACTGAGTATGAGCTATACTTGTGCATCCAACTCCCCAAAACCAATATTGCCAGCATTGTCCACCATACCCACCTACTAGCATCATTTGCTATTCAGTGCATATTCATTATGCCTCGTTTTATTCCAAATAAAATGTTTGACTATTTTGAGAAAGTTAGTTAGTAAAGCTCTCAAGAACTTGATGGAACACTTTATTCCTTGCACTTAATAATCCTGAACCATTGTGACTGTCCATGAAAGTTATATGCTTGCAAATTATAGGCTGGGAGTTCGCAGAACTGTGCTGCCACGGGGAACGCTTTCAACAATTATGGATATACATCCAGTTGATATCATGCTCTTTTGTTTGCGGATGTCGTCGGTGTGAAATAAAAGGGGAGCTTATGAGTTCATGGAGTCATATATATATGTGTTAGATAAACGCCTAGGTCGCTAGCCTAAGCCATTCCTAATCATGGTGGAAACTTGCAACATAACAATAATGAGCAATCTGTGAAGCATCCTCAATAAAAACCTATGCAAATATCAAATAAAAAGATTGCCGAGATGCTCATTGTCTGCTTGCCTTGTCATTTTGATTATGGGATAGATCCTATATCATGTGCAAGGGGTACCCCGTTGGCGGTTCTCAATGATACACATGTATTTACGATGACAAGAACTTACAGGTAACTAAAGTCGAGTAGCATGAGGAGCGGCCCTCGTACTCAAGGGACATGGGATTTCTAGTTTATGGTCTGACAAGCATATAACTCATATTGTACCTCACTTTCACCTTAACCATATAAACATGCCTATGATAGGGGAAATGGGAGCTCAAAGCTAATGAGTACCTTACTTTCAGCATTTGGAATCCTTCAAACCTTTCAAAACTTTTTCACTTCCTTGTTGAGTCACCACTTATTCTATGGGCACCTTGTTGAGAGCATAGTTGTCATTCTTGTGTTTGTCTCAAAACTTGGTTAATTATGTCATGACTTTGATGCTTGTATCTCTAATATCTTTACTTCTAGTCTTCACTTGAACTTCAGAGGTGCCTTGGCATTTATATTGTGCTCTACAAAAAAGGTAAGCGAGATACCACTATATCATACCTTATTATGAGCGTTTCTTATGTTTATGTTTCATGCTACTTATTATTATTGAGTTGGTTTCTCTTCATTGCTTGCAATGACTATTGAGTAGACTTAGTTGCATACTTCTTATTATGAATGGTTTAATTATCTACTCCTGTGCTAAGAATATATACATCATATGAAGCAAATGTGTTCATGAAAGTTCTTTTATCGCACTCAGTTTTAAACTGAATTCCTTGAGGACAAGCAATAAGATAAGCTTTGGGGGAGTTGATACGTCCAAAATATATCTACATTCCCGAACACTTTTGCTATTTTTCCTCCTCTAAACTTGTATGATTTGGATACAACTAACATGGACTGACGATATTTTCAGCAGAATTACCTTGGTGTCTAGTTTTTGTGCAAAAAATCAACTATCAGGAAAAATCCCGGAAAATATGCCAAAATTCCTATTTCACCAGAAGATCCACAGAGCTAGAGTACGAGAAGGAGTAGAGGCTTGAGGGGCCCCCACCCCCTGCCGCGCGGGTGGGCCCAGCTCGCTCCTAGGGGGGTGCGGCCACCTCAGGCACCCCCTCAGCCTCCCTCTTCTCCTATAAGATGCCTCTTGACCTAAAAACCGAGGGGGGTTCGACATTTTTCCAGAAAGAGTTCCATTGTGCCGCCATCATGAGAAGACGCGATTCGGAACTAGAAACTCCTTTCTGGCACCCTGTTGGGACGGGGAATTTGGGGAGGATCATCGCCATCGTCATCACCAACGCCTCTCCATCAACCATCCATGTTTCCCTCATCCATGAGTAAGTAATCCCCCGCTATAGACTATGGGGATGGTAGGGATTGGATGAGTTCTATCATGTAATCGAATAAGATTGTTAGGGCATGGTGCCTAGTATCTCTATTAGTGCTATTTGACTTTGTTGCAACTTGTTGTGCTTAATGCATGTCACTAGGGCCCGAGTGCCATGATCTCAGATCTGAACTTATTATTGAATCATTATGATAGTATTGTTTGTGATCTTATCTGCAAGCTGTGTACACATATCATTGTCCGGATCCAAAGGCCCCGAAGTGATAGAAATTTGAACAACCGGAGGGGATGGCTGTGATGTGAGGATCACATGTGTTCATGGAGTGTTAATGCTTTGCTCCGGTGCTCTATTAAAAGAAGCACCTTAATTGCCAGTAGTTCCCTTGAGGCCCCGCTGCAATGGGCTGTCAGGACAAAAGATGTTGTGCAAGTTCTCATTGCGAACACACATGACTATATATGGAGCACATGCCTATGATTGTTTAGTACTTGGATGATTATTCTTATTTATCTGCAATTTCCCTAGATCTTGAAGTTACATGTTTAGACTCGGGCATGCAATGCCCGACCATCCATACCTATGCCTACCGCACTCATATCCCACTGTTTGCTGCTACTGTTACTATTGCTCTTGTGCTGCTGCTACTGTTACTTTTCTGTTGCTACTACCAAACTGTTGCTACTAATAAACTTCTGTGAGCAAGAACTATTTCCAGGTGCAGCTGAATTGACAACTTGTTGTTAAGGCTTGCAAGTATTCTTTGGCTCCCCTTGTGTCGAATCAATAAATTGGGTAATACTACCCGCGAAGACTGTTGCGATCCCCTATACTTGTGGGTCATCAGCGTAGCGTCAGTTCATGAAGCTTGGCGATGTTTGGATGACTCCACGGGGTGGCAAAGTACACGACAATGTAGCCCTCCATCTTCCGGTCCCATTCGCGAAATCGTCATCGATCTTGTCTTCCTCGTGTGACTGCGGTGCTCCGCTGAACTCCTCCGACTCCAGCACAACTCCATCGTGGCGTTCCCGATGATGTACTGGGCGAGAAGGGAAAAAGAAGGGACGGGGTGAGGCGGTTCTTCGTGGGGAGAAGATCTAGAGGAAAAAGGGGCAAGGGGCGACAGAAAACGTACCCTACCTCGAGCTCCCGAGCTTCGGCGGCGGTGACAATGGAGGTCGAGAAACGATCTCGAAATAGGCAGCGGTTCGGCGCGGTTTTGGTTAGGGTTTTGAGGGGAAACGAGGAGGGAGTCTGTGGCTTTTATATGCTAGAGTCGTGGGGGAGGGGGAGCCGAAATCGGTTTGAATCGAGAGATATCCTCGCGTTGGTTTTGGTAGAGAAGGTCAAGTTAGTCCCGAACTCAACGGGGGAGGACGACGATGGTTGGGCCGAGGGGTCAGCGGCACGGGCGGCAGTGGTTGGGCCGGCCCAGCTGCTAGGTGGCGCGCGTTTGCTGGCTTGAACGGTAGATAGGACGCGGGCTAGCATGGCTGGCCTGTTTAGGTAAGGGTAGTTAGTTTTTTCTTTTATTTTTTCTGTTTGTTATAAACTTTATAACTTTTGCATATTTTGTCAAAATTCAATGAAACCAGTCTCTAAATTTTTGTAAAAATAAGGTCATTAGCATAGGATGATAATATAACCCTTTGGCATAGTTTTCATAAGGTTTGTTTTAGAAATCCCCCTTTTGTCTTTATATGACCATATGTAAAATCTAATTAAGATTTGGTGAGAAGTGTTTTGATGCAATTGTTATGTGATGCCATGATGCAAATAATATGATGCATGCTTCTAGTAACATCTTAATATATAAAATTCAGGATGTTACAAACTAACCCCCTTAAGAAGAATCTCGTCCTCGAGATTCAGTTGGCTAGAAAATAGGTGTGGGTGTTCCGTCTTCAAATCTTCATCACACTCCCACGTGGCTTCTTCCTCGTAATGGTGATTCCATTGAACTTTGCAAAATCTTATAGTCTTGGTATGAGTAAAGCTCTTGGATATTTCCAATATTTTGATCGTCTTTTCCTCATAGGTAAGATCGTTTCCAACTGAACATCATCCAGGGGAACTATATCTGTCAGCCGAGTTTTGGCCATTTCCGGGTGACAGTTCTTTAGTTGTGATACATGGAACACATCATGAACGGTTAGTCGCTCCGGTAACTCCAACTGATAAGCAACTTCTCCTCTTCGCGACAGAACTTTATAGGGTCCTATGAATCGTGGAGCCAACTTATATTGATTCCAAACCTCATAACTCCTCGTAGTTGTGAAACTCAGAGGTATGCACGGTCTCCTATATCATAAGTCACATACCTGCGCTTGGAATCAGCATAGCTCTTTTATCGAGATCGGGCTACTTGTAGCCTATCTCGAATTTGTCGTACCTTTTCCTCGGCATCCTTGATCAACTAATGTCCAAACAAACTATGTTCTCCAACTCCACTCCATAACAACAGAGTCCTACATTTCCTGCCGTATAGAACTTCAAACGGAGCCATCTTGATACTTGTTTGATAACTGTTTCTATAGGAGAACTCTTCATAAGGTAAGTTGTCATCCCAACTAGACCCATAGTCTAGTGTGCAAACTCTCAACATATCCTCTAGGATCTGGTTAACTCTTTCTATTTGGACATCCGTCTGCGGGTGGAAAGCCGTACTGAACTCTAGTAGAGTTCCGAGAGACTCATGTATCTGTCGCCAAAACTTTGAGGTGAACTGTGTACCTCTATCAGACACAATCCCCTTGGGAACACCATGAAGACTTACAATCCTTGACATATATATCTTGGCGAGCTTAGCACTCGTATATGTGCTCTTTACAGGAATAAAGTGGGCCACTTTGGTAAAGTGATCGACCACTACCCAGATGGAAACATATCCTGAACGAAACCGGGGTAATCCTGTGATAAATTACATGCCTACCTTGTCCCACTTCAGTCGGGTATAGGTAATGGTTGTATCAACCCTGCCGGTTTCTGATGCTCGGCCTTAACTCTGTTGCACACGTCACATAGAGAAATATACTCGGCAATTTCTCTTTTCAAATTGCTCCACCAGAATATATCCTTCACATCCATGTACATTTTTTTGTTACCAAGATGAATTGAGTATGGTGAATCGTGAGCCTCTTGAAGAATTAACTTCCTGATCAGGATCATTGGGAACGCACAAACGCTTCTCATACCAAATGGTTCCTTGTTCGTCCAAGTGAAAACCCTTTTCTTTCCCATCACTTATTTTGGCTCTTATTTCCTCCAACTCTTTGTCTCCCTTTTGTGCTTCTTTGATCCTGTCCTGAAGTGTAGGCACTATTTCCATAGATGCTAAGTTCCCTTCCAGAACTATTTCCACCCTGACATCTTTAAATTGCTTGCATAAATCCTTCGGGAGATTTCCTACGCTAAGTCCATTTACATAGACCTTATGACTTAAGGCATCAACTACTACATTTGCCTTTCTAGGGTGGTACGGCAAATCCAAGTCATAGTCATTAATGAGTTCAAGCCATCTCCTTTGCCTCATATTTAACTCTTTCTGGGTGAAGATGTATTTCAAGCTCTTGTGATCTGTGAACACATCGCAATTTTTGCCCATGAGGTAGTGTCTCCATACCTGGAGTGCATCCACACGGACGCAAGTTCTGAATCATGTGTGGGGTAGTTGTTTTCATGGTTATTAAGATGGCGAGAGGCATAATATACTACCTTACCATCTTGCATCAGTACACTACCAAGTCCTTGTCGAGAAGAATCACAATAGACTTGGAAATCCTTTTGGATATCAGGCAAACACAGAACTTGTGTCGTTACAAGGCGTTTCTTCAACTCCTCAAAACTTGTTTCACATGCCTCGGTCCACTGTAACTCTTCTCCTTTTTCAACAATTCGGTCATAGGTTTTTCTATCTTGGAAATTTTTTGAATGAACCTCCAGTAATATCCTGTGAGGCCCAAGAAACTCCTAATATCACCCACATTTTTAGGCGACTCCCATTCAATCTTAGAAGCTACCTTGCTAGGGTATACGGCAACTCCTTTTTCTAACACAACATGACCAAGGAATCTCACTTCATTTAACCAGAAATCACATTTGCTGAACTTGGCATACAACTTGTGTTCTGTTACCTTTTCTATAATTAGGCATAGATGCCTCTCACGTTCTTTCTCATCCTTGGAGTATATAAGTATATCATCAATGACTACCACGATAAACTTATCCAAATACTCCATGAACACCTTGTTCATCATTGTCATGAAATATGCCAGGGCATTGGTTAGACCAAACGACATCACGGTGTACTCATACAAACCATATCTTGTGGTGAAAGTTGTTTTGGGCACATCCTGTTCTCGAATGTTTAGCTGAAAGTAAACTGATCGCATATCGATTTTAGAGAACACACTTAATCCATTTAACTGATCAAAAAAATCATTGATGTTGGGTAGAGGGTACTTGTTCTTGATTGTCACTTCATGTAACGAGAGGTAATCCACGACTAGCCTCTTGGTTTTATCCTTCTTTTCCATGAATAAGACAGGTGCTCCCCAAGACGACGTGCTTGGTTGAATGAATACCTTGTCCAATTTCTCTCTAAGTTGTTTCTTGAGTTCCTTAAACTCATGCACATCCATCTTGTACGGTTTCTTGGCTATTGGTCCTCTGCCCGTCATCAAGTCAATAAGAAATTCAATGTCACGGTCGGGAGGCATCCCTGGTAATTCTTTCGGGAAGACATCTGGATACTCCTTTACAACACGTACATCCTCCAAGCTAACCTCCTTAAGAGAATTTACCATAATTTCCTTAAGTGAAAACGTTGAATTGATGTAGATTCTTTTCCCTTTTGGTGTTGTGAGTGTGACAGTCCTTTTGGCACAATCTATGACTCCCTCATATTCGGGAATCCAATTCATGCCCAAAATTATATCTAATCCTTCTGACTCCAGAACTACTAGACTTGTGGGAAAGAGTGTGTCCCAATCCATAATTCTAACCTTCGGCATCCAGAGTTTGCCACTATTTCTCCTCCAGGAGAACTTACCCTCAGTGGAGAACTTATAGTCTTCGTAGGTATCTTGCCTCTATCCACAAATACCCTTGATATGAATGTATGCGATGCACCAGTATTGAAAAGGGCAACTGCGGGAACAGAATTGAGCTTGAACTTAGCAATCATGGAGTCCGGTGCGTCACAAGAGTCCTCCACGGAGACATGATTCACTGTGGCTTTGACAAACGGATTTGGCATCTTTCCATTCCCATTACCATGGTTGTGTCCATTTCCATTCCCATTGCCATTTCCACCCTTCACCTTCTCGGGGAAAGTAGTTGCGTAGTGCACTATCTTGTTGCACTTGAAGCATATCACCTCACTGAGATCCCTTCCATTGCTGCCATTTCCATTGAGGTTCTTATGACCATTGTGTTTGTGACTGCCATGGTGATGACTGTTATGGTTGTGACCATTACTGTTGTGAGGTGGTAGTGATAAAGTGCGCTGCTTCTGGTATGGAACAGAGTGCTTGTGAGGATTAGACTTCCTCTTGCGGTTTTATATGCTCTTCCGCTTGGATTCAACCACAATATCCATGTCCAGGAGTTCCTGAAAGTTGTCAAATTTCTAAGCCACAAGATAAATAAATATCTCATCATTGAGCCCTCTTAAGTACTCCTCCTGCCTCTTGGCATTAGTGGAAACATCATCGGGTGCATAACGGGCTAGCTTGTTGAAAAGCTCCCCATACTCAGTGACAAAACAATGCAGCTGGTGTAAGTCGCGAAACTCGGGCCTTTTTAGAGTCATGACACCAGCCTCCATATGGTGAGTGCAGCAAGCTGTCTCGAACTGGTAACAAATAATAGCATTAATATTCGGGTGGGTGTCTTTGTAGTTGTCCCACCATTCTACATAATGCCTTTCGAGTTGGGGAGTGGCATAATGCACCCTATCAGCTCCAGCAGCTTGGACAATATCTAGCTTCTTGTTGATTATGCGGAGCGAGTCATCCGCAACAATTGCTTCAGTGCTGCTAGTGAAGATAGAAGGGTTCAATCTCAAAAACCGAGTAAAGCGATCCTATTGGGGTGGCGGTGGGGGTGGCAGAGGTGGCACATTGTTGTTGTTATTGTTGTTGTTTTGCATATTCTGAGTGAGAAGTTGGATCAGCTGATTCTGAGAGGCCAAGAGCTATGCAATCTCTGGAGGGAGATTGTTGTTCGCACGTATTGGCGGCATCTGTGGGGTTGGGAAACAAGTTAAGAGATAGATATAAAAAGTAAAGTAATAAACTGCTACCCTTATGAAAAACACACAAAATCACGAAAGGCATAAATAGCACAAGGTATAACACATAAATCATCCAAGTTTAACTAAACCAAACATGTCTTGGTATTTCTTACAATCATGAATAACGTTTAACTATAAAAACTTAAAGGTGGTCCAACTAACTACTCTACTCTTCCACGTCTTCCACTTCCTCATCCTCGAACGAGTAGCCCTCCTTCTCTAGAGTTAGCTTGTATAACTCCATCTCCTTTGTTGCATCTTAAACTTCTCTTGTAGGTCCTTCTTCACTTCTTGCAGTTCCTTGGTAGTGGCTTCTAGCTCCTCTTGAAGTCCCTTCTTCTCGACCTGTAACTCCTCCACTAGGGTCGACTCCTTAGTGGCTTCAAGTTGCTTTTCCAAGCTCCTCTTGGAGGCACGCAGACCATTGATTATCCCACAAAGGCCCTCGGTCTCCACATCATTTCTCTTGAGTTCTTGCTTGAGTTCCCTAATCTTCTTGTTCTTTTCTATCACCCTCTTCTCTTGGCTAGCGAACTTCTTCTCTTGGTCCTTGAAATTTTCCTCTTGAATCTCCATCGCCTCCTCTTGCTACTTGATCATCGCTTCCTTCTCCTTGATTAATGCGCAAAACTCATCATTCCTTCGCATCTTGAGGGAGCTACCCTTTTCAAGGACATGGATGTGACACTCTAAGTCTTGGTATTACATACTTTGGTGCTTGGTTGTAGCCCTTTCTTCAAAGCTCAATCCATTGGAACGCCTTCCTCATCACGCCTTCTAAAAATCGTGTCGTAGTGACCTTGAAGATCTTCCTGATGGCGCCCACACAGGCGTCCAATAATCTTTTGCAAGCAGATGCTAAGTGCCTTCACCTTTGAGTCGCTGATGGTCTGAATTTCTATGTCCTCCGTCAGGTGCTCGCCCTCATCTCGTCCTGGTTGGATGACCTTGACTCCCCAGTAGCCGTCCTTGTGGAGTTTCTTCATTGGGTTTCCCTTGATTCATGGCAGTGGAAGTCCCAAATGCGAGACAAGGTCGATAAGGCATCCTCCAAATTGAAGGGACTCGATGTCCTCGATGGTGTCATAGAAGAAGCTTGTCATCTTTCTGTTAGAAGAATGAAGAGTAGATACGTCAATAAGTAGGGAAATGCAGTTACTAGAAGTGCATAAATAACGTAGAAGAAAAAAGAAAGTAAAGGCACACAAAGTTTAAAGGTGGTTTCCAATGCTAGGGTTCACGTCCTACAGGCAAGGTTGTGCTCTGATACCAGTCTTGTTCGGGTTCACGTCCTAAAGGTGGTTTCCAATGCTATCTCAAATAAACAAAGGGACCATAAATAAACTTGAGTCCATCAATGCCCCAGTCTTGTTGACTGTAGACTGGCGGTCCCTATGCACCTTTCAATCTTTGGATTCTGCACATAAAACGTGCATCCAATAAGTTGGGTCAATTCTTTGAATGTATTGGAAAATTACACCAAGAAAAGAGTAAGACTAACACTACATGCAAGGCTAGTTTAGGCTTTGGGGTTTGTTTGCACAAAACTAATTTTCTCAAAGTATGGAGAAAAGAGAGAGTACCCTACTTTGTAAACATTTGCTTAAGTAATATAGGGTCGAATGGAACACGAGGATATTACTCACCAAGTGTCCAAATAACATAACACTTGGATATTACTCACCAAGTCCCCAAAATCCCACCCATTGGCGATATTACTCATGCCATGGGGTTTCAGAAAAACTTGAAGTTTTGAAAGAGAGAGGAGGATCCTTTAGAGGCTCCATCCTTTAGATGCTCAAGTTTTCTTTTCCGTGAACTCGGCTGATCGATTTTAATACTCTCGAGAGTTTGTGCACTTTACCCACAATACATGATCAAGTCCTTTTACAGATGAGACCATGGAGAGGCTTTCCCTAAGTACTAGGCCAAGATAGAGCCCATATGTATTGTGGTTGCACTGGAAGCTTCTGAATTCTGAAACATGGCAGACTTCTTTGATTCATGGGAAGCCGTCCTCCACCAAATTCCACTCATTGACCCGACAACCATTTCGCCCAGAAGAAAACTTAGTTTTATTTTGAAGTGGATTTGAGAAGAAAAGATCGCTCAAGTGAGCCTTTATACTTAGAAAATTTCTTGTTTTTCGAAGCCCCCCAATGGTACTTTATATATATAGCATAGCAAACAACCCTTAGCAAAATCAGGGGTAACCTATTAGGAGGGAAAAATCCTAAGTATAGAGCTACTTAGGGCATAATACAAAAATCATCTCACTTGCAAAATAATACTAAGGAAAATTCTACCAGAACATCCTACACATGCACACTACAGAATTTGTAGATCAAAACATGCATATAAAAAATGGGTAAAAAATATGAGCAAGTGGTGTAACTTTCCTTGACCCGAGCAGCAATTTACACAACAATAATCCTTGGCACACTCCAAAAAATCTAACGAAGCACAAACATAGATCTAATCACAACTTGCACAAAAACAATGCCATAGAGGTGGATGCATGCAAGATGGAAATATGCAAGGATGACAATTATTTTGGCCAATATTTTATTTTAGGTGTTGTTTTAGGTTAGGTTTGTCATAGGTAACAATTTCCCATAGGTTTCAATTATTTTGGATTATTAAAACCCTATATATGCCCATACAGGAATCTATCCTTCGACGAAGCCACGAATTAGATCTGAAACTCCTAAGTAAGATATTCCAACTCTAAACAGTAGATCTCGTTAATACGAAGCAAAAGCGACAATAATTAACTAAAACAGAGTTGCGGATAATTAAATATGGATTAAATACTCCAATCTAGTGTTTAAATCTACAAAAATATTACTACAGTAAACTTGCAATTTTATTTCAGATCTGTGTTCTATGAAATTTTAGCAATCCAAGGGTATATTATTTGCAATTTTTGGCCAAGTATTTAATTTACTATGAATTTTGCAAGTTTATAGTATTTTCTGCCTATTTAATATTTTCCAGTCAACAAGACCGACAAGTGGAAGCGCGAATTGGTCCAACTAGACGACGCGGTGCTGATGCGGTGCTGACGCGGCGCGCTAACGCGGGGGTTCCTCACAACACAATCTGATAGGGCGATACCCCTTTGCTGCTTAGATATAATCTATACCATTGCCCGTAGATCTAACGACAGGGAACTGAAGGAACTAACCTGGCGGTGGTGGTGGCTCGACGACAACAACAAACAGCGGCGACACGCAATTGATGAAGCTTGGCGATGTTCCGATGACTCCCCGGGGCGGCGAAGTACACGACTATGTAGCCCTCCTTCTTCCGGTCCGCGAGATCGGCGTCGATCTTCGCTTCCTCGCGTGACTGCGGTGCTTCGCTGAACTCCTCCGACTCCGGAAGAACTCTGGCGTGGCATTCCTGGTGATGTATTGCCTAAGAAGGGAAAAAGAAGAGACATGGTGAGGTGGTGATTCGCGAGGAGAAGTTCTAGAGGAAAAATGGGCAAGGGGCGACGGAAATCGAACCCTACCTCGAGCTCCCGAGCTTCGACGGGAATGGAGGTCGAGAAACAATCTCAAAATTGGCGGGGGTTTGGCGTGGTTTTGGTTAGGGTTTTGGGGGGAAACGAGGAGGGGGTATGTGGCTTTTATCTACTAAAGTCGTGGGGGAGGGGGCAACCGAAATCGGTTTGAATCGAGAGATATCCTCGCGTCAATTTTGTTAGAGTAGATCGAGTTCGTCCCGAACTCTACGGGGGAGGATGACGGTGGTGGGGCCGGGCGGTCAGCGGCTGAGGGTGCTGGCTGGCTGTTTCGGGCAACAGTAGTTGGGCCGGCCCAGCTGCTAGGTGGCGCGCGCTTGCTGGCTTGTGCGGTAGATAGGACGCGGGCTAGCAAGGCTGGCCCGTTTAGGTTAGGGTAGTTAATTTTTTTATTTTTTATTTTCTATTTATTATATGTCACATCCCAAAAATTTCCAAATTTTGTAATGTGAAAAATAAATAAACAAAATAAATAATTGTTGAAATTTAGGGTGAAAAGAAAATTTTTGTTTCTAAATGGAAACTTAAAATCCCATCTTGAACAAACTTTGGTTAATGTTTGAATCCAACTAAAATCAAATCAAGTGGAATGCATTCTTCATAAATGTATTTTGGAAATTTAAACACTTGGAATGTAAACCCAAACCCTAAATTTCATATGGAAGAAAAACATTTCCAAGTTATCTCTAAGCCCATGGATTTGATCCATATAAAATTTTTGTCAACAAACATTTATAAATGATCAAGAATGACAAATAGAAATATTATAAAACCATATGAATTGGTTTCACTTAATTTGGAGCCATAAATAAAATCTTATGAATTTAATAAGATAAGGGAATTGAATTTCCGCTAATAAAACACTTATCTAAATCCATACCAAATGGTGAGCAAATAATCCTAAAGACATTTAAAAGGATAAATAAATATTAAATAAGATTTTACAAATTGGAATCACCAAGTTTGGATCTATACATAAAAAGATATGGATTATATAAGATAAAGAAAGTAATATTAAATAAGGAATATTTAAAGAACAAATTAAATCTTGGCCTAATCCATAAGAAAATTGAATAAATATAATCCAAATCCAAATAAAATTAAAGGATAAAGAATTTTCAAATAAAATGGCATTAACCAAATTCTATTTCTATTTGAATAAAGACAAATCCCTATTAGAAATGATTAATTAAATCATGGGAAAATAATATTTGGAATTCACCCAAGTGGAATAAAAGTTATATAAATAACTTAAATGGGATCAAGGAAATCAAATTAAATTTATGGAATTAAAACACACATTTAATTCCATTGGAATAAAAACAAATACCAAATTCAAATGATTTATAAATCGTATTAAAAATATTCCAACTAATTCAAAGTGAAGTATTTTACACCCTATTTAATAAATAAACCTACTGAATAGGTTTGGTAAATTTTTGGATTTCAAATAAAGTTTTAAAACACATTGAAACCTATTTGAATTAAAGACAAATGTCTATTTAGAAAATAAATAAAAAACCCTAAAAAGAATAAATGAATTATTCTAAATTTGACTTTAGAATGTATTATTAATCAGTATTTGAATACACACAAAGTTTGGTTGAAGTTTGAAATCAAATGGTTGTTTGAAAATATTAAACAAAATCAAAACAGAAAAAGAAAAATGAAACAGCACAAAAAAAATGGAAAGGGTTCGGCCCAGCCCAACTAAACTATCTGGCCCAGCATCAGCCCATCCCTCTAACCCCGCAGTGAATCGTTTTTCACTCAAATAGTCGCCCACACAGACGCTGACTACCAGGCCCCACTCTCTTCTCTCTCTCTCTCCTCTCTCTCTCTCTCTCTCTCTCTCTCTCTCTCTCTCTCTTCCTCTCTCTCTCTCTCTCTCTCTCTCTCTCCTCTCTCTCTCTCTCTCTCTCTCTCTCTCTCTCTCTCTCTCTCTCTCTCTCTCTCTCTCTCTCTCTCTCTCTCTCTCTCTCTCTCTCTCTCTCTCTCTCTCTCTCTCTCTCTCTCTCTCGTTGTCAACCAGACCCCACTGGTCAGGTCGTCTTCTTCACCCGCCGCTGACCCCGCCTGGCCGTTTGTGCCGTTGAAGTGCTCGAGTTAATTCGCATTAATGCTGCAGTGAATCCACCCTGCGACCGTGCCCTCTTAACCGCCTCTCCCTCCTCTCCGTTTCCCCCCAGATACCATCCCTTCTCTGCCACCGGGTTGTCCCCATTTCGAGCTCGCGCCCTCACTGCTCCGACGAACCTCTGCTCCAATTCCGGCCACACCCTACCCCCTCGACCACACAAGCGTGTTCCCCAGACCCCTGCACACCTCCCAGTACTCTCAACTCGCTCGTGCGTGCCCCCTATCGTCGGCAATTACCTCGACTGAACGCGCCACCGTCTGCTCCAACTCCGGCGAACCCTATAGGTAGTTTCTGACCGCGCCTCCTCTTCTCTTTGATGCTCTGATACTCCCCACTCTTTTGTGCATCTAACCATGCCGTTTGCTTGCTCTCTCGTGCTCCGTAGCGTCGCCCCCGACGACGACAGACCGCACCCGTCGCCAGGAGCAACTCTGGCGAGAGATTGCCGACCTTTCCTTGCGCCTCTGCCCTGTGACAACCACGTTGAGCACCAGTACGTCGTGGCGATTCTGGTGAGCTACTCCTCTACCCCCTTGCTTCCTATTTCGCCAGCTCCGCCGCCGTCTGACCGTGCCGCCGCCAGCCACCGTCACTCGCGCCGCCAGTTCCTGACCAGCTGCTGTGCATCGTTGGATCTTGATCCTATGGCGTAGATAGAGTCACTTAAACGAAGGGTACGATCTCATCTGCACCGTTCAGTCTCACTTAGATCCAGTGCACCAGACTGCACGATCCACGCGAAACGGTATGAGCGAATAGAAACCCGACGCGTGGCCTGTGTGTTGTTTTAAAAACAGAATTTGATCTATTGGATTTGTAAACTTGCAAAATTCATAACTTTCAATCCACACGTCCAAATTTTGAAAATTTTATATCAATGGAATCAGCAAGACAAGTACTTTCCAACCATGCACTTTGTTTAGTAAATTTCTTCTGTTAAAAAGGTTGTTTTACAGAAACTTGTGTAGGCATAATTTGAATATAAAATTCATTCTAAAATTATTTTTGTGGTAAAACCTTTGGCAAATGGATTGTTTTGAACCTACTGACCATAGAAACCAACTTGTGGATTCAAAAACATATTTTGTGAAGCAAAAGAATAAATCTTTGAATTAAAACATTTCTAGTAAAATAAAAATGTTGTTTATATGTTAAAAATACTTTTTGGAGAAAATCTTTGGGGAATGATTTGGATTAAACTCTCTGACCCAAACACAAAGTTTTATGATTTAAAAATATATTTTGAGAACCCTATAAAGATTATTACTTTGCTAAAGGCATTTTCAACCACATAAAATATTGATTTGAAAATGGTTTATAGGTAAAATCTTTTGCAAATGGTTTTGCCACTTTATAAAATGACCAATAAGTGTTTTAGAATGTTTATAACCTATTAGAAACCACTTTTTTAAATAAAACAATCCTTGGTATGCTTGCATGCTTTGTTTTGTTTCTATTATTTTATGTGATGTTGCTTGAATGGTAGATTGAAATATTCCTTGCTTGATTGAATTG
Organism: Avena sativa; assembly: GCA_916181665.1. Classification (NCBI taxonomy): domain Eukaryota; kingdom Viridiplantae; phylum Streptophyta; class Magnoliopsida; order Poales; family Poaceae; genus Avena; species Avena sativa. Next base: position 343,628,546 of record OV702285.1, on the reverse strand, counting down.
TAGTGATTTGAAGAATGTGAGTATTGAAAGATCAAGGAGTGAAATTATATTCTCTACCAAAAAGGCAAGTGATGCTTCATACTTTTGTCCCATTATTTTCACTATGCATTTGTTATATTTCTAAGTAGGACTTGCATGGAATTTTTGCTAAGTATAAACTATGCCATGGGAAATCCTAGTAGATGAAACCTTAGTAGAAATTTCCTAAGTTAAGATTCCTACTACTATCATGCTTATCTTAGCTAGTAGAAAACAAGGGTGGATTATATTCATGCTATGGAATATTTCTAAGTCAAGGACTTGTGTTTTGTTTAATAAAACAACTAAGTGAATGAAACACCTGGGTGGAATGGAAGGAATGGTTTGTGTTGAGTGGTTATACAAGGCCCATTTCTATGGTTTACCTTGTGTATCTCACTTGTGGATGGCCACCCAGGAACAAAGAGATTTGAGATGTCAAATGTTGAGAAGCTTCAAGTGCAGCCACTTGGCATTATCGGCTCTGCCTGGATCATATTGGTTGCAATAACTTAGCCAAATGGACAGTTGGTGGTAGGGGATGATAGGTTGGAATGCGTCCATTATGGTCTAAGGGAAGTATTCTAAAAGATCTTGTCTTGGTGAAACCAAGTCTTGTGGGGAAAGTGCACCACCTCTGCAGAGTGAAAAATCTAAGTACTTAGCCATGTCCCTGGTAAAGGACAATTTGAGCATCAAGAAATGGAAGCTATGAAGAATCTCCTCATCCCAATTTCTAAGTTAAAAACTTGTGGTTGAACAAGGGTTGAAGGATCACCAATTTCTATTGGGAGATGCCTTGGGTGATTTTGTCAAGCAAAAACTTAGTGTTTTCAAATGATAAGGAAAATCTATTTTGAGCAAAGCAAGCCTAAGCTCCACTTAGCCAAATGCATATAGATGATAGATTCCACTATACTACCATAGTATCACTTGCCAATACAATTCAAATGTATTGACCCTTGTGGCTGTAACTTATTATGTTGCAGGTTTGTTTGATGTTAGTGAAGTTTATTGATTAGGATTACAAGTCTACAACCAACATGACTGCCTGTGGCACTTTGAAGATGAAGAACCCCATGCTATTGTTATATTTTGCTGCTTTGTAATGAGATAGCCAAATGAGCTATGTAAGATGTAATAAATTATTTTATTCCTGGTTATAAAGTTGTATTATGACCTTTGTTTCTTGATATTACATCTTAACTGTGGATGCTAGCTATTGATCCAGGGACTAGCATTGTAAACACAGAGATCTCTACCTTATTAAAGGTTGGGACCTCTACATTATAACCTTTATAACTTTGCATATTTAGTCTGAATTCAATGAAACCAGTTTCTAAATTTTTGTAAAAATAAGGTGATTAGCATAGGATAATAATATAACACTTTTTCATAGGATAATAATATATGGAAAATCTAATTAAGATTTGGTGATAAGGGTTGATGAAATTGTTATGTGATGCCATGATGCATGCTTCTAGTAACATCTTAATATATAAAATTCGGGATGTTACAGATAGATTAGCTTAATCATGAAAGTTGTCATGATAAGGATGAATAGAAGATGTAGGTAAAATGTTTACTACCCTAAAAGATTACTAAACAATAATTTTTGAAAGAACACCAAACATTTGATGATGGTGATCTACTTCATAGTGCAAGTCCAAAGATATTAGTATTTTACTATACACTCTTTGGACTATGTCTCATGTATATGGTGCCACTGTTGATGTTGATAGATTCTTTTAAAAGGGGGGAAATGGAGTGCTGAAACAGAATCTAAGAAATATTTGGCAGAAAAATAAAAGACTGGAAATGTCCAGTTTAGGTATATTGATGATATATATGTTATAGCTGTATTCTTTGCTTGTTAACAATGTGGTTCTTGGGTATTGGATACCGAATTGGTTGGTGTGAAATATCATACAGGACAATACAATTCATGAACTGCAATGGCCTAAGTAACCAGCAAGAGAATATGTATGTGATGATGTTCATCGAAAACAAACAAAGTGTTGTTGTTTTTCTCGCTTACATCAAATCTTGCCTTCAAGATTTATTATTTTTCAGCTGGTATGAGAACAAAAGGTTGTTCAAATAATTGCCGTATTTCATATAAGATGGATGATTTATAAGTCTAGTTGGAGAAATCACGTCCATAAAACTAATGCTAAAAATTTCACAAGACAAATGATTGAAAGATCACTTACAAAGTGACATCACTGTTTAAATTATATTGGAAAGAAAACCTGTACAAACTCCATTTTTATGGAATTTTGGAGTCTTTTGATTTTGATCAAATGACACTTGTGATATTTTCCTAGAGATAATTGAAATTTCGTTCAAAGGCCAAAGTAAAATGAATGAATAAATTATTGGAATTTATACATATTGATGTATGTAGTCCATTATATGTAGTCGTGAGCGATAGATTTCAACTTCATATGCTTTCTCCAAAAATTTGAGTGAATATTCACATAACGAGGAAGAAGTGTGAAATATTTGAAAATGTTCAAAGAATTTCAAGATGAAGTGGAAAATCATTGTAACAAGAAAATAAATAATTTATGATTTTATCATAAACTAAGATATTTGAGTTACAAGTTTAGCAAAACACCTAAAGATTTGCATTTCCTGAAACACCATAGGAATATGGAGTATTCGAGGTATTTAATAAAACCTTGTTTGACATGGTAAGATCAAAGGTTTCATTTAAAAACTGCCATTATATTTTAAAGATTAAAGCTTTAGAGACAACCACTTTTACACTAAAAAGAGCTCCATCGTGATCTGTTGAAATGACACAATATAAGTTATGGCCTGGGATAAAACCCAAGTTGTCCTTTCTTAAAAATTTTATGCTATACATAAGATGTTTACAACCAAAATCGGATGAGCATGTCTTTGTAGTTTATTTCAAATAACCATTGGGTATTCCTCCATAACATTGAAGTAAAAAGTGTTTGTCGCTTAGAACATAAAGTTTCTGGAGAAGGATTTTTTTGTGAAAAATTAAGTGGGAGGACAATAAAATTTTGATAAGGTTATTGAATCTTAGCTATATGTGGTGACTTGCATAGCACCGGAAAATGTTCCAGAGGCAACCACAATGCTCATGCCTCACGTGCCTCAAAGGTTGTGGTCACATAGGTCTAAGTTTCTATTGAACCAATTAGGTCGGGTAAACAATCAAATACTGAGATTTCAGAGTAAATAATTATTTTTTACAATAATGAACTGACTACATGCAAAGAAGCAATGATGGCCTCTGACTCCATCAAATGGCTTGAAGCCATAAAATCACTTTTAGTTACATACACAAGAAATCAATTCTTTGAACTTGGAAGACCCTCCGGAAAGGCATGAAGCCAATTGGTCATACTTGGATCTATAAATAAATAGACATGGATGTTTCACATCTATGAAATAGTCGATATGTCGGTAAATATTTTACGACAATGTTCAAGGAGTTGACTATGACAAGATTTGATCTTTCATAGCGATATTTAGTCTGGACGGATTAATATGGCAAACACTACATATAATTTTGGTATATGGTAGTTTAACAAACAAACCAAAGTTCTTATAATAGAATGGTTACATAGGACATGTACATGACATAGTCCAAAGGGTTTTGTTAATTCAAATGATGCTAAAAGATCATGCAAACTTCAATGGTTGAAGTAAGAATTGTGCAGTTGGAATCTTCACCGTGATGAAACTATTAAAAGTTTTCAATTCATCGGAGACGATGAAGATGATTGTGACATGGATACCCCACATGGGTACATGACATTGGTATAGCTGGTCCAGCCCAAGGAAGGCCCACGTCAGGACGCGCAGCCCATGAAGACTTCGGGTGGCCCAAGCCCATGGCGTTTTCGACTCCTTGGAGAACAAGTCTAGAATAGATAGAATTTCAAAGGGTACCAACCCTAATTTTTAACCGACTCGACCTAACCGGGACCTGCCTATCTATATAAAGTCCAGGAGGGTACGACGAGAAGGATCTCTCAAATAGCCTCATACACACCTCATGCCAGATTGCATCTACGCACCCCTGTAACCTTCGGTTCCGTTGTAATCAAGATCAGACAAGTAGGAGTAGGGTTTTTCATCCGGGGGCCTGAACCTGGGTAAATCTCGTGTCCCTGTGTCGCTTGTTTGTTAGCTGTTCCGTGACTTCTAGCATCCCCATCTTCTCCAAAACCTAAGGCCATAACAATGGGCATTGACGAGATCGAACATCGTCAATTGGCGCCGTCTGTGGGAAACGGGGAAGCTGATCGTGCGGTCGTGACGGTTCCGGACAGATCTACAACTCATTATCAACGGAGATTCACCTCCTCTCGGAGCCTTCGACTTCACCACTCACTCGCCAGCCACCCTGAAGGATATTGAGTCCGTCGGCGATGGGCTCGAGATGCTGTTTGGGAGCTTCTGCTTCCAGGCGGGGCAGACTGGCACCCTCCGCCTCCCAGAGTGGGTGCCACCACCATCCATCATGCCCGCTTCATGGGTCCCACCCATCGGTGTGTTACACGCATCGACGCTGACAGACGACTTGGATGAAAGCAGCAGCTGCAACTCAGATCTGTGCGGGCCCCTTCGAATGAAGGAATCTACGGTTCCGGATCCAAAAGCTGCGGTAGCAGCGACCCACTCTATGGATGCTACCTATGCGTTGTCATCATAAACAACATAACATACCCACCACTGGGTTCGAGTGCGCAGCAAACATCCAATACCCTCCCAACCCACAAACTGGGAACAAAGGAAACAGGGGGATCCTCCTAATATGGCCAACGAAGGAGATTCTCACGCCTACAACCGGATGAACCTCAACGAGGAAGGATGGCACCAAGCACGCCAGGCTGTGACAGGCAACATAATCCTACCTATGAATGCCTCCCGAGATCTACTGGTGGCCTACCAACTCCTCCTCATCAATGATCACAACGGGTAGGTGAAGCTGATGGAGGAGCTCGAAAAGCGTAAGAAGGCAGCTACGGAATCCAGCACGCGGCAAGCTGCGCTCTATGCCGCTGACGGTTCCACTTTGCATGGAAACAACACCAACAAGTACCGCTCCCGCACGGAGCGCATGGACCCCGCCGTGCGATGAGAGGTCACTAGGTCCCTCAAAACGTCCTTCATGACGATGGACTCGCCTAGCAATGTCATGACGAAAACGACGCAGGCTGTGATCATGGCGGCCACTACCTATCTCGTGTCCCATCCACCTCCGGTGGGCGACCTGAAGAGCGCCATGCACAAGTCCACGCTAGAAGGCCTCGGACTCGTCGGAGCTATGCTCCACCATGATGCTCCTACGGAGCCGAAGAAAAAAGCTGCGGTCAAGTTCACCCGGAGCCCTACAACCTCATTCGAGGAAGACGAGCACGACCTTCCCCGGCGCCGCAAGATCCCACGGCACCGCAGCAGCAACTACGGCGCTCGCAACGAGATCACCCAATGCAAGATCTACAAGGCACATGCCAAATGCGCGTGCTTAACTGAGTTCGAAGAAGAAGACGACGGAGAGCTGTGCGGAGCCAGATGCTTCAGAAGATCCGTTCGGCGAACATGGATGCCGAAAAATTTCAATCTCCCTTTGGACAACCCGAAGTTCGATGGCACGCAAGAGCCAAAGGCCTGGCTCGATGATCACATGTCATTGGTCAAACTACGTGGCGGAAACAACAACACTGCCTTACAATGCCTTCAGCTGCAGCTAACAGGCGCGGCCAGGGTCTAGCTCAGCAGCCTATCCTCTGGCTCCGTCAGAAGCTGGGACGAGCTGGCGTACAACTTCATCCGCAACTTCAAGGGAACCAACAAGAGGCCAGCATCAAAATCGAAGATCTATGGGCCTGCACCCAACGTTCCAATGAGTCCATCCACTCATACATACTTCGCTGGTCCCACATCAAGAACTCCGCCGCGCATATCTCCGAGGAAAGAGCAATCAACGACTTTAAGGATGGTGTCAGGTGCCTGGATTTCAAGGAGAAACTTGGGAACGTCAAGCCCAAGACACTCGACCACCTCATGTACATCGCGAAACGATGGGCAGATGGTGAAGATTCCGTCAACCGAGCGCATTCGGATGAGGAAGATGACTATGGCCGTAGGAGCGAGCAACGTAGCAAGAGAAGATCACGCATCTATGACGATCGCAACAGATTCGACATCGTTGCGGCTGGATACACCGATCAACGTGATGACGGCAACCGCAACAACGGATACCACGGAAACAACTACCGCGACGGAGGGCGACCCACGCAAACATGGCAATGTTGCAACCGCGACAACGAGCCTTCAGCATATGAAAAGCTGTCTAGTCCCTGCACCATCCACTTCTACATCGACAAATAAGATGGTAAGAAGAAGGCCATCCACATGCTCAAGGACTGCCAAGAATTCCAGAAGCTCAGCGAGGCCTTCACCAAAATGCGGCGCCGGACCGTGAACCCAAGATTCGGGTCTGCACCCGCACCAGGCGACATCGCCCACAAAGCTCCTCCACCACCACCCGTCAGACCATCGCAGCCGCCGGTCGCACCAGCACCAAATAACGGTGCAGGAGGGTACCCGCCACCAAAAGGGTCCCGGATGATCCAGAAGGGGCGCCCAACCAACAGAGTGCAGAAGAAGATCACCGGCCAAGTCAGCCTGGCCGTGACCTCTCCACCAGTCATACCTAAGTACCTTAGCGGCTCTGAGTCCTGCATCACGTTCGATTGTTCGGATCACCCATGCCAGATCCCTGGCCCAGGTCATGCTGGTCTGGTGCTCGAGGCCCAGATCGGGGGATTCGATATGAGCCGTGTCTACATGGACGACGGCAGCGACATCAATCTGATGTTCGCTAGCACACTCGCAGCAATGCGGATCCCGCTGTGCAGCCTAGAGCAATCGGACACGACGTTCCACGGCATACTCCTAGGGAAGGGCATATACCCCCTTGGCAAGATATGTCTCGACGCCATCTTTGGCCAACTCGAAAACTTCAGGCGCAAGCGGCTAGAGTTCAAAGTGGTGGACTGGCCAACACAGTACCACGCCATCCTCGGGCGCGTGGCATTCACAAGATTCCTGGCAGTACCAAACTACGCGTAAATGCTACTAAAGATGCCACGACCTAGGGGCATCATCACCATCCAAGGAAGCTTCACCAGGTCCGATCACTACGACAGAGACTTCAACATAATCTCCTAGTCATTTAGCATGCAGGAGTTGCTCACGAGGCTTAGAGAGGTGACGAACAATGGGGCACCCTCAGTCAGTAGGAAAAACACACCCGATATGTCGTTCGACTCCACGGTCAACACGAAGAAGGTGCAGTTCCACCCCACCGACGCCTCCAAGACGGCGTTGATCGCCAACGACCTCAGTCCCACATAGGAAAGCGCGCTCGTCAAATTCCTCCGTGAGCGCTGGGAAATTTTTGCCTGGTGTCCCACAGACATGCCAGGAGTTCCCAAGGAATTCGCCAAGCATGCACTCAATGTGTTTCTGGATGCGAAGCTAGTCAAACAGTCGATCTGACGACTGTCCGAACCAAGAGCCGAAGCCGTTGGAATCGAAGTCAACAGACTGCTCCATGCCAACTTCATCAGGGAAATCAATGAGAGCGAATGGCTGGACAAAACTGTGCTGGTCCCCAAAAAGGACACGAACATCCTCCGGATGTAAGTGTACTTCACATCGCTCAACAAGCGTTGTCCCAAGGACCACTTTCCTATACCACAGATTGATCAAATCATCGATTCGACTGCAGGATGCGAGAAACTCTCCTTCCTTGATGCCTACTCAGGCTACAACCAGTTTCGAATGAAGGTCGAAGATCAGGAGAAAACAACGTTCATCACGCTATTAGGAGTGTTTTGCTACAACACCATCCCCTTCGGGCTGAAGAACGCAGGCTCCACATACCAGAGATGCATGCAAGAATGTCTGAAGAACCAGATCGGTCGAAACATTCAAGTCTATGTCGACGACATAGTAAGCAAGACCAGGGAGTCCAAGACCCTCATTGACGATATCCGCGAGACGTTTGATAACCTTGATCGCTATGAGATCAAACTAAACCCATACAAGTGCGCCTTCGGCGTCCCGTCTGGCCAGTTGCTCGGCTACTTCATCTCCCAATGGGGGTTTGAGGTGAATCCGAAGAAAATCAGGGCCATACTTGCCATGGAGAAGCCGAATAACCTCAAAGGCGTCCAACAGCTAGCTGGGCGGATCATGGCGCTGAGGAGATTCATCAGCCGAATGGGTGATAAGGCCCTACCCTTTTATCAGCTGTAGCGCAAGGCGGACAAGTTCAAGTGGACACCCAAAGCAGACAACGCGTTCGAGGACCTCAAGCGGCTTCTCTCCACCTCGGCTGTCCTGGTCACGCCGAAGGAACGGGAGCCTCTGCTGCTATACATTGCAGCTACACATTAGGTGGTAAGCATCATACTCGTGGTCGAGCGACCCGAAGATGGAAAGACCCACGGGGTCCAACGCCCAATCTACTACCTCAGCGAGGTACTGACCCTAACAAAGCAGAGGTACCCTGACTACCAGAATATCTCCTACGGCGTATTCATGACGGCGTGTCGGCTGGACCACTACTTCCACGAGCATCAGATCATGGTCGTCAACAATGCCCGGCTGTCAAACATCCTGAACAACACCGAAGCCATGGGGCGCATAGGCTTATGGGGCATCGAGCTATCCTCTCTATACATAGTCTATGAGCGGCACACCGCCATCAAGTCTCAGGTCCTCCCTGACTTCTTCGTCCACTAGATGGAAGTCCAACTGCTGGACACTCCGGACATGTCACAGTCCTGGACGATGCACTTCAACGGCTCTAAGCGCGAGGCTGGAGCATTGGCCGGCGTCATAGTAACGTCCCCTCAAGGCGAGAAGATGAAGTACGTCCTTAGGATGAAGCTTCGTGCCTCTAACAACGAGGCCGAATACAAGGCCCTCATCCATGGCATGAGGATGACCAAGGTCTGCAGCGCAACACGCCTCGTCATCTATGGTGGTTCGAACCTTGTCGTCCGGTAGACGATGAACGAGTGTGATGCTCATAGCGCCAACATGATCGCGTACCGCGCACTCTACAACTCACTTGAAGGAGACTTTGACGGCTGCGAGCTTCGATACATCGACATGGAAAGCAACAAAGAAGCTGACAGGCTCGCCAACATTGGCTCCACCTGCATGCGGGTGCCACCAGGTGTGTTCCTCAAACAAATCTGCGTACCCTCTATCAAGAAGAAATTCCCAAAAGGCTCAGCCGAAGAAGCAGAGAACTCGGGGGCTGTGCTACCCGAAGGCCAAGAAGGACCCGAAAAGCTGGACACAGAGGCCGAGCTAGTCAGCCTGATGCAGGTCATGGCAGTTGAAGAAACATGGATGCAGCCGTACCTTCAGTAGCTGATAAACAACCAACTGCCCGATGACCCGACAGATGCCTGGCGCATATCTCGCCGGTCAAAAGCCTTCACCATCATCAATGGTGAACTTTACAAGCGCAGCATTTTTGGTTTGCTCCAACGGTGCATCACCATCAGTGACGGAGAAAGCATCCTCCAAGACATCCATGAGGGTATCTGCGGCCATCACGCGGGCAGCCGCGCCCTTGTCGCCAAAGCTCTACGAGCTGTATTCTACTAGCCAACCGCAATGAACAACACCAAGGACATTGTCTAGAGGTGCAACTCCTGCCAGAGGTACACAGACAAGCCACACGTGCCAGGATCCGAGCTGAGGCCCATACCGCTGGCCTAGCCCTTCACTCAGTGGGGCCTCGACATGATCGGCAAACTGCCAAAGTCCTCTCAAGGAGGTCACATCTTCCTCCTAGTTGTAGTCAACAATTTCACCAAGTGGATTGAAGCCATGCCTGTCACCACCCAGGGAGGCAAAACTGCCGTCAAATTTTTTGAGTCCATTGTCTACAGGTTCGGCGTGCCTCATAGAATCATAATGGATAATGGCTCGAACTTCATCTCGAAGGAATTTAGAGACTTCTGCGGCAACCTCGGTATCAAAATATCATACGCCTCCGTGGCGCACCAGCAGACCAATGGATAGGTCAAAAAGGCCAATGGCCTCATAGGAAACGGCATCAAGAAACACCTGCTATGCCTACTCGAAAGGCTTGCGGGAGCCTGGGCAGATGAGATATCCTTCATCCTCTGGAGCCTACGTACAATGCCAAACAGCTCAACTGACTACACGCCCTTCTTCATGGTGCACGGAGCCGAAGCCGTGCTACCCGCCGAGGTATGCCACAAGTCCCCACGGGTTGTCTCTTGCATCGAAGCCGAATCATCAGTAACACTCAAAGACGCCGTTGATACACTCGAGTTACCCTGGGAAGGACCCTACATCGTCACCTAAGTCATCCCAGTTGGCGCCTATCACCTCATGGACGTCACATCAGGATTTGAATACTCCAACCCCTGTAACGCCGCACGACTGCGATGCTTCTACCCCTAGTTAACCTTTACTTTGAATAAGGCTATTTAGCCAAGGCTACTCAGCCGAACAATGTAACTCCTCATTTTCTATGAACAAAAGCTAAGTTCCTTGGGCCAAATATCTTTTTCTCCTTGCATTATTTATCGCTAAATACGCTCGGGGGATACGCCTCACCCCACGACTTCGTCAACTGCAAACAACGCATACAACCCGAGTAGCTGACCACGTCAGGCTAACGAAAGGGACATGCACATTAAAAAGCACCACGTGCCAATACATATAATACTTTATAAAGGGCATTACAAGACCACTCGAATAAATACAAATTTTACATCATCTCGTTTTCTTTACATGACCTAATTGTTCTAGAGCATTACATTCGCCCGCTTCTCCAACAAATCTACAATCTCTTCGGCGTGCTACGCCACAACTGCGTAATGAGGCCGCATGTCCCATAAACTGCCATCTGGCCGAAGGGGCGGTCCAGTCGCCACCTCTGCAAGACTAACATCTCGACGATGCAATCAAACAAGAGACAAGGCAGCCTTGACCCCTGCAATCAGCTGATGATGCACCAACTCCTTTACATGGCCAACATTTAAAAATTTGCCAAGAAGACCCAAAAAATCAGAAGGCGCAACGTCCAAAGGGAACATGACGGACCAGATGGCCGCCAGCGATGACTCGCCTGCCTCAGCACCATCGCAAGGAAGATGGCTCGATCATGGTCCATCCAAAAGAAGCCACCAGCTTCCAGCTCTTGTTGCATCAGGCAGTTCATTTGAATTGCGATGCGCTCCTTCTCTTCCCTCGGAATGAGATTCACATCTGCAAAAAGCATGGAATGAGCCAACATACAAATAAGTTGCACCCAAAAGAACATTGGTTCACGAAGACTTACATTGAAGTTTCTCACCCATCTGCCGCAATTCTTCAAGCAAGAACTCCTCCCTGGAAGTGTCTCGCTCAGCCTTTGACTTCCACACATCCGCGTGGCCGCAGATGCTGAGGATATCCTTTTCTAGGTTGTGGACGCGATCACGCAGAAAGGTCAATTGCGATGCGTCATCCAAAGATGTTCGACGCTCAGGCGCAGTCGGAGTAACCACTGGAGCCTCACCCGAAGGATCCTAGAAGTAAATAAGCAAGTATGAACATCACAAGTACTTTTGGCAGCAGCTCAAAGATAGACTTATATACATAAATAAAGCCACCTCGTGGCAAAGTGGAACTTTTTCATCCGCAAGTTGTTACAAAATCCAGCAAAAGAAGAATCTACACTAGATACAATACAAAGGCTTAAGCATCCGCATCTGGAGTAGCCTCGGAGCCAGACTGCCTGCTCTTGGCCTCATGCTGCTACTTCGCCGCATAATCAGCCAGGAGGTCGATGAGCTTAGGCCCATAACGCTTACAGCGAGAAGCAAAGAGGGCGAATGCTACCTTAGAGACATCCGCCACCGTCGGCATCCGGGACGTGACCTGAGGCAGGTCCAGCTCGGCTTCGGAACCCATCGCCATGGCTATCCCCATGGAAGCGTCGATGCCCTTCTGCTTGCAGTTGTACTCCGCTAGAGCTTCCTTCGACAGAGCATCCGCAAGGGAGTCGGCGTCGTCGAGGGAAACACCCTTGGGGATGACATCCTTGTAGAAGCGCGTGAGCACTTTCTTGGCTTTCTCCAAGGAGCCAGCAGTAGTGGAGCAGTGATCCTCGATCATAGCAGCAGCATCAGCCAAAGCATCTCCATGCTCCAGCGCACCACAATCAAACGTGATGCCAGAAGCATCTGACAAGACGAAGACATGAAGACTCGAATGAGAAAGGATAAAATGCACTCAAAAATCAAAACATCTAAAGGGTAAAAGAACAACTTACTAGAAATAGCTTTGGCAGTAGCCATGAGCTTGTCGACCATTTCCTTCTCCCGCGTGGTTGCAACGGCCACGAGCTGCTGCTCGCGATTTTCAGCCTCCTTCTGCAGGCGCTCCTTGGCCTCCGCAGCATCCACGGCCTTCTTCTCCGCTTGACCAAGACTCTTTTCGAGAGCATTTAGCCTTCAGAGCGCAGCATTATTATCATCTACATCATGAAGAAGTTTCGGGTGAACACAGACAACACACTTAGCAAACTCGAACGACAACCAAAAAGAAAGCTACGCACCTTGGAGCGGCTTCAGTTGACCCTCCAGCGCCAGATGCTGCTGGATGAGGATGTTGGCACTATGAACAAAAGGCTATAGGAAAAACAAAAACAAAGAAGATGAATAAAGGGCTCGGGGGCTCCCCACACAAAGAAAATGACCAACAGGTCAGACAAAAAGGTCTTGGGGGGCTCCCCCCACGGAATAAAAATACAATACTTACGTGATCAGGTGTGGACTCCGAAGTTTTGCATGCTGCCTTCTGAGTTATGACTGCCCGAGCTTCTCTCCTAGAGGAGTTTGGGTCATCGTCCCCAGAGTTGGCCACCACCTGAGGAATAGAAGCCGTTGGCTTCGATTCCACCGTTACCTCTTGGATGTCCCCGTCAAGGGACTCCTCTGAAGGATTGCTGCAAGCAACTTATCAAATCAGCAACAAGCTAAAACTGCAAAGATGAACATGAAAGCAAGACTCAAGCGAAATGAATTACGACTCGATGTCCGATAAATTGAAGACAGGAGCTGCCTTCTCCTTCTTCTTCTTCTTCTTCTTGGCCGGTGGCTGTGGAGCTACCGCCCGAATAGGCACGGCAGGGTAAGGTGCAGAGCCCTGGGAGTTGGTGGGGTAGACCCATCCGAAGATTCACTCTGGGAGCGCTTTCAGGTCCGCTCTTTGGTCGTCTCGGGGGCTTCAATGGAAGGAGATTGCGTTGGAGGAAGCTTAGACTCAGAATCCACAACTTCGTTATCTGGCGCAAACAGATATTTCTCAGGTAGAGGGCGCATCATTCCAGCTACCTTGAGGTCCTGCAAACAAAAGGCACAAGAGAATAGGATTAGTGACAGTAACAAGCTGCAAAACACTCGAAAAAGCGCAACGCACAAGCTACAATTTTCCACCTGTGGAACTGCATTTTTGGCGTTGAACAGGGAGGTCAAGGATTTCCCCGGGAGGTCCTCGTCGGCCTTGAACTTCAGCAGGGGACGAAGGGCTCTATCAGGGTCACCCTTGGATAGCTCCTCAGGTGAAACCCTCGTCGAATCGCTGTGGCCAACATATAGAAACATTGGGTGCGTCCTCGCTTGGAGCGGCTCCACCCGACGCTTGAGGAAGGTGCGAATGATATTGACACCGTTGACATCCTTGTCGACCACCATCTGGAGTGCCTCCACACGACGGTAGAGCTCCTCCACCAACGCGGTTTCACCCTCCAAGACGTGGTTCTTCCACGACCTCTTCGGGATGATTTTCTGAGCGGAGTCGAAAGGGGCGAGACCATATTCTTGTCTGTCCAATTTGGCATCACGGATATAGAACCACTTATTCCGCCAATACTGGACGGACTAGCACATGGAAAAGGAGAAGAAAATGATAGAAGAACGACTGGAGATGATGCAGCCACCGAGCGGATAAACACCGCTGGTGCCGGACTGCCTCTTCACAGAATAGAGCTTCTAGAAGAGGCCAAAGTGTAGCTTGATACCAAGCCAGCACTCGCAAATAGTGATGAAACAAGCGATATGGCAAAGATAATTGGGAGAAAGATGATGCAACTGAATCCCGTAGAAAAAGAGGAGTCCCCGAAGGAAATCGTGGACAGGAATAGAAAGACCACGGAAAACAAAGACATAGAACATCACCCGAAACCCTTCGGGTGGGCGTGGGATTACCTCAGCATCGTGCAGTTTGCGCAGATCCCCATCACGCATGTCTGTGCGCTTCCACCCACCGTAAGTGGCGCAGGTCATAGCAGAGACCTTCTTGCCACTGCCGGCGGCGCTCGAACTATCTCTAGTAGCGGTCTTCTTTGGCTTGTCCATCTTGCAGCGGCAAGTGCGGCGGTGCGAGCGCAAGAACGACGAAGGAAAAGTATGGAGAATATCCAGTGCACAATGAAGGGCAGCGAAGCTCGAGAAAATGGAGGCAAAGAAGATGAGAAAATGTCGAAGGGTAAAAAGAAATCACTGTTTACCTGCGGTATAAAAGGACGAAGACGACAAACAGGAGCTGTCGATCGAGAAGCCCTAGAGTGCCACCAAAATCTACCTACACGTGTCAACACTATACCGAACCATCGCCAGCACACTGTCCACTACGCACGGAAATAGAGGATACGCCATAATTTTCGCCACGTCTACGCATGACTAGTCAACTTGAAGTCAAGCGGTGGGACCCACGATCATCTTGTCGCATCATCTCTGCTGCCGCAGATGGTTGAGATCACCAGTCGTCAACACTAACGTCATCAAGGCAAAGCAAACAATGGTTTGAAGATTTCGGCTGATCATACAAGTACTTACTCGAATCTATGATTCGAGAAACTACTCGGGGCCACTCCTATCAGGAGCGCTGGACGCGCACCTGAGAAATGACTAAGGTAACTAAACCTCGCAATTATCTTCGAGTCCTACGTCGAGTCTGCGACTGCACTACGGACTCGGGAGCTACACCCATCGGGAGCGTTGGTTGAGCATCCTAAAAAATTGTGTCCTTCGGACTTATATTGAAAACGACTGAACTAAAGTATCTGCTCGAGTCTATGACTCGAACAGACAATCAGGGGCTACTCCCATAGGGAGCGCTGGCCGCACACCCTATGTATTCTTCGACTGCTATCCTTCGGATCAAAATACGACAAAATCTTTTTGGCAACTTTTCCCAAACCAATGGTAAGTGAGAAGCAGTCTCCTTGGCCACCCGAAACACCTCCGCGGTGATAAAACTTCGGATGATGTGTCTGCGACGAAAAGATAAGCCCGACAGATATTATCTGATGGCCTGGTAACGCACCTGACTGCGCTCTGCCAGTAAAATCCCGTGTCAACAGGCATGATGAAAATCCCGACTGACGCGTTGGGTACATCACATGAAAATCACTGGGATTCAGCTCTTGTAAGACCATAACGTCCTTAGTCGAATCACACCAGCAATTGTGCCGAATTTGAGTCCCGGGACTCGAGTTTGATGAAGATCGTGTTGTTTTGTCCTATGACAGTTAACTGGCCCTGATCTGTTGGGTGAGCCAAGCGCATGCATCAACAATCCCTATGAACTAAAACATTTTTCTCATTAAAATATAAGGCTCAATAGCACCCGAAAGATTGAAGAGTCTCCAGCCGAATCTACGATTCTACTGAACATTCGGGGGCTACTGACATGGATATACCCCACAGGTACATGACATTGGTATACCTGGTCCAGCCCAAGGAAGGCCCACATCAGGACGCACAACCCATGAAGACTTCGGGTGGCCCAAGCCCATGGCGTTTTCGACTCCTTGGAGACCAAGTCTAGAATAGATAGAATTTCAAAGGGAACCAACCCTAATTTGTAACCGACTCAATCTAACCTGGGACCTGCCTATCTATATCTATATAAAGGCCAGGAGGGTACAGCGAGAAGAATCTCTCAACTCACCTCATACATACCTCATGCCAGATTGCAACTGTGCACCCCTGTAACCTTCAGTTCCGCCGTAATCAAGATCAGACAAGCAAGAGTAGGGTTTTTCATCTGAGGGCTTGAACCTAGGTAAATCTCGTGCCCCTATGTTGCTTGTCTGTTAACCGTTCTGCGACTTCCAGCATCCACATCTTCTCCAAAACCCATGTTGATAACAATGGGCATTGACGAGATCGAACCTCGTCATCTTGCATTTGCAAGAAATTAAGTGGGAGAACTAAGACATATTTCTGATACATTTTGTGGAGGACATATTGTTGATTGGAAATGATGTACTACATATCTTTTATTGACACATGTTAAAAATTTCATTACGATGAAAGACTTAGTCAAAACCTGAATATTAGCCATCGATGTCAATATGGATAGATTGAGACGCTAATATGGTTGCGCCAAATGTACATAGATGAGATATTGGATGAGTTGAAACTTGGTAAGTGAAACAAGATTCAAGTGCTTTGACACTGGGTGAGTGAAATCACAAGAATATTTTGATCAATCATATCGTGATATGTACACATACATATATGTCCTATGATTTAAATGTTATGAGCATATACCAGAATGACTCATAAGATGATCATTGGATAATAATAAGTATATTCTTATGATCTTTTGGAAGAACTAAGAATATATTTGTGTAGAGGTGACAAATAATTACAAATAGTTAATTGTAAATTGTTACATTTATACTAGTTTTGTCACAAGATACAAGATTAAGTATATCTCAATTTAATGCTATGGGTGGCTCAATGTAATGGAAATGAGATTCCATGATGGATTTGGGTGAATTCCAAAGTTGAGACATTGTGATGGATACTACAACAAAAGGCTAAGTATATGACTTCTATTGTAGCAGCAAAGGAGGGCATTTGTGCCAAGTAGTTTGTTATCAAACTAAGATGTGGTTCACAATGGGATAACACTATAAAGATATATTGTATGACAATAGTATCGACATGATTTAACCGCAAGTAACTAAAGGTCTCACCAAAAGACCAAATTTATATAATGCCATCTCATTAGAGAATGTGTGATGTGTGGAGACGCAAAGACATGCAAATACACACGGATCTAAAAGTGTCAGATCTGGAGATTGTGTTTACCACTAGAAAACACGTATATAAAACACCAGAAAGCCATATGTGTTGAATGCGCATGTTTTTCAAACTAGATTATTATTGACTCTAGTGCAAGTGGGAGACTGAAGGGAATATGCCTGAGAGGCAATAATTAGGTGGTTATTATCTTATTCCTTGCTTATGATAAATGTTTATTTCTCATGCTATAATTATATTAATCGGAAACATTAATACATGTGTGTTTAATAAAAAATAAAGAGTTCCTAGTTATGCCTCTCATATAAACTAGCTTGTTTACTAACATGATGATCAAGGTTTCCTGATCATGGACATTGGATGTTGTTAATAACAAGGTCACAATAATGGTGGAATGATGTGATGAACATTCATCTGAAGTATAGTAATACGATCAAAGTAATTATGTTTAAATTGCTATAACATCATTAAAAGTAACTTTAGTCCTTAGACTATGAGATCATGTTAATCACTAACACCGGAAGAGTAGCTTGATAACATCAAACATCACACCGTAACAGGGTGACTATAAAGGTGGGTTCATATACTTAAATAGTGTTATTTAGAGGCTCATGGATCAAGATTGGGATTTTTCCATACCGAGGACGGAGAGATATAATCTGGGCCCTCTCGGTGATATCACATTGGTATAGCTTGCAAGCAAGTGATGGAGATCACTAGAATCTTATATCATGGGTACGAGAAAAGAGTACATGTTGGTAACAAGATCAAACTAGGTATGGGTATAATTAGGATCGAATCTTGGACATGTAAAATATTGCGAGACAAAAGGATTTAGTTACAAGTGTAAAAGGTTCAGACGATCACTAGAAGTCATCATTGAATGTGTGGGAATCATTATGGATCTCCAGGTCCCGCTCCTGATTATTGATCGGAGAGGCGACTTGATCATATCTGCGTTATTCGCAAACCATAGGGTGACACACTTAAGGAATACTGACACCATTTGGAGAAAATGATCTTCCAGAAAAAGAATATCAAAGCACTGTAATTATTTCAATGGATACCTGAATTGTTTCGGGTGAAATTGCTGAAACTTGTTCTGCATGTGAAATTGAAATGTTGTAATGGGTTTTATGTAAATGTTAGTTAATTAATGTAATTAAAAAAATTCTTAATAAAATAAATAAAAGAGTTTTATTAAATGAGAGCTTGCATTAAATTTGATGGAAATTTAATGGATGTGAGTGGATTTTTGAGTGGAGGCATGTTTATGTGAGTGGAGGCTTTTTATTTTGAGTGGGAGGTCCACCCACATGAATGTGGAAGTGGTGGGGGAAGCCACCATGGCTACCATGCCATGCCCTTTGGGCTGCCCTCTCTCCTCCTCTCATCTCAAAGCATCTCTAGCAAACACCAAAAACGCTGGGCCCAGAAAATTCTGGCGGTTTTTTGGGCCGGGTCGCGAAATCTAGACCGAACATACACCTTAAACACGGCCCAACCCGGGAATTCTTTTCAGGCCCCTAGGAATCGACCCCCTCGACCCATAAATCCCTGGTTCCAAGCTCGATTCTCAGGTCTCGATCCATTTCTCTGCCACCATCCCCTCGATGCCTCCGCCGCACACCACCGCTCAAATCGCTATGCACCGACGGGTAATTTCTCGCCGGCGGTAGCAAATCCGCCTGATTCACGCTGCGATGGACCGCCAGGGAACTTTGATGTCGCGTTTCCTTCGCCTAACGCCCGCGGAGGAGGAGGAGCACCACCCTCCACTACAAGAGGTGAGGCTCGCCGGTATTGATCGTGCTCCTCCGTCGCGATACGGAGGAGTGCGACGCCCGCATCCGCGCCCGCCGGAGGGATGGGGAGGGGAACTCCTCGCATGCACCGAGGACTCCGCCACCGCCAGTGAAGAAGGATAAGGAGCTCCTAGAGGGCTGTGTCATCACGGAGGCCGACTATGCGCTCGATGATGCCTCCAGAAGCGGAGCATCTCCAAGGCGGAGGCGGAGGCCCGTCGAGCTCAGCGCGATGAGGTTATCGACGGCATCCTCCTCGAGAAGGGGCTCTCCATCGACCGTGATTCCCACGGGAAGGAGGTGGAGGTCATCGACCTCGTCTCCGACAGCAGCTCCGGGCTGTCGGACTTCGACTTCTCTGACGAGGAGTGGAGCCCGCCTCCAGAAGCTTCATAAGCTCCGGTGAGACCGATTTTGTGTACATTCTAGGGTTTAGCGGTGGAGACGGTAGATCCCCCCGTAGTATTTAGGTTGAATTCGCGTTTTGTACATATGATCACGTTAGTACTATGTATGAACAATGCTCGCGTTTTGAAATCTCCCGCGAATCTTCAAAAATCCAGTGTTTACGATTCGAATTTGTGGTTTCTGTTCTAGCCATCGTGTTGTTCGAGCAAAAACTAGCTCGAGCGCGAACTGGGAACGCGTTTTTCGATTCGTGTTTTTTCGCTTTCTGCTAGAGATACTCTCATGCCTCCTCGTGAAGGATATCTCCCCCCTCTAGAAATCCCCCATGGTCTCGGATCAGCGAGATACATGTTCCTGGTGGCTTTTTCTGGAGCAAGGATTTGCTGCTTCTACTACATTGCTGGAGTGAGGGCGCAAAGTTTGTCGGGGTACCGGATGTGTGTGCGATCATGGATGATCCACTAAGTTGCGGGGCTGTCGGACTTCTACACGATCTTGATATTGGCAAGAGATTGACTACATCACCAATGAGTCCATACTCATAAATCTTTGTCGGTCTTCAAGGGTATGTATTCTGGATGTATATCCACCCGTTTATTGTACCTAGATAGATGGATCACGGCGTATATAGTTCCCATCATAGGAATTTTTTTGTTTTGTATGTTGTGAACCAACCAAAACTAGTTCCAAGGTCGGAATCTCCGCGGATGACACCGCGGAGTCTCCGATCGTACCCTACGCACCGTCAGGCTGCAAGCCCCTGGAAGTCAGTCGGAAACTCCGCCTCAAACCCGGAGTCTCCGGCCCACACCGGATTTTCCGTCATATCAGCCTCATAGTCTCCACCTCTCCCTCAACCGGCCGCTCCTACAAGCTCCCGGCACGCAACCGGAATCCTTGCCTAGTGCACCAGAGTCTCCGTTCCAATCGAAGTCTCTGGCCCAAGGACCCCGGAGTCTCCAGCATAAGTGGCGGTCTTGCATGTTGTCGGCTAGGCCTTCAGCCCACCCACCCTCCACTCTATCCAGAACATACTTTTTATTCCCAAAATACCCTTGTTTATGTGGCCAACCTATATATAGACCCACCCCTCCATTTGTAAACCCTAGACTTGATAATAGGCTAGACGAAGACTCCCTCTTGAGGATCTCTATCTAGTTAGTCTCATGCTCCTTCATGAGGAGCACCTAGTATCAAAAACCTCTCGGATCTAGCTTAATAGATTTCGGTTGTACAAGATCTTCATATTTGGTTTTCCCTTATGAAGCTATCAAGATCTCGTCAAGATTCTTTAGCCCAATTCCGATCCCATAGGATTGTATTGGACCAATGGCTGCCAGTGCAAGCCAATGGTGTTTAATTGCGTTTTAGTTTTGTGTGATTTTGTCATTTTCTTTGTGGTTCATGTTCATCGAGTTCATTCGCTTCCCCTTCCCCCTCGAATCCACCACGAATCCACCATGAAATCATAAAAGATCGGCCATCCTGCAGGTCATACCCTAACATATTGGTATCAATAGCCACGTTCATCATGATTATCACAACAAATATTTCTTCTCTCCACCTTAATTTTGAAAATTGCCCCAAAAAATACCCTAGATCCCCTTTCGGATCGATCTCTAGATTTGGTGTGTTTTAAGTTGTTTCAATACATAGAAACTTTGACTTGGGTCTTGATCTGGCTTTCTACCAATTTTCCCATCCCATTTTGGTTGAAATATGTTAGATTTGAGGTTTGGAGGCACGGATTTCCACTCAAGAACATGCACTGGCTATGATTGCCTTACACCATAGTCTCCGGCCCTGCATGCACGAAGTTTTCGCCATCCCCCTCGGAGTTTCTGGCCTAGAACCGGAGTTTCCAGCTATCGGAGTTTCTGGCCATGAATCCGGAGTCTCTGGCCCTCCTCTCCTTTTCGCCTCTTTTCCATTCGATTAACTTTCCCCTTGTTGTTTGAGTTTTGTTTGCATGCCTATACCAACAGAAAGCTTCTGGAACATCCTCCGCACTCTTAGACACCACGGAACCCAAGCTCCTTCCCTCCCCATCGACACAAGATCTTCATCACTATCTAAGGTATAACTTCTGTCCCCCTTGTTAACCCACTATCTTCCTTTTTGTGTACCCACCCCATCGAGAGTGGCTCATTTTCTGTTTGCTTAAGCATTGTGCACTTTTCCTTGGATAGAGAGAGTGTGAGAGAAAAACAAAAATAGCTTGGTACCACCAAAGGTGAGAAAAAGAAAATAAAAAAGAGAACAAAAAAAAGAATACATAGCAAAATATACATAGTATCCCATAGCATAGAGAGAGCCTCAAGATTGTAAGCAAGAGAGATAAGAGGACCCAAGGCAAGTGCACAAATCCATTTCTTATCTTCTTTTTTACAAACGATCAATCGTCTCTCCTTGCATTGGAACGATAACCAATCATAGTCTTTCTTAGGACATTTTGTTGCTCATTTTCATAGTCGTTCTAATGCCATTAATCTCCACGTATGTGTGTTAGTATAGGTTTCCATCAATTTTGTGGATCTTTTCGTTTGTCTTGGTTATTTTGGATTTTACCCACTTTTGACAACATCCTTATCTTTTGGTATTTCCGTTTGGATTTCCACCTGCCCAACCTAACACCATAAGCCTTTTAGGACTTTTCATTGCTTTAGTGTGAGGTTGCTTTTCACATTCTCTTTGCACATCGTTGGTCTTTCGAGTGTGGCTATTTGTCCAATCCATTTCCGAAGGTGAGGTAAAGGGCTAACCCCCCACATATTTTGATTCCACATATACTCCTTCTTTTGGTGAATCATGGATAGGAACAGCGAAACAAGCCAAGACCTAACGAAAGATGGTGAAGGACCATACATGACGAGAGATAGCCACTTCATCAATCGCGAAGAGTTTTGAAGTTATTGCGATGCCCTCGAGACGCGTCAAGATAAACAATTTGACAAAACTTGCAACGAGTTCAACCGTATGTACGCTAGCTTCGACAACCCTGAGAGACGAATGAACGTAATGAATCACAACTTCACACATCAAAATTAAGCTCTCCAATGCGCCATGGACGAGATCACGCGTAACACTAGGTATAATGCATTCTTGATTGCTTTCGGATAGTAGCTCATGTTCCAGATAGTTTGAAAATGCATTCTGCTCTAGTTGATATTGTACAACCAACAAAAGTAACTTTATATATGTTGATTGATTCGGTTTTTGCTAGAATTGGATGTGATTTTTCATATTCTTTTTGTCTGTCCCACGCATTGATGCCTAGTTGTACTGGTTTTTTCTTCACTTACTTTCAAAATAAGTTGCTTCTTACACACTAGGTATAATACTGGATATAAAGCTGATTTCACTAATGTTTGGTCATCTACTTGTTATACATATCAGAGTAGCGCAGTTGAAGCACCGTATGAAATTTCACATGATTTGAATTTTCTAAGTTGGGTTGATTTGTTATAGGGATATGCTAAGTGGGGTATACCCAGCAGGAAGTTTCCCACTGGCCCAAGCTGCTAGCGAGTGGGCCTGCAGGATGGCGACTGGATCAAGGCTTAACAAGGAGCCAGGAGACTAGAAGCTGGAGGCCTAGAAGCGTAGCTAGGCCCAGTCGGATTAGGTCAAGTATCCTCTGAATCCTTAACTAATTCGGTTGTAGATCTGTAAACCCTAGCGAGGTGAGACTATATAAACCTCTGTAGGATACGCATAGAGGACATATTCCATCATACACCCCCTGCGACTCGCCTCCTAGTCGTCGAGCTCGCCCTTTGTACTCTCTCATCAATACAATCTAGCAAGATTAGGTCTTTACCCTCCGTGGGCCGAACCTGGGTAAACCCTTGTGTCTCCGCCCTCATCTCGCACCGCAGATGGCTGGCCGCCCTTGCCCCTCGTTCTACTACTCGCTGCCGATTGCAGCATCTGCCGTGGACATTCCCACGATAGTGGTGCCCACTGTGGTGTCTAGCCGGTCAGGCCGGTGTTCTTCGGCAAGATCCAATCTGCCCATCAACGAGACGATCACCACCGGCCGCATGATCACGATCGGCGAGATACTCCAAATCTCGCCGAGTAGCTACGTCCCGATGGCGCGCCTTGTCACGCACAGCGTGATCATGCTGGTCGGCACGATCAACCTCTTCGTCGGCTTCACCGACACCATTGTCTCGGAGCACTCGGCTCGCATCCGCGAGTCGCCACCGCGCGACCGGCTCTCCGAGAGTCAGGTCCGCACCATCCACCGCCTCGCCTCCAAGTATGGCTCGACCAATAGCAACGTGGCTGAAACCTGCGTGGTCGTGGACGACGCGGCCCTCAACGCCGACGCCGACTCGGCGATCCCGGCGTGAGTCGCCGGATCCATCGTCACCGCGTCATCCGCGGGTTCCATCACACATGTCTCCAACGTGGGGGACTTCGAGGATCCTTCCATCCTTGGGATCTTTGACTCCGACTCCGAATCGGAGAACTCCAGCGACTTTCACGCCGGATCCGGTCGCAACGTCGCGACCTACATGGTGAGTGGCGCGGACACCCCGCTAGACACCTTCTCCATGCCGATCCCGCCGACCGCGACGGCGACGGAGGTCGAAGAACTCCGCCTGTAACTGGAGGAGGCGGTCCGCAAGGAACAATCCGAGCACGAAAAATTTCGCCTCGAGCAGGTGACGGCGCAGGAGCTCTCACGCTACCACCAGCTCCGCATCAGGTCGCGCCTGAACCCCACCGTTCAGGGCCGCGCCCTGAACTTCGACGACGAGACCGACCCAGCCCGCATGGCCGAACGCGTGATCTGCGAGAATGCGCCACCAGGAGGAATCGCTCGACCACCACCAGGTGTGTTAGCGAACGACGCCCCCCCACCACCGCCCGGCCGCATGCCCCTCCAAACCAACCAAGGATCATAATCTCCGCATAGGAGCGAGACGCGAACGGCCTCCCGCTATTCTCCACTTCGATGGAGAATGTCATTGCGAGTCGAGCCGCGGTCAACAACGTCAACGTAACCGGGGAAGGCGCCCTGCAGATCTAGTACGCCAGGGCCCTACTCGCCAAGGCCATCGAGCAACAAGCTGCGGGAGCAGACTCGCGGGACGCGTGTACTCCCGCTCGTCAGGAAGCAGGGCGTCCTCGAGCGTCCGCCCGACGATTCCAACACCCTCAATTGCCCGCCCCCTGAGCCCCTATAGCTCCAACCGCGACCCACGAACGCGGCGCTCTCCACCAATGACCCGCGCCCGATGAACAACATGGTCGCTGCCAACAGGCAGCCAGTCGACGCGTGGACCCACATCATCAACAACCAGAGCTGGCGTGCATGCCAGCCTGATGACCTGAGGCACATCCTCACCAATCGCTGCAACGGAGAGCCAAGGGGGTCGCTAAGCCGAGTCGAGCCCCAGTGATTCGGACCAATGATCCGAGGCGATAAGTACCCGGCGAACTTCAAAGCGCCGAAGGAGATCGAGAAGTATGACCCATCGTATGACCCCTCTATGTAGCTGGACACGTACCTCATGGCGATGGGAATCGCCGGCCACACCGACCTGCTCGCCGCCTGCTACCTCCTCCTGCTGATGAAGGGAGCGTGCCGACAATGGATCAATGCCCTCCCCGCAGACAGCATCGACTCCTGGGAGGAAATGTGGGACGCCTTCGTCAGGCACTTCGAGGACTCCTACACCCGCGCCACCACCATCAAGGACCTGGAGCGATGCATCCAGGGACCCCGCGAGTCGATCCACAGCTGGGTCCAGCGGTGGCAGGACCTGTGGTACAATGCGGCCGGCATCCACCCGGACACCGCGATTCACTGCTTCAAGACCTCTTGACGCTATGAGCCCTTGGTCGCCAAGCTCAAGCGGGGGTACAAAACACTCGACAACATACCGGACCTCCTCGAGATCGCCAAACGATACATAGAGGAGGATCCGAACCAAGAAACCGACGACGAGTCGGGAGGAATCCGCCGCACGAGCGGCCAAGACAACGGGAGACGACCCGAGCTACGCTATAGCAACACTCGCCTCACCGGCAAGCACCGCGGTGATGGGCGAGTCGACTTCATTGCCAATGCCAGCTATGCTCCGCACGAGCCCAAGAGCTTCCGCCGCGACGTAGGCCAGCGTCAAGATGGCTGCAATTACAAGGCGAAGCCAAGGTTCTACCCCGTGGATCTCCTCAACCAGCCCTGTGTGTTCCACAGCAGGGAGGGGAAGCCCGCCACGCACATGACTACCGACTGCCACTCTCTGAGGGAGATCGAGAAGGCACGACGCGCAAGGGAGGACCCCAACAACCACCCGCCAAATGGCGGGGCTTTCGACAATGACGTGGGATTGCTCCACACCTTCACCGAGTTCAGCACCAAGCACGAGAAGAAGGTTATCACCCGCGCTGTCGCCGTCAACATGGTGTCCCAGGTCGACGTCCCGCGCTTCCTCAACTGGTCCGAGCAGCGGATCACCTAGAGTCACGGAGATCACTTGCCACGAATCGAACATCCGGGGCGAGTCGCCTTGGTTGTCAAGCCCAAGGTGGGAGACTACTGGCTCCCCAAGACACTGATGGACGACGGAAGCTCCATCAACATTCTCTACCTGGATACGTTCAGGCGACTGCGGCTCCTGCAGTCGATGATTGAGACGACCTACACCAGCTTCCACTGCATCGTCCCCGGTCGGAAGGCATACTCGATCGGCAAGGTGACGCTGCCAATCACCTTTGGCACTCCAGCGAACATCCGCACCGAGCATATCGTATTCGAGTTGGTGCCCTTTAATAGCCCCTACCACTGCGCCTTGGGGCCGCAGGCGTTTGCCAAATTCATGGTGGCACCCCACTACGAGTACAACGCAATGAAGCTCCTAGGGCCGTGCGGCGTCATCACCCTCCACGGTGACCCCGACATGGCTGCCGAGTGCGAGGCCAAAGGCGCCGAGATTGCCGACGCCGTCATAGCGGCATAAGCCAACCACGCAAAAGAGCTCGCCAAGTACATGAGCGGGGTCAACAATGATGACCCCACGATACTCAAGAAGCCCAACTCGGAGGGTGGCGGCTCCACTGCCTTCGAGGCAACGACGCACACTCGCACCGTCAAGCTTGTCCCAGGCGACTCCTGCCAGACGGTGACGATCGGGACGGGCATAAGCCCAATATAGGAAGGCGCGCTCATCGAGTTCCTACATGAGAATCGCGACATCTTCGCATGGAAGCCATCCGACATGCCTGGTGTCCCGAGGGAACTCGTTGAGCAGAAACTCAACGCCGACCCCAAAGCGCGACCCATCAAACAGTCGCTGCGGCCCTTCAATGAAGAGCTCTGCCGAGCAATCACCGAGGAGGTGTAGCGTCTACTCGCTGCAAGCTTCATTCGGCCAATCAAATACTCCAAGTGGCTGGCAAACCCAATACTGGTCGAGAAAAAAATGGGACCTGGAGAATGTGTATCGACTACACAAACCTAAACAGCGCCTGCCCGAAGGAGCAGTTTGTCCTCCCGTGAATCGATCAAATCATCAACTCGACCGCGGGCACGGAGTCGCTGTGCTTCCTTGACGCCTACTCTGGTTACAACCAGATCAAAATGGTAGTCGAGGACGATGAGAAGACGGCATTCATCACGCCATTCAGAGCATTCTGCTACACCGCCATGACCTTCAGTCTGAAGAACGCCAGGGCAACCTACCAGAGGTGTATGCAGGAGTGTCTTGCGAGCCAAATTGGTCGCAACATCCACGTCTACATCGACGATGTGGTGCTGAAGTCCACTCGCTAGGGCGATCTACTCGCCGACCTGGCAGAAACCTTCACAAACCTGTGGAGGTATAAGATCAAACTAAACCTAGGAAAGTGCACTTTGGGTGTACCTACTGGACAGTTGCTGGGATACATCGTCTCCAAACAAGGAATCGAGGCGAACGCCACCAAGATCAACATGATCGCCCGGCTCGACAAACCGGAGTGCATGTGCAACGTCCAGAAGTTGGCCGGGCGAGTCGCGGCTCTGAGTCGCTTCATCCCTCGGCTAGGCGAGAAGGTGATGCCCCTCGCCTAATGCACAAGAATCCCACGTTCCAGTGGGACAAGGAGGCAGACGACGCGCTCCACGTACTCAAGGAGGTGCTACTTGTGGGCCTGCTACTCGCCGCCCCTGTTGACAAGGAACCCATGCTCGTCTACGTCGCGGCCTCCGAGCGAGTCATCAGTGCCGTCATGGTTGTCGAATGGCCAGAAGAGGGCAAGGAGCGCCCGGTGCAGCGACCTGTCTACTACATCAGGGAAGTCCTCACTAAGTCGCGCCAGCGCTACCCGCAGTACCAGAAGTTGGTATATACAGTCTTCAGAGCCCAGCGGCGATTGCCGCACTACTTCCAAGAGAACCCAATCACGATCGTCTCCTCAGCACCGTTTTAGGACATCAGCTACAACCGCGAGGTGACCGGGCGAGTCGCCAAGTGGGCCGTCGAGATCGGAGTCCACAACATCAGGTATGAGCCGCGCAAGGAAATCAAGTCGCAGGCCCTGGCAGACTTTTCGCCAATTGGGAGGAGGTGCAACAGCTAGAGAAACTGCCGTACCTCCACTATTGGTCGCTACACTTCGACGGCTCCAATAACGCAGATGGCGCAGGGGCAGGAATCGTCCTCACATCTCTAAAGGGCGACAAGCTGCGCTACGTCCTATACCTCGACTTCACCCCCTGCACCAACAACATGGACGAGTATGAGGCGCTCCTCCACGGCATGCGAGCAGCCAAGGAAATGAACATCAATCGTCTGCGCTTCTACGGATTCTCCGACCTCGTCGCCCGGGCAAGTCGCCGGCACTTGCGATGCAGTCTCCCCCACCACGGCGGCATACCGCCAAGCCGTGGACCAGCTGGGAGGCCACTTTGCCGGCTACTCCGTCGAGTGGATCGATTGGCGCAAGAACAAGGAAGCCGATGCTCTCTCTCTCTCATTGGGTCGGCTCGCCTCGCTCCACCCGCCGGCGTCTTCCTCCACACCATCACCAACCTTCCGTCTCTCCCCCGCAGGAGATCGATATCGGAATTCCGCTACAACCAGAAGCATCCTTGGTCGCCATGCTCGCCGAGCCAAGCGACTAGACCGCGCCATACGTCGCTTACCTAGAGGGAGGGACCCTACGCGCTGACGAGACGGAGGCCTGAATGATAGTACACCACTCCAAATCCTTCGTCATCATCAACGGCGAGATCCACAAGTGCAGCATGACCGGCGTGTTCCAACACTGCGTACAACCCGCAGAAGGTCGCAAGATCCTCTAAGACATCCACGCTGGCGACTGCGGCCACCACTCTGGCGCTTGCTCCCTGGTCGCCAAGGCCATGCGACACGGCTTCTACTGGCGCACCGCGCACGCTGACGCGGTCGACATCGTCCAACGCTGCATCGGATGCCAGAAGTACGCCAACTAGGTCCACGTCCCAATCTCGGCACTCAAGACCATCCCCATCACCTGGCCATTCGCCGTGTGGGGCATGGACATGGTAGGCCCCTTGAAGAAGGCCCCTTCTGGCTTCACCCACCTCCTAGTCGTAGTCGACAAATTCACAAAGTGGGTGGAGGCCAAGCCAGTCCGCAAGTGCGACGGGAAGACCGCCACCAAGTTCCTATGCGAGCTCATCCATCGTTATGGGCTCCCGCACAGCATCATCACGGACAATGGCACCAACTTCGCCAAAGGAGCCATGGCCAAATTCTGCGAGGAGCACCACATACGACTCGACCTCGCCTCAGTCGCCCACCCGGAGTCCAACGGCTAGGCGGAACGCGCCAACCAGAGCATCTCCACGGCCTGAAGCTGCGACTTCAAGTTCCCCTCGAGCAAACTCCTGGGTGCTGTCTCGAAGAGTTACCCTCCGTCATCTAGGGAATCCGCACCTCCATCAACTGGTCGACAGGGTTCACCCCCTTCTTCATGGTGTACGGTGCCGAGGCCGTCATGCCAACCGACCTCGAGCACGACTCGCCGCGGCTGGTCAACTACGCGGAGGCCGACAACGAGCTCACATGCCAGGATGGAGTCGGCCAGCTCGATGAAGCATGCGACCTAGCTCTGCTCCCACACTGCCATCTACCAGCAAGGACTTCGCCGCTACCACAGCCGGCGAGTACGGACTCACACCTTCCAGGAAGGCGACCTGGTACTGTGCCTGATCCAGGACAAGAAGGGCATGCACAAGCTCTCTCCCCCTTGGGAGGAACCATTCGCCATCTGGCGAGTCCTGGGCAACGACACCTACTACCTCATCGACGTCCGAGGCGACGTAAAACTCGACGTTAAGTGGCCATGGAATGTAAACCTCCTACGGAAGTTCTACTCCTAGAAATCCAGACATGTGCCTCCTACCCGCTATGAAATAAAGAAGATTGATTCGCACAAATTGTGCCCATTATCCATACCTTTTTCCATTCGCACTCGTAATAACAACGCTATGCTACTCGCAGAAGTCAACCCTTGGTTACGCGACCGGCACGGCCAAGTAGTGCGGTACGTGGGCACCAAAAATTTTGGGCGTTGTATCGTCCACGAAAAAAGCCAACCCCAAGCCCCATCGGATTCGCCTCGCTCGAATGGCTTTCCAAGACAAGACAACCGCATTCGCTTCCCACAGCGACCCAGTCCTCCACATCCTTGGCACAACGACTCAAATGGCTAAGTACCACGCTCGGGGACTGACGCCAGTCCAAACAGGAGCGACTAGGGAAAACGCCAAGTATGAGAGCGCATCCTGGAGTCGCCACGTGACTGGTCCTATGGATCAGGTGGAGCGACGCGCCTAATACAACGCGTCCCGTCCTCACCTACCTTGGGCATGCGACTAGAACAGCCAAGTACCACGCTCAGGGACTCGGCCACCCGACCGCGTTCGCGCCCGGGAAAACGGCTAAATACAGATCACCCCTCGGAGTCGCCATGCGACTGGCTTTCCAAGCCATGGCGAGTCGACTGCACTTACTAACAGTTTAACAACATGCATATATATATAAAACGAGGTAAACCCCACTAAACGGTGGACGCGCTCGGGGACTCGCATAACCCACAAATCAAAACTTTTACAAAAGCATCCTTGCATTCCTTAAGGCAGCAAAATTTGTTCGCTTACAAGGACAGTTACATATCTGTTATAATTAACGCCACTTGGAAAACTAATCTACTCTGCAGGCTTCGACGATGAGGCACCACCACTCCTGCGGCTGCGGATAAAGGGAACCCATGGGTTCGAGTGGTACGTCGTGAGATCACTGGCCATGGCCACTTGGAACGGCTGCTCTACCTTGAAGTCGCTGTGCGCCGGCTCGGGGTCGTTCGGGGCGATGACCGTCTCCTGATATGGAAAAATGTCACCCATCGCCCATACCCTGTCGGAGTACACCGCAGACCACTCGGTCAGCTTCAACACTTCGGCGATCTCGACCGCGACTGTCGACGAAGGGTACTCGCTGGTGACATCGTCAAGGTCAAAGTCATCGGGGAAGTGCGCGAGCCCAAGGCTCATCTCAGTCGCAGCACCACGACGAAAGGCCGACCGCGACATGAATTCAACAACAGCCAGGGCCTTCTCCAGATAGCGCCAGACTTCGACGAGGTCGCTGGGGATCACCTCCATGGGCGAGATCTCCTAAAGGTACGTGTGAATCAAGGTCGCTGACAGAGCAGCAGAGTCAACCAATGTGGTGACGCAATGCCGCGTGTCATACGACTGCGCTTCGGCAACATCATCAATGTTCCTCCCTGCAACACACAAGTAAACAATAAGGAAGGCTCCAGCAAGACAAAGCGACCCGCACGCTCGAGGCCTCTCCAAGGAACAAAGATCTCACCCATCAACGGGCGACAGCGCTCCGTGATAAAATCCTGCAGACTGGAGAGGTCATCCTATAGCCCGACGATGAGTGCATCTGAAATATTCCGCTCATCAGCAGTAGTAGCAACGGCTGCCTTGGCCCTCTCGTCCGCCGAGGTCGCCTCCGCCTTTGCCTCCTTCAGCTCCTGCTCCAAGTCGGCGATTCTCCTCTCCGCGACGCTCAAGGATGACTGCGCAGCCGTCAATTCAGTCGTCGGGACCATGCCTTGACGAGCCTTCTCCACCGCGGCCGCGTGACCCTCTGCATCAACAAAACCATGAATAACAAGCACAACGAAGACTTACCGGCAGTCGCCCGAAGCTGCTCATTCGTTCCTTGGAGCGGGGCTCCCTCTCTAGACGCTCCCTGGTGGCGAGTCGCTCCGCAGACTCGCGCTGCAGGCCCTGCACAACCATGGAAGCATTAGCAAAGAAATTCCTAAGTGCCTAGCCGCTGAAATTCAGTGACTAGCCACTCGAGGACTGGACAACAAAAGAAATTCCTAAGTACCTAGCCGCTGCAATTCAGCGCCTGGCCACTCGGGGACTGGACAACGAAAGAAATTCCTAACTGTCTAGCCGCTGCAATTCAATGACTAGCCACTCGGGGACTAGACAGCGAAATTAATGAGGACCTGACCGCTGAAATTCAGCGATCAGATCCTCGGGGACTGGACATACCTGGATGGCGGCACCTAGCATGCCCTGAAGCTCCATCGCATCCATTGATGGGAGCATGAAAGGAGTGCGCCCACGATGTTGGTCGACCTCCGCGCCGACGACCTCAGGCACCTGGCTCGATGGCGCTGACGCACTCGCCGCATAGGCCTTTGCTACAAATCAAGGTAACATGGCTACTGCAGCCGCTGCACCACTCGAGGTCCGGCCCATTGCCCCGACTGATGCCGCGAGTTCCACCTGCTACGACCCCACGTCCACGTGGCCTTCGAGGCCGCATTCGCCCCAATCGGAGCCTCGCTCGGGGCGACCGCCGGTTCGTCCGAAATTTTGACGACCTCGTCGCCCTTTGCCTTCTTTGTGCTTTCAACAGGCGCTTCGACCTCGTCGCCCTTCCTCTTCTTAGAAGGATCGTACAGAGCCTCCGCGACACTCAACGAGACCTTGGCCACCGAAAGGTGACCTATTTTCTTCACCCCAGTCCTGCAAAACAAGGACATCAGCAAACTCGGCAGTCAAATATGAATTGATTGGACAAATGGAAAACCTAAGGGGTACTCACTTGGCGACTGGGATAAAATGCAAGCTAGTACAAATGCTGACCGACTTCTCCAACTCCGGTCCCAGCTTTAGACTGAGGCCCGTCTCGAACATGCTCTGTGCCCAAGACACAGAGGGCTTCTTCGAGGACGAAGTTGCGGAAGGAGGATCAGCGGCGATCACCACAGGCACTCCCCTCAGTGTCGAGGCCCCCGTGGCTGGAATGGCTTCGAGCCCGGTGACTGTGGCAAAGGGTGGTGGCAGCGACGCCAACGAAACCTCACCTTCTACAACGGCCGCGTCGGCCGCCACGCTCGCATGCGTCGGTGCACCGGCCCCAGCTTTCTTGGCCGCACTGGTAGCGTCGGAGCTACTCATGGACCAAGGCGGTGACACCGGGTTAGCCGGATTCTTCTTCTTCTTCTGGGGCGATTTCTTCTTCGACGGCGTGGCCACGCGCCGTGAAGCTTGTTCGAGGAGCTCGTCGTCATCCCCGCCGTGAGCCTTGAGGCTCTTGATGGCCTCGAGCTCGTGTTGCCGCTGCCCGCTGGTCTTACGGACCGTGGGTGTGGCGGCCTCCATGGCTTCGTCATCATCTTCATCGCCATCATCGTCACCGTCATCGGCATCGTCGCCTCTGGTGTGAGCCTTGTCGGACGAGGACTCGCTCTTTTCCTCGGCGGACTCGGTCGAGTTCTCATCGTCAGCAGGTGGAAATCTTGGGAGACAAAACGAAACATTTTCTTGGCAAGAGATAGTACAAAATTAAGCAAAGGACAAAGTGGATATGATCAATAAATTCTACCATAAATCTAGTACTCATTGTCCAAGGAAATCAAAGTATTGGGAATACTTCCCGAGGTAGTTCACATGGATATCCAAGATCATATTCACTCATGAAGCATATAACAAAGTATAAGAATTAAGGTTGATCTTTCAAAAGAGATTCTTGGTAGCTTCCAATAGTCACACAATCAGTAGCGATGAGAGTAACTTGAAGCGAATGGTTTCCATGAGGATATAGAGATGCAAATATGAGGAAACACGTAACAAGAAACACTCTCACAAACAAGATCGAAAATATGAGTAATAAAACATT
Organism: Avena sativa; assembly: GCA_916181665.1. Lineage (NCBI taxonomy): Eukaryota > Viridiplantae > Streptophyta > Magnoliopsida > Poales > Poaceae > Avena > Avena sativa. The sequence goes on along the minus strand of OV702285.1, from coordinate 343,594,958 downwards.
CAAACAGATTGGAGCTTTTATGAGAATGTGTCACATAAGACCTAGATAATTATCAATATCAATTCTAAGTGACATTACCTTGAATCTTCACATTTTCTAGGCTTGTAATATGCACTAAGAATATGACTCCCCCATAATGTGATAAACCATAAATATCAACATGAGGCAAAAATATCCAAATAGAGATAATTAATGGACATTATAGAACTTAAATTTCTCATGAGAAACATACTACATAGATACTAGATAATATTGCAATATCAATACTAGGTGGTATTCCTCATGTAGACACATTTTTAGGATTGTGGAATGCCCAAGCATAATACTCCCCCAAAATGGGATACTCCATTAATCTCTCACAAGAGCCAAATAGGATACCAAATATAATCAAGAAAGCCTCCAACTCAAGAAACACACATACATGGTGTGCCACCCAACATACACAAATATACTTGATAAATCAAGATAATAACGTGGAAGGAACAATATGTAAAAAAGCATGCAAGGAACAAAACTAACACATATGCACAAGGGGGGTAAGTAACTTCAATGTAAATGAGTTAAGCACATGCTACCGCAAGGAGGAAGAATAGAAATATGATAGAGGCAATATAATCCACACGACTTGACTTGAAAAATATAATAAATGAAGATCCCCCAATTCTTCACAATGTAGCCAAGACTCCAATGCTCTACAAAACACACCTATTGATCAAGTTTTGCCTTGTTGGTTCCCAACCAAATTGGGTCCTAAGAAGTTAGTCACAATAGGCTTGGCAACACAAATGTTTATTTTCTTGACACCACATTGGGCACCAGCAGATTTGGCAAACACATTGCCAACGTCATCCGTATGAATATAATAAGCATCATGAATCATGATAGGGTTGTATGAGGAGATACCAATGGTGCATGAGGAAGAAATGTGCCCTTTCTTACGGCAAATGTAGCAAGTTCTTCTCTTGCCATCTTTCTTTTTGGATGAAGCAATAACTTGAGGAAGCGTTTGAGTATTCTTGGGAGGAGGTCCATATCTAACAAGAGGTAGAGCTTGAGGCAACTTCCCTTGTTGCTTCTTGCCAAGGTGCTTCTTATTCAATGGGAAATGCTTGACATGATGCCCTTCTTCCTTGCACTTGAAGCAAACAATGTTGGCCGGATTCATGACTTGATCTTGGCTATTCATCTTCTTGCCCTTATGCTTCAACTTGATAGTGGAATTGTTCTTGATACTGGAGTTGAATCCAAGCCCACTCTTCTCATTGGGGGATTTTTGCACACTCAAGATGTTGTTGAGTGTGGTCTTCCCTTTATGACCCTTTTTCAAGTCATTCTTCAAAGAAGTGACTTGAGCCTTGACCTTTTTAATTTCCTTTACATGGTTAGTGTGAACAATAATACTAAAGGAAGTGGATGCAACATTGTTAGAGAAAGAAGGCACGGAATGTAATTCATCATAAGATGTATAAATGGTATGAGTAGATGAATTACAAGGACTAGCACACGTAAATATGAAATTTGGAGTAGAAATAGTGCTAATGTCCACATGAGGCTCGTTAGATGTTACCCGTGACACATTAGCCTCATAAGACAACTTTATCCTACCATGGGAGACTAGTAGATCCTAATGCGAGCTAGAAAGCTTAACATGATTTTCTTCCAACTTCCCATAGTTGCTAGTTAGCAAAGCAAGTAGAGACTTTATCTCATCATTCTTCTTCAAAATATATGCTTCACAAGAAATAGAGTTAGTAGCACATGAATCATAATTAATTGCAAGAGGCGAGGGGAACTTTGAAAGCCCTTTTGTGTAAGAGGCTTTAAGTTGCTCATGTGACTCGGTAAGTTTGATGAGCTCACCCTTGATGACCCTAGAGCCATTTTTGAAGTTCTCAAAATCCTCAAGGAGTTTAGCATAAGAAACTTGAAGCTTATCATTCTTACTTTTGAGATCACTTGCGACCTCAAGATCTCTATCATGAGATTCCTTCACTCTAGAGAGCTCTAGAGTAAATTCTCCTCAAGAGATTCCTTAGTGGTTTGATCCTCTTCAAGGGATTCATTTATATTTTCAATTTTATTAGCATACTCATTCTCAAGGATACTCATTTTATCAACAGTGGTGTTCTCATGCTCCTTAATTTGTTCTTCTAACTTATCAATATGTTCTTTGCTCTTAATAGAAAAGTCCAAGATTTGAAAAAAGTTAGAGCAAGCAATATTATTCTTAGCAAGAGCACGATAAATAATCTCACCCTTTTCATATAAACCATCAACATCAAGATCTTCTTCCCCATTATCCACATCCTCATCATCACAAGAGATATATGGGTTTGAAGTAGGAGTTACCTTTGAATCCCTAGACATAAGGCATAGGTGGGTACCGGAAGAAGGTGAAGATGAGATTGCATTTGTAGATCCATTCAAAATATTGTCTTGGCAGATAGAATCTTCGGTTTCCTCTACATGGTTAGCAACACTAGCACTAGATGAAATAGAAGCATTTTTATCATGGAAACAAGACAAAACAAGCATATCATCATAAGATTTATTCAAGCCATTTCTACATGATATGCAAGGACTATTAACAGAAGCATGTAAGGAGTTTGTAGAGCTAGAAGTGTTAAAGTACAAAGATAGATCATTGCAACTATATAGAGATGATGGATTACAAATAGTAAGAACACTATTCATATTGCAATTTCTATCACCACTCACCATACCATTACCTTCTAAAAAATCGCATGTTGGTGAAGTGGTAGAAGATCTCGACCTGAAGTGGAAGCAACACAATCATCCTCAACAATATTGGACACAACATATTTATCTTGACGTTTTGTCCATAACTCACGAGCGCTCGAAAAAGGAATGATTGAAGATGTAACTAAATATCTTAAAGCATTAACAATCACATTATAAGCTTGAGCATCGATATATAAGTTTTTCTCATCCTCATAAGAGAGATTTTCAAAATCCATAGGAGGAGAAAAACCTATATCCACAATACGCTCTAAATTTGGGTCCATGTCCCAAAAATGAATAAGCATACAAGTTTTCCATATATCATAATTTGTGCCATCGAATATGAATATGTCATTGTGCACTAATCTCCTAGACGACACCTTTACTCTCAAGGCGGTGAAGCCTAAAGTGATAGACCGGGCTCTAATACCAATTGAAAGGATACATATGCCGTCTAGAGGGGGGGTGAATAGGCGGTTTAAAACTTTTCCGAGAGTGGATCAACAAAGGCAGAATTAAATGTTGGGGGGGTGACCCCAGGTAGGGTCAAGCTAAAGTAAAAGGCAAAGCCTGCAAGGATCTGGACCGGTTCAGAGAATGACCCGGCCGAATTATATAGAGGTCAGTCGAGTAAGGTCCGGCTTAATCTGAGTCAAGAAACTAAAACGTGACTCGGCCGACATACGGGTTATGCCGGCGCATAGTTATTACACTTTGTATATGCAGGTTAGGGATTGGCCAAGTCATACAAGGCAGGGCCGAGTCATGGAGACGCTTGCACGAGAAGGAGAGGCCGAACACCAAAGTCAACACTGTGCACTGTCTCTCCCTCAGGAATCTGTATAGTGCCAAGCGCTACGGAAAAGAGCTAGAGGGACAGAGAAGCAGAATAGGGTCATGGAGGTGACAGTCCCCGAGTCCGAGGATCACATGCTGTGGGCTCTGGGTTATTACCATCGATAGAAGGGAGACAGAGAAAGGCTCCCACCGAGTTACTATTTTGGGACGAGCATATTCCATGAATATGCTGTGCACGTCAGCCCTAGATGTAACCTGCCCACCCCTTTATAAGGTGAGCCAGGGCCTCATAGGAGAGGGATCGATTCATTTTTACTTAGAACTAGCACTGCTCTTCTTCTTCGTCTCGCTCATACAGCTCGAGGAGCCTTTGTAGCATCTGTAAAGCCGATTTAAGATCTATTTGTTGTGCTCTGTGTGTAGAAACCATTACATCTTCCCTCCCTGGATCCCACTAGTGCACATTGGATCCAACCTAAGCCTACCCATGGCATATGCCGTGCCACCACCACGACAGTTGGCGCCCATCGTGAGGCCTGTAGCGGTGCTAGCTGGAGTCAAGATCCGGACGGGAAACTTCATTAACACCGACAAGCGTATCTTCTCCGGCTTAGTCTAGGGATTTGACCTCTGGGACTACATCAGCAACAACGCAGGCAGCTTCGGAGCGCGGACACCCCCAAGCAACGACGTCTTCGTAAACCTTGGCGCCCACAAGATCTACATCAGCGTCGACATGTCACACATCTACCCGCGACGAGTCGTCCTCGTGGGAGAACTACCCCTCAGCGTTGCTAGTTGTCCGTGTACCACTCGCCCCGCAGGAAACGTCGAGGTGATGATGACCGTGCCTGCACCAGCAGCATGAGCCGGACCAAGCAAGAACCTGACAATAGCAGACTCGGCGACAGTGAAGTCAGCAGCTGCAAAGCAGGCAACGACAAATCCCGAAGAGGCAGAGGCTCCCAAGGTTCATGAGGTAACCACCAAGGCAGCCTGAGTTGGGTGGCCACCTTTCGAAAGGCAAGAGGATATCTGGCAGGCAGCTATAGATAACTTATCAACACCTGTAGCTCCCATTGCGAACCCGGCTAATGCATAGGTCGAGTTAGAACAAACTCGGCTAAAAATGTTAGGGGAGGCTAAGAATGTATCTGCACTGCAGGAGTATTTTAACTGAACATTGCATGAGTATGCAAGGGCAAACAAGTTATACACTAGCCCAACTCGGCTAGATAATGTTAGGATGAAGGGAAAAATCCCCTTAGTGATATTAACAAAGAGCATAAATCTCAGCAGGGTGATTCGGCTAACCCGGGGCTGCCAAAGTATAGTACCCTGGCAAAGAACCTCAGGGCAGCAAATACCGCAGCTTCGAAGTTGGATGGCTTGACCGGCGAAGCCCGGCAAAAGTAGCAGGAAAGAGTGATTGAGATGGTACGCATAGAAAACCAGCAAAATGAGGAAATACTCCAAAATAACCCGGCAAAACCTGGGGGTTCACGTTTGGTTCATTCAGCTGGAGCTGCCTCAGCACTATCAGCTGCCGTGGCATCTTCACCCGGAGGACTATCAAGAAAAGATAAGGCAGTAATCTCGGGAAGAAGAGATAAACAGGATCCGGCAGTAGTTGGTAAAGAAAATGAAAACCAAGGCAATGGTAGCTGAGGTAATGGTGGGGAAAGTAACCTCGATCATGGCCACAGAGGTCAGGGGAATCACGGGCATGAAAACCCTGATGAAAATAACCCGGCAGGAGGGAGGCATTACCTTCAGCAAGATCACTAGCCAAGGCATGGACCTTGGAAAGAAAGGGATGCAGGACCAGTTCCGCATAACCCAGCGCAAAACCGATATAATGATGGTTATTCGGAGATGATGAATGTCGAATTTGCTAGGCACAATCAACATGTGTTTGACGAAAGAGCGGCATACAAATCCTTGCAACTAAATTATGTGAGGTTGAAGCTTGACAGATTATACAGATCCAAGATATTGGAGGAGCAAGGTCCTCCTGGTCTGGCATGTTTCAGACCCTGAATCATGAGGTAACCACCCGTTCCGAACTTTCAGTTGCTGAGAGGCACAAAAAATTACAATGGAAGTACGAAGCCACAGGATTGGTTAATCGATTATGCCACTTCAGTAAAAATTTCTGAGGGTAACTTAAGATGGGCAGTAAGATACGTACCCCAGATGTTAGAAGGGCCGGCCAGGGTATGGCTGAATAAACTACTAGCATGTAGCATCAATTGCTGGTTGGACTTTGAGGAGATGTTTGTAAGAAACTTCACAAGCATGTATAAGAGGCCGAATAGAGCTCAACAGCTTGCCATGTGCAGGCAAAGACCGAATGAGACTAACAGAGAATTCTTGACCCGGTTGTGTAACCTCAGAAATTTATGTGAAGGGGTAATAAAGTCATAGGAGATTGCTTGGTTTGCGCAGGTATGCAGGTATGTGAGTGTACTATGGCAAAGGCTGCAAAGGTATATGCCAACTACATTGGCCGAGACAATTAGAATAGTCGACTCATATTCTCTGGGTGATCCAACTCAGCTGGAGCTTATGTAGGCGGAACAACATGAGGAACATGAACATTATGCCCTTGATGGGGCAGGGTCATCCAGGAGAAATGAGTTCCAGGGTAGAAGAAGATATGACATGCCGGATTAAAGGTACAATTCAAATCAAGTAGCAGCTGTGACTCAAGATCAGCCGAATGTAGGGAGCAACCAACGTCAAAACAATAGCTCCCAACAGTGGACACCGAGGAATGATGGCAAGAAACAGTGGACTCCGGAGCAAAAGAAGTAGTGGAAAGAAAGGACAAAGTATACGTATGAGTCGATGATTGATCAGCCGTGCAAATTTCACACGCCAAACCCGGCCAAGACGGCAAACCACACAACTCGTCGAGTGTGCATGGAAGAAACATGCAATGGAAACATAGGACCACGTCAGGCACCAAAGCAGCAACCACATCAGCCGCAACATCCATAGCTTACATGGGGAAATGCTCAGCAGTTGATGTTGCCTCCACCACCTCCATTATATGAGAACCATGATCAAAGGGATGCAGTTCACCATGTAGGTAATAAAGGCCAAGATAATAGAGGAAACCCCGGCAACAATGGGCGCAATGATTATAGAGAGCACCATCAGTCATACTGCATGTTCAACACGGAGCAGCAGGACAAACAGAGCATCCAACACCGACATATGGAAGTGAATGCGGTTATGCCGGCAGTTCCGAGGTATATCTCCTGGTAGGATCAAGAAATATCCTGGAGGATCAGGGATCATCCTAAGATCATGCAAAACCCCGGGTCATATTCTTTAGTGCTTGACCCAACATTTGTCGGTCCAAGCATCAATGTGAAATTCTCACAGGTGCTGATAGATAAGGGCAACAGTATCAACATTATGTACAAGGACACAATGCACACGCTCGGCATTTCTCAGAATATGCTTTAGTTGACCAGAACAACATTCCATGGCATTATGCCAGGATTGTCTAGGAGATCGATGGAATGTTCCTCGGCCGGATCAAATCTGGCCGAATCTTTGGTAATTGCAAGGGAGAGAACGAGAATTCTGGAGGTTGCGGCCTTAGCTCAGTCAGCACAGCTCAATATGCTGGCACTTTCTAACCCACATGGAAGTGTGTCTTTCCAGCCAACTAAGGAGACAAACAAAATCCAGATTTATGATCAGTTCCCAGAGCTCACCGTTACCATTGGTGCCGACCTAAATGATAAATAGGAAAGCGATCTCACTAGCTTCCTCTGTGAGAATCGAGATATCTTTGCATGGTCTACTCAAGATCTGCAAGGTGTACCGAGGGAGTTGGCTGAGCACTCTTTGCATGGGAAGCCAGGAGAAAGGACAGTGAAGCAACCTCTCCACCGTTTCGCTGGAGACAGGAGAAAAATAATTGGTGATGAGATAGCTCGGCTCCTTGCAGCCAGGTTTATTATGGAGGTACTTCATCCGGATTGGCTATCTAATCCGGTGTTGGTTGATAAGAAGAAGGATGATCCGAATGTAGCTATGGTTTGGCGTATGTGCATCTATTACATGAACCTGAATAAGGCATGTCCTAAAGATCCTTTTCCTTTGCCAAGGATAGACCATGTTATTGATTTGACCATGGGTTGTGAACTCTTATCATTTGTAGACGCATATTATGGTTTCCCCCAGATACCGTTAAACCCGGATTATCAAATAAAGACTGTGTTTATCACCCTGTACGGGGCTTATTGCTATCGTACCATGCCATTCGTCTTACACAATGAAGGGTCCACGTATCAAAGGTGTATGCAAAAATGCCTGCAAGATCAAATGGGAAAAAATGTCCAAGTATATGTTGATGATGTGGTGATAAAAACCAAAGAGAGCCATATGCTCCTAGATGACATCCGACAAACATTCGCGAGTCCGAGGAGATTCCGAATGAAGCTTAACCCGGAAAAATGCACCTTTTGTGTGCCAGCCGGAAAATTACTCGGTTTCCTTGTATCTAGCCAAGGTATACAGGCAAATCCGACTAAGATTTGGGCAGTGGAAAGAATGGAGCTGCCGAAGTGCCTTAATGATGTACAAAAAATTATCGGATGCTTGGCGTCCTTAAGTCCGTTCGTAAGTCAGTTGGAGGAAAATACATTGCCCTTATATCAATTGATGAAAAATTCAGATAAATTTATCTGGACACCTCAGGACAATAGTGCCTTTCATGAATTAAAGAAAATGTTAGCCTCTGCACTAGTCTTAGCCTCACCACTATCAAAAGAGCCGATGTTGCTCTACATAGCAGCCACTAACCGAGTTGTAAGTACAGTAATAGTAGTTGAGTGTGACGAGGAAGGTAAGTCGGTGAAGAGGTCGGTCTATTACCTAAGTGAGGTACTATCTGCCTCGATGAAAAATTATCCGCACTCCCAAAAAATGGCCTATGGTGTATATATGTCGGCTAAAAAGCTGAAACATTATTTTGAAGATAACCCTATCAAGGTGATTTGCGAGGCACCAATAGCCAAGATAATGAGCAATAAAGATGCATGTTTCTGAATAGCAAAATGGGGAATTGAGTTATCCCCATATGCACCGCAATTTGATAGACGAGATGCGATCAAATCTCAGGCAGTGGCCAACTTTTTTGTCGATTGGAGAAAAATGCAATATGAACCCCCATTGCCTGATCCGAATTATTGGACGATTCATTTTGATGGATCCAAACTAAGAAATGGGTTAGGATACAGGATAGTGCTAACCTCACCCAAGAGAGACCAACTGAAGTATATGCTGCAAATACACTTTGCTGCATCAAACAATGTAGCCGAATATAAAGCACTTGTTCACGGCCTAAAAATGGCAAAGGAAATTTGCATACTTTGAATTTTATGCTTCGGTGATTCGGACCTAGTAGTCCAACAAGTATCAGGTCACTGGATGCACTGGATGGAAACATGGCCTTATATAGATACCATGTGCAAAATATTAGTGGTTATTTTGATGGATGTGAATTTCATCATATACCTTAGGCAGAAAATGATGCCATAGACACCTTATCAAAACTTGATTCGACCAGTCAATCTGTCCCACCTAGTATTGCCTTAGAGAACCTGAGAAAAACATCAATCATACCTTCCCAGAGTCCGAGTCACCCCATCTCTTGGCATATCAAGGATCCGAGATAGTCCCGATGGAGATAGATAAGAGGAACAAACCAAGTAACCCAAGGATTGGCTCGGCAAACCCGGGGACTGACTTACAGGACTCGGTGACTGGTCGGAGTAATTCGGCAGAAATTATGTCGGGAGAAGCAATGGAAATTTATGAAACAGCTACCCCGGCACACAAGGTACCAGAATGGGCATGGCCGATATTTCTATTCCTCAAAGATGAGATCTTACCTAATGACGAAGTCCTCGCTAGGCAAACTATGAGAAGGGAAAAGGCCTACACAATAATAAACAAAGAACTATATAAGAGAAGTGTAACAAATGTCATGCAAAGGTGTGTTACCCCGGCAGAAGGGCAATAAATCCTTTTAGATATACATCAAGGAGAATGCGGACGTCATGCTTCATCCAGAGCCCTAGTGGTCAAATCATTCCGACATGGGTTTTATTAGCCCAGTGCACTAAAGGAGGCACTAGAATTGGTAAAGAAATGCAATGGATGTCAGAGATATGCCAGCAAAATTCACATGCCTTCATCCTAATTAAAAACAATACCCATCACTTGGCCATTCTCCGTATGGTTACTCGACATGGTCGGACTATTTAAGATGACTCGAGGTGTCATGACTCATATCTTGGTCATGGTGGACAAATTCACAAAATGGATCGAGGTGAAGCCTATAAGAAAATGTGATGGGCCCACAACTGTGAAATTCCATAAGGATATCATCTTAAGATACGGATACCCACACAATGTCATTATAGATAACGGCACAAATTTTGCTGAGGGAGCTTTTGCTCGCTTCTTCCCAGATAAGCACATAAGTCTGGATGTGGCATCGGTCACACATCTCGCATCGAATGGGCAAGTGGAAAGATCCACTGGACTTGTATTGTCCAGGATAAAACCCGCTCATAGAACCGCTGCAAAGGTCGGAGGGGTGTTGGATTGAGGAACTCCCGGCCGTGTTATGGAGCCTAAGGACAACTCCGAATAGATCAACAAGCTATACGCCATTATTTCTTGTATATGGAGAAGAAGCTGTGTTACCAGCCGACATAGTGCATGATTCGCCCAGAGTCACCCAATACACAAACGCCGAAGTAAATGAAATATCTCGGCAAGACGATGTTGATTTATTAGAAGAGGCAAGAGAATTTGCATTATCCAGATTAGCCATATATCAACAAGATCTCAGATGCTATCACAGCAAGAAAGTGAATCCCCGAGTCTTTCGAGAGGGAGATCTAGTGCTTTGGCTTGGGCCGCGCACAACCGACAAGCATAAATTTTCACCCCTATGGGAGGGTCCATTCATTGTGAGCAAAGCACTGCATAATGATGCATATTATCTCATAGATTTTCAAGCACCTGAGAAGAATAAGGTGGACAAATTAGGAGATGAGTCAAAAAGGCCATGGAATGTAGCTTTACTTAGAACTTTTTACACTTAGAGGAAGTGTATTGTATCCCATATTATCATATGTCAGATTTGTATGTCGGAAATGAATTAATCAATGAAATTTCGGCACCTCGAGCTATAAATCGGGGACTGCCTTATGTTATCTGTTCTTATCTTAAACATCCTTCATATGTCGGCTGGCTTATATGTCCAATTCTTTTGCCGAGTTAGTAATGTGTTGGTAGCAAAGGCTGACTCTCAAGTTACTGTTTTCTAAAAAGGGACTTCATGGTAAGCAAGATAAGAGCCGGCGAAAACCAAACACACAAAAAACGACTAAGGAACAAATTGGACGCGAGCCGACTCATGTTTTACCGATTTCTAACACCTATACTTTCCGTATTTTATTATTCTATGCGCTCATCTTAAACTATGATTTATAATTCCAAAACATAGATATTTTGGTCTATTTATCTTGGACCCGTAAGTTGAATGCCGCAAATAGTATACATAGCCGAATAATTGACTTAAAATAATAAACAACGTGAAATTAAGAAGACCGTCTGAAGAACTCTAAGTTATACAAACCACATAGTACCAAAAGGACCGAATTGTCTCATAAACCACACACTCGACATACCAGGGACTTAATGAATACGAAGTTTTTTAAGTTCAAGAACTGGTTGCTGCCGGGTCATCGGCAGACGGAAGAACAGTAACTATAGGAACAGGGGTCTCCGAAGTGGGTACCTTGGCAACCACTGGAGGAACCTCGGCCTTGGTTGGAGCAATAACTTCGGGAGTAGGGGTCTCCGGGATTACACGGGCCTCCACAGAAGTTACCTCGGCCTCAACCGAAGCAGCTGTGGCATCTTGAACATCGGATGTTTTGCACGAAACCTCGCCTTAAGCTTGACAAGCCTCTGTCCCCTTGGAGGAAGACCGAGCCTCAGCCTCTTTCTACGAGTCATCTCCTGGTGCATCCTAACTACCAGAATCTTCTTCGAAATCCTCTTCATCCCTAGAGTCTTCCGCGGATTCATCATCTTGTGGTTCCTCAACATTTTCTTTGGCTTCATTTTGAAGGAAGCCCGGCCCTTCATTCCATTCATGCACATTGGCATACCCGATAAATTGATGGGCTCGAGCTTGGCGGCAAGCGATATGATCCGGGTCACTGATCTAAGGGGAGCCAGTGCGCAAAGTCATCAAGATATATAGAGAGATATTCTCATACCATGAGAGAACGACGGTGAGCTCCATATCAGCCCTGGCTCGCCCTTTAGATTCCCTCCGGAGACTCAGCTGAGTCTGGCAGTCCATTAATTTCTCCGCAAGAACTTCGACCTTAGTAATCTTCGGCCTATTCGTCCAGAGCACATGGAATGCTCAGATAGCCGTGTCCACCAGATCTTTGCCAAAATTCTTCATGGGCTTGATGGCAGCAGTGACAACGATAAAGAAATCCTCCATAGAGTACTCTTGATCCTGGTCGTTGTGGACACCTCGGTGAGCCCGGGCATCCACCATAGCTTTGCTACTCATAGGTATAGACTACGGGAAATAGTCTATCAACAAAACAAAACATAAGTCAAATACGAGCAATCATCAAATATAATTCGGTCACATGTTACCGGATGAAAAGAGAGAACTTAGGATGGATATATCGCAAAAGTTTCTCAAGATCGTCGATCCAAAAAAATATTTTCTTTTCAAAACAAGCAATGTCATCTGTGTGGGACTTGTTTGTTGATTCGGCTGCATCGAGGAGCTCCTTATTTTTCTGGAGTTGGAGAGTTAGCCGATCCTTCTCCTCGGAAAATTCTTGGTCAATCTTCTCCGACTCGGATTTCTGTGCCTGTTTCAAGTAGTTAACCTCGGCATGAAGCCGAGCTATCTCTTCATCCTTGTTCTTCAGCTGTGACGAGTGAGATCCTGCTTGTTCTAGAAAATGCAGCATTGTATCAGGCACGGAAAAGCACTCTTGATGCGATGCTGAAAGGCTTTGTAATTCGACCGAGCCGAGTGAAAACTACTATAAGATACTTCACAATAGTTCAGGTGAGGAAATAAGTGTGTGGAAAGAACATGGCCGACTCACCTTAAATATCGGCAACCTTTTTCTTGAGCACGGTATTTTAAGTATCGACTTTGGCTGAACAAATACGAATCAGAAGTTAACTCGGAAGAAAGTATCCGGACAAGAATTTCAAAATACACGGCAATTAGCTCACTAGTTTTCTTCAAAATAGACACCAATTTATTATACTTGGTCTGCAGCTTCCTATGAGTGAAGAGCAGTTTCTGGAACTCGGCAGTGCACCGATTATGAGAAACGTAGAATCACAGAGCATTATACAGGGAAAATATTCAAAGCTAAACCTAAAAGATCAAAATCCAAGTATAACTTGACTCGGATCTAGGTGACTGGATATTTGAAACTAGAAAACAAGATCTGAATCAAGTAGGACTTAACTCGGATCTAGGTGGCTGGATATTTGGAACTAAACAACAAGATCCGAATCAAGTAAAACTTGACTCGGACCTAGGTGGCTATATATTCGAAGCTAAACCTAAAATATCGAAGCCAAGTAAACTTGACTCAGATCTAGGTGGCTAGATATTCAAAGCTAAACCTAAAAGATCCAAGCCAAGTAAAATTGAGTCGGATCTAGGTGGCTAGATATTCGAAGCTAAACCTAAAAGATCCAAGCCAAGTAAACTTTACTCAGTTCTAGGTGGTTGGATATTCAAAGCTAAATATAGAAGATCCGAATGAAGTAAAACTTGACTCGGATCTAGGTGGCTGGATATTTGAAACTAAACAAAAGATCTGAATCAAGTAAAACTTGACTCGGATCTAGGTAGCTGAATATTTAAAACTAAGCAGTAAGACCCGAATCAAATAAAACTTGACTCGGATCTAGGTGGCAAGATACTCGAAACTTAATTATAAAAATCGAAGCCAAGTAAAAGCTAGACTCAGACCTAGATAGATGGATTCAAAGATGACACCTCAAACATCCAAATCAAGTAAACTTGTCTAAAGTAATATTATCTATTATATGCACAAAAGACTACACTTTATAAGAAAAAGCTTCCGACCAAATGACAAATCATTTGGTCGAAAGATCGGGGACTAGTGGGCATACAGTACATTATACGGAAAGACTAAAGTGTTAACCGAAGTATTTACCTCATTCATACTATCGCTCTCAAGAATAACTTTGGCGGAAAAGTGCAAGCAGCTTCTAACGTTGAAGTGGTGGAAAGGCTCATTATTCGGATTGCCCTCGATCCGATCAACAACATTCCAATTATTGGTGTATTCCACAAAGGACCCGAGGTTTCCACCCCTCTCTGTGCATGTTAGCACTTTTCCCTTGGCTTCTCGCGCTTGTTGGGTAGCTACCTCGACCGCTAGGCTCGTATGAAGCACCATTTGTCTGCCGGCAGCGGAAGCAGACCCCGAGGTAATGGCAGAGCCCCCCTTTTGGAACATTTCGGCGATTCATCCCTAGGAAGAGCACGACGCAACTCTCCTTGCAGCAGGATTGGATTTAGCTGTCTCATTCTTCTTGGTTTTTGCTGGAGGCCCGACAACTGGTTGTGATTTCGTTGGCCGAGCCAAACTAGGAGCAGCGGAAGAAGAGGCCGGTGCGGCAAGTGGAACAATTGAGGCAGACGAAACCGGGTCTTGAGTGGCAGCCGAGGTAACTTGTGCCTCGGCAGCCATTGATTCAATTGGAGGATCCTTAACCGATTCGGTGGGAATCACAGGATCAACTGGATGATCCGGCATAACGGTGTGGACACGACCACCAGCTTCAAATACAACTTCCTCCTGCCGAGTTGGACTGTTAGCCGACATGGGAGGAGGGTCGTCGCGAGTAGGGCTGGGGACCTGGATATCACCTTGGGGTGGTGGCGAGGGTGGCCGAGTAACCTGAGAGGTCATACTCGGACCACTCGGATTGGCAGGGAGTGAAGCACTGTCGAGATAAAAAGAGAACAAAATCAGGAACATAAAGAGAGAAATAAGAAATAGAAATCTAATTTGAATAAGCTGACTTACACAGAAACCCCGAGCATGAACTTTTACCTCGGAGTCTTCTGGGTGGATCTCTTGAGTCGTTTCTTGGGACCGCGTCAAAAGGATCCTTTGAAGCGGGCCTTTTCTTCAACGAATTTTGGCCTCCAATTGCAAGGGGATCAACCTCGTGCACCTAACCGGCCGGGTTAGCTCGAGAAATATGAGTTGGGTATGCATAAGAGATAGTCATCGTAGCAACTACCTCGAGAACTTGGACATCGTCCGAGTCACCTTCGTCGACGCGGGTGGAAGCTTTTCCCCCAGTACGAACGGGAGCAGACTCGTGATTCGGGATGAATTCCTCCGAATCTGGTTCCCCGTTGTCCGGAGTGTAGCGGTCTTCGCTCCAAGGAAGAGCAAGCACCTCGGCATCCTCTGAAGTTTGCACCTCAAATTCCTATAGGAAGAGAAGGCATAAATCAGCTGAGTGCTCAACGGAATGGCAAAGAAAAATAATTCGGATGACTGATTTAGGTTTAAGTTACCTGGGGAGGAGGATTGTCACGGGTAAAGGGATTCATGCCCCACTTCCAGTCCTCAGCCATATCGGTTGTGAAAATAGCTTGGACGCGTTTCCGAATCTGGTTGTCCTCGAGCTCGACTGTGGAAACTCGGTTTGGGTCGAGAGGACTGCTGATGTTGCAGAGCTTATGGGATCGTTGTTGGAAGGGGAAGATTTAGATGCTAATGAAAGCAGCCATCAAGTCTACACCATGAAGTCCAGCCCGAGTCAGATGCTTGAGTCAGAGCTCGAATGCCTTGGCAAGGGCATCGGTTTTCTTCGGGTTGTAGTTACAATTTTGCCTAGAAGGGGTGCCGACCGAGAAGGTAGGCAACTGAATCTTATCTTCCTCGCCACTGTTCTTTACATAGAAGAACGACCTATGCCACTTCTTGCACGATTCAAGGCCTATGACTCAGGGGAACCAAGACCTTTTCCGGGGTATAATGGAGGCAGCCACGCATTGTGTCAGTGATTTCTCGGAGAGGAGCAGAGATTTATCCGGCACGACATTGGCTTGGATCTGGAATAATTTTGACCAAACAACTATGGAAGGCCAAAGAACGAAGTATCCTTTATAATCCAAGATAAAATACGACAAAGGGGCAATAACATTAGCCGGCAAATGATGAGGCTGGAGGCCGAAGAACTCTAGGAAACCTTTGGCAAAATCGTTAAGGGGGAGGCCGAATCCTCTAGGCAAGTGCGACATGAAAACTATGTATTCGTCGGCCTCTATGATGGGGCGGCCTCTGGGGGATTCAACAGAAAAACTACGTAATTGACACCTTACCTCGGTGGGGATACAACGGGCCTTGCGAAGCCACTCTATCTCTTGCCGAGTGACCGTAGATCCTTTCCACGAACAGTTCTCTGGGCCCGTAATGGCATCCTCTTCTCCGACGATGGTGCCGCTATGCGAGCTCGACATGGTTTCGTCGGAAGAATCGATGGAGGAGGAAATGCTGGTGGCGGGGAGAGGTCTCGATGTCCACGACCCCATCACGGCGATGAAGAGCGTGGTGACAGCAGAGAGTAAGGACCGGAGCAAATGCTCAGGGCGAGCGCGCAACACGGTGGTGTGGGACCAAAAAAGTAGCAGCGCGGTCGCGTGGAGCAAGGCTCAGCAGCGGCGGGACAAGGAGGAAGATGAAGGAGAGGAGTGGGGAAAGTGAACAAGGGTTTTCCCCACTCCTCCCATTTATAACCACAAACTGCAAGCGGTAGTGGGATCGTGGGTGCATAGCACTTGCTGCGTACACGCGTGTACCGTGCGCTGGCAGCCACGAAATGGAGCAACACAGTGGGTCACACGACGCGGGAGGTGATCCGGCCACCATAACTGTTGCGGCGACCAAAGAGGCGCTGCGCTGGTGTGACTGCCCGCAGTAATCAGTGTTCTCATGTTAGTGAACACTGTACCAGTACAAAAAATGAGGCAAAAGTGCAATGATTGAGAGATGTAGGATGAAACTTACAAGAGAATCTAAAGAAATGACCCAGATGAATAAGAATAGCTCAAGAGAACGAGTCATACCTCAGAATGAATCAAAACAAGTTAGAAAAATAACAAGATATAAAGTAAGGTGCACCTAAAATAAAGAGCCGACTGAAGTATAATTCGGCAAACATATGCATAGGAACCGAATATCTAGAACCTGTTGTAGCCTTGCCGACTAAGGGCGCCAAGACCGCACCAGCTTTGGGGACTAATGTTGGGAGGATGAAACCAGGTAGGGTCAAGCTAAGATAAAAGGGCAAAGCCTTCAAGGATCTGGACCGGGTCAGAGAATGACCCGGCCGAATTATATAGAGGCCGATCGAGTAGGGTAACCCGAGTCAAGCAACTAAGACCTGACTCGGCCAACATACGCGTTATGTCGGCGCACAGTTATTCCACTTTGTATATGCAGGTTAGGGCTTGGCCGAGTCATACAAGGCATGGCCAAGTCTTGGGGAAGCTTGCGCGAGAAGGAGAGGTAGAACCCTGAAGTCAACACTGCGCACTGTCTCTCCCTCAGGAATCTTTGCAGTGCCAAGAGCTACGGACAAGAGCCAGAGGTACATAGAAGAAGAAGAGGGTCACGGAGGTGACAGTCCCCGAGATCAAGGATCACATGTCATGGGCTCTGGGTTATTGCCACCGATAGATGGGAGACACAGAAAGTGTTATGGGGGAACCCCTTGGGGTGGCCCGATCTTTCACGAATTCCGTGGGAATCGAGGGGAAAGCGATGGAAGGGGGAAAGGGGATGAAATCCACGAACACACACACACAAAGAACTCGAAGAACTCACACGCACAAAAACACGATACACGCCGATAACTCACGCCGGTGGCAACCGGTCCAACATAATCCCTAGGATCGGTGTTGGGCGAAGCTCTCTCTCCACGGCCAACAACGGGGGCGACATGCTTGGTGAGACCTTGACTACTTGGGCACGAGACACCGAGATCCCAAGGACTTGTACAACTTGAACGCACTAGGCAAGATCCAAGAGGTTGTGGATAATTTGGTGCCCCTTGGTAGGAGCATGAGACAAATAGTTGATAGATCCTCAAAGGGGTGTCTTCAACTACAATTATCCAAGTCTAGGGTTTACATGAGAGGGGTGGGGCTTTATATAGGCCAACCACTTAAACAGGGGTAGTTTTGGAATAAAACTAGAAGTTGGGGTGAAACTGGGGGTTACATGGGCCAGGCCCAAATGGCCTTAACATGCCTGGCGTCGAGCAGTCCGGAGACTCCGGTGTTGGGTCCGGAGACTCCGGTCTGGGCCGGAGTCTCCGGAGGGGGTATCAGACTGTCCCGGGCTAGGTTCCTGGGGCCGGACCAGAGGATGGTCCGGAGACTCCGGTGTACAGGACCGGAGACTCCGGTGTACACCGGAGACTCCGGTGTGCAGTGCTCCAGCAACGTCTTCTACTGGTCCTTCTTCCTTGGGGGCTTGGTGTGGTGATGTTGCTTCATAGCTGAGGATACACAACGTAGTTGCATGAAGTAGCAAGCCATCCAAAGGTAGACCAAAATCACATGAGGAAAGGAGCGAGTTAACCTTGGCTTGTAGAAGTTTGGCTCGGGCGCGAGTCATTGGTCCACTTGGGGGACTAGGTGTTGTAGATGGAGGTGTGTCCATAGGATGGGCTGCATCAGAAAGGCTCCCGCCGAGTTACTATTTTGGGACGAGCATATTCCATGAATATGATGTCCACGTCAGCCCTAGATGTAACCTGGCCACCCCATTATAAGGTGATCCAAGGCCACCTAAGAGAGGGATCGATTCACTTTTACTTAGAACTAGCAGTGCTCTTCTTGTTCCTCTCGCGCATACAACTCGAGGAGCCTTTTTAGCATCTCTAAAACTGAGTTAAGATCTAGTTGTTCTGTGTAGAAACCACTACATCTTCCCTCTCGGGATCCCACTAGTGCACATTGGCTCCAACTTAAGCCTACCCATGGCATCTTCCAGGCCACCACAACGACATTAAACTATAGTTTACTTTGTCAAGCACAAAACCTAGAACAACTAGGGTTCACCTATGTGCACCAAAAACTTATGCTAAGCAAGATAAGAAACTATGTGATAGCAATATATAGACTTTAAGAATGATGGCTATCACAAAGTAAGGTGCATAAGTAAGAGCTCAGTTATAGAGATAACCGAGACACACAGAAACGACGATGTTTTACCGAGTTCCTCCCAACATGGAGTACGTCTTGTTTGGAGAGGGAGTGGTATCAAACCACCAACGCCACAAAAGGCTCCCTTGTTCTCCGGTGAATCTCACCCCAACGGGATCGATCCACACTTTCACTATTGGTTCACTTGTCGGTGGCAATCCGGAATATCTCACAAGATTGGGACACTTCTCCACAACCCAATTGGAGGCTCCCAACAAATAATCTTGGGGAAATTTCCACAACTTAATTATAGGCCCCAAGTAATCCACAAACCTGCAAAACAACTAAACCATCCAGGGTTCCACGAACCCAAGAGTAAAAATCTTCTTGCGATTCACCCAATCGAATCCTCACTGAGAACTCAAACCGATGCACCAAATGCAATGGAAAGAACACAAGACGTTCTCAATTCCTTCTGTCCCAAATTCTACAAAAGATACAAAAGCTTATGGGGGAATAAGAGAGGAAGAACAATGGAGGAAATCCACAAAAGACTCCAAGATCTAGATCCCAATATGTTCCCCTCACTTAGAGGAGATATTGATTGGTGGGGTTGTACATCTAGATCTCCTCTTTCAAATCCCTCAAGAATATCCAAGAATCATAGGAGGTATTGAGGGGAGAAAGATGAAGAAGGTCAACAATGGAGGGGGAAACTTGCAAGAATGGTTAGATAAACATTGGGGAAGAAGGGACTATTAAATAGGTCCCTAGAAATCCAACCGTTAGGCCCAGGAATCGTCCGGTCCAGAGTCTCCGAACTGGGACCGCGGTCTCCGGTGGATTCAGGCAAAACAGGCACAACCTGGAGGACATACCGGACGCGGTCCGGAGATAAACCAGAGATTTAGCCTGGAGTCGCCGGTCTTACAAAAATTGGCAGAAAGACCAATACAAAAATAACCATAACTTTTGCAAGATCATATAGAAAAACATAATAGTACAGAAAGGGAGAATAGAACCAAATGACGAAAGGTTTAACCTCTCTCTAAAAGAAGAACCGGTAAAACCTCCTACATCGAAAACGCAATAGAGAATGCATATAAAATCCATTTTCGATGAACTATCTTGTCATAGAGAGTAACACAAGCTCCAAAACCTCACATGAGTAAGAACCAAGTAATGGAAGGTTTTACCTATCTCTAAAATACAAACCGGTAAAACCTCCAATATCAAAAACTCAATAGGGAATGCATATGAAATCCGTTTTTGATGAACTAGAGCTTGTTATGAATATTAAGACAAGCTCTAGAACCTCACATGGATAAGATCAAAACAACAAAAATAAGTATGATGCCAAGTATGCAAAGGATATGATCAAGCTACTCACTCGAGAGCCCCTCTTGATAGTACGGTTACCTATCCTATAAACCGCTCTCCCCAAATAACACCATGAGACCGGTAAGAAAGAAACCCTATCAAGAACATACCTTTTCCTTGAGTATATTCCACTTGAGCTTGAAGATAACGATCTTGTCCACCTCAATATGGAACACCTTTCTTTATTGCGCTAGCTTTGTGAAGTCTTGCAAATTGCTCCCCCATACTCACTATGGGAGATCCTTTATTTTAGGCATATCTTGGCATATAAATGATCACCATAATGATGGCTAGCCCCAATCATATGATCTCTTCGAGACGGCTCATCTTGAACTTGCACTTCATTTCTTCATTTCTTCATTATGTTGGTTCCTTGCAGGTACACCAGAGATATCACTCCATCTTATTCTTCAAGACACACTTGCCATAGGCTCAACTCTCCCATGACCAATCTTTAGGTCACTCCTTGAACATATTGGTCATCACTTGATCTTCTTCATTTTCTTCTTCCAACCTTGAAGCCAACATATGGTTCAAGCATTGCTTATGGAGAAATCCTACAAGTAAAACTCAATGCAAACATAAGTCCATAAACATTGTCATTATTTACCGAAACCACACATGGGGGCACACATGTTCTTTCAAATCTACGACAAGCAAGAGCCCATTTATG
Organism: Avena sativa; assembly: GCA_916181665.1. Lineage (NCBI taxonomy): Eukaryota > Viridiplantae > Streptophyta > Magnoliopsida > Poales > Poaceae > Avena > Avena sativa. The sequence continues at coordinate 343,574,061 of OV702285.1, read as the reverse complement.
GTCGTCTATGGATTCGAGCCCATGACCGCACTCGACATGCTACCTCTACCCCTTCACGAACGCACAAACATAGACATCGACAAGAATGCCCAAGCCATGAAGAAACTACACGAGGAGACAAGAGCTACTATCGAGCAACACGTTCTTTGCCAGCCATCTAGACTCAACTAGACCAAGAAGGAGATGATCTTCAAGGAAGGTGACCTCGTATCGATCCACTTGAGAAAAGACCGCTTTCCACATGAGCTTTATTCCAAAATCAAGCCAAGAGGAGATGGCCCCTTCAAAGTCCTTAAGAAGATCAATAACAATGCCTACGTGATCGACAACCCAACCTCCGAGTACCTCGTAAGAAATATATTCAACGTGGTGGTCCTCTCACCATTATGTGGAGATGAGGAACATCAAATGAGTGAAGAGTCGATGACGACTCTTTCCCAAGGGGGGAGGTGATGCAGCCCGTCCTTTGAACTACACTACATCCTCACCACCAAGCACCCCAAGTGGACCAATGACTCGTTTGCGAGCCAAACTCCTACAAGATAATGTTAACTCGCTCCTCGCCTCGTGTGACTTTGATAAACTCATGAATGGCTTTCTACATCAAGCCACTACTCTTTGCATACTCAGGTATGAAGCCCCGATACACCGCCCAACAACCTTGGAAGATGAATGTGCGAAACTGGTTCCAGCACCGGAATCTCCGCCGACAACACCCTGGATTCTCCGGTCGCACACTGCGTAGCGTTAGGCTGCAAGTCCCTGGAAGTTAGGTGGAAACTCCGCCTGAAACCCGGAGTCTCCATACCTCACCGGATGATGGGGATATGCCGAATGGGGTATGCCTGGCAGGACGTTCCCTACTGCATCTAACTCCCAACGAGTGGGCATGTAGGACGGTGACTAGATTACGCTTCAAGGAGGGACCTAGCGACTGGAAGCTAGAGGCCTAGAAGCGTAGTTAGGCCCAGTCGGACTTGGTCAAGCCCTCCGAGTCCCTAACTAACTCGGTTGTATATCTATAAACCATAGAGAGGTACCCATATATAAACCTCCCTAGGGTACTCTTTGTACTCACATTCCATCATACCCCCATTGACTTGCCACCTAGCCGCCGAGCTCGCCACCCTTGTAACCACTCGATAATACATTCTAGTAGGAGTAGGTCTTTACCCTCCGGGGGGCCAAACCTGGGTAAATCCTTGTGTCTCTGCCCTCATCTCGCAACGCAGATGGCTGGCCTCCCTTTCCCCTCTCATTACTACTCGCTGCCACTCGCAGCATCTGCCATGGCGATTCCCATGACAGCGGCACCCACCGTTGGGCCTGGCCGGTCTGGCATGAGTTCTGCGGCGATACCCTACTTGCCAATCAACCGTTCGATCGCGACAGGTCGCATGATCGTGTGCGGCGAGATCCTCCAGATCTTGCCCAGCAGCTACATCCCAGCATCATGCCTAGTAATGCGCAACATCATAATGCCGGTCGACACCATCAACCTCTTCGTCGGCTTCACGGATGTCATCATCTTTGAGGACACGACGATCATCGACAAGTCGCCACCATGCGATCGGTTCTCTAAGAGTCAGGTTCGTACCATCCATCACCCGGCCTCCGAGTACGACTCGGCCAACATCAACGTGGCCGATACCAACACGGCCGCGGACGACGCGACCCTCCATGACGACATCGACTCGGGGACCCCTGCCTCAGCCTCTGGGTTTGCGGGGATCCGATGGATATTCAGATTATTATGTTGGTTTGATTAATGGTTTTTTCTTTATGATTCTATCATGTCTGTGTTGTTTGTGATCTTGCATGCTCTCCGTTGTTAGTAGCTATCTTGGCCAAGTAGTTGCTAGTGACTCCAAGAGGGAGTATTTATGCTCGATACTGGGTTCATGCATCTAGTTTCCAAGGGAAGTGACAATAATCTCTTCGGCTGTAGATGTCTTGTTGCTACTAGGGAGAAAACAACAGTCTATTATTGATGGAACATGTGGACTGCTTACCTTACACACTTTGCTTAAAGCAGTTGTCTGTTGCTTGCAACTTAATACTGGAGGGGGTTCGGATGATAACCTAAAGGTGGACTTCTAGTCATATATGTAGTTGGATGACGGTCTACGTATATTGTTGTATTTCCCAATCGAATCTCATAGGATCTTTCTGACTAGTAATTGCATTGTCATGCCTTGCTCAGTTCCTGTCAATTGCCTGCTGTAATTTGTTTACCCTTCATGCCATATTGTTTATCTAAGGAGAGCACCTCTAGTGAACTATGGACCCCGGTCCAATCTATATCATTGATACATCTTCCAATGTTACTTGTTTACTTGCTGCAAACCACCATTACCTTCCACACCATACTTCTAATCCTTTGTTATAGCAAACCGGTTAGCTTGAAAACCTCACTGATTCATTGGGGCAAAGTCTTGAGTTCGTGTTGTGCAGGTCTCCGCGTTGCTTGCAACACCTGTGTGACGTTTCATTCCTCCTACTGGTTTGATAACCTCGGTTTCTTACTGAGGGAAACTTGTTGCTTTGCTTCTTCACACCTTGCTCTTGGGGTTCCCAACGAAGCGCCCCTACATCAACTCAGCGCTGCATCAAGATTTTTTGGCGCCGTTGCCGGGGAGGCTAAGGACGTCTTCACTAGGGTAGTCCTCCACTTCCTTTCTCTTTACTTTGTTTTTAGTTTGCTTTGTTTCTTTTGCTTGGTTTTGTTTGCCTATTTTCAAAAAACCCAAATTTTTTAGTTTAGTTTGGTTTGCTTGCTTTATTCAAAAACACAAAAAAATAGTTCCTACTCTAGTTTCCACCTCGTTCTATCTCACCATGTTACTCCCCAAGTTCACCCTGAAGAACCTTTCTATAGGTAGTGGCTCCATATTTGAGAAAGATAATATTGAAGAATTCTTTAATTATGTTAGGAAGCATGGGGATATTGAGGATAAATCTATAGCAGAGCTTGCTCCTAATTATGAAATTGCTTCAGCTTCTTTAGTTCATATGTTGGAAGCTAGGTTTGTTAGCCTTAACCCCATGATGCAAATTTATTTCTTAAAACTAAATGAAGAAAAGGATGTTGAAAAGAGGGATTTTATTCTTGAAACTTCACTCAAAGAGTTCCATGATGTTGCTAGGGAAGCCAAAAAGGTCTTTCAGCGTTTCAATATGCTAGGCTCATATGCACATGTTCTGGGTACTTCAGATAAAACAAATCCTAGAGATGAATTTAAGATACCCATACCCTTTAAGCTTGTTGGGATGCATGAGGCCTTTGAAAAGAATTTTGATTGGATTGTTCCTGAAAATCCTTTTGATGAAAGTAGTAGACCAAAGAGAGATGAGAAGGGATCCTCAAAAACCAATGTGGATGAGATACCTTTCATAATTGAAGATTTTGCAAGTATTGATGTTAATGCTTCTTCATTTGAAAATACTTGATTCTTCTCGCTTCTTGTGCCTAAATTAAAGGCGTTAAATAAAAGTACTTGTTGGGAGATAACCCAAGAGTTTCCTTGAGTCTTGAAAGTTATTACTTCAGTAATGACCTCTCCTTATTCTTTTTGTTTGCTTTTTGTGGCAAGAATGACTTCTAAGAGAGGGAATTAAGATTTGGGGAGTTGCTATCCCGAAATAGATTTCTGTCCACCACCAAAAAAAATCGTGAGGAGTCTCTGTAACTCGGATTGAGCTCAATATTTACGAATAAATCCCCTAGTATGTTAGATAACTTTCGTTGGTTCAACACTTTTTTATGTGAGCAACACAAGATGTTCGAAAAAATCGGTTTCTACCAGCTGGTCTATTTTGACAGATTTTTGCCATTATTTGCATTTGCTTCTTATTGATTCCTTTTTGAGTTCTCTTTAGGTGAATTGAGCTTTTTGAAGGAGTTATTACAGTAGCTTGTGTTTTTAGTGAAAATCCTTGCTGTTACAAAGCTTTTCCAGAGGTCTATTATCTTTTGAATAAACTAATGTTGCTAATGAAAATTGTGTGAAGGAAAAATTTCAGGTGTAGAGAGAGAATGACGCAATGAGATGAAGAATGGACAAAAGATCAAGATTGGGGATGCCACCCCAGTGTCACCCCTAGAAATATCCAAGAGGTACAAGCGTCAAAGCTTGGGGATGCCCAAGGCATCCCCTTATTCATCAATAAAAAGCTCAGGTCTGTTTAGACACTTCGTTTTTATTGTTTCATGCACAGTTCTGTTGTTCTTGGAGTGTCTTAGTTTTCGTTTTCTTTGCTTAGTTTATTTAGTTTGCTAAAGTAGTTTGGACCCTCGTTCTTGTTGTGTTGTTTTGCAAATAAGTTGGTTGGTGTCGAAAAGGAGTAGTAAGTTCTTGCTTGTAAGTGCAAGAGGAGCTTGCATTGACTGTGACTTAGACTTTAGCATGACATGCTAGGTGTTGTTTTGATATTATGCTTAGTGATTATTGCTGTAGCATGTCTTGTTCCAAACAATTGGAATTGCTTAGTGTTCCTTGAAGAAATTATGTGTTGTTTTAGCATGCAAAAGCATAGTATTGTGGTATTCTCCTTTGATGCTTTGCTTGGGTTGACTTGGAACATGCTCACACCATGTTATGACTATGAGCAAGTCACCATAGACTCTATGATCATTTAGTCCTTGACTTGTAGTACCACTCTTTGCTTTGATTAGTAATGCTTTGTTGCACTGCATGATTATGGCCATCATTGCTCTCTTAGTTGGTTGCTCCTAGTCTTTTGCTAGCCTCCACTTGTATGAGTAAGCTATACTCATGCTTCCAACTCCCAAGAAACCAAGTTATTCCAAAGTATCCACTATAAATTCCTATGCATGGTGTGTTACACCATTCCAAGTATATTCTTGTTTTCAGCTATCTTCCAATTAAAAACTATTTTGTTATGTGAAAACTTAGTGATTAAAGACCTCACAAACTTGATGGCACACTTTATATTCTTTGCCCCTAATAAACTTGAACCATTGTGTCATCTTTGTTGTATATGCTTGCACTTATACGTTGGAATTAGCAGAACCATGCTGTCACGGGGAACGTTTTCAACATTGCACTTGTACTTTGTACACAGTTGATATCATGCTCTTTTGTCTATGGATGTCACCGGTGTGAAATAAAGAGGGAACTTGTAAGTCCATGGAGTTTGTATCTTGTGTGAGAGAAACTCCTGGGTTGCTAGCCTAAGCCATGCCTAATCATGGTGGAAACTTGCAGCATCACCATAGTGACATCTATGAAGCATTCTTCTTATAAAAAAAGAGACACATTGAGAAAAGAGGAAAGAGAGAAAAAAGAACCATATTCTCATGTTAAATAAGAAGACTGCTGAGATGCTCGTTGTATGCTTGCCTTGTCATTTTGGTTATGGGAAAGCTCCTATACCATGTGCAAGGGGTACCCTGTTGGCGGTTCTCAATGATATGCAAATACTTACAATGACAAGAACTTACAGGTGACTAAAGTTGAGTATCATGAGGTGTGGCCCTCGTATTCAAGGGACTTGAGATTGTCAGCTTATACTTCAAGATTCTTATGATAGGGGCAATGAGGGCTGAAAGATAACAAGTACCATAATTTTTAGAAGCTATTTTTGAAACTTGAAATCCCTGCTTCCTTTATAAAAGGACTTTCTTCCACCACTATTGAGTCAACACCTTCTACCTTTAGGCACCATTAAGAGAGCATAGTTGTCATTCTGTGTGCAGTGTTCCAAAGATTATTGATTGATACATATTGTGATATTACTTGTTCTTGTGCTATTTGTTTCTAGTCACTCTTGTGAACTTTGAAGGTGTCGTATGCATCTATTTGCTACTCTATGAGGGACAAGCTGATGCCGCTTTGCTATGTGTTCTGTATGTGAAACAAACAAATGTTTTTCAATGCATGTTATTCATGATCTTTGTTTGTAGCTTGTCATGTTGCATGCATAGTTACTATGTCCTATTGTTAGAACTCCATCTTTCATGCACATATTTATAGTTCTTTGATCCCAGATTTCAATGCTTGCAAATGGTTAGATCTTTATTTTGAGGGTGGATGTCGCCTAAAAAATTATTATTTTTATCACTTACCTACTCAAGGACAAGCAGGAGTTAAGCTTGGGGACGCATGATACGTCGGAAATGTATCTATAATTTTTGATGCTCCATGCTTGTTTAGTATCTACTTTTCTTTGCTTTGTCTACACTTTGAGGTGATTTTTACATGTTTTCTGGTACTAACCTATTAACAAATTGCCATAGTGCCAGTTGCCTATTTTTTGTTGTTTTTGGTTCCAGAAAAGTTAGTAAAGAAATATTCTCGGAATTGGATGGGACAAACGTCAAAGTCAATAACTTTCCATGGGGAACAAGAAATCCAGAGGGGAGCCGGAGAGGCGAGCCAGGGCGCCAAGACCCCGCTAGGCGCGGGTGCGCCCTGCCCCGCGCCTAGGCAGGGTGTGGGGACCCTGGCCATCGCCTCGGCCTCCCCCTTCGCCTATAAGAATCCCCCGATGCAGAAACCCTAAATACCCAATCAAATCTCCACGAAACCTTCTGTAGCCACCGCCACCGTTGTCCCTAGATCGGGGGGATCTGAAGTTCTTCTCGGCACCCTGTCGGAGGGGAGATCATCCCGGAGGCCTTCTCTTCGGTAGGATGCATGAGTAGTTCCACCTTGGACTATGGGTCCATGTAGTAGCTATATGGTTGTATCTCCTACCTTGTTATTTCATGTATAGATCTTGTGAGCTCCGTTAATGATCAAGATCTAATATATTTGTAATCATGCATGTTCTGTTTGAGGAGATCCGATGGATATTGAGATTATTAAGTTGGTTTGATTAATGGTTTTGTCTTTATGATTCTATCATGTCTGTGTTGTTTGTGATCTTGCATGCTCTCTGTTGTTCGTAGCTATCTTGGCCAAGTAGTTGCTAGTGACTCCAAGAGGGAGTATTTATGCTCGATAGTGGGTTCATGCCTCTAGTTTCCAAGGGAAGTGACAATAATCTATTCGGTTGAAGATGTGTTGTTGCTACTAGGGAGAAAACAACGGTCTCTTGTTCATGGAACATGTGGACTGTTTACCTTACACACTTTGCTTAAAGAAGTTGTCTGTTGCTTGCAACTTAATACTGGAGGGGTTTCGGATCATAACCTAAAGGTGGACTTCTAGTCATAGATGCAGTTGGATGGCGGTCTATGTATCTTGTTGTATTGCCCAATCAAATCTCATAGGATCTTTATGACTAGTAATTGCATTATTATGCCTTGCTCAGTTCCTGTCAATTGCTTGTTGTAATTTGTTTACCCTTCATGCCATGTTGTTTATCTAAGGAGAGCACCTCTAGTGAACTATGGACCCCGGTCCAATCTTTATCATTGATACATCTCCCACTGTTACTTGTTTACTTGATGCAAACCACCATTACGTTCCACACCATACGTTTAATCCTTTGTTACAGCAAACCGGTGAGCTTGACAACCTCACTGATTCATTGGGGCAAAGTCTTGAGTTCGTGTTGTGCAGGTCTCCGCGTTGCTTGAAACATCTGTGTGACATTTCATTCATCCTACTGGTTGGATAACCTCGGTTTCTTACTGAGGGAAATCTTGTTGTTATGCTTCTTCACACCTTGCTCTTGGGGTTCCCAACGAAGCGCTCCTACATCAACTCAGCGTTGCATCACCCGCAGCCCTCCTCAACCAAAACTGTGTCTCCCACAGCAAGGAGGGGAAACCCACACCACACACCAACCCCGACTGCTAGTCCCTAAAGGAGATCGAGAAGGCGAGGCGAGCACGGGAAGATACCCAACAACAACCCGCCAAGGGACCATGGCATGCCGGTGCCTTCAGCAACGACGTCGGCTCGCAACACACCTTCATCGGGATCGACACCAAGCACGAGAAGAAGGTCCTCGCCCGCGCAGTCGTCATCAACGTGGTATCCCATATTGATGTTCCCCGCTTCCTCAACTGGTCCGAGCAGCGCATCACTGGAGCTGGGAAGACCACTCGCCATGGATCGAGTAACCCAGGCGAGTCGCCCTGGTAGTAAAGCCCAAAGTGGGTGACTATTGGCTCCCCAAGACATTGATGGACGGCGGGAGATCCATTAAGATCCTCTACCTGGATATGTTCAGGCGACTGCAGCTCCCACAGTCGATGATCGAGACGACCCTCACCACATTCCACGGCATTATTCCCGGTCGGAAGTCATACCCGATCGGCAACCTTTGTTACAGCAAACCGGTGAGCTTGACAACCTCACTGATTCATTGGGGCAAAGTCTTGAGTTCGTGTTGTGCAGGTCTCCGCGTTGCTTGAAACATCTGTGTGACATTTCATTCATCCTACTGGTTGGATAACCTCGGTTTCTTACTGAGGGAAATCTTGTTGTTATGCTGCTTCACACCTTGCTCTTGGGGTTCCCAACGAAGCGCTCCTACATCAACTCAGCGTTGCATCACCCGCAGCCCTCCTCAACCAAAACTGTGTCTCCCACAGCAACGAGGGGAAACCCACACCACACACCAACCCCGACTGCTAGTCCCTAAAGGAGATCGAGAAGGCGAGGCGAGCACGGGAAGATACCCAACAACAACCCGCCAAGGGACCATGGCATGCCGGTGCCTTTAGCAACGACGTCGGCTCGCTACACACCTTCATCGGGATCGACACCAAGCACGAGAAGAAGGTCCTCGCCCGCGCAGTCGTCATCAACGTGGTATCCCATATTGATGTTCCCCACTTCCTCAACTGGTCCGAGCAGCGCATCACTGGAGCTGCGAAGACCACTCGCCACGGATCGAGTAACCCAGGCGAGTCGCCCTGGTAGTAAAGCCCAAAGTGGGTGACTATTGGCTCCCCAAGACATTGATGGACGGCGGGAGATCCATTAAGATCCTCTACCTGGATATGTTCAGGCGACTGTAGCTCCCACAGTCGATGATCGAGACGACCCTCACCACATTCCACGGCATTATTCCCGGTCGGAAGTCATACCCGATCGGCAACCTTTGTTACAGCAAACCGGTGAGCTTGACAACCTCACTGATTCATTGGGGCAAAGTCTTGAGTTCGTGTTGTGCAGGTCTCCGCGTTGCTTGAAACATCTGTGTGACATTTCATTCATCCTACTGGTTGGATAACCTCGGTTTCTTACTGAGGGAAATCTTGTTGTTATGCTGCTTCACACCTTGCTCTTGGGGTTCCCAACGAAGCGCTCCTACATCAACTCAGCGTTGCATCACCCGCAGCCCTCCTCAACCAAAACTGTGTCTCCCACAGCAACGAGGGGAAACCCACACCACACACCAACCCCGACTGCTAGTCCCTAAAGGAGATCGAGAAGGCGAGGCGAGCACGGGAAGATACCCAACAACAACCCGCCAAGGGACCATGGCATGCCGGTGCCTTTAGCAACGACGTCGGCTCGCTACACACCTTCATCGGGATCGACACCAAGCACGAGAAGAAGGTCCTCGCCCGCGCAGTCGTCATCAACGTGGTATCCCATATTGATGTTCCCCGCTTCCTCAACTGGTCCGAGCAGCGCATCACTGGAGCTGCGAAGACCACTCGCCACGGATCGAGTAACCCAGGCGAGTCGCCCTGGTAGTAAAGCCCAAAGTGGGTGACTACTGGCTCCCCAAGACATTGATGGACGGCGGGAGATCCATTAAGATCCTCTACCTGGATATGTTCAGGCGACTGTAGCTCCCACAGTCGATGATCGAGACGACCCTCACCACATTCCACGGCATTATTCCCGGTCGGAAGTCATACCCGATCGGCAACCTTTGTTACAGCAAACCGGTGAGCTTGACAACCTCACTGATTCATTGGGGCAAAGTCTTGAGTTCGTGTTGTGCAGGTCTCCGCGTTGCTTGAAACATCTGTGTGACATTTCATTCATCCTACTGGTTGGATAACCTCGGTTTCTTACTGAGGGAAATCTTGTTGTTATGCTGCTTCACACCTTGCTCTTGGGGTTCCCAACGAAGCGCTCCTACATCAACTCAGCGTTGCATCACCCGCAGCCCTCCTCAACCAAAACTGTGTCTCCCACAGCAAGGAGGGGAAACCCACACCACACACCAACCCCGACTGCTAGTCCCTAAAGGAGATCGAGAAGGCGAGGCGAGCACGGGAAGATACCCAACAACAACCCGCCAAGGGACCATGGCATGCCGGTGCCTTCAGCAACGACGTCGGCTTGCTACACACCTTCATCGGGATCGACACCAAGCACGAGAAGAAGGTCCTCGCCCGCGCAGTCGTCATCAACGTGGTATCCCATATTGATGTTCCCCGCTTCCTCAACTGGTCCGAGCAGCGCATCACTGGAGCTGCAAAGACCACTCGCCACGGATCGAGTAACCCAGGCGAGTCGCCCTGGTAGTAAAGCCCAAAGTGGGTGACTACTGGCTCCCCAAGACATTGATGGACGGCGGGAGATCCATTAAGATCCTCTACCTGGATATGTTCAGGCGACTGCAGCTCCCACAGTCGATGATCGAGACGACCCTCACCACATTCCACGGCATTATTCCCGGTCGGAAGTCATACCCGATCGGCAAGGTGACGCTGCCAATCACCTTTGGCACACTAGCCAGCTTCCGCACTGAGCGGATTGACTTCGAGCTGGCGAACTTCCGCTGCCCCTACCACTGCGTCCTGGGGAGACAAGCGTTCGGTAAATTTATGGCGGCGCCGCACTACGCGTACAATATGATGAAGCTCCTAGGACAATGCGGCATCATCACCGTCCACGGCGACCCCGATATGGCCGTGAAATGCGAGGAAAAAGGCACCGAACTCGTGGATGCCATCATCAGCGTGGAAACCAACCACGCCGAGGATCTCGCCTGATACGCAAGTGGAGTCTACAAAGACGACCCCACGATCCTGAAGAAGCCAACGCAGAGAACGCTGGGTCGATAGTGTTCGAAGACACCACGCACACCTGCACGTCGAGCTGGTATCGGGCAACTCCAACCAGACGATCACCATCGGGGCGTGCATGAGCCCCGCATAGGAAAGTGCGCTCATCGATTTCCTCCACAAGAATCGTGGAATATTCGCATGGAAGCCATATGACATGCCAGGTGTCCCGAGGGAACTCGCCGAGCACAAGCTTAATGTCGTCCCCAAAGAGCGACCTGTGAAGCAGTCGCTGTGGCCCTTCAATGAAGAGAGCCGCCGATAAATCGCCAAAGAAGTGCAGCGTCTACTCGCTGCAGGCTTCATCCGGCAAATCAAGTACTCCAAGTGGCTGGAAAATCCAGTCCTGGTCATGAAGAAGAGCAAGACCTGGAGAATGTGCATCGACTACACCAACCTCAATAGCGCCTGCCCAAAGGAGTAGTTTGTCCTCCCGCGCATCGACTAGATCATCGATTCGATCGCGGGGTTGGAGTCGCTATCCTTTCTCGATGTGTACTCTAGTTATAACCAGATAAAGATGGCGGTCGAGGAAGATGAGAAGATGGCGTTCATCACGCTGTTCGGCGCCTATTGCTACACCTCCATGACGTTCGTCCTACAGAACGCCGGCGTGACCTACCAGCGGTGCATGCAGGAGTTCCTCACGAGCCAAATTGGCCGCAACATGCACGTTTACATCGATGACGTGATGGTCAAGTCCACTCACCAGAGAGACCTAGTCGCCGACCTGGCCGAGACCTTCGCATATCTGCGGAGGTACAATATGAAGCTTAACCTAGGGAAGTGCCCCTTCGGCTGCCCACCGGACAACTCCCTGGGTACGTAGTCTCTAAGCGAGGCATCAAGGCTAACCCCACCAAGATCAAAACAATCACACGGCTCGAGAAACCTAAGTGCCTCTGCGACGTCCAGAAGCTGGCCAGTAGAGTCGCGGATCTCAGTCGCTTCATCCCCCGGCTAGGCGAGAATGCAATGCCTCTCTATCGCCTGATGCGCAAGAACCCCACGTTCCAATGGGACAAAAGGCAGACGACGTTCTTTAAGCACTCAAAGAAGTGCTACTCGACGTGCCCCTACTCGTCGTCCCCATTGATAAGGAGCCTATGGTCATCTACGTCGCGACATCCGCGCGAGTTGTCAGCGCCGTCATGGTCATCAAGCGACCGGAGGAAGGCAAGGAGCGCCCCGTATAGCGCCCAGTTCTACTACATCAGTGAGGTCTTCATGGACTCACCGCAATGCTACCCGCAGTACCAGAAACCGGTATACACGGTCTTCCAAGCGCAATAGCGACTCCCTCACTACTTCCAGGAGCACCGAATCATGGTCGTGTCCTCCGCACCACTGCAGGAAATCAACCGCAACCGCAAGGCGATCGGGCGGGTCGCCAAGTGGGCCATCGAAATTGGCGTCTATCGCATCAAGTACGAGCCACACAAGTTGATCAAGTTGGAGGCTCTAGAAGACTTCCATGCCGACTGGGAAGAGGCACATCAGCCAGAGAAGTTGCCATACCTCCATTACTGGTCGCTCCACTTCGACGGGTCCAAGAATGCGGACGGCGCAGGAGAAGGGATCATACTCACCTCTCCCAAAGGCGAAAAGCTCCGCTACATGCTACACCTCGAATTCACACCCTGCACCAACAACATGGCCGAGTACGATGCCCTCGTTCACGGTATGCGGGCTGCCAAGGAGATGAACGCCAATAGAATATGGTGCTACGGAAACTCCGACCTTGTCATCGCCCAAGTCGCTGGTACCTGAGACACCGTCTCCCCTACCATGGCGTCGTAAAGCCAAGCGGTGGACCAGCTGGGAGGCCACTTTGCCGGTTACTCCATCAAGTGGATCGATAGACATAAGAACGAGGAGGCTGACACCCTCTCTCGCATCGGGTCGGCTCGGCAAATTCCACCCACGAGCGTCTTCCTCGACACCATCCACAAGACCTCAGTCTCCCCTCCAAAGGAGATCGACCTCGGGATGCCACTTCAAACCGACCCCGCCCTGGTCACCATGGTCGCGGAACCCAGCGAATGGAATGCACCATAACTCGCCTATCTCGAGAGCGGGACCTGCCATCGGACGAGACGAAAGCCCGCATGATAGTGTGGCGCTGCAAATCCTTCGTCGTCATCAATGGTGAGCTCCACAAGCGCCGCATAACCGGCGTGTTCCAACACTGTGTACAACCAGGGGAAGCACGCAAGAACGTCCAAGAAATACATGCCAGTGTCTGGCGTCTAGTCGCCAAGGCCATGCGACATGGCTTCTACTGGCTCACTGCGCACGCCGACGCTGTCGACATCGTGCAGCGCTACGCCAGGTGCCAGAAGTATGCCAACCAGACGCACATCCCGAGCTCAGCGCTCAAGACGATCCCCATCACCTGGCGTTCACTATATAGGGTTTGGACATGGTGGGCCCCTTAAAAAAGGCTCCTTCCGGATACACCCACCTCTTGTTCGTAGTCAACAAATTCACCAAATGGATCGAGGCCAAGCCAGTCCGGAAGTGCGATGGGAAGACCGCCACGAAATTCCTTCGCGAGCTCATCTACCGCTACAGATTTCCGCACATCATCATCACGGACAATGGCACCAACTTCGCAAAAGGCGCCATGGACGAATTCTGCGAGGAGCACAACATACGGCTCGACCTTGCTTCAGTCACCCATCTGGAGTCCAATGGCCAGGAGGAATGCGCCAATCAAAGCATACTCCATGGCCTCAAGCCGCGACTGCAATTCCCCCTAGAGCGAACTCCGAGGTGCTGGGTAAAATAGCTCCCCTCCGTCATATGGGGCATCCGTACGACGCCGAGGCCATCATGCCAACTGACCGAGAACACGACTCGCCTCGGGTCGTCAACTACACGGAGGCCGACAACGAGCTCGCACGCCAAGACGGGGTCGACCACTTCGACGAAGCACGCGAACTAGCTCGCTCCCGCACCGCCATCTACCAGCAGGGACTCCGCCGCTACCACAGCCGCCGAGTCCGGACTCGCACCTTCCAGGAAGGCGACCTGATCTTGCGACTGATCCAGGACAAGAAGGGCATGCACAAGTTGTCTCCCCCATGGGAGGGACCATTCGCCATAGGGCAAGTCCTTGACAACGACTCCTATTACCTCATCGACGTACGATGCGACGGTCAACTCGAAGTCAAGCGGACGTGGAATGTAAACCTCCTACGGAAGTTCTACACGTAGAACCCTAACCTGTACTCCTTCTTCCATGGAATATAATAAACTCGAGTCGCAAAAATTGTGCCTACTCGCCAAGTTCTTGTGCCAATCTCACTCATAATTTTAGTAATACGCTACCCATGGAAGTCAACCCTTGGCTGAGCGACCGGCACAACTAAGTAGTGCGGCACAAGGGCACCGAAAGTATTCGGGCCTTGCATCGTCCACAAAAATGCCAAACCAAAGCCCCCATCAGAGTCTCCCTGCTTGACTGGCCCACCGGGCCAAGACAACCGCACACGGTTCATACAGCGACCAGTCCTCCACATCCTTGGCACAGCGACTCGAATATTTAAGTACCACGCTTGGGTACTCACCTTAGTATAAACCCATGCGGCTTGGGAACACACCAAGTATGAGAGCGCATGCCGGACTCTCCACGCGACTGGATTTCCGAGCCAGGTGCAGTGACGCGTTACAAACAACGCACTACGTCCTCACCTACCTTGGGCATGTGACTAGAACGACTAACTACCATGCTCGGGGACTCGCCTAACCGACCACACTAGTGTCCAGGAAAACAACCAAGTATAGAGAACCCCTTGGGGTCGCCAAGCGACTGGTTCTCCAAGCCAAGCGAGTGGACTCTAACTAACTAATAGTCTAAAACAAAGGAACTTACAAAAATGTGAGGTAAACCCCATTAAAGGGCGGACGTGCTCGGGGACTCGCTCAACAAATGAAATCACAAATCAATTCAAACTGATTAAACATTTTGCCATTCCTTCAGCAGCAAAATACATTGTTCGCGATCAAGGATTCATACTAAATCTACTCGCTACTACCAATACAAAAGGCCCAAAGGAAATTTATTATTCCGCTGACTTCGAAGACGACGCGCTGCCATCACCCCAGACCCGGATGAAGGGCTCCCACAGGTTCGCCGGGTAGGTCGCCAGGCTCTTCGCCATGGCTGACCGGAAGGGTTGCTATCACTTCATGCCGCGATGCTTCGGCTCGGGGTCGTTCGGCGCCACCACCGTCTCCTGGTACGACAACAGGTCACCCATCGCCAGCACCCGCTCAGAGTAAGTGGACGCACTCGCGGTTAGCTTCAACACCTCCGAAATCTCCACCGAGATGGTCGCCGAGGGATATCCACTGGTGATGTTGTCGAGGTTGAAGTCGTCGGGGAAGTTGACGAGCCGAGACTCAGCGTAGTCATGGCTCCACGGAGAAATGCCGACCGCGCCATACAGTCGACCATAGCCGACGCCTCTTCAAGGTAGCTCTAAACCTCCATCAGCTTGTTGGGGATCATTTTGGTGGGCGAGATCCCCTAGAGAACTGCGCGGATGCACGTCGCCGAGAGGGTGGCAGAGTCCACCATCATGGACACGTATCTTTTGGCATTGTATGACTGCACCTCAGAATCCCCATCACGTATCTTCCCTGCAATAACACCAAGTCAGAATCAAAAGGACACGCACCCTCAGCTTCACCCGCTCGGGGACTCGTCGGCTTGGCGACTTTCCCACTCGGGGACTCACCCGCTACTACGAAAAAAGAATCGAAGAAGTGCTTACCAAGAAGTGGATGATAGAGCCCCGTGGTATAGTCTTGTAGGGTCGTCAACTGTTTTTACAGACCAACAATAAGCGCATTGGAGACCTACCGCTCGTCTTCCGCCACGACGGCAGAGGCCTTGGCCCTTTCCTCCGACGAGGTCGCCTCCGCTTTTGCGTCCTCTAGATCCTTCTGCAGCACCGTGATCCGCCCTTCCGTGGCGGTCAATGAAGATTTGACAGTCTCCAGCTCGGAGGCTGGGATGAAACCCTCGCGAGACTTCACAATCAAGGCAGAACGGTCCTCTACAAAGCAGAATCAAAATGAGACCCCGCAAGACAAAACAAGAAAATCACCCAAGGTTCCAACACTCACCCGCAGTCGCCTGCAGGTGCTGGTTAGCCTCCTGCTCGACTCGCGGGTCACGCTCTGAGCGATCCCTCGCGGCCTTCTGCTCTAGATGATTCCCGCTGAAGGCCCTGCGAATAGAAATCACATATAAGTAAACATCAATATTTCCTAAGTGCCTAGCCGCTGAAATTCAGCGACTAGCCACTCGGGGACTGGACTGCAAAAGAAATAAGAATCTAGCCACTGAAATTCACTGACATACCTAGATGGCTGCGCCTAACATGTTGTGTAGCTCGACCGCGTCTACTGACGGCATCACGAACGACGTTCACCTGCATCGCTGCCCAATGTCTCCCTCCATGAACTCAGGAACCTGAGGCAACTACGTCCCCGCCGCCACAGCGGAGGCGGGGAAAGCTCGCTGCCATCACCATCGGGGCGCTAGTCGCGGGCTCTAACACCCTAGGTAATGCGATCGGCTCGCCTAGTTGTGACCCCGCGACCACATCGGTCTCCACGGTCGCGGCGACTCTGACCGGTGCTTCAGCTGGCGCGTCAGCTGGCCCTTCCATGGCTACGACGGAGCCTTCGCCCTTCTTATTCTTCGCACCCTCGGCAGGCGCATCAACTTCATCACCCTTGCTCTTCTTGGAAGGGTCGGCTTCCCCTCCAATGGCGACTTGCGGCACCTTGTCCATAGAAGGGTGACCAATATTCTTGACGTCGGTCCTGCAAAATAGCACGAGAAGCAGTTCAACTAACAACTCCGAAAATTACTCCAAACTGACTCGGCAAGAACTTACTTGGCGACCAGAATGAAGCGTAGAATGGTGCGGATGTGCGCCAGCTTCTCCAACTCTGGGCCTAGTTTATGACTGAGGCCCGTCACAAACACGGTCGACGCCCATGACACTGAAGGCTTCTTTGTTGATGAAGTCGCGGCCACGGGAACTTCGGCCCAGGCAGCGCCTGCGCTTCCTTCAACGGTGAAGTCTCCGCAGCCATAGCATCCCCCGGCCCTTTGATCGCCGAGAATGGCAGCGGGATCGCTCCAAGTGACCTTGCCTTAGGCGCCTTCTTCTTCGCGGGCGACCTCCCTTTCGCGTCGTCTTTTGTGGCATGGCCACATGACGCGAGCTATGCTCCTCCACGTCGCCCTCATCTCCGTCATGTTCCTCGAGGCTTCGACTAGCCTCGAGTTCGTGCTGCTTTTGCCCACGGGTCTTCCGAGCCACGGGCACAGGTGCGGCAACCTCCACCGCCTCTTCCTCATCATCGGAGGACTCCTCCGAGTCTTCTTCGACCTCATCAGAGGTATCTTCATCGGCAGGAGGGAGCCAACCTTCCAATACTTGAAACAACTAAAAGAGACATACAACGTCAATAAACCGCAACTGCACTTCTGCGACTGCGAAATCAAGAAAGATAAACTCACCGTCGGGGCCTGGCCCTTCCCTGTGGCAGTGTACGGGGCAAGCCCGGCCTCTGGTTTGATGTACTCCGCCTCAGCAATATTCTTAAGTGCAGCGGCATACTCGTCGGTGCTCCACTCGGCCGAGCAAGCCTTTGTTCCATCGTTCCTGCCGGTGTACTGGTACATCCAGTGGGACTGCTGGCAGGCGGTACCAGTCGCCGTCCGAGCCAGCAGTTGTACAGTTTGATGGTTTCTAGCCCCTCCTTATTGAGCGACCGGAACTGTGTCAGCATCTCGTCCATGACCATCCTCTAGTTGTGGGGAAGCTTGGTCGTTAGCAGCCGGCACGGCTCGCTCCTATCGGCGGTGTACGTCGGGAGCGACACCTCGCCGTCATGTGTCGACTCGCTGATGTAAAACCAGAATTTCTTCCACTTGCTGGGAGCCTTCTTCGGCAACATAAGGTCGAGGAAGGGGGACTTGGCCTTCAGCTAGAAGGTGAGGCCACCCGCCGCCAGCATCGGGCCGCCAGCCCCTTTGCGGCTCACATGCCCGTGGAACAGCTCCATCCACAGGGGGAAGTAGGGGGCGACACCCCAAATAGCACTGGCAGAACGCCACGAAGATGGCGAGCTGCTCGATACTATGGGGACCTAGATCTGAGGGCTTGATTGAGTAATAGGCAAAGAACCGCCAGAAGAACATTGAGGTAGGGAAACCGATCCCCCACTCTAGGTGGCTGGTGAAGCATATGAATTCGCCGGAGCGAGGTTTGGCTCCGTCTCCCTGGCTGCGGGGATCCTCCACTTCCCCTTGTAGAGAATCCCCGAGTCTTGGAATGACTTCAGCAACGCCGCGGTGCACTTGGATTTTCCCCATCAGGAAGAAGATCTGGATTCAATCGCTCGCTCTAGAAACTACAGATCGGGAGAGGATGGAAGACTGAGGAATGCACTGGGTCAGAGGAAATGCGAGGAGGATTCACAACTCTCCCCCGTCACTCTCCTTATATAGTGGTTGCTTCCTGCCAATCTCGGAGGAGTCGTTACCCTGCGGTAATTATGCCAATATTACCGTTGATTTACCCAATGGCTAGTTTGACCAAGATAACGGTCCTACTTCGTCCACTCGACTTTCCGACCCATTCGCCAAAGCTACGATTCGACTACTCTCCAATGTTGCGATTTGACTGCCTGCCAGTACTGCGACTTGAGACCCGTAAAGATACTTTCTCGTTCATAGAGAGAGTCCACCGCCGATTCGATTGGGCGTCCAAATTGGACCCGCATACTCCGACTGCCAAAGAACACCTGCATCGAATCAACGACGGCCTCGGGGACTACTGATGGGGATATGCCGAATGGGGTATGCCTAGCAGGACGTTCCCTACTGGATCTAACTCCCAGCGAGTGGGCCTGCAGGATGGCGACTGGATTACAATTCAAGGAGGGACCTGGCGACTGGAAGCTGGAGGCTCAGAAGCGTAGTTAGGCCCAGCCGGATTAGGTCAAGCCCTTAGAGTCCCTAACTAACTTGGTTGTATATTTGTAAACCCTAGCGAGGTTCCCCAATATAAACCTCCCTAGGGTATTCTTTGTACTCACGTTCCATCATACCCCCCATCGACTCGCCGCCTAGCCGCCGAGATCGCCACCCTTGTAACCACTTGATAATACAATATAGGAGTAGTAGGTCTTTACCCTCCGGGGGCCGAACCTGGTTAAATCCTTCTGTCTCCACCCTCATCTCGCACCGCAGATGGCTGGCCGCCCTTACCCCTCTAATTACTACTCACTTCCACTCGCAGCATCTGTCGTGGCCATTCCCACGACACCAGATTTTCTGCCAGATCAGACCTAGAGACTCCACCTCGCCCTCAACTGGTCGCGCCTGCAAGATCCTGGCACACAGCCGGAATCTCTGCCCCGTGCACTGGACTCTTCGGCCCAAGGACCCCAGAGTCTCCAACGTAAGTGCTGTGTCTACACGTCGTCGGTTGTGCCTTTAGCCAACCCACTATCCACTCCATCTAGAACATACCTTTTATCCTCAAAATACCATTTTTATGTGGCTGGCCTATGTATAGCCCCACCCCTCCATTTTTAAACACTAGACTTGATATTAGGCTAGAAGAAATATCCCTCTTAAGGATCTCTACCTAGTTAGTCTCATGCTCCTTCATGAGGAGCACCTAGTATCACAAACCTCTCGGATCTAGCTTAATAGCGTTTGGTTGTACAAGATCTTCATATTGGGATTGCCCTTATGAAGTTATCAAGATCTCGTCAAGATTGTCTTGCCCAATATTGTTGGAGATTTGTCCCCTGAAGGAACTAGGTTCTAATGATCCCCTGGTTCGAGAGGGGGATGAACACGCGTTCCCAAGGAGCCTCGGTGATGGTGGAGACGAAGGAGTAAGAACATAGAACAGAGGTGACACGAGTTTTTTTACCCAGGTTCGGGAGCCTCGTGATGAGGTAAATCCCCTACTCCTGCTTTGTTGTATTGCTTGCTTGCTTCGCGAGGGTACAATGGAGGTTGTAAGTCTAGGGTTTAGATCGCTTGGGATTGATCTGTTCTAAGTTAGGAGGAGGGTCTCTTATATAGGGCAGTGTCGGGCCTCTTCCCTAGCCTTTGGGGGGAAGGGCGTCCACAGTGCCTCTCCTCGAGATCCCGGTCTAGGAGACTACTTTCCATGGACTTGGTCCAGCTCGCCGTGCTCCACTATGTCCTCCAGAAAAGCGGCCTTTGTTGACGTTGCTTGTCTTCATCTGGTGCTCTCTGCTTTTTCCCCTTTCACCAAAACAACAATGGAAGGAGGCTTCCACAATGATATCGCATGTCCTTTCCCTACAAAGGGGGTGTAGGCCGATGCTTCTTTACCGAGGCAGCTAGCACTATAGGGCCACCATGATCCCTGTCGGGCCATGGCTCACACTTGGCTTGATTGGGTTACCGTCCTTCCCTTGATGCGCTCCGAGGTAGCCGAGGCTTGAGGGCATGGTGGGGTGTACTAGCAGGCTCCTTGGGAGGCTTTCCCTCCGGAGGTTCATTCCCTCGGAAGGCGGGTGCCTCGCGATACCTCCAGGGTTTGGCCACCTCTAGAGACGTCGCTCCCTCACGAGGGTGGCAGTATCTCTGACGCAAGGCTTGTCCATCGTGGGTGCGTGGCACCCCGGTTGCCAGGGCCCCGAAATGTACCGATGCCATAGGATTGTATTGGACCGGTATCAGCCGGTGCGAGCCAACGGTTTTTAATTTTGTTTGTGTTTTGTGTGAGTTCACCGTGTTGTTCGTGATTCGTGTTCATCAATTTCATCCTATTCACCTTCCCCCTCGAATCCACCGTGCATACCCCATGAAATCGTGAAAGTTCAGCCATTCTATGGGTCATACCCTAACACAACTCCTAATGAAGTTGTCGATATTGCTACCAAGAACAAGTCAAATGAGATCTAGGTTGGACCCATTACTCGAGCTCATGCCAATCTACTTGAACAACAAGTGAGTTCACTCCTAAATGAATCAGGCGTTTTTATTGATGATAATTTTATACTACCTAAGTCTATGCACTTGTGTATGATCAGGTTCATTGAGAAAGTGATGTAGCCCCTCCTAAGGACGCCCCTACATTTTCACCTCCAAGTCTCCCAAGTGGGCATATGACTAGAGCTAAGCCAAGCTTCTTCATGATAAGGTTAACTCACTCCTTTATATGTGTGATTTTGACACCTTTTTGAATGGCCTGCTACTTCATGCCAACACCCGGTGTATCATCTTATATGATCCCCAAGAAGCCACGTCATGAGAAGTCGTCAATGAAGGGATACGGATAGGCTACACTAGCGCAAATCAAAATGTTCTACCGCGTAAACCAGGAATACTATTGTCATAGATCACGGGATTACCACTAGACGCGCAGTTGCGGAATTGATGAAGCGCGTCGAGGCAATGCAGACGTTCCACGTCTCCTGCTTGTTCTCGTCCCACCAGCAAGTCCCCTTGCGAAGCTCGTCCAAGTGATACAGATGCAGCACCTCCGAGATATCCACACGTGCGGGGTGGAAGCGTCAGACGCCGGACTTCTAGGTCCGCGCATGCGACACAACCGTGAGGAGTGGCGGCTGGGTGGAATGGTCTAACCCTGGTCAGCTCGCCCCACCCTCCCTTATATAGGCGTCCCTAGTGGGCTTCTTCATTAGGAGCCCATTAGTAGCCTAATCCTAGTCTAATTCGGATCCAATCCTCATGAGGCTTCCAGCCCCTTAAGTGTGTGACCCTATAGGTTCATATACGTATAGACATGACACGAATACACTTATTTTGCCAATAGTTGGTAGTGGCCTCTAGCAAGACGTGCCAACTCCTAAACGCATACAAATATCGTATCGAACGAACAATCACAAGGTTTAGTACATGTCTTTCCCTTTGCCTCACGATATTTGGTCTAGCTCCAAGCTGACCTCTCTTTCTCGATACCATAATTCGGAATCCCTTTACTAGGTTAACTCTTAACCTTATGTAGCACGACCATGCATTTCTGGATCCGATCACTCGAGGGGCCCAGAGATATCTCTCTCAAGTAGAAAGGGGCAATTCCCATCTTGATTGACCATGCCTGGCAGCATGTTTCAGGACAAACCCGAAAGCTACCTTTATAACTAGCCAATTACGGAGTAGCGTCTGATAGCCCCATAGTAGGTCGATCCACATCTCAAGAACATACGACAATCTCAGGTCTAAGGACAAAACGTACACGATGTGTAGAGAGAGCTGCAAGTCTAATTGCTAGTCTCAGGTTGGGTTAGTCCAACCCCATGTTCATAACACGTGTCCACATCATTGGTTTGACATCTCCATGTCTATGACATGCGAAACATAGTCATCAACCAATCGATGTGCTAGTCTAATATTCACGTGTCTCCTCACATGAACTC
This sequence comes from Avena sativa, assembly GCA_916181665.1. Lineage (NCBI taxonomy): Eukaryota > Viridiplantae > Streptophyta > Magnoliopsida > Poales > Poaceae > Avena > Avena sativa. The sequence continues at coordinate 343,551,650 of OV702285.1, read as the reverse complement.
CGACTAGGGACAACTATTAAATAACCATGCAAGTAAAGAGTTTCACAAACAATTCACATAATTGCCAATCAATACAAGTTGCCTGATATGGATATTCAAGGAACATTACAACAACTCATGGATACATATGAAATATAATCATCTCTATGATTGCCTCTAGGGATATTTCCTTCAGTCTCCCACTTGCATTAGACTCAATCTAAAATGTATCTAATACCAATTGCTCTTGTGTGCGCTTCATGCGCGGGCTGCGGGAGAGGCTTAGTCAGGGGATCAGCAACATTTGAGTCCGTATGTATTTTGCATATCATGACACTACCATCCTCAACGAACTCACTAATCTGATGGTTATGCATGCGAATTTGTTTGTTCTTCTGGTGCTGTCTAGGTTCCTTGGCTTGTGCAATAGCACCATTGTTGTCACAATAAACGTCCAAGGGATTGGACGCGCCCTGAACCACACCGAGAGCGATCAGGAAATTCCTAATCCAAACAACTTCCTTTACGGCCTTCGAGGCAGCAATATATTCAGCTTCTGTTGAAGAGGAGGTCACCGTATCTTGCTTGGAACTTTTCCAGCTCACATCACCACCATTCATGACAAACACATAACCTGATTGCGATTTCGAATCATCTGAGTCGTTAAGGTAACTCACATATGTGTAACCCTTTACACTGAGTTCATCCTCACCTCCATAAACTAGGAACACATCCTTAGTCCTTTTCAAGTACTTAAGGATGTTCTTTACCGCTGTCCAGTGACCTTCACCTGGATCAGCCTCGGATCTGCTCGTAACACTTAGAGCATAGGAAACATTTGGGCGAGTACATATCATTGCATACATGATGGATCCAATAGCCGAAGCATATGGAACCCTACTCACGCGCTCACGCTCATCAGTAGTCGAATGTCTCTGAGTCTTGCTGAGGTTTATGCCATGAGACATGGGCAAGAACCCCTTCTTATCCTCTTCCATGCTGAACCGTTTCAACACTTTGTCAATGTATGTACTCTGGCTTAATCCAATTAGCCTCCTTGATCTATCTCTATAGATATTGATGCCCAGAATATATGCTGCTTCTCCCAAGTCCTTCATCGAAAAATTATTTTTCAATGAGGTCTTAACAGACTCGGGCATAGGAATGTCATTTACAATCAGCAATATGTCATCTACATATAAGATTAGAAATACCAGCGCTCTCCCACTTTCCTTCTTGTAAACACAAGGTTCTTGTTCATTTTTGATGAAGCCGAACTCCTTTACAACCTCATCAAATCGAATGTTCCAACTCCGACATGCTTGCTTTAGCCCATAAATGGACTTCAGAAGTTTGCATACCTTTTGTAGCACCCCCCGTGGTTAGGGTTAAACTAACCTCAGATCACCATCTAAGATAAGTTCAACTCCCAAACACGAAAGATCACAGTATGATTCGGTAACATTACAGAACACAGGGATTCAACAGCATAAGTTTAAACTCTTAACAGAGTAAGATATTAGAGTTATTACAAACCAGATGTCATAGACCCAACATTACATCACACAGCGAAAGCAAAATATGTTGTTCTACACAACAACTTAGCAAAAGGCCTAAGAGGCCATAAACAAAAGCGACGTCCATCCCATAGTCCTCAGGCTGCTTCAGTTGCAACCAGATCCTCTGTAAAAAAACAACAATGGCACAAGACTGAGTACGAGAATGTACTCCGCAATACTTAGATAACCTAGTATGTATATGCTTTGGCTAGAAAGGCTTTCTCTGGATTTACTTTTGCAAAAAGAAATCTTTATTTGTAAACAAGAGAGAGAAGAGGCTCGTCTACTCAGAATATTTTAAAAAGGGATAAGAGAGCGACTTCTTCATCTTGTTCATCACATATCGTTAGCCAACAGCTTCATCCGAACCTCCGATCTAGGATCACCCCTGCGACCCAGAGGAAGCATCCTTAAGCACACATGGATCAACAACTTTTATAATGGTTAAAGTTATCTATGATCTTAGAATCTGGTCACCAAGCGTTCATAACCCTAAACACGGCTTTTCGAAAAGATTAATACCCTGCAGGGGTGTACAAATTTACCCACACGTATCAACTAACTCTTAATGCCAAATATTATTAGCCCTCTTCCTTGGAGGGCCGACAGAGGGTGGTTGACCACGACCTTTACCTTGCTTTTGCCGAGACCATGAGTCTTGCAATAGGTATGATTCCACCGTAATGGGTCAAATACCGAAGCCGGTACTGAAAGATGTGAGGAGAGGTTGGTTTACCAGGGGCGCTATCTACCCCAAGAAACCACGGCCACGCTTCCCTACCTGTTATGATGCACCTCCTTCACCTCCACTTTCGAAAACGTTTTCAATGCATATGCCAAATGGAAATCCCGAACTATGTGACTCATGGAATCTACTAGGCAAGTTAGTCAGTCGAGGGGTTCCCAAGCCCCGTGTGGCTATACGCTCATCTCGGTTCCAAAGGCAAGAACTCAGTTCCTAGTTGTGGCGAGTATGGAACTACAAATACCACACCCAACGTGGCCTCCCATACAACCCTTAACATGATTAGTTAACTCCTTCGATGATGTCACCATCCCCTACCTCACTACCTTCCTTGGCACCTCTGATTCATCATTGAATAGAGCAGACATTGTTTCTATGCTTGGCTAAGCTGTCGATCTTAGAAGCTTTAGCAACTCTCAGATGCCAGACCTAGGTATGCTAGGAGCAGTGAATCAGGAGTATAAGGCTACAAAGGGAAACAGTGCAGTAGATAGGTAACACTAGCTACTAACAAAAGACCGCATTGGAATCGTGTGCATCATAGCGAGAAAGTAATATACTTTATAAAACATAGGTTTAGAATGAGAGGCTACGCTTGCCTTGTCCGTCAGTAGATAGGTACGGATATTCGGTATTATTGACTTTAACTTCGGGTTCGGATCCTATCACGAAGAACCAAATACCGGAAAGGGAGAAGCAACATTAAATACATGTCATGTGCAATGCTCAATCAATATGGATGATATGACAAGTTAACTTGCGTTGAAATGAAACCCTAAGGCATGCTTGACAACTTAAACGTAGTTCCGAGGGGTGAAAAACCCTAACTCGAAGAACTCCGGAAACACATGAGAAGGGTTACTATGGTTTTCTTATTAAACTTGTCATTTAAGTCGTTGAACAATGCATCATGATAGCTTAATTATATAGTTCTCATTTTTCTGAACATTTTTATATATTATTTGTATTTTTCTGAATTACAGATTAAAAGTTATTGAATTTTCAATATTCAAAACAATTTCTGAAATTATTATCCCTTTTATTAATTTAAATAAAACTAGGAATACTTTTTACACAGGGGGCTAGGCTAGCAATAGACACCGACAGGTGGGCCCGTGGCCACCTCAGCAGCCACACACGCGAAAAGGCTCAGGGGCAAATTTCACCGGGGCAGAGGCTACCAACACCGACTGACGGGTGGGGCCAAGGCCACGCAGGAAAGCCACGCGAGCCTCGCCGGGGAGCGGCCAGACAGCAGCGACTGGCGGCGCTAGGGGGCGTTCTGGGAGGCGCGGTTGGGCGGGTTCAAAGCAGAACGACACAGGGAGTCTAGCTACGGTGGCGCCACCAGTTTTTGGTCGCCGGAGCTAGGTCCCCGACGCTGACTGGCGGCGGCAGCAGAGGTTACATGGCGGCGGAGCGATACAGAGCACTAGGGAGGAGAGGGAGTATGCCTTGAGCACCGTATGCTCACCCTGAGCGCGTAGATGGCGACGGTGAGGCCGGAGGAGCTTCGGGGTGATGGCGATTTGATGATGACGGCGGCGGCAGAACCTCGGGGAGACGAGCTCGTCCATGCCAGATGGGGATGAGCGGCTCGATTCCTCTGGCCAGAAGACGGAGGGCTTCAAGGCGGAGCTCCTAATCTACTCGACCGGGCTCGGGGTGTATGGGAACGAGCTCTAGCTCGTCGCCATGGTGGCTAGGTTTCGGTGGGGAGGAGCTCTACCGAGAGAGAGCGAGAGGGAAAGGGATAAGGGGTCGAGGAGAGAGAGCCGAGCAGCGGCGTTCTTATCCTGGGCTCCGGGGGCGGGGGCGCGGTGGCGAGCATCGCAGGGCGCTGCTGGAATCGATGACGGCGGCGCTGCCACCCAGCTCCTTAGCGTCATCGTCGAAGACGACGAGGAACAAAGAGTGAAGGGGTACGGGCCTGCTCCTTGGCCTCGGGTGGGCTAACCTGGGCCGCTGCTGGGCTGCAGGAAAGGTTGCAGGGGGAGAAGAATAATATCTGGGATGGCCTGGTTCAGCTGCTGCTCATTTTTTTAACCAAAACTTTTTCCTTTTAAGTTTTGTTATTTCTGTTTGGTATTTCCCTTTCAAATTTTGTTTTGAGTTATTTCAGAAATACAAGATGTTTTGTAAGAAATAACTGAAACACTGTGGGACCCTTGTAAACCATCTGGGCTCCACAAATTTTGGGGGTTTTCAAAATTCAAACCATTTGAATGTGTTTCAAAGAGAGGGAAGAATCTAGGGTTTAGGGTTTGCATTTAAATCAACACAATTGATCACATGCATTACTTGGATGATTTAAATAGATGCATGCCATGCTTAAGTACTCAGTACATATATTACAAACATGGGATGTTACAGCTCTACCCCCCTTACAAGAACCTCCACCCGAGATTCCTAAGTTTTGGAAAACAAAGCAGGGTGCTCAGATCGGAGACAATCTTCTTGTTCCTAGGTTGCTTCATCCTCAGAGTGATGGGACCACTAAATTTTTAGGAACTTGATGTTTTGACGGCGAGTCTTGCGCTCGGTTTCATCAAGGATACGAATAGGATACTCACGATAAGTCAGATCCTTTTGGAGATCAAGAGTTTGCTGATCAACACCGCAGACAGGATCTTTGAAGCAACGCTTGCGTTGCGACACATGAAAGACATCATGCACCTCCGGGAAGTTTGCAGGCAACTCCAACTTGTATGCGAGGTTACCTTGCCTGGATAGAACACGAAAAGGACCAACATAGCGAGGAGCTAGTTTGCCTTTGATACCGAAACGATGGACACCCTTCAAAGGGGTGACCCGGAGATAAGATTGATCACCAACTTCATATTCAACATGTTGATGGTGATGATCATGATAGCTTTTCTGGCAAGACTGAGCAGTTTTCAAACGATCTCGAATGATACGAACTTGATCTTCTTCTTCCTGATCATATCTGGACCAAAGAACTTTCTTTCGCCGGTTTCTGACCAGTTCAAAGGAGTACGAAAGGTTCTTCCATATAAGAACTGGAAACGTGCCATACCAATACTGGACTGAAAACTGTTGTTGTAGGAAAATTCAGCAAAAGGAAGGCATTTCTCCCAGTTCTTGCCAAAAGATATGAGACACGCTCTAAGCATGTCTTTAAGGATTTGATTCACTCTTTCGGTCTGGCCACCGGTTCTAGGATGATAAGCAGTACTAAAAGACAAACGAGTTTCCATAGCTTGTTCGAAACTTGCCCAGAACCTTGAGGTGAACAGACTTCCACGGTCAGAGACGATTTTCTTTGGTACCCCATGAAGGACAACTATTCGAGAGATATACAGATCAGCCAATTGATTGGCAGTAATGCTCTCACGAACAGGTAGGAAGTGAGCAACCTTGGACAAATAGTCAACGATTACCGAGATGGCATCATTTCCTTTCTGAGTCTTGGGAAGAACAGTGATGAAATCCATACCAACTTCATCCCATTTGCACTCCAGGATTTTATGTGGTTGCAGGAGACCAGCGGGTCTTTGGTGCTCAGCCTTGACACGACGGCAAACGTCACATTTAGCAACAAATCAAGCTATATCCTTCTTCATACCAGACCACCAGAATCTTTGACAAAGATCCCGATACATCTTGGTACCTCCAGGGTGGATAGAAAGAAGTGATTGATGATCTTCGGTAAGAATTATCTTCTTCAAGTCCTTTCCATTTGGTACTACCAAACGTGTACCGAAATATAGGACACCTTCCTCGCTAACAGAGAAACATTTAGCAACTCCGCTAGCAATGTTCTCTTTAATTGTATCCATCTCAGGATCTTGCCTTTGAGCAGCTTTGATTTGATCCTCTAGAGAAGGCTTCACTTCAAAAGTAGAGAGGAATCCACGAGGAACTACTTCAAGATTCAATCGAGCAAATTCCTCATGAAAAGAAGGTTGAGCTTGTTTTATCATCAGGGTGTTGCAATAAGATTTACGGCTCAGCGCATCAGCAAAGACATTGGCTTTGCCAGGTTGATAGTTGAGACCCAAATCATAGTCCTTGATGAGTTCCAACCATCTTCTTTGCCTGAGATTCAGATCAGGTTGTGTGAAAAGGTACTTCAGACTCTGATGATTCGAGTATAACTCACAACGACTACCAAGAAGGTAATGTCGCCATTGCTTAAGAGCATGAACAACAGCTGCAAGCTCAAGATCATGAGTTGGGTAGTTGTTCTCATGTGGTTTTAGCTGACGGGAGGCATAAGCCACCACATGCCCATCTTGCATTAGCACACATCCGAGACCTTGGTGAGAAGCATCAAAGAAGACAACAAAGTCTTTGTTAGTGTCTGGAAGAACTAACACCGGAGCAGTGGTTAACTTGGTTTTCAACATCTGGAAGCTTTCTTCAGCCTTATCAGACCATTCAAATTTCTTATCCTTCTTAAGAAGATCAGTCATTGGCTTTGCAATCCTGGAGAAGTTCTCGATGAATCGACGGTAATAACCAGCCATCCCGAGAAAACTTCGGACATCCTTTATGGATTTAGGAGACTCCCAGTCGAGGATAGTTTGGACCTTATCGGGGATAACAGCAACCCCTTTGGCGGAAACAACATGACCAAGGAATACGAGCTCTTGTAACCAGAACTCACATTTGGAAAACTTGGCGTAGTGACGATGTTCTCGGAGTTTTGTCAACACCAAACGGAGATGTTCAGCATGCTCTTCTTCAGTCTTGGAATAGACCAGAATATCATTGATATAAACCACGACGAACTTGTCAAGATACTCCATGAAGACAGAGTTCATAAGCCGCATGAAAGTGGCTGGAGTATTGGTAAGACCAAAGGACATGACTGTATATTCGTAAAGACCGTAACGAGTGGTGAAAGCAGTCTTTGGAATATCTTCCTTATGGATCTTTATCTGGTGATACCCTTACCTCAAATCCATTTTGGAAAAGACAGTGGCACCAATTAACTGATCAAATAGATCGTTGATCCTAGGGAGAGGATACTTGTTATTGATAGTCACAGCATTGAGTGGGCGATAATCCACAACCAGACGCAGTATATTGGTATCCTGCTTCTTGACAAAGATGGTACGACATCCCCAAGAAGATGTGCTGGGCTGAATGTATTCTTTTCCTTCTAACTCCTCTAATTGCTTCTTCAACTCCACAAGCTCATGAGGAGGCATACGATAAGGTCTTTTAGAAACAGGAGTAGTTCCAGGAACTAACTCTATGACGAACTCCACACTTTGATCAGGTGGCATGCCAGGCAACTCCTCAGGAAAGACATCTAGAAACTCACAGACCATAGAAACATCTTAGATCTCTAATGGAGGTAAAACTTGAAGAGCATACAACTCTGCTTCAGGAATAGAAACAGCTGAAGGAGATAGTGACCCTATGGTCCAATACTGGACTGTTATGCCAGCAGGACTAGTCAGAGTCACGGACTTGGTTGTACAATCGAGGATGGCTTGATAACGGGTCAACCAGTCCATGCCCAAAATAATGTCAATGTCAGTTGACTTAAGGGCGATAAGGGAGGTGGGGAAAGTTGAAATGCAACTTCGATTAGATTCCCATGACTAACCATGCTGGAACGCCAACTAAAACTAGGAGATTGAACTAGCATAGGAACTGACAACCCTTCAAAGCTTATCCCATGCAGTTGAGCAAAAGTTTGTGACAAGAATGAATGCGATGCTCCGGACTCAAACAAAACTTTAGCTGGAATTTGATTGATACGAAGCGTACCCATTATGATGCTTGGATCTTCCTGAGCCTCCTCAGCAGAGATATGGTCCAGGCGTCCTTTTCCAACACCTGGATACTTATCATTCTTCTTTGGTGGTTGTGCCTTCTCAGCAGCACTCTTTTGAGGACAATCTCTTGCATAGTGGCCAGGCTGGTGATAGTTGAAACATATGAGGCCTGATCCAGTACCAGCAGCAGGATAACTTGATCCACCAACATTGTTTGGAGTAACATTCGGACGAGGTGCATATCCAGAAGTCCTTGGAGTATAAGGAGCACGTGTCACAGCACTGTAAGGCATGAAGACACGACGCTTCCTATTACCAGAACCAGCCTTGTTGTACCCCTCCTGAGGAAGCTTACGAGTTTCTTCATACTCCACCTTTCCACTCTCGGCTTTCATAGCCTTATTAACAAGACCTTGGAAGTTAACAAAGTCCATGAGATGAAGATCACGACGAACCTCAGGATCCAGTCCCTTGCGGAATAGAGCTTGCTTCTTAACATTAGTGGATACCTCTTCAGTAGCATAGCAGGTAAGGCGGTTGAAGTTGCGCTGGTAATCACACATGGAACCAGTGCCCTGGTTAAGCTTGAGGAACTCCTCCCTCTTCTGATCCATCAGACCCTCCGGAATATGATAAGCTCGAAAGGCTTTAGTGAACTCTTGCCATGTAACAACATGTTGAGCTTCTTGCATAGCCAAGAAATTTTCCCACCAGGAGTTAGCTGCTCCCTCCAGATGATAGGCAGCAAAAGTCACCCAATCAGCTTGAGCAACATGACCAACCTGAAGTTTGCGCTCGCTGATGCTAAGCCATTAGTCCGCATCAAGTGGCTGAGTGGAATAGCTGAAAACTGGCGGAGTGAGACGTGTGAAGTCTTTGATTCCAACTTGATTGTTCTGGCGTTGAGCAGTGTTGCGCTCAATCCTTTCAAGGAGCCTCATGTTGTCAGCATGGTTGGTTTCGTACATGGCCATGAGTTGAACCATGGACGGTGGTGGAGGAACGTTGGAAGATTCACCCTCATTTGCAGCACCACATGCATGAGCACGGGTACGAGCACGAGAAGTGTCACCCATCCTGAAAGAACAAGAGGAAGGTTAGACAAGGGATCCAAAGGAACAAGACGGAAAGATGAACAAAGAGTACTTGATATAAAGGTATCATCTTATCAGGCATGGTAGTACCAAAGCATACTAAAGTATACACTAACCAGCTGACTTTCAAACCATGACAATGGAATGCTAAGATGTTACATACCAAGAAAAATTGAGATATCTTGGAACTCTGAGAATAACAACCAAGTACGGAGTACTTTAGAAAAACAACCCCAAAACCACGATCCTAAAAGTTTTGAGATATAAGATAAGGAATGAAAACCTTTTCAAACAAAATAAGGTAAGAGAAACTCCAGCATCAGAAATACACCAGAGAAGGAGTAAAAAGAATCCTAGTTAGAGTTTCTGCAAATAATTTTTAACTTTCAAATAATTTTGTCAACTTCTAGACTCAACATCAACCAATAAAAGGGTTTCCTACAGGCAGTCCCGCTCTGATACCAAAACCTGTAGCACCCCGCGGGGTTAGGCTTAAACTAACCTCAGATCACCATCTAAGATAAGTTCAACTCCCAAACACGGAAGATCACAATATGATTCAGTAACATTACAGAACACAGGGATTCAACAGAATAAGTTTAAACTCTTAGAAGAGTAATATATTAGAGTTATTGCAAACCAGAGGTCATAGACCCAACATTACATCACACAACGTAAGCTAAATATGTTGTTCTACACAACAACTTAGCAAAAGGCCTAAGAGGCCATAAATAAAAGAGACGTCCATCCCATAGTCCTCAGGCTGCAACCTGGTACCCCCAACTACTCGTCGATGTCAACGTAGAAGCCACCTTCAGTTGCAACCGGATCCTCTGTAGGAAAAACAACAATGGCGTCAGGCTGAGTACGAGAATGTACTCCGCAAGACTTAGATAACCTAGTATCTATATGCTTTGGCTAGAAATGCTTTCTATCAATTTACTTTTGCAAAAAGCAATCTTTATTTGTAAACAAGAGATATAAGAGGCTCGTCTACTCAGAATCTTTTAAAAAGGGATAAGATAGCGACTTCTTCATCTTGTTCATCACATCTCGTTAACCACCAGCTTCATCAGAACCTCCTATCTAGGATCACCCCCTCGACCCGGAGGAAGCATCCTTAAGCACAAGTGGATCAACAAGTTTTATAATGGTTAAAGTTATCTATGATCTTAGAATCTGGTCACCAAGCTTTCATAACCGTGAACACGGCTTTTCGAAAAGATTAATACCCTGCAGGGGTGTACAACTTTACCCACACGTATCAACCGACTCTTAATGCCAATTATTATTAGCCCTCTTCCTTGGAGGGCCGGCAGAGGGTGGTTGACCATGACCTTTACCTTTCTTTCGCCGAGACCATGAGTCACACAATAAGTATGATTCCGCCATAACGGGTCAAATCCCGAAGCTGGTACTTAAAGATTTGAGGCGAGGTTGGTTCACCAGGGGCGCTATCTACCCCAAGCAACCGCGGCCACGCTTCCCTACCTGTTATGATGCACCTCCTTCACCACCTCTTTCGAAAACGTTTTCAATGCGTATGCCAAATGGAAAGCCCGAACTATGTGACTCATGGAATCTACTAGGAAAGTTAGTCAGTCGAGGGGTTCCCAAGCCCCGTGTGGTTGTACGCTCATCTCGGTTCCAAAGGCAAGAACTCGGTTCCTAGTTGTGGCGAGTATGGAACTACAAATACCACACCCAACATGGCCTCCCATACAAGCCTGAACATGATTAGTTAACTCCTTCGATGATGTCACCATCCCCTGCCTCACTACCTTCCTTGGCACCTCTGATTCATCATTGAATAGAGCAAACGTTGTTTCTATGCTTGGCTAAATGCCAGACCTAGGTATGGTAGGAGCAGTGCATTAGGAGTATAAGGCTACAAAGGGAAACAGTGCAGCAGATAGGTAACACTAGCTACTGACAAAATACCACATTGGAATCATGTGCATCATAGCGAGAAGGTAATATAGTTTATAAAACATAGGTTCAGAATGAGAGGCTACGCTTTCCTTGTCCGTCAGTAGACAGGTACGGATGTTTGGTGTTGTTGACTTCAACTTCGGGTTCGGATCCTATCGCGAAGAACCAAATACCGAAAAGGGAGAAGCAACATTCAATACATGGAATGTGCAATGCTCAATCAATATGGATGATATTACAAGTTAACTTGTGTTGAAATGAAACCCTAAGGCATGCTTGACAAGTTAAACGGTGTTCCGAGGGGTGAAAAACCCTAAATCGAAGAACTCCGGAAGCACATGAGAAGGGTTACTACCGTGTTCTTATTAAACTTGTCATTTAAGTTGTTGAACCATGCATGATGATAGCTTAGTTAGACAGTTCTCATTTTTATGAACATTTTGATATATTATTTGTATTTTTATGAATTACAGATTAAAAGTTATTGAATTTACAATATTCAAACCAATTTCTGAAATTATTAACCCTTTTATTAATTTAAATAAAACTAGGAATACTTTTTACACATGGGGGCTAGGCTAGCCACAAACACCGACAGGTGGGCCCGTGGCCACCTCAGCAGCCACACACGCGAAAAGGCTCAGGGGAAAATTTCACCGGGGCAGAGGCTACCCACACCGATTGATGGGTGGGGCCAAGGCCACGCAGGCAAGCCATGCAAGCCTCACCGGGGATCGGCCAGACGGCGGTGACTGGCGGCGCTAGGGGGCGTTCTGGGAGGCGGGGTTGGGCGGGTTCGAAGTGGAACGACAAGGGAGTCTAGCTACGGTGGCGCCACCAGTTTTTGGTCACTGGAGCTAGGTCCCCGACGCTGACTGGCGGCGGCAGCGGAGGTTACACGGCGGCGGAGCGATACAGAGCACTACGGAGGAGAGGGAGGGTGCCTTGAGCACCGTATGCTCACCCTGAGCGCGTAGATGGCGATGGTGCATAGAGAGAGCGAGAGGGAAAGGGATAAGGGGACGAGCTCTAGCTCGTCGCCATGGCGGCTAGGGTTCGGTGGGGAGGATCTCTGCCGAGAGAGAGCGAGAGGGAAAGGGATAAGGGGATGAGGAGAGAGAGCTGAGCAGCGGCGTTCTTATCCTGGGCTCTAGGGGCGGCGGCGCGGTGGCGAGCATCGCAGGGCGCTGCTGGAATCGACGACGGCGGCGCTGCCACCCAGCTCCTTAGCGTCATCGTCGAAGACGACGAGGAATAGAGAGTGAAGGGGTACGGGCCTGCTCCTGGGCCCCGGGTGGGCTGACTTGGGCCGCTCCTGGGCAGCAGGAAAGGTTGGAGGGGGAGAAGAATAATATCTGGGCCAGCCTGGTTCGGCTGTTGCTCATTTTTTTAACCAAAACTTTTTCCTTTTAAGTTTTGTTATTTATGTTTGGTATTTCCCTTTCAAATTCTGTTTTGAGTTATTTCAGAAATACAAGATGTTTTGTAAGAAATAACTGAAACACCGTGGGACCCTTGTAAACCATTTGGGCTCCACAATTTTTGGGGGTTTTCAAAATTCAAACCATTTGAATGTGTTTCAAAGAGAGGGAAGAATCTAGGGTTTAGGGTTTGCATTTAAATCAACACAATTGATCACATGCATTACTTGGATGATTTAAATAGATGCATGCCATGCTTAAGTACTGAGTACATATATTACAAACATGGGCTGTTACACCTTTCCAGCATTGTTTGGATCGACAAAACCTTCGGGCTGCATCATATACACGTCCTCAGTTAGGATTTCATTTAGAAAAGCCGTCTTGACATCCATCTGCCATATTTCATAGTCGAAATGTGTAGCAATGGCTAGAATTATCCGTATAGATTTAAGCATCGCTACGGGCGAGAAAGTCTCGTCGTAGTCAACTCCTTGAACTTGTTGAAAACCTTTTGCAACAAGTCGAGCTTTATGGATGTGAACATTTCCATCCATATCAATCTTCTTCTTATAGATCCATTTGCACTCGATGGCTTTAAAACCATCAGGCAGGTCAACCAAGTTCCAAACTTGATTGTCTCCCATGGACTCTATCTCGGATCTCATGGCGACCAGCCATTTCTTAGAGTCTGGGTCCACCATCGCTTCTGCATAGGTCGCAGGCTCATCATTGTCTAACAATAATAATTCTCGCGCTTTGTGGAGCCTCGCTGACCTTCGTGGTTGTGGTGCTTCTGTTGCCACGGGTTCCTCGACTTGTTCTGCTACAATAGCATCACTCGTAGAAGCATCCCCAACTGGCTCATCTTGAACTTCTTCAAGTCGCACCGACCTTCCACTTGTTCCCTTTGTGATAAACTCTTTCTCTAGTAAAACACCTCTACGAGCGACAAACACTTTGCCCTCCTCTCGATTGTAGAAGTAATACCCTAAGGTTTCCCTCGGATATCCCACGAAAATGCACTTATCCGATTTTGGTGTTAGCTTGTCCGACTGAAGTCGCTTGACAAATGCATCACAACCCCAAATATTTAGAAGAGACAAACTAGATTCTTTCCAGTCCACATATCATATGGTGTCTTAACTATGGATTTAGATGGTACCCTATTAAGTGTGAAAGCTGCCGTTTCTAGAGCGTAACCCCAAAATGATAATGGTAAATCCAACTGGCTCATCCTAGATCGAACCATGTCCAACAAAATTCAATTACGCCGTTCGGAGACCCCGTTTCTTTGAGGCGTTCCGGGTGGCGTAAGTTGTGGAACAATTCCGCAACTCTTAAGATGATCGCTAAATTCGTGACTCAAATTTTCACCTCCACGATCAGATCACAAGGCCTTTATTTTGTTGCCACCTTGATTCTCTACTTCACTCTGAAACTCCTTGAACTTTTCTAAAGTTTCAGACTTATGCCTCATCAAGTAGACATAACCATATCTACTGAAATCATTAGTAAAGTAATGAAGTAGTGATATCCTCCTCTGGCTGTCGTGCTCATTGGTCCACATACATCAGTATGTATGAATTCCAACAAGCCTGTCGCTCTCTCGGGTAAACCCGAAAAGGAGACTTGGTCTTCTTTCCATGTAAACAAGCTTGACATGTCTCGTATGATTCAAAATCAAATGAAGTTAGAGGACCATCACCATGGAGCTTCTTCATGCGCTTTTTACTTATATGCCCCAAACGACAATGCCATAAATAGGTAGGACTCAAATCATTAGGCCGAAGCCTTTTAGAACTAACATTGTAAACAGATGCATCATCAAGATTTAAAATAAATAACCCATTCACAATGGGAGCCTTATCCATAAACATATCATTCTTAGAGATTACACAACCATTGTTTGCACTCGCGAATGAATAACCATCCCTCATCAAACATGAAGGTGATAAAATGTTTCGACCCATACTAGGAATGTAATAACAATTATTCAAATCCATAAAAAATCCTAACGGAAGGTGAAGTCGCATGACGCCGACGAACAATGTAGCAACCCTTGCTTTATTTCCGACGTGAAAATCCACTTCGCCTTTCTGCACTTCTCTAGTCCTTATTAGCCCCTGGATCGAATTGCAAATATGAGCAACCGATCCGGTATCAAATACCCAAGAGTTAACATAGGAATCAGCGAGAAGAATGTCCACAACATTTACAACAAGCGTACCTGAGTGGGAAGTACTCTTACTTCTACTCTTCTTCAAAGAAGCCTGGTACTTGCTGCAGTTTCTCTTCTAGTGGCCATGTTCATGACAAAAGAAGCACTCATTGTCATCTGCAGGTCTAGCCTTTTGCTTGTGTGCAGACTTAGGGATCGTCTCCTTAGCCTTGCCCTTCTTGTTCCAAGAATTACCCTTTTTCTTGAAGCTAGGCTTGTTCTGCACAACCATCACATGGCTATGCCCTGCACACTTCTTCATGTCACTTTCTGCTGTTTTAAGCATCCCACATAATTCATTAAGGCCCTTCTCCACCCCATGCATATGGTAGTTCGAAATGAACCGCCCATAGCTAGATGGAAAAGACGCCAAAATGAAGTCAGTGGGCAACTCTTGGCCTAGTGGAAAACCAAGATTTTCCAAAGTCTGACTGTAACCAACCATTTTGATCACATGGGGGGCTACAGCTGCTACCTCTTCCATCTTGCATTCGACAAAGGACTTGGCAACATTGTACCTCTCAGTCCTTGCCTAATCTTGGAACATGTCCTTAAGTGCGACGATCATATCGTACGCTTCCTGATCCTTAAATTTCTTTTGGAGTTCAGGTTCCATGCATGCAAGCATAAGACAGCTAACCTCAAGAGAATCATCACATTCTCTCTTGTAGGCATTCTTGAGGGCAGCAGATGCATTATTAGCAGGTTCATCAGGGATTGGGGTATCCAGAACCGTTTCCTTTTTAGCAGACCCGAGAACAATTCTCAGGTTACGGACCCAGTCCGAATAGTTTGTTCCATTTAGTTTATCTTTGTCAAGAATCGAACGCAAAGAGAAAGGTGAAGATATAGTGTTCGGTGCCATTGATCTACAACAGAAAACATGCAAAATACTAAGCCATGTAACCATGAAAGAGTAAAACATATTAAAAATTTAATAGCATATACTCCCACTTAAATCAATATCCCTCTATTGATACTAAGTGATTCAAGATCCACAATTAACAAGTCGACTAGTGAGCTTTAGCATCACTGCTAGAAGACAAGGTAAATCGGTAAGCAACACTTGCTAATCATATCACATATGACTATTGTTGTTGGGTGACATCTCTATGTCAAAACTAGGCGCCCAACCTTTATGCCCCAAGGTCCTTAAATGTTAAGATGACCTTGTCAAGCTCACCAACCCTTATGCGTGTAGGTATCCGATACAAACCTATCCAAACAAGGAAAACCGCGGCACCCTAATTTCATAGGCCCACCAATGATTGTACATGGCATAGGATGGTGCAAGGTCTGGTTGGGAGGGCATGGTTTAACTTAAACTTTGTGAGGGATCGTTCTACTTCTATCATCTAAGCATGCATAGTAGTAAAACACATAAGAATAGCATTCACATAGATGTGACACAGTATGGCCCATTTTCTCATGGTGATATCCATCGCCATAGAACCTGCCCACCATGATGATCTCCATCTTCATGTTCCTTGTGAGACATCTTCCAAGTGATGAGTCCTCCAAGAACTAATACAAGCTATTACTCCTAACAGCTAGTAATCAAAATTACATAGTATTGGGACCATCACAAGTTGCCATGCAGGCCATTACAATAAATGACAACACATATGGCTCCAGTCGTGTTGCCCAACTCACGACACGCAGGTCATGCAAAATTTCATACATGCATCACATACATATATGGGCCATATTGATCACATACATCCTACAAAAACAAGTTATACATAGAATCGCATTCTACCGGATCATGTAACATCGCAGCACCTAGTTACCTTAACTAGATACAAAAGGGGCTACGATTAAGGGGGGTCTAGGGGGTCTCCCCCTGTGGGTTCGAAGGGTTATGCATAGAAAACCTTGAAAATGAGAGATCGAATCTTCACAATTTATTTAAGGATTTTGATCGGCAAATCAAATTTACCGTAAACCGACTCCTGTCCCGATTCAATCAAACTCCTTTGATCACGGTACATCGATTTTAGATCTAGGTTCCGATTCGATCAATCATATTGATCTTCGCGTGATTCCATAGGATTTATGTGTCACTGTCTACCCCAATGGTGGAAACCGACCGGTAGGGGTAAGTCATTCGACAACCTCAGAATCACGATCACATAAAGCAAGATCATAGATCAATCCTGAACCACCGCCATATAAACGATCACATCATTCATATCAATCTGCATATCACCATATGCAAAGATCCCAAACCTATAACTGAACAACATCGGCTCTGATACCACTGAAGGGATACGGGTAGGCTACACTAGTGCAAATCAAAATTTTCTACCGCGTAAACCAGGAATACTGTTGTCATAGATCACGGGATTACCACTAGACGTTCCACGTCCTCTCCTTGTTCTCGTCCCACGAGCAAGTCCCCTTGCGCGGCTCGTCCAAGTGCCACAGATACAGCACCTCCGAGGTATCCACACATGCGGGGTGGAAGCGTCAGACGCCGGACTGATAGGTCTGTGCGTGCGACACAGGCGTGAGGAGTGGCGGCTGTGTGGAAAGGTCTAACCCTGGTCAGCTCGCCCCACCCTCCCTTATATAGGCGTCCCTAGTGGGCTTCTACATTAGGAGCCCATTAGTAGCCTAAGCCTGGTCTAATTCGGATCCAATCCTCATTAGGCTTCCAGCCCCTTAAGTGTGTGACCCTATAGGTTCATATACGTGTAGACATGACATGAACACACTTATTCTGCCAATAGTTGGTAGTGGCCTCTAGCAAGAACGTGCCAACTCCTAAACGCATACAAAGATCATATCGGAGGAACCATGACAAGGTTTATTACATGTCATTCCCTTTGCCTCAAGATATTTGGCATGGCCATGCATTTCTGGATCCGATCACTAGAGGGTCCCAGAGATATCTCTCTCAAGTAGAGAGGGGCAAATCCCATCTTGATTGAACATGCCTTGCAGCATGTTTCAGGACAAACCCGAAAGCTACCTTTATAACTACCCAATTACGGCGTAGCGTCTGATAGCCCCAAAGTAGGTCGATCCACATCTCAAGTACATGCAACAATCTCAGGTCTAAGGACAAAACATACACGATGTGTAGAGAGAGCTGCAAGTCTAATTGCCAGTCTCGGGTTGGGTCAGTCCAACCCCATGTTCATAACATGTGTCAACATCATTTGTTTGACATCTCCATGTCTATGACTTGCGAAACATAGTCATCAACCAATCGATGTGCTAGTCTAATATTCATGTGTGTCCTCACATGAACTCCGACTAGGGACAACTATTAAATAACCATACAAGTAAAGAGTTTCACAAACAATTCACATAATTGCCAATCAATACAAGTTGCCTGATATGGATATTCAAGGAACATTACAATAACTCATGGATACATATGAAATATAATCATCTCTATGATTTCCTCTAGGGCATATTTCCTTCAGTCAAGTAGACGTCGGAGGGAGGAACGTCCATGTCGATAGCCAATCAGGCGCAAAACCATCCAGCACAGGACCTGGCAGAAACCACTCCACCCCCCCCCCGAAATGCACGTCTATACACCACTCCAGCGGCCCATGGGAGAACCGGCGCATGGATGAAGCATCCGACACAAAGGCCGGTTCCCCGACTTAACCGCCAAACCTCACCCAGGCCAGGGCCGATGGGCTGCCCGTCAAACTACTCTTTATGTGCACAACTATGAGTTTGAAGCCCCACAATATTCTCTTTTCCTACCCTTATGCCCCTAGCACTATAAATAGCCCTTGGGATCTCCCTTTTGACCTAGACTCTATATTAGGCTAGAATAAAACTCCCTCTTGAGGATCTCTATCTAGTTAGTCTCATGCTCCTCCAGGAGAGGAAACTACTATCACAAACCTCTCAGATCTAGCTTAATAGCATTTGGTTGTACAAGATCTTCGTATTGGGGTTTCCCTTATGAAGTTATCAAGATCTCATCAAGTTTATCTTCCCCAATACCGATCCATATGATTGAATTGGATCGGTAGCCTCTGGTGCGAGCCAATGGTGTTTTAATTGCGTTTGTTTTTGCGTGAGTTTGCAGTGTTCTTCGTGGTTCATGTTCATCGAGTTCATCCTCTTCCCCATCCCCCTCAAATCCACCGAGACTCCCCCGTGAAATCGTGAAAAAATCGGTCATCCTAAGGGTCATACCCTAACAGGAAGCAAGCATGGTGCAAGGAGGAGAAGTGATACTGCAAGAGGAGCCTGACGTGATGATCATCCAAGGATGCATGAGGGAGGAGCAGGAGGCAGGCACAATGGACAAGGAGAAGATCATCAAGAAGAGCGCGAAAACGTTTGCAAAGACTGGAGTGTCCGATCGATATCAACTAGACTATCCGGCCTACCCCGTGACGCGTCTAGGTGGTAGCCAACCAAAAGCCCAAATCGGAAGACACCCGGAAACCACCCGGAAACTCTGAGATTTCTGCCCAGACTGGACTGTTCGGTTTAGATCACCCAGAGTGTCTGACCAGACCGGAATATCCGTCGACTGACATATTCGGGTCTGAGTCGGCTTGTATCAGTTTGAGTCAGACACGTCTTTGTTTCGTTTTTTGGCCGTCCCAACCGTCCATATAAGCCCTGGGACGTTGAGTTTCTACTTTCAACCCTAGACGTTGTTTAAAGTAAACCCTAGACGTTGAGTTTCTACTTTCTTCCATTTACCTCCCTACAATAATTCGTATCGATCTGGTTTATAGGCTACTATCAACCAAGTGTGATTAGTGGTTCTGTTGGGAATTAGCCAATTGCAAGATTTGTGTGTTGCTGTTCCATTGGGAATTAGAAGACTACAATTACTACTTCATGGTCAGCGACTACGTGTGCAAGCATGTGAAGTTGCGAGTATCTACATGGGTTAAGAGCCGTTGCATTGGCATCAGGGATTGATCTTGAGGTTCGTGAGCATCATACTTGTTACCTCCAACAATTATCATCATCTACTACCCTCGATTTCTAAGAAGATCGGGCCACCCCATATCATCTTGGTATAAGATTCCAGCATTTCCTCGGTAAGAATCCACAAATCCATCCATAATCTAGTTTTTTTGTCCAATACAGAAAATCCAGAAAAAAATATTAGGGTTAGTATTTACCATAGCCTAGATTGCATCAGAGTTGAGTCTTAGTTGCTGGCAGTTTTCGTGTCTTTGATCCGATCTCTTCCAGTACAATTCATACGGTGTAGGTTTTCCTAATTGTCATTTTTTCTTCGCTTTTGAGTCGTTCCTCACTGTTTTCGCAAGTTTCCATATAATTTTCCGAGTCCACATAGCGTACATTTGTAGTCAATCTAGATACAGCCTATCCACAACATCCGTGACTAGGAACGTACCCGTGAGACTAGTTTCTTTTCTCTGATTAGGTTGCTCATTAGGGGTTTGAAGTGCAAAAACTCCGACCACGTAGACCGGAATATCCAGCAAACATCAACCGGACTATCCGGACGCGTCGGAGCTTCTGGCTGTACTACACCAAACTATCTGGCCCAGTTTCATCCGAATTGTTGCATTTGTCTTGCATTGGGTCATATAGTTGAAAAATAAAAAAACAAGAGGAAAAGAAAAAAGAAATAGTATATAAAAAACAAAGAGAAAAAGAGCTACAAGCATGATAACAGAAATATCACAGCATGCATTATTATAGGCCTAGTTGATCATAGAACTTGTAGATTGAGCAATCTTGTGCCTGTTTATTTTGAGTTATTACTAGCGTCTCTCTTGTATATTGTAATATTCCTGTTCATAAATTTCTTTGACACATTTATCACCACTCTGTTTCCTTGGGTGTTTGTCACATGATATGTTAGGGCATGACCCTTTAGATGGTCGATCTTTCACAGTTTCATGGGGTATTCATGATGGATTGATGGTGAGGGGAAGAGGATGAACCTGATTGACACGAACCACGAAGAAAATGGCAAACACATGCAAAACACCATTGGCTCACACCAGCGGCTACAGGTCCAATACAAATATTTGAGATCAGTATTAGGCAAGATAAACTTGACAAGATCTTGATAACTTCGCAAGGGCAAACCCAATACAAAGATGCTGTACAATTGAATGCTATTAAGCTAGATCCAAGAGGTTTTTGATACAAGGTGCCCCTCGTGGAGGAGCATGAGACTGTCTAGGAGATAGATCCTTAAGGGGAAGTATTATTCTAGTCTAATATCAAGTCTAAGTCAAAGGGGTGAGCCCAAGGGGCTATTTATAGTGCCAGGGACGAAAGGGTAAGATAAGGGAATATTCCAAGGCATCAAACCCATATTTGTGAGCAGACACGTGAATTCCTGCGGTAAGTTCGACGCCGCCGGAATTCTTGTTGGAAATTTCCAGCAGTCATCGATTTCATTCCTGCGTATACCAGAACACGATGCTGAGGTGATTTCCTGTGGTCGCTGGATCTGGCGCCGGAAGTGGAATTGATTCCGGTGGCAATTCTAGTTCGCCGGATCTGGCGCTAGTTCTTCGTGCAGTTTCCGGCGTAGGATCTAGTTCGCCGGTTTGAGCGGGAGCCTTTTCTTGGGATCTTTTGGTTCCTTCTCTTGGTTTGTGAGGTTCATACCTGAGAATGCATGAAGTATGGAAATGAATTATCATTCCATTTAATGGTGAATCAAACTCACATGAAGAGAGGAGCGAGTTAAACTTATCATGGATAAGCTTTGCTCTAGCTCTCGTCATTGGTCCACTTGGGGGACTTGGTGGTGAGGATGTAGGGACATCCATAGGGCGGGCTGCATCACAATCAACAATAGGATTTGCTTTGGTGTAGTTATGTATCCATACCTATAGGTATACTTCATTGTCCTACTTTGTCGTGTTATTATTCTTGTACCCTCGGTATTCGCTTCATCATATCCGTGCACATATCATTTATCCAAGTTGTGAGTGAGCCACCGAAAGAACACTGGTTTATTCACTTCATACTCACATCAGCTCCCCCCTTGGGAAATATTCGTCCTCGCCTCTTCACCATATTGATTTGCATTGTTGCCATGGAATGGTGAGATGTCCTTGAGACACCGCCGGGATCAGGGCTAAACAAATCCCGGACCTCCGTCTGACATAAGCTTAACCATGAGCTCGAGGATATCTAGTGAAGAATCAATAACACAGAAGTGACCCTAAGACACAAAAATTATTACAGCAAGCTCATAATTGAGAAGAGAACCAAATTATTATAAGCAGAGGTCACTGACCACAAACATCAAACAACGGAAGGCAAATTATGCTATTAAGTATAGCAAACTTAACAAATGTCTTAAGAGGCCTGAAGCATAATGATGACGTCCCAGCCCATAGATTCCAGGTTGCCAGCCGGGAACCGCAAGATACTCGTCGGTGTCGATGTAGTACGGAACTCTTCCTCAAGGGAACACTTACTCTGCCAAAAGTATCAACAAAGCAAGGGTGAGTACAGACTGTACTCCGCAAGACTTATGGCTGGTGGAGTTGTTTTTCATAAAGCCAGCTTTGTTCATAAAACAAGAGAGAGAAGAAGCTCGTCTATTCAGGTTATTTTAAAAGAGAGCGACATCTCTGAAATATTGATCATCATATTTTGATATCCACCAAGTCATCATCTGAACCCTAACTAGGATCACCCCCTCGTACCCATGAGGAAGCATCCTTAAGCACACGTGGATCTGCCAAGTTTTATGATTAGGTTATAGTTCTCTATGATCTTAGAATCTGGTCACTAAGCGTTCATAACCGTGAACACGGCTTTTCGAAAAGATTATTACCCTACAGGGGTGTACAACTTTACCCACACATACCAACCGACTCTTATGGCCAATTGACACACTTCCTTGGTGTGCTGGCAGAGGGTGTGGTTGGAATACCTTGCTTTCACCGAGACCATGAGTCACACAATAAGTATAGTTCCACCGTAATGGGTCAAGTTCCGAAGCCGGTCCTTAAAGATGTGAGGCGAGGTTGGTTTACCAGGGGCGCTATCTACTCCAAGCAACCTCGGCCATGCTTTCCTACCTGTTATGAATGCACCTCCTTCACCGCCTTCGAGAATATCCATAATGCATGTCGAATGGAATGCCCGAACTATGTGAATCATGGAATCTACTAGGCAAGTTAGTTAGTCATGAGGTTGTCTAGGCCCCTTGTGGTTGTACGCTCGTCTTGGTTCCAAAGGAAAGAACTTAGTTCCTAGTGGTGGCGAGCATGGGACTAGAAAAACCACATCCCACCATGGCCTCCCATACAAGCCTTAGCATGTTTAACTCATATCACCTCTGATCTCGTCTCATCACTTTATCCTATCATACTAGATTCTCTGCATCTAATACATCATATGGATGAATCAGCACTGACAGCTATGCACGGCTAAGCAGGACACAAATATAAGCTTTAGCAGTGCACACAAGCCAAACCTAGTTATGCTAGGAGGAGTGGATAAGGTAATATAAGCACAAAGGGAGTAATGCAACAGATAGGATACTATGTCTATCGATAAAATACCACAGTAGAATCGTATGCAACATGGCAAGAATTGAAATGCTTTCGAAATCATAGGATTATATCATGGTGGGGCTATGCTTGCCTTTTCCTGTTGATAACCAGAAAGCAGCGCTTCGGGAGCCTCGTACTTGACTTGATTATAGTTGGTCAAGTATTATTCGTCGATCTTCGAACTTTGACGGTGTTGATCTCGGTCTTCGATCTTGATCGCGATCTCGATATCGTATTCTATTAGAGAAGAACCAAACACCGGAAAGAAAGGAAAACAATCAATGATGGCATTGATGTAATGCTCAAACAAGAATTATGATAGGACAAGTTAAATTCCATTGAAATGTAACCCTAAAACATGCTTGACAATTTAATCGAGGTTCCGAGGGGTGAAAACCCGAACTCGGGGAAACTCCGGAATCACCTATGAGGGGTTAGCAGGTTGTTCTAATTAAACTGGCTATGAAAGTAGTTGAACAATGCATGATTGTATCTTAGCTAGATAGTTCTCATCTTTCTGAACATTTTGATATATTATACATATTTTTCTGACTTATAAATAATTAGATATGAATTTTACAAGTTTTATTCAATTTCTAGATTTATTAAACTATATTAAATAGGTTTACTGCATCAGCACAGAAGCATGTTGATGTCACGGGAGGGGGTGGGATGTTTCTCACCGAGGCAGATCCAGCCATAGTCACTGACCAGTGGGCCATGCACCCATGTTAGTGTCAACGGTGGCGCCACGTCGGCTCGCCCACCAATGGGCCAGATGGCGGCGGCAGACGGCGGAGGAGGGCACAAGGGGCTGCGGTACCTATCCTATTCGAACCAGCGCATCGAGGCAGACCTAATAGGGGCGGCGCCGGTATGGGAGGGTCATCGGATCTTGTCCAGCAACAAGGCCGAGCGGCGGCGCAGGCGGTGGTCGATGCAAGCAAGAAACAGAGAGGGAGGGGGCCAACGAGGTGGTCCAGGAGGAGCGGCGGCTCACAGGGAGCGTAGTGGTACAGTCGTTGACGCGAGGGGAGGTCAGACGGCATCGGCAACATCAACGAAAGCGGTGGACGGAGATCAGGAAGATGTGGTCGTTGACGAAGATTCGGAGCACCCCTGCTTGATTCCTTCGGGGGGAAGCACCTGTGCGACGAGACGGATCCGATGGTGGTCTCAGATGGCCTCGGGGTGGTCGGGGACGACGGCGAGAGCAACTATCTGTGGCTAGGGTTTCGGATTCTCGCGAGAGAGAAGAGAGAGAGGTCTCTGGGGAGGGGGAAGATGGATAGGGAGAGCGAGGGCGACGTCGTGGCGACCTTATCCACCTCCTGGATCTCGACGGACGGTGGGATGAATGCGGCAAGGATCGACGGCGGCGCTGCCGACACGGTGCTGCTTCCTCGTTGTCGAGGAAGATGGTGAACAGAGGGCGAAAAGGTATGGGCTGCACGTGGGCTGCGCCTAGGCCGAGATGGGACGCTGCGAGCGCACGTGGTGGCAGGCATAGGGGAGAGGAGAGAGGTGATCTAGCTAGGCTGCGGCCTGGTTAGCTCGCTAGCTCTATTTTTTTTTAGAAATCTGTTTTTCCTTTTCTAAAATTTGTTTCTCTTTTGTATTTCCATTTGAATTCTATTTTTGAATAATTCAAAAATACTAGAGACTTTGTAAAATATATGAGAATATTGTAGGGGCCCTTTTAGTCCATTTGGGCTCCAACATTTTGGGTTTTCAAAATATTCAAACTATTTTGATTTGCTTCAAAGCGAGGGGAGAAAACTAGGGTTTAGGGTTTGTATTCTCTTTTATTCAATGCATTTTTAAGAGATGATTCTCATGCTATACACAAACAAACCCTAATTATAGATTAACTAAAACTGGGGTGTTACAGTCCCCCATGTTGAATGTATTGCTAACTAGATACCTTGAAGCGGGGATGTCGATTATGTAGGCGTTGTTGTTTATCTTCTTTAAGACATTGAAGGGGCCATCACCTCGTTCCTTGAGCTTTGAGTCACGCGGGGACATTGATTTGCTTCAAAGCGGGGAAGTGGTGGTACGGCCTGACCTACGGTCGTTACCACATCAAGGTCTCCAACTTATGCCAAATCGTCATGGACTCAAAAGGTGAATCGTATCCTCTATGAGATCCCACTTCCTACCCTATTGAATGGTATACTAGTTCATACTCCATCCTATGACCATGATAATCTCACATCGACAAGTACGGATACAAGGGAGAAGCCTGGGGACTCAAGGCCGACAAGACGGTTTCCTGGAAGAGGAGAAAGAAGAAGCATAGCCAAACAAGTGAAGATTCCGGCGCCACCGGATTCTACGCTAAAACAAACCCCTGACCGCGGGATCAAACCGGCGCCCTACCGAAAATTCCGGTGACTGCCGGAAACTTCTGACGCCACCAGACTTACCTCTGGAAATGCCCGTCTATGCATGGATCTGGGTTTGATGCCCTAGAGAATTCCCTTTACCTACCCTTTTTGCCTATTTTATCCCCAAACTACCCCTTGTTTAGTGGCTGGACTATAAATAGAGCCTCTACCCCTTCATGTATCTAGCAAGACATAGATAATAGACTAGAAAACCCCTTAGCTGGAACACTTATAGTTATATCTCCTTCCCTTCATGAGGGAAACCTATCATCACCCACCTCGATGGATTGTGCCTTTGAACATCCTTAGTTGTACAAGATCTTTAGTTTGAGTTGGCTCTAGCAAAGTTATCAAGATCCTATCCAAGGTGTTCTTCCCTCTCCGATGTGGATTTGATGGGAGCACGTTTACCGATATTTCTTTGCAAGTATTCTATCGGACCGGTGTCCACTGAAGGGAGCAATTTGTATTGTATGGTGTTGTGTTGTGTTTGTGTGTGTTCATCGTGTTCTTCGTGAGGTGTATGTTCGCTTCCGCTACATTCTCTCTTTCCCTTGCTTTTCCCACTAATTTGACCACCAAATCCATGAAGATCAGTACACCCAAGAGGTTAACCCTTATCAAGCGGTCTTTGCGTAAGTGGAACCATACGAGGTCACATTCTTGAAAGATCATATCCTTATTGTTCTTGTCGAGCCTTGATGCTTTACAAAGAACTTCTTTCTCGAATGTATCTCTTCTCTCCTCATGTAGTTTCTTCATGGCTTGGGAACGCTTGTCGATGTCCATGTTTTTGCATTCATGAAGGGGTAGGGGTAGCATGTCGAGCACGTTCAAGGGCTCGAATCCGTAGACAACCACGAAGGGACTCTTTGGACTCTTGTCTGTCATTGAGTTCTTGGCTTGGTTGTAGGAGAACTTAGTGTGGGCAATGCATTCTTTGTTGGGGATATGCTATATGGGTATCCTCATAGCATGTCTCTTATCCGACTAACCCGGGTGGCCCATAGTCGGTAGCATGGCCTATGGCCGACTGGGCGGCCCAGTTAGGTGGATCCAGAAGGGAGGCCCATGCCGGATAAAGGAAGGCTATGGTGGAGTCACCAGCGTACCCGGAGCCTTGGAGTGCAAGATACACAAGACTAGTAATAGACGGTGTAGAACTCTGTAACCTGTCCGGCTAGGACTTTTCCCTGTAACCCTAGGACCTGACGACTATATAAGCCGGGCCTATGGGATCCTTTAGGGCATAACCTAGTATCGTTTTAAACACACCTCGCACAGCGAACCTAATCTCTGTAACTCGGCGTATTGCCATTATAGTGATTTATAGCAGGAGTAGGATTCCGCCACCGTTGTGGGATCTGAACTTGGGTAAGTTGTGTTACCTCGTACCCGTCAACCGTCCGCCTTACCCCACGTCTCTAAACACGCACTGTGAGGACCCCTCCATGGCGTACTCGTCGGCAATACCACGACAGTTGGCGCCCACCATGGGGCAAGAGGCGCTTCAGGCTCTTCAGCGGGCGAGGACCAAGATCTTCGCAGGAATCGGCGAAACCGTAGCCATCGGTCACGTTCTCTTCTCCGGCAACGTTCCGATCGTCCCCCCGATGAGTTCTGGATCCCGGCGAAGACGAACCCTACGCGGTGTTCGATCGTTCCTATCGGAGACATCCACCTCTTCATTGGCGAAACCGACTCGGGCACTAGTTCCCTGGGAGTAGGAGGAGCATCAAGACCCGCACGGACCGCCTACGGGCAGGATACGTTCGCGGAAGGATCAATGTCGGATCTCTCCTCGGAGTTTGCCGGCAAAGATCGGAAAAATTCAAGACCCGCACGGACCGCCTACGGGCAGGATACGTTCGCAGAAGGATCGATGTCGGATCTCTCCTCGGAGTTTGCCGGCAAATATCGGAAAAATTCAAGACCCAGCCAAACCGCCCCTGTGCAGGATATAAAGGTGGAAGATCACTGCAAGTCCGCCGACTTTGTCCGTGCATTTGGATAGCAGAGATCCAAGTTCGTCGGCATGGTTACCATCTTCGATCTGGCGCGCTGTGTTCAGAGAGAGGGCGAAAACCCCCGCGATTACCTGGCCAGGTGGCTCCGTATACGAGCCGATCTGGCCAACTACCCCAATGATGATGCCATCTATCACTTTGTGGAAGGACTGGACCATGGCACGCTTCTCCGACATTCTCTAAGACGGCAACAAGCGTCAGGACGCCTCATCTTCGAAGGCATGGTGAACACCGTCAACAACTACGCGGAGGCTGAAGCGGCAGCTCAGACAGCGCTTGCGCTCATTGACGGAGCCCCTCCGATTCAGCCACCGCCACCACCGCCTCCGGCCGCCATCGTCGCAGCAGCACCACCACTTCCAGTCATCGTCGAGGCCGTTGCACCTCGACTGCCCGTCATCGAGGAAGTCCTGGCACCCTCCGACTCTGTCATTGACGCGCCTTATGCTGATTTTGGTGCAGATTCAGAGGAAATAGACTTTAGTCCAGAAGAGCTAGACTCCGCTATGCAGGAGATGGAGGAGTACTCGCGCGACGAGCAAGCTAATAGCACCGTCATGTCTCGAGGGGTGTTCGTCACCATTGGGTCAGCGATGGACGAAGACCAGTCCGCGCAAGTTCCGCCTACAGCGCTGGACAAGGGGAATGGACCACTTATTGCTGCTGACGATGATCGCGCAAGAGTCATGCCTCCTCCGCCTAACCCAGTGCAGCAGCCGCAGGAACTCGGCACCGGTCCAAGCAACAACAACACCGCGACCTTGCCGCCTCCAGCATCCACGTCTGCAGTAGCCCATGTTACTCCAGCTGATAGAGTGATGTACGACAATCTCCTCATTGAGCCACTAACCGTTGATCATATCCGGAACGTGACTCATCTTGACGAGAAGCTCCAGCATCTGCTAGAGGAGGCGCAAGCCATCGCGGAGCAAGGCGCTAAACTAGATCGAGATCTGGTCAACGCGCAGAAGTCCATAGAGAAGGCAAGAGCAATGGAGGCCGAGTACAAGACTCTGCTGCAATAGCAGAAGGTTAAGAAAGCTCTGGCTCGCGTCATCAACGATCCTGGTGTACGGCGCAACCTAGGATGGGCTCCCTCGAAGCGGGAACGGGCCAAGCCATACATCGATAGTGAAGGCAAGCAGGTGATGCCCACCCCACTCCTTAACCTCGCCATCGCCAAGACCCTTCTAGAGCAGGATAGATTGCCTGAGGCAGTAGAGCAGGTCTATGACCTAGTGGCCAAGGCGGTAAAGCAGCAGTAAAAGGCCACCTCTCCGAGGCTTGAGTCTGACCCAGTGCTCTGCCGATCTAGCCAGTACAAACTGTCAAGGGACAGATCTCTTCAGGATGTCGGATCGCGGACGGGTTCATCAGAACAAAGACGGAGGGATGCGCGCAACAGGAAGGATGCTATCTCCGTATCCTCCGACCACGGAGAAAGAGCCCAACCTCGCCGCCCATCGCCACTGCCCTGATCCCCCCGACGTCAGGAAGATTCCAAGACTCACCATCGTATGGATATGCCCCCACCAAAGCAGTGCGGCATCTTCATCCGCGACAACACGGCAGAGACCCGTCATGATGGAGAGCACCACCAAGGACATAAGAGCAGGTCACACCATGACCCTCCGCGTCCGGCAAGCAACCGTGACAGGAGTGGGGCGTCGCAGGAGCGTACCAGCAAGAAGGCTAACCCACCACCATCTCCGCCTCCGTCACCGCCAAGCAGTCACCATGATGGAAGAGGCCCGCATCGTTCACGCAACCCATCCCCTGTTGACAACAAGAAGAAGAACCCGGAGCCATACGATGCAAGTTCACGGATCGATAAGATCCACAAGGCCCGGGAAGGACCATACCTGGGACCACGTTGCTTTGGACCTGCAATACGGTCCGCAACTTACCCCAAAGGTTTCCGGATTGACAAGACCATCAAGCCCTATGACGGCACCGCCAAGCCTGCCACATGGTTGCAGGACTACGGCAACGCGGTGGAGATTGCTGGAGGCAACCCCAACGTCGCTGTCAAATACCTCCCATTAATGTTGGCGGGCATGGCCCGTCAATGGATCGACGACTTGCCGGAAAAATCTATCTACAACTGGCTGGACATGCAAGAAGCATTCACCAAGAACTTTGAGGGTACATACAAGCGTCCCTGCACGGTGGGCGATCTACAGCGGTGCGTGCAAGTGAAAGACGAGACATCTCGCTCCTACCTCTCCTGCTGGCTGGATATGAAGAATTCCTTCGCAGGAGTGCACGCCCAGACCGCCATGGCCG
This sequence comes from Avena sativa, assembly GCA_916181665.1. Classification (NCBI taxonomy): domain Eukaryota; kingdom Viridiplantae; phylum Streptophyta; class Magnoliopsida; order Poales; family Poaceae; genus Avena; species Avena sativa. The sequence continues at coordinate 343,521,745 of OV702285.1, read as the reverse complement.
CCTTCATCGATGCGTTGGAAAGAGGCACGTTGCTCAGACATAAGCTGAAGCGCTTGCCGGACAATCATCAGCTTGACTTGAATTAGATGATTCAGTTAGCTAGTGAGTTCGCAGCTGCCGCCGCCGACGCTCGTGGCTCTTTGCCGGCAACGGCCGTCCCAACTCAAGCTCGGAGGAACAACAGTATAAAGAGAAAAACCACTCCAGAAGAAAAGCAATCTACCGACATGGTCGCCATGACTTTGGCAGGACGAGGCGAAGGCGGACAACGTGGCCGAGGAAGGGGAGCAGGTCGTGGGCAGCAGCGAGGAAGTGAAACCAACTCGGTGCCGCTCCGCGTTCCCCAAACCTACGAAGAGTACCGCGATATGCCGTGCCTCGTACACCTCGACGCCAACGACAAGGCCACCCATACCAATCGACACTGCAAGTTCGTCAACGACCTCAAGGAAGACCCGAAGTCCGGCTATAAGCGAAGTCGGAAGAACAGACCGCGAGGAAAGGGCAAGGGGAAGAAGAAGGAGGAGGAGTCCAAGGATTCAAGTGACATGGACGAGGACGTTGAATCCAAGCACGCCGCCAAGAGCGACGACAAGGGCAAGAACCACTTCGCAAAGAAGGCCCTAGTCTACCACACTTTCCTTGGCACCCCACCGTCCGACAACAGAAGACCTCTCTAAGGATCCTGATGGCCACTCTCCCCCCAGTCCCCCAATACCTGCGCTGGTCGGAGGTTCCAATCACATGGGACAGGACGGACCACCCAGACCTTGTGCCCAAGGAGAACCAATACGCCATGGTCATCAACCCACTGATTGACGGCGTGGAGTTCACCAAGTGCATGGTGGATAGTGGAAGAAGCATCAACATCATGTACCTGGATACACTGCAAAAGATGAACTTGACGGAGGCAAACCTAAGGCGGACCAACACCGTGTTCCATGGCGTAGTTCCTGAACGGGCTCGGTCCCTTGGGTGCATTACACTTCAGGTAGCCTTTCGCGACGTTAATAATTACCACCAAGAGCGCATGACCTTTGAGGTGGTCCCCTTCAAGAGCGTGTACCATGTCATATTCGGCCGCGATATATTCCACACGTATCATGGCCAAGCCATGCTTCGTCTATAACAAACTCAAGATACCCGGACCAAACGGTGTCATCACCGTATCCGGAAGCTTTACCAAGGCAAGGGACTGCGAGATCAATGAAGCAGCCGTTGCAGAAGCTGTCCTCTACAGCGAAGAATTCAAGGAGATCCAGAGCAAGGTCAATGACTCAGAGATGCCCGCGTCGAAGAAGCAGATCTCCAACTCTGCTCCTGCGTTCAAGGCCGCCATCGAGACCAAGCCGGTGGAACTTGCGGTAGGCGATGCCTCCAAGACCGTCGCCATTGGGACGAACCTGGATCCCAAATAGGAAAGCGCGCTCGTCGAGTTCCTCCGTGAGAATAGGGACATCTTTGCCTGGCAACCTGCCGACATGAAAGTTGTACCTAGGGAACTTGCCGAGCACAGCTTAAACATAGATCGAAAATGTAAACCAGTGAAACAACCTCTACGACGCTTCGGAGATGAGAAGAGAAGTGCCATTGGCAAAGAGATAGCTAGGTTACTTAAAGCTGAGTTTATCCGAGAAGTCCTTCACACCCGATGGGTGGCCAATCCTGTACTTGTCCCCAAAAAGGGAACCAATGAATTAAGAATGTGCGTTGATTACACCGTCTTGAACAAAGCATGTCCCAAAGATCTGTTTGCTTTGCCTCGCATTGACCAAGTCATTGACTCGACGGCTGGCTCGGAACTTTTGTGTTTTCTCGATGCATACTCAGGATACCACCAGATTAAGATGAGGAAGTCGGACTAATTGGCCACTTCGTTCACTACCCCATACGGCACGTTTTGCTATGTCACGATGCCCTTTGGCTGAAAAACGCAGGTGCCACCTACCAGCGGACAATGCAACGTTGCCTTCACGACCAAATTGGTCGGAACGTTCACGCCTATGTGGACAATATCGCGGTGATGTCTAAAAAGTCAAACGACTTAATCTCCGACTTAAAAGAAACCTTTGATAATCTCCGGAAATACAACATGATGCTCAACCCTAAGAAGTGCGTCTTCAGGGTTCCAGCCGGCAAACTGTTGGGCTTCATCGTTTCCCAGCGCGGAATCGAGGTCAACCGGGAGAAAATCAAGGCCATCTTAAACATAAACCGTTCGAGATGCCTAAAGGACATCCAATGACTAACAGGTTGTGTTGCAGCAGTTAGTCGGTTCATCAGCCGACTTGGAGAGAAGGCTTTGCCGCTGTACAAGTTGCTGAAGAAGGCGGACAAATTCACGTGGACGGACGAGGCAGATGCAGCATTGAAGCAGCTCAAGGAGATTCTTTCCTCAGCGCCCATCCTTGCAGCACCCGAGCCTGGTGAGCCCCTGTTAATTTACATGGCGGCAAGCAACCGGGTTATCAGCATCGTCATCGTGGTAGAGCGGAAGGAACCAGGACATGAGCACGGAGTTCAAAGACCAGTTTACTACGTAAGCGAGGTCTTGACGGAGTCCAAGTAGTGTTACCCGCACTACCAAAAGATAGCTTATGGAGTATTCCTTGCTTCGCGGAAGCTGAGGCATTACTTTCAGGAGCACCCAATCATAGTAGTTAGCAAGACTCCACTGTCTGACATTATCAACAACAGCGACGCTACAGGAAGGGTCGCGAAGTGGGGCATTGAACTTGCTGCCTTCGAGATCACCTACAAAAGGCGCGACGCTATCAAGTCACAAGCCTTGGCGGATTTTATTGCAGATTGGACGGAGATGCCGGATGCCACTCCGTTGCCGGCACTAGAGTACTGGGTGATGCACTTTGACGGATCAAAGCTGCTCAACGGCTCGGGGGCTGGTGTATTGCTACAGTCACCAAAAGGAGACAAGCTACACTACATTCTGCAGATCCGCTTCGAGGCTACAAACAACATGGCGGAGTATGAAGCACTCATTCACGGATTGCGTGTAGCCAAGGATATTGGCATCAAGCGCATAGTTTGCCGTGGAGATTCCGACTTGGTTGCCCAGCTGGTGGCTGGCACCTGGAATGCGCGGAACCCTATGATGGCGGCATATCGCGACAAAATGGACGAGATAGCCAAGAGCTTCTTGGGCTACGAAGTCAAGTATGTGCCTAGGGAGCAAAACGAGGCGGCTGATCTATTGTCTAAACTTGGATCAGGGCGCGAGCAAATTCTGCCAGGAGTTTTCCTAGAGCATCTACGCACACCATCTGTGAAGGGCGCCGACATCGACAACCCGGATAGAGCTGATTCTTTCGTCAACATGGTGACAAAGACCCCTCCGGCTTGGACAAAACCGTTCATGGAATATCTCGAACACGGAACTTTGCCCGACGATGAGGTCGAAAGACGGCAGATGGTACGACGAGCAAAGGGTTATACCATAATCAATGGGCAACTCTACAAATGGAGCACTACTGGTGTATACCTAAAGTTTGTTTCCTAGCTAGAAGGTATGGAAATCCTACGCGAAATCCATCTCGGAGATTGCGGGCATCACGCCGCTCCTCGATCGTTGGTCGCGAAAGCCTTCCGGCAAGGATTCTACTGGCTGACCGCCAAGGAGGACGCCGACAAGCTGGTTGAAACATGCACAGGATGCCAGTATTATGCCCGACAACAACATATTCCCGCTGAAGAATTGTGAACAATACCAATAACTTGGCCGTTTGCAGTCTGGGGGCTAGACATGGTGGGACCGTTACAAATGGCACCGTGTGGATTTACGCATCTGCCTGTAGCAGTTGACAAATTCACCAAATCGATAGAAGCTAAACCCATTAGAAAGCTCGATGGGGCAACTGCCCTCAGGTTTGTCTGTGATCTAGTGGTGAGATTTGGTCTCCCACATAGCATCATCACCGACAATGGAAGCAACCTGTCGCTCGGAGAAGTGGAGGCGTATTGGTGGGACAAAGGCATCCGACTTGACCCTGCGTCTGTGGCACACCCACAATCTAATGGTCAAGTTGAGCGAGCCAATGGATTAATTCTACAGGGAATCAAGCCACGTCTTGAGGCACCGCTACATAGAGCAGTTGGATCCTGGGCAAAAGAATTGCCATCTATGCTGTGGAGTTTACGAACTACACCTAACAGATCCACCGGCTACACCCCTTACTTCATGGTATATGGAGCAGAAGCCATCCTACCGTCCGACATCCTCCAAGATGCACCAAGAGTTCCCGCCTAGGAAGAAGATGACGCTGAAGAATCCAGACGCCTTGATGTGGACCTTCTCAAGGAGGAGCGCGTTTTGGCATGCCAAAGATCCGCCATCTACCAGCAGAAGCTACGCAGCTACCATAGTCGTCGCGTCCGGCATCGCTCGTTTAAAGAGGGGGATTTAGTACTCCGACTTAAGCAGAAGAAGTCACACAAATTATCCCCACCATGGGAAGGACCGTTCATCATAAGCAAGGCGCTGCTCAATGGGTCTTACTACCTTGTCGACAATCGTGAGCTCAAGGATAGACCCAACGAGGATCATAAGCGTAAGCGACGTGACCCAGATGATGACTACCCAGAGCTTGATCGGCCATGGAACATAGCACAGCTACGTCCTTTCTACACTTGGCATTTTTTATCTAATCGTGTACCTCTTATATGATCAAATGAAATAAAGCTCTTTGGTTCACTCATATTGATGAGTCTTTTACCTCCTTTAGTGTTCATTTTTTGGATCATATAAACCTTTATGCACAAGCTTTGCGATTGCACTTGTGAAAATTCCGCCTACGGGCGTTACCTTAAGTTTTCTGGTCTACACGTTCTTTGTTGTTTTTATGTGGATTCTAGAGTAGTGACTTTCGGCACTTATTGTCGGCGATTTTGAGCTAAGGTTATTGACGGTGCCATTGGGCATCATCACCTAAGCGCATGGTTCCGACAATGAGTATTCCGACTCACGAAAAGTCAAGCATAAGAACCAGAGTAACGGATAAGCCAGCACTTGCTTAAAAATATATACATACTGGGCATTAATTCTTAAGTAGCAGGATACGACAACCATTGTTTTCCGCCTTAAGATTACATCACCAAGTTTTTTCAATGCACACTCCAGAGGTGAAACAAGAATTACAAAGTGTTTTTCACTCCTTGGGTGGAGGGGACTTGGAGGCCGCATCATCACCAGCCGGAGATTCACCTTCAACGTCACCACTGTGAGGAGACTCGGAGGATTCAGGGTCGGTGTTGTCAAGAAAGTTCCTAGGCACGAAGACGTCGACGTCCACCAACTCGGCAACCCTGGTGTCATAGCCCGCGAGTGATGACAGGATGGCTTCGTGATCGATCTCCTTGCCGTCATCATCCACGTCGGGGATACCAGATGTCACCGTGTCGATGTAGGCACCTTCATAGTGTGCCTTCACCACGGACAACGCCATCCTAGCGCCAGCCCGTGCACATGAAGCTTTCCAGCTCGCGACACACTCGGGGGCTCGGCACAGAATCTCCGAGTACTTCACCACGGAGTCGGAGGCCTTGATATAAATTTGGAGGGGCTTGGCAATCTCCTTGGCTTGGGTGCTGGCGGTATTGATGAAGTTGCCGGCAAGAATCATGCATTCCTTGTCCGAAGGAGGCGAGCGGGTTAAGCCCATAGGAGCTGAAAATTCCGACAAGAATTGCATGAGTTCAATAAATTCTAAGTATCCAGACTACAGAGCTACAAGGAGGAGGACACTTACTGAAGATGCTGGCCTTAGCCTGCCAGACGACGTCCGCCAAAGATTCCTTCTCTTGTTGAAGGAGCTTAAACGCCTCGCAATGGCGAAGGTTATGCTCATCGGCAGCTTTCTTCTTATCCTTTAGGATCGCAAGCTCCTCCTTCAAGCGATTAATCTCCGCGGAGGCGGAGTCTTGCAGGGCTTTCATGGAATCCTCGTGCATCTTCAGCATTTCTTCCCTCACCTTCTTAAGGATCTTGTTCTCGCTATCTAGCTGCTGGATGTGCTTGGACTGCTCAACAATATCCTTGGCCTTGGCTACATGCTCTGCAAGTCAGAGAAAACAAAGTACACAGTGAGTACTTGAAGAAGGAAGGCACAAAAGTAAGACGGAAGTGTGCAAAAAGAAAACAGACTCTTGTTTTTGATGATCTGTTCCTTCAACATGGCGGTTTTACCCTTTTCAGCTTCAAGGTCCGCGCGCATCTTCTGATACTTATCATTGGCCATGCCCCTCCGAGCATTCTCGTTCTGTGGAAACAAACACAAAGTCAAGCTGTTGTTTAGTCCGCTTAGAGCCTCTAGTCGGAAATTTTCCACATAGATGCTCGGGGGCTACAGTGAGAGTTTTTAACTTAGCAATATGCTTAGCTTTTCTTTAAAGCATCTAGTTGGAGCTAATTCAGTTCTCAACTAGAAGCTTGGGAGCTACAGTATAAAGTTTTAACTCGGAAAATGCTTAGCTTTTCTTTAAGTATCTAGTCGGAACTAATTCAGTTACAACTAGAGGCTTTGGGGCTACAGCACTTAAAATTATGAACACTGTGTATGCTACTCTTAAAGCATCTAGTCGGAATAATTCATTCCATCTAAATGCTTGGGGGCTACAGTGAGAGTTTTTTCTAACTTAGTCACTCTTAGAACATATAGATGTAAAACCAATGGTTTTCCGTCTACATCCTCGGGGGCTACAGTGGGATACTCATATGAAATGCAAAAGGTAAAGTAAAACTTACAAGTGCGATGATCTTGAGGTTTGTAGCACTCTCGGCCAGCAGCTTGCCAAAAGAAACACTGTTACTTTGCAATATGTCTGCTTGACGGAGTAGCTCCTCAAGACCGCACGTCGGAGATGACGGCACTCCTCCAGGAACCATAGTTTTGCTACCCGGCGTAAGCACCGGGAAAATAATCTTCGGCAATTCGAAGGGTTTTTGGGGAGTAGAGGCGCCGCCTTCGGCAGAGGTACCAGCACCCACCACCTCCTTGCCACTACCGATGGCATCCTTAGCCGGAGCTTCAGCCATTTGAAGAGCAGCGCTCTCCTTCGTCGCCTGCTCGCCGACAATTGCGAGTTCGGTAGAGGCGCCAGAATCCACTTCCATGGCGGAAGGGCCTGGTGCCTCCTGGACTTGGGAGCTTGTCGGAGCGGAGGAGGGCTTGACGGTAGGAGTAGCAGGGGTGATGGCGGGGGAAGAGTCGCGATGAAGCATATCTTTGATATTTTTAGAAGCCCCAAGAGTCTTGGAGGACTTCTTGAGGCTGGTTGTGGCTTTCTTCCTGAAACGTGCAAAATGCATAAGTACAGGAATAAGACAGATAAATAAGACAATGTCGGAGAATAAGAAGCCTACACTAGGGGGGGCGCTTTGGCAAACATCCCGGTGGCTTTCTTCTTTTCCGCCTCCAGGGCAGCAGTACTCTTTTTGGAGGCTCCACCCTCCGTCTTCTTTTTCTTGCCTCCATCGGCAGCGTCAGAGGTGGAGCTCTTCCGCTTTAGCGCCAACGGGGCATCATCGTTGGACACGACCGTGACTTCCTTCATCTTGGGATCGTAGATTTGGGCGGCCAGGTTGCCCTCTTCTAGATCGCTAAGCTGTTAAGTGAGAAATCATCGTGTTAGACAAGATGATATTGGCAAGACGGAAAAACTGGAGCAATGTTATACACGGAAAATAAATACCTACCTTTGGGCACTTTCCGTTTACGAACATGTCGTAGGTGAGGGTGAATCCATGCTTCTTGTCCTTCACCTTGACGATGTCCTTAAGGCGGAACTTGACGGAGTCGCTCGATAAGTTGTCCTCGGAGAAACGGAGGGTATCCCTTCGGTCGCCGGTGTACTCGTGCATAAGCTTCATACAGTGCTGCAGAGGTTGGATCAGCCTGATGAACCAGCACATGGCTAGGTCCAAGCCGGTTAGACCCGTCTCTACAAACCACTCTATCCACCTTATTGCGCGAGAAGCGTTGAGGTCGGAGGGAAGGGAGGCATGGGACCGCCATGTGGGTACTTCGGCGGCGGCTCCGTCCACAAAGTACGGGTACGTTACTTCTCGGCCCTCCAAAGGAATGTCAGGGCCATAGAAGTATGTCCGCTGCCAATTTTTGCATGACTCGTGGCCGACGATGTTGGGGAACCGCCGGCCAGGACGGATCTTGAAGCTTATGGTGCCGCAGTTTCTAAGCTCCTCTCTACTATGTCCGGACTCACGTTTGACGGTGAAGAAGTAGACAAACAAGTCTAACCTAGACCTAATCCTTAGGTAACCCTCGCAAAGTGCCGCGAAGTTTCTAAGCACTAGGATACTATTGGGGGAAAGGTTGTGGGGTTGGACCTTGAAGTGATTCAAGACGGACAGGAAGAAGTGAGGGATGGGCAGAGAAACGCCGCGTACCAATTGCGCCTTGAGGTATACTTTCTCTCTGACTTGGGGAGAAGTGGTCACCTCGCTGGCCGGTGCCGCCCGCCAGGCGATCCCCTCCGTCGCAGGGAGGTAACCCTCAGCGACCATCTCTTGGATGTCGCAGCCGGTGATGTCCGAGCCACGCCAGTCGCCTTTGTGCGAGTCTGACTCCTCTTCCAGGGGCTCCAGCGCCGCCAAATTATGGTCGCCGCCAGTGGTTTCTATCACCGCCGATGCGGGGATGACCAGGCCCTCTGGGGGCACGACGACGGAGCTCGCCGGCTTTGCCGCGGCTTCGCTCGACGCTGCCATTGTCGGGGATGAGTGCTGCTAGCCATGGAGGAAGGAAAGAACGCGACTGGTGCAGGAAAGAGGCTAGGGTTTCTCGAGGTTTTCGCGGAGAGATCGAGGAGGCGCGCGGCTGGAGGAAGAAGACGATGACGCAGGAGAATGGGGTGAAAAAGTGGCAAGTGTCCCACGGTCGCTATTTATCTTACTCTGCGTCAAGATTCGTGCAGCTAATCGGACAGTTGCCGCGTAGACGTCGTGTTCATGAACGTGCGCAGTAATTTCGCCACGTCTCCAACCGCCGCCGCCAACAGTTCGTATCGCACGCGCGGGAAAAACGGATATGATTACGTTCTCTGCATGTGTGAGTTACGAGGCGTCGCTGACCTACAGCCTACGTCATCATAACTGACATGGTAGATGAGCCGTCCCATCGAAGATTCCGGCATGGACGGATTTAATCCGACAACGGGAGCGTACGATGGAAGATTCAGCATTTCTCCGACTTACTTATAGAAGACGGAGAAAACCTTGCAGGGTTCTTTGGGGGACTACAATATGTTGCTTGACGATTTGCCGATATCCATCTAGACGGAGCATTCCACGGGAAGAGGCAAGACGGCGCAAGATCTCGGAGTTCTCCGGGGGCTACTGTAGGGGATATGCTATATGGGTATTCTCATAGCATGTCTCTTATCCGACTAACCTGGGTGGCCCATAGTCGGTAGCATGGACTATGACCTGCTGGGCGGCCCAGTTAGGTGGATCCAGAAGGGAGGCCCATGCCGGATAAAGAAATGCTACGGTGGAGTCACCAGCATATCCGGAGCCGGAGTGCAAGATACACAAGACTAGCAATAGACGGTGTACAACTCTGTAACCTGTCTGGCTAGGAATTTTCCCTGTAACCCTAGGACCTGACGACTATATAATCCGGGCCTATGGGAGCCTTTAGGGCATAACCTAGTATCGTTTTACACACACCTCGCACAGCGAACCTAATCTCTGTAACTCGGCGTATTGCCATTATAGTGATTTTTAGCAGGAGTAGGATTCCGCCACCGTTGTGGGATCTGAACTTGGGTAAGTTGTGTTACCTCGTACCCGTCAACCGTCCGCCTTACCCCACGTCTCTAAACACGCACTGTGAGTACCCCTCCATGGCGTACTCGTCGGCAATACCACGACATTCTTCCCAATCTTTGAGGTTCTTCTTGATCAATACGCGTAGTAGAGTGCCAAGGCTTCGATTAACAACCTCGGTTTGCCCATCGGTTTGAGGGTGCGAAGCGAACGAGAAGAGGAGCTTGACGCCGAGCTTGTACATGAGTGTCTTGCACAAGTAGCTCATGAATTTGACGTCATGATCCGAGACAATAGTTCGTGGCACACCATGAAGATGGACGATTTCCCTGAAAAAACAAATTTGCCACATGTGAAGCATCGTCGGTCCTATGGCACAGAATGAAATGTTCCATTATAGATAATTGATTCAGTACTACAAATATTGAGTCATGTACATTCTTTGATCTAGGAAATCCTAACACAAAATCCATGCTTATATCCGACCAAGGTGCATATGGAATAGGCAACAACATATAAAGACCAAATGGGTTAGACTTGGACTTAGCATGCAGGCACGTTGTGCACCGTTGGACAAGGCGCTCCATGTATCGCTTCATATTTTGCCAATAGTAGTGGGTCTCCAACATGTCGTATGTCTTGTCACGGCCAAAGTGAACTATCAATCCTACACCGTGAGGCTCTTGGAGTAGCAAAATTTGGAGAGATTACTTCATAATGCAAAGCTTGTTTTGTTTAAAGAGAAATTTTGAAAATAGAAGTCTTCAAAACCCTTGTTAAGTGAGCACTTAGCAAATATTGGACCAAAGAACGAATCGAAAGCATACAAATTTTTGATATCATCAAAACCCATAACATTCACTTCAAGGCATGTGATTTGGGTGGATTTTTTGCGGGAAAGAGCATTCGCGACCACATTATCTTCACCCTTCTTGTACTTGACAATGTAGGTAAATTACTCCATAAATTCAACCCACTTGGCATGCCTTTTTCTCAAATGAGTTTGACCCTTAAGATACTTCAATGACTCGTGGTCGGTGTTGGGGATATGCTAAATCGGTATCACCATCGCATGTCTCTAATACGGCTAACCAGGGTGGCCCATAGTTGGTAGCAAAGCCCATGGCCTACTAGGCAGCCTAGTTAGACGGATCCAGAACAGAGGCCCATCCCGGATAAAGGAACGCTATGGTGTAGTCACCGACCAACACGAAGCCTTGGAGTGCAAGACACGAAGATCATTTAGTATATGTGTAGAACTTTATAACCTGCCCGGCTAGGAATTTTCCCTATAACCCTAGGTTCGGGTGCCTTTATAAGCCAGAACACTGGGAGCCTTTAGGGCATCGATTTACACATCTCGCACAAATAACCAATCCCTGTAACTTGGCGTATTTCCATTATAGTGATTTATAGCAGGAGTAGGATTCCTCCATCATCGTGGGATCTGAACTTGGGTAAGCCGTGTTACCTCGCCCCACGTCACTAAAAACACTCTGTCAGGAACACTCCATGGCGTACTCGTAGGTAATACCACGACAGTTCGTGCCCACCATGGGGAAAGAGGCGGTTCGAGCTCTATAATGGGCGAGGTCCAAGCTCTTCGTGGGAATTGGTGAAACCATAGCCATCGGTCATGTTATCTTCTCTAGCAACATTCTGATTGTACCTCTCGACAAGTTCTGGTTCGCGGCAAAAGATGAACCTGATCCTCTTCTTGATTGCTCCAATCAGGGATATCCACCTCTTCATCGGCGAAACTGACTCAGGCACTAGCTCCCTAGAATTCGGAGGGTCGTCAAGGCCCACACGTACCGCCTCCAGGAAGTATTCGTGGAAGGATCGAAATCGAATCACTCTATGGAGTGTTCAGCTTAGATCAGAAAAATTCAAGGCCCACCCAAATCGCCCTTGTGCAGGATATACTGGTGGAAGATCAATGCAAATGCGTCGGGTTGACCCGCGCATCTAGAAAGCAGCGATCACACTTTGTTTGCATTCTAACAATCTTTGATCTGGCCCGTTGCATTTAGAGAAAAGGTGAGATCCCCCGAGATTACCTGTCCAGATGGCTCCTGATAAGGGCCGACTTGCAGGGTTATCCAAGCAATGATGCAATCTACCACTTCGTCGAAGGGCTCACGCGCGACACACTTCTCCGGCATGATCTCGGGAGGTAACATGCGACTGGGACCATCACTCTTGAGCAGATGATTAACACTGTTAACAGTTTTGCCACTGCCGATGTAGTGGCCCAGGCCAGTCCCATTACCTTGCCCGGGACACCACCGCCACTACCGCCGCCACCCAATGGACCCGCTTCCTTAGCATCATCCTTCGGCATCGAAGAAGCTCTCGCTCCCTCCGACTCCGTCCTGGATGCATTTTATACTGACATCAGCGTAGACTCAGAGGAGATTGATGTCAACTCGAAAGAGATCGACACTTCCATGAAGGAGATGGAGGAGGAGATCAATTGCGAGGAGCGTGCCGACAAGGTCGTCAATTCCCGTCAAGTGCTAGTCACCATCGGGAGCGTGATAAAATAAAAACAAACTAGAGTAGCTCCTCCTAAGATGTGGGACAACGGGATGGGACCAACTGACAATGCCGATGATGCTGATGCAGAGGCTATGCCCCCTCCGGATCTCCTAGTGCAGCAGCCGCAAGATCTCGCAACCGGGCCAAGAAATGCTAATCCAGCAAATGTGCCGCCACCACCATCTACGTCTGCGGCTGCCCAAATCACTCTGACTGATAGAGTGATGTATGGAAATTTTCTGGCCAAGCCCATGACCGTGGCCCATATTTCTAATGTTGTCCATCTCGATGAGCAACGCAAGCAACTTCTAGAGGAGGCACATTCCATCACGGAGCAAGGTGCAAAGCTAGATCGACATCTGGCCAAGGCGCAACAGTCAATCGAGGCGGCCAAAGCCATGGAGAGTGAGTACAAGAATCTGCTCAAGCAGAAGAATATGAAAGCTCTGGCTCACATCGTCAACGATCCTGGCATACGACGCACCTTGGGGTGGGCTCCTTCGAACCCGACACAAGTTAAGCCATACATTGATAAAGCTGGAAAGTAGGTCATGCCCACACCCGCCCTCAACTTGGTCATTGCCAACACTCTACTGGAGCAGGATAAATCACCCACCACTACTAGGAAAATCGCTATAGGTAATTCACACATCCGTGGCGCACGTGCCAATGGTTCCCCACGAGTAAAATAGGCATGACGCGTTGCTAACAAGTTCCCTATGGCTAACTAGCATAACCGTGGAGCACATGGCGGTGGTGCGCCATAGCTAAGTGTGGGCCAGGGCAGAGGTGGACGCCTATTTTTTGAACTCCACCCAATCCGGATCGCCTTTTTAGCCTTGCAAAAAATAAAATAAAATGAAAAACACTTCAAATTTAAAAATCCTTTGACCTAGGTAGGTAATGTGGTCTAGTTTGTAGGAAAATTCACGAACAAGAATTTCAATTTTTTTTCAAAAAAGGGCATGCCACGGTAAAACGGCCATAACTTTTTCATACAAAGTCGAAAAAACGTTTAATATACCAAAATCACGAGAACGAGATTTCACATCCTCTCAAAACCAATCTAAGGTCATCTAGCAATTTTTAGATTTTAAATATTAGAAAACGATAAAATTTTATGGCCAAAAGATCATTTATTCCTGCAGAAAAAAAGTGAGGTCACTTACCCATAGAGCATGACCTTGTACTACGCCACAAGTAAGTTGGGCGGAATTGGAAATTCGAATTACCACCCTGGCCACCTCTCCCTCTCATTTTCCCTCCCCATTCTCCTTTTCGTTATCCTTCCTTCTCCTTTTCTTTCTCCTCCCTTATCATTTTACTTCTCCTCCCTTTTCCTTCTCCTTTTCATTTTCATTTTCCTTCTCCTTCTCCTTCTCCTTCTCCTTCTCCTTCTCCTTCTCCTTCTCCTTTTCCTTTTCCTTTTCCTTTTCCTTCTTATCCTCCTTCCCCTTCTCCTCTCTTCGGCCTCCTTGCTCTACCCTCCTCCTCTCCTTGTAGTGACGATAGCGACAGCGGCCTTCTCCTCCTCCTTGAAGTGACGGCAGCCTCCTTCTCCTCTCCTACCTCCCTTCCTCCATCTCTTCTTATCTTCCTCCCTCTCTACCTACATCCCTTTCTATGACTGAAGGGATACGGGTAGGCTACACTAGCGTAAATCAAAATTTTCTACCGCGTATACCAGGATTACTATTGTCATAGATCACGGGATTACCACTAGATGCGCAGTTGCGGAACTTGATGAAGCGCGTCGAGGCAGTATATAAGATCTACGTCTCCTCCTTGTTCCCGTACCACGAGCATCTCCCCTTGCGCGGCTCGTCCAAGCGCTACAGATGCAGCGCCTCCGAGGTATCCACACGTACAGGGTGGAAGCGTCAAACGCCAGACTGCTAGGTCCGCGCGTGCAACACAGGCGTGAGGAGTGGCGGCTGGGTGGAATGGTCTTACCCTGGTCAGCTCGCCCCACCCTCTCTTATATAGGCATCCCTATTGGGCTTCTACATTAGCAGCCCATTAGCAGCCTAAGCCTGGTCTAATTCAGATCCTATCCTCATTAGGCTTCCAGCCCCTTAAGTGTGTGACCTTATAGGTTCGTATACGTATAGACATGACACGAATACACCTATTCTATCAATAGTTGGTAGCGGCCTCTAGCAAGACGTGCCAACTCCTAAATGTATACAAAGATCATATCGGACGAACCATCATCAGGTTTAGTACATGTCTTTCCCTTTGCGTCACGATATTTGTTCTAGCTCCAAGCTGCCCTTCCTTTCTCGATACTGTGATTCGAATCCCTTTACTAGGTTAACTCTTAACCATAGGTAGCACGGCCATGCATTTCTGGATCCGATCACTCGAGGGGCCAGAGATATCTCTCTCATAGAGAGGGGCAAATCCCATCTTTATTGACCATGCCTTGCAGCATGCTTCAAGACAAACCCGAAAGCTAACTTTATAACTACCTAGTTACGGAGTAGCGTCTGATAGCCCGAAATTATGTCGATCCACATCTCAAGTACATGCGACAATCTCAGTCTAAGTACAAAACGTCAACGATGTGTAGAGAGAGCTGCAACTAATTTCCAGTCTCAAGTTGGGTCAGTCCAACCCCATGTTCATAACATGTGTCCACATCATTGGTTTGACATCTCCATGTCTATGACTTGTGAAACATAGTCATCAATAATTCGATATGCTAGTCTAATATTCACGTGTGTCCTCACATGAACTCCAACTAGGGACAACTCTTAAATAACCATACAAGTATAGAGTTTCACAAACAATTCACATAATTGCCAATCAATACAAGTTGCCTAATATGGATATTCAAGGAACATTACAATAACTCATGGATACATAAGAAATATAATCATCTCTATGATTGCCTCTAGGGCATATTTCCTTCACCGACCACACCTCTGTCCACTTCCTCCAACCATAACTCTACCGCCTCGATGTCGGTGAGGACTAGCGCGGCCATGGCCTCTCGCACCTCCCTGTGGTGGTAGGTCGTGTCCATGGCCACCATTCTGTGGTGAGGCGACACGATGGCGTCTATGCATGGACCCAATTGCTTTTGTAATTCAAAACAATGGTGTTTTTTGCATTTTTTTGTTTTTCGAAAAACATATCCGTGGCGCACCTGTGCCCCTACCCGTGGGGCACCGGTTGGTGCGCCGCAACTAAATTTTTTTACCCGTAGTGCACGATATAGTGGGCTAAGGGTAAGTTTAACCCATAGCGCGCACCTCGTAGCGTACCCCTAGTGTTGCACGGATGGACAAAATAGGTGCGCCACTAACATGATTTTTTCTAGTAGTGCACAGCTATGGATCAGGTCTATGACCTCGTCGCCAAGGCAATCAAATAGCAGGAGAAGGCCACCTCTCAGAGGCTGGAATCTAACCCGGCATATTGTCATTCTAGCGCTCCTAATCAACACATGGTAAGATCTCCTCATGATGTCGGATCTCAAATGGGTTTGTCCGATTAAAGAAGGAGGGATGCATGAAACAAGGCTGATGATATCCCTATATCATCCTACGATAGAGGTAAGGATCAACCTCGTCGCTCGCCCCCACTACCCCGATATTCCCGACATCACGAAGACCTAAAAGCTCACCATCGCACAAGCATTCCTCCACCTAGACGCCCCTAGGGCGACATCATCATCCGCGACAATGTGGAGAAGCCTCGGCATGACGGAGCGTGCAGTGGCAACCACGGGCACAGGAGAAGGTCGCACCATGACCATTCGCGTCTGACAAGCAATCGTGATAGGCGTGAAGGGTGGCAGGAGGGTAATAACAAAAAGGCTAAACCACCGCCACCTCCACCAGTGTCGCCACCCAGCAACCACCATGGCGGAGGAGGACCGCGTCATTCGCGCTTGGACATGATCCATGAAGCCCAGGAAGGAAAATACTTGGGACCATGTTGTTTTGGCCCTATGATACGGGTCACAACTTACCCCAAGGGTTTCTGGATTGACAAGACGATCAAGCCCAATGACGGCACTTCCCGGCCAGCTACGTGGTTGTAGGATTACACCGAGGTGGTGGAGATTGCAGGGGGAATCCCCAACCATGGTGTGAACTACCTCCTACTAATTTTAACGGGTACCTCATGCCAATGGATCGATGACTTGCCGGAGAAGTCCATAAGCAACTAGTTGGACATGCATGAAGCGTTCACCAAGAATTTCGATGGTACGTACAAGCGTCCCTGCACTGTTTGCAATTTACAACGGTGCGTCCAAGAAGAGGACGAGTCATCTTGAGCCTACCTCTCCCGCTGTCTAGATATGAAAAATTCATGTGGGGAGTTCATGATCAGACCGCTATGGCCGCCTTTATCGATGGTTTAGAAAAGGGCACCCGCCAATGCAAGTTTGTCAACGATCTCAAGGAAGAACCAGAGTCTGCCTACAAGAAAAGCCGGAAGAACCGACCACGAGGCAAGGGCAAAGGGAAGAGGAAGGAAGAGGAGTCCAAGGATTCAAGTGACATGGACGTGGACGTGGACCCCAAGCATATTGACAAGGGCGATGGAAAAGGCAAGAATCCATTCGTGAATAAGGACCCCGTCTACCACACTTTCCTTGGCACCCCAACTATCCGGACAGAGAAGACCTCACTGAGGATACCGATGGCCACCCTACCCCCAGTTCCCTAGTACCTGAGCTGGTCTGAATTTCCAATCACATGTGACAGGACGGATCACCCCGACCTTGTTCCAATAGAGAATCAGTATGCCATGGTCATCAACCCCATGATTGACGTCAACGAGTTCACCAAGTGCCTTGTGGATAGTGGAAGCAGCATCAACATAATGTATCTGGATACACTACACAAGATGAACATGACAGAGACCAACCAAAGGCGGACCAGCACCATGTTTCAAGGCAAAGTTCCTTCCCGGGAAGCTCGGTCCCTTGGGTGTATCACCTTTCTGGTCGCCTTTGGTGATGTCAAAAATTATCGCCCAGAGCGCATGACCTTTGAAGTGGTCCCCTTCAAGGGCGTGTACCACGTCATATTTGGACGCGGCATCTTCCACTCCTTCATGGATAAAACATGCTTTGTCTACAACAAGCTCAAGATACCTTGACCAAATGGTGTCATCACCGTTGCCAGAAGTTTTGCAAAGTCAAGGGAGTACGAAATTCGAGAACCAGCCTTGATGAAGCGGTACTTTACGGTCAAGAATTCAAGAAGATATAGCGCCAGGTCGATGCCTCAGAGATGCCGGCATCGAAGAAGCAGATGTCTGACTCCGATCCTGCCTTTAAGGCCGCCATCAAGACCAAGCCAGTGGAACTTGTGGTAGGCGATGCCTCCAAGACCACCTCCATTTGGATGAACCTGGATCCCAAATAGGAAAGCGCGCTCGCCGAGTTCCTCCATGAGATAGGGACATCTTTGCCTGGTAACCTACCGACATGAAAGGTGTACCTAGGGAACTTTCCGAGCAGAGCTTAAACATCGATCCTAAATGCAAACCGGTGAAACAACCTCTACGACGCTTCGGTGATGACAAGATAGGCGCCATAGGCAATGATATAGCTAGGTTATTTAAGGGTAGTTTTATCCGAGAAGTTCTTCACACCCGATGGATGGCCAATCCTATACTTGTTCCCAAAAAGGGAACCAAATAATTAAGAATGTGCGTTATTACACCGGATTGAACAAAGCATGTGCGAAGGGTCTATTTTCTTTGCCTCACATTGACCAAGTCATTGACTCAATGGCTGGATCGGAACTTCTGAGTTTTCTAAATGCATACTCAAGATACCACCAGATTAAGATGCAAAAATTGGACCAATTGTCTACACTACAAGGAATCTGCTGATACATGACCCTCCATTTTCGTCACTGAATCGTCATTGTCTACAACATATGATGATCTTATGACGAAAAACATATCGTCAAAAACTGAGCGTCAGTAATTGCATACAACGATGTTTTTTGTAAAATCGTCATAGCCGTCTATGACGATATTGGATCGTCATAACAATTATGACGATCCAATATCGTCACGGGGTATCTAGCCAGGCCAGGTCAGATCCTATGTGGCCAATACGACATGGAAACATTATGACGAAACAAGAACGTCGTAGTGCAAATTCAGCATGATCCAATGCGATGACTTATTTGGGCTGAGCCCAATAACTATGGTGTTTTTTGCTTAGTCCAGGAATTTTACAGTACGTTTCATTTTGGGCCTTGGACTATTTACGATCCATTTCTTTAGGCCTTGGCGTATTCAAAGTATAATTATTTTAGGCCTGCCATCAGCCTTTTTACCTTTTACAATCAGATACTTTGCTCCACAATTAGTCATTGGGCTGGCCTTTTTAAAGCCCAACACAATTCAGATTATATTCATTTGGGTTGTACATGCAAGTAACGTTTGAAGCCCAGAAATTTCTAGATAAATAATTAATCAATTTTCATTGCAAAATGATACAGACCAGATTTCAAAATGAGCTAACCAAATTTTCAAATAAACAGACCAGAAGTTCAAATGACCAAACAATCACTCCTCGTACATTACATCAAAACAAAAAATTAATGCATACAATCAACAAGCCCACCGCCTAGGACGTCCAGGTCGCCAATGATCCATCGCAGTGCCAAGCACCTCACAGGCTTACTCCACTCCACCTAGGGTGTCACTGCTCTCCCAGCAACTCTCCCAGGTGCCCACTGGCGATCTACAACAGCAGCAAGAACTGACGAATGATCAGTGATATGAGAAATCATAGGAGGGAAAGAAATCATAGGAGTACATGGCCTACAAATACTAAAAAGCACTATACTAGAAATAGTTCTTCCTTACATATTTTCTGTGATTATCTCATTAGAATGCATAATATATTCGTAAATAATATTTTGCACACATTTGAAACACAGGTATAGGTCCAGCAAGGCACAAACCTTGATGCCAATGAGGTAGGGAAGCTTCTTGTTGAGATTGATCTTCTTCTGGTTCTCCTTGATCTTATCCTTAAATTTCTATAGCTCAAGTGTGTTCTGCTACAGCTTGACCTACACCAACCACAAACAAACACCCCATATCAGACTACCAACAGCAAGCATAGATCATCCAATATGCATTTAGCTTCGAGGAAAGAACAACAAGATCAAACAGTCAAAACACAAACTATTTTAGGTCGGATACAAAAAATATACTACTACACCATTTGAGATCATGGTAAGGATCAAAAAATAACTAGAAAAACACAAAAATTATTGAGGAACCTGTACCTAGTGCTAATACAATCAGATCATGGCATTGTTTACTTGGAGATTACAATAGAATGGCATGCGCAATACATTGAGGCATCTAGTGTTAATACAAACTAAGTTGCAGAATAGGCTTATTAAGCTGCAGAGCAGCAGGAGATGGATATTTAGATCACGATGTTGCAAAATCTACTGACTAGCAAGCTGTTGCAACCAAGATTAAAAACAAGTACAGGACATATCCATGCAAAGAACTGAAGATCATCTATTGTAATCTTGGTATCTCAAGAACAGTTTATCACAAACAGGTAATAAAAGGAAAATAACAAGACCATTATCAACAAACAGGATATAAATGAAGTTGGTGCTGATAAATAGCACACGAGTTAATAGAAGTATAAACACTTGATACTATAATTGGTTCGGGCACATGAATAGCACACGAGTATGCGCCTAAACACCTAAGCATTGCCTTATAAACCAGGCACATGAATTCAAATGTTTATGTTAGAACTTTGTTCTCCCAATGCTGTTAAGACAAGTATGGAATGACTCGATCATGTGACAATTCCCCAAACAATTGTCACTAGTTATAAATATGGATTCAAAAACATGTGCATAGAGCATGTGACCTTTCTTATAAACAACAGTTTTAAAAGAATATAAACCTTTTTCCCATCAAGTAATCTGTAAATGCATATTAGTATGCATATATGTTTAGTTATCAAGTTTTAAAAGAATATGAATGATTACTTGATATATCTTCGCCCGTTGAACATGATAATGTCCTACACTAAATTCTTGACACAACCAGGCAACCAAATCAAACAAGGGCTACAAAACCAATAACCTTGCTAGGAGACAACATTCTACTCTATCAATTAGGAATACATATATGAATCGATAAAACATGATGGCCACCACAACTAGCAGTATTATGACAAAGCATAATGAAGGTAACCACACAACATGCAAGAAAGGGAGGGACCGAAGTTACTCACAAGCACTAGACCAGTTCACGAGAAAAAGAGGCAGTCGATGTAGTCACCATAGCCGGGAGAGCACGGAAAGACTGAGGAGTCGTAGACCCAGTCCGTCCCGTCAGGGCTCCACCGTCATATCCAATGACAAATGCAGTGAGGGAGTGGGAGACTTTGATGATAAGTTGATAACCATGAACGGAAAACACCTAGTCACCTACCATGTATTACCAGGTTGCTTAATGGGAAATCAAATTGCACACTTACAGAATTCGGGGAGGCAATCAGGATTCATGCAACAGATGAACAAGGTAGAGGATGTAGGGAGGAAATAACACTGGAATCGGAGGCATGTAACTACTCCTCCCCGCTACTAGTTAACGACCTCCACCACATGCCCAGCCCATGGGCAGAGAAGGAGAAGCAGCAACACGTTATTGCAAAGCCATGAGCATCTCAGGCTCGAGAAGGAAGTCCCGAAACCCGGCATTATGGATCCGATGTATCCCTTCTTGGCTACCTCGACCTCCAACTCCTCCGTGGTTATTGATTCATCACAGCTCACCGTCGCATTTAGGGGCAGCTGTAGAGAGACAGAGGGAGATCGATAGAGAGGCCTCGAGAGAGAGACATGTAATGGGGGATGGAAAGAGAGAGGTGGGATAGCACGAATCGTGGTTGAGGGAAGCATGTGAGTTACCTTGATGTGTCCAAACTTTTCTGGAACTCGTTGTCCTTCTTCCCATTGTGGAGCACCTCGTCTGATCTTCCCGAACTTTGCTGTCACTGACCCGGCCGGGGTCCTCCCCACTAGTCGCTGCCAGATCTCCGCACTAGTGGCCACGCGGTCGATGTGGGCAGGCCGGATCGACAGAGCGCCGTGCACGGATGCATGCGCGTGCTGGAGAGCCAACCCACCGCGACACCGTGGCTTGTTGAGGGTCGCCGCCGATCTGGTCTGGTTGGGAGAGAATGTGGTGCGGGGTCGGATTAGGGTGGAGGCGGCGCATCTGGGTAGCAGGGTAGGTGGGAGAGGAGAGAAGGGAGTAGTGCACCTGCGTGGCCTGACCTAGATCGGTGAGGTCTTTAGGCTTTAGGGTGTTGGATGGTGTTGGTCTGGACGGCTCAGATTGATTCTAAAGGCTAATCCGTGGGTATTTCATTGCTCACTTTTCATTGGTTCTAGAAGTCTATGTTTGACCGTGTTTTAGAATGGGCATAAATAATTAAAAAACGATCCAAATAATAAAAACCTTCACATGGTGTCATGTTATTTGACACAGTTGCAACGTTGCAGGAGGAAGTTTTCCTTTTCGTTGCACGGAAAAACCATTTTCCAATTTCCGAGCATAAAAAACGGGCCGTTTTGTGAAGCAAACACCAAATGAAAGTTTGAAAATGCTACCATCCCATTTTTAAAAAATAATAGGCCACCTTACATGGACAAATTTCCCAACCGAGGTCTCTCAAATCTTTGCGTCCACCCCTGGTGAAACAAAAACAAATTCCTGTCGAATCGGTAGGAAGTGGGTCTGATTTGAGCTACATGTACATGATCTGATGCCTATGATTTTTTGCAGAAATCATTTTTAGACTCATAATATGCTATTTCTTTAGAGATCCAACACAAGTTTATCAAAGCTCATCCCCTAGCTAAGAACCTTCATGACCGCCGGTTTGACCATAGTTTGAAACGGGCATAAAAAATTCAAAAACGGTCCGATCAACGCAAATCCTTTGCTTTGTGTCTTATTATGTGACATAGTTGCAAGGAAAAATACCAAACTTGGTAAATTGAATATGCCTCAAAAAAACCTTCACAAAATGACCTATCGTGTTCGAGGTTTCATGGCTTTCGGGTCAAATGACCAATGTTATGGCTAGAATCAGGGCATAGTTTGTGATAATGCACCGTATTGTGCACACATGTACATCATGGTATGGCGAACAATATTGTAAGAGGAAGTTTTCCTTTTCGTCGAACGGAAAAACCCTTTTCCATTTTTTGAGCGCAAAAAACATATCATTTTGTGAAGCAACCACCAAATCAAAGTTTCAAAATGCTACCATCCCAATTTTTTAAAATAATAGGCCACCTTACATGGACAAATGTCCCAACTGGGGTCTCTCAAACCTTTCCTTCCACCCCTGGCGAAAAAGACAAATCCCTATAGAATCGGTAGGAAGTGGGTCCGATTTGTACTATGTGTACATGATCCGATGCCCATGATTTTTTGCAAAAATCATTTTTAGACTCACAATATGCTATTTCTTCGGATATCCAACTCAAGTTTATCAAGGCTCATCCCCTAGATAAGAACCTTCATGCCCGCTGTTTTGACCATAGTTTGAAACGGGCATAAAAAAATTCAAAAACGGTCCGATCAACCCAAATCCTTCGTGTTGTGTCTTATTATGTGACATAGTTGCAAGGAAAAATACTAAACTTGCTAAACTGAGTATGTCTCAAAAAAACCTTCACAAAATGACCTATCATGTTCGAGGTTTCATGGCTTTCGGGTCAAATGACCAATGTTATGTCTATAATCAGGGCATAGTTTGTGATAATGCACCCGTATTGTGCACACATGTGTATTATGGGATGGCGAACAATGTTGCAGGAGTAAGTTTTCCATTTCGTCGCATGGAAAAACCATTTTCCATTTTTCGAGCGTAAAAAACGGACCGTTTTGTGAAGCAACCACCAAATGAAAGTTTCAAAATGCTACCATCATTATTTTTAAAAAATAATAGGCCACCTTACATGGACAAATGTCCCAACCAGGGTCTCTCAAACCTTTCCGTCCACCCCTGGCGAAAAAGACAAATTCTCGCCGAATCGGTAGGAAGTGGGTCCGAATTGAACTACATGTACGTGATCTCAGGCCCATAATTTTTTGCAAAAATCATTTTTAGACTCACAATATGCTATTTCTTCAGAGATCCAACGCAAGTTTATCAAGGCTCATCCCTATCTAAGAACCTTCATGACCGCCGCTTTGACCATAGTTTGAAACTGGCATAAAAAAATTCAAAAACTGTCTGATCAACGCAAATACTTTGTGTTGTGTATTATTATGTGACATAATTCCAAGGAAAAATACCAAACTTGGTAAATTGATTATGTCTCAAATAAACCTTGAAAAAATGACCTATCATGTTCGAGGTTTCATGGCTTTCGGGTCAAATGACCAATGTTATGTCTAGAATCAGGGCATAGTTTGTGATAATGCACCCGTAATGTGCACACATGTGCATCATGGGATGGCGAACAATGTTGCAAGAGGAAGTTTTCCATTTTGTCGCACGGAAAAACCAATTTATATTTTCCGAGCGCAAAAATCGGACAGTTTGTGAAGCAACCACCAAATGAAAGTTTTAAAATGCTACCATCCCATTTTTCAAAAATAATTGGCCACCTTACATGGACAAATTTCCCAACCGGGGTCTCTCAAATCTTTCCCTACACCCTTGGCGAAAAAACAAATTCATGTCGAATCGGTAGAAAGTGGGTCAGATTTGAACTACATGTACATGATGTGATGCCCATGATTTTTTGCAAAAATCATTTTTAGACTCACAATATGCTATTTCTTCACAGATCCAACACAAGTTTATCAAAGCTCATCCCCTAGCTAAGAACCTTCATGACCGTCGTTTTGACCATAGTTTGAAACGGGCATAAAAAATTCAAAAACGGTCCAATCAATGCAAATCCTTTATGTTGTGTCTTATTATGTGACATAGTTGCAAGGAAAAATACCAAACTTGGTAAATTGAGTATGTCTCAAAAAAAACCTTCACAAAATGACCTATCGTGTTCGAGGTATCATGGCTTTCGGGTCAAATGACCAATGTTATGGCTAGAATCAGGGAATAGTTTGTGATAATGCACTCGTATTGTGCACACATGTCCATCATGGTATGGAAAACAATGTTGCAAGAGGAAGTTTTCCATTTCGTCGCACGGAAAAACCCTTTTCCATTTTTCGAGCGCAAAAAACCGACTGTTTTGTGAAGCAACCACCAAATAAAAGTTTCAAAATTCAACCATCCCATTTTAAAAAAATAATAGGCCACCTTACATGGACAAATATCCCAACTGGAGTCTCTCAAACCTTTCCGTCCACCCCTGGCGAAAAATACAAATTCCTGCCGAATCGGTAGGAAGTGGGTCCGATTTGAACTACATGTACATGATCTGATGCCCATTATTTTTTGCAAAAATCATTTTTAGACTCACAATATGCTATTTCTTCAGATATCCAACGCAAGTTTATCAAGGCTCATCCCCTAGCTAAGAACCTTCATAACCGCCCTTTTGACCATAGTTTGAAACGGGCATAAAAAATTCAAAAACGGTCCGATCAACGCAAATCCTTCGCGTTGTGTCTTATTATGTGACATAGTTGCAAGAAAAAATACCAATCTTGTTAAATTGAGTATGTCTTAAAAAATCCTTCACAAAATGACCTATCATGTTCGAGGTTTCATGGCTTTTGGGTCAAATGACCAATTTTATATCTAGAATCAGGGCATAGTTTGTGATAATGCACCCGTATTGTGCAGACATGTGCATCATGGGATGGCAAACAATGTTGCAGGAGTAAGTTTTCCATTTCGTCGCATGGAAAAACCATTTTCCATTTTTCGAGTGTAAAAAACGGACCGTTTTGTGAAGTAACCACCAAATGAAAGTTTCAAAATGCTACCATCATTATTTTTCAAAAATAATAGGCCACCTTACATGGAAAAATGTCCCAACCAGGGTCTCTCAAACCTTTCCGTCCACCCTGGCGAAAAAGACAAATTCCCGCCGAATCGGTAGGAAGTGGGTCCGAATGGAACTACATGTACGTGATCTCAGGCCCATAATTTTTTGCAAAAAACATTTTTAGACTCACAATATGCTATTTATTCAGAGATCCAACGCAAGTTTATCAAGGCTCATCCCTATCTAAGAACCTTCATGACCTCCGCTTTGACCATAGTTTGAAACTGGCATAAAAAATTCAAAAACGGTCCGATCAACGCAAATCCGTTGTGTTGTGTATTATTATGTGACATAATCCCAAGGAAAAATACCAAACTTGGTAAATTGATTATGTCTCAAAAAAACCTTGACAAAATGACCTATCATGTTCGAGGTTTCATGGCTTTCGGGTCAAATGACCAATGTTATGTCTAGAATCAGGGCATAGTTTGTGATAATGCACCCGTAATATGCACACATGTGCATAATGGGATGGCGAACAATGTTGCAGGAGGAAGTTTTCCATTTTGTCGCACGGAAAAACCAATTTATATTTTCCGAGCGCAAAAAACGGACAGTTTGTGAAGCAACCACCAAATGAAAGTTTTAAAATGCTACCATCCCATTTTTCAAAAATAATTGGCCACCTTACATGGACAAATTTCCCAACCGGGGTCTCTGAAATCTTTCCGTACACCCTTGGCGAAAAAACAAATTCATGTCGAATCGGTAGGAAGTGGGTCAGATTTGAACTACATGTACATGATGTGATGCCCATGATTTTTTGCAAAAATCATTTTTAGACTCACAATATGCTATTTCTTCACAGATCCAACGCAAGTTTATCAAAGCTCATCCCCTAGCTCAGAACCTTCATGACCGTCGTTTTGACCATAGTTTGAAACGGGCATAAAAAATTCAAAAAGGTCCGATCAACGCAAATCCTTTACGTTGTGTCTTATGATGTGACGTAGTTGCAAGGAAAAATACCAAACTTGGTAAATTGAGTATGTCTCAAAAAAACCTTCACAAAATGACCTATCGTGTTCGAGGTATCATGGCTTTCGGGTCAAATGACCAATGTTTTGGCTAGAATCAGGGAATAGTTTGCGATAATGCACCCGTATTGTGCACACATGTCCATCATGGTATGGCAAACAATGTTGCAAGAGGACGTTTTCCATTTCGTCGCACGGAAAAACCATTTTCCGTTTTCGAGCGCAAAAAACCGACTATTTTGTGAAGCAACCACCAAATAAAAGTTTCAAAATGCTACCATCCCATTTTAAAAAAATAATAGGCCACCTTACATGGACAAATGTCCCAACTGGAGTCTCTCAAACCTTTCCGTCCACCCCTGGCGAAAAAGACAAATTCCTGCCGAATCGGTAGGAAGTGGGTCCGATTTGAACTACATGTACATGATCTGATGCCCATTATTTTTTGCAAAAATTATTTTTAGACTCACAATATGCTATTTCTTCAGATATACAATGCAAGTTTATCTAGGCTCATCCCCTAGCTAAGAACCTTCATAACCGTCGTTTTGACCATAGTTTGAAACGGGCATAAAAAATTCAAAAAGGTCCCATCAACGCAAATCCTTCGCTTTGTGTCTTATTATGTGACATAGTTGCAAGAAAAAATACCAATCTTGTTAAATTGAGTATGTCTTAAAAAACCATCACGAAATGACCTATCATGTTCGAGGTTTCATGGCTTTTGGGTCAAATGACATATTTTATGTCTAGAATCAGGGCATAGTTTGTGCTAATGCACCCGTATTGTGCAGACATGTGCATCATGGGATGGCAAACAATGTTGCAGGAGTAAGTTTTCCATTTCGTCGCATGGAAAAATCATTTTCTATTTTCCGAGCGTAAAAAACGAACAATTTTGTGAAGCAACCACAAAATGAAAGTTTCAAAATGCTACCATCAATATTCTTAAAAAATAATAGTCCACCTTACATGGAAAAATGTCCCAACCGGGGTCTCTCAAACCTTTCTGTCCACCCCTGGCGAAAAAGACAAATTCCTGCCGAATCGGTAGGAAGTGGGTCCGAATTGAACTACATGTACGTTATCTGATGCCCATGATTTTTTGCAAAAATCATTTTTAGACTCACAATATGTTATTTCTTCAGAGATCCAACGCAAGTTTATCAAGGCTCATCCCTATCTAAGAACCTTCATGACCGCCGCTTTGACCATAGTTTGAAACTCACATAAAAAATTAAAAAACGGTCCGTTGTTGTGTCTTATTATGTGACATACTTCCAAGGAAAAATAGCAAACTTGGTAAACTGATTATGTCTCAAAAAAACCTTCCCAAAATGACCTATCATGTTCGAGGTTTCATGGCTTTCAGGTCAAATGACCAATGTTATGGCTAGAATCAGGGCATTGTTTATGATTATGCACTCGTAATGTGCACACATGTGCATCATGGGATGGCGAAAAATTGTTGCAGGAGGAACTTTTCCATTTTGTCGCACGGAAAAAGATATTTCTATTTTCCGAGCGCATTAAACGGACCGTTTGTGAAGCAACCACCAAATGAAAGTTTTAGAATGCTACCATCCCATTTTTCAAAAAAAAATAGGCCACCTTATATGGACAAATGTCCAAACCGGGGTCTCTCAAACCTTTCCATCCACCCCTGGCGAAAAAGACAAATTCCTGCTGAATCGGCAGGAAGTGGGTCCAATTTGAACTACATATAGATGTTCTGATGCCCATGATTTTTTGCAAAAATCATTTTTAGACTCACAATATGCTATTTCTTCAGAGATCCAACGCAAGTTTATCAAAGCTCAACTCCTAGCTAAGAACCTTCATGACCGTCGTTTTGACCATAGTTTGAAATGGGCATAAAAATTTCAAAAACGGTCCGATCAATGCAAATCCTTCGCATTATGTCTTATTATGTGACATAGCTGCAAGGAAAAATACCAAACTTGGTAAACTGAGTATGTCTCAAAAAAACCTTCACCAAATGACTTATCATGTTTGAGGTTTCATGGATTTCGGGTCAAGTGACCAATGTTATGGCTAGAATCAGGGCATAGTTTATGATAATGCACCCGTATTGTGCACACATATGCATCATGGGATGACGAATAATATTGCAGGAGGAAGTTTTCCATTTTGTCGCAAGGAAAAACCATTTTCCATTTACCGAGCATAAAAAACGGACCATTTTGTGAAGCAACCACCAAATGAATGTTTCAAAATGCTACCATCCTATTTAAAAATAATAATAGGCCACCTTACATGGACAAATTTTCGCAACCGGGGTCTCTCAAACCTTTCCGTCCACCCCTGGCGAAAAAGACAAATTCCTACCGAATCGGTACGAAGTGGGTCTGATTTGAACTACATGTACTTGATCTAATGCCCATAATTTTTTGCAAAAATCATTTTTATAATCACAATATGCTATTTCTTCAGAGATCCAACGCAAGTTTATCAAGGCTCATCCCCTAGGAAAGTGTAGGGGTTCGCAGCATGGAAAACAAAAATTTTCTATCGCATACAAACAAACAAGCCAAGATCTATCTACTAGATTGTAGCAACGAGTTGATGGAATAACTCACCCTCGAAGATTCCAAAGTGTTTAACGAGAGCAGATTCTCGTGGGTGATGTAGTCGTACTCTTTCCGATCTCAAGATCGCGTAGACGATCCTTCCAGCGCCACGTTCCAGCAGCGCTCCCGCAGTCGGTCACACGTTCGGTACTCGACGAAGACCTTCCTCTCCCTTGTTCCAGCAGGCAGCGGAGGTTGTAGCACTCTCCTCGCGATTCCGGCAGCACAACGGCGTGGTACCGGAGGTAGAGGGGAGATCCCGCAGGGCTTCGCCTTAAGCCGGTGCGAGTATGGTGGAGCTTATGAGAGAGGCTATTAGTGGTCTAGTAATTAGACACACCAATTAGAGGGCTCTAAACCAATTAGAAGGCTCTAAACCGAATAGCTCTAAACCAGGGTCTAGATCTAGGGTTTAGTTTAGAGGATAGGAAACTTGTGTTGTCTAGGAGGGGAGCCCTGCCCCTCCTTATATAGGTGGGAGGGCTGGCCGGCCAAGGGGAGGAGTTCCTCCCCAACTCGGCCTAGGGAGGTGCGCCGGCCAAGGGGAGGAACCCTCCTCCAACTCGGCCTCCACCTCTCCTCCTCTTTTCCCACTTCCCAAAACTGCCGTTTGACTTTCAAACTAGCCGTTTGACTTTTCAATTTAGGATTTAAATAAATCCTTTATTTGGGACAGCAAGAATACTTAGTACATGATGCAATCATTCCAATATGTAATGACACACTCATGTACCCTTCCCCCTCCGGAGTGCCGGACATTCCGGGACCTTCTAGAATGTTCCCGATGAAAACACCGGAACCATTCCCCAACTCCGAAACGGGACTTTCCTTATATGAATCTTATTCTCCGGACCATTCCGGATCACCTCGTGATATCCCGGATCCCATCCGAGACTCCGAACAACATTCGGTCTCTTTCTCATAATACCATAACTACTCAAACAACGTCGAATCCTTAAGTGTGTCTCCCTACGGTTCGTGAATTATGCGGACATGATCGAGACACTTCTCCGAACAATAACCAATAGAGGAATCTGGAAATTCATATGGCTCCCACATATTTCTACGATTACTTTGCGATCGAATGAACCACTTACATATGATACCAATTTCCCTTTGTCTCACGATATGTTACTTATCCGAGGTTATGATCTTCGGTATCTCTGCATACCTAGTTCAACCTCGTTACTGATAAGTACTCTTTTCTCGTTCCCGTGATATGTGATCCCTTGTGACCCAGTCACATGCTTGCAAGCTAATTGGATGACATTTCACCGAGAGGGCCCAGAGAATATCTATCCGTCATATGGATGGACAAATCCCACTCTTGATCCATGTGTTTCAACCAATACTTTCCGAACACTCAATACCACCTTTATAGCCACCCTGTTACGGTGTGGTGTTTGATGACATCAAAGCATCCATCCAGTAAAGGTGATATGCATGATCTCATGGTCGAAGGAATTAGGTTACTATGTATCAGAAAGCATATAGCAATTGAACTATTGAAATGACTTGATCTTTATGCTACGCTTATCTATAGGAGTATGTCCACCATATCATTCTCCTAACGATATGATCTTGTTGTTAATAACATCTCAATGTTCATGATAGGGAAACCACAATCATCTATTAACCAACAAGCTAGTGAAGTATAGAGGCTATACTAGGGACTTCAATTTAAGTTTACAATTCACACAAGTATTAATGTTTCCTTGTTAATACTATTATAGCATGAATATAAACATTTATCATAAACACAAAGATATAATAATAACTATATTTATTATTGCCTCTAGGGCATATCTCCAACAGTCTCCCACTTGCACTAGAGTCATCTAATCTAGATTACATGGTAATATACCGAACACCCATGGCAGTTTGGTGTTGGTCATGTTTTGCCCTCGGGAGAGGTTTAGTCAACGGATCCGCCACATTCAGATCTGTGTG
This sequence comes from Avena sativa, assembly GCA_916181665.1. Taxonomy (NCBI): domain Eukaryota; kingdom Viridiplantae; phylum Streptophyta; class Magnoliopsida; order Poales; family Poaceae; genus Avena; species Avena sativa. The sequence goes on along the minus strand of OV702285.1, from coordinate 343,490,877 downwards.
TACTTTGCAAATCTTTATATCCCCATCCTGGATATGTTCTCGAATAGCGTGAAAACGTAGCTTGATATGCTTCAGCTTCTTGTGTGACCTTGGTTCTTGCGCATTGGCTATGGCGCCCATGTTATCACAGTAGATAGACATTGGGTCCAGCGCACTAGGAACCACACCCAGCTCTGTAATGAACTCTTTCATCCATATCGCTTCTTGTGAAGCCTCCGAAGCAGCCATGTATTCCGATTCAGTTGAAGATCTCGCCACAACGCTTTGCTTTGCACTCCTCCAGCTAACTGCTGCACCATTCAAAATAAATACGTATCCAGATTGTGATTTAGAATCATCCGGATCAGTGTTCCAACTAGCATCGGTGTAACCATTAACAACGAGCTGTTCATCACCTCCATAAGAAAGAACCATATCCTTAGTTCTTCTCAAGTACTTAAGGATGTTTTTGACCGCTGTCCAATGATCCACTCCTGGATCACTTTGATATCTGCTAGTTAAACTAACAGCATATGCAATGTCGGGTCTAGTACATAGCATGGCATACATTAGAGATCCTATGGCTGAGGCATAGGGAGTCTTACTCATCCTTTCTCTATCTTCTGCCGATGTCGGACTTTGAGTTTTACTCAAGGTCGTATTGGGCAACATGGGCAAGAACCCTTTCTTGCTATCTTCCATTCCAAACCTCTTTAGAACTTTGTCCAAATATGTACTTTGTGACAATGATATTTGGCGTTTCGATCTATCTCTATAAATCTTTATGCCTAATATGTAAGCTGCTTCGCCAAGATCCTTCATTGAAAAACTATTATTCAAATACTCTTTGACACTATTAAGAAGGTCTACATCATTCCCAATCAACAATATGTCATCCACATACAGTATTAAGAATGCTACAGAGCTCCCACTCACTTTCTTGTAAATACAAGCTTCTCCATAAGTTTGTATAAAACCAAAACTTTTGATTACCTTATCAAAACGTTGATTCCAACTTCGGGATGCCTGCTTCAATCCATAGATGGACCGTTGAAGCTTGCATACCTTGTTAGCGTCTTTAGGATCGACAAAACCTTTGGGTTGTATCATATACAACTCTTCATCAATGTCTCCATTGAGGAATGCTGTTTTGACATCCATCTGCCATATCTCATAATCATAATATGCAGCGATTGCTAACATAATCCTCACAGACTTTAGCTTCGCTACCGGTGAGAAAGTCTCATCGTAGTCAACTCCTTGAATTTGTCGAAACCCTTTTGCGACAAGTCGAGCTTTATAGACAGTAACATTACCATCAGCATCTGTTTTCTTCTTGAAAATCCATTTGTTCTCGACAGCCTTCCGGCCATCCGGTAAGTCCACCAAAGTCCATACTTGGTTTTCGTACATGGATCCAATCTCGGATTTCATGGCTTCTTGCCATTTATTGGAATCTGGGCTCATCATCGCTTCCTCATATGTCTCGGGGTCATCGGTGTTGTCCACCAACATGACATTCATAACGGAATCATACCAATCTGGAGTGGTACGAGTTCTCGTTGACCTCCGAGGCTCTGTAGCAACTTCAACCGAGGTTTCATGATCACTATCATTAGCTTCCTCTCTTATTGGTGCAGGCACCACAGGAACTTCTTCCGGTGCTGCGCTACTCGCAATTTCGAGAGAAGGTTCGACAACCTCGTCGAGTTCTACTTTCCTTCCAGTCACTTCTTTCGAGAGAAATTCCTTCTCTAGAAAGGATCCATTCTTGGCAACGAAGATTTTGCCTTCGGATCTATGATAGAAGGTATACCCAATAGTTTCCTTCGGGTATCCTATGAAGACGCATTTTTCCGCTTTGGGTTCAAGCTTGTCCGGCTGTAACTTCTTTACATAGGCTTCGCATCCCCAAACTTTAAGGAACGACAATTTAGGTTTCTTCCCAAACCATAATTCATACGGTGTCGTTTCAACGGATTTAGATGGTGCCCTATTTAAAGTGAATGCGGCTGTTTCTAATGCATAACCCCAAAATGTTAGCGGTAAATCTGTAAGTGACATCATAGAACGAACCATATCTAAGAGAGTTCGATTACGACGTTCAGACACACCATTACGCTGTGGTGTTCCCGGCGGTGTCAATTGTGAAAGTATTCCGCACTTCTTTAAATGCTCGCCAAACTCGTAACTTAGATATTCACCTCCACGATCAGAACGTAGAAATTTAATCTTCTTGTTACGTTGATTCTCTACCTCACTTTGAAACTCCTTAAACTTCTCGAAAGTTTCGGACTTATGTTTCATGAAATAGATATACCCATATCTACTCAAGTCATCCGTGAAGGTAAGAACATAACGATAACCACTGCGCGATGCTACACTCATTGGACCACACACATCGGTATGTATGATTTCCAATAAGTCTGTAGCTCGCTCCATTATACCAGAAAATGGAGTCTTAGTCATTTTACCCATCAGACATGCCTCGCATCTTTCAAGTGATTCAAAATCAAGTGATTCAAGAAGTCCATCGGAATGGAGTTTCTTCATACGCTTCACTCCAATGTGACCAAGACGACAGTGCCACATATAGGTCGAATTATCGCTTGATTTCAAACGTTTAGCTTCAATGTTATTAAGATGTGTATTTCTACTATCGAGATTCAATAAGAATAGACCATCTATCAAAGGTGCATGTGCGTAAAACATATTACTCATATAAATCGAACAACCATTATTCTCTGATTTAAACAAGTAACCGTCTCGCAATAAACAAGATCCTGATATAATGTTCATGCTCAACGCAGGCACCAAATAACAATTATTTAAGTATAAAACTAATCCCGATGGTAGATGAAGAGGTAGCGTGCCGACCGCGATCACATCAACCTTTGATCCGTTTCCCACACGCATCGACACCTCGTTCTTCGCTAGCTTCCGTTTATTCTGCAGCTCCTGTTTCGAGTTACAAATATGAGCAACCGAACCAGTATCAAATACCCAGGCACTACTACGAATACTAGTGAGATACACATCAATAACATGTATATCAAATATACCTTTCTTCTTGATGTTGCCGTTCTTCAAATCCGCCAAGTACTTTGGGCAATTCCGCTTCCAGTGACCTTCTCCCTTGCAGTAAAAGCACTCAGTTTCAGGCTTAGGTCCAGCCTTGGTCTTCTTCGTTGGCATGGTAACTTTCTTACCACCCTTCTTGAAGTGTCCCTTTTGCTTAGACTTGCCTTTCTTGAATTTGGTGGTCTTATTGACCATCAACACTTGGTGCTCTTTCTTGATCTCCACTTCTGCAGATTTTAACATAGCAAATAGTTCTGGCAACTCTTTGTTCATGTTCTGCATGTTGTAGTTCATCACAAAGTTCTTGTAACTTGGTGGTAGTGATTGGAGGATGCGGTAAACTCCCAAAGTATTAGGAATCACTATACCCAAGCTTTGAAGTTTATTCGCGTGCCCAGACATTTTAAGCACATGCTCACTGACGGAGCTACCCTCTTCCATCTTGCAGTTAAAGAACTTTTCAGAAGCTTCATAACTTTCAATTGCCGCATGAGTCTCAAAAATTAATTTGAGATCCTCGACAATATCATATGGATCTGACTCTTCAAACCTTTTCTGAAGCTCCGATTCTAAACCATACAAGATAGCACACTGAACTATGGAGTACTGATTCTTCCGAGCGAGGTAAACATTCTTTACTTCATCGGTAGCATCAGCTGCAGGTGGGTCACCTAGCGGTGCATCCAGCACATAGGTCAAATTACCAGCTGTGAGGACAATCCTCAAATTGCGGAACCAATCCGCGAAGTTGCTTCCATTGTTTTTCAACTTTTCTTTCTCTAGGAACGCATTAAAATTGATGGTAGGGGCTGCCATTGATCTACAACATATTTGCAATAGTTTAGACTAAGTTTATGACAAATTGAGTTCAAATTAATTAATGAAATTAAACTAGGTGAACTCCCACTCAAAACAACATCCCTCACATTGTTTTAGTGATCACACGAACCAAATCTACTATATCAACACCGATCATCACGAGAGCCGATATAGTTTTAATGGCGAACAATCATCATGTTCATCATATCTACTATATGATTCATGCTTTGCCTTTCGGCGATCCGTGTTCCTGAGGCCATGTCTGTACATGCTAGGCTCGTCAAGATCAAACCTTAGCTACCGCATAAGCAAATCTGGCTTGCTTACGTTGTATTCACCCGCGGAATCAAAGACACCCGATCATCACGTGGTGCTTCGAAGCAACAAGCTTTGGCAACGGTGCATACTAAGGGTGAACACTTTAGAACTTGAAATTTATGTGCATGAGGGATCATCTTATAATGCTACCGTCGTCTACTAAGCAATACAAGATGCATAAAGGATTAACATCACATGCAATTCATAATATGTGATATGATATGGCCTTTCTTCTTTGTGCTTCTGATCTCCATCTTCAAGCACGAATATGATCTCCATCATCACCGGCATAGCATCAAGGTCAATGACGCTTCTTCATGGTTGTCGTCCACCAGCTTCAACTATTACAACTATTTTGAATAGACACGCAGGTCTTAACAGAAATTAAAGACAACCATATGGCTCCTGCCGGTTGCCAACTTACAATAAGGAACATTGCATACATCAAATATAATCACAATCATGGCCATATCACATCACTGCACACCCCTGCAAAACAAAGTTAGACGCTTCTACTTTCTTTGCATATTTTACGTGGTTTGGGGCTTTCCATAAGTGTCGTTCTAACCTACGAACAAGAACCACAACATTGATACTAGCATTGTTGATTACCCGTTGTAAATTGGATCTTTACTATGCTAGGAGAAACAGGCACCCGCAAAGCCACTTATGCAATACAAGTTGCATGTTAAGCGTGGAGCAAGTCTCATGAACGATGTCATGTAAGGTTAGCCCGGGCCGCTTCATCCCAACATACCGCAAGATGAAAAGTACACAAAAAGCAATCTACAATAAAAGCATCAACGCCCACAATGACCATTGTGTTCTACTCGTGCAACAGATCTACATATAAACCTGGCTCTGATACCACTGTAGGGGTTCGCAGCATGGAAAACAAAAATTTTCTATCGCATACAAACAAACAAGCCAAGATCTATCTACTAGATTGTAGCAACGAGTCGATGGAATAACTCACCCTCGAAGATTCCAAAGTGTTTAACGAGAGCAGATTCTCGTGGGTGATGTAGTCGTACTCTTTCCGATCTCAAGATCGCGTAGACGATCCTTCCAGCGCCACGTTCCAGCAGCGCTCCCGCAGTCGGTCACACGTTCGGTACTCGACGAAGACCTTCCTCTCCCTTGTTCCAGCAGGCAGCGGAGGTTGTAGCACTCTCCTCGCGATTCCGGCAGCACAACGGCGTGGTACCGGAGGTAGAGGGGAGATCCCGCAGGGCTTCGCCTTAAGCCGGTGCGAGTATGGTGGAGCTTATGAGAGAGGCTATTAGTGGTCTAGTAATTAGACACACCAATTAGAGGGCTCTAAACCAATTAGAAGGCTCTAAACCGAATAGCTCTAAACCAGGGTCTAGATCTAGGGTTTAGTTTAGAGGATAGGAAACTTGTGTTGTCTAGGAGGGGAGCCCTGCCCCTCCTTATATAGGTGGGAGGGCTGGCCGGCCAAGGGGAGGAGTTCCTCCCCAACTCGGCCTAGGGAGGTGCGCCGGCCAAGGGGAGGAACCCTCCTCCAACTCGGCCTCCACCTCTCCTCCTCTTTTCCCACTTCCCAAAACTGCCGTTTGACTTTCAAACTAGCCGTTTGACTTTTCAATTTAGGATTTAAATAAATCCTTTATTTGGGACAGCAAGAATACTTAGTACATGATGCAATCATTCCAATATGTAATGACACACTCATGTACCCTTCCCCCTCCGGAGTGCCGGACATTCCGGGACCTTCTAGAATGTTCCCGATGAAAACACCGGAACCATTCCCCAACTCCGAAACGGGACTTTCCTTATATGAATCTTATTCTCCGGACCATTCCGGATCACCTCGTGATATCCCGGATCCCATCCGAGACTCCGAACAACATTCGGTCTCTTTCTCATAATACCATAACTACTCAAACAACGTCGAATCCTTAAGTGTGTCTCCCTACGGTTCGTGAATTATGCGGACATGATCGAGACACTTCTCCGAACAATAACCAATAGAGGAATCTGGAAATTCATATGGCTCCCACATATTTCTACGATTACTTTGCGATCGAATGAACCACTTACATATGATACCAATTTCCCTTTGTCTCACGATATGTTACTTATCCGAGGTTATGATCTTCGGTATCTCTGCATACCTAGTTCAACCTCGTTACTGATAAGTACTCTTTTCTCGTTCCCGTGATATGTGATCCCTTGTGACCCAGTCACATGCTTGCAAGCTAATTGGATGACATTTCACCGAGAGGGCCCAGAGAATATCTATCCGTCATATGGATGGACAAATCCCACTCTTGATCCATGTGTTTCAACCAATACTTTCCGAACACTCAATACCACCTTTATAGCCACCCTGTTACGGTGTGGTGTTTGATGACATCAAAGCATCCATCCAGTAAAGGTGATATGCATGATCTCATGGTCGAAGGAATTAGGTTACTATGTATCAGAAAGCATATAGCAATTGAACTATTGAAATGACTTGATCTTTATGCTACGCTTATCTATAGGAGTATGTCCACCATATCATTCTCCTAACGATATGATCTTGTTGTTAATAACATCTCAATGTTCATGATAGGGAAACCACAATCATCTATTAACCAACAAGCTAGTGAAGTATAGAGGCTATACTAGGGACTTCAATTTAAGTTTACAATTCACACAAGTATTAATGTTTCCTTGTTAATACTATTATAGCATGAATATAAACATTTATCATAAACACAAAGATATAATAATAACTATATTTATTATTGCCTCTAGGGCATATCTCCAACAGAAAGAACCTTCATGACTGCCATTTTGACCATAGTCTGAAACGGGCCTAAAAATTCAAAAACGGTCCGATCAATGCAAATCCTTCGCGTTGTGTCTTATTATGTCAAATCACCAATGTTATGGCTAGAATAATGGCATAGTTTGTGATAATGCACCGGTATTATGCACACACGTGCATCTTGGGATGGCGAACAATTTTACAGCAGGAAGTTTTCTATTTCGTCGCACGGAAAAACCATTTTCTATTTTCCGAGCGCAAAAAATGGACCATTTTGTGAAGCAACCACTAAATGAAAGTTTCAAAATTCTACCATTCCATTTTTCAAAAATGATAGGCCAACTTACATGGACAAATGTCCCAACCGGGGACTCTCAAACTTTTCCGTCCACCCCTGGCAAAAAAGACAAATTCCTACCGAATCGGTAGGAAGTGGGTCCGAATTGAACTACATGTACATGATCTGATGCCCATGATTTTTTGCAAAAATCTTTTTTAGACTCAAAATATGCTATTTCTTCAGAGTTGCAACGCAAGTTTATCAAGGCTCATCCCCTAGCTAAGAACCTTCATGACTGCCGTTTTCACCAAAGTTTGAAATGGGCATAAAAAATTCAAAGACGGTCCGATCAACGCAAATCCTTCGCTCTGTGTCTTATTATGTGACATAGTTGCAAGGAAAAATACCAAACCTTGTAAATCGAGTATGTCTAAAAAACCTTCACAAAATGACCTATCATGTTCGAGGTTTCATGGTTTTCAGGTCAAATGACCAATGTTATGGCTAGAATCATGGCATAGTTTGTGATAATGCACCCGTATTGTGCACACATGTGCATCATGGGACGTCGAACAATGTTGCAGGAGGAAGTTTTCCATTTCTTAACACGAAAAACCATTTTCTATTTCCCGAGCGCAAAAAACAGACCATTTTGTGAAGAAACCACCAAATGAAAATTTCAAAATGCTACCATCCCATTTTTCAAAAATAATAGGACACCTTACATGGACAAATGTCCCAACCGGGGTCTCTCAAACTTTTCCGTCCACCCCTAGCAAAAAAGACAAATTCCTACCGGATCGGTAGGAAGTGGGTCCGAATTGAACTACATGTACATGATCTGATGCCCATTATTTTTTGCAAAAATCATTTTTAGACTCAAAAATATGCTATTTCTTCAGAGATCCAACGCAAGTTTATCAAGACTCATCCCCTAGCTAAGAACCTTCATGACCGCCGTTTTGACCAATGTTTGAAATGGGCATAAAAAATTTAAAAACGGTCCGATCAACGCAAATCCTTCGCGTTGTGTCTTATTATGTGACATAGTTGCAAGGAAAAATACCAAACTTGGTAAATCGAGTATGTCTAAAAAACATAAATGACCTATCATGTTCGAGGTTTCATGGTTTTCGTGTCAAATGACCAATGTTATGGCTACAATCATGGCATAGTTTGTGATAATGCACCCGTATTGTGCACACATGTGCATCATGGGACGTCGAACAATGTCGCAGGAGGAAGTTTTCCATTTCGTCGCACGAAAAAACCATTTTCCATTTTCCGAGCGCAAAAAACGGTCTGTTTTGTGAAGCAACCACCAAATGGAAGTTTCAAAATGCTAATATACCATTTTTCAAAAATAATAGGAAAATTTACATGGACAAATGTCCTAACCGGGGTCTCTCAAACCTTTCCGTCCATCCCTGGCGAAAAAGACAAATTCCTGCCGAATCGGTAGGAAGTGGGTCTGAATTGAACTACATATACATGATCTGATGCCCATGATTTTTTCCAAAAATCATTTTTAGACTCACAATATGCTATTTCTTCAGGGATCCAACGTTGGTTTATCAAGGCTCATCCCCTAGCTAAGAACCTTAATGACCGCCGTTTTGACCAAAGTTTGAAATAGGCATGAAAAATTCAAAAACGCTCCGATCAACGCAAATTCTTCGTGTTGTGTCTTATTATGTGACATAGTTGCAAGGAAAAATACCAAACTTGGTAAATCGAGTATGTCTCAAAAAAACCTTCGCAAAATGACCTATCATGTTCGAGGTTTCATGGTTTTCGGGTCAGATGACCAATGTTATTGCTAGAATCATGGCATAGTTTGTGATAATGCACCCGTATTGTGCACACATGTGCATCATGGGACGACGAACAATGTTGCAGGAGGAAGTTTTCCATTTCGTCATGCGAAAAAACCATTTTCTATTTTCCGAGCGCAAAAAACGGACCGTTTTGTGAAGCAACCACCAAATGGAAGTTTCAAAATGCTACCATCCCATTTTTCAAAAGTAATAGGCCACCTTATAAGAAAAAATGTTCCAACAGGGGTCTATCAAACCTTTCCGTCCGCCCCTGGCAAAAAAGACAAATTCCTGCCGAATCGGCAGGAAGTGGGTCCGATTTGAACTACATGTACATGATCTTATGCCCATGATTTTTTGAAAAAATCAGTTTTAGACTCACAATATGCTATTTCTTCAGGGATTCAACACAAGTTTATCAAGGCTCATCCCCTAGCTAAGAACCTTCATGACCGCCACTTTGACCATAGTTTGAAACGGGCATAAAAAATTCAAAAATGGTCCGATCAATGCAAATACTTCGCATTGTGTCTTATTATGTGACATACTTCCAAGAAAAAATACCAATCTTGGTAAATTGATTATGTCTCAAAAAAACCTTCATAAAATGACCTATCATGTTCGAGGTTTCAAGGCTTTCGGGTCAAATGACCAATGTTATGGCTAGAATCAGGGCATAGTTTGTGATAACGCACCTGTATTGTGCACACATGTGCATCATGGGATGGAGAACAATGTTGCAGGAGGAAGTTTTCCATTTTGTCGCACGGAAAAACCATTTTCCATTTTCCGAGCGCAAAAAACAGACCGTTTTGTGAAGCAACCACCAAATGAAAGTTTCAAAATGCTGCCATCCCATTTTTCAAAAATAATAGGCCACCTTACATGGACAAATGTTCCAACCGGGGTCTCTCAAAAATTTTCGTCTACCCCTGGAGAAAAACACAAATTCCTGCCAAATCTGTAGGAAGTGGGTCCGATTTGAACTACATGTACATGATCTGATGCCCATGATTTTTTGCAAAAATAATTTTTAGACTCACAATATGCTATTTCTTCAGGGATTGAAAACGCAAGTTTACCGAGGATAAGCCCCTATCTAAGAACCTTCATGCCCGCCATTTTGACCATTGTTTGAAACGGGGATAAACTTTTAAAAACAGTCCAAACTATGTGAAACCTTCGCGTGGCATCGTGGTGTGTGACATAGTTCCAAGGAAAAATACCAAACTTGGTAAATTTATTATGTCTCAAAAAACCTTCACAAAATGACCTATCATGTTTGAGGTTTCATGGTTTTCGGGTCAAATGACCAATGTTATAGCTAGAATCAGGGCATAGTTTGTGATAATGTGCCCATATTGTGCATTCATGTGCATATTGGGATGGCAAAAAATGTTGCAGGAGGAAGTTTTCCTTTTCGACGCACCGAAAATCCATTTTCCATTTTGTGAGCGCAAAAAAAGGTCCATTTGTGAAGCAACCACCAAATGAAAGTTTTAGAATGCTACCACCCCATTTTTTAAAAATATTATACCACCTTACCTGCAATGTCCCAACCGAGGTATCTCAAACCTTTCCATCCACCTCTGGCAAAAAAGATAAATTCATGCCTAATCGGTAGGAAGTGGGTCCGATTTGAACTACATGTATATTACCACCATGGTTTCCAGAAGCAACAAATCCTTCCAGAAAAAGCCACTGGGAACATGTATCTCGCTGATCCAAGACCATGGGGAAATCCTAAAGGGGGAGAGAGATCCTTCGCGAGGAGGTGTGAGATGAGAGGAGGGAGTGGGGTGCCTTTTATAGGGAGAGGGGAGCAGCCCCCTACCATGGCATGGCAACCATGGAGGTGCCCCCACCTCTTCCACATTCATGTGGGTGGAGCTCCCACTCACATAAATAGCCACCCACTCAAAATTCCACTCACCTCCATTAAATTTCCACCAAAATTTAATATAATCTCTCATTAAATAAAACTCTTTTATTTATTTATTCAGAATTTTGTTAATTAATTTAATTAACAAACATTCACATAAAACCCCTTGCTAGTAGTCAATTTCACATACAGAAAGCTTCAGCAATTTCAACCGAAACAGTTTCGGTGTCTAGTAAAATAAATTCCTGCGCTTTCCTTTTTCTTTCTCTGGCATATTATTTGCTCCGAATGGTGTCGGTATCCCTTAAGTGTGTCACCATACGGTTTGCGAATAATGTAGACATGATCGAGACCCCTCTCCGATCAATAACCATGTCAGCGGGACCTAGAGATTCGTACTGACTCCCACATATTCAACGATGACTTATGTGATCGTGTGAACCTTATACGCATGTACCTCAATCCTTTTGTCTCGCGATATATTACATGTCCGAGATTCGATCATCGGTATCTCCATACCTAGTTTGATCTCGTTACTGACATGTACTCTTTTCTTGTTCCCGTGATATAACATTCTAGTGATCAAATCACTTGCTTGCAAGCTAATTAATGTGATATCACAGAGAGGGCCCAAAGTATATCTCTCCGTCAACGGGATGGACAAATTCCACTCTTGATCCATGAGCCTCAACATAACACCTTCGGAGCACTGAACCCATCTTCATAGTCACCCTATTACGGTGTGACGTTTGATGTTATCAAGATACTCTTCCGGTGTTAGTGATTGACATGATCTCATGGTCTAAGGACTAAGATAACTTCGTATGATGCTATAGCAATATAAACACAATGACTTTGATCATAATGCTACACTTCGGATGAATGTTCATCACACCATTAAACTAATGTTGTGACCTCGTTATTAACAACATCCAATGTCCATGATCAGGAAACATTTGATCATCTTGTTAATCAACAATCTAGTTTATAAGAGAGGCATAACTAGGAACTTCCTTTTGTTTATTAAACACACATGTATTAAGGTTTCCGTATTAATACAATTATAGCATGTAAAATAAACATTTTTCATAAACAAGGAATACGATAATAACCACTTTATTATTGCCTCTCGGGAATATTCCCTTCAGTCTCCCACTTGCACTAGAGACAATAATCTAGTTGAAAACTTTGCGTGTTGAACACATATGGCTTGCTGGTGTTCTATATACGCAACTGCAAGTGGTTAACATAATCTACGGATCTGACGCTTTCAGGTCCATGTGTATTTGCATGGCATTGCGTCTTCACGCATCACTCATTCTCCAATGAGATGGAATTGTATAAATTTGGTATTTTGGTGAGACCTTTAGTTCCTTGGGGTTAAATCATGTCGATACTATTGTCATACAATATATCTTTAGTGTTATCCCGTTGCGAACCACACCTTAGTTTGATAACAAACTACTTGACACAAATTCCCTCCTTTGTTGCTACTATAGCAGTCATATACTTAGCCTTTTGTTGTAGTATCTGTCACAATGTCTTAACTTTGGAATTCTTCCAAATCCATCATGGAATATCCTTTCCATTACATTATGCCACCCATAGTTAAATTGAGATAAACTTAATTTCTATCTTGTGACAAAACTAGTATCAATGTAACGCTTTACAATGAATTATTTGTAATTGTTTGTCACCTCTACACAAATATATTCTTAGTTCTTCCAAAAAATCATAAGAATATCCTTACTATCGTCCAATCATCATTTCATGATTCATTCTGGTATATGCTCATAACACTTAGAGAATAGGACATATCTGGATGTGTACATATCATGGTATGATTGATCAAAACATTCTTTTGATTTCATTCATGAAGTGTCAAAGAACTTGAATCTTGTTTCACTTATCAGGTGTCGATACACTTGAATCTTGATTCAATCCCTTTCCATGCGACAAGAATCGTTTCTTGTCGTTTCTATATTGGACTCCTTCAATATCTTATATATGTACGTTTGGCACAACCATATTAGCGTCACAGTCTATCCATTATAGACATTCATGCTAAATATTCGGGTTTTGCCTAAGTCTTTCACCGAAATGAAATTCTTAACATTTTGTCAATAAAAGATACATCATTTCCAATCAACAAAATGTCCTCCACATAATGTACTAGAAATATGTCTCAGCGCTCACATTTAATTTCTTGCAAATACAGGCATCTTCATCATCTCCAGATGAAAACTCCTTTTTCATCACGGTGAAGATTCCAACTCTGCGATGCTTACTTCAACCATTGAAGTTTGCATGTCCTTCTAGCATCCTTCGAATTTAACAAAACCCTTTGGACCGTGTCATGTACACGCCCTAGGTAACCATTCTATTAGAAGAACTTTGTTTTGTTTATTCATCTACCATATACCAAATTATATGTAGTGGTTGCAACTTTAATCTGTCCAGAATAAATATCGCTATGAAAGATCAAATCTTGTCATAGTCAACTCCTTGAACATTGTCGTAAAATACTTTACCAACATGTCGACTATTTCATAGATGTGAAACATCCATGTCTGTTTCTTTATAGATCCAAATACGACCGATAGGTTTTTACACCTTTCCGGAGGGTCTTCCAAGTTCAAAACTTGATTTCTCGTATATGGAACTATCACGAATTTTATGGCTTCAAGCCATTTGACGGAGTCTGGGCCCATCATCGCTTCTTTGCATCTAGTTGGTTCATCATTGTCAAACAATAATGATTTACTCTCAAATATCAAAATTTGATTATTTATTCGACCTACTTGGTTCAATACGAACCTAGATCTCAGTGACCACAACCTTTGAGGCACATAAGCTATGAGAATTATGGCTTCCTCCGAACAATTTTCGGTGCTGCGCAACTCAACACATTTAGCTTATCAAAGTTCGATTGTCCTCCCACTTAACTTTTTACGAAAAATTCCTTTTTCAAGAAACTTCACGTTTCAAGCGACAAACCCTTTTGTACTCAGTGTTTTGGAGGAATAACCAATTGTTATTCGAAATAACCTACAAAGACATGCTCATCCGACTTTGGTTGTAAACATCTTACTTATTCTTAGCATACCAAAATTTAAGAAATGACAACTTGGGTTTTACCCCAAACCATAACTTCCATGGTGTCATTTCAATGGATAAAGATGGAGCTCTTTTCAGTGTAAAAGTGGTAGTCTCTAAAGCATTAATCTTTTAAAACATAATGGCAGTTTTATAAATAACACCTTTGATCCAACCATGTCAAACAAGGTTTTATTAGAAATCTCAAAGACTCCATACTCCTATGGTGTTTCGGAGATGTAAATCTAGGTGTTTTGCTAAACTTGCAACTCAAATAAATCCCTTTATGATAAAATCATAATTCATTTCTTTTATTGTTACACTTGCAACTCAATAAATCCGTTATTATAAAATCATAAACCATTTATTTTCTTGTTACAATGATTTTCTACTTCATCTTGAAAGTCTTTGAACATTTTAAAATATTTCATACTTCTTTCTCATTAAGTGAATATTCACTCAAATTTCTGGAGAAAGCATATGAAGTTGAAGTCCATCGCTTACGACTACACATAATGGACTACATACATCGATATGTATAAATTCCAATAATTTAGTCGATCATTCTTCTTTGGCGTTTGAATGAAGTTTTAATTATCCCGAGGAAAGTCTCACAAGCGTCACTTGATCAAATCAAAGACTCCAAAAATCCATGAAAATGGAGTTTCTTCATGTTTTCTTTCCAATATAATTAAAATGGCGATGTCACTTCGTAAGTGATCTTCCAATCATTTGTCTTGCGACATTTTAGCAATAGCTTTATGGATGTGATTTCTCCAACTAGATTTGTAAATCATCCATCTTATATGGAATACGGTAATTATTTGAACAACATTTGTTCTCATAATACCTGATTTAAATGACAATTATTAAAACAAATCGTGAAGTCAAGCTTTGATGTCAACGATAAATACAAACAACGGTTTGTTTGTTTTCGATGAACATCATCACATATTCTCTTGCTAGTTACTTAGGCCATTATGGTTTATGAATTGCATCATTCTGTATGAAATTTCAAACCAACCAATTCGGTATCCAATACCCAAGAACCACATTGTTTAACAAGCAAAGAATACAACCATAACATGTATATCATCCATATACCTAAATTGGATATTTCCAATCTTTTCTTTTCTGCGAAATATATTTTATAGATTCTCTTTGAGCATTTCCTTTTCTTTTTTAAAAGAATCTATCAACATCAAAAGTGGCGCCATATACATGACACATAGTCCAAAGCGTGTATATTCAAAGAATAATACCTTTGGACTTGCACTTTGAAGTAGATCACCATCATCAAATGATCGGTATTCTTTCAAAATCCATTCTTTTGTAATATTTTAGTGGAGTAAACACTTTACATACATCTTCTATTCATCCTTATCATGACGAATTTCATGATCAAGCTAATGTACCTTATAAAGACGAATCGTGAGTATAACGTTACTTTCCAAAACCTTTTTGGATGATTAGGATGTCTAGCATCTCCAACATTCGCAAATTATCATCCAATATGACAACATATATTATACTCTATAATATTGCAACCAAAACATTGTTTCAGATATCGTTATATCTGTCACACATGATGGTCTCTGAAACAATTCTTTCAGCTCCTAGATAAACTTGATATTAAAACAATCAAGAATCATGGAGGCAAACATGATACTTAAGATACTAACACTGGAATTGTTACTCTCGATTTAATACCAATTATTAAATTTCATGGAGTAAATAGAGTTTGATGAAAGTTTGCAATAGGACTTTAAACTTTAGATTAACACTCAACACAATACGATACCAGTTCGTAAAGTATATATCCAGAATTTTATAGTTCTATTATCTCAATTACAACTATGCATAAGGTGGTCAACGAATGCCAATGACTACAACAAATTATGCAAATTCACTTTGATTTAATTTATGATAAATTGAGTTCTTCTAATCCAAATTAGAAATGAACTCCCACTCAAAAACGACATCCCTCGTGCCTTTTTGGTGATTACATGAACCAAATCCACTACACCAAGTCCAATCATCACGTGAGTCGGTATAGCTTCAAAGGAGAGCATCCATATGGTCATCATATCAAAACATATGACTCATGCTTAACCTTTCGGTCCGTGTTCCGAGGCCATGTCTGTACATGCTAGACTCACCAAGTAAGGACCTTAGTATTCGCGTGTGCACCCGAGATATGCTCGTGGATTCAAGTACACCCGTTCATCACGTGATGTCTTGAAGCGACGAAACATTGTAGGTGCATACTTAAGGAAGAACGCATTTTTATCTTGATATCTAAATGAGGGATCATCTTATTATGCTAATAAAACGCCAAAAAGCAATATAAGATGCAACAAACATCTCATGTTAATAAGTGAAATAATATGGTTCTTGCACTTGATCTCCATCATGTGCATCATGGTAGGATCACTATCATACCTCTATGTGTAGGGCCAAGGTCTATGGAACTTACACGTTATGTGTGTTGTAAGAGTATCGACTTGTACTTCTACTTACAACATCACCATATCATGACACTAGCCCAGCAATAATCTAAACTAGACGCCTCTAATTTATCCATTGAAAGTTTTACGTGGCTTAGGGCTTTCGAAGATAGAACCGTTCTTACCTACGAACATGAAACACAATGAGGATAACCAAATTGTTGCATGTCAAGCGAGACAGACACCCGCTAGCCACTTAAGCAAAACTAGTTGCATGTCAAGCGTGGAACAGGTCTCATGTGCGAGGACATGTAAAGATTGTCCGGGCCGCTTCATCCCACTATGCCACCAATATCGAAAGTATAACTAAGAAGCAATCAAATGATCATCATCTCCCACATACTCATATGTGTACTACCCGTGAAAAGTATCTACGCATAGATCCAGCTCTGATACCACTGAAGGGTTCACAACATAGAAAACTAAATTTTTCCTACAATGGGAACAAAGCACCAAGATCTATCTACTAGATACAAGCAACAGGTGGATATACATCCATAGAATACATACCTTCGAAGACCGTATAGCGTTAACGAGGTTGTACTCGTGGATGATGTAGTCGAACGGTTGTTGATCTCAAGATCGTGATGAAATCCATCTGGTCCAGCCGGTCCAGCACCATCACGTCCAGCATCGCAAAGAAGTGGTGCATCCGTGATCGCACACATATCCGGGTACCCTAACAACCTCCGCGCCCTTGCTCCAGCGAAGCAGCAGAAGCAACAAATCCTTCCAGAAAAAGCCACCGGGAACATGTATCTCGCTGATCCGAGACCATGGGGAAATTCTAAAGGGGGGAGAGAGATCCTTCGCGAGGAGGTGTGAGATGAGAGGAGGGAGTGGGGTGACTTTTATAGGGAGAGGGGGGCAGTCCCCTCCCATGGCGTGGCAGCCATGGAGGTGCCCCCACCTCTTCCACATTCATGTGGGTGGAGCTCCCACTCACATAAATAGCCACCCACTCAAAATTCCACTCACCTCCATTAAATTTCCACCAAATTTAATGTAATCTCTCATTAAATAAAACTCTTTTATTTATTTATTATGAATTTTTAATTACTTTAATTAACAAACATTCACATAAAACCCCTTGCTAGTATTCAATTTCAGATGCAGAACCAGTTTCAGCAATTTCAACCGAAACAGACTCCCAGATATTCAACGATGACTTCATTGATCGTGTGAACCTTATACGCATGTAAATCAATCCTTTTGTCTCGCGATATATTACATGTCCGAGATTCGGTCATCGGTATCTCCATACCTAGTTTGATCTCGTTACCGACATGTACTCTTTTCTCGTTCCCGTGATATAACATTCTAGTGATCAAATCACTTGCTTGCAAGCTAATTAATGTGATATCACCAAGAGGGCCTAGAGTATATCTCTCCGTCATCGGGATGGAAAAATTCCACTCTTATTCCATGAGCCTCAACATAACACCTTCGTAGCACTGAACCCATCTTTATAGTCACCCTGTTATGGTGTGATGTTTGATGTTATCAAGATACTCTTCCAGTGTTAGTGATTGACATGATCTCATGGTCTAAGGACTAAGATAACTTCGTATGATGTTATAGCAATATAAACACAATGACATTGATCGTAATGCTATACTTCGGATGAATGTTCATCACACCATTACACTAATGTTGTGACCTCGTTATTAACAACATCCAATGTCCATGATCAGGAAACCTTTGATCATCTTGTTAATCAACGATCTAGTTTATAAGAGAGGCATAACTAGGAACTTCCATTTGTTTATTAAACACACATGTATTAACATTTACGTATTAATACAATTATAGCATGTAAAATAAACATTTATCATAAACAAGGAATACGATAATAACCACTTTATTATTGCCTCTCGGGCATATTCCCTTCAAGAAGACAGTGGGTTCTTTAGGGGGATGCCAATACTAAGTATTTCCATGCATTTATAACATGCAGCGACGCAAGTGTGCGATCGTCAGTCTTGTGGTGAACTATCAGGTTCTGTCATATCCGGTGGCCATCCAAAAGCACATTTACGAATTCTACCTAAGTTTGATGGGAAGTGAGGAAGAAAAATCCATCCGCCTTTGCTCCAGTGCCTAGGTGGGGACGCCGGGGTTACCAATTGAGAGAATGAGGATCTGATGCGCTCCTTCTCCATGGAAGGGCTCGAGGAAGTTGTCAAGGACACTAAAACTAACACTACTCCTGGCCCTGATGGTTTCCGAGTGGTTTTCTTCAAGAGATTCTAGATTGATATTAAGCACCTAATCCTTCAGATTCTGAATGGTTTTGCCCTTGTAAGAGTGGATATTTCTAGGCTGAACTTTGGAATTTTGTCTCTCATTCAAAAAGTCCGAGGAGCATACAACGTCAAGAAATTCTGCCCTGTTGCCTTAATCAATGTGCTGTTTAAGTTTGTAGCTAAAGCTTTTGCATCGTGCCTCTCGCCGGTAGCGCACCGGGTGATCACCCCTGCCCAGACAGCCTTTATCAAAGTGAGGCTAATCACTGATGGCGTTCTGGCCTTGCACGAGATTATCCATTAGCTCAAGTCCAAAAACCTTCCGGCGATTCTGCTAAAGCAAGACTTCGAAAAAGCGTACAACAAAGTTAGCTGGAAGTTTTTGCGGGAGGTCCTGCTTCGAAAAGGCTTCGATGGGTGCTATGTCCATCGTATCATGCAGCTGGTGTGTGTGGGGCATACGGCCATCACTATCAAATGGTGAGATCGTCCCCTTCTTCTGCAATAAACGGGGGGGTGTGTCAGGGTGACCCCCTCTCCCCGCTGTTGTTTGACTTCATTGCGGATGGGCTGGACCTGATCCTAAGCAAGGCTAGGATGGAAGGCCATATCGAGGGAGTGGTTCCTCATTTGATTCAGGGAGGAGTGTCCCATATCCAATATGCTGATGATATGATGATCTTGGTAAAAAATACTGAGTCAAGCATTGCCAATCTCATGTTTTTGCTGATCTGCTTCGACCTTCTTTCTGGGCTCAATATTAATTACCATAAGAGCATGGTTATCGTCATGGAGGTGGAAAAAGAGGAGCAGGCCAGGGTGGCCAATCTGTTGAATTGTAAGGAGGGATGCTTCCCCTTCACGTATCTTGGGTTTCCCATGTGTGATCGCAGAATCACCATGAGTGATCTTCAACCACTGGTGGCTGCGGTGGGAAGGAGAGTGGAGCTAAGGAAGGGAAGGTTTATGTCCTCAGCAGCGAGGTTAACCCTGATCGACGCTTGCATGTCCAGCCTTCCTACCTTCATGATGCGGCTCTTTCTCCTGGCTGATGACACCCATGAAGGCTTCGACTCCCACCGTGGCCGCTTCTTCTGGAAAGGGAAGGGGTCAAAAAAGAAGTATCACATGATCAGTTGGCAGGTGATCTGCAAACCTAGATCCCAGGGAGGCCTTGGGGTGGTGGATACCAAGCGCATGAATATTGCCCTCATGTTGAAATGGGTTTGGTGCATGCTCACGGAGGATGACTTGAAGTTGTTGTGGCTGCAATTTCTAAAGGCCAAGTATCAGGTGGCCAACCTTTTCGTCTCCAACCCGTCAGGAGGATCTTAGTTTTGGCACAGCATCCACAAGATTAAGCACCTATTTTGCTTGGACGCCAAGTTTCGCCCAGGAATCAATTCCTCCGTTCATTTATGGAATGACTGCTGGCT
This sequence comes from Avena sativa, assembly GCA_916181665.1. Classification (NCBI taxonomy): domain Eukaryota; kingdom Viridiplantae; phylum Streptophyta; class Magnoliopsida; order Poales; family Poaceae; genus Avena; species Avena sativa. Next base: position 343,470,637 of record OV702285.1, on the reverse strand, counting down.
GGGTGAGGATCCGCTTAGGGAAAGGTTCCCTAGCCTATTTGCGATCTGCACGTCCCCGAAAATCTCTATTTCCCGGGCCTTCACTGATGATACTTGGAACATCCCTTTCAAAAGATCTTTCGGTCTTGAGGAGCTGGCTGCATGGACGTTGCTGCTCTTGGAGATCTTCGAGGTGCCCCCTATAGGTGACACTGATGTGATCTCCTGGAGTCTGGATCCTAGCGGCTCCTACTCCTCGAGATCCATGTACCGTGTGCTTTGCAAAGGCCCGGTGATCCCCATCCTGGTCTCTCTTTGGAAGACCTACCTGCCACTTAAGTTTAAGATCTTCCTCTGGCAGATGATGAGGGGTAGGCTCCCTTCGAATGACCAAATCAAGAAGCGCAAGGTCCCGTATAATGGGAAGTGTTCCCTATGCGGTGCTGAAGAGGATGTGGACCACATATTCTTCTCCTTTGTGATGGCCAGATTTGCCTAGAGCAGCGCAAGAGATATGTTTCATTCGTCCTGGAACCCTAATAATCGAGCGGAGTTGTTCTCTATCCTATGGTCCTTCTAGGGTCACCTGCGGAATGCGCTTTGGTCCTTATTTGCGGCCCAGTGCTGGTCCCTCTGGACCATCCGTAAAATTTTTACCATTGAGTCTGTTTTCTCCAAAACAACCTGCTGATGTGTAGAGGTCCCAACCTTTAATAAGTAGAGATCCCTGTGTTTACAATGCTAGTCCCTAGATCAATAGCTAGCATCCATAGTTAAGATGTAATATCAAGAAACAAAGGTCATAATACAACTTTATAACCAGGAATAAAATAATTCATTACATCTTACATAGCTCATTTGGCTATCTCATTACAATGCAACAGAAATAACTATAGCATGGAGTCCTTCATCTTCAAAGTGCCACAGGCAATCATGTTGGTTGTAGACTTGTAATCCTAATCAACACACTTCACTAACATAAAACAAACCTACAACATAATAAGTTACAGCCACAAGGGTCAATACATTTGAATTGTATTGGCATGTGATACTATGGTAGTATAGTGGAGTCTATCACCTATATGCATTTGGCTAGGTGGATCTTAGGATTGCTTTGCTCAAAATAGATTTTCCTTATCATTTGAAAACACTAAGATTTTGCTTGTCAAAATCGCCCAAGGAACGACCAATAGAAATTGGTGAACCTTCACCCTTGTTCAACCACAAGTTTTAGCTTATAAAATTGTGATGAGGATATTCTTGATAGCTTCCATGTCTTGATGCTCAAATTGTCCAATACCAGGGACATGGCTAAGTAGTTAGATTTTACACTCTGCAGAGGTGGTGCACTTTCCCCACAGGACTTGGTTTCACCAAGACAAGATCTTTCAAAAGCCTTCCCTTAGACCAGAATGGACGCGTTCCAACCTATCATCCCCTACCACCAACTGTCCATTTGGCTAAGTTATTGCAACCTATATGACCCAGGCATAGCCCATAATGCCATGTGGCTGCACTTGAAGCTTCTCAACATTTGACATCTCAAATCTCTTTGTTCCTAGGTGGCATTCCACAAGTGAGATACCAAGTTTTCCCCAGTATACTAAACTTGGTGATGCCCAAGTTTTCCCCACCATACTAGACTTGCGTAACCACTCAACACAAACCATTCTTTCCATTCCACCCAGGTGATTCATTCACTTAGTTGTTTTATTCAACAAAAACACAAGTCCTTGACTTAGAAATATTCCATAGCATGAATATAATCCACCTTGGTTTTCTACTAGCTAATCTAAGAATGATGGTAGTAGGAATCTTAACTTAGGAAAAATTCTACTAAGGTTTCATTTACTAGGATTTCCCATGTCATAGTTCATACTTAGCAAAAATTCCATGCAAGTTCTACTTAGAAATATCACTAATGCATAGTGAAAATAATGGAACAAAATTATAAGTTCACTCCTTGATCTTGCAATAGTCACACTCTTCAAATATCACTACAATTCAATCAAGCAAGGCACAATTTCAATCTACCATTCAGGCAATCATCACATAGAACAATAAAACAAAGCAATGCATGCAAACATGACAAAGATTGATTTATTTGGAAAAGTGTTTTCTAATGGGTTATAAACATCATAAAATATCTTTGGTCATTTATAAAAGTGGTAAAGCCATTTGATATTAAGTTAGTGAAAATTGGCCACTTTAAATCATTTTTGTTTTGCTAGAAAGGATTTAAATCCAAAGAATATTTCTAGTGTTTGCCAAATATATTTTTAACACAAATGTTAGTGTTTTGTGGTCAAGTGTTTAATATTAAAATCATTTGAAAAAGGTTTTATCTATAAACCATTTTTATTCCAAATCAATATTTTATGTTGTTGAAAATGCTTTTTAGCAAAGTAATAATTTATAGGGTTCATCAAATATATTTTTAAATCCTAAAACTTGGTGTTTAGGGTCGGAGAGTTTAAATCAAATCATTTTCCAAAGGTTTTACTCAAAAATTATTTTTAACACATAAACCATATTTTCATTTAACTAGAAATGCTTTAATTCAAAGGTTTATTCTTTTGCCTCACAAAATATGTTTTTGAAACCATACGTTGGTTTATATGGTCAGTAGGATCAAACCAATCCATTTGCCACAGATTTTATCATAAAAATAATTTTAGAATGAATTTTATATTCAAATTATGCCTACACAAGTTTCTGAAAAAAACAACCTATTTAATAGATCAATTTACTAAACAAAGTACATGGTTGGAAAGTACTTGTTCTTCTGATTCCATTGATATAAAATTTTCAAAATTTGGACATGTGGATCAAAAGTTATGCAATTTACAAATTTGAACATCTAAGAGGGCAAATTCTGGTTTTAAAACAAATCATAGGCCACGCATCGTGTTGCTATTGGTATGTACCGTTTCGAGCGGATCATGCAATGTGGGGCATTAGATTTTAAACAGATCATGCAACTCTAATCAAATGATACCCTTTCGGTTAGTCAATCTATCATATCCACGCGATCGCGATATGACGGCTGGGGTGCATGTGACCAGGGATGGGCGGCGCTGGCGGCGGCGAGAGGCGGCGCGCGGTTAGACGGAGGTGTTCCCGGCGATTCAGGAAGCAAGAGAGGGAGAGAGGTAGCTCACAGGGTTCGCAGGGCGATGCTGGTGCTCAACATTGTCGTCGCAGGGCAGGGGCGCATGGGGTTGACAATAATCGCTTGCCGGAGTTGTCCCTGGCGTCAGGCTTCTCTGTCCGTCGTCGTTGGTGAAGATACGGTGTGCTCTAGAGGAAAAGGGAGGTTCCATTAGATGTGAAAAGAAGTGGCGAGTACAGGAGCATCAACGAGAAGGGGAGGCGCGGTCGGAGTTTACCTGGAGAGCTCGTCGGAAAAGTGAGAGACGGCGGCGACGTGCAGTGGTCGTCCTTGCCGACGTTCTGGGACAAGCGCGGGCAGGTTCGGGGTACTGGGAGACGTGCACGGTGATGGCGATCAAGCTCGTGGTGACCGGGAGGCAAGGGGCGGCGGGGAGTTGCCGGAATTGGAGAAGAGGCTCCTCGAAGGCAGCGACGGTGCAAGTGGAATTGGGGCTCTCTTGCAGCGGTGTCTAAGGGAAAAGGGAGGGGAGAGGGAGGTGGTTAAACGAGTGTGGTCGCGGGTGTGATTAACTGAGACATTAACTCGCAATGAATCGATTCAACAACGGACGGTAACGGCGAGGATGGGGGCGTGGTCACCGCGGCGGGTGAGGAAGAAGACTGGGAGGTGGGGTCTGGGCGTCAGCGAGAGAGAGATAGAGAGAGAGAGAGAGAGAGAGAGAGAGAGAGAGAGAGAGAGAGAGAGAGAGAGAGAGAGAGAGAGAGAGAGAGAGAGAGAGAGAGGAGTGGTGGGGGCCAGCAGTCAGTGACTGTGCGGGTAAGTTCGCAGGTGTGAACCGTTTTCCTGCGGGAGAGGGAGTGGGCTGGATGCTGGGCCAGATAGGTTAGTTGGGCTGGGCTGGGTTCTTCCTTTTTTTTCTTCTGTTTTTTTCCTCTTTCCTTTTCTATTATTCTATTTTGATTTCTATTCAAATATTTCAAACACTAATTGAATTCAAACCTTTGCCAAACTTTGTGTATATTTAAATTGTGTTTATTAACATATTCTAAAGTCCAAAATAGAATAATTCTTTTATTCTTTTAGGGCCTATTATTAATTAAAATAAATAGGCATTTGTTTTTATTTCAAATAAGATTTTAATTTTCTTTCAAACTCCATTTGAAATCCAAATTTTTCCAAACCTTTTCAGTAGGTTTTATTTTAAAATAAATCACTCTGAATTATTATTCAAAAATATTTTATTATGTTTTTAATGTTCATTTAAAATGGAAAAAGTCTTTACTTAAGTGAATTTGGATAATAATTAATCCTCATGATTTTATTTAAATAATCCTTTACTCTTTTTATTTAACAAAAATATTTTATTTTATTTGCTTGGCCAATTTTTTAATTTGGCTCTTATAAAATAGTCCTTATTTATTATTTCTTCCTTTGTCTTTAAAAAAACCATATCTTTTTATTAAAAGACCAAAACTTGGTGATTCCAAATTGTAAAATCTTATTTAATATTTGTTTATCCTTTTTAATATCTTTAGAATTATTTGCTAACCATTTGGTATGTATTTTTAGATAGGTGCTTTATTAGCTTTGGAAATTTAGTTTCCTTATCTTACTAAATTCATAAGATTCAATCTAAGGCTCCAAATTGAATGAAATCAATTTCAATGGTTTTATAATATTTCCATTTGTCATTCTTGATCATTTATAAATGTTTATTGACAAATTTTATATGGGTCAAATCCATAGGCTTAGTGATATCTTGTAAACCTCCCATTAGGGTTTTTAGGGTTCTGGTTTATTTCCAAGTGTTAAATTTTCAAGATGCATTTATGAAGAATGCATTTCACTTGATTTGAATTTAGTTGGATTTAAACTTTATTCAAAGTTTGTTCAAGATGGGTTTTGATGTTTCCAATTAGAAACAAAAAGTTTATTTTCACCCTAAATTTCAACAATTATTTATTTTGTTTATTTATTTTTTACATTTCAAAATTTGGAAAATTTTGGGATGTGATAGGCGACCACCCTTAAAAGAAATCTCGTCCCGAGATTTGGGAAAGGTAGAGGTTACAAGTTGGATCAAGGCAACTAGGGTACTACCACCCTTAAAATTTTCCAACTAGATTACATCTTGTCTTGCATGGGATCTTGATGAAACATCTGCATAGTGTCCTTTGTTTCCACACTTGAAACATGTGACAAGGCTGAGATCCTTCATAGGATTGTTGGTCTTGTACTTCATCTTTTTTGCACAATTGCTTGCATAATGTCGTTGGTCACCACAATTGTAACATGTGACAAGGTTGAGATCTTCACATATCTTCTGTGGACAAGTTGATACATAATGGCCTAGCTCTTTCAGTTGTTGCACCACACTTGGCTAATTTCCTTATACTTCTTCTTCTTCTCTGGACATTCATTGGCATAGTGTCCCATCTCTTTGCAATGGAAACACTGCACTTGTATTTTGTCCTTCTTCTTCTTGGGTTTCTCCAAAGCTAGGAGTTCTTCTAGTTCATGCTCTTCATATCTCACCTCAAAGGTGGGAAAGTCTCCTGGTCTCCTTAATCGTTTCCTTGGATAATACATATGTTTCCTCTTTTGTCCATCAAGTTGAGTCATATTGTATGGAGGTGCAAGCTGAGATTTTCCTTTGTCTTCATCCTTCTTGATAGAAGTTGTTTCCTCATGGGGGTTTACAATCTGTTGATGCACTCCACCTTGTTTCCTTTGTTGAACTATGGAATAGATGGGGCATTGGATAGGGACATGATTATTTCCTTCACATAGGAAACAAGTAGCTTGAGATGTGTGGCATTGATTAGTTGGATGTTTCTCTTCACAATTAGGGCATTGACCTTCATGCTCTTTGGAAGTGTGATCCCTGTCTCCACAAATATTGCAAGCTTGAGTTCCTTCTATAATATCATTCTTGACATCATTGTTTTCACCATCTCCTTGGAAAGGCTATCTTTCATGTTGATCATTTGAGTGGTAATCCCTTGGAACAATTGGGATTGAATTTCAAAAAACTTTTGCATGGTTGGGTCTAACTCATTGTTGTTGGCTAAAAACCGAGTTGTCAACTGATTCAACTGGGTTTGGTTTGCTAGTAGTTGTTCTCTCACGTGCATCTCTTGGTTGTTGTTGTCACCATTCTTGATGTTGGAGTTTCTTGGAGTAGTCATCTATTTGGGGTTGGATTGGGATTAGGATAGGCAAAGATTTCTAATGAAATAATTCTAATCACACACATCACAATTCACACAAGCAATGAGCAAGCAATCAAAAACAAACATTCCACTCAAACAACAAGCTTCAAGCACAATCTTAGGCAACAAAATATCTTAGTTACACCACATAAGTTGGTGGGTTTGATCTAAACTTAATATGGTGGTCCAACTATATGGTTCACTTGAGATCATTCCATCCTTCTCAGGTGTTTCTTCTTGTATGAGATCATTGTATCCTTGGGGAAGTTTTGTGTCTTTGTAACATCCCAAAAATATTAAACTAGAATCATCAAACTCTAATCTTCAAAATTAGGGTTAACAAAAACTTTTCTAAATAAAAATATGAAAGCATGCATGTGTGTATGCATTCCATTCTGGATTCTTCTGAATTGCCTTGTTTATGTTTTTCTTTGCTTGTAAATGGATTCTTAGGTGAATTAAACATCATCTAAAAAATCCTCACACTTTTCCCAAAAACAAATAAATCAAAACAAACAAAATAAGGGAATGGTTATTTTGGCCAATTTAACTCCCAGGCCTACTTTGGCTGTCTCTAACTTTCAAAACATAACATAAAATTGTTTGGATCTTTGCACCCCTTGATAGTACTCATAACAGAGTACCAAGGCCCACTTTGTGATCATCCAAAAACATTTGAATGCATTGTTTAAAAGACAGTTCAAAATTGAATCTTTATCATATGGGACGATCCCACTTTTGCAAAAACCACGCAAACAAGCTCAACTTTCAAAACCCAAGCATCCACAGACTCACCAGCACATGCCTAGCACACCCACCAAAGATCTTTTCAAAATTCAAAACTTGAATTCTTGCGGCCATTTCATCAAACACCTTGCATATACAAATCAAACAAAATCTAAACACTATAGTGAGCAGTGATTTGAGCCTAACTTGTTCCCTCTCTAGCTCATAGAAACCTCAGTAGATCATCTAGCCAACTTAACTAAGCACTAGCCCCACTGTAAGCTTGGCAATGTCATCAATGGTGAACAGCCGAAGCCAACCATGTCACCCCAGTGTGGACAGCAAGCTAGAGGAAAAACTAGCCATGCCAACCTTGTCTGGGAGGTAGCCCATGCCTCACCGCCCCCTCTCGACCAGCCCTGCCTCGCAGACAGCGACCAAAACCTCTAGGAATGCCGCGCCCGTGCCACTGTCAACCATGCCGAGCATGCGCCAGAGCGCCACCCTCGACACGCGCCCACAGACCGCGTGCCGCCCTCGCCGCGTGCATAGATGATCGCCACCGTCCCAGGAGACCGCCAGACATCCCCGTTCGCCGCCCCATGCCTCACAGCCACCGCTCGCCGTCGAAGACGCCGCCTCTGCCGCGCAGAGCATCGCATTTTCCAGACCATTTCCCACCGCCCCTACATGTGCATTAAAGCCATAGAGCATCGCCAGGAGACCACCGATCGATCGCCACCGCCGGCCATGCCTCTAGCAGCCCGTAGCCATGTCACCACCGTCGCCTGCCCATCCCGTGTGGTCTCATCGTCGAGACTATAAATAGAGGCCTCCCCCGCTCAAACTCTTCACACCATTCTACTCCCCTCTCGTCACTGGTCGTTCCACCCCATTCCCGGAGCAAGGCGAGTAGCGCTTCGCCGAAATTTCACCGGAGCCCGCCACTCCTGGAGAAGAAGGGAGCCAGCGATTGGAGCGACCCCAGGAGAAGCTATCGGTACCAGGAGGTTTGCCGTCGTCGACTTCGTCGTTCGCCCGCATCGCCGACCTTCGCCTGAGCCCCGGTGAGCCCCCGATGACCCCCACCTGCCGCGTTAGGTTTCTGTCTCGCTGGCGCCGCCCGACGTGGATGATCAGTAGCAGCCGGTCGATTAGACTTAGATCGTGCGGATGAGATTGCCCCGTACCGCTTCGCGTTTAAAGAGCCATTGACTGGTGGAACCCCCCTGTCAGTTGAGCCCGAGGCCGCGGAGTGACACTAGGCCGGCCCGATAACAGTTCCCGCGCAGCCCATTCGTTTGAATTTGGATTTTTTCCATTTTCATTCAAACACAGTTCTGTACCTAGTTTCAAAAATCAACCCAGTTTGATTCAGTGAACCAAATTGAATGAAACCAATTTTTTAGAAAGGTCTTGAAATGCTGAATCCAAGCCCGTTGGATTCAAATCATTTGGATCTGTAGATCACCCTTGGTAAAAATAACAAGGCAGAAGCTTTTCTGCATTCAAACATTTTTCAAATTTAAACCATAATAGCTTTTGAGTTGTTTCCAACTGTCAAAAATCAAATTTGATCATAACTTTCAGAATATATAAAAACATATAGGTTTAATTACAGAAATAATGTTCAAGTAATAAAAGAATGCCACCTAGGCATTTCTAGACACTTTATTTAATTAAAATAAAAGGGTAAAACCTTATTAAATTGTGACACCACTTTAAATCACATTCCCATGGAATAAAATATGTGGTGATGACATGTGTCAACATGATCCCATGTTTGGTTTGGAGAATATTAAATCTTAAGTAGTTTTTCAATGAGTAGAAATTACTTTTCTAAAACCAAAAATCTTTAAGTCTAATGCTCGTAAAGTTAGTGATGATGCTAGATCATCTGTAGAACCCTTGTGTGTGATGATTGCAAGTAGTTAAGTATTGTTTGGTGATTGTGTACCTCGTATTTATTCATAGACGCTAGTATCGACCAAGGATACGAGGAGGAAGGAGGATACTACGAAGAAGAAGCCGAGGAGAACTTCAACCACTACTCTGCACAAGGCAAGCTAACACTTGCAATTTAACAAGCTTATATTGATACTGATGCAAGCTAACACTTGTAATTATGAAAGTTAGATAACCTATGCAATGCACTAAGCATGCTTGGTTGGACACATTGATGATAAACCAATCCTAGTTTTACTTGCAAGTTTCTACTTTATTTCTTTATCAAGGCTCTTACTTAGAGTTTACTTGAGTAAATTGTAGATTCTAGAAAGATACTTGAAGGTTGCATAAACAGCATAAAATTTGGCCTAAGCTAGATAATCTTGAGGTCATCCCAAGGCATAAGATTGAACTTAGTTGAAACTCCACTAGTTTACCACCCCTCATTAGTACTCACCCCCACTTGTAGATGCTAGTGCTAAGCATAAAACTTGATCAACTTTAGATGGGATTACTTGGTGGAAAATGGTTATGAAAACCTTATAATGATGGATCATTCTACTGAGATGTTTTGACATGTGTTTCTAAACACCAGATGATTTTGGTGATGAAAATGTTAAGGCATGAGCCTTAGCCCTTTATAAAACTGATGGTTGTCTGGATGCGATACCATTCCAATTTTACCGTACAACCACAATGCCCGAAGATTGGGTAGGTAGGGCTTGACTGGAAACTTATATACCTTAGTATTGGTTCCCTCCCGGCCAAAGGTCTGAGCTGAGGCTACCTTGTGAAGATTGTCCACCTGTGTAGTACCCAAGATGACAGTTGGTCATGGTTGGGAGGCCAAACTCACAGGAGAGGTGCTTATACTAGGGGGTGTAATTGAAAGGTTAGGATTGATTATCCGCATACTGAGTATGGTGAATTCAGGATTTGTTCCTGACGGATGTATCGAATGTTTTGGTGAAAGTGTACAATCTCTGCAGAGTGTCAAACTATTCGAATAGCCGCGTCCGCGGTTATGGACAGTTAGAGTGGCCATACTGTTCCCCCGTCAGATGATTTCCAAATGACTTGTGAAATGATTTGAGACTTTGACTTGACCACAACAGAGTTGTGGCATGAGATACAAGTTCCCACTTAGGTGTTATAAAATTTGATTTAGTTTGCTCTTGCTTCTGAACTTAGTAGAGGTAAATCTGGATTTTCGCAAAACAACCCTAGACCCTAGTGCCCTATTACAAAAACCCCCTTCACTTGTTAGTATTAGTTTACGAGTACTTAAAGAGTACTCATGGCTTTGTCCCTGGCTATTCCCGTGGCCAGACTATGAAGAGGAGTACCAGGATGATGGACCCGAGGAAGGTTACGACAACTAGGATCATCTCCCATCGTCAGCATTGCCTGTGACCCCGAAGATGGAGCTTCGCCTACGCTACCGTTATTATTACGTATTCCGCTGCTTGAGTTGTATTAAGAACTGGATCATGAGATCCTTATTTGTGTAAGACCTTATGTATGGTTTGTAATGGATGATGTACTATGGTATCCAATTCTGTTATGTCTTGCAAAAATGGTAATCCTGGGATTGCGATGTATGGCACAACAGGCATTTGGGATTAAAAATTCGGGTGTTGACAAGTTGGTATGACAGCCAGGTTGACCACAGGAGACACTAGTTAGACTGGACGTTTGAATCAAAAACTTAGTTTCAAAACCAAAACAAGCAAATATTTACAAAAACTTATTCCCATTCTTATCACTTTGATTGTTTCATAAAAATTCATGTTCCTCAAAAACTCTTGCAAAATACATAAAATTTGACACACATGATCACTCTACTAACTTACTCATCCTATATTCTTAATAGATGGACGTGAAGTACATCAAGTTTTATCAGTTGGGGAATGGAGGAGACCTTATCTTTGAGAGGGATTTGGACCAGCTTTCGGAACTTCTGGAGCGTCCACACTCCAAGTTCTTCGGAGCTCAGCTCAATGATCAAGGAGGATAAGATCTGCAGTGGCTAATTGTTGCAAGTCTCCGAGGAAAGATTGAACCTCCCACTACTGAGGGAATTCAGTTTACCTTAAGAGAGAACAACTGGCTCGATGGACTTGCCAGGGCCATGCAAGAAGCTCTTTCCCGTCTGTGTGGGCAGAGTATCAACCAGATCAAGGGAACCCGCTTTGAGTTTTGCCCAAGGCGTGATGCTAATGGACAACCGCTGGAAGCCCCATACCACCATGAGCTGAAGACTCAATTGGACCACCTTAGATTCATGATGTACGATCGTCAGCAAGAATTGTACAACTGCCATAACTACTCCAACCACAAGTCCGCCATCATCAGGACGAAGGATCAAACCATCGCCATGCTAGCGAAGGATCGCAAGTCTCGCCGCCGTCAGCTCGACAAGAAGGAGCGCATCATTGCCCATCTTCGCCACCGTATCTCTGCTTTGGAGGAGACCATCCACGAGAGAGACATGCAGTTGGAGGAAAGGGAGAATGCCGGAGAGGATCTTTGTGGAGACGCCTACTCCTACCTCAGTGATGATGACGATTTTCTGGAGGATCAGGCTATGGACTTCTTCACCGATGAGGATGATTTCGCCTTCATCAATGACGACGAGGATGATGAGGATGACGACTACACCGACTCCGAGGAGTAGTAGCACTTGATTACTAGCGTAGTGAGTAGTAATCGGTCCCACTGTATCGTAGTTTCTAGAATGGTTCTTAAAATCATTTGCTTACCTTTGTTGTGGTGTGTGTTGTATCGTGTGCTATGAGTGAATGAATGAAAAGCATGTTGCTAGAAAATCTGAGCCAAACTTTAAAAACTTTTCAAAGTCCCGAAACCTTTGAAATTTCCCTCTTTTCTCATGATCTACCTCAATCTTCAGATGCCACACGGAGGAAGTGGTTCATCCCCGGACCCGATGTTGCAGATACTGCAATTGTTGGTTTCTGACCGCGAAGCTGAAAGGACTGAACGTCAAGCCAATTTAGCTACCCTTCAGCAAATAGCCCAGCTACCCCACAACAACCAAGGCTAAGGAAATCAGGACAACCATGGATCTAAGCTCAAGAATTTCTAGAATACCAACCCGCCGGTTTTCACTAAGTCGGAAGAGCCCCTAGATGTCGACGATTGGTTGCAAACCATGGAAAATAACCTAGAAGTCGCCGGAGTGGAAGCCAACGAGAAAGTTCTGTTCGCCACCCACTATCTAGACAGAGATGCCAAAGCATGGTGGAATAGTGTTCGTGCCATGACCGGAGGACAGATGATGACCTGGGAGGAATTCATGGTCAAGTTCAGCAGAACCCATGTGCCACCGGGTTTGATCAAGAGAATGAGAGATGAGTTCAGAGAACTAAAGCAAGGAAGGATGACCATAGTGGAATACCGTGAAAATTTCTTGTCATTAGCTAGGTATGCCCCGGATGAGATCGACACCGAAGCCAAGAAGAAAGAAAGATTCTTGAATGGTCTACACGATGAGATGCAGACTGTGTTAGTCAATATCCCCTTTGCTGATATTGAAGCCCTTGTCGACTCTGCCATCCAGATGGAAGGAAAGATCAACCAAGCCAATGAGAACCGCAAGCGTCGCATGATGCATCAACCAGGAACCCATCAGACCCCAAAGTATCGCCCTAACCCATCTCCAGGATTTGCCCCGAGAACCAACAGACCCCCGATGAACCGTTTGACTTATCCCAACCGCGGAAACCCTAGGCCCGGAGGAAATCACAACAACCCCGGCAACTCCAGCAATTTCAATCGTGACCCCCCCAAATTCAACAACAATGCTACCACCAACACCAACAATGCCTCGAGGACTGGAAGCAATGCTGTGCCTGTTGCAGCAAAGGACAAGTCGCAAGTGACTTGTTATGACTGTTGAAATAAGGGTCACTACTCCAACGAGTGCCCCAACAAGAAGAATGTCGCAGCCCCCAATACCAATGCCCCAGCTCAGCAGCAGCGTCGTGTTCAGCCAGGAAGAAGATTTTCCCCAGGGAATTCGCTCAACCGCAACGGCCGTCTTTTTCTCATGCATGCTGAAGAAGCTCAGGAAGCGCCAGACGTCGTGCTGGGTATGTTTTCTGTTAATTCAGTACTTGCTCGAGTGTTGTTTGATTCTGGTGCATCGCACTCATTTGTCACCGAAGAATTTGCATGCACTAGTAAAATCCAACCAACCAAACTGAAGCACATTATGATCGTTCAAATTCCCGGTTCAACCACCAAAGCTAGGCAAATTTGCAAAGCCGTCCTATCCGAATCCATGGCATAGATTTTTATGCTAATCTGATAGTACTCGGAACTAAAGGTTTGGAAGTAGTACTAGGAATGGATTGGATGTCCAAACATAAAGGATTGATTGACTGTGCCAAGAAAGCCATAACCATGACCAGTACAGCCGTAATATCAGTCGAGCATATCTCTAAAACCTTACCTCGTCAATTCAAGTGCAACAAGAGTATAGCCAACCTACCATTGACCAAGTCCAGATAGTCTGCGAATACCCCGATGTATTTCCAGATGTTTTGCCCGGTATGCCCCCAGATCGGGATATCGAGTTTATCATTGAACTAATCCCCGGAACAGGACCCATAGCCCAGAGACCCTATAGATGAACTCGTCGGAACTGGCAGAACTGAAGAAGCAACTGGATTCCATGTTGGAAATTGGATTGATTCAACCAAGTGCGTCACCATGGAGATCACCTGTTTTGTTCGTGGACAAGAAAGATGGAGGTAACCGTTTGTGTACGGATTATCGGAAGTTGAATGATGTAACCATCAAGAACAAATACCCCTTGCCCAAGATAGCAGATTTGTTTGATCAGTTGACCGGTGCCAAAGTGTTTTCTAAGATTAATCTTAGAACTGGCTATCATCAACTCAAGATTCGCGCAGAGGATATTCCCAAGACTGCCGTTACCACCAGATATGGATTATACGAGTATACTGTCATGTCTTTTGGATTAACCAATGCCCCCGCTTATTTCATGAATCTCATGAATAAGATTTTTATGGACTTCCTGGATAAGTTTGTTGTTGTTTTCATCGATGACATTCTGATTTATTCCAAATCGGAAGAAGAACATGAGCTACACCTAAGTACCATTCTTGGAACCCTTAGAGAGCATCAGTTGTTTTCCAAGTTTAGCAAATGTGAATTCTGGTTACAAGAAGTAGGATTCCTCGGCCACATTGTATCAGCCGGAGGAATTGTCGTTGACCCTGCAAAAGTAAAAGATGTCGAAGATTGGCAAGCACCTACCACTCAAACCCAAGTTCATGCTTTTCTCGGATTGGCGGGATATTACCGCAGGTTCGTAGAAGGATTCTCGAGTATCGCCAGACCCATGACCCAATTGCTAAAGAAGGACAAGAAGTTTGAATGGATCGACAAATGTGAAGAAAGTTTTCAAGAACTCAAGAGGAGATTGATTTCAGCCCCAATCTTAATCATGCCGGATATCACGAAGCCTTTTGATGTGTATTGTGACGCATCCAAGATCGGTCTCGGATGTGTGCTAATGCAAGAAGGCAAAGTTATATCTTATCTATCTCGACAACTGAAACAACATGAGCAAAATTACCCAACCCATGACCTCGAACTCGCAGCCGTAGTTTTAGCCTTGAAGACATGGAGGCATTACCTGATGGGAAACCGTTGTGAGATTTATTCGGATCACAAGAGCCTGATGTATATATTCACTTAGAAGGAGCTAAATATGAGGCAGAGAAGATGGATTGAGCTAATCAAGGATTACGACATGGACATTCACTATCACCCTGGTAAAGCCAATGTGGTAGCCGATGCCCTTAGCAGATTGCCGTGCCGCTTGAACTCCATGATTTTAAAGGAGAAACCAAGTTTGCACAAAGAGATGTAAGATTTCCGAATAGAATTAGTGAGTGAAGGATTTTTGGCTAGCATAGAACTTCAACCCACTTTGATCAGCCAGATCAAAGAGGCGCAGAAAGGAAATGCTAGTATCGACGCAATCAAGCGTCATATCGGTACAGGCAAAGTACCTGGATTCACCGAAGACGAAGAAGGAGTTCTGTGGTACAAAGGACGCCTTTGTGTACCAGCAGATTCGGAATTGAAAGAAGTTATTCTGAAGGAAGCTCATGATACTCTTTATTCTATCCACCCCGGAGGAACTAAGATGTATCATGATTTGAAAGAGCAATTTTGGTGGCATAAGATGAAGAGAGAAATCGGAAGCTATATTGCCAAGTGTGATATATGTCAGCAAGTCAAGGCAGGACATCAAAGACCCGCTCGATTGTTGCAACCATTGCAGATTCCGGAATGGAAATGGGATTCCGTTGGAATGGACTTTGTCACCGGATTACCTACTTCTAGTAGGGGAAATGACTCTATCTGGGTCATAGTGGACAGATTGTCCAAAGTCACCCATTTCTTACCCTTCAAGACCACATATCAGAGTTCGAAGCTAGCGGAGTTATACATAGCTAGAATCGTTAGTTTGCACGGAGTCCCCAAGAACATTGTATCGGATCGAGGAACTCAGTTTACCTCGAGATTCTGGAAGAAAGTCCAAGAAGGTTTAGGAACCCGACTAGATTTCAGCACAACTTATCACCCTCAGACCGACGGACAAACGAAGCGAGTAAATCAAATACTCGAAGATATGCTGAGAGCTTGTGTGTTAGAATATGGATCTAAGTGGGAAGACTGTCTGTCGTTCGCAGAATTTTCATACAACAACAGTTATCAAGCTAGTTTACAAATGGTCCCATTTGAATTCATGTACGGAAGGAAGTGCCGCACCCCTTTGAATTGGTCGGAAGTAGGAGATAGTCAGATTTTCGGACCTGACATCCTACGAGAAGCGGAAGAGAAGGTTCACAAGATTCGTGTGCACCTCAAGACAGCCCAGTCCAGACAGAAGAGTTACACCGATAAGAGACGTCGAGACCTCGCCTTCAACATAGGAGATTTTGTGTATCTGAAAGTGTCGCCATTGAAAGGACTGTAGCATTTCCAACTCAAAGGGAAGTTAGCCCCCAGATATATCGGACCCTTCAAGATTCTGAACCGTCTAGGAGAAGTGTCGTATCAATTGGAACTGCCCGAAGAGATGTCAGCCGTGCACAATGTGTTTCATATCTCAATACTACGCAAGTCCCTCGAAGTTCCAGAGAAGACCGAAGTGTTCAAGAATATCGATCACCGGACCATAGAAATAAACGATGACCTGACCTATCCCGAAGTACCCATCCATATTTTGGAAGAAGCTTTCAGAACTACCCGAACCCGAAGCATCAAGTTTCTCAAGATTCAGTGGAGCAACCACACAGAAGAGGAAGCTACCTGGGAGCGCGAAGATCACATCAGGACAGAGTTTCCCGATCTCTTCAAATCCTAGGTAATCTTTTTCGTCGTTTTTCAAATCTCGGGATGAGATTTTGTTTAAGGGGGGAAGGTTTGTAACATCCCAAAAATATTAAACTAGAATCATCAATCTCTAATCTTCAAAATTAGGGTTAATAAAAACTTTTCTAAATAAAAATATGAAAGCATGCATGTGTGTATGCATTCCATTTTGGATTCTTTTGAATTGCCTTGTTTATGTGTTTATTTGCTTGTAAATGGATTATTAGGTGAATTAAACATCATCTAAACAATCCCCACACTTTTCCCAAAGACAAATAAATCAAAACAAACAAAGTAAGGGAATGGTCATTTTGGCCAATTTAACTCCCAGGCCTACTTTGGCTGTCTCTAACTTTCGAAACTTAACAGAAACTTGTTTGGATCTTTTCACCCCTGGATAGTACTCATAACAGAGTACTATCCCCCACTTTGTGATCATCCAAAAACATTTGAATGCATAGTTTAAAAGACAGTTCAAAATTGAATCTTTATCATATGGGAAGATCCCACTTTTGCAAAAACCACTCAAACAAGCTCAACTTTCAAAACCCAACCATCCTCAGACTCACCAGCACATGCCTAGCACGCCCACCAAAGATCTTTTCAAAATTCAAAACTTGAATTCTTGCGGCCATTTCATCAAACACCTTGCAGATACAAATCAAACAAAATCTAAACACTATAGTGAGCAGTGATTTGAGCCTAACTTGTTCCCTCTCTAGCTCACAGCAACCTCAGTAGATCATCTAGCCAACTTAACTAAGCACTAGCCCCACTGTAATCTTGGAAATGTCATCAATGGTGAACAACCGAAGCCACCCATGTCACCCCAGTGTGGACAGCAGGCTAGAGGAAGAACTAGTCGTGCCAACCTTGTCTGGGAGGTAGCCCATGCCTCACCGCCCCCTCTCGACCAGCCATGCCTCGCAGACAGCAACCAAAACCGCTAGGAACGCCGCGCCCGTGCCACTGTCAACCATGCCGAGCATGCGCCAGAGCGCCACCCTCGACACACGCCCACAGACCGCACACCGCCCTCGCCGCATGCATATATGATCACCACCATGCCAGGAGACCGCCAGACATCCCCGTTCGCCGCCCCATGCCGCACAGCCACCGCTCGCCGTCGAAGACGTCGCCTCTGCCGCGCAGAGCATCGCATGTTCCAGACAATTGCCACCACCCCTACATGCGCATTAAAGCCATAGAGAATCGCTAGGAGACCACTGATCGATCGCCACCGCCGTCCATGCCTCTAGCAGCCTGTAGCCATGTCGCCACTGTCACCTGCCCATCCCGTTCGGTCTCGTCGTCGAGACTATAAATAGAGGCCTCCCCCGCTCAAACTCTTCACACCATTCTAATCCCCTCTCCTCACTGATTGTTCCACCCTGTTCCCAGAGCAAGGTGAGCAGTGCTTCGCCGGAATTTCACCGGAGCCTGCCACTGGTGGAGAAGAAGGGAGCCACCGATTGGAGCCGCCCCAAGAGAAGCTGCCGGTACCAGGAGGTTCGTCATCGTCGACTTCGTCGTTCGCCCGCATCGCCGACCTTCGCCTGAGCCCCAGTGAGCCCCCGACGACCCCCACCTGCCGCGTTAGGTTTCTGTCTCGCCGGCGCCGCCCGACGTGGACGATGAGTAGCAGCCGTTCGATTAGACATAGATCGTGTGGATGAGATTGCCCCTACCGCTTCGCGTTTAAAGAGCCACTGGCTGGTGGAACCCCCCTGTTAGTCGAGCCCTGCGCCGCGGAGTGACACTGGGCCGTCCCGTTAACAGTTCCCGCGCAGCCCATTCGTTTGAATTTGGATTTTCCATTTACATTCAAACACAGTTTTGTACCTAGTTTCAAAAACCAACCCAGTTCGATTCAGTGAACCAAATTGAATGAAACCAATTTTGTTAGAAAGGTCTTGAAATGCTGAATCCAAGCCCGTTGGATTCAAATCATTTGGATCTGTAGATCACCCTTGGTAAAAATAACAAGGCAGAAGCTTGTCTGCATTCAAACATTTTTCAAATTTAAACCATAATAGCTTTTGAGTTGTTTCCAACTCTCAAAAATCAAATTTGATCATACCTTTCAGAATATATAAAAACATATAGGTTTACTTACAGAAATAATGTTCAAGTAATAAAAGAATGCCACATAGGCATTTCTAGCCACTTTATTCAATTAAAATAAAAGGGTAAAACCTTATTAAATTGTGACACCACTTTAAATCACATTCCCATGGACTAAAATATGTGGTGATGACATGTGTCAACATGATCCCATGTTTTGTTTGGAGAATATTAAATCTTAAGTAGTTTTTCAATGAGTAGAAATTACTTTTCTAAAACCAAAAATCTTTAAGTCAAATGCTTGTAAAGTTAGTGATGATGCTAGATCATCTATAGAACACTTGTGTGTGATGATTGCAAGTAGTTAAGTATTGTTTGGTGATTGTGTACCTTGTATTTATTCATATACGCTAGTACCGACCAAGGATACGAGGAGGAAGGACGATACTACGAAGAAGAAGCCGAGGAGAACTTCAACCACTGCTCTGCACAAGGCAAGCTAACACTTGCAATTTAGCAAGATTATACTGATACTGATGCAAGCTAACACTTGCAATTATGAAAGTTAGATAACCTATGCAATGCACTAAGCATGCTTGGTTGGACACATTGATGATAAACCAATCCTATTTTTACTTGCAAGTTTCTACTTTATTTCTTTATCAAGGCTCTTACTTAGAGTTTACTTGAGTAAATTGTAGATTCTAGAAAGATACTTGAAGGTTGCATAAAGAGCATAAAATTTGGCCTAAGCTAGTAATCTTGATGTCATCCCAAGGCATAAGATTGAACTTAGTTGAAACTCCACTAGTTTAGCACCGCTCATTAGTACTCACCCCCACTTGTAGATGCTAGTGCTAAGCATAAAACTTGATCAACTTTAGATGGGATTACTTGGTGGAAAATGGTTATGAAAACCTTATAATGATGGATCATTTTACTGAGATGTTTTGACATGTGTTTCCGAACACCAGATGATTTTGGTGATGAAAATG
Organism: Avena sativa; assembly: GCA_916181665.1. NCBI lineage: Eukaryota > Viridiplantae > Streptophyta > Magnoliopsida > Poales > Poaceae > Avena > Avena sativa. Next base: position 343,451,162 of record OV702285.1, on the reverse strand, counting down.
TTAAGGAATGAGCCTTAGCCCTTTATAAAATTGATAGTTGTCTTGATGCGATACCATTCAAATTTTACCGTACAACCACAATACCCGAAGATTGGGTAGGGCTTGACTGGAAACTTATATACCTTAGTATTGGTTCCCTCCCGGCCAAGGTCTGAGTTAAGGCTACCTTGTGAAGATTGTCCACATGTGCAGTATCCAAGATGACAGTTGGTCATGGTTGGGAGGCCAAACTCACAGGAGAGGTGCTTATACTAGGGCGTGTAATTGAAAGGTTAGGATTGATTGTCCGCATACTGAGTATGGTGAATTCAGGATTTGTTCCTGACGGATGTATCGAATGTTGTGGTGATAGTGTAAAATCTCTGTAGAGTGTCAAACTATTCAAATAGCCGCGTCCGCGGTTATGGACAGTTGGAGTGGCCATATTGTTCCCCCGTCAGATGTTTTCCAAATGACTTGTGAAATGATTTGAGACTTTTACTTGACCACAACAGAGTTGTGGCTTGAGATACAAGTTCCCACTTAGGTGTTATAAAATTTAATTTAGTTTTCTGTTGCTTCTGAACTTAGTAGAGGTAAATCTGGCTTTTGCAAAACAACCCTATATCCTAGTTCCCTATTATAAAAACCCCCTTCACTTGTTAGTATTAGTTTGCGAGTACTTAAAGATTACTCATGGCTTTGTCCCTGGCTATTCCCGTGGCCAGACTATGAAGAGGAGTACCAGGATGATGGACCCCAAAGATGGAGCTTCGCTTACGCTACGTTATTATTACATATTCTGCAGCTCGTGTTGTATTAAGAACTGGATCATGAGATCCTTATTTGTGTAAGACCTTATGTATGGTTTGTAATGTATGATGTACTGTGGTATCCAATTCTGTTATGTCTCGCAAAAATGGTAATCCTAGGATTGCGGTGTATGGCATAACAGGCATCTAGGATTAAAAATCCGGGTGTTGATAGTCTTGGTCACAAATTCAGAGGTGATGATGGTTCCTTCTAACTTGTAGTCCTTAGTGATATCCAAGTTGAAGCCCTTGGTGAAAATAAAGTTGAAGTCTTTGATGAGGTTGAAGTTGAAGTCCTTTGAGTTGGTGAAGTCCTTTGCTCATGGTTGGGGCTTTGTCCAACAAGTTTGAAATAGAAGAGATGTAGAATCAAAACCAAAAAGGTTGAGGAAAGAGCTTACAAGATTGTTTGTAAATAGGTTTAGGAAAAAACACAACTCCTATTTTTCTAAGGGGTTTTGTCCATTCCTAGGGTTACAATCCTACAGGCAACACAGTGCTCTGATACCATCTGTAGAGGTCCCAACCTTTAATAAGGTAGAGATCCATGTGTTTACAATGCTAGTCCCTAGATCAATAGCTAGCATCCACAGTTAAGATGTAATATCAAGAAACAAAGGTCATAATACAACTTTATAACCAGGAATAAAATAATTCATTACATCTTACATAGCTCATTTGGCTATCTCATTACAATGCATCAGAAATAACTATAGCGTGGAGTCCTTCATCTTCAAAGGGCCATAGGCAATCATGTTGGTTGTAGACTTGTAATCCTAATCAACACACTTCACTAACATCAAACAAACCTACATCATAATAAGTTACAGCCACAAGGGTCAATACTTTTAAATTATATTGGCAAGTGATACTATGGTAGTATAGTGGAGTATATCACCTATATACATTTGGCTATGTCGAGCTTAGGCTTGCTTTTCTCAAAATAGATTTTCCATATCATTTGAAAACACTAAGCTTTTGCTTGTCAAAATCACCAAAGGAACCACCAATAGAAATTTGTGAACCTTCACCCTTGTTCAACCACAAGTTTTAACTTAGAAAATTGGGATGAGGAGATTCTTGATAGCTTCCATCTCTTGATGCTCAAATTGTCCAATACCAGGGACATGGAAAAGTACTTAGATTTTACACTCTGCAGAGGTGGTGCACTTTCCCCACAAGACTTGGTTTCACCAAGACAAGATCTTTCAGAAGCCTTCCCTTAGACCAGAATGGACGCGTTCCAACCTATCATCCCCTACCACCAACTGTCCGTTTGGCTAAGTTATTGCAACCTATATGATCCAGGCAGAGCCCATAATGCCATGTGGCTGCACTTGAAGCTTCTCAACATTTGACATCTCAAATCTTTTTGTTCCTGGGTGGCATTCCACAAGTGAGATACCAAGTTTTCCCCAGTATATTAGACTTGGTGATGCCCAAGTTTTCCCTAGCATACTGGACTTGCGTAACCACTCAACACAAACAATTCTTTCCATTCCACCCAGGTGATTCATTCACTTAGTTGTTTTATTAAACAAAAACACAAGTCCTTGACTTAGAAATATTCCATAACATGAATACAATCCACCTTGGTTTTCTACTAGCTAAGCTAAGCATGATGGTAGTAGGAATCTTAACTTAGGAAAAATTCTACTAAGGTTTCGTCTACTAGGATTTCCCATGGCATAGTTTATACTTAGCAAAAATTCCATGCAAGTTCTACTTAGAAATATCACTAATGCATAGTGAAAATAATGGGACAAAAGTATGAAGCATCACTTGCCTTTTTGGTAGAGATTATAAGTTCACTCCTTGATCTTGCAATTGTCACACTCTTCAAATGTCACTACAATTCAATCAAGCAAGGCACAATTTCAGTCTACCATTCAAGCAATCATCACATAGAATAATAAAACAAAGCAATGCATACAAACATGACAAAGTTTGTTTTATTTGTAAAAGTGTTTTGTAATGGGTTATAAACATCATAAAATATCTTTTGGTCATTTATAAAAGTGGTAAATCCATTTGATATTAAGTTAGTGAAAATTGGCCACTTTAAATCATTTTTGTTTTGCTAGAAAGGATTTAAATCCAAAGAATATTTCTAGTGTTTACCAAATATATTTTTAACACAAATGTTAGTGTTTTGTGGTCAAGTGTTTAATATTAAAATCATTTGCAAAAGGTTTTATCTATAAACCATTTTTATACCAAATCAATATTTTATGTTGTTGAAAATGATTTTTAGCAAAGTATTTGTAGGGTTCATCAAATATATTTTTAAATCCTAAAACTTGATGTTTAGGGTCAGAGAGTTTAAATCAAATCATTTTCCAAAGGTTTTACTCAAAAATTATTTTTAACACATAAACCATATTTTCATTTAACTATAAATGCTTTAATTCAAAGGTTTATTCTTTTGCCTCACAAAATATGTTTTTGAATCCACAAGTTGGTTTATATGGTCAGTAGGTTCAAAAAAATCCATTTTCCAAAGATTTTATCACAAAAATAATTTTAGAATGAATTTTATATTCAAATTATGCCTACACAAGTTTCTGCAAAAACAACCAATTTAACAGATGCAATTTACTAAACAAAGTACATGGTTGGAAAGTACTTGTTCTTCTGATTCCATTGACATAAAATTTGAAAAATTTGGACGTGTGGATCAAAAGTTATGCAATTTACAAATTTGAACATCTAAGAGAGCAAATTCTGGTTTAAAACAAATCATAGGCCACGCGTTGTGTTGCTATTGGTCTGTACCATTTCGAGCGGATCGTGCAACGTGGGAAGTTAGATTTTAAACAGATCGTGCGGATCTGATCAAATGATACCCTTTCGGTTAGTAAATCTATCATATCCACGCGATCGCGATCTGACGGCTGGGGTGCGTGTGACCAGGGATGGGCGGCGCTGGCGGCGGCGAGAGGCGGCACGCGGTCAAACGGAGGTGTTCCCGGTGATTCAGGAAGCAAGAGAGGGAGATAGGTAGCTCACAGGGTTCGCAGGGCGATGCTGATGCTCAACGTTGTCGTCGCAGGTCAGGGGCGCACGGGGGTGACAATAATCGCTTGCCGGAGTTGTCCCTGGCGTCAGGCTTCTCTGTCCGTCGTCGTTGGTGAAGATAAGGTGCGCTCTAGAGGAAAATGGATGGGCCATTAGATGCGCAAAAATGTGGCGAGTACAAGAGCATCAACGAGAAGGGGAGGCGCGGTCGGAGTTTACTTGGAGAGCTCGTCTGAAAAGTGACAGACGGCAGCGACGTGCAGTGGTCGTCCTTGCCGATGTTCTGGGACAAGCGCGGGCAGGTTCAGGGTACTGGGAGACGCGCACGGTGATGGCGAGCAAGCTCGTGGGGATTGGTAGGCAAGGGGCGGCGGGGAGTTGCCGGAATTGGAGAAGAGGGTCCTCAGAGGCAGCGACGATGCAAGTGGAATTGGGGACGGCTTGGCGGCTCTCTTGCAGCGGTGTCTGAGGGAAAAGGGAGGGGAGAGGGCGGTGGTTAAACGAGCGTGGTCGCGGGTGTGATTAACTGAGCCATTAACTCGCCATGAATCGATTCAGCAACGAACGGTAACGGCGAGGAGGGGGCGTGGTCACCGCGGCGGGTGAGGAAGAAGACTGGGAGGTGGGGTCTGGGTGTCAGCGAGAGAGAGAGAGGAGTGGTGGGGGCCAGCAGTCAGTGACTGTGCGGGTAATGTAACATCCCTAAAATCATGTTTCAAAATCCATGCATATCATCCATGCATCCATGATCATTTAGGGTTTCATTTCCAAAATCATTTCAAAAACAGGAGCATTGTTGCTCATTATTTTATGTGACTATGCCCTAGCCTTAGTGCTACTTTCTAATGAGAAGAGTACTTATTGTATTCTGTAATGTTTTGAATTCAAACTTAAGTGTTTCCAAAAGCTTGAGCAAAGTTTCAAAACAAAGTATGAAATAAAACCAAATCTATACCTATTTGTATATCTCATAAAGGCTTGGTTATATTTTATTTTTCAAATGAACCAAGTGTGTTTGAGTAAACAGAGGTGTTTTGACACACATTTGAGTGCAAACTTACTGTATAAAAACCTAGAGAAGATTTGAATTCAAACTGATTTGAAATAGAGTTTGAAAACCATTTCTAGAAAATCAAACAGAAAAAGAAAAGAAGTAAAGAGGAAAAAAAATAAGCAAACGGCCAATCTGGCCCAACCCAGCCCAACTCGACCCAGCTAGCCCAGCAGCCCCTCCCCGCGAAACGTTTTCTTTCACTCGCAGCCGCAGCCACAAAGTCACTGACCGCCTAGACCCATCCCCTCTTCCTTTCTCTCGCTGACAACCGCGACCCACATGACAGTCGTCGTCTCCACCCCCAGCGACTGGTTCATCCCCAAATCACGCCGGGCGTTTCATGTTTAATTCGCGGCTTCAATTCCCGTTTAATGCCTGAGTAATTCACGCCCCCGTCTCGCCTACTTAAACACCATGCTCCCCTCCTCCTTTTCACCCAAACCACACCTCACCGGAGCCACCAGGCTGCTCGAATTTCTCTCTGGACGCCCTCTGCTCCGACGAGTTCGTCGTCGAATTCCGGTGAGCATCGCGCTCCCCTCTGCCTATGGTTCATGCTGGCTTGTTCTACATCTCTGTGCGCACCTACTGACACTCTCCGTTTGCTCGCTCATGATCTATAGCCTCGGCAGCGTCAACGATTGAGCTCCGCCACCTTCTGCTCGAACTCCGGCGATCGTTCCCCGTAAGTCCCAGCTTCCCCACTCCCTCTGGTTGATACGCGTGTGATCCCCAGCCTTCTACGCATCTAACTGCATCCTTATCTCGTCTTAGCGTGGCCCAGAGCGTCGCCTTCGTCGTCAATCGAGAGCACCGTCTCCAGGGACTACTCCGACGAGCAATCTACGACGACTCTGAGCGCCCCTTCGCCAACCGAGCACACGTTGAGCATCTCCTCGTCACGGCGATTCTGGTGAGCATCCTCTCACCTCCCCGCGCGACCTAGTTAGCCGGCTCTGCCGCTGACAGAGCGCGCCGCTGCCTGTCGCCGCCGCTAGCGCCGCCACTTGTTGGTCAGTTGCTTAGGGCCGTTCGATTCAGATCCAGTGGATGCGATAGATCCTAGCCGAAGGGGTAAGTTTAGATCTGAGCCGCGCGTTTTAGTTAGATCCAACGGTTCGGAAGCGCGATCCAGTGCGAAGTGGTACCAGCCAGTAAGAAAGCGCCGCGTGGCATGTTCTTCGTTTTAAAATTCTGATTTAAATCTCTTAGATGTTTAAACTTGTTTAATTCATAACTTTTGATTTCCACGTCCAAATTTGACAAATTTTATATCAATGGAATCAGGAGAGAAAGCCCTTTCCATTTATGCAATGTGTTTAATGTTTTGCTTCTGCTAAAATGGGTGTTTTTGCAGAAACATTTGTAGGCATAATTTGGGTATAACAATAATTTGGGAAATGTTTTAATGTTCAAATAAAGGTTGTTTGGAAAGTTTTGAACTTGTTTATGAATCAGTACTGTGCACTTGTCTTGTTGAGTATACAAAATCATCACATATCATATTGCATGCATCCATATATTTTTGCTTGTATTTATTTTGTATGTGATTTGGTGCTATCATTTTATGTGTAGATTTTGGTGCAAATAGTGATTGTGATTGTGAGGATTGTAGATACTCTCCAAACTACCAAGGCAAGTGGTGCTTCATGATTTAATTCCTATGTTTTCAAATATGCATTAGAAATATTTTGCTAGTCTTGCATGGATATTTTTGATCTATATGCTATGCTTGGAAAATCCTAGTAGTTGTAGAATTGCTAGAAATATTTCTAAGTCTTATCAATGCCATGCTTAGCCTAGCTAGTAGCAACCAAGGGTGGTTATATTCATGCTATGAATAAATATTTCTATGTCTTTGGACTATGTTTTGCTTAATAAAACAACTAAGTGAATGAAACACCTGGGTCGAATGGAAGGAATGGTTTATGTTGAGTGGTTACACAAGGCCCATTTCTACGGTTTACCTTGTGTATACACTTGTGGAAAGCCATCCAGGAACAAAGGGATTTGAGAGGCCAAATGTTAAGAAGCTTCTAGTGCAGCCACTTGGCAATATGGGCTCTTCCTGGATCATATAGGTTGCAATAACTTAGCCATTTGGACAGTTGGTGGTAGTGGGATGATAGGTTGGAGCGCGTCCATTTGGTCTAAGGGAAGGCTTCTGAAAGGTCCTGTCTTGGTGAAAATGAAGTCTTGTGGGGAAAGTGCACAACCTCTGCAGATGGAAGAATCTAAGTACTTAGCCATGTCCCTGGTATTGGACAACTTGAGCATCAAGACATGGAAGCTATCAAGAATCTCCTCATTCAAATTTCTAAGTAAAAACTTGTGGTTGAACAAGGGTGAACGACCACAATGTCTATTGGAGGTTCCTTGGGAAAGATTTTTATCAAAGAAAACTTAGTGTTTTCAACTAATAGGCAAAACCTATTTGGAGCAAAGCAAGCCTAAGCTACACTTAGCCAAAAATGCATATAGTATTGAGTCCACCAATATTCTACTAAGGTATCACTTGCCAATACTATTCCAATGTATTGACACACTGTGGCTGTAACTTGTGATGTTGCAGGATATTCTGATGATGATTAGGAGTCATGAGTCTACACTCAACATGCTTGCATGTGGCACATGAAAATGAAGACTTATTTATCTTATTATATAATTGAACTCTTGTATTAGGCCTGTGGCCATGGAGTTTGTAAAGACTATGTTTGTCTCTGGAATGACATGTAATAATGACCTTTGTTCCTCTGTACTTCATCTTAAACTATGGATGCTAGCATTGATCCAGGGACTAGCATTGCAATCACAGGGATCCTTTCCTTTACAAAGGAGGGATCTTACAGGTAAGTTCGCAGGTGTGAACCTTTTTCCTGCGGGAGAGGGAGTGGGCTGCATCCTGGGCCAGATAGGTTAGTTGGGATGGCCTGGGTTCTTCCGTTTTTTTGTTCTGTTTATTTTTCTTTTTCCTTTTATATTATTCTGTTTTGATTTCTATTCAAATATTTCAAACACTAATTGAATTCAAACCTGTGCCAAACTTTGTGTATATTTAAATTCTGTTTATTATCATATTCTAAAGTCCAAAATAGAAGAATTATTTTATTCTTTTAGGGCCTATTATTAATTAAAATAAATAGGCATTTGTTTTTATTTCAAATAAGATTTTAATTTGCTTTCAAACTCCATTTGAAATCCAATTTTTTCCAAACCTTTTCAGCAGGTTTTATTTTAAAATAAATCACTCTGAATTATTATTCAAAAATAATTTATTATGTATTTAATGTTCATTTAAAATGGAAAAAGTCTTTACTTAAATGAATTTGGATAATAATTAGTCCTCATGATTTTATTTAAATAATCCTTTACACTTTTTATTTAAAAAAAATATTTTATTTTATTTGCTTGGCCAAGTTTTTAATTTGGCTCTGATAAAATAGTCCTTATTTATTATTTCTTCCTTTATCGTTTAAAAAAACCATATCTTTTTATTAAAAGACCAAAACTTGGTGATTCCAATTTGTAAAATCTTATTTAATATTTGTTTATGCTTTTTAATATCTTTAGGATTATTTGCTCAACATTTGGTATGGATTTTTAGATAGGTGCTTTATTAGCTTTGGAAATTCAATTTCCTTATCTTATTAAATTCATAAGATTTTATCTATGGCTCCCAATTGAATGAAATCAATTTCAATGGTTTTATAATAGTTCCATTCGTCATTCTTGATCATTTATAAATGTTTGTTGACAAATTTTATATGGATCAAATACATAGGCTTAGAGATATCTTGGAACCCTCCCATTAGGGTTTTTAGGGTTCTGGTTTATTTCCAAGTGTTAAATTTTCAAGATGCATTTATGAAGAATGCATTTCACTGGATTTGAATTTAGTTGGATTTAAACTTTATTCAAAGTTTGTTCAATATGGGTTTTGATGTTTCCAATTAGAAACAAAAAGTTTATTTTCACCCTAAATTTCAACAATTATTTATTTTATTTATTTATTTTTCACATTTCAAAATTTGGAAAATTTTGGGATGTGACATGATGTTATTTTCAAAACTATTCTTTCTTTGTAGATGTGACACCCCCTTCAAAGTCACAAGCCACTGCTGTTGTTGGAGGAACTGATCTAGATGCATATAGCGTCTTTCGCCAAGACCTACTCCCCTCCTGTGAACCTGTAACACCCCACCTTTATATGGTAAAGGTCCCTGTGATTCCAGTGCTAGTCCCTGGATCAATTGCTAGCATCCACAGTTTAAGATGAAGTACACAGATACAAAGGTCGTTATTACATCGTGATTCCAAAGATAACATAGTATTTTACAACTCATTAGCCAAAGGCTAGTACAAGAGTTCATAACATAAGTAAATAAAATAAAGTCTTCATCTTCATGTACCACAGGAAAGCATGTTGAGTGTAGACTCATAACCCTAATCCTCATCAGAGTAACCTGCAACATCATAAGTTATAGCCACAAGGGGTCAATACATTTGGAATTGTATTGGCAAGTGATACCATAGCATAATAGTATTATCTAATGTCTATATGAATTTGGCTAAGTGTAGCTTAGGCTTGCTTTGCTAAAATAGGTCTTTCTTATCAGTTGAAAACACTAAGTTTTTGTTTGACAAAAACTCCCAAGGAACCACCAATAGACATTGGTGAACCTTTAACCCTTGTTCAACAACAAGTTTTTAACTTATAAATTGGGATGAGGAGATCCTTGATAACTTCAATGTCTTGACGCTCCAATTGTCCGTTGCCGGGGACACAACTAAGTACTTAGGTTTTACCCTCTTGAGAGGTGGTGCACTTTCCCCACAAGACTCGACATGCATCGAGACGAGACCTTTCAGAAGCCTTCCCTTAGACCCCCATGGACGCGTTCCATCCTATCACCCTACCACCAACTGTCCATCTGGCTAAGTTATTGCAACCTATATGATCAAGGCAGAGCCCATATGCCATGTGGTTGCACTAGAAGCCTCTAAACACTAAGTATCTCAAATCCCTTTGTTCCTGGGTGGCTTTCCACAAGTGTGATACACAAGGTAAACCATAGACATGGGCCTTGTGTAACCACTCAACACAAACCATCATACCATTCCACCCAGGTGATTATAATCCAACCTTGTTTGCTACTAGCTAGGACAAGCATGCTAACATAACAGGTATCTTAACTTAGAGAAAAAACTACTAAGACTACAACTACTAGGATTTCCGAAGGCATAGTATATATATATATCACAAAACTTCCATGCAAGCCCTATTCAAAATATCACTAGTGCATAGTCAAAATAATAGGATAATATACGTGAAGCAGCACTTACCTTGGTAGTTGGGGGATTAGAAACAATCTTCACAATCACAATCACCACTAGCTCCAAAATCTACACATAAAATGATAGAACCAAATTCTCATTCGAATATTCAAGAAAAAATATATGAATGCATGCAAATGCAATGAAATGAATTTCTACACTAAACTATTCAAACCAAACAGTACTGAACACAAAACCATCTGATTATAGTCTAAGTAAACTTTGATTTGTTTTAAATTCATTTTCTAAATAATTTATAAAGCCAAAATAAGCCTATATTTGATTCTGCAAATAAACCTAATTTTATAGAAGAAAAATACAAATTCAAGCCCACAGTAGTGTAGGATTTATTTTTTTGAATTCATTGATATATTATTTGCATTTTTTGGATAAACAGAAATCAAGATATGAATTTTACAAGTTTAAATCTCTAATAGATATAAAAACAAATTTTAAAAAAAATTCACAGACATGTGGCCGTGTCTGATTGGTCAGTACCTCTTCGCGTGGATCAAGAACATGGACCGTTGGATCTTAGTAAGATCTAGTGGCTCAGATCTAACGATACCTCTTCGGCCTATGATCTAATCTCAACCCTAGGATCTAGATCTGACGGCGCTAACACATGCAACCATAGATGGGCGGCGCGAATGGCTGCTGGCGGCGACAGCGCTTCTTCCGGTGACACTCCGGCGATTCTAGAGGGGGATAGGGGCTTTGCGGTGGCTTACCAGCGTCGCAAGGTCGCGAGGACGCTCAACGTGGGTTTGGCTTGGACGGGGGCGAGCTGTTGCGGTCACTAGGGCTCGTCGGAGTTGCGGACAACGTCGTGCTCGTGCGGACGACGACGTAGGCGATGACGAGGGTCACCCTAGAACAAACCAGAGGCATCAATACGTGCGCAAGGTTCAGGCGAACAATCTAGTTTGGTTCAAAGGCCAAGGGGCGGTCGCATCTTACCAGAATTGCTCGCCGGAGATGAGGGCTGCGTCGGGTGCTCACGGTGTTTGACAAAGCCGACGACCTAGGTCAGTACAAGATGAACCAGTGGTGTCATAGGATGCGCAAGGGGCATAGGAACAACACCGTATGAACAAGGGGCAAGGGGGTGCTCGAGGCTCATCGGAATACCTCGCCATAGTTCTTCGGGCAGCGGCGGTGTAGGTCGAATTGCGAGTAGCCTAGTGGTGATTAAGTGCGATTTTTGGGGGGGGGGGGGGGGGGAATGACCGCGTGTCAGTGTGGAGCTTAAGTAGCCAACGGGGCGAGGAGATTATGCAGGGAATCAATGGTAATTACGCCCGGAATCAACGCGGCGTTGATGGAGGAAACGGCGGTGGCGACGGGGTCTACGCGCGAGGTTTGGGATAAGAAGGAGCTGAGCTAGCGCGGGGCCACTGACAATGTCTGCGGGGTAGAGTGACCGCGGGTGAGAGAGAAATGGGGAGGGGGAATGGCAGCGTGGGCTTGCTAGGATGGATCTGCTGATGGGCCGAAAGTGCAGCGTAGTGTTTTTCTTTTTCTTTTCTGCTTTTCTTTTTCCAAATTGATTTTCAGAAATGATTTTCAAACCCTAATTCAAACATGTTTGAATTCAAAACACTTATAGATTTTTGTAGTGTGATCCAAGTATCCAAAAATGTGACAAACACACTTGTCTACTGAATTACACTTTGGTCCTTTGAAAAAAAAAACCATGCCTCATATGATATATAAATAATAGGCATAATAATGGTTTTATTTGGAGTTTTGAGTTGAAATTTTTTGTCCAAGTCAAGAATGCTATGAATACATGAATGCAATGCATGCTTTTCTAATTCATGAATTTTGGGATGTTACAAATCTAACCCCCTTAAGATGAATCTCGCCCTCGAGATTCAGATTGGCTAGCAAATAGGTGAGGGTGATCTTTCCGAAGGACATCTTCTCTTTCCCAAGTTGCTTATTCTTCAGAATGGTGGTTCCACTGATCTTTGCAGAATTTGATAGTCTTGGTACGAGTAACTATTTCTGCAGTTTCGAGGATGTTGATAGGCTTCTCCTCATAGCTAATATCACTCTCCAATTGAACCTCTTCCAAAGGTATAGTATCCATCAAAGAAGTTTCTTCCATATCTGGATGGCATTTCTTCAAATGACTCACATGAAACACATTGTGAACTGCTGACAGTGATTCCAGTAATTCAATCTCATAAGCCACTTCTCCTTTGTGGCTCAAAATCTTGAATGGTCCAACATATCTTAGTACCAATTTTCCTTTGACTCAAAATCTCTTCACACCACGAAGTGGTGAGACTCTAAGGTAAGCTCTATCACCTACCTCATAGGTGACTTCTCTACGCTTTGGATCTGCGTAGCTCTTTTGTCAGGACTATGCAATCTTTAATCCATCTTTTACCAATTTAACTTTCTCTTCCGCTTCATTAATCAGTTATGGTCCTAAAAAGTTTCTTTCTCCAACTCCACTCCATAGCAATGACGTAGTACACTTCCTTCCATAGAGAAATTAAAACGGTGCCATCTCAATGCAGGCTTTCATCCCATCTAGCACCATAGTCTAGGGCACATGCCCTCAACATATCCTCCAAAATCTGATTAGTCGTTTCGGTCTGTCCGTTAGTCTGGGTTGAAAAACTATGCTAAACTCTAATCTTGTTCCCAACTATTCATGCAGTTGTCGCCAAAAATGCGAAGTGAACTGAGTTCCTCTATCAGACATAATACTCTTGGGTACTCCATGCAGACACACAATCATGTTCGTATATATCTTAGCTAACTTAGCGCTTGTATAGGTAGTCTTCACGAGTATGAAATGAGCCACTTTAATTAGGCGATCCACAACCACCCAAATAGAATCATATCCAGATCTAGTCCTTGGCAGTCCGGTGATAAAAACCATACCAATCTTGTCCCCCTTCCAATCAGGAATAGATAGTGGTTGCAATAGCCCTACCGGTTTCTGATGTTCCTCTTTCACTCGACTACACACATCACACAAAGCAATATGTTCCGCGATGTCCTTATTGAGATTATTCCACCAAAATCTTTCCTTCACATCCATGTACATTTCGGTGTTACCTAGATGAATGGAATATGGTGAGTTGTGTGCTTCCTGTAAAATCAATTTCCGAAGTTCCGGATCTTGCGGAATGCAGATACGTTTTCCACACCATAAAGTACCATGTCCATCTTCATGGAATCCTTTAGCCTTCCCTTTGCTAAATTTACCTTTAATATCTTCAATTTCCTTGTCCAAATTTTGGGCTTCTTTGATCTTGTCCAACATTGTGGGTTGAACCTCCAATGACATGAGATGTCCTTCAGGTACTATCTCCAATCTGAGATCTATGAATTGGGCACACAGATCATCTGGCAATTCTCCCTTAGTAAGGCCATTCACATAAACCTTACGGCTTAAAGCATCCACTACAACATTTTCTTTACCGAGATGGTATTGCAACTCAAGTAATAGTCCTTGATGAGCTCTAGCCATCTTCTTTGTCTCATATTGATTTCCTTCTGAGTGAACATATACTTCAAACTCTTGTGATCCGTGAACACTTCACAACGCTTTCCCAAGAGATAATGTCTCCATGTTTTGAGTGCATGGACAACAGAGGCTAACTCTAAGTCATGAGTAGGATAATTCACTTCATGAGTTTTGAGTTGTCTTGAGGCATAAGCCACAACTTTCCCTTCTTGCATCAAAACTCCACCCAATCCTTGTTGATATGCATCACAATAGACTTGGAAATCCTTCTCCAAATCTGGCAGACACAAGAGTGGTGCTGACACTAGTCTCTTCTTCAATTCCTAGAAACTGACTTCACAACCTTTAGTCTAGTTAAACTTCTTATCTTTCTTAAGCAATTCCGTCATTGGCTTAGCTACCTTTGAGAAATTCTCAATGAACCTTCTATAGTATCCTGCCAAGCCTAGGAAACTATGAACTTCTTTCACTGACTTGGGAGATTCCCACTCAGTTATAGCTGACACCTTGGAGCGGTCGACAGCAATACCATCTCCCGACACAATATGTCCGAGAAATCCAACTTCATTCAACCAGAATTGACACTTGCTGAACTTGGCATACAATTTATGCTCCCTGAGCTTCTCAAGTATCAAACGCAAATGCACTTCATGCTCTTCTTTGCTCTTGGAATAGATCAAAATGTCATCGATGAATACGACAACAAATTTGTCAAGAAACTCCATGAACACTTTGTTCATCATGTTCATGAAATAAGCCAGTGCATTTGTCAAACCAAATGGCATCACGGTATACTCATACAATCCATACCTAGTTGTGAAAGCAGTCTTATGTATGTCTTGCTCTCTAATCTTTAGCTGAAAGTAGCCTGATCGGAGATCAATATTTGAGAACAGACAGGCTCCTTCTAGCTGATCAAACAGATCGTTGATAGTCACCTCATTGAGTGAACGATAGTCTATGCACAACCTTTGACTTCTATATTTCTTCTCCACAAAAAGAACTAGTGCACCCCAAGACGAAGAACTTGGTTGAATAAATCCTTTCTGTAACTATTCTCCAAGTTGTTTCTTGAGTTCTTTCAACTCATCAACTGACATCTTGTAGCGTCTCTTTGCTATTGGTCCAATCCTGGCAGTAAGTCTATTAGAAACTCTACATCACTATCTCGTGGAATTCTAGGCAATTCTTCCGGAAACACATCCGGATACTCCTTCACAATTAGCACACTGTCTATGCTAACCCCCTTAAGAGAATTTAACTTACTCCCTTTAGATTCGAAATTAGACTTGAACCTAATCCATTTCTTATCCAGGGTTGTGAGTGTGACAGTACTATTGGCAAAATCTAGCACTCCTTCATACTTGGTCATCCAATCCATGCCCAGAATAACATCCAATCCTTGGGAATCTAGGATTATGAGGCTAACTGGAAACTTATACTTTCCAAATTCTATCACTAGATCATGACATCCAAAGTTCACTATCATCTCTCCACCGGGAGAGCTTACTTTTATAGCACACCTAATAGTTTCAGTTGGAAGTCCATTTTTATCAACAAATGCTCTTGATATGAATGAATGCAATGCGCCAGTATCAAAAAGAACAAGTCCTGGGAAAGAATTGAGCTTGAACTTACCAACCATAGCATCAGACTCTTCATATATTTCTTCCACATTGATGTGGTTTACTTGTCCCTTCTGGAAAGGGTTGGGTTTGTTGGCTCCTTCAACTTTCTTTTCTAGTCATTCATTTGCATAGTGCCCAGTTTTCTTGCATTTGAAGCACTCAACCTGACTGATATCTCTTTTAGCATGTCGATTCCCATTGTTATTCCCACTGTGGTGGCTCTTGTGTCCACTCTTGTGGTTCTTATACTTGTCATTCTCATGGTTGCAGTGGTGCTTGTTGTCATGGTGACGGTTACTGTTGTGGTGGCTGTTATACTTTCCATGTTTTTGGAACCCAGAACCTCCACTATCATCACCATGAGAATGCTTGTGAGACGATCCCGAGCTGTGCTTATCAAAGTTATGCTTCCTCTTCCTGCTCTCAACTTGCTTACCATGATGGTGGCCTTGTCACAAAGTGATTGATATGTTGGGACATAGGCAATAGATAGAGGCAGGTTCAATTCATCATTCAATCCCTCGATGAACTTCTCCATCCTCTTCGCATAAGTATTAACCTCATCCGGCGCATAGCGTGCCAGATTGTTGAACTCCTCAATGTATTCAGACACACTGCAGTGACGTTGCTTCAGATTGTGGAACTCCTTCTTCAAGTTCATCACTCTTGATGAGATGTGAGTTGTACGGAATCCATCCTCAAAAATAGCCCAAGTCACATCCTCAATGATAGTGGTGATCTGAAAGTTATCCCGCCATGTTGCTACTGGTCCTTCAAGCAGATGTGCTGCGAACCTAACTTTTTCCTCATCGGTGCAACCAACAGTTACCAAGTCCTTATTCACAGAGCGTAGCCAGTCATTAGTGGTTCCCCAGAACTTGTCCGGCCTCAACCTTAAGAACCTTGTAAGCATATCAAAGGTTGGCGGGTTGTTGGGATTGTTGTTGTTGTTGTTGTTGTTGTTGTTGTTGTTATCATGGTTCTGATTTTGATTTGCCATGAACTGGGTCATCATCTGCATCAGTTGAGTTTGAGCTGTCATCAACTCTTGCATCTCGGGATTAACGTTATTGTTGTTGTTTGGGTTGGGATTGGCATGAAGGGGAGGCATCTGTGGTTTCAATAAGGATAAGAAATGAGATATAACCCATAGATGCTATGCACAATACATCACGAAGTAACAAACACAATAAACAACCACAATGTAAACATAGAGTTTAAACAACGTAAATAACAAGTTTGGAAAAGTAAACATAATAGCAAGCCACCACATGTTGGATGATCATTGCGACTCAATAATCAAAGGATGATAGATAAATAGGTAGCTGAATAATAAACTACTCCTCCATGTCGACCTCCACGTCCAGAGGAGTAAGTCCGGCTGCCTCCATAGCTGACTTGTACTCCTCCACACTGGTGGTCAAGTCCTCAATCTTCACACGAAGTGCTCTCTTCTGCGAGCAAAGCCTCTCTATCACTCCCTTCTGAGTCTCTAACTCAAAGTCCTTGGCCTCAATCTCGGCCCTCATGTCCTTGATCTTCTTGTTTCTGTCATGAACTCTCTTCTCCCGGCTCTCAAATCTGGCCTCCGTCTCCTTGACGATCTCGTCTTGCTCCGTGAAGAGCTTGTCCTTCTCCCTCAACTGAACCTGGAGCTCGTCATTGCTAAGCATGACGTTTGTACTATCCGTTTTGAGGTGTCGAATAAGGGCCTCAAGGTCCTGGAGGTACAGACGAACAGGCTCAGTCGTCTCTCTAGCAGTGCCCTCATACACTAATGCCTCTCCCTCCTCATCACGTCTCCCGAACGGCTGGAAGTAGAGGCCTCTAAGCTCGGTGGAGTGGCGTCCGCAGAGGCGTCCGAGTAGCTCCAGCATGACTACATCTAGACCCTTCTCTTTGTCATCGTGCATCATCTTGAAGGAAATCTCCTCCGTGAGTGGCTCCGTCTGGCCTCCTGGCTATGTGACTCTAAAGCCCCAAAGATCCTTCCTCTCGAACTTGGTAAGCTACAGTGCCTTGATACTAGGAAGTGGGAGGTTGATCACACTAGTAAACTGCATGATACATGAACCAAAACGAGTTCCATTGAACTCCTCGGCAGTGCTGATTACAAAGCTAGGCATCTAATGCATATAGATAATTATTAGAACAACACAAGTAAGAGGAAAACACAATAGTAAAAAGATAGTAAAAAGCATACAATCATCCATAAGTCAAGTGACAATTTTTTGCGAGAAAATGACAAGTGTGGTGGTCCAACTAGCGGAGTACGTTACAATTCTCACTCATATGCTAAGTCTATGGTATCTTCCCTTAGACATTTTATGGCGGTCTCTAAGTCTTGGGTATACTTCTTCTCCTTAAGATCATTTTGGGTATTGAGCATTCTATACTTGAGTCTTTCACCAAGCTCCTTGATAGCATTCCAGGCTGCATTTCTTGCTGATTCAAAGAATGTTGTATACATTTGAGTTGGTGCCCATGTAGAATCCCGATTCTTTGTGGTTGTCCCCCTTGTTTTTGTACAAGTGGATTTGCACCCACCAATATCCTTCTCCTTCATCCATCACTGGAAATCCTTTATACACGGCCTCACCATGTATCCCCAAGATAATCATAAGGGTTTTGAGTGCTTTGGGAAACTCTGTCTCACATTCTAAAGTCATGGTCATGGGTGGTCCCTTCTTGATGGCTTTGTTGATGGCGGACATCAACAAATAGAGATGAGAAAGAAGATTAGAAGAGGTTTACGAGAAGAAAAAGACAAGTGTGGAATTTGCAAAGAGTTACATTTTTCCTTAGTGGTTTTCTTAGTCTAATCCAACCTAGGGTCATAGTCCTACAGGCAACACAGTGCTCTGATACCATCTGTAAGACCCCACCTTTTAAGGTAAAGGTCCCTGTGATTGCAATGTTAGTCCCTAGATCAATTGCTAGCATCCACAGTTTAAGATGAAGTACACAAATACAAAGGTAGTTATTACATCGTGATTCCAGAGATAACATAGTCTTTTAGAACTCATTATCCAAAGGCTAGTACAAGAGTTCATAACATAAGTAAATAAAATAAAGTCTTCATCTTCATGTGCCACAGGCAAGCATGTTGAGTGTAGACTCATGACCCTAATCCTCATCAGAGTAACCTGCAACATCATAAGTTACAGCCACAAGGGGTCAATACATTTGGAATTGTATTGACCAGCGATACCATAGTAGAATAGTAGTATCTAATGTCTATATGAATTTGACTAAGCGTAGATTAGGCTTTCTTTGATAAAAATAGGTTTTTCTTACAAGTTGAAAACACAAAGTTTTTGTTTGACAAAATCTCCAAAGGAACCACCAATAGACATTGGTGAACCTTTAACCCATGTTCAACCATTTTAACTTAGAAATTGGGATGAGGAGATCCTTGATAACTTCAATGTCTTGACGCTCAAATTTTCTGTTGCCGAGGACACGCTAAGTACTTAGGTTTTACCCTCTAGAGAGGTGGTGCACTTTCCCCACAAGAGTCGACATGCATCGATACGAGACCTTTCAGAAGCCTTCCCTTAGACCACCATGTACGTGTTCCATCCTATCACCCTACCACCAACTCTCCATCTGGCTAAGTTATTGCAACCTATATGATCAAGGCAGAGCCCATATGTCATGTGGTTGCACTAGAAGCCTCTAAACAATAAGTATCTCAAATCCCTTTGTTCCTGGGTGGCTTTCCACAAGTGTGATACACAAGGTAAACCATATACATGGGCCTTCTATAACCACTCAACACAAACCATCATACCATTCCACCAAGGTGATTCATTCACTTAGTTGTTTTATTAAAAAAAACACAAGTCAAAAAGACTTAGAAAAATTCCATAGCATGATTATAATACACCCTTGTTTGCTACTATCTAGGCTAATCATGATAACATAACAAGTACCTTAACTTATAGAAAAACCTACCAAGACTACAACTACTAGGATTTCCCAAGGCATGGCATACATATATTTAGCAAAAATTCCAGGCAAGCCCTATTCAAAATATCACTGTGCATAGTCAAAATAATAAGACAATATACATGCAGCACCACTTGCCTTGGTAGTTGGGGGAGTAGCAACAATCTTCACAATCACAATCACCACTAGCACCAAAATCTACACATCAAGTGATAGCACCAAATCCTCATTCAAATATTCAAGCAAAAATATATGAATGCATGCAAATGCAATAAAATGAATTTCTACACTAAAATATTCAAACCAAACAGTACTGAACACAAAACCATCTAATTATAGTCTAAATAAACTTATATTTGTTTTAAAATCATTTTCTAATTAATTTATAAATCCAAAATAAGCCTATATTTGATTCTGCAAATAAACCTAATTTTACAGAATCAAAATACAAATTCGTGCCCGCAGTAGCGTAGGATTTATTTTTCTGAATTCATTGATATATTATTTGCATTTTTGGATAAATATAAATCAAGATATGAATGTTACAAGTTTAAATCTCTAATAGATATAAAAACAGATTTTTAAAAAAATTCACAGACACATGGCCATGTCTGATTGGTCAGTACCGCTTCGCGGGGGTCAAGCGCGTGGAACGTTGGATCTTAGTCAGATCTAGTGGTTCAGATCTTACGATACTGCTTCAGCCTACGATATAATCTCAACCCTAGGATCTAGATCTGGCGGCGCTAACACATGCAACCATAGATGGGTGGAGCGAATGGGTGCTCGTGGCGGCGGAGCTTCTGCCGGTGACACTCCGGCGATTCCAAAGGGGGCTAGGGGCTGTGCGGTGGCTTACCAGCATCGCAAGGTCGCGAAGAAGCTCAACGTGGCTTCGGCTTGGACGGGGGCGAGCTGCTGCGGTCGCTGGGGCTCGTCGGAGTTGCGGACAGCGTCGGTCTCGTGCGGACGACAACGTACGCAACGACTAGGGTCACCCTAGCACAAAACAGAGGCATCATTATGTGCGCAAGGTTCAGGAGAACAACCTAGTTTTCTTCAAAGATCAAGGGGCGGTCGCATCTTACCAGAATTGCTCGCCGGAGACGAGGGTTGCGTCGGGTGCTCACGCTGTTTGACGAAGCCGACGACCTAGGCCAGTACAGGACGAACCAGTGGTGTCAGAGGATGCGCAAGGGGTAGAGGAACAACACCATATGAATGAGGGGCAAGGGGGCGCTCGAGTCTCACTGGAATACCACGCCGTAGTTCGTCGGGCAGCGGCGGTGTAGGTCGAATTGCGAGCATCCTGGCGGCGATTGAGTGCGACTGTTTGGGGGGGAATGACTGTAGCGGTGTGGAGCTTAAGTAGCCAGCGAGGGCTAGGAGATTACACAGGGAATCAATGGTAATTACGCCTGGAATCAATGCGGCGTTGATGGAGGAAATGGCGGTGGGAACAGGGTCTGCGCGCGAGGTTTGGGGGAAGAAGGAACTGACCTAGTGCGGGGCCACTGGAAGTGTCTACGGGTAGAGTGAGGACGGGTGAGAGAGAGGAGGAGGGGGAATGGCCGGGTTGGCTTGCTGGGCTGGATCTGCTGATGAGCCGAAAGTGCAGCGCAATGTTTTTCTTTTTCTTTTCTCCTTTTCTTTTTCCAAATTCATTTTCAGAAATGATTTTCAAACCCTAATTCAAACATGTTTGAATTCAAAAAACTTCTAGATTTTTGTAGTGTGATCCAAGTATCAAAAAATGTGACAAACAAACTTGTCTACTCAATTACACTTTGGTCCTTTGAAAATAAAAATAAAATCATGCCTCATATGATATATAAATAATAGGCATAATAGTGGTTTTATTTGGAGTTTTGATTTGAAAAATTTTGTGCAAGTCAAGAATGTTGTGAATACATGAATACAATGCATGCTTTTGTTATTTATGAATTTTGGGATGTTACACAACCCGGTGTTGACGGCCGACCCTCCCTAAAGCCTCTCCGAGCAGCTGCTTATTGTCTTCCCCTGCGTCGTTGTTGTTTAGCACGCCGCTTGTTTTTGGCCTATGTATGCTAATGTAGCTACTGTGGCTGGTTTGTATGTCAGCGTTTGATGTACGTACTTTTTTGTATGAACCTTCAGTCCTTGTGTTGGTGCTTTATTAATTTAAAGCCGGGCCTGAGTGCCTCCAGTCTAAAAAAGGAGTGCTGGGGTGGAAGGAAATGCCGTTGGTTGCAGAAAGAGGGTGATCAGGTGGAGGCCGGCGCGAGGAGGTGGTGAGGGACGCTGGCTGGAGCTCTATGACACATGCGCGTGTAGGGGTTCGTAGCATGGAAAACAAAAAATTCTACCGCATACAAACAAACAAGCCAAGATCTATCTACTAGATTGTAGCAACGAGTCGATAGAATAACTCACCCTCAAAGATTCCTAAGTGTTTAACAAGAGTGGATTCTCGTGGGTGATGTAGTCGTACTCTTCCCGATCTCAAGATCGCGTAGACGATCCTTCCGGCACTGCGTTCCGGCAGCGCTTCCGTAGTCGGTCACACGTTCGGTACTCGACGAAGACCTTCCTCTCCCTTGTTCCAGCAGGCAGCGGAGGTTGTAGCACTCTCCTCGTGATTCCGGCAGCACGACGGCGTGGTACCGGAAGTAGAGGGGAGATCTCGCAGGGCTTCGCCTTAAGCCGGAGCGAGTATGGTGGAATATGAGAGAGCCCTCGGTGATCTAGGGTTTAGACACACCAATTAGAGGGAGCTAGGCCGGCGGCTAGGGCAAGTAGAAGCCCCAACTCGGCGGCTTGGGATTATCCCTAGGCGGCGGCGTCAGCAGCAGGTGGTGGCGGCGCCGGCGGCTTGGAGCTAGGGTTTGCGGGGTGCAAGTTGTGTACTTGGAGGGGCAGCCCTTCCCCTCCTTATATAGGTGGAGGGCGGCGGCCAAGGGGAGGGGAGTCCCTCCCCAACTCGGCTTCCAAGGCCGGCGGTGGAGGGAGAGGGACTTCCTCCCCAAGTAGGTTTCCTACTCTCCCTCCACCAAGTAAAATAGCCATTTGACTTTTCAAATTGGCGTTTGACTTTTCAAACTAGGATTTGATTTATCCCTTTATTTCGCTCAGCGATGACACCTAATACATGATGCAACCATTCCAACTTGTTATGACACATTCATGTACCCTTCCCCTCCGAAGTGCCGGACATTCCGGAACCTTCTAGAACATTCCCGATGAAAACACCGGAACCATTCTCCAACCCCGAAACAAGACTTTCCTTATATGAATCTTATTCTCCAGACCATTCCGGATCTCCTCGTGATATCCCGGATCCCATCCGAGACTCCGAACAACATTCGGTCTCTTACTCATCATTCCATAACTACTCAACAACGTCGAATCCTTAAGTGTGTCTCCCTACGGTTCGTGAATTATGCGGACATGATCGAGACACTTCTCCAAACAATAACCAATAGTGGAATCTGGAAATTCATATGGCTCCCACATATTTCTATGATTACTTTGCGATCGAATGAACCACTTACATACCAAACCAATTTCCCTTTGTCTCACGATAGTTTACTTATCCGGAGTTTTGATCGTCGGTATCTCTACATACCTAGTTCAACCTCGTTACTGATAAGTACTCTTTTCTCGTTCCCGTGATATGTGATCCCTTGTCAGCCAGTCACATGCTTGCAAGCTAATTGGATGACATTCCACCGAGAGGGCCCAGAGTATATCTATCCGTCATATGGATGGACAAATCCCACTCTTGATCCATGTGTCTCAACCAATACTTTCCGAACACTCAATGCCACCTTTATAGCCACCCAGTTATGGTGTGGTGTTTGATGTCATCAAAGCATCCTTCCGGTGATGGTGATAAGAATGATCTCATGGTCGAAGGAATTAGGTTACTATGTATCAGAAAGCATATAGCAATTAAACTATTAAAATGACTTGATCTTTATGCTACGCTTATCTATAGGAGTATGTCCATCATATCATTCTCCTAACGATATGATCTTGTTGTTAATAACATCTCAATGTTCATGATAGGGAAACCAGAATCATTTATTAACCAACAAGCTAGTATTATGAAGAGGCTTTACTAGGGACGCTAATTTAGGTTTACAAATCACACAAGTATTAATGTTTCCTTGTTAATACTATTATAGCATGAATGTAAACATTTATCATAAACACAAAGATATAATAATAAATACATTTATTATTGCCTCTAGGGCATATCTCCAACAGCGCGGGCACTGGCCGGAGGCTGCCGTGCGAGGTGAATAGGAGGGCGACCGTGGCGGCAACGACTAGTAGAAGAGAGAGGCAGAGGGCAGCCTCGGGTGCTGGCGAGTGACGAGGGTCGCAGCGGCAGATGATTTCGGGGCGGCGCCAGTGCACGGGATGGCTGGCGGTGGCGCTTGGGCTCCAGGTGGTGGCAGCTCTGCTCTCGGAAGGAGACGTAGCAGGGCACATGGCCGCGTGGAGGAACCTGTGGCGGGGTGTAGAAGAAGATCGAGGTGGGCGCGGGGGCGAACGAGGCGAGGAAGGCGATGACGACCGAAGTGGGCTGCGCCGCATACCATGAAGGAGGCGGCCATCGCGCTTGGGAAACGTGTCGGGGTGGGACACGGGGATCGGGTGGGGCCAGCTGTCAAGCGGGATAGAGCGGGAAGTGAAATGAAGGGGTCATCGCGGGGTGGTGGGTTGGCGTGACACATGATGGGTGAGGGAGGTGGTCTCGGTCACGGTCAACGGCAGATGTGCGCGTTGTGCAGCGAGAGTGATGGTGGGGTTGTGTGCGTTGCAACGAGGTGGGATGGTCTAAGGGTGCGTTTTGTGCTGTATCTAAGGGTGTAGGGTTCCAGGGTGAGGGGTGGCGGTGGCTGGGTGGAGGGTGAGTGGAGGGAGGGTCTAGGGTATGCTAGGTAATTAGGGTTAGGGTTTTTGTTAGGTGGGTAGTAGGTGGTCTCCTGGCTGGGCCTTTTGGGCCTGGTCGTTTGACTACCTCCCCAGATAAAGAAAAATAGTTTTATTTATTTAATTTTTATTTTAAAACATTTTTGTAAGTAGTTTTTAGTCAAAAAAAATATCCGGACGACCCTGTTTTATAATTTGAAATTAAGACAGGGGATATTTAGAAAACAAAGATGGGCTTTTAGAAAATATTTTTAGGCAAACCATGCATGATGACATGACGATGCTCAAATGCAATGTGGCATGATGACATGAACATGCGGTCATGATGATGCACAAAACAAAACACCATGATTTTCTAGTAGTGGTTTTACCCGGGGTGCTACAATTCGACACCACTAACAATGGATCTCGCCCTCGAGATCCGCCTCATGGTATGGTGAAGAAGATAGGCAACCTAAATATTGTCGCTTCAGGTCGATCCTCAAGACACAACTAACAAGGGTTATTTCTCCATTTTGAAAATGGCGACACCACCAACAAGGGTCGATGCTCATGTTTGTCGGGAGAACACTCCGGAGAAACAAAGATGAAGTTGAGGTCTTAAAAAGGTAAGGCCGCCTCTAACTTCTACGGAAGGATTAAATTGCATCGATCGGCCATTCAATCTACAAAAAAGAATGATAAGAGTAGTTGTATGGTCGCGAATCCATCCCGCAGTCAAAGCATTACTCCATATATGAATAGGAGAATTATGCAACCAACTCTCGGAATTCAGAATGAAGATATTGACAAGCGATGTTGAGGTACAAAGGAATATTGTAGGCTCTTTATTAGATCTAATACATATTATTTTGTCGAGAAGGAGAACACCGGAAGATACAAATAAAAAACTTAGTGAATTTTCGGTCAACTAAAAGGTACAACACAGGATGATTCCTCGGATAGCATGAAGACCAGATGTCGAAGCACCGTTACAAGAGGAAGCGAAACCCTAAAGGTACGACGGAAACCCGACCACGTGAAATCCTGAACTCGAGGTAAGAGAGCAGATTCAAAACACGCAGAGGTAAGAGGGTAATAGCATAGAGGTAAGGAGTAAAAGCAAACCTAATAAGATCTATCCAACCAATTTTGCAAAATAATTTTGACACTCTACAACGTCCATTAGCTAGGTTATCCTACATGCTCGACCAGTGGGGTATCGCAACTGCTGAGCTCTGATACCACTCTGTAACACCCTCAGATTGTCCCTATGCAAGTTTTAGCGATTCCTGCCAAACCCGCATACAAACGATTCAAAGGTGCCCACTAGGCACTTTTGTGCGTGTGGAAAATGAAGTAATACCAGTACACAATAGTCCAAGATGGAACCCACAGAACATATATATATATGTAAAACACGACTTGATGAGTTAAGAATACAGATATATAGTACACATATTAAAATCACCTTGAAAATGATACAGCTTCCGAGTACGGGTTACCCTGCCCCGAAGAAATAACCAATGGCGTCCATAACCCTGCCCTGATCAAGCTGGAAGGGTAACCCTGCTAACAACGTCGATCTCAAAACCTTCTTAAACAAAAGGGGTGCCGGCAAAGGGCAATGGAAAAAAGAGAGCGGCCAGTACTGAGGCTAGTACAGGGTGAGTCTTAGAATTTAGCGGTCCTCGCCTACATAGGTATTGTGGATTGAAGCGGTAGCGCAACATGCACTAAACAACCTATAGATACTCGATACAACCGGCGGCTATCAAGGAGAGATAAGAAACACCTATTCGGATCCAACATGATACTCACACCAAACATACCCATCCTAGTATTTCCCCCTCGAGACCAAGCGAGGAAGTCAAACCGAGGAACTCACAAAGTTGGCAGTTTTATTCATTCCATTATACTTGCGGCAATTACTAGTCAGATATAGATAGCATGAGTGATCCTTATATCATAAGTAGTGGGCAGTTTTAGTTATCCATTCCATTGTACTTGCAATACTTACTAGTCAGATAAATATGTCATGAGGCATCCCATTTCCAGCAGTTGTTGGTACTTTTATTTAGCCATTCCGTTGTAGTGAAAGCTGATTACTAGTCATTCCAAAGTCAAATTTATAGCACTACCTTAGTTATAGTTATCTATGATCGAGATAGTGTGCTCCAAGTCATCCATAACCGTGGACACGTCTTTTAGAAAGTTTTAACCTACAGGGGGGCACAAATAGCAACACACACACGATCAACCTCGGAAAAACCAAATAAAAACCCAACGAGGCATCACGAGAAAGCAATCACAAGATTCATATAATATTTAAGGGGGGCACCCTGTTGGAGATATGCCCAAGAGGCAATAATATAGTGGTTATTATCATATCTTTGTACTTATGATAAATGTTTATATACCATGTTATAATTGTATTAATGGAAACATTAATACTTTTTTGGTTTGTAAACATAAAAGAGTCCCTAGTAAAGCCTGTTGTTAAACTAGCTTGTGGCTTAATATATGATCATGGTTTCCTGATCATGAACATTGAGATGTTATTAACAACAAGGTCATATAATTAGGAGAATGATGTGATCGACATACTCATATAGTTAAGCGTAGCATAAGATCGAGTCATTTTAATAGTTCACTTGCTATAAGCTTTCAAATACATAGTAACCTAAATCCTTTGACCATGAGATCATGTTAATCACCATCACCGGATGGATGCTTTGATGACATCAAACACCACTTCATAACTGGGTGGTTATAAAGGTGGCATTGAGTGTTCGGAAAGTATATGTTGAGGCACATGGATCAAGAGTGGGATTTGTCCATCCATATGACAGGCAGACTTACTCTAGGCCATCTCAGTGGAATGTCATCCAATTGGCTTGCAAGCATGTGACTGGATCACAAGGGATCACATATCAGGAACGAGTAAAGAGTACTTATCAGCAACGAGATTGAACTAGGTATGCAGAGATACTGATGATCAAACCTCGGATAAGTAAAGTATCGCGAGAAAGGGAAATTGGTATCGTATGTAAATGGTTCATTCGATCATGGAGTAATCGTAGAAATATGTGGGAGCTATATGAATTTCCAGATTCCTCTATTGGTTATTGATAGGAGCAGAGTCTCGGTCATGTCTGCATAATTCACGAACCGTAGGGACACACTTAAGGATTCGATATTGTTTAGTAGATATGGAATGTGAGTAAGAAGACTGAATGTTGTACGGAGCATCGGATGAGATCCGGGATATCACGAGGAGATCCAGAATGGTCTCGAGAATAAGATTCATATAAGCAAAGTCCAATTCCGGAGTTCGGGAATGGTTTTAGTGTTTTCACTGGAATGTTCTAGAAGGGTCTAGAAGATCCACCGAATCAGAAGGGGAAGGGTACATGGATGTGTCATGACAAAGTGGAATAGTTGCATCATGTCCTAGGTCACTTGGCTGGACACTTGGAAGAGAGAAATCAAACTCTAATTTGAAAGTCAAAACGGCAGTTTGAAAAAGTCAAATCCCATCATGGTTTCCGAGTTAGGGAGGGTTTCCACCTAGGCTGGGAACACCCTTGGACGTACCCCCACCTATATAAGGATGGGTGGGGGCGCACCCCAAGGTATCCCCCTTGCCCTAGGCGCCCAAGACCCAATCCCTAGGCCACCGCTACACCCCCAAGACGTCAGCGCCCTAGATCCCCTCTAAACCGCCGCTGCCGTCAAACCTAAACCCTCGCTGTCGGCTGCCCTCTTCCCTTGGCATCTAAAACCTAGATCATCGAGGCCCTCTTCTACTCCACCATAATTGCTCCGGCTTAGGCGAATCCCTGCGGGATCTCCCCTCTACTTCCGACACGACGCTGTCGTGTTGCCGGAATCGCGAGGAGAGAGCTACAACCTCCGCTTCCTGCTGCAATAAGGGAAAGGAAGGTCTTCATCGAGTACCGTACGTGTGACCGAATGCAGGAGTGCTGCCAGAACACGGAGCCAGAAGTATCGTTTACACGATCTTGAGATCGGCAAGTGAACAACTACATCACCCACGAGAATCTGCTCTCGTTAACCGCTTTGGATATTCGAGGGTTAATACTCTATCGACTCGTTGCTACAATATAGTAGATAGATCTTGGCTTGTGTGTGTGCACACGATAGAATTTTTTTAGTTTTCCATGCTACGAACCCCTAAAGTGGTATTAGAGCCGTGTCTATATGTATATCTGTTGCACGAGTAGAACACAATGGTCATTGTGGGAGGTGGTGCTTTTATTATCAATTGCTTCTTGTGTACTTTGAATCTTGCGGTATGGTGGGATGAAGCGGCCCGGGCTAACCTTACATGACATCTTTCATGAGATTTGCTCCACGCTCAACATGCTACTTGTATTGCATAAGTGGATTTGCGGGTGTCTGTCTCTCTCATCATAGTAAAGATTGAATTTACAACGGGCACTTGATAGTTCAAGCATCAAAGTTGTGGTTCTTGTTCGTAAGTTAGAACGGTACTTATTGAAAGCCCCAAACCACGTAAAATATGCAAAGAAAATTAGAGGCATCTAACTTTTTTTTGCAGGGGTGTGCTATGATGTGATATGGCCATGATTGTGATTATATGTGATGTATGAAATGATCCTTATTGTAAGTCGACAATCGGCAGGAGCGTTATGGTTGTCTTTTAATTTCGTTAAGACCTGCATTTCTATTATTCAAAGTAGTTTTAATAGTTGATGCTCATGGACGACAACGATGGAGAGGTGCCATTGACCTTGATGCCACGCCAGTGATGATGGATATCATGTTCATGCTTGAAGACGGAGATCGGAAGAACAAGAAGAAAGGCCATATCATATCACATATTATGAATTGCATGTGATGATAATCCTTATATGCATCTTGTATTTCTTAGATTGCGATGGTAGAACTATAAGATGATCCCTCTCAAAAAATATCAAGTTATAGAGTCTTCGTCCTTAGTAGGCACCGTTGCGAAAGCTCGTTGTTTTGAAGCACCACATGATGATCGGGTGTGTTAGATTATGCGAGTGTATACAATGGGAGCAAGCCAGATTTGCTCATGCGGAAACTAAGGTTATACCTTGACGAGCCTAGCATGTACAGACATGGTCTCGGAACACGGATTACCTAAAGGTAAAGCATGAGTCATATAGATGATATGATGAACAAGATGATTGTTCACCTTTGAAATTACATCATATCACGTGATGAATGGAATTCGTGTAGTGGATTTGGTTCATGTGATCACTAAAACAAGTGAGGGATATTGTTTTGAGTGGGAGTTCAACAATAATATGATTAAAAGTTGAACACTATTTATCATAAATTAAATCAAAGTGAATTTGCATAGTTGTTGTAGTCATTGGCATCCATTTACCACCTTGCGCTTAGTTATAATTGAGATAATAGAACTATAGGATTATGGTTAGTTACTTTACGAACTAGTATCGTATTGTTTTGAAGTGTTAATCTAAATTTTATAAGTCCTATTGCAAACTTTTAGTAAGTTCTGGTTACTCCATGAAGTTTAATAATTGGTATTAAATCAAGAGTAACAATTTCAATGTGAGTATATAAGTATCATGTTTGTCTCCATGATTCTTGATATTAAAAAGATTGTTTTAATATGAAGGTTATCGGTGAGCTGAAAGAATTGTTTCAGAAACCATCATGTGTGGAAGATATTGCGATATCTAAAACAAAGTTTTGGTTGCAACATGATGGAGTGTAATATGACAAAATTTATATTCTCATATTTGATGCAAAATTACATAAGGTTGGAGACACTAGTTGTTCAAATCCTCCAAAAGGTATTGGAGAACAACATTATACTCGCGATTCACCGTTATAAGTTAAAGTAGCTTGATCATGAATAGTTCCATGATACGGATGAATATTTGATGTAGGTAAAATGTTTACTACACTAAAATATTATTAAATAATGGAATTTGAAAGAACACCAAACATTTGATGATGGTGATCTACTTCAAAGTGCAAGTCCAAAGGCATTGGTATTTAACTATACACTCTATGGACTATGTGTCATGAGTATGGCGCCACTGTTGATGTTGATAGATTCTTTGAAAGGATAAAGAAATACTGAAAGAGAAATCTAAGAAATATTTGATAGGACTAGAATTGTTCAGCTTAGGTATATAGATGATATACATGTTATGGCTATATTCTTTGCTTGTTAAACAATGTGGTTCTTAAGTATTTGATACTGAATTTGTTGGTATGAATCGTCATATGAAACAACACAATTCATGAAATACAATGACCTAAGTAACTAGCAAAAGAATATGTGATGATATTCATTGAAAACAAAATAAAGAGTTATTATGTTTCTCATTGAAATCAAAACTTAACTTCAAGATTTGTTTCAATAATTGTTATTTTGATCAGGTATTATGAGAACAAAAGGGTTGTTCAAATAATTGTTGTAATCCATAAAAGATGGATGATTTAAAGATCTCGTTGGATAAATCACATCCATAAAACTAGTGCTAAAATGTTGAAAGACAAATTGATTGAAAGATCACTTAGGAAGTTACATTGCCATTTAAATTATATTGGAAAGAAAACATGAAGAAACACCATGTGGATCGAATTTTGTAGTCTTTTGATTTTGATCAAATAACGCTTGTGAAACTTTCTTAGATATAATTAAAACTCCGTTCACAGGCGAAAAGTGAACGAATGACTAGATTATTGGAACTTATACATATAGATACATGAAGCCCATTATGTGTAGTCAAGAGTGATATATTTCAAACTTCATATGCTTTCTCCGAAAATTCTAGTGAATATATGAATATTTACTTAATGAGGATGAAGTGGGAAACATTTGAAAAGTTCAAAGACTTTCAAGATGAAGTGCAAAATCAATATAACGAAAAATAAAGAATTTATGATAGGATCATAAAGAAAAATATTTGAGTTACAAGTTTAGCATAACACCTAAGATTTTAGGAATCGTTTCATGGATTTGCTTTTCTCGAAACACCATATGAGTATGGAATAATCGAGATATGCAATGAAACCTTGATTGACATGGTAAGATCAAAGGTGTAATTCATAAAACTGCCATTATATTTTAAAGATTAAAAGCTTCAGAGACTACTGCTTTTTCACTAAAAACAGGTCTGTCATGATCCGTTGAAATGATACCATATAAATTTATGGTTTGGGATAAAATCCAAGTTGTCATTTCTTAAACATTGGTATGCTATGCATAAGTGAGATGTTTACTACCAAAGTCAGCTGAACATGTATTTGTATGATATTTTGAATAATCATTGAGTATTCCTCCATAACACCGAAGACAAAAATGTTTATCGCTTAGAACATCAAGTTTCTTTGAGAAGGAATTTTCCGTGAATAGTTAAGTGGGAGGACAATAGAACTTTGATAAGGTTAAACGAACCTTATCTATATGTGCAAAGTTGTGCAGCGCCGGAAAGTGTTCCGGAAGCAGCAACAATGCTCATGGCTCACGTGCCTCAAAGTTTGTGGTCTTGGAGGTCTAAGTTCCAATTGAAGATGTCACATCGCAAAATTTTCTAAATTTTGAAATGTGAACAAAATAAATAAACAAAAGAAATAATTGTAGAAATTTAGGGTGAAAACAACTTTTTGCTTCTAAATGGAAACATCAAAACCCTTCTTGAACAAAATTTGAATAAATGGAAATCCAACAAAATTTCAATCAAGTGAAATGCATTCAGAATGAATGTTTCTTGAAATTTAAACACTTGGAAAAGTTAAATCAAAATCCCAATAACCCTAGTGGAAGAAAATCATTTCCAAGATCTCTCTAATACTATGGATTTGATCCATATAAAAATTCAGTAACAAGCATTTATAAATGATCAAAAATGATAATAAAAATATTATAAAACCATAGAAATTGGTTTCACTCAATTTGGAACCATGGATAAAAACTTATGAATTTAACAAGTTAAAAGGAAATAATTTCCAAGACTAATAAAGCCCCTATCTAAAATCCATACCAAATCTTGAGCAAATAAATCATCAAGGGATTTAAAAAGATAAAAAAATATTAAATAAAATAATACAAATTGGAATCACCAATTTTGGATCTATAAATAAAAAGATATGGATTTTATAAGGAAAAGAAATAAATAAATAAATAAATAAGGAATATTTAAAAGCCAAATTAAATCTTGGCCAAATCCATAAGCAAATGTGATAAATATAATCCAAAGAAAATAAAGGGATAAAGAATATTCAAATAAAAGTATATGGGATTAAACCATATTCTAATTATATTTAAATAGGGACAAAATCCGTAAGATAAATGATTAATTAAATCATGGGAAAAATAATGGAAATTGCCAAGAGGATTAAGAGTTATCTAATTGACTTAAAAAGAATAAAAGAAGTATTTGAATAAATAATATGGATTGGAACCATATTTAAATCTTATTTAAATAAAAACAAGTGCCTATTTTAAATAAATAATAAACCATAACATAATAAAAGAAATATTCTAAAATGGACTTTAGAACATATTAATAAACAGTATTAAAAGCATACTGAAAGTTCAGAAAAGTTCTGAATTCAAACGGGTGTTTGAATTATTTAAACAAAATGAAAAGAAAAAATGAAATCAGAAATAGAAAAAGAAAACAGGGAGAAAAAATAAGAAAAGAAGCAGCCCACTAACCTACCCAGCCAATAGGCCCATCTGGCCCAACTAGCAGCCCACCTCCATCTCCCCGCGAGCCCCTTTCTCACTCTCGCCCATAACCGCTCATTCACTGAAAAAACGACCCTGCACGAAACCCTCACCTCTCTGACTACCGGCCCCACCGCTAGGTCATCGTCGTCCTCACCCACCCCCACGAACTGTTCTTCCCCGGCTGTTACTGCCGTTTATTCCCTGCCTAAAATTCGTCTTAATGCCGCACTAACTCCGCCCCGTAATCGCACACTCATAAGCGCCCCTGTCCCCTCTATCTTTCCCCTCACTCGACGCTCCCTCTCTGCCACCGGGCTGCCCCAATTTCACTCGAAACCCCCACTATCTCCGACGTGTTTCTCGGACGATTCCGGCGACACCCGAGCTCCCCACTACCCCTAGAGGAAACGAGTCTGATCCCTAGCCTCTTGCGCTTCTCCCAGTACCTCCCTTTCGCCCGCGCGTGCCCTAAAGTGTCAGCAACCACGACGTCTGAGCGCCACCATGAACCACTTCAACTCCGGCGACCCCTACTGGTATTCTCTGACTGCGCCTTTCCCTCTCGTTGATACTCCGGTACTCGCTACTTTCCTACGCGTCTAACTGCACCACTAATTTGTCTTAGCTCGCACCGTAGCGTCGCCTCCGTCATAGACTGTGAGCGCCCGCCGCCAGGACCATCTCTAGCGAGGAATCGCCAGTGACTCCGAGCGCCCCTCCCTCCCCATGAGCACGTTGAGCATCAGTACTCCACAACAAACCTGGTGAGCATCTCCTCCCTCTCCCTCGCTTCCTTCTTTGGCCGGACCACCGCAGCCCGAGCGCGCCGCCGCTCGTCGTTGCCCAGCGCCGCCAGTTGATGGTTAGAGCAGCACGAGCCGTTGGATGTAGATCGTAAGGACGCGATAGAATCACTTAAAAAAAGGGGTATGTTGCATCTGTGCCGAACAATTTTATTTAGAACCAAATATCTACACTACACGATCCAGACGAACAGGTATTGTCCAATAAGAATAGGACACGTAGCCTAGACTCTGTTATTAAAACAGAAACATTTCTATTAGATATTTAGATTTGAAAAATTCATAACTTTAGATCTACACGTCCAAAATTTGCAAATTTTATATCAATGGATTCATAAAAATGCAAACTTTGCAACCATGCCCTTGGTTTAGTGTTTTAGTTCGGAAAAATTTGTTGTTTTTGCAGAAACATATCTAGGCCTATTTTGATTATAAAATTTATTCTAAAATTGATTTTAGGGTAAAATCTTTTGCAAATGTTTTTTTTGAACCTACTGACCATAAGAATCAACTTTTGGATTTAAAAATATATTTTTGACAGTAAGGAATTATTCCTTTGAATAAAAAGCTTATCTAGTAAAATAAAAATGTTCTTGATTTAAAAATGATTTTTGAGTGAAACCTTTTGAAAATGGATTTTTTTAAACACTAACATTTGTGTTTAAAAATATATTTGGCTAAACACTACAAAATTTACTTTGAGTTAAATCATTTCTAACAAAACAAAAATGATTTAAATGGCCCATTTTTCACTATCTTGATTTTAAATGGCTTTGCCACTTTTATAAATGACCAACAAGTGTTTTAAAATGTTTATAGCCTATTAGAAACCACCTTTCCAAATAAAACAATCTTTTGCATGTTTGCATGCATTATTTTGTTTCTTTATTTTATGTGATGAATTGTTTGAATGCTAGTTTGAATATTTTCTTGCTTGATTGAATTGTAGTGAACTTTTAAGAGTGTGACTATTGCAAGATCAAGGAGTGAACCTATATTCTCTATAAAAAGGCAAGTGTCACTATCATCCATGTCCTACTATTTTCAATATACTTAGTGGAATTTTTGTAGTATGCATGATAGGGCTACTATGTTACTACGCTA
Source organism: Avena sativa (assembly GCA_916181665.1). Lineage (NCBI taxonomy): Eukaryota > Viridiplantae > Streptophyta > Magnoliopsida > Poales > Poaceae > Avena > Avena sativa. Next base: position 343,416,356 of record OV702285.1, on the reverse strand, counting down.
TGCTATGCCCTATTAGGATATCCTTTATATCTTCCTTAGTGGAAACATAATAGTTGTAGTATGCTTAGACCTGCTATAGAGTTGGGGTGGAATACCATGTTATGATTATATGGAGTGTTGGAAACATATATGTTTTATATAATAAAACAAGTACTCAATGAATCACCTTGGTGGAATGTGGATACTCAATTGTGGATAAGGTGGAAACAAAGGGAACTATATACAAATGGCTATCTTTTTCGTGTGTGCACTAGAAGAATACCACCCAGGGACTTAGAGATTGAATATGTTTCTCGTACAGTGGCTTCCGTGTACAGCCACACGCTAAATGGGCTTTGGCTTAGTTAATTACATAGTGGAAGACCCTTGCATTGGTACCTATTAAGGTTAACTAGAATTATGTGTTGGAAATATATCCTTACATTGGTGCCTGGTAGACATGCTAGCATTATGTCTTGGGAGGACTTCTATGGAAAGACTTTGTCACATTCTCGATCTGCCGGTACTCCATTTGGTGTGTACTTATCCAGCGGCCACTGGTGGCGTCAAGACGAGATTGTGTCATGTGGAAATAGTGTACAACTTCTGCAGAATATCTAATTCTAAGTACTTAGCCGTGTCCCCGGTTACGGACAACTCTGAGCAACTAAGGCCTGAATCTACGTGTCAACACCCGGATTTTTAATCCCAGATGCCTGTTATGCCATACATCGCAATCCCAGGATTACCATTTTTGCGATACATAATAGATTTGGATATCATAGTAAATCATCCATTACAAACACACATAAGGTCTTACACAAATAAGGAACTCATGATCCAGTTCTTAATACAATTCAAGCAGCGGAATAACGTAATATTAATTATAGCATAGGAAAAGCTCCATCTTCAGGGTCACAGGAAATGCTGACGATGGGAGATGATCCTAGTTGTCGTAACCTTCCTGCGGTCCGTCATCCTGATACTCCACTTCATATTATGGCCATGGGAATAGCCAGGGACAAAGCCATGATTACTCTTTAAGTACTCGCAAACTAATACTAACAAGTTAAGGGGGTTTTTGTAGTAGGATATACTAATATATATAGGGTTGTTTTGCAAAAAGCCATATTTACCTCTACTAAGTTCAGATGAAGAGAAAACTAGTTGACAGTTTTATAACACCTAAGTGGGAACTTGAATTTCATATCACAACTCTGTTGTGGTCAAGTCAAAGTCACAAATCATTTCACCATTCGTTTTTGAAAACATCTGACGGGGGAACAGTATGGCCACTCCAATTATACATAACCACGGACGCGGCTATTGGAATAGTTTGACACTCTGTAGAGATTGTACACTTTCACCACAACATTCGATACATCCATCAGGAACAATCCTGAATTCACCATACTCAGTATGCGGATAATCAATCCTAACCTTTCCATTACACGCCCTATATAGGCACCTCTCCTGTGAGTTTGGCCTCCCAACCATGACCAACTGTCATCTTGGGTACTGCACAGGTTGGCAAATTTCAGAAGGTAGCCTCAGCTCAGACCTTGGACACAAGGGAACCCATACTAAGGTATATAAATTTCCAGACAAGCCCTACCCAATTTTCGGGTATTGTGGTTGTACGGTAAAATTGGAATGGTATCGCATCCAGACAACCATCAGTTTTATAAAGGTCTAAGGCTCATGCCTCAACATTTTCATCATCAAAAATCATCTGGTGTTCAAGAACACATGTCAAAACATTTCAGTAGAATGACTCATCATTCTAAGGTTTTCATAACCATTTTCACCAAGTATTCCCATCTAAAGTTGATCAAGTTTTATGCTTAGCACTAGCATCTACAAGTGGGGGTAAATACTAATGGTGGGTAATAAAGAAGTGTATCTTATCTAAGTAAATCTCATGCCTCAGGATGACATTAAGATTATCTAACTTAGGCCATGTTTTAAGCTATTTATGCTACCTTCAATTATCTTTCTAGAATCTAAGTCATTAAGTAAACTTTTGATAGAAAGCTTTTAATAAAGAAAATAAAATACTAAGCTTGCAAATAAAACTAGGATTGTGTGTCAAGTGGGTATAATCACATATGCTTAAGGCATATAGTTGGCATAGTAACAAGCAAGTAGTAGCTTGCATAAGTAGGGTATCTTGCAAGTGTCAGCTTACAAGGTTGCAAGTATAGGCTTGCCTTGTGCAGAGCATTGGTTGAAGTTCTCCTCGGCTTCTTCCTCATAGTATCCTCCTTCCTCCTCGTATCCTTGGTCGGTACTAGCGTCTATAAATAAATACGAGGTACACAATCACCAAACAATACTTAACTATTTCCAATCATCACACAATGGTTCACACTAGATGATCTAGCATCATCACTAACATTACAATCTTAAGGCACTTGCCTTATTTATTTTATTGTAGAAAAGTAATTTCTACTCATTGAGAACTATTTAAGATTTAATATTATCCATCTCAAACATGGGATCATGTTGACACATGTCATCACCACATATTTAAGCACATGGGAATGTGATTTAAAGTGGTATCACAATTTAATAAGGTTTAAACCTTCTATTTTATTTAATTAAAGTGACTAGAAATGCCTATGTGGCATTCTTTTATTACTTGATCATTATTTCTGTAAGTAAACCTATATATTCTGAAAGGTATGGTCAAATGTGATTTTTGTGAGTTGGAATCAACTCAAAAGCTTTTATGGTTGAATTTTGAAAAATGTTTGAATACAGAAAAGCTTCTGATTGTTATTTTTACCAGGGGTGATCTATAATTCTAAATTGTGTGAATCCAACGGGCTTGGATTAAGCATTCCAGTACCTTCCTAACAAAATTGGTTTCATGAATTTTGGTTCCGTAAATCGATCTGGGTTGATTTTTGAATATAGGTACAGAACTGGGTTTGAAATTAAATGAATAAAACTAAATTTGAATTGTTGGGTCGCGCGGGAGGTTTAATTGGGCCGGCCCACTACGCACAGCGCACGCTGGTTAAGTGGCTGTCCCCACGCATCAGTGAGACAGTGAGGGGTGAAGCGGTACAGGGCAATGTGGACCGTGGGGTCTAATTCTAATCGAACGGCTCGAGTTTATCATCCACGTCTGAACAGGACACGGTCAGTGGGGGTCGTGGGAGGCTCACCGGGGCTTCGGCGATGGTCAGTGATGGGGGCTAATGACGAAGTCGACGACAGCGATCCTCCTAGTACTGGCAGCTTCTCCTGGGGCGGCTCCAATCGACGGCGCCTCTCCTCCTCTACAGCGGCAAACTCCGGTGAAATTCCAGCGACGCGCTACTCGCCTTGCTCTGGGATTGAGTGGGTGTGATCAGTGAGAGGTGGGGAGTGAACTGGTGTGAAGAAAACGAGTGGGGGAGGCCTCCTTTTATAGTGCGGCGAGGGGACCGAAGGTTGCGGGTTGAGCTCATCGTGGTCGATGGCACAGAGGGATAATGGCATGGGCGACGATAGGGGAGGTGCTGTGCTCCCTGGCGAAACTCAACGGCGTGGTGGCGAGGCATGGGGTGGTTCTGATCTGTCGGAATGCGTCGACGCTCTAGGCGAGTCCGACAGCGATTTTAATGGCCACGGGTGCTACTGGTCGCGCGGCGGCGAACAAGGTTATCTAGCGGGGTGCTAGAGTGTTGGTGATCACGCAAGCAAGCGGCGAGGGCGGCGAGCGGTCTGTGGGTGCTGGTCAAGGATGGCGCACTGGCGCGCTCTCGGCTCGCACGCAGAGAGGTTTGGCATGAGCTTGCCGTGTGGTCCAAGGGCTGGCAGTGCTCGGGGCTGGGACAGGGAGTGGCGGTGGACGGTGATGCGTCTGTGAGACAAGGTTGGCGAGGCTAGAGTGGTCTATAGCCTGTTGTCCACATTGGGGGTGGCAAAGGGGCTCAGTATGGTCACCATTAATGGAATTGTCGAGTTTACAGTGAGATAGAGCTGGTTAAAATAGTTAGATGATCTACTGAGAGTGTAGTGAGAGCTAGGGAGGGGACAAGGTTGGCCAAAATCACTGCACTATATAGTATTTGTTGTTTGTTTGTTTGCTGATCACAAGGTGTTTGATGAAATGGACGAAAGAAATTCAAATTTTAATTTTGGATTCAAACTTGGTGGGTTTGCTAGGCACATGCTAGGGAGTATCTGGTTAGTTGGATTAGTCAAGGGGCACTGGTTTGGTTGGGTTTTGAAAAGGTGTGATCTTCACATATGATAAAGATTCAATTTTCACTTCTGATTTGAATGAGGTTTCCAAATGTTTCTACAAGTTTGAAAGGTGGGCTTTGATTCACTTTTACTTGGTCTAGCAAGGGGTGAAAAGAATTGGAAAAGTTTCTGTTTGAAATCTTGGACTAGAAACACTCAAAGTGACCTAGTGAGCAAGATTGGCAAAAATGACCATTTGCCTTAATTTATTTGTTTTTTATTTTCTCTTGATTTGTTTCTGTTTGGAAATGTTTTATATGATGTTATTTTCACCTTTAAAACATTTCTTGCTATTTAGGTTAATCCCATAAGTTCATTTATGCATTTATCAAATCATCACATTCACACATGCATTCATATGATTTAAATTAATCAAAGTTTTTTTTTGTTAACCCTAATTTTAGTAATTAGAGTTTCAGGATCATTGTTTCATATTTTTGGGATGTTACACTACGGAATATCTCGATATTCCAATTTCTCAAAGTAAAACTTGATGGTGTCAACAAGGGATTAGAAGCACTTGGACTTTGCCAAGGAGTTCAGAAAGATTGTTAAAAGATCAAAACTATTTTGAAAAGATAGGATAAAACCATATTGCTTTCTGAAAATGAGCCTAAACCCTACTTAGCCAAATATGCATATATTGGTAGGTTCCAACTTATTTCCACATAGTAGTGAAACTTGCCAATACAATTCAAATGTATTGACCCTTGTGGCTGTAACTTATTATGTTGCGGGTTTGTTTGATGTTAGTAAAGTGTGTTGAACAGGATTACAAGTCTACAACCAACATGATTTCCTATGGCATTTTGAAGAGAAAGGACTCCATGCTATATAGTTATTTGTGCTGCATTGTGAAAAGATAGCCAAATGAGCTATGTAAGATGTAAAGAATTATTTTAGTCCTGGTTATAAAGTTGTATTATGACCTTTGTTTCTTGATATTACATCTTGAACTGTGGATGCTAGCTATTGATCCAGGGCTAGCATTGTAAACACAGGGATCTCTACCTTATCAGGTTGGGACCTCTACAGATGGTATCAGAGCACTGTGTTGCCTGTAGGATTGTAACACTAGGATTGGACAAAACCCCTTACAGAAATAGGAGTTGTATTTGTTCCAAAACTTATTTACAAACAATCTTGTAAACTCTTTCCTAAACCTATTTGGTTTTGATTCTACATCTCTTCCTTTTCAACTTGATGGACAATGTCTCTACCATGATCAAAGACATCACCAAGACCAATGACTTCAACTTTAGTTTCACCAAGGACTTCAACTTGGACATCACTAAGGACTACAAGTGAGAACCAAGAGACATTAGATTGCCTACCAACTACTAAGATATTGATATCATGTTAGTGTATGGATCATACTGACCTATGAGGTATGACTATACTAGGTTGATTGTTTCAAGAAAACTTGTTGTTTCCTTCGACTCGTGTGTTAAACTCATAAGTTGTTAAGTGATTATTTGCTTGTTTGATTGTTTGATTGAATTTGATTGTTTGCGGTTGTGTGTTAGGACTTCTTTAGATCTATCTATCATTACTTATCCCTATTAAACCAACAGATGCCTCCCCGTCGTGCCAACCCCAACCAAAACAACAACAACATCACTCCCGAGATGCAGCAGTTGATGACAGGTCAAGCTCAACTGATGCATATGATGACACAGTTTGTTCAAAATTAGAATCAGAGCAACAATAACAACAACAACAACAATCAATCAAAACAATCCTCCAACATTTGACATGCTCACCAGATTTCTGAAACTGAGGCCTGCAAAGTTCTCGGGAATCACTGATCCAATGGTAGCCAATGACTGGTTAAGTTCGGTGAACAAGGACTTAGTGACTGTTGGCTGCACCGATGAGGAAAAAGTCAGGTTTGCAGCACATCTTCTCGAAGGACCAGCATCAACCTGGTGGGACAACTTTCAGATCACCACTCCCCTTGAGGATGTGACTTGGGCTATTTTTGAGGATGGTTTCCGTACATCTCACATCTCATCCGGAGTGATGAACTTGAAGAAAAAGGAGTTCCACAACATGAAACAGCGTTACCGCAGTGTGGCTGAGTACATCGAGGAGTTCAACAATCTGGCGCGCTATGCACCGGATGAAGTGGATAGTGATGCTAAGAGGAAAGAGAAATTCCTCGAAGGACTTAATGATGAGTTAAACATACAGCTGTCTGTTGCCTATGTTCCAACTTATCAATCACTCTGTGACAAAGCCACCATCTTGGAAAACAAGATGAAGCAAGTTGAGAACAGAAAGAGGAAGAATAGCCTTGACAAGTATCACTCAGGATCATCACAAAAGAATCGTTCATTCAAAAAGAGCAATGGAGATTCTGGACCACATCAGCATGAAGGAAATGGACACACACATCATCATCACAAGAATCACCACAACAACAATGGAAGTGGTAATAATAAAGGGAATGATACTGACAATGGAGTTGACCTTGGTCAGAACCAACATGGCAAATCCATGAAGAAGGATATTATCTAGTTGCAGTTCTATAATTGTAAGAAACTTGGACACTATGCATCAGACTGTCCTGAGAAGAAAAAGAATAAGGATGCTAGAAACTCTAATGGAAGCGATTCCAATGTGGCCCAGAAAGGACATGTGAACCACATCAACATGTATGGAACCCTTGAAGAATTAGATGATGTGGATGGCAAGATTTACCTAACACAATTGAGTCATATAAGGATCCCATGTTTGAATGTCAATTATTGAACCCATAGTCGGGTGAACCATCAATGCAACCCTACAAAATTTCCTTTTTAAGGGTGGTAGTACCCTAGTTTTCTTAAAGCCAACTTGTAACCTCTAGCCTTCGCAAATCTCGGGACGATATTTATTTTAAGGGTGGTAGCCTGTCACATACCAAAATTTTCTAAATTTTGAAATGTGAAAAAAAATAAACAAAATAAATAATTTTTGAAATTTAGGGTGAAAGGAAACTTTTTGCTTCTAAATGGAAACATCAAAACCCTTCTTGAACAAAATTTGAATAAAAGGAAATCAAACAAAATTTCAATCAAGTGAAATGCATTCATCAATGAATTTATCTTAAAATTTAAACACTTGGAAAATTTAAATCAAAATCCCATAAACCCTAGTGGAATAAAACCATGTCCAAGAGATCTCTAAGACTATGGATTTGATCCATATAAAAATTCAGCAACAAACATTTATAAATTATCAAAAATGATAAATAAAAATATTATAAAACCATATAAATTGGTTTCACTCAATTTGGAACCATGGATAAAAACTTATGAATTTAATAAGTTAAAAGGAAATAATTTCCAAGACTAATAAAGCCCCTATCTAAAATCCATAACAAATCTTGAGAAAATAAATCCTAAAGGGATTTAAAAAGATAAACAAATATTAAATAAAATTATACAAATTGCAATCACCAATTTTGGATCTATAAATAAAAAGATGTGGATTTTATAAGGCAAAGAAAGAAAGAAATAAATAAATAAGGAATATTTAAAAGCCAAATTAAATCTTGGCCAAATCCATTAGAAAATAGGATAAATATAATCCAAATAAAATAAAGGGATAAACAATATTCAAATAAAAGTATATGGGATTAAACCATATTCTAATTATATTTAAATGGGGACAAAATCCGTAAGATAAATGATTAATCAAATCATGGGAAAAATAATAGAAATTGCCAAGAGGATTAAAAGTTATCTAATTGACTTAAAAAAATAAAAGAATTATTTGAATAAATAATATGGATTGGAACCATATTTAAATCTTATCTAAATAAAGACAGGTGCCTATTTTAAATAAATAATAAACCATAAAAGAATAAAAGAAATATTCTAAAATAGAATTTAGAATATATTAATAAACAGTATTAAAAGCATACTGAAAGTTTGGAAAAGATCTGAATTCAAATGGGTGTTTGAATTATTTAAACAAAATAAAAAAAGAAAATGAAATCAGAAAAAGAAAAAGGAAATAGGGTGAAAAAAATAAGAAAATAAGCAACCCACTAACCTACCCAGCCAACAGGCCCAACTAGCATCCCACCTCCATCTCCCTGTGAGCCCCTTTCTCACTCTCGCCCATACCCTCTTAGTCACTGACAAAATGACCCCGCACGAAACCCTCACCTCTCTGACTAACCGGCCCCACCGCCAGGTCATCGTCGTCCTCACCCACCCCCGCGGCATGTTCTTCCCCGGCTGTTTTTGCTGTTTAATCCCCGCTTAAAATTCGTCTTAATGCCGCTCTAACTCCGCCCCATAATCATGCCCTCATAAGAGCCACTGTCCCCTCTATCTTTCCCCTCACTCGTCGCTCCCTCTTTGCCACCGGGCTGCCCCAATTTCACTCGAAACCCCCACTGTCTCCGACGTGTTCCTCGGCCGATTCCGGCGACACCCGACCTCCCCACTGCCCCCAGAGCAAACGAGTCTAATATCCTGCCTCTTGCGCATCTCCCAGTACCCCCCTTTCGCCTACGCGTGCCCCAAAGCGTCGGCAACCACGTCGTCTGAGCGCCACCGTGAACCACTGCAACTCCAGCGACCCCTACTGGTATTCTCTGACTGCGCCTTTCCCTCTCGTTGATACTCCGGTACTCGCAACTTTCCTACGCATCTAACTGCACCACTGATTTGTCTTAGCTCACACCGTAGCGTCTCCTCCGTCATCGACAATGAGCACCCGTCGCCAGGACCATCTCCGGTGAGGAATCGCTAGTGACTCCGAGCGCCCCCTGCCTCCCCACGAGCACGTTGAGCATCAGTACTCCACATCAAACATAGTGAGCATCTCCTCCCACTCCCTCGCTTCCTGCTTTGTCCGTACCACTGCAGCCTGAGCGTGCCGCTTCTCGTCGTTGCCCAGCGCCTCCAATTGATGGTTAGAGCAACGCGAGCCGTTGGATGTAGATCGTAAGGACGCGATAGAATCACTTAAACAAATGGGTATATTGCTTCTGTGCCGCACGATTTTCTTTAGATCCACCGATCCACACTGCACGTCCAGACGAACCAGTATTGTCCAATAAGAATAGTACACGTAGCCGAGACTATTTTTAAAACAGAAACATTTCTATTAGATATTTAGATTTGAAAAATTCATAACTTTATATATACACGTCCAAAATTTGCAAATTTTATATCAGTTGATTCAGAAAAATGCACACTTTGCAACCATGCCCTTAGTTTAGTGTTTGGCTTCTGAAAAATTTGTTGTTTTTGAAGCAACATATCTTGGCCTATTTTGAGTATAAAATTTATTCTAAAATTCATTTTAGGATAAAATATTTTGCAAATGTTTTGTTTTGAACCTACTGACCATGAGAATCAAATTTTGTATTTAAAAATACATTTTGTGACACTAAGGAATTATTCCTTTCAATAAAAAGCTTATCTAGTAAAATAAAAATGGTGCTTGATTTAAAAATGATTTTTGAGTGAAACCTTTTGAAAATGGATTTGTATTAAACACTTTGACCATAAAAACTAACATTTGTGTTTAAAAATATATTTGGCTAAACACTACAAAATATTACTTTGATTTAAATCATTTCTAAAAAAACAAAAATGATTTAAATGGACCATTTTTCACTAACTTGATTTTAAATGGCTTTACCACTTTTATAAATGACCAATAGGTGTTTTAAAATGTGTATAGCCTATTAGAAACCACCTTTCCAAATAAAACAATCTTTTGCATGCTTGCATGCATTGTTTTGTTTCTTTATTTTATGTGATGAATTGTTTGAATGCTTGTTTGAATATTTGCTTGCTTGATTGAATTGTAGTGAACTTTGAAGAGTGTGACTATTGCAAGATCAAGGAGTTAACCTATATTCTCTACTAAAAAGGCAAGTGGCACTATCATCCATATCCTACTATTTTCAATACACTTAGTATAATTTTTTTAGTATGCATGATAGGGCTACTATGTTACTATGCTATGATATGTCTTATTAGGATATCCTTTATATATTCCTTAGTGGAAACATCATATTTGTAGTATGCTTAGCCCTGCTATAGACTTGGGGTGGAATACCATGTTATGATTATATGAAGTGTTGGAAAATTTTATGTTTTATATAATAAAACAAGTACTCAATGAATCACCTGGGTGGAATGTGGATACTCAATTGTGGATAAGGTGGCAACAAAGGGAACTATATACAAATGGCTATCTTTTTCGTGTGTGCACTAGAAGAATACCACCCAGGGACTTAGAGATTGAACATGTTTCTCATAAAGTGGCTTCCGTGTACAGCCACATGCTAAATGGGCTCTGGCTTACTCAATTACATAGTAGAAGACCCTTGCATTGGTACCTATTCAGGTTAACTAGAATTATGTATTGGAAAAATATCCTTACATTGGTGCCTGGTAGACGTGCTAGCATTATGTCTTGGGAGGACTTCTATGGAAAGACTTTGTCACATTCTAAATTTGAATTGTTGGGTCGCGCGGGAGGTTTAATTGGGCCGGCCCACTACGCACAGCGCACGCTGGTTAAGTGGCTGTCCCCACGCATCAGTGAGACAGTGAGGGGTGAAGCGGTACAGGGCAATGTGGACCGTGGGGTCTAATTCTAATCGAACGGCTCGAGTTTATCATCCACGTCTGAACAGGACACGGTCAGTGGGGGTCGTGGGAGGCTCACCGGGGCTTCGGCGATGGTCAGTGATGGGGGCTAATGACGAAGTCGACGACAGCGATCCTCCTGGTACTGGCAGCTTCTCCTGGGGCGGCTCCAATCGACGGCGCCTCTCCTCCTCTACAGCGGCAAACTCCGGTGAAATTCCAGCGACGCGCTACTCGCCTTGCTCTGGGATTGAGTGGGTGTGATCAGTGAGAGGTGGGGAGTGAACTGGTGTGAAGAAAACGAGTGGGGGAGGCCTCCTTTTATAGTGCGGCGAGGGGACCGAAGGTTGCGGGTTGAGCTCGTCGTGGTCGATGGCACAGAGGGATAATGGCATGGGCGACGATAGGGGAGGTGCTGTGCTCCCTGGCGAAACTCAACGGCGTGGTGGCGAGGCATGGGGTGGTTCTGATCTGTCGGAATGCGTCGACGCTCTAGGCGAGTCCGACAGCGATTTTAATGGCCACGGGTGCTACTGGTCGCGCGGCGGCGAACAAGGTTATCTAGCGGGGTGCTAGAGTGTTGGTGATCACGCAAGCAAGCGGCGAGGGCGGCGAGCGGTCTGTGGGTGCTGGTCAAGGATGGCGCACTGGCGCGCTCTCGGCTCGCACGCAGAGAGGTTTGGCATGAGCTTGCCGTGTGGTCCAAGGGCTGGCAGTGCTCGGGGCTGGGACAGGGAGTGGCGGTGGACGGTGATGCGTCTGTGAGACAAGGTTGGCGAGGCTAGAGTGGTCTATAGCCTGTTGTCCACATTGGGGGTGGCAAAGGGGCTCAGTATGGTCACCATTAATGGAATTGTCGAGTTTACAGTGAGATAGAGCTGGTTAAAATAGTTAGATGATCTACTGAGAGTGTAGTGAGAGCTAGGGAGGGGACAAGGTTGGCCAAAATCACTGCACTATATAGTATTTGTTGTTTGTTTGTTTGCTGATCACAAGGTGTTTGATGAAATGGACGAAAGAAATTCAAATTTTAATTTTGGATTCAAACTTGGTGGGTTTGCTAGGCACATGCTAGGGAGTATCTGGTTAGTTGGATTAGTCAAGGGGCACTGGTTTGGTTGGGTTTTGAAAAGGTGTGATCTTCACATATGATAAAGATTCAATTTTCACTTCTGATTTGAATGAGGTTTCCAAATGTTTCTACAAGTTTGAAAGGTGGGCTTTGATTCACTTTTACTTGGTCTAGCAAGGGGTGAAAAGAATTGGAAAAGTTTTTGTTTGAAATCTTGGACTAGAAACACTCAAAGTGACCTAGTGAGCAAGATTGGCAAAAATGACCATTTGCCTTAATTTATTTGTTTTTTATTTTCTCTTGATTTGTTTCTGTTTGGAAATGTTTTATATGATGTTATTTTCACCTTTAAAACATTTCTTGCTATTTAGGTTAATCCCATAAGTTCATTTATGCATTTATCAAATCATCACATTCACACATGCATTCATATGATTTAAATTAATCAAAGTTTTTTTTTGTTAACCCTAATTTTAGTAATTAGAGTTTCAGGATCATTGTTTCATATTTTTGGGATGTTACACTACAGAATATCTCGACATTCCAATTTCTCAAAGTAAAACTTGATGGTGTCAACAAGGGATTAGAAGCACTTGGACTTTGCCAAGGAGTTCAGAAAGATTGTTAAAAGATCAAAACTATTTTGAAAAGATAGGATAAAACCATATTGCTTTCTGAAAATGAGCCTAAACCCTACTTAGCCAAATATGCATATATTGGTAGGTTCCAACTTATTTCCACATAGTAGTGAAACTTGCCAATACAATTCAAATGTATTGACCCTTGTGGCTGTAACTTATTATGTTGCGGGTTTGTTTGATGGTAGTAAAGTGTGTTGAACAGGATTACAAGTCTACAACCAACATGATTTCCTATGGCATTTTGAAGAGAAAGGACTCCATGCTATATAGTTATTTGTGCTGCATTGTGAAAAGATAGCCAAATGAGCTATGTAAGATGTAAAGAATTATTTTAGTCCTGGTTATAAAGTTGTATTATGACCTTTGTTTCTTGATATTACATCTTGAACTGTGGATGCTAGCTATTGATCCAGGGACTAGCATTGTAAACACAGGGATCTCTACCTTATCAGGTTGGGACCTCTACAGATGGTATCAGAGCACTGTGTTGCCTGTAGGATTGTAACACTAGGATTGGACAAAACCCCTTACAGAAATAGGAGTTGTATTTGTTCCAAAACTTATTTACAAACAATCTTGTAAACTCTTTCCTCAACCTATTTGGTTTTGATTCTACATCTCTTCCTTTTCAACTTGATGGACAATGTCTCTACCATGATCAAAGACATCACCAAGACCAATGACTTCAACTTTAGTTTCACCAAGGACTTCAACTTGGACATCACTAAGGACTACAAGTGAGAACCAAGAGACATTAGATTGCCTACCAACTACTAAGATATTGATATCATGTTAGTGTATGGATCATACTGACCTATGAGGTATGACTATACTAGGTTGATTGTTTCAAGAAAACTTGTTGTTTCCTTCGACTCGTGTGTTAAACTCATAAGTTGTTAAGTGATTATTTGCTTGTTTGATTGTTTGATTGAATTTGATTGTTTGCGGTTGTGTGTTAGGACTTCTTTAGATCTATCTATCATTACTTATCCCTATTAAACCAACAGATGCCTCCCCGTCGTGCCAACCCCAACCAAAACAACAACAACAACATCACTCCCGAGATGCAGCAGTTGATGACAGGTCAAGCTCAACTGATGCATATGATGACGCAGTTTGTTCAAAATTAGAATCAGAGCAACAATAACAACAACAACAACAATCAATCAATCAAAACAATCCTCCAACATTTGACATGCTCACCAGATTTCTGAAACTGAGGCCTGCAAAGTTCTCGGGAATCACTGATCCAATGGTAGCCAATGACTGGTTAAGTTCGGTGAACAAGGACTTAATGACTGTTGGCTGCACCGATGAGGAAAAAGTCAGGTTTGCAGCACATCTTCTCGAAGGACCAGCATCAACCTGGTGGGACAACTTTCAGATCACCACTCCCCTTGAGGATGTGACTTGGGCTATTTTTGAGGATGGTTTCCGTACATCTCACATCTCATCCGGAGTGATGAACTTGAAGAAAAAGGAGTTCCACAACATGAAACAGCGTTACCGCAGTGTGGCTGAGTACATCGAGGAGTTCAACAATCTGGCGCGCTATGCACCGGATGAAGTGGATACTGATGCTAAGAGGAAAGAGAAATTCCTCGAAGGACTTAATGATGAGTTAAACATACAGCTGTCTGTTGCCTATGTTCCAACTTATCAATCACTCTGTGACAAAGCCACCATCTTGGAAAACAAGATGAAGCAAGTTGAGAACAGAAAGAGGAAGAATAGCCTTGACAAGTATCACTCAGGATCATCACAAAAGAATCGTTCATTCAAAAAGAGCAATGGAGATTCTGGACCACATCAGCATGAAGGAAATGGACACACACATCATCATCACAAGAATCACCACAACAACAATGGAAGTGGTAATAATAAAGGGAATGATACTGACAATGGAGTTGACCTTGGTCAGAACCAACATGGCAAATCCATGAAGAAGGATATTATCTAGTTGCAGTTCTATAATTGTAAGAAACTTGGACACTATGCATCAGACTGTCCTGAGAAGAAAAAGAATAAGGATGCTAGAAACTCTAATGGAAGCGATTCCAATGTGGCCCAGAAAGGACATGTGAACCACATCAACATGTATGGAACCCTTGAAGAATTAGATGATGTGGATGGCAAGATTTACCTAACACAATTGAGTCATATAAGGATCCCATGTTTGAATGTCAATTATTGAACCCATAGTCGGGTGAACCATCAATGCAACCCTACAAAATTTCCTTTTTAAGGTTGGTAGTACCCTAGTTTTCTTAAAGCCAACTTGTAACCTCTAGCCTTCGCAAATCTCGGGACGATATTTATTTTAAGGGTGGTAGCCTGTCACATACCAAAATTTTCTAAATTTTGAAATGTGAAAAAAAATAAACAAAATAAATAATTTTTGAAATTTAGGGTGAAAGGAAACTTTTTGCTTCTAAATGGAAACATCAAAACCCTTCTTGAACAAAATTTGAATAAAAGGAAATCAAACAAAATTTCAATCAAGTGAAATGCATTCATCAATGAATTTATCTAAAAATTTAAACACTTGGAAAATTTAAATCAAAATCCCATAAACCCTAGTGGAATAAAACCATGTCCAAGAGATCTCTAAGACTATGGATTTGATCCATATAAAAATTCAGCAACAAACATTTATAAATTATCAAAAATGATAAATAAAAATATTATAAAACCATATAAATTGGTTTCACTCAATTTGGAACCATGGATAAAAACTTATGAATTTAATAAGTTAAAAGGAAATAATTTCCAAGACTAATAAAGCCCCTATCTAAAATCCATAACAAATCTTGAGAAAATAAATCCTAAAGGGATTTAAAAAGATAAACAAATATTAAATAAAATTATACAAATTGGAATCACCAATTTTGGATCTATAAATAAAAAGATGTGGATTTTATAAGGCAAAGAAAGAAAGAAATAAATAAATAAGGAATATTTAAAAGCCAAATTAAATCTTGGCCAAATCCATTAGAAAATAGGATAAATATAATCCAAATAAAATAAAGGGATAAACAATATTCAAATAAAAGTATATGTGATTAAACCATATTCTAATTATATTTAAATGGGGACAAAATCCGTAAGATAAATGATTAATCAAATCATGGGAAAAATAATAGAAATTGCCAAGAGGATTAAAAGTTATCTAATTGACTTAAAAAAATAAAAGAATTATTTGAATAAATAATATGGATTGGAACCATATTTAAATCTTATCTAAATAAAGACAGGTGCCTATTTTAAATAAATAATAAACCATAAAAGAATAAAAGAAATATTCTAAAATAGAATTTAGAATATATTAATAAACAGTATTAAAAGCATACTGAAAGTTTGGAAACGATCTAAATTCAAATGGGTGTTTGAATTATTTAAACAAAATAAAAAAAGAAAATGAAATCACAAAAAGAAAAAGGAAATAGGGTGAAAAAAATAAGAAAATAAGCAACCCACTAACCTACCCAGCCAACAGGCCCAACTAGCATCCCACCTCCATCTCCCTGCGAGCCCCTTTCTCACTCTCGCCCATACCCTCTTAGTCACTGACAAAATGACCCCGCACGAAACCCTCACCTCTCTGACTAACCGGCCCCACCGCCAGGTCATCGTCGTCCTCACCCACCCCCGCGGCATGTTCTTCCCCGGCTGTTTTTGCTGTTTAATCCCCGCTTAAAATTCGTCTTAATGCCGCTCTAACTCCGCCCCATAATCACGCCCTCATAAGAGCCACTGTCCCCTCTATCTTTCCCCTCACTCGTCGCTCCCTCTTTGCCACCGGGCTTCCCCAATTTCACTCGAAACCCCCACTGTCTCCGACGTGTTCCTCGGCCGATTCCGGCGACACCCGACCTCCCCACTGCCCCAGAGCAAACGAGTCTAATCTCCTGCCTCTTGCGCATCTCCCAGTACCCCCCTTTCGCCTACGCGTGCCCCAAAGCGTCGGCAACCACGTCGTCTGAGCGCCACCGTGAACCACTGCAATTCCAGCGACCCCTACTGGTATTCTCTGACTGCGCCTTTCCCTCTCGTTGATACTCCGGTACTCGCAACTTTCCTACGCATCTAACTGCACCACTGATTTATCTTAGCTCACACCGTAGCGTCTCCTCCGTCATCGACAATGAGCACCCATCGCCAGGACCATCTCCGGTGAGGAATCGCTAGTGACTCCGAGCGCCCCCTGCCTCCCCACGAGCACGTTGAGCATCAGTACTCCACATCAAACATAGTGAGAATCTCCTCCATCAACCTCGCTTCCTACTTTGTCCGTACCACTGCAGCCTGAGCGTGCCGCTTCTCGTCGTTGCCCAGCGCCTCCAATTGATGGTTAGAGCAACGCGAGCCGTTGGATGCAGATCGTAAGGACGCGATAGAATCACTTAAACAAATGGGTATATTGCTTCTGTGCCGCACGATTTTCTTTAGATCCACCGATCCACACTGCACGTCCAGACGAACCAGTATTGTCCAATAAGAATAGGACACGTAGCCGAGACTGTTTTTAAAACAGAAACATTTCTATTAGATATTTGCAAATTCATAACTTTATATATACACGTCCAAAATTTGCAAATTTTATATCAGTTGATTCAGAAAAATGCACACTTTGCAACCATGCCCTTAGTTTAGTGTTTGGCTTCTGAAAAATTTGTTGTTTTTGAAGCAACATATCTTGGCCTATTTTGAGTATAAAATTTATTCTAAAATTCATTTTAGGATAAAATATTTTGCAAATGTTTTGTTTTGAACCTACTGACCATAAGAATCAAATTTTGTATTTAAAAATACATTTTGTGACACTAAGGAATTATTCCTTTCAATAAAAAGCTTATCTAGTAAAATAAAAATGGTGCTTGATTTAAAAATGATTTTTGAGTGAAACCTTTTGAAAATGGATTTGTATTAAACACTTTTTACCATAAAAACTAACATTTGTGTTTAAAAATATATTTGGCTAAACACTACAAAATATTACTTTGATTTAAATCATTTCTAAAAAAACAAAAATGATTTAAATGGACCATTTTTCACTAACTTGATTTTAAATGGCTTTACCACTTTTATAAATGACCAATAGGTGTTTTAAAATGTGTATAGCCTATTAGAAACCACCTTTCCAAATAAAACAATCTTTTGCATGCTTGCATGCATTGTTTTGTTTCTTTATTTTATGTGATGAATTGTTTGAATGCTTGTTTGAATATTTGCTTGCTTGATTGAATTGTAGTGAACTTTGAAGAGTGTGACTATTGCAAGATCAAGGAGTTAACCTATATTCTCTACTAAAAAGGCAAGTGGCACTATCATCCATGTCCTACTATTTTCAATACACTTAGTATAATTTTTTTAGTATGCATGATAGGGCTACTATGTTACTATGCTATGATATGTCTTATTAGGATATCCTTTATATATTCCTTAGTGGAAACATCATATTTGTAGTATGCTTAGCCCTGCTATAGACTTGGGGTGGAATACCATGTTATGATTATATGAAGTGTTGGAAAAAATTATGTTTTATATAATAAAACAAGTACTCAATGAATCACCTGGGTGGAATGTGGATACTCAATTGTGGATAAGGTGGCAACAAAGGGAACCATATACAAATGGCTATCTTTTTCGTGTGTGCACTAGAAGAATACCACCCAGGGACTTAGAGATTGAACATGTTTCTCATAAAGTGGCTTCCGTGTACAGCCACATGCTAAATGGGCTCTGGCTTACTCAATTACATAGTGGAAGACCCTTGCATTGGTACCTATTCAGGTTAACTAGAATTATGTATTGGAAAAATATCCTTACATTGGTGCCTGGTAGACGTGCTAGCATTATGTCTTGGGAGGACTTCTATGGAAAGACTTTGTCACATTCTCGATCTGCCGGTACTCCATTTGGTGTGTACTTATCCAGCGGCCACTGGTGGCATCAAGACGAGATTGTGTCATATGGGTAAAGTGTACAACTTCTGCAGAAGATCAAATTCTAAGTACTTAGCCGTGTCCCCGGTTATGGACAACTCTGAGCAACTAAGGCCCGAAGCTATGGAAGATCTCGACATTCCAATTTCTCAAAGTAAAACTTGATGGTGTCAACAAGGGATTAGAATCACTTGGACTTTGCCAAGGAGTTTAGAAAGATTGTTAAAAGATCAAAACTATTTTGAAAAGATAGGATAAAACCATATTGCTTTCTACAAATGAGCCTAAATCCTACTTAGCCAAATATGCATATATTGATAGGTTCCAACTTATTTCCACATAGTAGTGAAACTTTCCAATACAATTCAAATTTATTGACCCTTGTGGCTGTAACTTATTATGTTGTAGGTTTGTTTGATGTTAGTGAAGTGTGTTGAGTAGGATTACAAGTCTACAACCAACATGATTGCATGTGGCATTTTGAAGATAAAGGACTCCATGCTATATAATTATTTCTACTGCATTGTGAAAAGATAGCCAAATGAGCTATGTAAGATGTAAAGAATTATTTTATTCCTGGTTATAAAGTTGTATTATGACCTTTGTTTCTTGATATTACATCTTAAACTGTGGATGCTAGCTATTGATCCAGAGACTAGCATTGTAAACACAGGGATCTCTACCTTATTAGGTTGGGACCTCTATAGAAGATCAGGTAAACAATCAAATACCAAGATTTGAGGGTTGAATCATTATTTGTTAATAATGAATCGACTAGATGCAAAGAAGCAATGATGGTTCCTAACTCTATCAAATGGCTTGAAGTCATAAAATCCGTGATAGTTCCATACACGAGAAATCAAGTTTTGACCTTGAAAGACCCTTTGGAAAGGTGCAAGAACTTACAGTAGTGTTTGGATCTATAAAGAAATATACATGGATGTTTCACATCTATGAAATAGTCGACATGTTGGAAAAGAGTTCACAACAATGTTCAAAGGTTGACTATGACAAGATTTGATCTTTCATAGCGATATTTAGTCTAGACGTATTAATGTAGCAACCACTACATATAATTCTATTATATGGTAGTTGAATAAACAAAACAAAGTTATTCTAACAGAATTGTTCCCTAGGACGTGTACATAACACAATCCAGAGGGTTTTGTTAATTCAAAAGGATGCTAAAAGTGTATGCAAACTTCAATGGTTGAAATAAGCATCAAGGAGTTGGAATCTTCACCGTGATGAAATTGTTAAAGAGTTTAATTTCATCGGAGACGATGCTTGCATTTGCAAGAAATTAAGTGGGAGCGCTAAAGACATATTTCTAATACATTATGTGGAAGACATATTGTTGGTTGGAAATGATGTATCTTTTATTGACACAGGTTAAGAATTTCATATCGATGAAAGACTTAGGCAAAACCCAAATATTAGGCATCAATGTCTATAAGGATAGATTGAGGCGCTAATATGGTTGTGCCAAATGTACATAGATGAGATATTGAAAGAGTTCAGTCTGGAAATGACAAGAAAGGTTCTTGCCACACAGAAAGGATTAAATCGAAATTCAAGTGTATCAACGCTTGATAAGTGAAACAAACATTCGAATATTTTTGATACTTGATGAATAAAATCACAAAGAGCATATTAATTATACTGTGATATGTACACATCCAGATATGTCCTATGCTCTAAATGTTGTGAGCATATGCCAGAATAATTCATAAGATGATCATTGGACGATAGTAAAGATATTCTTATGATCTTTTGGAAGAACTAAGAATATATTTGTAGATGTGACAAATAGATGGTTAGTTCATTGTAAAAGTACTACATTGATACTAGTTTTGTCACAAAGTACAAATTAAGTTTATCTCAATCTTAACTAAGGGTGGCACAATATAATGGAAATTTAGTACCATAATGGATTTAGATGAGTTCCAAAGTTAAGACACTGTGACAGATACTACAACAAAAGGCTAAGTATATGACTGCTATTATAGGATCAAAAGAGGGCATTTGTGTTTAAGTAGTTTGATATCAAACTAGGTGTGGTTCACAACGGGATAGTATTATGAATATATAGTGTACCATAATATTATCAACATGTTTTAACCCCAAGGAACTAAAGGTCTAACCAAAATACCAAATTTATACAAAGCCATCTTATTAGAGAATGAGTGATGTGTAGAGACGCAAAGACATGCAATTACACATGGACCTGGAAGAGTCGGATCCAAAGATCAGTTGACCACTAGAAATCATGTAAATACAACACTGGAAATCCATATGTGTTGAATACAAAAAAATTTGAAACTAGATTATTGTCTCTAGTGCAAGTGGGAGACTGTTGGAGATATGCCCAAGAGGCAATCATAAAGTGGCTATTATCATATCTTCGTAATTATGATACGTGTTTACATACCATGGTATAATTCTATTAACCGGAAACATTAATACTTGTGTGGTTTGTAAACATAAAAGAGTCCCTAGTAAAGCCTCTTGCTAAACTAGCTTGTTGGTTAATATATGATCATGGTTTCCTGATCATGAACATTGAGATGTTATTAACAACAAGGTCATATCATTAGGAGAATGATGTTACGGACATACTCCTATAGTTAAGCATAGCATAAGACCAAGTCATTTAAATAGTTCACTTGCTATAAGCTTTCAAATACATAGTAACTTAAATCCTTCGACCATGAGATCATGTTAATCACCATCACCGGATGGATGATTTGATGACATCAAACACCACTTCGTAACTGGGTGATTATAAAGGTGGCATTGAGTGTTCGGAAAGTATGTGTTGAGGCACATGGATCAAGAGTGGGATTTTTCCACCCATATGACAAATAGATATACTCTAGGCACTCTCGGTGGAATGTCATCCAATTGGCTTGCAAGCATGTGAATGGCTCACAAGGGATCACATATCACAGGAATGAGTAAAGAGTACTTATCAGTAATGAGATTAAACTAGGTATTGAGAAATACCGATGATCAAACCTCAGATAAGTAAAGTATCGCGAGACAAAGGGAAATTGGTATCGTATGTAAACGGTTCATTCGATCCTAAAGTAATCGTATAAATATGTGGGAGCCATATTATTTTCCAGATTCATCTATTGGTTATTGATCGGAGCAGAGTCGTAGTGATGTCTGCATAATTCACGAACCGTAGGGAGACACACTTAAGGATTCGACGTTGTTTAGTAGATATGGAATGTGAGTAAGAAGACCGAATGTTGTTCGGAGTCTTGGATGAGATCCGGGATATCACGAGGAGATCCAAAATGGTCCGGAGAATAAGTTTCATATAAGGAAAGTCCAATTCCGGAGTTCGGGAATGGTTTCAGTGTTTTCACCGGAATGTTCTAGAAGGTCCACCGAACCGGAAGGGGAAGGGTACATGGATGTTTCATGAAAAAGTGGAATGGTTCCATCATGTCCTAGGTCACTTGGCTGGACACTTGGAATAGAGAAATCAAACTCTAATTTGAAAGTCAAAAAGGCAGTTTGAAAAAGTCAAATCCCAACATGGTTTCCGAGTTAGGGAGGTTTTCTAAGTTAGGGAGGGTTTCCACCTAGGATGGGAACACCAAGTGCATGACTCGCCTAGGTCACCCAATACACAGAAGCCGAAGTGAATGAGATCTTGTTGGCAGGAGGAGCTGGATCTTGAATTTGAGCAGAGGACGAGACAACCGACATCTCGTCAGGCGTTGGCTCATCATGATGACTTTCAGTGGTCTCGGCGGGTGAGGCCGAATCAACGGGTTGATCCGGCATGGGAGTGTCGGTGTCGTTGCCAGTGCCAACAAGTACTTCCTACTGTCAAGGTGGGCTATTATTTTGCACATGAGAAGGTTCGTCACGAGGTGGGCTTGGAACCCAGGCGTCGTCCCGGGCCATACAAGGTCCACTCTGAGGGATATCCAGTGGATCACTGCCAAAGTAAAATAGTTACAAAAGATGAGACAGAAAAATAAAGAGAGAAAGAAGAAATACAAACATAGTTCGGTCAAAAAATCTTTCGAGGTAACAACGGAAGGTACTTTAGGTTTGGTGTCCCTCTTGGCAGGAACCTTGACCCATTTCCTGCAAGTCTCGGCAGGAGGATCCGAGGTAGCGACATGTTTTCTCACCGGCCCGTGGCCTCCAACAGCAAAAGGAGCCACGTCATGCACCTGCCCAGCCGGGTTAGCTAGGGGAAAATGAGCCAGATAGGCATAAGAGAGGGAAACCAAATTAACTACCTCAAGAACTTCGACTCTGTCCGAGTCATCATCCTATGTTTGTTTGGAAGCCTTACCCCGAGTTTGGATGGGTGCCGAGTCAGCTTTAAGAATGAATTCCTCCAAATCAGGCATGCCGCTGTCCGGAGTATCTCGATCCTTGCTCCAAGGAAGAGAAAGAATCTAACCGTCTTCCACGGCTTGCTCATAGAACTTCTGAGAAGGCAAGTGCAAAAGGAAATTAAACAATCAGTAAGGCTGAAGTGATACATGAGTTGGATGAAGTGATTCGGAGTCGAGTTACCTTAGGAGAGGGTTTGCACAAGTGAAGGGCTTTATGCCCCACTCGCAATCCTAGGCCATATCTGTCTTAAAGAAATCCTGGACACACTTCTGGATCTGCTCATCGTCAAGCTCGACGGTTGAGAATCTATTTGGATCCAAAGTGACGCTCATGTAGCATAACTTGTGCGAGCATTTCTCGAGTGGGCAGATTCGGCTAGTGGTGAAGGAGGCCATAAGATCATCACCATGTATTCCGGCCCGGGTGAGCTCCTTAAGCCAGAGCTCGAATGACTCAGCAAGATCGTTACTCCTCTTCGATCTAGATCCCAGTTCTTCCTGCTAGGCGCGCCAACTGAGAAGGTCGGCAGCCGGATCTTGTCCTCCTTGTCACTGTTCTTCACGTAGAAGAACGACATGTGACATTTCTTGCATGACTAAAGGCCCGTGACTTGGGGGAAGAGAGACTTCTTCTTGGGCGTTATGGAGGCAGAGCCACACTGGGTCAAACATTTCTCGATGGGGCGCAGATCTTCATTCGGCATAACATTGGCTTCAATTTGAAATAATTTAGCCCAAATTTCTATGGAAGGCTAGAGGCTGAAAGTATCGTTCGGTGGCCGAGATAAATTCAGAAAGGGAAGCTATGGAATTAGCTAGAAGGAGATGTGGCTGGAAGACGAATTTTTCTAGGAACTTAACGGTGAAATCGCTAAGGGGAAGAGCAAAACCTCAGGCAAAATGGGAGATAAAGACAACAAACTCATCCGGCTTCATAACAGGGGTGATCTCCTTGCTGGGTAATCGGTAATTTACCCCGAGCGGAATCCGGCGGGTCTTGATGACCACTCGATCTCTCTCTGGGTAACCGTGGACCCTTGCCACGATCCCCGTTCATAGATGGTGGAAGAGTATTCTTCTCTGGCGGTAGCGATGCTTTGGGAGCTAGAAATGGGCTTGTTGGAGGAACCGAACGAAGAGTAAATGCTTGCGGTGGGGAGATACTATGATTGCCAATGACAAGTTGTGGCGGCGGAGAGCACGGTCGTAAGTGGCAGAGCTTAGCCGTAACCGAGAAGGAGTTCGAGTCGGGTGCGCTACACGGTGAGATAGTGCCAAAGAAGGGCGGTGCGGTCACGGCAAACGACGCTCTGTGGTGGCAACACATGAAGGAAGAGGAGGGGAATGAGAGCGGGGGAAGTGAATCAGGGTTTCACCCCGTTCCGCAAGTTATAAACCCGAACCCCCAACAGTCATGGGATCATGCGGGTCCAGTGGTTGTCGCATACACGTGTGTATTCCATGCTCGCAACCGCCAAATGGTGCCAAACCGGAGGTTACACGGAACAGAAGGCGATCCGCCCACAGTAGCCGTCACGATGATCGAAGAGTCACTGCGAGACTTGACTGCTCGCAGGGATAACTGTTCCCGTGTTAGTAATTACTATGGCAGCTCAAAAAATGAGGCGACATGCTATAATTGTTGACACGTAGGATGAGACTTATGAGAGAAGCTAAGGGAGATAACTCGGAAGAAATGGAATGGCTCAGTAGTTGGAATCTTGACTCAAAAAAGTCCAGGATGAGTCAGAAGACCAACGATGCAGAAATCAAGGCATCCATGAAAGTAAGCCGACTGAAAGATAAGTCGGCAACACGGATTCAAGTTCCGGATAAAAATGAACCTACTGTGGCCTCGCCGACTAAAGTCACCGAGACCGCACCAGCTTCGGGGACTAATGTTGGGGGGATGACCCTAGGTACGGTCAAGCTAAGGTAAAAGGGCAAGGCCCACCGAGATACAAGCCAGGTCAAAGGATGACCTGGCAAGGTAATATGAATGATGGCTGAGTAAGGACTGAATTAATCCCAGTAAGGCTGATAAAGCTTGACTCGGCCGGCATATTACATATGTCAGCACAATATCTACTATGTTCTGTACTTGCAAGGGTGCGCTTGGCCGAGTCATACAAGGCAAGGCCGAGTCGTAGAGAAGCTTGCTCGAGAAGGAGAGAACGATCCCAAAGCCACAACTGCTTTCTCTCTCTCCTCCAGGAATCTGCATAGAGCCAAGCGCTACAGAAAACGGTCAGAGGGAAAGAAGAGCAGGAGAGATGTCATGGAGGTGACAGTCCCACAGCCCAAGGCTCACATGTCGTGGGCTCTAGGTTATTGTCGTTGATAGAAGGGAGAGAGGGAAAGGCTCCCACCGAATTACTATTTTGGGATGATCATATTCGTCGAGGAATATGCCATCCACCTCAGCCCTAATGTAACCTGGCCACCCCTTCATAAAGTTAGCCAGGACCTCTAAAGAGGGGGGCGATTCATTTGACACTTAGAGGGTAATTGAGTGCTTCTTCCTCCTTTCCCTCTAATACATCTCAAGGAGAAAGTGTAACCATTGTTGATCTAAGGAAAGATCGTGAGTGACTCCTTAATGTGTAGAAACCACTAAATCATCCCTCCCTGGATCCCCCTAGCACACATTGGCCCCATCTTTAGCCAACCAATGGCATTTGCCGTTCCACCAACACGACATGGAAGGAAAACCCTACTCCAGCTTGTCTGTTCTTGATTGATCACGATGATGAAGGTTACAGGGGCACGCAGATGAGATCTGGTGAGTTGTGTGCTAGGTTATGAGGTGAGGATCCTTCTCGCCATTCCCTCATGGGCATTATATAGGGAGGCCAGGTCTCGGGGTAGGTCGAGTCGGTTATAGATTAGGTTTTCACCCTTTGAATTTCTATCTAAAGCCGACCGTGTTCTCCAAGGAGTCACATCCTTCATTAGCCTAGGTCACCGGATCCTTCCTGCGCTTTGCCATCAGGAGAGGGTGATTGTATGGGCTTCTGCCAGGCTGGACTAGGTAGGCTAACATCAGGCACCCCGTAGGGCATACCCATGTCACTCCTCCTTCCTCATGTTCAAGAAAACAAGTAAGCGCAGTCACCTACAACACAAGGCATGTCAAATCCATATGTTTCAAAAGCATATCCTCACAGTTTAAGCTTAGCTTCTTCACAATTGTGTAATAGAAAGAAAAATTTATAGTCGGTACTATTTAACTTCACTTTTAGTGAACTCATTTCAGTTCTTAGCGGAAAACATCGCATATGTAACTAAGAGTCTATAAATTATATATATAGTTGTTTTTCATAAGTAAAAATTGCACAAATGAGGAAACATAAGTTGTCAATATAAAGAATAGACAAATATATAAAAACATCGAATCAGTGCAAAAAATTAATAAGGATCAGAATATTTCCTACAAAAGTACTAAGTTTCTGCCACACTTAGTAGGACTTGTCTTATGCTCAACTATTATTTCATTATTAGGTGAAATGGAGGTCAACATAAGTCCTAGTCCTGCAAAGGTATACAACAATCTACAACATACCTGTAGTCCTGAATAACATAAATATAAAAATAGCATGTATTTAATACAACTTCCTTATAGCAGATACTTGATCATATCGATGCTAACGAAATAAATTCACTGCTGACCAAAGGTAATGTTGTCGAACAAAGTAAAAGTTCATATATTATTGTTTGTTCTTGATTGATTAAGGAAAAATATTCCCCCAAAGTATCGATAATAAAAATGACAACAAGTTAAACACAGGTCGCTGGAATACTAAGATCCAGCAACAATAAAATATGTTTACACTTATAGTTAACTATATATTTTTCTATAGGTACAATGGACCCAAACTACGAGGCTAATCATCAAAAGGTACAGAGTACTCTGCCAACAAATCTGTACTCCCATTGAAATAAACATAACATTAGCATCTAATCATTACATCTTGATTATTTGTAGGACCTTGATGGTGATCATACTACTGAAAACATGCCCATTCTGATGATAGCGCACAACATGGAATATAGCTGACATTAAGAACACAGAGAAAGAGCAAATCAAGGACGATACCAACGGTGAATTATCTGAAACAGATAACTATAACAGAAGTATGGTCCACACCAGTCAGCTAACAATAACACCATCACAAAGTGTGGACTGCTCACAACACCAACATAGGAATATCAAGTGGAAAGTCAAATCGTAGAAGGGGGGGAGAAGAAAAGGAGGAAGAAAGAAGAAAATAAAATAAAATTAAGCCTGGAAAAAGTTAAGAAGAATATATCTCTTGCATCAACCTCAGAAAAAAAGTATGGACGATGAGAAAAATGAAAAAAACATAGAGCATGATGACCCAATCGCACTGCGTGTTTAGCTTATAAACAACAGTACCACAATACATTCCTAGCCTAATACCAAAAGATTTAAGAGGCGGAAAGCAATAATTTTAGAAGATCAAGATAACCATCAAGAAAATAAGAGGAGAGCATCTCGTGTATCAAAGGAACAAAAAATACATCTCCAAGAACAAGAGAACAACACATATGAGGATGAGAGCAGAGACAACAATGATGAAGACTATAACATTATTTCAAAAGAAGAAGAATCTGAAAGAGAAGACCATGATGATATTGCAGATAATACAGAAGACGATGGAGGAGAATTGGATAATCATGTTAGTGAATATTAACAAAAATAACTTAACCAGATAACATTCATTTTCAAAAATCCATAGCATGAACTAACAGCAGAAAATCTAACGTACAACAAACTGGGAAAATGCAAATTCCAGGATCAGAGCAAGCATGCAATTCCCGCAACCTTGAGAATAGGTGACAAAATGCTCCCCAAGGACACAGGCTCAAACTAAAAAATAAGGTGTTCACTCAAAGAGCATAGCAGTTTGCTAACAGAAGTCCTTAGCAGTGATCAAAGAAAGGAGCTATCAGATGTTGGATGGGTATTTCTGTTTAATTAAAAGTAACTTCAAACCTCTCATGACCAATTATCATGTGGTTATACGAGAGAATTGATAGAGTTACAATTAAAATGGAACTTGGAGTCAGCAGGGACAATGAAATAACACCAGATGTTGTGAGATCTGTTTTCGGCTTCCCTGACGGCCCTCACGCAGCTCCATTAGCATCAGGGGATGGTAATACAAAATCTCTCTAATTGTTAAAGAAACAACTTGGAATAACAGAGAAAAAATATGTTCTTCTTAAAGATTTGTAGACGCAAATATGGGAAGGTGACACAAAACCTTTCACAATGCAAACATATTTCTGCTGATTTTCAAGTGTATTGTCTGCCCCACTCTACACGCAAGGATCGCCCGAGAGGGAGGGATGATACACAATGTAGACTACACGAAACTGCAGCATATGGATATATGTGGCGTAGTAGTGGATGAACTGAAGAGAGGAGTTAAGAATTTTCTTGCAGAGAAGAAGAATAGAAAAAAGGTGAATGTTAAGGGTGCTATAAAAAACAAATACCAAGGGATCCGAGGGTTATGCAATACTTCCTTTAATTGACCATGTGGACACTAAAAGGTGTGAGAATTCAATCAACACGATTGTAACACCACAGCTGAATGTTCTCGACAATAAATTATTATCAAGCATTGTGATCAAGGATAAACAGAAATATAACCATAAGGAATTTGGAGCATTGAGAAATGTAAGTACACATACTGATAATATTTATCTTTGTCTTTACCTATTACATAGTTGATTTCATTCCATAGCATAATAAGGATGAGGATTAAAATATCTAAATTGTCGTGATCATCTATAACAGGTTAAGGCTAGCTCCAAGCTAGAGCACTACATCAAATGATTTCATAAAAATTAAAACAATTCCTCAACTGCAATAGAGGATAATGACTGGGACAACGGGAAGAACAAGTATGCAATAGTTGTTGTCGGTGAAAACTCTAAGTTGCCAACTCAAGAACCTTGTGTCCAGAAAAATTCCATCGGAGGTCTCATGATAGATGTTGAGAAGATGGTAAAAGCAATAAATCTCTTAAGAAATATTACACAAAATCCAAATGACATATGTCAAAATTTAGAAACTTACACCAAACAAGGCTTCAATTGTAGCTACAAAGAATATTTCAAGACAGTAGGACTTTCCATTATAGAATCAATGGATGATCTTAAGTTGTATATGGAGTTAGAGAAAGATAGAGCAGTTAGATTAATAGCAAAAAGAGGCCCTGATAGAAAGGAAGATCCTGCAGCATGTTCATTGGCACAAAAGGAAACTGAAAAAAACAACTCTAACAGTGTTGATGCATCAAACAAAAATAACACACAAGGATCAAAGTTGTTAAGGTATGCTATATACTTATTACAACTTCCATGATACAATAAGGATGATTGGTGCATGTTTAACAGTGTTGTATTTTTAGCATGCATTGGCCAATCAGGCAGACGATGGCAACGATGAATTTGTAGTAAAAGGACAGGAGCACGCAACTTCACTATTGACGGAAGACAAATTTCTAAAGGTAGACACTTATTTAGTACAAAATAAATAATTTATTCTGCTTGGAAACAAAGAGATATATCTAATGACCATTATAACATTAATAATATGTGAACTAAGAACTAATATAAACTTCTGATTGTAGGAGGCTGCAGGAGGAGAAACATGCAGACTGCCTCTCATGAAGAAGCAACAACAAAAACAAGCATAGGCTGCTCGGACATAGCCATCAGGCAAAACCAGCATAAACAAGAGGAACATTAGCCAGAAGACAAATATGAAGAGAATAAGAAAGAAAAATAAAGTGAAGTTGGAAACACAACATAAGATTTACAAATAGACATTACCAATCTGAAAAGTGAATTTGCTGAACAATTTGATTCTTTTTTAAACAATTTGAGTATGAAACAAGTGATGATGCACTTTCAAAATAGAGTTTTCTGAAGATATCCGAAAATTTGGGTGTAACACAATAAATAAATAAGTATGAATGATTATGGTTACCATAGTACATCTTAGCCAGTCTATAATTTGCACTTTAAATCCCAACAAAATGTGTCACCGGTCCAACACGACTGATGAACCAATGCACTGCCTCATCTACTACAACTAAACTATCATCCAACTATCATTCTAAAGCACTGCCTAAAATTACTCATTGAACTGACTTTTTTGCACTTAATTAATTCACACACTAACATAGTGGAGACCAAGCAAACAAGGCCAGCAGGAAAATACAATCCAAATGGACCAAATTGTATAACCTGATATGTAAGTTTACAGACGGAAAAATGATAGAAGAAGAGACAACAAATATAAAGTGAGATGATTCCAACAATTATCATTTTGCACTTCGCATTTGATATAGAACATACTATGTTCTAATAAGAAAACCGTTCTAATAAGAAAACCTCCATTATGCAGATCTCGCGTTCCCTTGGAGCACGCCGAAACCAATGTAAATACGCCACTGTCTTACATATCAAGTGCTTTCAGAATAGAATGACTTCTAGGAGATATAGTGGGTGAAATAGCGTTAACTTATTTTGAAGAAGAACTTAGGAGATCCAAGTCAGAGAAAAAAATTATTCGTTACACAGCAACTATAAGTACTATAGAAAAATCAACTGTAAGTACTAAACAAAAGTCTTTATACAATCAGAGCAACCAAACTAATGGTCGTTTTTCAGCAGAAACTTATTAATGTTTATAAAGTTCAAGACGATAGAAGAAGTATGCGTGGGTAGAGGACTTGTTTAAAGCAATCACAACAGACTGTCTAGACAAATACGAAGTAGTAAGTTAAACAATAATATTCTTTCAAGTGTATATTTCAACAAGTGGAGAACACCGTAGTGAAGATACAATCTTGAATATTCAATTTCTGAATAGGAAAATATTTTAACAAATTATTTGTAATTTCTCATGCTGATAATGTTTCCTTTTTTTGAGTAACCTCGTATGGGAAGTTCAAGTAGAGAAGGTCACCTGTTCAAATTGATAGTAGATATTTTGGAGAAGAAGTTCAGAATTTACGATTCATTGAGATATCCATGGGATGTTGATCTTAAAAAATTATGCTCATAATTGATCAGGAAAATAAAGAAATTGTGGAGCAAAGGATTCAGAACAGCAAAAACAAAAGTCCAAACACTGGATGATTTTGAGTTAGTATGTGAACACATGCCTATACATTATAATAGGTATCGTTGATACATAACATAAAATTTCTTCTTACATTGAACTAGTTATCTTTGTCCGGTTTTAACCGTCTCTAAAAAACTAAAATAAAAACGTTATGCAGCTTTGACTGTGGATTCTTCATGATCTATATGATCGACAAATAGAACCAGAGATCACGTTCTAGAATTCACCAAAAAAAACATTCCGCATTACAAGGAACTGCTTCTCATGAGGATGCTAATATTAGACATCTTCAGCATAAACATCAAAGCAATAGATGATAGAATATTAGGTAATACTGTCTACAAAGCAAGGGTGAGTACAGGGTTTACTCAAAACACTCTTGCATTCCTATTTATAAAAATATATTTTCAGCACACTTAACCTAGTATAAATTACTTCTAGATGACATACGCACTCAATCCAGTATAAACTACTTCTAGATTATCTAAATAAACTGCTTATCTAGATATCCTTGTACTTCCATATACTCATGCGTAAGTAAAGAATGTTGTGCAACAAGTCTACACAAGTAAGAACAAAGTTGTTGTAAAGTGAACATGCAAAGAACGCCGTAGTGCACTAGTGCTAGTCAGAGTAGTGCACATTAGAAAATTCAACGAACAGTGCATACGCTTAACAAATGCGTACTGCAGAACACTAGGAACATCATGCAGAAGCCTACGGGCAGTTCATCTCATCTATGTGGGCAATGCATACCGCACTCAAATTACTCTTGCATTCCTATGTGTAAGAATTATATTTTTAGCATACTCAAACCAGTATAAACTGCTTCTAGCTGATCTAAAAAACTTCTTATCTAGATATCCCTGCACTACCATAGAGCCACATGAGTAATGAAGGCGGTGCAACCAGTCTACATAAGGCAGAACAAAACTGGTGTAAAGTGTATGGGCAAAGGATACCGCGGTGCACCAGAGCTAGTTAGTGTAGTGCATATAGGAAAATTTGATGAACTGTGCGTACGTAAAACAAATGCGTAGTGCAAAACACTAATACAATCATGCGTAATCCTACTGGCAGTTCATATCATCTATGTAGGCAGTGCATACCGCACTCAAAACTTCTTATCTAGATAACCTTGCACTGCCATAAACCAGAGATAATCAGAGCAGTGCAAAATGAAAAGCAAAGACAATGTGCAAAGAAAATACAGCGAAGTCTAATGCACTGTCAGACAGATAATTGCTTCATTACATAGATTCTTTATTCATTACATCTATTAGGTGCTCTTCACAAACACCATTACATCTATTAAAAATATTAATTTAACACTTCCAACTTGCTATTACAAATTTGTCTTGTATTTAAAATATGGAAGACACTTCACGGGTCATTTGGACAGCTTCCTGCCAAGCTCCTCTACCTCTTTGTGAATGTCATCCATGCAATCCTTGCAGTTATGACGACGCTCAAGTATGTCCTTTATTGATTGCATTGTATGTAGCTTATCATGTAGCATCCCAATTGTCTAAAAATTGCAATGCTACCTCCCTAGTCTATATATTGCTACTTCCTACATGTCAAATATTGCATCATCATTATATCTTTGTCATGTCACCATGCCACCTTGCATTTGAGCATGATATAAAACCCTTTTTATTTGGTTCTTATCCCATATGCAATTATATTGTATTACTTATATTTGCCTCTTGATATATTATATTTGCTTCTTGCTAAAATGCTTGATGTCCAAGTTGAGTTGTGGGCATATCTCTTTCAACTCCACCACCTTTGTTGTTACCACCTGATAATCCCACCATCCTAATTATATATGAGCCATTGCTTTCTCTTGGGTATTTATTTCTAGCTCATATAATTTGGGTGGCTCCAATTCCATTCCACTTACTTCCATACATAGACTTATATTGTTTTCACAATATTTGATATGGACTTCTACATGGTATTTTGCATGCCATGCAGGATGTTGGAGAAGCTACAATTCAAAACTATGGTTTTATTCTAATTATGAATCTAGTTGAATTAATAAGGTCACATTAAACCTTAGTGGCAAATGCACACTATATTGTCCATCTTAATTGAACTAGTCCCTATAGTAATGGTCTCATGCTTTTCTTTTGCTTGCTTCCACATAAAACATGAATGAATTACCCCTTGAATCTAGTTTGTTCTTACAACTAGATCCAAGCAATCTTACATGAAAGCCATTCTCCGCCAGCCCTCCTTTGTTTTACTTTGGGTTTTGTGGGATATTAGATGTCCTTTGGAGGGTTTTGAATACAACCAAATAAACATAAATCAAATAAAAGGAAATGCACAAACTAAACAATATAGCTATTCTTTTCTTGGCAAGCTTTCTCCATTTTCAAACTCTCAAATCTTCTCCAAATTTTTTTAAATGGGTTGTTTAAGAAAATATCCAAACAAATAAACCACACTTGTGTTAATAAAAAAATTAGGAGAGGAAATAAGATAGACAACTCTCCTGACATAGCCTTTTGAATCTTGGCCTAGCTGGAACCACTAGTGCCCCCCTATTTTCCTTCTTCTCCTAACGGGTCAGCCCATTCCTTCCCTCTCCCACCCCAACAACACCACTGGTCGCTCGCCTGGTTGTTTTCTTCCTCACTCATGCATGGAGCGTGACTGCCTGTAGATTTTCTCCTACCACCATAATGCCAACCACCCCTCCTCCTCCCTTTATCTCCACCTCGAGCACCACAGGAACCCTAGCCGCCTCCCAGATCGTGACGCCACCTCCTTGTTCTCTAACTCTCGATGAGAACCGAGAGGAACCACCGGGAGAATCTTCATGGTGTCGTCGCCACGGTCTACCTCGAGCCCACCTAAGAACATAGACCGTGCCTTTATTCTTTGGAAGTCCTCCAGAAAGAATCAGAGCAACCACATCTTCCTGGAACCACCTCCGCACAAATATCTCTGTCCAAGTTGAAGATGACCTTAGAACCGTCTACTTCCTGGACTTCTTCCTGGAGCTTCTAGCCACCGTCTACACCGCTTCCAGTGGGAATTGAACAAGTGAGTGCCCTCTTCCTGTCTCCAAAAACCGCACATGATCTCCTCCGCCAATCCTTGGTCATCGCCACCGGGTTCATCCGCCACGCACGATTTTTCCTATAGGTTCAGAAAACGTACACAGTTACTCTTCATTAGTTAACCAAACCCTGCGTCGGTTCATTTTCTTTGTTCATGTGCCTGATCTAGAGCTGGCCTCGGTGCCCTGTATCTCCACGACCTACTCCCTAGCCCAGTCGAATGCCGGAGCATCGTTGACGTCGACTTCTACTACTAGAAAAAATGTTGTTCGTGTGTGACATCCCCGGGATCAGGGCTAAAATAAATCCTAGACCTCCGTCTGACATAAGTTTAACCTTGAGCTAGAGAATATCCAATGAAGAATCAGTAACACAGCAGTGACCCTACGACACAAAATTATTACAGCAAGCTCATAACTGAGCAGAGAACCAAATTATTACAAGTAGAGGTCACTGACCACAAAAATCAAACAACGGAAGCCAAATTATGATATTAAGTAAGAGGCCTGAAGCATAACGATGACGTCCCAGCCCATAGATTCCAGTCTGCCGGCCGGGAACACCAAGCTACTCGTCGATGTTGATGTAGTATGGAACTCGTCTTCAGGGGAACACTTACTCTGCCAAAAGTATCAACAAAGCAAGGGTGAGTACAGGGTTTACTCCGCAAGACTTATGGCTGGTGGAGTTGTTTTGCAAAAATCCATCTTCGTTTATAAAGTAAGAGGAAGAAGAAGCTCGTCTAATTTGAGTATTTTAAAAGGGGATAAGAGAGCGACATCTACAAAGTACTGATCATCATCTTTGATATCCACCAAATCATCATCATCTGAACCCTATCTAAGATCACCCCTTCGTACCCATGAGGAAGCATCCTTAAGAACATGTTGGTTTGCCAAGTTTTATGATTAGGTTCAAGTTCTCTATGATCTTAGAATCTGGTCACCAAGTGTTCATAACCGTGAACACGGCTTTTCGAAAAGACTTAACCCTGCAGGGGTCTACAACTTTACCCACACGTACCAACTGACTCTTAATGCCAAGCTATTAGCCCTCTTCCTTGGAAGCCTGGCAGAGGGTGGCTGGCCACGACCTTTACCTTGCTTTCGCCGAGACCATGAGTCACGCAATAAGTATGGTTCCGCCGTAACGGGTCAAATCCCAAAGTCGGTACTTAAAGATGTGAGGCTATGTTGGTTTACCAGGGGCTCCATCGACCCCAAGGAACCCGGTCCACACTTCCCTACCCGTTATGAATGCACCTCCTTCTCTACCTTCGAGATGATCCAGAATGCATGTCGAATGGAAGGCCCGAACTATGTGACTCATGGAATCCACAGTGACATCTTTCAACATTTGCACATGAACCAGAGAAGGTTACTTCTAACATCCAGAACACATACTTCGAGATGACTCGAAGACGGTTCTCAAAAAATTTCCAACATTGATGCCAATTACTCCATATGAGTATATTATAGCATGATAAAGATAAGGGTGTCATTGATGGGCTCAACAACAAACTTATTGAGACACTCCAATAAGATGGACTCATATGCTTCATGGACAAGGCGGGAATATTGGTCAGACCAAAGGACATGAAGATGTACACAAGTGAAATATCGCAAGTAGAAACACCATCAAGATAGTCCTTGGAACTGAGTTTTATTTGACAATAACCCAAATCAAATCAAAGGTGGGGAAGATAACATATCCACAAAGGAAATACTATCTTTCTTCAACATGAACAAAACTAGATATCCCTTGAAGAACGAACCGAGTCGAGTAGAACTTTTGTCTTACAACTCTCCAAGTTGTTGTTGAAGCTCAACCAACTAGTTCAGGGGTATCCAGTATAGATCCTTGGAGAAATGTGCAGTTCAGAGAACCTGCTTGCTCAAGAACTTGACATCGCGGTCATGTGGAAACATGGCTATACTTCTAGAAAGACGTCAAGAATATCACAAACCATCGATATGTCACTTAATTCGAGAGTAAACTTGCTTTATAAGGCAATAAGATATAGTCTCGGAGATTCGGCACAAGCCTAACTCTTTGAACGAAGGGATCATACCAAAATAACGGACTTGGTAGCACAGTCATACTTTACTTAGTGATAAGGTTAACCGACCATGCTAAGAATGACTCAATTTTCCTTTGAGTTCGAGGCAATCATAATTTCTAAGAATCTCAGATGGCCACATTATTACGCACATGCATCATTCACGAGCACGAAAGCTCGAGGAAGGTGGGTAAATATGTGTAAGAGCATCACTTCATTAAGGGTCATGAACCTCAACAAGACCTCTTAGTATAAAGGGTGTGATACTTTAAGGTTTAACAGACAGAAGCTTATCAACGCTTCTTGATCTGCGGATTACAAAACTTTGACCTGGTCCCAGATATGACGATGTACTGGAGTTTGTTTCTGCTGACAACCCAAAATGGTTTGTCATGACAGACCACAAGATTATCTTGCATCGGAAGACACCAATATAGATAACTACTTGGCTACCAACTAGTAGACAAAGGTCGGAAAACAACAAGGGGAAAAGAACATGCTTAGGATAGAATCCCAAGATGTGGATGCATAAGTCAACAATCTTCTGAAAACCAATGCAGAGAAGGGAAATGGTGTGACATAGTCACGAATATAGATGCGAGACTCTTGAGGAGTACGCTTGTCGTGATCTGTTTGGTTCCATTAAAGAACATCTTCCATAGCTAGTGGTAGGGGAAGTCCTTAGTTGTCACAGTTCAATTATGACAAAAACCACAAGCTTGAAGGCCAGAATTGTATTACCAGCCATCCTAATGTAATGTGTGAACATTAACGGCAGGGGTCAAAGAAAGGATCTTGAGTTAAAGGTCAGCTTCATGTACAAGATTCAGAACACCAGAATCCAGCATAATCAGGGATCTTAGGTTCAAGTCCAAGGGTTAAAACCCAAAGAAAAGAGTAACTATTACTTGAGTGACTTAGCGTACACTACAAGGTAATAATCACAAGGTAGCTTCCAAGGGAAGAAACAACTTCTAAAGTACCCAAACAAACAAGAAGGAGGCACACGAGGCAAAAGGAAACCTCGAGGCCTAGAACAGAACACTGTGGAACCAATAATATAATATTATGGGTTCAAAAGGTAGAGAGATGATGATAACTCAGAGTTAGAGCGAAAATAGATAATGAGTAAAAGAAGCATACTAGAGGTTTCACAAATACTTTTCATCTTTGAAATAGTTTTCTCAAACACTAGACTCAACATCGACCAATAGCAAAGTTTTCCTACGGTCGGTAGTGATCTGATACCAAAACCTGTGACACCCCCGGGATCAGGGCTAAACAAATCCCAGACCTCCGTCTGACATAAGCTTAACCTTGAGCTCGATAATATCCAGTGAATAATCGGTAACACATCAGTGACCCTACGACACAAAATTTATTACAGCAAGCTCATAACTGAGCAGAGAACCAAATTATTACAAGCAGAGGTCACTGCCCACAAACATCAAACAACGGAAGGCAAATTAGGATATTAAGTATAGCAAACTTAACAAATGTCCTAAGAGGCCTGAAGCATAATGATGACGTCCCAGCCCATAGATTCCAGGCTGCCGACCGGGAACCCCAAGCTACTCATCGATGTCGATGTAGTACGGAACTCGTCTTCAGGGGAACACTTACTCTGCCAAAAGTATCAACAAAGTAAGGGTGAGTACAGGGTGTACTCCGCAAGACTTATGACTGGTGGAGTTGTTTTGCGTAAAGCCATCTTTGTTTATAAAGTAAGAGGGAGAAGAAGCTCGTCTAATTTGAGTATTTTAAAAGGGGATAAGAGAGGGACATCTCCAAAGTATTCATCATCATCTTTGATATCCACCAAATCATCATCATCTGAACCCTATCTAAGATCACCCCCTCGTACCCATGAGGAAGCATCCTTAAGCACACGTTGGTTTGCCAAGTTTTACGATTAGGTTCAAGTTCTCTATGATCTTAGACTCTGGTCACCAAGCATTCATAACCGTGAACACGGCTTTTCGAAAAGATTTAACCCTGAAGGGGTGTACAACTTTACCCACACGTACCATCCGACTCTTAATGCCAAGCCATTAGCTCTCTTCCTTGGAAGGCTGGCAGTGGGTGGTTGGCCACGACCTTTACCTTTCTTTCGCCGAGACCATGAGTCACGCAATAAGTATGGTTCCGCTGTAACGGGTCAAAACCCGAAGATGGTACTTAAATATTTGAGGCGAGGTTTGTTTACCAGGGGCTCCATCGACCCCAAGCAACCCGGTCCAAGCTTCCCTACCTATTATGAATGCACCTCCTTCACCACATTCGAGAAGATTCGGAATGCATGTCGAATGGAAGGCCCGAACTATGTGACTCATGGAATCTACTAGGCAAGTTAATCAGGCGAGGGGTTCCCAAGACCTGTGTGGCTGTACGCTCATCCCGGTTCCAAAGGCAAGAGTTTAGTTCCTAGTGGTGGCGAGCATGGGACTAGAAAAACCGCATCCCACTGTGTCCACTCATACAATCCTTAGAATGTTTAATCTCATATCAATAATATCATCTCATCATTTTCTCCTGTCATACTAGATTCTCTGCATCTGATACATCATCTGGATGGACTAGAACTGACAACTATGCATGGCTAAGAAAGACATAGATATAAGCTCTAGGAGTGCACACAAGCCAACCCTAGTTATGCTAGGAGCAGTGGAATAGGTAATATAATCTCAAAGGGAGTAATGCAACAGATAGGATATTCTATCTCTCGATAAAATACCATAGTAGAATCGTATGCATCATGGCAGGAATTGAAATGCTTTCAAAATAATAGGATTATATCATGGTGGGGATATGCTTTCCTTTGCCTGTTGATAACCAGAAAGAAGAGCTTCGGACATCTGGTACTTGACTCGATTATAGTTGGTCAAGTATTATTCGTTGATCTTCGACCTTCGATGGTGTTTCCCTCAGGCTTTGATCTTGATCTCGATATCGTATTCTATCGAGGAAGAACCAAACACCGGAAATAAAGTGGAAACAATCAACGCATGGCATCGATGCAATGATCAAGTAAGGATGATGATATGACAAGTTAAATTGCATTTAAAAGGCATGCTCGGCAGTTTAATCGGGGTTCCGAGGGGCGCAAACCCTAATTCGGGGAAACTCCGAAATCACCTATGAGGGTTCATTTGGTTCTCTAATTAAACTTATCATGTAAGTTGCTTAACAATGCATTATTATAGCTTAGATAGATTGTTCTCATTTTTCTGAACATTTTGATATATTATACACATTTTTCTGACTTATAAATAATTAGATATGAATTTTACAAGTTTTTATTCATTTTCTGGAATTATTAAACCATTTTAAAAAGGTTTAATGTGTCACCGTGATGTTAGCTAGGGGGTCAGGGTTGTTTTCACCGGGGTTGGCTCTAGCCAGAGAGGCTGACGGGTGGGTCCTGGGCCACGTCGGACTCCGCCTTGGCACCACGCAGGACTCACCGGCGAGCACTAAAGGCGGAGGCGGGGAAAAGCGCGGGCGAGCTAGCGAGGCAGCGCATTCGAATCAGCGCTTCACGCTCAGCCGAAAATGGGCGGCACCGCTACGGTATGGTCGTCGGAGCAGCGAGCACAGCGAGCAGCGGCGATGACGCTTGCAGGCGAACGGCGCATGGTGACTAGGGCGAGCCAGCAAACGAATCAAGGGTGCCATGAGCACCAGAAGCTCACCAGCAATGCGAGATGGTTGACGGTGAGACGAAGCGGTGGCGGAGCGACGGTGAATCAAGCGGCGGAGGTCATCGGGATTGAGGAAGATGCAGTCGAATCCAGTGGTTCTCGAGCTTCCCACCTTAATTCCTTTGGATAAATGATAGAGCACAGCTAGGAGGAGCTTCTAGACATCACGACGAGGCTCGGGGAGGCGCATAACGATGGAGAGACGGGGCTAGGGTTTCGGCTCAGAGGTAAAGAACACGAGAGGAAGGTTATCCGAGAGGGAGAGAGAGGAAGAGGACGAGAGGGGAGGTCGCGACGCTCTTATCCTTCCCTGGAGCTCGACGGACGGCACAGAGCAGGTGGTGGGGATCGACGATGCCGGCGGCGACACGGAGCTATTTTCTTGTCGTCGAGGAAGACGACATGAACGACGGCGAAGCGGTATGGGCTACGCATGGGCCGCGGCTGAGCTTCTGCTGGGCCTTAGCTGCTTTGTTTTGGCGGCAGGGAGGAGAGGAGAAGGTTTCCTTATTTTTTTCTGTAAAATTGTTTTTTCCAATTCTGTTTTTCCTTTTCTCTTTTATTTTCAAATTGTAAACTCTTTTGAGTAATCTAAAAATACTAGAGGGGTTTGTAAAACTAGTAAAACATCGTGGGACCCTTTTAGTCCATTTGGGCTCCAAAGGTTTTGATACTTTTCAAAAACATTCAAAACCTTTTGAATGCATTTCAAAAAAGAGGGGAGGATTAGGGTTTTACGGTTTTGATTTCTTTCTTCAATGCTTGCATTTTAAATATGATGCTCATGAATGCACAAACAACCCTAATTATGGATTAATTAAAACTGGGGTGTTACATCGTGGCACACCGGTTTTGTCCATTCGTGGCGCACCTGCAGTGCGCCACTAAACGTACATCACGGCTAACTTTTAGCCGTAGCACACTAGGTGGTGCACCATGGGTAAAAAAAGTTAGAAGTGGCGCACTAGCTAGTGCTCCACGGGTAGGGGTAGCTAGTGCGCCACGAGTAAAAATTTCAAATTTCAAAAAAAGTGGGAGATCTAGATCTCGCCACTGCCACCGTCATTATCGCGCCCCGTCTCCTGCCGTTGTTTCCTCGTCATAGAGGTTCCCGTCGTCGCCTCGTTAGAGAGGTGGCCATCATCGCTTCATCGGAGAGGTGGCCATCGTTGCTTCATCAGAGAGGTGGACGTCGTCACCTCATCGGGAAGGTGATCGTCGTCACGTCTTAGAGTTGGATGTCGTTGCCTAATCGGAGGTGAAGAAGGAGGCCGGAGTAAGGATGTTCCCGGAGGTGAAGAAGGAGGCCGGAGAAAGGAGACCAGAGAGAAGAGAAGGAGATGAAGGAGAAGAGGTGGGGGAGAATGAGAGGAATGAGAAGAGGAGCAGGGAGGCCGAAGAGAAGAGAAGGAGAAGGAGAGAAAGGAGAAGAGGAAGGAGAAGAGGAGGAGAAGGAGAAGAGGAAGGAGAAGGAGAAGGAGAAGAGGAGAAGGAGAAGGAGAATGTGAGGGGAAGGTGTAGGAGAAGTAGGAAGGTGTAGGTAGGTGTGGCCAGCGGGATTCAAATTTCGAATCCCGCCCTCACTTAGTCGTGGTGCACCACTCCGAGGTGCGCCATGACTAAGTGGCCTTAAAAAAATTGCAGAAAAAAATCTTATTTTTTCCATAACTCTTTACTCTTTCGAATTTAACGAATCTATAAATTCTTGAAAAGCCTTTAGGCGTTGAATTCGAGTAAATTTTTTTGAGATGATCATTTTGATGGATAAACCTTTTTTTGACATCATATGCAAAAGTTATGGCCGTTTTACAGTGCCATGACCGGTTTTTGCAAAAAAGGTCGAAATTCATGTTTGTTAATTTTCCTAGAAACTATATCACATAACCTATCTATATATGAAAGGATTTTATTTTTTGAAGTGTTTATCATTTTCTATTATTTTTTGTAAACCTAAAAAAGCGATCCGTCGGGATGGGGGTGGAGCTGAAATTCGACAGTGCACTTAGCCGTACAGCACTACTATGAGGTGCTCCACGGATAACCCACATAGCCGTGGCGCATGGCCTCTATGTACGCCACAGGTAAGTGGGGTGCTCTCGTACGCACCTTGGCCCACAGTTAGTGGTGGCGCGTCACCTCCATGTGCTCCATGGATAAGTGACCTACCCGTGGAGCACTTCCTCCTGATGTGTCACGGCTATATGACCATGGAGCACCACCTGCCATGAGTGCCATCGCTATACAGATTACTTATAGCTGTTTTTCTAATAGTGTTTGCTACCGCTGATATGTGTCGCACGTGCCCACGCAAGTGTATAGTAGAGACAGCCACGATCTGCCTTGAACCCTTGAATTCCTGCTTGTTCTCATCGTCTTGCAACCCGCCTCAATGTCTCCTACCCCCTGCCGCCATCCTTCTCCCCGGTCCTCCCTAGGG
The DNA here is from genome assembly GCA_916181665.1 of Avena sativa. Lineage (NCBI taxonomy): Eukaryota > Viridiplantae > Streptophyta > Magnoliopsida > Poales > Poaceae > Avena > Avena sativa. Next base: position 343,374,067 of record OV702285.1, on the reverse strand, counting down.
TGAGCTCCTCACAGACGTTGACGACGCACACCGTCCTCACCGTGTGCCAACAGCTCCACAACACATCAGAGAAGTAGAAGACAACAACACGCAAGATGTTTTCCCCTATTGTTCCTTGCTAATAACTGACTTATGCGGACCTCTTATAGAAGAACTCTCTAAAAGAAATTTGTAGAACTTGATCCCCTCTACAACTTTGGGTTTTGCGGCCTTTCCAAATTCTTCGCGGATTGATCGCCATCTTCTTCTGAAGTTTCACCCGGCTAGCTGATTTTGCGAGCATGTATTTCAGTTTCGTCAGAGTCGCACGTTTGGTTCCGATCTTTTTCTGCATAAACCCCCTGGCTTTTTTAGCCTTAACCCGTGGTCCTCCCGTTGCCACTTGTCACCACCCGCTGTCTAGTGCGCACAGTGGACATGTGCCCCTTCAGACCCACCTGTGATCCATAGCCTGCCTTTGTGGCTAGAATGCCCTAAGGTGTAAAAAGTCCAGAACAATTCTAGTTTCAAAATTAATTTTGTTTTATATTCTGTTTAAATACAAATTAATTCATGACTTTTAAATAAATATGAATTTGAATAAGAGTTTGGTATGAAAAGTATTTATATTTTAAATATGAATCCATCTGAAAATTGAAATGTCTTCAAAACAATTCAATCTAGTCATACATTTGACTTTGACCCCATTTGACCAAATTTGACTTTAATAATATTTTAAATTCATAATTCCAAAAAATGTAAGTAATATATGATTTTCAATCAGAAAAACATGAGGATTATGAATATTCTATTTAAAATATCATTTGAGCAATTTAAATTTTTTGAATTATTAAATGCTATTAAAATGGTATTTCTTTATAAATGCATAAGATTAATTCCATAACTCTGATTTCGACAAACTATATGTCTATATCTAACTTGTAAATCCCAGATTTTTTATTAAGATGTTACTAGAAGCATGCATCATATCTTTGCATCATAGCATCTCACTTTTTTTATTTGCATTAAAACCCCTCTCCCTAAACCTAAACCATATTTTTTCTCTTATAGTCCTATAAGATATGAGAAGGTTATTTATACCAAATCCTCAAAAGGCTTTGCAAAAGGTTTACTCTATGACCCCATGTTGATCTCCTCCTTTTTACAAAAATTTAGAAACTGGTTTCACTATTTTTGAACTTGTTATGCAAAAGTTATTAAATAATTGGTAAATCACGAAATAGTAAAAGAACAAAAAAAACTAACTACCTAATCTAACTGGGCCGGCGCGAAAACCCATGTCCACGCGTGTGTCGCCTAACCCTAGCTGGGCCGCAGCGCGCAGCCCGCCAACGCACGAGCACCCGCGCACAGCCCGCCAGCGCCCAACCCGCTGACCGCTCGGGCCCACCTCCCCTCGCGGAAATTGGACGAACTTTGTACGCTGAACAAACTCCGGCCAAATCGGAGAGGATTTCGTGACCCCCTCGCCAAGATTCTCCACCCATATAAACCCCGCGACCCCACCGCCAAAAGCCCTAACCGAATTCCAACTCTCGCCACCAGGCCGCCATTTTCGAGCTCTCTCCCGATATCGCCGGAGTAAGACGAAGTCGAGTTCGGGGCCATGGTTCCAAGCCCCCTCCTCTATTGTTTCTCCCTTCCCCGCTATCCCATCGCTCGACCATATCTTATCACTGTTTTTTCCCTTGCCTCTCGCAGATCTGCGCCCTCTATTGCTCGTCGGAGCATCGCCGGGGACGAAGAGGATCGGCGGAGCTCTGCCGACGGACGAGGAAGTGAGGAGCGACGACGAGATCACGGGCGTGACCATGAGGACCTGCTGGACTCCGTCGACCACCTCACCACCTCGGGAACCCACTAGAACATCTCCAAGCTTCACCACCTGACCGTATCGCCGCCGCTCGCCGTCATCGTCGCGTCAATGCCGCCGCCAGGTAAGCAGCATCAACCACGCCCATTAGATCTGCAATCAACGACGTAGATTAGATCCTTTAATCGAAAGGGTACTGGCCACTAAGATCATGTCGCGTGGCACGCTCGCCTCAGCACACCGCGTAATAAAATCTATGTTGTTTTTAAATAATAGATCGGACCAATCCGAGGCTGCCACTTGGCAATAATAGATCTATGTTGTTTTTAAATAGGAAGAAAACTGTATAAACTTGCGAAATTCATAGTAAATATATTACTTATCCAAAAATTACAAATAATATGTCGTTGGATTGATAAAATTACGTAGAACACAGATATGTAATAAAATCGCAACTTTATTGCAGTAGTATCTGTGTAGATTTTAATCTCTAGATTGGAGTATTTAATTCATCGAAAAATAATTAAAACTCCATTTTAGTTGATTCTTGTTGAGTTGGCTTTGTTTTTACAATGCCTACTGTATAAAATTATAAAACCTTGCTTGGGACCTCTAGATATATTTCGTGGCATAATTGAACTTTGGATCTCCTTATGAACATATAAAATAAAGTAAAAATCCAAATTGCTTAAAATCAGTGGAAAATCAATACTAATAACATCCCCAACACAAAACCATTCTCTCACTATTACCTTGGTCGATTTAGAACTCATTCTTGCATATTACCATCTTGCATACATGCATATTATTTTCGTGGCATTGTTTGAGCATGTTGTGATTGGATCTATGTTTGTCTTTTGTTAGATTGTTCGGAGTGCGCCGAGGAGTATAGTTATGTAGATCGCTGCTCGGATCAAGGCAAGTTACACGACTAGTTCATATTTTTGTCCCAGTTTTCACTATGCATGTTTTGATCTATAAATTATGTAGTATGCATGTGTAGGATGTTCTGGTTGAATTTCTCCTTAGTATATTTTGCAAGTGCGATGATTTTGTAGTATGCCATGAGTAGCTCTATACTTAGGATTTTTCCCTCCTAATAGGTTACCCCTATTTTTTCTAAGTCCTTTCTATGCTATATATATAAAGTACCGTTGGGAGGTTCGAAAGACAAGAAAATTTCCAAGTATAAAGGCTCTCTTGAGCGATCTTTTCTTATCAATGCCACTTCAAAATAAAACTAAATTTTCTTCTGGGCGGAATGGTTGTGGGGCCAACGAGTGAGATTTTGGTGGAGGACGGCCGCCTAGGAATCAAATAACTATGCCATGTTTCAGAATTCAGAAGCTTCTAGTTCAACCACAATACATATGGGATCTGTCTTGGCCTAGTACTTAGTGAGAAACCTCACCTGGGTACCAACATTTGGAGGTTCTTGGCACGGTTGGATCTAGAAGGTAGAGGGGCTACTAAGGGAAAGCCTCGTCATGATCTTGTCTGTAAAAGGACTTGATCATGGATTGTGGGTAAAGTGCACAAACTCTCGAGAGTATTGCTATCTGATTGATCAACCTAGTTCACGGAAAAGAACACTTGAGCGTCTGAAGGAAGGAGCCTCTGAAGGATCTTCCTCTCTCTTTTTCAAAACATAAAGTTTTGTACAAACCCATGGTATGAGTCATACCGCTATTGGGTGGGTTTTGGGTACTTGGTGGCTAATATCCAAGTGTTTGGTTGTTTGGCCACTTGGTGAGTAATATCCTTGTGTGCCTTTCGACCCTATATTACTTAAGCAAATGTTTACAAAGTAGGGTAAACCTTATCTCTCTTTTCTCCATACTTAGAGAAAACTAGCTTTGTGCAAATGAACTCCACAGCCAAAATTAGCCTTGCATGTAGTGTTAGTCTTTTATATGCTTGGTGTAATTTTCCAATACATTCAAAGTATTGACACAACTTGTTGGCTGCACGTCTTATGTGCAGAATCTGAAGATTGAAAGGTGCGTAGGGATCGCGAGTCTACACTCAACAAGCCTGGGGTGTTGATGGACTCAAGCTATTTTATGTTTCTGCTGTTATTTGAGCTAGCTTTATGCTAAGAAAATTTGTAGTAATTTCATACTCTAGATTCCTCGTGTAATAATGATATTGTGTGTTACATGATATTCATCTACTGTGAGTGCTAGCTATTGATCCAGGGACTAGCATGTAAATCAGAGCACAATGTTGCCTATAGGACATGACCCTAGGATTGGAACCACCTCTAACTTGTGCGTCTTACTTGCTTTATTCTTCTAAGTATTTATGAACTTCTAGTACCTTCTTTTCCCTACTTTTTTAAGTATCTAATCTTCGTTCTTCTAACTTAGAGATGACAAGCTTATTTTACGACATCGTTGCGGACATCGATCCCCTTCGATTTGGGGGATGCCTCATGGACCTCGTCATGCATTTGGAACTTCCCCTGCCAACAATCCAGGGAAGCCCAATGAAGAAACTCCACAAGGACGGCTGCTGGGGAGTCAAGGTCATCCAGCCAGGAAGAGATGAAGGCGAGCGCTCGCTGGAGGACATATCAATCCACACCATCAGTGACTCCAAGGAGAAGGCCCTTAGCATCACCTTGCAATAGCTCATTGGTAGCCTGTGTGGGCGCTATCAGGAATATCTTCAAGGACACTACGGCGGCCTTTTTGGAAGGCGTGATGAGGAAGGAGTTCCCATGGAGTTGACCTTTGAAGAAAGGGCTTCTACCAAGCGCCGAAGGACGCAATATCAAGACTTGGAGTGCCACATCCATGACCTTAAAAAGGGAAGCTCCCTCGAGATGCTAAGGAACGATGAGCTATGCACTCTCATCAAGGAGAAGGAAGAAATAATCAAGCAGCAGGAGGAGGCAATGAAGGCCCAAGATATGAAGTTCAAGGACTAAGAGAAGAAGTTCACTAACCAAGAGAAGAGGGTGATAAATAAGAACAAGAGGATTAGGGAGCTCAAGAAGTAAATAGAGGACACTGATATGCAGACCGAGGGCCTTTTCAAGATAATCAATGACGTGTGTGCTTCTAAGAGTGGCTTGGAAGAGAAACTTTAGGCGGCTAAGAAATCAAGCCTAGTGGAGGAGCTGCAGGGCGAGACGGAGGGACTTCAGGAGCAGCTAGAAGCCACTACCAAGAAACTACAAGAAGAAATAAAGGACCTCCAAAAGAATCTTGAAGTTGTAACAAAGGAGATGGAGCTGTACAAGTCAACCCTAGAGTAGGAGGGCTACTCGTTCGAGGATGAGGAAGAGGAAGGCATGTAAGATGTGTAGTAGTTGGATAACCTTTAAGTTTTATAGTTAAACATTATTCACGATTGTAATAAATACCAAGACATGTTTGGTTTAGTTAAACTTGGATGATTTATGTGTTATACTGGTGCTTCTTATGCCTTGTGTGCCTTTGTGTGTTTTTCATAAGGGTAGAAGTTTACTACTTTCGTATTTCTGTCTATCTATTAACTTGTTGCCCAAACCCCACAGATGCCGCCAAGACGTGCGAACAACGAAATCCCTCCAGAGATTGCACAACTTTTGGCCACTCAGAACCAGCTGATCCAACTCTGTAACATCCCAGATCCTATATTAGGATGTTATTAGTTCCATGCATCATCCTTGCATCATTGCATCCTACATTTGAAAATTGCAATAAGAATCCTAACACCTAAACCTATTAAAAACCCTACTAATTATTTCCATAAGTGAGCACCTTGTTGTAGTAAGTTGACCCTTCAATATAAACTATGTAAAAACAGTAAACTATGGTCCTATGTTGACCACCTTATTTTTACAAAAATTTGGAAACAAGTTTCAACATTTTTGGACTTGTCTTGCAAAAGTTATTTGAGTTTTACCAAACCAGAAATTGAAAAATGATAAAAGAGAACAAAAAACAGAAGCAATGGCTAACCTAGCTGGGCCGCAGCGCAGCCCACCAGCGCCCGCGCGGCAGCCAGCTTGCCGCGTCAGCCTCCACAGCCCGCCACTGGCCCACTCGCACCGTCGCCACCTGCCGCACCCGCTGACCTCCCTGGCCCACCCGTCATCACCTTCCTCCCCACGGAGACCGCGCGCCGCCGTGAGGTGGTCGGACTCCGACCGAAACGGAGACGAGTCCGTGTCCCCTACGCCAAGGCTTCCGTCTACTTAAACCCCGCCACCCTCGAATCGCCCCGCTCGATTCCTTCTTGCAAACAAACCCTAGCCGTCGTCGAATCGCACCGCCGCCGTCGGGTCAACCTCGCCGAAGACGGTTCGAAGCCCCCCCTTGCTCCTTCCTCTCTCTGGAAATTCACCATCCACCCCTGATTCTATCCGCGTACTTTTCCCCTTCTCTCTCGCAGGAACTTGCCCGCGATTGCACGCCGGAGCATCGCCGGAGACGAGGAGAACAACAGGTCGTCGCTGACAGCCGAGGAAGCGAGGGGAGAGGACAAGGACGCGTGCGTGACCGCGAGAGCCAGGCGAACCTCGTCGACCTCGCCGCGGTTCCAGGGACCTGCCGGAGCGCCGCCACCATCGACCACTGACGCCACCGCCGCCCGCGCCGCCATCACAACCTTGTAAGTCACCGCCGCCCTCCTGACCGTCGGATTGAGGTTGAACGCGTAGGATTAGATGAGTACCGAAGGGGTATCGGCAAATAGCGGCTTGCCACGTGGCCACGCGCGTCAGCACGCACGCGCCAGCGCCGCGTCGCTCCAGCTGGACCAACCAGACGCTGACACCTGGCTAGGTTTTAAGTGAAGCTAGATCTGTTTGCAGATTTGGAATTCAAACTTGCAAAAATCATATAAAATCAAATATTTGTCCAAATCTAGCTTGTAATATAACGTTGGATTCCTAATTTTATGTAGAATCCAAATCTGTAATAATATTGCAGGTTTGCAGTAATGTTTTAGGTGTAGATTTTAATCATTAGATTAGAGAGTTTAATCTATAGAAAAATAATTAAAATTCTATCCTATTTGATTCTTGTTGCTATAACTTTGTTTCCACAATACCTACTGATCCAAATCATTAAGCTTTGCTTAAGATCATTAGATCTAGTTTGGGGCTAATTAGATGGTTTGATCTTCTTATAATCCTAGGATTTGTTTTAGTGACTCTATTAGATCTAAACCCTTGGGAAAATCAATCCTAGTGACACCCTTACACTATCACAACACAAACTTGCTACCTTAATCAATTTAAACAACCTTGAATAAAATACCATGTTGCATGCATGCATGATATTCTTTGTGATATGCTTAGAGCAAGTTGTGATCAGATCTATGTTTGTGATTCGTTAGATTGCTCGGAGTGCGCTAAGGAGTGCTATTGTGTAGAGTGCTGCTCGGATCAAGGCAAGTTACACCACTTGTTCATAACTTTTGTCCCAGTTTTGATTCTATGCATGTGATCTTCAAAATTCTGTAGTATGCATGTGTAGGATGATCTAGTAGAATTTTCCTTAGTATTATTTTGCAAGTGCGATGATTTGTAGTATGCCATGAGTATCTCTATACTTAGGATTTCCCATCCTAATAGGTTACCCCTGTTTTTGCTAAGTATTGCTTGCTATGCTATATATACAAAGTACCGTTGGGGGGGTTCGAAAGACAATGAATTTTTCTAAGTATAAAGGATCTCTAGAGCAAACTTTCTTCTCAAATCCACTTCAAAATAAAACTAAGTTTTCTTCTGGGCGGAATGGTTGTCGGGTCAACGAGTGTGATTTTTGGTGGAGGACGGCCGCCCAGGAATCAAAGAAGTCTGCCATGTTTCAGAATTCAGAAGCTTCCAGTGCAACCACAATACATTATGGGCTCTGTCTTGGCCTAGTACTTAGTGGAAAACCTCACCTGGGTACCAACATTTGGTGCTTCTTGGCACGGTTGGATCCAGAAGGTAGAGGGGCTACTAAGGGAAAGCCTCGCCATGGTCTTGTCTGTTAAAGGACTTGATCGTGGATTGTGGGTAAAGTGCACAAACTCTCGAGAGTATTGCAATCTGATCGATCAGCCGTGTTCACGGTAACAGAACAACAATGAGCGTCTGAAGGACGGAGCCTCTGAAGGATCTTCCTCTCTCTTTTCTAAAAACGAAGTTTTGAAACCCCATGGCGTGCGTAATATCGCTAATGGGTGGGAATTTGGGGAACTTGGTGTGTAATATCCAAGTGACGCTTGGTGCGTAATATCCAAGTGTTTGGTTGTTTGGACACTTGGTGCGTAATATCCTCGTGTGCCACCCGACCTTATTTTATCTAAGCAAATGTTTACAAAGTAGGTCAATCTTCTATTCTTCTCTCTACTTAAGAAAACTAGCTTTGAGCAAATGAACTCTACAGCCTATACCAGCCTTGCATGTAGAGATATCCTTTTCTCTCCTTGGTGTAATTTGCCAATACATTCAAAGTATTGACCCAACTTGTTGGTTGGACGTCTTATGTGCAGAATCCGAAGATTGAAAGGTGCGTAGGGATCGTGGGTCTACACTCGACAAGCCTGGGGCGTTGATGGACTCATGCTGCTTTTATGTTTCCGCTGTTATTTGAGCTAGCATAATGCTAAGCAATTTTTGTAATAATTTCATACTCTGGATTCTCCGTGTAATAAAGACTTTGTGTTTTACATGATATTTCATCGACTCTGAGTGCTAGCTATTGATCCAGGGACTAGCATGTTAATCACAGGGACTTAGGATCCTTACCGATCCGAGGTCACTACAAATGGTATCAGAGCACATCGTTGCCTGTAGGACGTGACCCTAGGATTGGAACAACCTCTAACTTTAGTGCCTTACTTGTTTTCCTACTAAGTTATTTTCCGCACATCTAGTATCTGCTTTCCTCTTCTTGTTTAAGTATCTAACACTCATTCTTCTAACTCAAAGATGACAAGCTTCCTCTACGACACCGTCGCGGACATCGAGCCCCTTCGCTTTGGAGCATGCCTCATGGACCTACTCACACGTTTGGACCTTCCTCTCCCAACAATCCAGGGGCGCACAATGAAGAAACTCCACAAGGACGGCTGTTGGGGAGTCAAGGTCATCCAGCCAGGAAAAGAGCGAGGCAAGAACCCGGAGGAAGACATAGCAATCCACATTGTTAGCGATTCCAAGGAGAAGGCCCTTAGCATTAGCTTGCAGCAACTCATTGGTCGCCTATGTGGACGTCATCATGAAGCTCTCCTAGGACACTGCGGCGGCCTCTTTGGAAGACGAGATGAGGAAAGAATTACCATGGAGTTAACCTTTGAGGAAAGAACTTCTACCAAGCGCCGAAGAACACAATATCAAGACTTGGAGTGCCACATCCATGACCTTGAGAAGGGTACCTTCCTCGAGATGTTGAAGAACGACGAGCTATGCGCCCTCATCAAGGAGAAGGAAGAAATGATCAAGCAGCAGGAGGAGGCAATGAAGCTCCAAGAGATAAAATTCCAGGACCAAGAGAAGAAGTTCGCTAACCAAAAGAAGAGGGTGATAAATAAAAACAATAGAATTAGGGAACTCAAACAGTAGATCGATGAAGATGAAGTGCAAACTGAAGGCCTTTGCAAGATAATCAATGATGTGCGTGCTTCCAAGAGGGACTTGGCAAAGCAACTTGAAGCCTCAATGAAGTCAAGTTTAGTGGAAGAGCTACAAAGCAAGAAGGAGGGACTTCAGGAGCAGCTGGAAGCCACTACCAAGAAGCTACAGGATGAGATAAAGGACCTCCAAGAGAAGCTTGAAGCCACCACAAAGGAGATGGAGTTGTACAAGACAACTCTAGAGCAAGAAGGCTACTCGTTCGAGGACGAGGACGAGGAAGGCGTGGAAGATGTGTAATAGTTGGACCACCTTTAATTTTATAGTAGAACGTTATTCGCAAATGTAATAAATACCAAGACAAGTCTGGTTTAGTTAAACTTGGTTGTTTCCTGTGTTAAATCTGTGTTGTTATGTCTTGTGTGCATTGTGTGCTTGGTGTGTTTTTCATAAGGGTAGGAGTTTACTACTTAGTCTTTCTGTCTATTTCTTAACTATTCTCTTAAACCCCACAGATGCCGCCAAGACGCGCGAACCCCGAAATCCCGCCAGAAATAGCAGAACTTTTGGCCACTCAGAACCAGCTGATCCAACTGCTCACTCAGAACATGCAAAACAACAAGAACAACCCGCCACCACCACCACCTCCGCCACCTCCTCAACAGGATCGCTTGACTCGGTTTTTGAGGCTAAACCCACCTACCTTCACTAGCAGCACTGAACCAATCGTCGCTGATGACTGGCTGCGTACGATCAACAAGAAGCTAGACACCGTGCAAGCTGTCGGAGCTGACAGGGTGCGTTATGCCGCACACCAGCTTGAAGGACCTGCTGCAGAATGGTGGGATAACTACCAAGTCACCCACCCGGATATTGATGCTATCACTTGGGAACAGTTTGAGTTAGCTTTTCGCACTCATCATGTGGCTGCTGGTGTCATGACTCTAAAGAGACGCGAGTTTCGCGACCTACACCAGCTGCACCGTTCTGTCACCGAGTATGGAGAGCTTTTCAATAAGCTAGCCCGTTATGATGTTTCCACTGATGCCAAGAGACAAGAGGAGTTCTTAAGAGGGCTCAATGATGAGATATCCATTCAGCTTGTGGCTCAGAAATTTGACAACTTTCAGGAACTCCTGGACAGATCCATTGTGGTTGAATCGAAAAGGAAGAGCATAGAAAACCGCAAGAGGAAGTCTAATCCTCACAAGCACTCTGTTCCGTATCAGAAGCAGCGCAACTCTTCGCCTCCACCTTATAACAATAATGGCCACAACTATAATGGTCATAACAATGGTGGCCACAAACACAATGGGCATAAGAACCGCAATGGGAATGGAAGCAATGGAAAGGATCTCAGTGAGGTGACATGCTTTAAGTGCAACAAGACAGGGCACTATGCAACCTCTTGCCCCGAGAGGAAGAATGGCAATGGCAATGGGAATGGTAATGGACACAACCATGGCAATGGAAACGGGAAGAAGCCAAATCCGTTTGTCAAAGCCACGGTGAATCATGTTTCTATGGAGGATGCTTGTGATGCGCCAGACTCTGTAATTGGTAAGTTCAAACTCAATTCTATTCCCGCAGTTGTTATTTTTGATACCGGTGCATCGCATTCATTCATATCAAGGGTATTTGTGGATAGAGGCAAGATACCAACGGAGACTATAAACTTTCCTTTAAGGGTAAGTTCTCCTGGGGAGAAATAGTGGCAAACTCCGGTTGCCGGGAATTAGAACTAAGGATTGGGACACATATTTTTCCCACCAGTCTAGTAGTTCTAGAATCACAAGGATTAGACATAATCTTGGGCATGAATTGGATGACCGAATATGAAGGAGTCATAGATTGTGCCAAGAGAACTGTCATGCTCACAACACCGGAAGGGAAAAGGATTCGTATCAAGTCGAATTTCACACTTAAAGAAGTCATGGTGAACTCTCTTAAGGGGGTTAGCTTGGAGGAGGTACCTATTGTAAAGGAATACCCAGATGTCTTCCCAGAGGAACTACCAGGAATGCCACCCGACCGTGATATCGAGTTCCTCATTGACTTGATGCCAGGCACGGGGCCAATAGCTAAGAGACCATACAAGATGGATGTGGACGAGTTAAAGGAACTCAAGAAACACCTTAGGGAACAGTTGGACAAGGGGTTCATTCAACCCAACGCGTCGTCTTGGGGAGCACCCGTCCTATTTGTGGAAAAGAAGGATAAGACCAAGAAGCTGGTTGTGGACTACCGCTCGTTGAACAAAGTGACGATTAAGAATAAGTATCCTCTGCCCAACATCAATGACCTGTTTGACCAGTTAAAAGGAGCCAATGTGTTCTCAAAGATCGATCTGCGATCAGGCTATTTTCAGCTGAAGATTCGAGAACAGGATGTGCCCAAAACAACATTCACCACAAGATACGGATTGTATGAGTACACCGTAATGTCGTTTGGTCTGACCAATGCCCCAGCATACTTCATGACCATGATGAAAAAGGTGTTCATGGAATACTTGGACAAGTTTATCGTAGTATTCATAGATGATATACTCATATACTCTAAGGATGAGAAGGAACATGAGAAACATCTTCGCCTTATTATGGAGAAACTAAGAGAACACAAGTTGTATGCCAAATTCAGCAAGTGCGAGTTCTGGTTAAAGGAAGTGGGATTCCTTGGTCATGTTGTGTCAGCTAAAGGAGTTGTCGTAGATCCTAGCAAGGTAGCTTCCGTGACGGAATGGGAGTCACCCAAGAATGTGGGAGATATTAGAAGTTTCTTGGGCCTCGCAGGATATTACCGAAGGTTCATCGAAAACTTTTCCAAGATAGCAAAACCCATGACGGAACTATTAAAGAAGGAAAAGAAATTCCTATGGACCGAGGCATGTGAAGAAAGTTTTCAAGAGTTGAAGAAACGCCTTGTAACGGCACCAGTTCTATGTCTGCCTGATATCCAGAAGGATTTTCAAGTCTATTGTGATGCTTCTCGACAAGGACTTGGAAGTGCATTGATGCAGGATGGGAAAGTGGTATCCTATGCCTCCCGACAACTTAAGAACCACGAACACAATTATCCCACACACGATTTGGAACTTGCATCTGTGGTTCATGCACTCAAGGTATGGAGACACTACCTCATGGGCAAACATTCTGATGTGTTCACAGATCACAAGAGTTTGAAGTACATCTTCACCCAAAAGGATTTGAATATGAGACAAAGAAGATGGCTTGAGTTAATTAAGGATTATGACTTGGATTTACAATACCACCCCGGAAAGGCAAACATGGTGGCTGATGCCTTAAGTCATAAGGTGTATGTGAATGGACTTACCGCAGGGGAACTTCCAGAGGATTTATGCAAGCAATTCAGGGATCTCAGGTTGGAGATAGTCCCGAAAGGACACGTAGCGACTATGGAAATAGTGTCCACCTTCCAAGAAAGGATCCAAGAAGCACAAAAGGGGGATAAAGAGTTGGAAGAAGTAAGAGTGAGGATAAGTGAAGGAAAGACTAAAGAATTTCGTCTGGACGAACAAGGAACCCTCTGGTATGGGAAGCGTTTGTGCGTTCCCAATGACCCCGATATCAGGAAGATGATTTTACAAGAAGCTCATGATTCGCCATACTCAATTCATCCAGGTAACACAAAGATGTACATGGATGTGAAGGATAGATTCTGGTGGAATAACCTAAAGAGAGATATTGCAGAGTATATTTCTCTGTGTGATGTGTGCAACAGAGCTAAAGCCGAGCATCAGAAACCGGCAGGATTACTACAACCACTACCTATACCCGACTGGAAGTGGGACAAGGTAGGCATGGATTCATCACGGGATTGCCCCGGACTCGTTCTGGATTTGATTCTATCTGGGTAGTGGTGGACCACTTCACCAAGGTGGCTCACTTCATCCCCGTAAAGACCACATATACAAGTGCTAAGCTTGCTAAGATATACATGTCAAGGATTGTAAGCCTACATGGTGTTCCCAAGGGAATTGTGTCAGACAGAGGCACCCAATTTACTTCAAAGTTTTGGCGACAACTACATAAGTCTCTTGGGACCCGACTAGAATTCAGTACTGCCTTCCACCCTCAGACAGATGGCCAAGCAGAAAGGGTGAATCAAATTTTGGAAGATATGTTGAGAGCTTGCGCACTAGACTATGGGTCTAGTTGGGACGATAACCTGCCATATGCTGAGTTCTCATACAACAACAGCTACCAGACAAGTATCAAGATGGCTCCGTTTGAAGTTCTATATGGCAGGAAGTGTGGGACTTCATTACTATGGAATGGAGTTGGAGAACACAGTCTTTTTGGACCTGACTTGATAAAGGATGCCGAAGAAAAGGTGCGACAGATTCAGGATAGGCTAAAGGTAGCCCAATCCCGACAGAAAAGCTACGCTGATTCCAAACGCAGAGATGTGGCTTATGAAATAGGGGACCGTGCGTACCTCCGAGTTTCACCCCTACGTGGAGTTAAGAGGTTCGGAATCAAGGGCAAGTTAGCCCCACGATTCATAGGACCATATAAGGTTCTAGCCCGTAGAGGAGAAGTTGCTTATCAGTTGGAGTTACCGGAAGGACTGACTGTTCATGATGTGTTTCATGTGTCACAACTAAAGAAGTGTCACCCGGAGATGGCCGAAACACCGCTAAGAGACACCATTTCCCTAGAAGAGGTTCAATTGGAGAATGACCTTACCTATGAGGAAAAACCCATCAAAATCCTGGAAACAGCTGAAAGGATTACCCGCACCAAGACTATAAGATTCTGCAAGGTACAATGGAACCACCACTCCGAGGAAGAAGCTACGTGGGAGCGTGAAGAAGACTTGAAGGCAGAACACCCACACCTATTTGCTAGCCAACCCGAATCTCGACGACGAGATTCTTCTTAAGGGGGGTAGGTTTATAACATCCCAGATCCTATATTAGGATGTTATTAGTTCCATGCATCATCCTTGCATCATTGCATCCTACATTTGAAAATTGCAATAAGAATCCTAACACCTAAACCTATTAAAAACCCTACTAATTATTTCCATAAGTGAGCACCTTGTTGTAGTAAGTTGACCCTTCAATATGAACTATGTAAAAATAGTAAACTATGGTCCTATGTTGACCACCTTATTTTTACAAAAATTTGGAAACAAGTTTCAACATTTTTGGACTTGTCTTGCAAAAGTTATTTGAGTTTTACCAAACCAGAAATTGAAAAATGATAAAAGAGAACAAAAAACAGAAGCAGTGCATAACCTAGCTGGGCCGCAGCGCAGCCCACCAGCGCCCGCGCGGCAGCCAGCTTGCCGCGTCAGCCTCCGCAGCCCGCCACTGGCCCACTCGCACCGTCGCCACCTGCCGCACCCGCTGACCGCCCTGGCCCACCCGTCATCACCTTCCTCCCCACGGAGACCGCGCGCCGCCGTGAGGTGGTCGGACTCCGACCGAAACGGAGACGAGTCCGTGTCCCCGACGCCAAGGCTTCCGTCTACTTAAGCCCCGCCACCCTAGAATCGCCCCGCTCGATTCCTTCTTGCAAACAAACCCTAGCCGTCGTCGAATCGCACCGCCGCCGTCGGGTCAACCTCGCCGAAGACAGTTCGAAGCCCTCCCTTGCTCCTTCCTCTCTCTGGAGATTCACCATCCACCCCTGATTCTATCCGCGTACTTTTCCCCTTCTCTCTCGCAGGAACTTGCCCGCGATTGCACGCCGGAGCATCGCCGGAGACGAGGAGAACAGCAGGTCGTCGCTGAGAGCCGAGGAAGCGAGGGGAGAGGACAAGGACGCGTGCGTGACCGCGAGAGCCAGGCGAACCTCGTCGACCTCGCCGCGGTTCCAGGGACCCGCCGGAGCGCCGCCACCGTCGACCACTGACGCCACCGCCGCCCGCGCCGCCGTCACAACCTTGTAAGTCGCAGCCGCCCTCCTGACCGTCGGATTGAGGTTGAACGCGTAGGATTAGATGAGTACCGAAGGGGTATCGGCAAATAGCGGCTTGCCACGTGGCCACGCGCGTCAGCACGCACGCGCCAGCGCCGCGTCGCTCCAGCTGGACCAACCAGACGCTGACACCTGGCTAGGTTTTAAGTGAAGCTAGATCTGTTTGCAGATTTGGAATTCAAACTTGCGAAAATCATATAAAATCAAATATTTGTCCAAATCTAGCTTGTAATATACCGTTTGATTCCTAATTTTATGTAGAATCCAAATCTGTAATAATATTGCAGGTTTGCAGTAATGTTTTAGGTGTAGATTTTAATCATTAGATTAGAGAGTTTAATCTATAGAAAAATAATTAAAATTCTATCCTATTTGATTCTTGTTGCTATAACTTTGTTTCCACAAAACCTACTGATCCAAATCATTAAGCTTTGCTTAAGATCATTAGATCTAGTTTGGGGCTAATTAGATGGTTTGATCTTCTTATAATGCCAGGATTTGTTTTAGTGACTCTATTAGATCTAAACCCTTGGGAAAATCAATCCTAGTGACACCCTTACACTATCACAACACAAACTTGCTACCTTGATCAATTTAACCAACCTTGCAAAAAATACCATGTTGCATGCATGCATGATATTCTTTGTGATATGCTTAGAGCAAGTTGTGATCAGATCTATGTTTGTGATTCGTTAGATTGCTCGGAGTGCGCTAAGGAGTGCTATTGTGTAGAGTGCTGCTCGGATCAAGGCAAGTTACACCACTTGTTCATAACTTTTGTCCCAGTTTTGATTCTATGCATGTGATCTTCAAAATTCTGTAGTATGCATGTGTAGGATGATCTAGTAGAATTTTCCTTAGTATTATTTTGCAAGTGCGATGATTTGTAGTATGCCATGAGCAGCTCTATACTTAGGATTTCCCATCCTAATAGGTTACCCCTGTTTTTGCTAAGTATTGCTTGCTATGCTATATATACAAAGTACCGTTGGGGGGGTTCGAAAGACAATGAATTTTTCTAAGTATAAAGGCTCTCTAGAGCAAACTTTCATCTCAAATCCACTTCAAAATAAAACTAAGTTTTATTCTGGGCGGAATGGTTGTCGGGTCAACGAGTGTGATTTTTGGTGGAGGACGGCCGCCCAGGAATCAAAGAAGTCTGCCATGTTTCAGAATTCAGAAGCTTCCAGTGCAACCACAATACATTATGGGCTCTGTCTTGGCCTAGTACTTAGTGGGAAACCTCACCTGGGTACCAACATTTGGTGGTTCTTGGCACGGTTGGATCCAGAAGGTAGAGGGGATACTAAGGGAAAGCCTCGCCATGGTCTTGTCTGTTAAAGGACTTGATCGTGGATTGTGGGTAAAGTGCATAAACTCTCGAGAGTATTGCAATCTGATCGATCAGCCGTGTTCACGGTAACAGAATAACAATGAGCGTCTGAAGGACGGAGCCTCTGAAGGATCTTCCTCTCTCTTTTCTAAAAACGAAGTTTTGAAACCCCATGGCGTGCGTAATATCGCTAATGGGTGGGAATTTGGGGAACTTGGTGTGTAATATCCAAGTGACGCTTGGTGCGTAATATCCAAGTGTTTGGTTGTTTGGACACTTGGTGCGTAATATCCTCGTGTGCCACTCGACCTTATTTTATCTAAGCAAATGTTTACAAAGTAGGGCAATCTTCTATTCTTCTCTCTACTTAAGAAAACTAGCTTTGAGCAAATTAACTCTACAGCCTATACCAACCTTGCATGTAGAGATAGCCTTTTCTCTCCTTGGTGTAATTTGCCAATACATTCAAAGTATTGACCCAACTTGTTGGCTGCACGTCTTATGTGCAGAATCCGAAGATTGAAAGGTGCGTAGGGATCACTGGTCTACACTCGACAAGCCTGGGGCGTTGATGGACTCATGCTGCTTTTATGTTTCCGCTGTTATTTGAGCTAGCATAATGCTAAGCAATTTTTGTAATAATTTCATACTCTGGATTCCCCGTGTAATAAAGACTTTGTGTTTTACATGATATTTCATCGACTGTGAGTGCTAGCTATTGATCCAGGGACTAGCATGTTAATCACAGGGACTTAGGATCCTTACCGATCCGAGGTCACTACAAACTCCTCACCCAGAATATGCAAAACAACAACAACAACGCACCACCTCCGCTGCCCCCACCTCCACCACCACCTCAACAGGATCGCTTGACTCGGTTTTTGAGGTTGAACGCTCCTACCTTCACTAGCAGCACTGAACCAATTGTTGCAGATGACTGGCTCCGCACAATCAACAAGAAGCTAGATACCGTCCAAGCTGCCGGATCTGACAGGGTGCGCTATGCCGCGCACCAACTTTAAGGACCTGCTAGAGAATGGTGGGATAACTACCAAGTCACCCACCCGGATATTTATGCTATCACTTGGAATCAGTTCGAGATAGCTTTCCACACTCATCATGTGGCTGCTGGTGTCATGAATCTTAGAAGGCGCGAGTTTTGCGACTTGCACCAGATGCACCGTTCTGTTACCGAGTATGGGGAGGTTTTCAACAAGCTGGCCCGTTATGCACCCGATGATGTTTCCACTGATGCCAATAGACACAAGGAATTCTTAAGAGGGCTCAATGATGAGATATCTATTCAGGTTGTGGCTTAGAAGTTTGACAACTTTCAGGATCTCTTGGACAGGGCCATTGTGGTCGAATCCAAGAGGAAGAGCATAGAGAACCGCAAGAGGAAGTCTAACCCGCACAAGCACTCTTTTCCATACCAGAAGCAGTGCACTTCATCACCACCACCTTATAACAGTAATGGCCACAACCATAACGGTCATCACCATGGCAGTCACAAACACAATGGTCATAACCACCGCAATAGAAATGGCAGCAATGTAAAGGATCTCAGTGAGGTGACATGCTTTAAGTGCAACAAGACAGGGCACTATGCAACTACTTTCCTCGAGAAAAAGAATGGGAATGGCAATGGACACAACCATGGTAATTGAAACGGGAAGAAGCCGAAACCGCTTGTCAAAGAAATAGTGAATCATGTCTCCATGGAGGATGCTTGTGGCACACCGGACTCCGTGATTGGTAAGTTCAAGCTCAATTCCATTCCTGCAGTTGTTCTTTTTGATACTGGTGCATCACATTCATTCTATCAAGGGTATTTGTGGATAGAGGCAAGATACCTATGGAGACTATAAGTTCTCCCCTAAGGGTAAGTTCTCTTGGAGGAGAAACAGTGGAAAACTCTGATTGTCGGGGGTTAGAACTAAGGATTGGGACACACATCTTTCCCACAAGTCTAGTAGTTCTAGAGTCACAAGGATTAGGCATAATCTTGGGCATGAATTGGATGACCTAATATGAGGGAGTCATAGATTATGCCAAAAGTACTGTCACGCTCACAACACTAGAAGGAAAAAGGATCCGTATCAAGTCAAATTTTGCACTGAAGGAAATTATGGTGAATTCCCTTATGGGGGTTAGCTTGGAGGATGTACCCATTATGAAGGAATACCCAGATGTCTATCCGGAGGAATTACCTGGGATGCCTCCCGACCGCGATATCGAGTTTCTTATTGACTTAATGCCAGGCACATGGCCGATAGCCAAGAGACCATACAAGATGGATGTGGACGAATTGAAGGAAATCAAGAAACAACCTAGGGAACAATTGGACAAGGGATTCATTCAACCCAGGGCGTCATCTTGGGGAGAACCTGTCTTATTTGTGGAGAAGAAGGATAAAACCAAGAGGCTAGTTGTGGACTACCGCTTGTTTAATGAAGTGACGATCAAGAACAAATACCCTCTCCCCAATATCAATGACCTATTTGATCTGTTAAAGGGATCCAATGTGTTCTCAAAGATCGATCTATGATAGGTTACTTTAAGCTAAAGATTCGAGAACAGGATGTCCCCAAAACAGCTTTCACCACAAGATATGGGTTGTATGAGTACACCGTGATGTCGTTTGGTCTAACCAATGCCCCGACGTACTTCATGACCATGATGAACAAGGTGTTCATGGAGTATTTGGACAAGTTTATCGTGGTATTCATAGATGATATACTTATGCACTACAAGGGTGAGAAGGAACATGAGAGGCATCTATGCCTAATTATGGAGAAGCTAAGGGAACACAAGTTGTATGCCAAGTTCAGCAAATGTGAGTTCTGGTTAAAAGAAGTGGGTTTCCTTGGTCATGTTGTGTTAGAAAAAGGAGTTGTCATAGACCCTAGTAAGGTAGCTTCCATAACTGAATGGGAGTCACCCAAGAATGTGGGAGATATTAGGAGTTTCTTGGGCCTCGCAGGTTATTACTGAAGGTTCATTTAAAACTTTTCCAAAATACAAAACCAAAGACAGAACTGTTGAAGAAGGAAAAGAAATTCCTATGGACCGAGGCATGCGAAGCAAGATTTCAATATTTGAAGAAACGCCTTGTAACGGCACCAGTTCTGTGTCTGCCTGATATCCAAAAGGATTTCCAAGTCTATTGTGACGCTTCGAGGCAAGGAATTGGAAGTGTATTGATGCAAGATGGGAAAGTAGTATCTTATGCCTCTCGACAGCTTAAGAATCATGAGCACAGCTACCCCAAACATGATTTGGAACTTGTGTCTGTGGTGCATGCGCTCAAGGTAAGGGGACACTACCTCATGGGCAAACATTGTGATGTGTTCATAGATCATAAGAGTTTGAAATACATCTTCACCAAAAAGAGTTGAACATGAGGAAAAGGAGATGGCTTGAACTCATTAAGGATTATGACTTGGACTTACAGTACCACCCCGGAAAGTCTAATGTAGCAGCTGATGCCTTAATTTGTAAGGTTTATGTGAATGGAATTACCGTGGGGGAACTTCCAAAGGGATGATGCAAGCAATTTAAAGATCTCAGACTAGAAATAGTACCATAAGGGCACGTAGCACTATGGAAATAGTGTCTACACTTCAAGAGAGAATCAAAGAAGCACAAAAGGGAGACAAAGAGCTAGAGGAAATAAGAGCCAAAATGAGTGAAGGGAAAGCAAAAGGTTTTTGTCTAGACGAACAAGGAACTCTTTGCTATGGGAAGCGTTTGTGCGTTCCCAACGATCCCGATATCAGGAAGTTGATTTTTCAAGAGGCTCACGATTCACCATACTCAATTCATCCAGGTAACACGAAAATGTGCATGGATGTGAAGGATAGATTCTGGTGGAACAATTTGAAAAGGGGAATTGCTGAGTATACCTATGTGACATGTGCAATAGAGTTAAGGCCGAGCATAAAAAACCGGCAGGATTTCTGCAACCCCTAACTATACCCGACTATAAGTGGGACAAGGTAGGCATGGAATTTATCACGGGATTGCCCCAGACTCGTTCAGGATTTGATTCCATCTGGGTAGTGGTGGACCGCTTTACTAAAGTGGCTCACTTTATCCCCGTAAAGACCACATATACAAGTGCTAACCTCGCCAAGATATATATATATATGTCAAGAATTGTAAGCCTGCATGGTGTCCCCAAAGGTATTGTGTCAGATAGAGGCACCCAGTTCACCTCAAAGTTTTGGCGACAGCTGCATGAGTCCCTCGGAACCAGACTAGAGTTCATTACTACTTTCCACCCTCAAACAGATGGCCAAACGGAAAGGGTAAACCAGATTATGGAGGATATGTTGAGAGCTTGCGCACTAGACTATGGGTCTAGTTGGGATGACAACTTGTCGTACGCGGAGTTCTCGTATAACAACAGTTACCAAACAAACATCAAGATGGCCCCGTTCGAAGTTCTATATGGAAGGAAATGTAGGACTCTCCTGTTATGGAGTGGAGTTGGAGAGCGTAGTCTGTTTGGACCTGAGTTGATCAAGGATGCCGAGGAAAAGGTATGGCATATCCAAGATAGGCTAAAGGTAGCCCAATCCCGACAAAAGAGCTATGCTGATTCCAGGCGCATGGGATGTGTCTTATAAAATAGGGGACCGTGTATACCTCTGAGTTTCACCACTATAAGGAGTTAAGAGGTTTGGAATCAAGTGTAATTTATCCCCACGATTCATAGGACCATATAAGGTTCTGGACCGTAGAGAAGAAGTTGCTTATCAGTTGGAGTTATCAGAAGGACTGACTGTTCATGATGTGTTTCACGTGTCACAACTAAAAAAGTGCCACCCGGAAATGGCCGAAACACCATTAAGAGATACAGTACCCCTATATGAGGTTCAGTTGGAAAACGATCTTACTTATGAGGAAAAACCCATAAAAATATTGGAAACGGACGAAAGAATTACCCGTACCAAGACTATCAGATTCTGCAAAGTTCAATGGAACCACCATTCCGAGGAAGAAGCCACGTGGGAACGTGAAGAAGATTTGAAGACGGAACACCCACACCTATTTGCTAGCCAACCTGAATATTGGGGACGAGATTCTTCTTAAGGGGGGTAGGTTTGTAACATCCCAGATTTTTTATTAAGATGTTACTGGAAGAATGCATCATATCTTTCCATCATGGCATATCACTTTTTTATTTGCATTAAAACCTCTCTCCCTAAACCTAAACCATTTCTTTTCTCTTATAGTCCTATAAGATATGAGGAGGTTATTTAAACCAAATACTCAAAAGGCTTTGCAAAAGGTTTACTCTATGAACCCATGTTGGTCTCCTCCTTTTTACAAAAATTTAGAAACTTGTTTCACTATTTTAATAGGGCCGGCGCGCAAACCCCTGTCGGCACGCGCGTTGCCTAACCCTATCTGGGTCGTAGCGCGCAGCCCGCCAACGCGCCAGCACCCGCGCATAGCCTGCCAGCGCCCAACCCACTGACCGCTCGGGCCCACCTGTCATCTCTCCCCTCTCCCCCCCCCCCCCCCCCCCCCCGCGGAAATCAGACGAACTCGGTACGCTGAACAAACTCTGGCCGAATCGGAGAGGATTCCGTGACCCCCTTGCCAAGATTCTCCACCCATATAAACCCCGCGACCCCGCCGCCAAAAGCCCTAACCTAATTCCTAGTCTCGCCACAAGGCCGCCATTTTCGAGCTCGCTCCCGATCTCGCCGGAGTAAGACGCAGTCGATTTCGGGGCCGTGGTTCCGAGCCCCTTCTTCCATTGTTTCTCCCTTCCCCACAACCCCCTCGCTCGACCATCTCTTATCACTGTTTTTCCCTTGCCTCACGTAGCACCGCGCCCTCTATTGCTCGTCGGAGCATCGCCGGGGACGAAGAGGATCGACGGAGCTCTGCCGACGGACGAGGAAGCGAGGAGCGACGCTGAGATCATGGCCGTGACCCTGAGGACCTGCTGGATGCCTTCGACCAGCTCACCACCTCAGGAACCCACTAGAACGCCGCCAAGCTTCACCACCTGACCGCGTCTCCGCCGCTCGCCATCATCGTTGCGTCAGCCCCGCCGCCAGGTAAGAAGCATCAACCACGCCCGTTAGATCTGCAATCAACGGCGTAGATTAGATCCTTTAATCGAAAGGGTACCGGCCACTTAGATCACGCCGTGTGGCACGCTCGCCTCAGCACACCGCGTCAGCTGCGCATCGGATGGATCGGACCAATCCGAGGCCGCCACTTGGCAATAATTTATCTATGTTGTTTTTAAATAGAGAGAAAACTTTATGAATTTGTGAAATTCATAGTAAATACATTTATTATCCAAAAATTACAAATAATATATCGTTAAATTGCTAAAATTATGTAGAACACAGATCTGTAATAAAATTGCAAGTTTACTGCAGTAGTATCTGTGTAGATTTTAATCTCTAGATTAGAGTATTTAATTCTAGAAAAACAATTAAAACTATGTTTTAGTTTATTCTTGTTGCGTTGTCTTTGTTTTACAATTCCTACTGTCTAAAATTATAAAACCTTGCTTAGGACCTCTAGATATTTTTCGTGGCAGAATTGAAGTTTGGATCTCCTTATGAGAATATAAAATAAAGTAATAATCCAAATTGCTTAAAATCATTGGAAAATTAATACTAATAACATCCCCAACACAACACCATCCTCTTACTAGTTCCTTGGTCGATTTAGAACTCATTCTTGCATATTACCATGTTGCATACATGCATATTATTTTCGTGGCATTGTTTGAGTATGTTGTGATTGGATCTATTTTTGTGTCGAGGAGTGTGCCGAGGAGTATTGTTGTGTAGATTGCTGCTCGGATCAAGGCAGGTTACACCAGTAGTTCATATTTTTGGCCCAGTTTTGACTATTCATATTTTGATGTATAAATTCTGTATTATGCATGTGTAGAATGTTTTGGTAGAATTTCTTCTTAGTATTATTTTGCAAGTGCGATGATTTTGTAATATGCCATGAGTAGCTCTATACTTAGGAATTTTCCCTCTTAACAGGTTACCCCTGTTTTTATTAAGTCCTTGCTAGGCTATATACATAAAGTACCGTTTGGGGGTTCGAAAGACAAGAAAATTTCTAAATATAAAGGCCCTCTTGAGCGATATTTTCTTCTCAATGCCACTTCAAAATAAAACTAAATTTTCTTCTAGGCGGAATGGTTATCGGGTCAATGAGTGAGATTTTGGTGGAGGACGGCCGCCTAGGAATCAAAGAAGTATGCCATGTTTCAGAATTCAGAAGCTTCCAGTGCAACCACAATACATCTGGGCTCTGTCTTGGCCTAGTACTTAGTGGGAAACCTCACCTGGGTACCAACATTTGGAGGTTCTTGGAAAGGTTCGATCCAGAAGGTAGAGGGGCTACTAAGTGAAAGCCTCGCCATGATCTTGTCTATAAAACGACTTGATCAAGGATTTTGGGTAAAGTGCACACACTCTTTGTAACACCCTCAGAATCGGACCTATGCAAGTTTTAGCGAAACCCGCCAAACCCGCATAGAAACGATTCAAAGGTGCCCACCAGGAACTTTCGTGCGGGTGGAAAACGAAGTACTAACATTACACAACAGTCCTCGATGGGACCCACAGAACAGATATATAGAACATCGACTCAATGAGTCAAGAATACTGATATAAAATTCAAAGATCCAAATCACCTTGAAAATGATAAAGCGTCCAGCTACAGACAAGATGCAAATGGGGCTAAGAGCCCTGATGGAGAACCGATGGCGTCCATAACCCTGCCCAGGCCAAGCCGGAAGGGTAACCCTGCTAACGACGTCGATCTCAAAACCTGCTTAAACAAAAGGGGTGCCGACAAAGGGCAAAGGAAAAAGAGGAGCGTCAGTACTGAGGCCAGTACACGGCGAGACTAGAATTCGGCGGTCCTCGCCTACATAGGTATGGTGGACTGAAGCGGCAGCGGCAGCATGCACTAAACAAACTATAGAGACTCGATACAACTGGCGACGAGCAGAGAGGGGTAAGAGAGACCTAATCGGAACCAACCTGAATCTAACATCAAACAAACCCATCCTGGTATTTCCCCCTCGAGACCAAACGAGGAAGTCCACCGAGGAACTCACACAGTTGGCAGTTTTATTTATTCAGTTATCGTTGCAGCAATTACTAGTCAAGTATAGATAATCATCCTGATAAAGTAAGCAGTGGGCCATGTTAGTTAATCATTCCGTTGTAGTGGCAACACTTACTAGTCAGATACAATTAGCATGAGATATCCCAAAAACCCAGCACTTGTTGGTACGTTTATTTAGCCATTCCGTTGTAGTTGCAATACTTACTAGTCAGGTACAATGGTCGCTGGCGACAACCCAAGCAAGCAATTGTTGGCAGTTTTGTTTAGCCATTCCATTATAGTGAAGCTGATTACTAGTCATTATAAGGTCAAATTTATAGCACTACTTTAGTTATGCTTGTCTATGATCGAGATACTGTGCTCCAAGTCGTCCATAACCGCGGACACGGCTTTCAGAAAGTTTTAACCCGGCCGGGGTGCACAAATAGCAACACACACACGATCAACCTCGGAAAAACCAAATCAAAACCCAACGAGGCTTTCACGACAAAGCAATCACAGGATTCAGAAATATTTCAGGGGGCCACCCCTTGGAGTACACCCGCAACGAAGTAAGCTAGCTCCGAGACGGACCCGAGGTTTGGGTGGACGGCTGTGAACGATTGGGAACCCAAAACTGAGCTTGTCGACACCGCGGAATCGTGTCCCGGTCCTAAACAGTATAGTGTGCTCCTCGCACAATCGTAAATAAAGAAGTAGCATGGCATAAGTACAGGATCGTAAATAAAACCTCAAACTAGTTTGTGGCCCCAAGAAATAAGACTGAATCAAGCTCTGGCTAAGGGGGGCCCATAATTCCCCATATGTGGATAGCACGATAAATCAAGGAACAGGTATCAAGCACTCGGGGTCCTACGGGACACAAGTGGGTGGTCGGAAACCAAATGTTATCTATCACCCACCGATGCCTCTGCTTACTTACTTCAATTTTAGTTGTTAAACAGTAATTAAAGTGAACTAAAAGTAAAGCCATGATCATCTCCAACATCAACATGCGGCCATACACCAACAACTGTGGCACTTGACGACACGCAACAGCAATTGAGCAAGCGACTACGACGCGCAAGTCCAGCTATCTACCAAACAATAGGTAATAGGATGTGTCCAAGGCAATATACGGCTGCAAGGAATTTCACGGGTACGGAAACTAGAGCAACGCAACACAGGTAGCAATAGATCAACAGGAGGGAAATAAATGCTATAAAAGTAAGATAGGTAGAAAGGGGGAGATGCTCGCCTGAAAACATTGTCGAAGGTTCATCCGAAGATCGGGTCGACACTCGCATCAACTCAACGGCCTTATCCGCGAAGAAGCAAAACACTAGAATAAACACCGGATGCAATATTTAATACTACGGCAAAACATCAGGCATGATGCATGCATGATGTATGACATGGCAAAGGTGCGATGCAATTGGGCAATATTAGGTGGAATCGGGGTCCCGACAATTAATTAAATGGTTCAAGTTGTATAGATACCCCACAATTAAATGTTGTCTTAACAAGGCAAGAGATAGCACCGGGTTCGCTACACAAATTTAAATGAGGCCAATATGAGACTAGATTTGCCCGCATATGGGCCCCATATTTAATTAGAGGTGAATCGGCATAAGGCCCCCAAACCACAGACAAGGATGCATGCAAGATGAACAATTAATTTGCGACAAGTTGTATTATGTTATAAAAATAGGGTTTCGGGAAGGGATTCACACATTAGAGTTCGGCGAACTTGGGGTCCGGGGTTCGGGGTCGGTCTCAGGGTTCGGATCTGGGGTTCGTCCTCGGCGGAATCGGCGTCCGGGAAGAAGCACTTGGTTGGTGTCGGGGCGCATCGGACTCGCCCTGGTCGGTGTCGATCTTGTCGGTCCGGCGCAGTTGATCTTGGTGTTCCCGGATGATCTTGCCGACTCCATGCGAAGGCCTTGGCGCTCTAGATCGGTCTTCGGGTCTCCGCCATCAGATCCTTGAAGGAGGTCATAGCGTCCGTGAGGCGATCTTGGCGTTCACCGAGAGGGATTCGACAGGGTTCGGGTCTCAGGGGCTCGGTGTCCGGGATGAAGTGCTCGATGTCCTCGATGGAGTACTTGGCGTTCCGGGTGGCGACCTGGGCGTCCGAGAGATGATCTTGTCGCACGGTGTCCGGTAGGCGAACTTGTCGGTTCCGCGGTTTTTGGTTGTCGGTGTCGGACTCGGGTCTCGGCACTGAAGATCTTGCCGAGGGTTCGGGTTCCGGGCGCCGGGATCGGTCTTCGGAACCGGAAACGGGTTTTAGCGTTCCGTGTGGAAGATCTTGTTTGGTTCCCTGTCGTTGGCGTTGTGGTACTTGTTTCGTTCCTTGAAGATGGCTTGGATTGGCACCGATCTGGTAGCTGGATCCTCGGAGAAACTTGGAACGGTCTCGAGATGCTAGCACACGGAGACAGGACGATACAGACACATACACGGGCACAGGCACCCGCTTTACACATGCGCACAGGGGATCAACAGGACGAAAAGCTGGGCCGTCTTCAACCGCAGAGGAACACGAGGCACGGGCGAGCGATGGCGACGGACACGGCGCGCGACGGAGGCGAGCTCGGGGCCGGCAAAGAGAAGCGGAGCGGCGGGGAGGTGCTCGCAGACGCGCGGCGAGAAGCGGTGACGGACGGAGGGAGGTCGCCGGCGGACGACGGGGCCCAAGCGGCAGGACGGGGCCGTCGGAGGAGCGGAGGCGGGGTCGGCGCTGACTGCGGCCTGCCGGCCAGAGGATGCCACCGGAGGAAGGAGGCGCGGGGCGGAGAGGTGGCCGGCGACGGCGGCGCGGGGCCGGCGAGGTGCGGAGGCGGCTGGAGCGGGGAGCGGAGCACGCCGGCGGCGGGGCGAGCCGGAGGAGGCGCCGAGGACGCGAGGGAGGTCGCCGGGGTGGAGGCGGCCGCTGGAGGGGCCGAGGCCGAGCGGGGCAGGGAACGCGCGGTGGAGAGGCGACGGTGGCGTCGGGGGAGGCCGGCGGAGCTCCTGGGCAGCGACCGTCGCTGGAGGGGAGACGAGCGAGGTGGGCGGCGCGGCGGCAGAGAGGAAGAGCGGTGGTGGACGCGGGTGAGGGAGAGAAGGCGCGTGGGGGAGGAGAGAGGAGTGGTGGGGCCAGGCGGTAGGTGGGGTTAGGGGGTGGATCCGGTGTGTGGTGTTGTGTGCGTGTGTGCTGTGTGGGTGGGGCTGTGGGGTGGGGGGAGAGAGGGTTGGGGGGATGAGGTGGCAGCGTTCGATTGGTTGGGGGGTAGAGGAGAGATGAGGTGGCGACCAGCTATTGGGTGGGGTGAGGTGGAGGAGGGGTGGGTAGAATAGGACTGGTAGTTTTAGGAATTTAGGTGGACCGTTTTAATTCCTGGGGGTGGTCGTTCGGGTCGAATCGGCCCGTTCGACTGCCCCTACTAAAATAATTTAACATTTCATTTGTTTAACACGGGGCTTTTACAACCCGATAGCAACAAAACAAAAATAATCCGGTGACCCGGGTTTTGCGTTTGAATAAAGACGGGGCGTTTAGACAACAAATTAGGTTTTCCTGAAAATAGTTTTATGCAAGCAAATGCAAGATGATGTCGATGCTCAAATGCAATGTGGCATGATGACATGAGCATGCGGTCATGATGATGCAATGCACAAATACAACGCGATTTTCTAGTAGTGGTTTTGCGGGATGCCACACTCTTGAGAGTATTGCAATCTGATCGATCAGCCGAGTTCACAGAAAAGAACATTTGAGCGTCTGAAGGATGGAGCCTCTGAAGGATCTTCCTCTCTCTCTTTCAAAACTTAAAGTTTTCTAAAAACCCATGTCGTGAGTCATATCGCTATTGGGTGGTTTTGGGGACTTGGTGAGTAATATCCAAGTGTTTGGTTGTTTAGACACTTGGTGAGTAATATCCTCGTGTGCCATTCAACCCTATATTACTTAAGCAAATGTTTACAAAGTAGGGAAAACCTTCTCTCTCTTTTCTCCATACTTAGAGAAAAATAGCTTTGTGCAAATGAAATCCACATCCTAAATTATCCTTGCATGTAGTGTTAGCCTTTTCTTTCCTTGGTGTAATTTGCCAATACATTCAAAGTATTGACCCAACTTGTTGGCTGCACGTCTTATGTGTATAATCCTAAGATTAAACGGTGCGTAGGGATCACGAGTCTACACTCAACAAGCCTGGGGCGTTGATGGACTCAAGCTTTTTATGTTTCCGCTGTTATTTGAGCTAGCTTTATGCTAAGAAAATTTGTAATAATTTCATACTCTGGATTCCTCGTGTAATAATAACATTGTGTTTTACATGATATTCATCTACTATGAGTGCTAGCTATTGATCCAGGGACTAGCATGTAAATTATAGGTACTTAGGATCTTTTACGATGCAAGGTCACAGCATAACTATGCATTCCAGGATATGTTCAATCATGCATCATATAATTATCAAGCACACAACAATATTTATGGGAGCAAAACATGACTAAAAACTTAATAGACTACTTTATTCTTGTATCCCACACTTGACCCATGGCATCCTATGTTATGCCATGTAAATTGTGTATCATTCCATCATGGCATATTTGTTTAATGGTTACATATGAATTATATGATTGTGCAATGTATTTATCTCGGCCCCTTGTGTGTTTGGTTTTTATCCGGATAGACGGTGAGCAAGGAGAATATTAGGAGCCCTAGGAGTATTACCCGGATCGTTCTTATTATGCAACTATACTTCCAGGCAAGCATCTCCCCATGCTTGCAATCCATACAGAACCTATTGCATCTATCTTATTCTTCCATCATATGATGCAAAATGAATTAAATTGAATTCCAAGTATTTCATAGCCTTTACTTTTATACCCCACAAAATCTTGTTCCCTTGATCCTATGAGACATTACTACAGGAGTTGTTTGAGCCATGCGAGTCACAGAATTGCATGTGTAGGGTTTTTGAGTTTCTATGAAAATGAGGTACCTAAACAACTGAATTGAGTAGTAATGGGATAACTAAAGAAAGGGGCACTGATGCCCTCTGCAATTTGGTTCTTTATGCTCACTTGTGTCCTGTACAACCCCTAGTACTTGATTCTTGTTCCTTGAATATCGGACTATCCGCATGTGGGACTAGGAATCAACTTAGTACTAGTTTGAGTCATATTTAATTTCTTGGGGCCACAAATTAGTTTGGGGAATTATTACTAACATGTACTTATGCCATGATTTACTTCTTATTTACTACTGTTGCTCGAGGAGTGTTTACTACTATACAATTTAGGTTCGCAGCACGATTTCGCGGTATCGACAAGCTCTGTCACATTTTTGGGTTCCCAATCGTTTACATCCATTCTCGTAAACCCCTTGGTCCATTGCGGAGCCTTCCAACTTCATAGAGGGTAGCTTAGCGGGATGGCCCCCTGAAATCATTTATGAATCTTCCGAATGCTTTCTTGTGATGCATCGTTGCATTTTCATTTGGCTTTTCCGAGGTTGATCGTTCATGTGTTGCTATTTATGCACCCCTGCAGGGTAAATCTTTCTGAAAGCCGTGTCCGTAGTTATGGACAACTTGGAGAAGAGTTTCTTAATCATAGACAAGCATATCTAAAGTACCTCTTTTAATTTGACTAAAACTTGACTCGTAATAGTGCAATATTCATGGAATGATTAATAAAAGTGCCAATGGATGGGATGTTCCTCCGCCTTCTCATTCAGGAATGGGAGGTGGGCGAGCGATGTTTAATTATGTTGATATATATCTGTTGGTAATTAACTGTTGATTAATTCATGAGCATCCATCTATCATTGGTTAGGCGGATGTTGTAGCGTGTCTCTATAAAAATGCTAGGCTTTATTTTAGCTGCAATTGCGTCACCCCTAGGTTATTCCCTTTAGATGCATAAAGACTTTCTTAGTTCCTTAGAGTCTCACACAATAAAATATTGGTTCGGATGGATAGGTATATCTGCAAGTAGGATCTTGGGTCGAGGAGACCAATGATGGTGGCAATGACTGTCAGGTGTAGATATTCCGGGGCATGGAGAACTTCAGATCATGTGGGTGGGATGTGCTTATTTTCAGGGCGTCTTGCGCTAATTTTCCTCTTATCCATACTCGGATCTTTTTTTCGCTTCCGCTTGATACTCTGATGTGTGATGTATAAGGATATATCCTAACTATTAGCTATCTAGTATTTTGGATCTTGCTGTATGGTGTTGAATATTTCTATTTCTTTTCGATGGTTTGGCTCTGATGTACTCTTGTATGTCGTTGGCATATATACTCATTTGTATATGCTTGACTCGCAGTCCACCCGGCTACGTCTCTCACACTTAAAGATATAACCACGAGAAGTGGGTAGGATGGTTGGCCGCTACCGTGCCTTATTCCGCTCAGACGGGACCTACATGTGGGTGGCCTCTGGGCCTTACCGGTAGGACACCTTATCCACCTTCCCGGTAGAGCATATGGTCCAGGGGATTATGTCTGGTATCAGAGGCATTCCACCCTTCAGGGTCTCAGCTAAGATGGTCGTTGTCAGTCTAGAAAATATATTAGTAGTTACATATATAATGGAAAAACTGAACGTGAGATTAGGACTTCTTCCATTTTTCTTCTTGCCCATCCACCGACCCTTTTCTGGTAAGGAATTTTAACATTTATCAATCCACTTCTAAAAATTCAAATTAGGATTCACGTGTTTGGGTTTCCGTAGTACTATAGGATTTTTGTTAAATCATTTGTCTACCTGTTGCATCAACCTTGTTATCGCAATCAACTTTAGTTATCAACTATTGGTATATTCCATACCGACGGTCCTTTTGTAAACGATGCGATCTATCCGACTCCTTGTAAACCGACGCAGTCTTGCTAAGGGTGTTCCTCCTTCCGGCATGCTTTCATGGAATGTGGAGTAGCTAATCTCGGTCTGTTAAGTGGTTTTGCATATCTATTGGTATTATAATGACAAAAATGCGGAAATGTTTTCTTTAATACATCTGTGTTTTCACACTCCTTTTCCGTCGTGTGTGTTACAGTATTCGCTTTTTTTGTCGGCATGTCTATACTAACTCGATCTTTTCCTACCGGCACTACAATCTGGTGTTTTTACTGCATCTTCGATTCTGTAACATCCCAGCATCTAGGTCTAAACGAAGGGTATATTTAGGATTTTGTGCACCTGCACATGCATCTAAAAATCCGGGTAATTTTTTTGCCAAATTAAAAGACTAGAGTGATCAGAATTCTCTCACTCCGATGAATTAGGTTTAGTGTGATCCGAGGTGAGTAGGATGAATTTTGACATGACTTCTATTGTTTTATTGAATTATGAGGGGATAAATTTGATTAATAAATAATTATTCACAATAATACAAATAGAAGTATTATAAACAAAAGTATAAAGATTATTTAAGACCAACATTACATTATTCTTTTACAATAAAAGAATAAAGGAAAAATTATAATAAAACAATAAAATGAATAAAGAAAATAGAAAATAAATTACAACAATGAAACAAATAGAAGAACTCTTTATTAAAAGAAAATATATACATATATCACATTATCCTTTTACAATAAAGAAATAATAAGAAATGGTTGCAATTATTATAATAAGATAAAATAATGTAATACAATAACTTTACATTATTTCGAGACAGAAAAGAAAATTACAAAAGAATAAGAAAACTAAAGTAACAAAAATCTAAAAAAAAATTCCTATATTTAGTGTTGATATTCCTGTACATCCTTTTGATTCCTGCAAAAATAATAAATAGAAGAAAAGGAAAGGGGTTAGTGTTAATTAGTGTGCTCTCTGTGTTTGTAGTGAAATGCACTGCCACTGTTCATCATTGAGCTTATTTAGAAAAAGGGGCAAGTTTCACCAAATAAAATAATATCTGTTCTTATTGCAAACTTAGCCCTAAAAGCGCATCATAGGCAAATTGGGGCAAGTTTCACCAAGGAAATATCAACCCTTCTACTTGATCTGATCCATTTGGGTGAGGCAAGCTCACACACAGCTCACACCACATGCATGCCTATGTGCTGTCAACACAGGGGGTGCAGTGAGAGTGAGATAAGTACATAGCCGTACCAGAGAGAGTTCCTTGCTGAACTCTCTTCACCATAGCAAGAACAGCAAATACACCCAACACATATCACCCATGCATGCCATCTCTACATTTTACAAATTTTATAGCTCAGCACCAAAACCCCGTAGTGCACCACCATCACAGCACCAGTACTCTGGTTGCTTGATGAAGCCATCCAAGAACACCATGAGGAGGTTAGGAGCATAACGAGTAGGCCAAAAGCACAAGAAGCAAGCCAACAGAACAAGGAGAAGAAGAACAAGTAGCATCCAGGAACAAGATCCATCAGGAACCAGAAGTCACAAAAGAGATTCAACAACACTAGGTTGTTCTATTATCAATCATGCACAATCTTTGTTCCTACAAGTTTCCAAGCATGATCTAGTGCTAAATGATCATCTCCTCAGATTTATACTCAAGTGGAGTATAAAATCATCATATGAGTAAAGAACTGTTTCACAACCATATATATGCTTTTGTTATCAATTGACCTCATCCTTTTGCATCATTGGAAAGGGTTAAACTAAATCTTGGTCAAATAAATATGTAGCAGATCATGTAGTTGATCTAGACTATTGTGCATCCTCCAAGGAGGTACCACAGTAGCCAGATCACCTACATGAGACCCAAGTATTGTATACAAGAGATAGCCAACAAATACAAGAATTAACTTTATACAACCTAAATCCCAAAGAGATAGCCAACAAGTGGAATCATTTTCCTAAATCCCAAAGAGGTAGGAATCATAACAGTAAAGGGTTATCTATCACACAGATAGATTAATCTTTTATCAAGTAACATAGTGACTGAATTCACATATACTGTTTAAATTCAATAAGGTCACACATGGATATATTCAGAGAACTCTCCATTAACCATATTCTGGTAACCAAAGACCACCACCCCACATCTTTCTAAATTCATCTGCTAGTAAGTAGAGGATTGTATGTACATCATTTTCCTATACAGTTGTATAGGAATCAAATAGTTTCAAGCATCACCACTCAATATATATTCCAACATATCACTTAAAGAATAGTTATCATTACCATCTACAATCGGGTTTACCAACCAAACTAACAGCAGATCATGCAAACAAGATCCACCACTTTGCACATTCCAAAATGGAGCACCACAGTGGCAGTCTTATCCATAGAAGCCATTAGAGAGTTTCATCACATTAATAACCACTCAGAAATTTCAGCTAAAACATATTTATCATTTTCCTGGTAGAATAATCTAGGAATCAAATGTATACATTATTTTACTATCAATAAGAACATGAAGTCAGATCCTTTTCCCAAGTTCCAAATCAGTAGCTAAGTCACAACCATCATTCTAGTGAATCATCGGACATTGTCCCTAAGAATCAAGTACATACAATTCCACTGCCATCTTTAACAATTATAAAGTTTTAGAAATTCAATTGGTCCTGCAAGGAAGTACCAGACCAAGCCAAGTATGAGTCTCATAAGGTTCTAATGTATGCTCACGGAAGATCATAGTAGATGAAATAAACATACAACACACGATTATATTATCCACTGGATTGTATCATTGGCATGGTGGACAGAGGCAACACCACTGTTATTTCTAGATAATTCAACCATAGAATATATCATCCACAACCATTTACCAAGATCATCACACAACCATCAGTGAGTCACTACTAGAACAGATAAAGGCTTGACCTCCAGGAGGAACACATAAACTCTAAGGATATGGGAATAGAGGGGATAAGTTACCCGGGGGTCCTCGCTTAAGCCGAGAAGAGGAAGCATCACGATCCATTAATGGCGACCACGACACGGCGGCACGAGGAGCACCGTGTTACTCAACCTGCACCGAGCTGCACCAGTGGACACCTACGCGTAGAAGAGGCGGAGCTAGCAACCAACCCATCATCAAACCACCATAACCTCACCACCACCTCTCCACCATCATCATCCGGGGGTCACCGGAGCACGGCGATGTCGAAGGCCAAAACCCTAACACTTGGAAGGCAATGGGAACGATCGAGAGAGATCTCAAAAGAAAAATCAAATTGGATAATAATAATCAGCGCAGTGTGGCACGTCGAGGACGACCGATGGCGGCGGCCGGAGTATCCGGAGCTAGCCGGGGAAAGCAACGGCAGCGGCGGCGATGTTAGGATCGCTAAAGGGAGAGAGAGGAGAGGTCCTCGAGAGGGGACAGAGAGATTCGAGTCGGGGTCAACAGACCCAATGGACCGGACCAGGTGGTCCAGCTCAACCCAGTGGGTTAGACTAACCAGTGGTCCCAGGTCTAGATAATCAGGAAATTAGCAAATAAATAAAGGAGGGATAGAAATTTACCAAAATACCCTCTAAACATTTTAAACTCTAGAAAAATGTAGAAAAATCCTAAAAATACGTTTAATACATCAAAATGTTTATTAAAATAATATCTACCTAAGAAAAATATAATACTACTTATTTGAGTGAAATAAAATGCAACTAAATATTAACACCCTTAAATATCTAAATAAAATTTAGTAAATTTACAAAAATTCCTAAAATAAATAAAAAATCATTTTTATACATAAAAAGAAAACTATTATTTTATAAAAATACTAACTTAAAATCTTTGCAAAAAAACTTAAAGCAAATATTTAAAGACATTCAATAATAAAGAAATTTTATATAAATAAAATAAAATAAAGATAATGCTTAAAAATAAAAATAAACATTTTTAAGATTCTAAGTAAGTATATTTACTAGAAAAATTCTAAGTATATTATTCCAAAATATTTTAAAGTCCCTAGATCATATAACTTCAATTATCTAAATTATTAAAATAAGATAGTTGTTTTGTTAATTATTTAAAATTATTTCCTAAGTAATAAATGATCATATTCAAAACACAATACTTTAATTCTAAGTACTCTAAACATATAATTATAATTTAGGATACAATCCAGGTGTAAACAATTAACTTATAATATTCTTTTAAAATCTTTAACTAACTATAAGTCAAAGATTTACAAAGTTATTTATGAAAATCATTAACTTATATTAGAAGCAATCATATTTTATATATAATCATATTTAGAAAACTTGGTATTCACTAAATAAATTATAAAACAAATTCACCTATTTTTCTTTATATAGAAAAATCTTATAGTACAATCTATAAATAGTACACATGCTAGATTTAAATCATTAAAATAAAGTTTCATAACTCTAAGATTTCATCTTTAATTATGCTTATGAAAAAACCCAAATAGTTGAGAATGCTACAAGTGTTCTATTTCAAGTCCAATTATATTTTTATATATTACTTTGGTCTAATACACCCTAAGCTAGGTATATAATGACTCAAGATCATTTGAACCTTATTCTAAAATCATAGCTTCAATCCTATTCATCTTCAGAGTTGATTAACTTAACATAAAGAATATTTTCTTCAAATTTTATTCTTTTTTCCACTTAAAAAGAAACACTATACCATTAATTTTAAGCCATAATAACTTAAAACATGAACTTTATAATAATTACATAATACCATTTAACCTTAGAATTATATTATGATTGTACCTTACTTTTAATATTTTATATGTTTATGTTAGAGTCCTAGAAACTATACCTTTTAATGAAGTAATCTTAAAATAAAGCAAATATTAAAAAATGCATCTAAATATAACCCACTTGTGATGTTGGCGAATTACTTGGGATTTTATATCATGCATCTCATTACTTATGCATAACATCATATTGCTTCTTTAAACATTGTCCTTACCAGGAAATGATGATATTTTTGTAGAACCTAAGGTCTAGGTTCAAGTCGAGACATTTGACAACAATATTTCGCTATATCAAGGCAAGTTCACACTTGCTCATGTCCTTTGATTATTTTCTATAAAGTATTTTACAAATCCAGTGTTGTCATCACCGGCATTCAAAAAGGTCGAAAATACTATTTTCATAATTAATGTGAACTATTGGTTACTGATATAGGGTGATCAGCTAATCTATTAAATATGGCAGTTGGAATACCACTTCACAGGAATATATCATCTAGGACTTAACAACCAATGTCGCCAGTGATTCTCGCGTCGTATATTACGTGTTAACCATGAGATTTGAGTGGGACGGAGAAATCAGCTGGATCAGCTCCCTTTCGCATGCCTCAGACACTATTCTGGGCGTTTTGTAAGTTGCAGATCATGGGTATAGACGTTTTATATGGGGAAAGGTCTACCGTGGATCTGGGTTTACAGAAGACAGATTTCTACTGCTAATGGTTGTTGTGTGTATTCGACTAAGGTATAGCTGTTTTATACGGGGAAAGGTCTACCTTGAGTCCGGGCATACAACAATTGCGCTATATGCGGGGTCATGGAGAAGGACAGTGATTGGCTTGGCTCATCAACTAGGCCCCACACCATTGGAAGTGTGGACGGGAAAGATTCGCCTGGTTATCCAACAAGGATTTGATCGCTCATGGGTAAAGTAACGCACCTCTGCAGAGTGTAAGAATTGTAACTTGTTACTCCCTATTCCGGGAAGTAGCTGCAAATGCTGCAGGAAAGGAACTCCATGAAAGTTCTGGTAAACATGTGAAGGCTGACGGACATAGCTTTTTAGAATAAAATAAACATTTGAAGAAAGGTTTACGAAAACCTGCATTGCCTACGACCTATGGTCTGTGGCTGTAGATATAGTTCATCAAACACTCCTTTTTTAGTGAACTTGCTGAGTACGCTCGTACTCAACGTATCCTCTTAACCCTTGCTAGATTCCGAAGAAATTAAAGATCAAGAATAGGAAATACTCTATTCAATTGAATATCAAGAATAATTCCTCTATGAAGAACCAGAAGTATCCGGAAGCATCGAAGGGAACAATTACGAAAACATCTATGGAATGGAGACCGACGTTTCTGAAAGTTAGATGTATCGTATATAGTGATCTAGTCCAATAGCATAGATCGCTATCCTCTATATACATATTAATCTCGCATAGACCTTAAAGTTTATTTTGCTTCTTTATCTTGTTCTCAGAGTTACTATAGTTTAGGCTTGAGTCATCGGGATACCTCTATGGACCTAGGAGGATCTCGAAGTCGTCATGTAATTTCTAGTTGCAATAACGATAATGTATGTTGTGGACCCGCTTTGTTTCTGTTGTACCACTCTGAGGATGTAATATTTGCGGAATGGTGCTCCGTGAGTGTTATGTCCATGACTATAGTATACTACAACAGGCAGTGGTATGCTGGGTCACCACAGATTCTTTTGGGCAAAATACATGACGTTTGTTGATCTGATACTTGTGATTGTAATTTGGTTCTCACTATAGCTATATGACACTTATCATGAGTGGAATATGGTAAATGCTATAAATTTATTATTCCATATGAACATTGTTATCTTTTGTAATTTTGAGTTACACGATAATCATATCTATATCATATTCAA
This sequence comes from Avena sativa, assembly GCA_916181665.1. Taxonomy (NCBI): domain Eukaryota; kingdom Viridiplantae; phylum Streptophyta; class Magnoliopsida; order Poales; family Poaceae; genus Avena; species Avena sativa. Next base: position 343,335,757 of record OV702285.1, on the reverse strand, counting down.
GTATCTTTGGCAATTCCAGAGGTTTCTTGAGGCACTATGGTGGATTATCATCCGTTTCTCATGCTTCACATCTTTTTGAACTCCACATCTTCAAAAGGTTACCTTTGATTCTAGAGAATATCATCCTTTCATATCTGATAGCTTTGCTTAGATGTATGAGTTATCATCGATTCTTATAAAAAATCTCTTCTCGTTTCAATCGGTGATCCGATCAACTAGGCGAGAAAGTCAGCAGCCCTTTTCTTATTCGAAGGGCCAAATAATCTATTATTTCAATGCACATTTCAAAACACCAATCCTTGCTCTTTATGTTGATCTTTCCTAGTGGTATATCTTGATGATATTTTTGCCTATTCTATATCAATGGAAGAACATGAAGAACATCTTATTTTCATCCTATCAATCTTCGAGAATAACACATCTATGTAAAGTTATCAAAGTGTAAATTCTGACATTTTAAATAATCTTATCTTGACAACGTACTTCTTCTAAAGACAATGCGACAATCCGAGAATCATCATATCAATTGTTAATACTGATCCATCATCAGTTTTCAACCAACTCCAGTGTTTTTCCTTGTTTGGCAAGTTATCATCGTTGTTTTGCTGAAGATTTCCTCAAGACGGCTAAATCTCGCTCAATTATTATGGTCTTCCACTCATCAAGAAAGCTTTGTAAACCCTCTCACCTTATCTTCAATCCTCAATCAGCCAGATGCCACGAAGATTTTCCAAATCTTCTACAATTCTTCTATTCAAGTTTTGGATGTTATCCTTAATCTTTATGTTGAACATGTTATCTATCTCTATGATCTTCATGCATATCTTTCCGATGGCTCGCGACTTCCTTCACGATGACAACATCAACATATTTATCTTCTTGGATTCCACGAATCATTTGCTTAATCTTTTTTCTTATGGAAATTCATGAATTCTACTTATCAAGATCTTGAGTCTGTTTTTGGGTCTTGGGTTGCATGATTTTCTTATTCCTGTGCGGAGTAATTCTTTGGGTGCACGATGGACTGATCCCCATCCGACTACTCTTATCATTCGCTCTTGTACATCGAATTGGTGGATTAATGTGATTTCAGTCATTCCACAAAAGTCAGAAGTGGACTTTATCCCTCGAGAATTTTACTTCCGTCCTTGTTTTTCCAGAGTGTTCTGTCAAGAATGTAATCAATAATCTATTTTTGGTGGTCTCGTCTATTTCAATATGGAGCAAAATCTTCAACGATCTGGTGGAATAAAGGCAAATCTTCTCCGTCTACTTCATTTGACCGGGGTTATACACCGTCACATAAGATGGATGGAAGTTATATCTAACTCTTTTTTCGCAATTCTTTTCTTTGGTAAGGCCAATTATGGTTGATGCCATGAATCACAAGATCTATTGAAATAACCTCATGGTTAATGAAAGCAATAAGCATCTCTACAATAACTCTAGATCTTCAACTTGTTTTTTGGATTCCACCATAAAATCATGTCACTCTTTCTCATGGATATTAATCTACACACCACTTTTTCATGATCCTTTGGTTCTTACCGGCACAAGAAGAACCTCATCTGAGAATTCAAGAACCCAAATCTATCTGTTGATATCAAGGAACTCAATTGTTTGAATGCAGTGTTGTTGTTCTGGACTTCATTTCTTAAATCTAAGGGAAGAAAGAATGCTATTTTCATAGTGTTTGTTAATTTTCCAAAGTCGTTCTTTTCTTCCAGCCAGAGAAAGAATCATCTTCACGTGCAGCTTTGGTCTTGAACCCTATCGGTGTGTCTCATCCTTCATCTTGAAGTAAGAAGCTTTCTCTTTTGAATCTCTTCAGGTCCTTTCTTTTAAAGAAGAAAAATGCAAGAATCACAACAAGTCTAGAAAGTTTTGCAAGGTTTAGTGGTAACACCATTCTATTGGAAAATAATCTTGGGAATGTGAGGATCACCTTTGTTCCGAGCACACATCTCTCATAGTGTTCTCTTATTTTCTTAGGAATCTTGGGGCGAGATTCTTCTTTAGTGGGGAGAATTCTAACGTCCCAATTGTCTAACAATTGCAATGCTACTTGCCTAGTCTATATATTGTTACTTCCTACATGTCAATTATTGGATCATCATTATATCATGCTCATGTAACCATGCCACCTTGCATTTGAGCATCAGATAACACCATTTTTATTTGATTCTTATCCCATATGCAATTATATTGTATTACTTGTATCTGCCTCTTGATATATAATAGTTGCTTCTTGATAAAATGCTTGATGCCCAAGTTGAGTTGTGGGAATATCTCTTTCAACTCCACCACCTTTATCGTTACCACCTTATAATCCCACCATTCTAATTATATATGAGCCATTGCTTCCTCTTGGGTATTTATTTCTATCTCATATAATTTGGGTGGTTCCAATTTCATTCCACCTACTTCCATCCATGGACTTATATTGTTTTCACAATATTTGATATGGACTTCTACATGGTCTTTTGCATGACGTGTAGGATGTAGGAGAAGCTACAATTCAAAACTATGATTCTATTCTAATTATGAGTCTAATTGAATTAATAAGGTCACATTAAACCATAGTGGAAAATGCACACTATATTGGCCATCTTAATTCAACTAGTCCCTATAGTAATGGTATCATGATTTTTTTTGCTTGCTTCCACATAAAACATGAATCAATTGCCCCTTGATTATAGTTTGTTCTCCAAGCAATATTGCATGCAAGCCATGCTCCCTCACCCCTCCTTTGTTTTCCATCGGGTTTTGTGGGATATTAGATGACCTTTGGAGGGTTTTGAATAAAACTAGATAACTTAAACCAAATAAAAGGAAATACACAAACTAAACAATATAGCTATTCTTTTATTGGAAAGCTTTCTTCATTTTCAAACTCTCAAATCTTCTCCAGTTGTATTTGTTTAAAATTGTTGTTTAAAAAATCTGCAAAAAAATAAACCACACTTGTGCTAATAACAAAATTAGGAGAGCACCGTGTCGCCATGCTTTGGAAATCCTCCAGAAAGAAGTAGAGGAACCACAACTTCCTGGAACCACCTCCCCATAGACATCTCTTTCCGAGTCGAAGAGGACCTCACCGCCGTCTACTTCCTGGACTTCTTCACAGAGCTTCTGGACACCATCTGCACCACTTCTAGTGGGAATTGAATGAGGTGTGTGCCCTCTTCCCATCTGTAGAAATTCCACATGATATCCTCCACAAATCCTTGGTCAAATCCATTGGGTTCATCCGCTGAGCACGCTTCTGCCTACAGGTTCTAAAAACATCGGACGAGCACCCTGCCTCGGTTTGTTTTGTTTTTTCTGTTCACGTGCCTGATCTGGAGATGACCTCGGTTCCCTATATACCCACAAACTACTCCCTAGACCAGTCTACTGCCAAAGTGTCATCGTCGTCGACTTCGTCACCGTTGATCCGTGTCGCACGCACGCCCGTGCAAGTGTACAACAGTGACAGTCGCGGTCTTCATTGAATCCTCGGATTCCTTCTTGTCTCGTCGTCCTACAGCCCTGCCTGCCCCTGCCACCGTCCTTCTTCCCTGGTCCTCCCCAGGGTGAGCTTCGCCAACACCGCGACGCCGCATGCCGGTAGCTCCATAGCATAAGAGAGCAGCGGCAGACAGCAGTGTTGGAGATATGCCCTAGAGGTAATAATAAAAGTAGTTATTATTATATCTTTGTGTTTATGATAAATGTTTACATTCATTCTATAATTGTATTAACCGGAAACATTAATACTTGTGTGATTTGTAAACTAATTAGAGTGCATAGTAAAGCCTCTTTATAATACTAGCTTGTTGGTTGATAGATGATCATGGTTTCCTGATCATGAACATTGAGATGTTATTAACAACAAGATCATATAATTAGGAGAATGGTATGATGGACATACTCCTATAGATAAGCGTAGCATGAAGATCAAGTCATTTAAATAGTTCAATTGCTATCAGCTTTCAGATACATAGTAACCTAATTCCTTCGACCATGAGATCATGCTAATCACCATCGCCGGAAGGATGCTTTGATGACATCAAACACCACTTCATAACTGGGTGGTTATAAAGGTGGAATTGAGTTTTCATAAAGTATGTGTTGAGGCACATGGATCATGAGTGGGATTTGTCCATCCATATGACAGATAGATATACTATGGGCCCTCTCGGTGGAATGTCATCCAATTATCTTGAAATCATGTGAATGGCTCACAAGAGATCACATATCACAGGAACAAGTAAAGAGTACTTATCGGTAACGAGGTTGAACCTGGTATGTAGAGATACCGACGATCAGACCTCGGATAAGTAAAATATCGTGAGACAAAGGGAAATTGGTATCGTATGTAAATGATTCATTCGATTGTAAAGTAATCATATAAATATGTGGGAGCCATATGAATTTCCAGGTTCCTCTATTGGTTATTGATCGGAGAAGAGTCTCGGTCATGTCTACATAATTCACGAATAGTAGGGAGACACAGTTAAGGTTTCGATGTTGTTTAGTAGATATGGAATGTGAGTAAGAAGACCGAATGTTGTTCAGACTCTTGTATGGGATCCGGGATATCACGAAGAGATCCAAAATGGTCCGGAGAATAATATTCATATAAGGAAAGTTCAATTGCGGAGTTTGGGAATGATTCTGGTGTTTTCACCAGAATGATCTAGAAGGGTCTAGAAGGTTCACAGAGCCGGAAGGGGATGGGTACATGAATTAGTCATGACAAAGTGGAATGGTTGCATCATGTCCTAGGTCATAGGGCTATGCAAATAAAAGTGAGAAATCAAACTCCAAAATTGAAAGTAAAAAGGCAAGTTTGAAAACTCAAACTCGGACAATGTATCCTGGTGGAGGGAGGAGAGGAAATCTCCTCTCCCTCCACTACGCGCCAAGGAGGAGAGGGAGTTGGAGGAGGATTCAACCTCCCCTCCCTAGATGCCCCTCCCTCTCATAAATAGAGGGGAGGGGTCTGTTCCAAACTACAACACCACCACAACCCCTCCCCACGAAGCCGTCGCTGCCCAGCGCCGCCGCCACCGCACCAAGTCGCCGCCGCCCTAGACGCTACCTACCACCTCCTCCTCTCGTCCTCTAAACCCTAGATCGCCAGGGAACCCTTCTAATCCATCCTAACCTGCTCCGACTTAAGGCAAAGCTCTGCGGGATCTTCCCTCTAACTCCGACACCACGCCGTCATGCTGCCAGAATCGCGAGGAGAGAAATACAACCTCCGCTACCTGCTCGAACAAGGGAGAGGAAGGTCTTCATCGAGTTCCGAACATGTGCCAGACTGCGGGAGCGCTGCCGGAACGCTGGGACGGAAGGATCGTCTATGCGAACTTGAGAACGACAAGTGTACAACTACATCACACATGAGAATCTTCCCTCGTTAACCACTTTGGAATCTTCGAGGGTGAGTACTCTAATCGACTTGTTGCTACAATCTAGTAGATAGATCTTGGCTTGTGTGTGTTCATGCGGTAGAATTTTTTTGTTTTCCATGCTACGAACCCCTATAGTGGTACCCGAGCCGTGTCTATATGTACATCTATTGCGCGAGTAGAACACAATGGTCATTGTGGGCGGTGGTGCTTTTACTATCAATTGCTTCTTATGTACTTTGCATCTTGCGATATGGTGGGATGAAGCGGCACGGGCTAACCTTGCATGACATCGTTCATGAGACTTGATCCACGCTCAACATGCAACTTGTATTGCATAAGTGGCTTTGCGGGTGTCTGTCTCTCCCATCATAGTAAATATTAAATTTACAACGGGCACTTGATAGTTCAAGCATCAACATTGTGGTTCTTGTTCATAAGTTAGAACGGTACTTATTGAAGCCCCAAACCACGTAAAACATCCAAAGAAAATTAGAGGCGTCTAACTTTGTTTTGCAGAGGTGTGTTGTGATGTGATATGGCCATGATTGTGATTATATATTATGTATGCAATGTTCCTTATTGTAAGTGGACAACCGGAAGGAGCCTTATGGTTGTCTTTTAAATTTCGTTAAGACCTGCGTGTCTATTATTCAAAGTAGTTGTAATAGTTGCAGCTGGTGGATGACAACCATGGAGCGGTGCCATTGACCTTAATGCCACACCGGTGATGATGGAGATCATGTTTGTCCTTGATGATGGAGATCGGAAGCACAAGAAGAAAGGCCATATAATATCACATATTTTGAATTGCATGTGATGTTAATCCTTTTATGCATCTTGTATTGATTAGACTGCGACGGTAGCATTATAAGATGATCCCTCTCACAAAATTATCAAGTAAAGTGTTCACCCTTAGTTAGCACCGTTACCAAGACTCGTCGTTTCGAAGCACCACGTGATGATCAGGTGTGATAGAATCAACGTGTTCATACAACGGGAGAAAGCCAAATTTGCTCATGCAGAAACTCAGGTTAATATTGATGAGACTAGCATGTACATACATGGTATCGGAACACGGATCACCGAAAGGTAAAGCATGAGTCATATAGTAGATATGATGGACATGTTGATTGTTCGCCCTTGAAACTACATCAACTATTGTGATGATCGGTTTTGATGTAGTGGATTTGGTTCATGTGATCACTAAAACAATGTGAGGGAAATTGTTTTGAGTGGGAGTTCACCTAGATTAATTTAACTATTAAATAGAACTCAATTTGTCATAAACTTAGTCTAAACTATTGCAAATATGGTTTAGATCAATGGCGTCCCCTACCATCATTTTTAATACGTTCCTAGAGAAAGAAAAGTTGAAACACAATGGAAGAAACTTCACGGAATGGTTCCGTAACATGAGGATTGTCCTCGATGCTGCAATTTTGACCTATGTGCTGGATGCACCGCTAGGTGACCCACCTACAAATACTGCGTCCCGAGATGAGCGCAGTGTGTATGACATGAAGCTTAATGACTACAATCTTGTGAAATATACGATCCTCATGTCGATGGAGTCTCAACTTCAAGAGCACTTTGAACTTAGTAGTGTTGTTGCCATGGTGAAGGAACTCAAAACCATGTTTGAGGGCCAATTCCGTGTTGAGAGATATATGATCCCTAGTGAGTTCTTTACTGTTGACATGGAGGAACACAACTCTATGAAAGATCACATCATAATGATGATGAACGGTGTTCAACGTCTCAAGACACTTAGATATGATATACATGTTAATCTTGTGCTAGATAGAATTGTACAGTCGCTCCCACCTAGTTACAAAGAGTTTGTGCTAAATTACAAGATAAGTGGTGCGATTGGATCACTCACTGAACTTGCTGTCACTTTGTTGGTGGTAGAAGTAGACATAAAGGAAAAGGGTGAGCTCAAGGGTAACTTCAAAAGGGATGGCAAATCTGTTGCTACACCTGAGAAGAAGACCCGAGTTGTCCCTGGCCCTATTACAAAATGCTTTTACTGCAAAGAGTATGGTCACTGGTAGTGAAATTGCCTGTAGCATCCCAATTGTCTAACAATTGCAATGCTACTAGCCTAGTCTATATAGATGCTACTTCCTACATATAATTGTTGCATCATAAGTATATCATGCTCATGTCATCATGCCACCTTGCATTTGAGCATCATATAAAACCCTTTTTGGTTTGGTTCTTCTCTCATATGCATTGTTAATTGTATTTGCCTCTTGATATTGTATTTGGTTATTGATATATTGTTTAAATGCCCAAGTTGAGTTGGGGGCATATCTTTTATTCAACTCCATCACCTTTCTCTGCCACCACCTTATAATTCCACCATCCAACTAAATATGAGCTTTGCACTTTATTGGGTTTTACCTCTAGCTCATGTGGGTTGGGATGGATCCAATTCTATTTCCACATGCTCTCATCTTAGCATCATGTTGTTTTCACATTATTGATATGTGGAGCCACCTTTGCATGCATTATGAGTAGTGCTCCTTTTTCCTAGCTTTCATATGGATTATCATGGATTTATGCTCATGTTGGGATATTTTTGGGACTATTAAACATCTAGTGGAATATACACACTAGCAAGTCCCAATTATAATCAAATATGATCATCTCCATCTACTCCACTTGGAACTTTCATGTAAATCCTTAGCTTGGCCCTTACCCCATATTTTGGAATGCATATGTATAAATGCCATTAATAATTATTTTGTTTTCACAAGATTAAAACATGGCATTAATTATTTTGCATGGGCCATGCAAGTACCACCACATTCTAGTCTATTGGGTTTTTATTTGAATCTTTGAGTGGATCATCTCCCATCCCTCTCTCTACTCCTCTTCATGCTTGATCTTGTTTGGTTCATGTCAAAACCCTACACCATCCCCCATCCATGCAAGCCATGTGTGGGCCTTTCCACCTTTATCTCTAAAAACCCTAATCCCTCTCCCTATCCCTCTCTCCTCTCTTTTGCCACCTCTTGTTTTGGTCATGTTTCAAACCATAGCTACCACCACATCTCTCTCTCTAATCCCTCCTCTCTATCCAAACCCTAACCCTAATCACCTACACCTCTATCACCATCTACCATACCACCTCTCTCTAACCCTAACCCGAGCCACTCCCTCCTACCCTAGCTATCTACCCCCTCCATCCAACCCTAGCTCCATGCCAACCCCTCCCTCTCTCTCTCTCTCCCTACCCCTGCCAGGCCGACCCCACACCCGAGCCCTACCTGCCCTGCACTCCCCTGGACCCCCCCAGGCCGAGCCTGCCTAGCACGTGAAGTAGGAGGAGAAAAAGTGGCCGACGCCACCTTTCCCCTCCACCACGCCATCTACCCCTCTCCCCGTTCCTATCTACTCCCCCTCTCTGCCTGTCGACGCCAGATCCCCCAGGGCCTAGCCTTGCTACTCCTTCTTCCCCACCTTCCCCCGCAGCCACCTCTCCACCACCGATCACCAACCTTCCCATCGGCCTCCTCTCGGCTACACCGTACCAGGCGGCGGGCGCGGCGTCCAGGTGTCGAGGAAGACTGAGACATCCACCTGCATCACCCTGCACACGCCGCTGCGGAGGAGGAGCCCCAGACCTGCCGCAGTACCGTGATGCCGACGAGAAACCCTAGCTCCGGGCACGTCTGCGTTGCCGTCGCCCTTCTGCCCCCTGGCCCGATCCAAGCCCTCCGACGACTTCGCGGTGAGACTTTCTCCCTCCCTGACATGATCCGCCTCGCTGTCGTCGCCTGTGCTCGCCGGTCAAATCGTCGAACGGCCTCGGTGCACGGTGGCCGACGTTGTTCCCTCGTTGCTACGCCGCGCAATGACCTAGCTAGCCTGCGCCCGCTCCTCTGTCACCACCCTGGAAGCCACCGCACTGGTACCGCTTCTCTGCGCGCGCCCCGTATCGCGGGTTCGATCCCCGTGCGCCGCTCCCTGGAGAGCACCGATCGATCATCGCAGAGAAGATCCACAGTGGTCGTGTCCTTTTTGCGCTTGAGCCCCTGCCCTTTTTCCCGCCTGAACCCGCGGTCCAGCCTACCCCGCATGTCAGCCGCCCTAGCGTTTTGCAGAAAATCCCCTCTGTTTCCTCGGGCCGTAACCCGCACTCCCTCACCGAGCCGCGTGGCCGACCCTTCCCTCTCGCTGTCACGTGGGCCCGCAACCACTGGGCCCGCTTGTCATCCGTGTGGGCTAGCCAGAGCCACGGTAGCGAAAGCTTTTCCCTGTGCACGTGTGCCCTGTCAGCAGTGGCCCACCCGTCAGTGGCTTGGGTCCAATTCACCTGGGTGTAAGAAGTCCTGGCAAATTTCTGTTAAATAAAAATGTTTTCAGTAAATGTTTAAATTTCAAATTCAAATCTATTTTTAAATAACTTTTGAAATATAATTCCAAATAATACAAATGATATATGTTTTTGAATCAGAAAATGTGAGGAATTCAATTATGGCCTTCAAAATATATTTTGAACACTTTAAATTTCAAGTTGATTAAAATTACAATAAAATGCCCTTTTCCTTAATTAATTAATAACTTTTGATTTATAACTCCAAATTTGACAAATGATATGTCTAAAATGATCAGCTCGACGAGACCTTTCTGTTTATGCATACCGTGTTCTGAATTGCAGCATGCATCATATAAATATAAAGTATACAGCAACTTATTTGAGTATAAAATATGATTAAAACTCCATAAAATGCTTTATTTCTTGTATTCCACACCTCACCCATGCCATGCTACTTTATTGCCATGCAAATTGTGCATCATTCATCCTGGCATGATTGTTTGCTTGTCGCATCTTATTCATATGCTTATGCACTTTATTTATGTTGGCCCTTGTTTGTTTGGTTCTTCTTCGAATAGACGCTGAGCAGGGGATATATCAAGAAACCCAGGAGCACTACCCAGATCCTTCTCTCGCTTCAACTAAGCTGCCAGGCAAGCACTACCACATGCTTGCATACATATAGTACCTATTGCCTCTATCTTATTCTTGCATCATTGAGTCGCGATCGCATTAAACTGAATCCCAAGTACTGCATAGCCTTTACTTTAAAACCCCACCGAAGCTTGTTCCTCCATCCCATGAGCCATTACTACAGGAGGTGTTTGAGCCATGCGGGTCGTAGAACAGCATGTGTAGGGTGTGTGAGTGTCTGATGGATAACGAGGTACCTAAACAACTTAACCTGAGTAGTATGGGATAACTAATGAAAGTGGCACCGGTGAGCAATATCTGCTATTTGGTTTTTCATGCTCACTTGTGTCCCGTAGGACCCCGAGTACTTGATTCCTGTTCCTTGAATATTCGCGCTATCCACATCCGGGAGGCTTATGGGACCCCCCTGAGCCAGAGCTTGATTCATTCTTATTTCTTGGGGCCACAATTAGTTTGAGGCTTTATTACTATCCTGTACTTATGCCATGCTACTGCTTTATTTACGATTGTGCGAGGAGCACCTGTACTGTTTAGGTCCGTGACACGTTTTCGCTGTATCGGCAAGCCCAGTCACATTTTCGGGTTCCCAGTCATTTACAGCAGTCCACACAAACCTTGAGTCCGTCTCGGAGTCGGCCAACTTCGTCGCGGGTAGCTTAATGGGGTGGCCCCCTGAAATATTTCTGAATCCTATGATCGCTTTGTCGTGACTGCCTCGTTGGGTTTTGATTTGGTTTTTCCGAGGTTGATCGAGTGTGTGTTGCTATTTGTGCACCCCTGCAGGGTAAAACTTTCTGAAAGCCGTGTCCGCGGTTATGGACGATTTGGAGCACAGTTTCTCGATCATAGACAAGTATAACTAAAGTACCGCTTTTAATTTGACTAAGTAACTGACTAGTAAATAGTGCAACACTCATGGAATGAATAATAAAACTGCCAACGGATGGGGGGTGTTCGTCCGCTTCCTCGTTGGTAAGCGAGGAGGAGGATGGATTTGTTAATATTACTGTTATAACTGTTGTTATTAATTCACGGAGATCCGTCTATCTTTGGTTAGGCGGATGGTTAGCGAGTATCTATAGAATTGTTAGGGTTTATCTTTTGATGCAATTGCGTCACCCCAGGTTGTGTCCCCTTTAGAGGCATAAAGACTTGCTGAGTACCCCTAGGGTCTCACACGATAAATTATTTGATTCAGATGAACAGGTACACTCACAAGATGGATACTGGGTGGAGGAGACGGACGATGTGGGCAACGATCATTCGGTGTAGATATTCCGGGAACGGGGGTCCGTGAGATCTGTGGGCGGGATGTGTTTATTATGGGGCATCTTATGCCGATTTGCTTCTTATCCATACTCGGATCTTGTTTGCCGCTTCCGCCTGATACTCTGATGTTTGATGTATGAGGAGATATCCTAAACTATTATATCTATCTAGGACATTTGGATCTTGCCGTATGGCGTTGCAATATTTCTATTTGTTTTAGATGGAATGGCTCTGAGGACTGTTGTATGGTGGCTTGCATACATACTCATTTGTGTATGTAGTTGATCCCTTCGCCTGCCGATTACGTCGCCCGTTCTTGTCCCGATGTTTGGAAATGGTTAGGACGGCCGAAAGGTCTACCTGTGAGTGGCATTTGGGCCCCACCGTACTATTTTAACCATTTCCGCTCATCCAGGCTTGTAACTAGGAGCGTAATTCACCGAGGTAGTTACAATTGGTATCAGAGCCATCCCGCCCTTCAGGGTCTCAGCCAAATGGTCGTTGTTAGTCTAGCAAATATTTTTTGGTAGCTATGTATACTAGGGAAAAACAAAACGCGAGAGTAGTACTGCTTCCATTTTTCTTCTTAACCACCCACCCTTTTCTGGTAAGGAAGTGTAACGTTTTCTATCCTCTTCTTAAATTCAAACTAGGATTCACGTGTTCTGGGTTTCCGTAGTACCATAGGTTGAGTGTGTGTGTGTGTGTAATTCCTTGTCTATCTGTTGTATCCAACATGTTATCTTTATCTGCCTTTGGTTATCAACTGTTGGTACATTCCATACTGACAGGCTTTTGAATACCGGCGCGATCTATCTGACTCCTTGTTAACCGGTGCCATCTTCTTAAGGGTGTCCTTCCTTCTAGCAACTCCACATTCTGTGAAACCATCAGTTGCTAATCGCTACCTGATAAGTGTTTTTGCGCATCTATTGGTATTTTAATGCCGAAAAATGCGGAAAAAATTTCTTTGATACATCTGTGCTTCCACACTCCTTTTCAGTCGTGTGTGAAACATTATCTATCTCCCTTTTATCAGCATGTCCATGCTAACTCATTCTTTTGTCACCGGCGCTTAATCCTAGAGTTTGTTTTCATCTCCAATTCTCTTGGGCTAATTACATAACATGTGTTGATCCGATGCTGGTGATTGTAATTTGGTTCTCGGCATAGCTATATGACACTTATCATGAGTGGAATATGGAAAATGCTATCAACTCTATCCTCCAAATGGTGACGGTTATCTCCTGTGATTTTGAGTACACCGCGATCATATCTATGCATATTCAAGCATCTTTGGCAATCCAGAGTTTCTCCAAGCACTACGGCGGTCTATCATCTGTCCATCATGCTGCACATCTTTTTGAACTCCATATCTGCAAAATTCTCTTTGAGACAAGGGAATTGCATCTTTTCGTCTTTGATAGCTTTGCTTGAGGTATGAGCTATCATCGGTTCTTATCCAAGATCTCTTTATCTTTGTAACCGGTGATCCGATCGACAATGTGAACCAGGTGACATCTATTTTTCTTCCGAAGGACCAGTTAACCTATTCTGTCAGCGAATCTTGTTCAACAGGAATCCTTACTCGTAACGTTGATCTTTCAAAGAGCATTGAGCTCAGAAAGTGTTTCGAGCATTTGTTCGTTCTCCCGCCTCTTGAAATTGGTATTCTGGGAATATCTTGTTAATACATGGTGGTATATGTTGATAATATGCTTGCCTATTCGATATATATGGAAGGACATGGAGGATCATCTGTGTCTCTTTCTCTCGAGCTTCGTGAGCACTGCCTGTGTGCAAAGTCTCAAAGTGAGAATTCTGACTTTTTGAAGTCACATATCTCGACCACGTCCTTCTGCTAAATACATTACTTCAACTCTGGAATCAGCAAGTCCATTGTTAATTCCATCCTCCATCTTCAACCAATCCGGAGTTGTTCCTTGTTGGCAAGTTATCATCGTCGTTCCGCTGAAGATTTCCTCAAGGCTGCTAAATCTCTCTCAATCATTTCAAGAAGAACATGGAGTTCTTTCACCTCAATCTCGTTAAGTAATCTCTTGAAACCCTCTCGCTCTATCGTCTATGCTCAATCCACCGGAGGCCATGAAGACCTTCTAGATCTTGTATTCCTTCTGTTCAAGTGGTGCTATCTTTTTCTATATCTGTGAAATTTTGCAGTTGTCTCCGTGATCTTCCTTTATATCTTTCTGGTGGCTTGGTACTTCCGACATGACGACAACATCATCATCTTTATCTATCTATGAATCCGGCGAATCGTTTGCATCAATCTTTGTTTTCTTACGGAGTTCCACGAGCTCTTCTTGTCAATACCTTCAGTCTGTTTCGGTAGTTGGGTTGCTTGATTTTCTAATTCATGTGCGGAGTAATGCTTTGAGTGCGGGATGGAGTAGCTACCATACCACTACTCTTATCATTCGGTCTTGTACATTGAATTGGTGAATTAATGTGATTTCACTCATTCCACGGAAGTTAGAAGTGGCCTTTATCCCTTGATACTTTTACTTCCGTCCTTGTTTTTCCGGAGTGCTCTCTCGAAGAAAGTAATCAATAATCTCTTCTTGGTGGTCTGTCTATTCTAGGTGGAGCAAAATCTTCAATTATCTGGTGGAAACAGACGCAAACTCCTTTCTGTCCTCGTCATTCTACCGATGCTCAACATCCCCGAACAAGATTAAAGGAAACTATCTCTCTCTTTGTTTCATCAATTCTTTTTCTGTGGTAAAGCCAATTATGGTTGATGCCATCAGCCGCAAATCTATTGCGTTAACCTCAAGGCTAAAGAAAGCAATAAGTATCTCTACAATAAACTCCAGATCCTCCATATTCTTTGCTTCTCGGGATTCCACCATGATCTGGCTTCACATCCATCTCTCGAAGTTATATCTGCGCACCTAAATTGCGTGATCCTTGGTTCGTATCGGCGCAACAAGAATCTAATCCGACGATGTCTAACTAAATCTTTCTGTTGTTATCAAGGGACTCTATTGTTTGAAGGCAATATTGTTTTCGAACTTCTTTTCTCAAATCCGAGAGAAGATACGATGCTATTGTAATAGTGGTTCAAAACCTCTCCAACCTAGCTCTTTTCTTCCGGCGAGACAAAGATTCATCCCCTCTAGTATCGGTAAATCTTTAATCTTAACGGTGTGTCTTTCTTTATCCATGATGCATCATCTTGTCCTTTCTTTCACCAGTGGATCTTTTTCTTTTATCATGTTTCTTGAGAAAACCGGAGCTATGCCCATCCTATCCTTCTTGTCTCACGACAATCCTTCAACTCTTCTAACCCGTTGTTTCTCAAGCAAAACGCAAGACTCGCAACAAGTCTAGCAAGTTTTGCAAGGTGTAGTGGTCGCACCATTCCGTTGTTCATCAACTTGGGAACGTGAGGGTCACCTTCGTTCGAACACCCGCCTCTCCTTGTGTTGTTTTCTTTTTCCTAGGAATCTCGGAGCAAGATTCTTGTTTAGTGGGGGAGAGTTGTAGCATCCCAATTGTCTAACAATTGCAATGCTACTAGCCTAGTCTATATAGATGCTACTTCCTACATATAATTGTTGCATCATAAGTATATCATGCTCATGTCATCATTCCACCTTGCATTTGAGCATCATATAAAACCCTTTTTGGTTTGGTTCTTCTCTCATATGCACTGTTAATTGTATTTGCCTCTTGATATTGTATTTGGTTATTGATATATTGTTTAAATGCCCAAGTTGAGTTGGGGGCATATCTTTTATTCAACTCCATCACCTTTCTCTACCACCACCTTATAATTCCACCATCCAACTAAATATGAGCTTTGCACTTTATTGGGTTTTACCTCTAGCTCATGTGGGTTGGGATGGATCCAATTCTATTTCCACATGCTCTCATCTTAGCATCATGTTGTTTTCACATTATTGATATGTGGAGCCACCTTTGCATGCATTATGAGTAGTGCTCCTTTTTCCTAGCTTTCATATGGATTATCATGGATTTATGCTCATGTTGGGATATTTTTGGGACTATTAAACATCTAGTGGAATATACACACTAGCAAGTCCCAATTATAATCAAATATGATCATCTCCATCTACTCCACTTGGAACTTTCATGTAAATCCTTAGCTTGGCCCTTACCCCATATTTTGGAATGCATATGTATAAATGCCATGAATAATTATTTTGCATGGGCCATGCAAGTACCACCACATTCTAGTCTTTTGGGTTTTTATTTGAATCTTTGAGTGGATCATCTCCCATCCCTCTCTCTACTCCTCTTCATGCTTGATCTTGTTTGGTTCATGTCAAAACCCTACACCATCCCCCATCCATGCAAGCCATGTGTGGGCCTTTCCACCTTTATTTCTAAAAACCCTAATCCCTCTCCCTATCCCTCTCTCCTCTCTTTTGCCACCTCTTGTTTTGGTCATGTTTCAAACCATAGCTACCACCACATCTCTCTCTCTAATCCCTCCGCTCTATCCAAACCCTAACCCTAATCACCTATACCTCTATCACCATCTACCATACCACCTCTCTCTAACCCTAACCCGAGCCACTCCCTCCTACCCTAGCTATCTACCCCCCTCCATCCAACCCTAGCTCCATGCCAACCCCTCCCTCTATCTCTCTCTCCCTACCCCTGCCAGGCCGACCCCACACCCGAGCCCTACCTGCCCTGCACTCCCCTGGACCCCCCCAGGCCGAGCCTGCCTAGCACGTGAAGTAGGAGGAGAAAAAGTGGCCGACGCCACCTTTCCCCTCCACCACGCCATCTACCCCTCTCCCCGTTCCTATCTACTCCCCCTCTCTGCCTGTCGACGCCAGATCCCCCAGGGCCTAGCCTTGCTACTCCTTCTTCCCCACCTTCCCCTGCAGCCACCTCTCCACCACCGATCACCAACCTTCCCGTCGGCCTCCTCTCGGCTACACCATACCAGGCGGCGGGCGCGGCGTCCAGGTGTCGAGGAAGAGCGAGACATCCACCTGCATCACCCTGCACACGCCGCAGCGGAGGAGGAGCCTCGGACCTGCCGCAGTACCGCGATGCCGACGAGAAACCCTAGCTCCGGGCGCGTCTGCGTCGCCGTCGCCCTTCTGCCCCCCGGCCCGATCCAAGCCCTCCCTCCGACTTCGCGGTGAGCCTTTCTCCCTCCCTGACATGATCCGCCTCGCTGTCGTCGCCTGTGCTCGCCGGTCAAATCGTCGAACGGCCTCGGTGCGCGGCGGCCGACGTCGTTCCCTCGTTGCTACGCCGCGCAGCGACCTTGCTAGCCTGCGTCCGCTCCTCTGTCACCACCCTGGAAGCCACCG
Source organism: Avena sativa (assembly GCA_916181665.1). Taxonomy (NCBI): domain Eukaryota; kingdom Viridiplantae; phylum Streptophyta; class Magnoliopsida; order Poales; family Poaceae; genus Avena; species Avena sativa. The sequence continues at coordinate 343,318,784 of OV702285.1, read as the reverse complement.
CACTGGTACCGCTTCTCTGCGTGCGCCCCGCGTCGCGGGTTCGATCCCCGTGCGCCGCTCCCTGGCGAGCACCGATCGATCGTCGCAGAGAAGATCCACAGTGGCCGTGTCCTTTTTGCGCTTGAGCCCCTGCCCTTTTTCCCGCCTGAACCCGCGGTCTAGCCTACCCCGCATGTCAGCTGCCCTAGCGTTTTGCAGAAAAGACCCTCTGTTTCCTCGGGCCGTAACCCTCACTCCCTCACCGAGCCGCGTGGCCGACCCTCCCCTCTCGCTGTCACGTGGGCCCGCAACCACTGGGCCCGCTTGTCATCCGTGTGGGCTAGCCAGAGCCACGGTAGCAAAAGTTTTTCCCTGTGCGCGTGTGCCCTGTCAGCAGTGGCCCACCCGTCAGTGGCTTGGGTCCAATTCACCTGGGTGTAAGAAGTCCTGGCAAATTTCTGTTAAATAAAAATGTTTTCAGTAAATGTTTAAATTTCAAATTCAAATCTGTTTTTAAATAACTTTTGAAATATAATTCCAAATAATACAAATGATATATGTTTTTGAATCAGAAAAATGTGAGGAATTCAATTATGGCATTCAAAATATATTTTGAACACCTTAAATTTCAAGTTGATTAAAATTACAATAAAATGCCATTTTCCTTAATTAATTAATAGCTTTTGATTTATAACTCCAAATTTGACAAATGATATGTCTAAAATGATCAGCTCGACGAGACCTTTCTGTTTATGCATACTATGTTCTGAATTGCAGCATGCATCATATAAATATAAAGTATACAGCAACTTATTTGAGTATAAAATATGATTAAAACTCCATAAAATGCTTTATTTCTTGTATTCCACACCTCACCCATGCCATGCTACTTTATTGCCATGCAAATTGTGCATCATTCATCATGGCATGATTGTTTGCTTGTCGCATCTTATTCATATGCTTGTGCACTTTATTTATGTTGGCCCTTGTTTGTTTGGTTCTTCTTCGAATAGACGCTGAGCAGGGTATATATCAAGAAACCCACGAGCACTACCCAGATCCTTCTCTCGCTTCAACTAAGCTGCCAGGCAAGCACTACCACATGCTTGCATACATATAGTACCTATTGCCTCTATCTTATTCTTGCATCATTGAGTCGCGATCGCATTAAACTGAATCCCAAGTACTGCATAGCCTTTACTTTAAAACCCCACCGAAGCTTGTTCCTCCATCCCATGAGCCATTACTACAGGAGTTGTTTGAGCCATGCGGGTCGTAGAACAGCATGTGTAGGGTGTGTGAGTGTCTGATGGATAACGAGGTACCTAAACAACTTAACCTGAGTAGTATGGGATAACTAATGAAAGTGGCACCGGTGAGCAATATCTGCTATTTGGTTTTTCATGCTCACTTGTGTCCCGTAGGACCCCGAGTACTTGATTCCTGTTCCTTGAATATTCGCGCTATCCACATCCGGGAGGCTTATGGGACCCCCCTGAGCCAGAGCTTGATTCATTCTTATTTCTTGGGGCCACAATTAGTTTGAGGCTTTATTACTATCCTGTACTTATGCCATGCTACTGCTTTATTTACGATTGTGCGAGGAGCACCTGTACTGTTTAGGTCCGTGACACGTTTTCGCTGTATCGGCAAGCCCAGTCACATTTTCGGGTTCCCAGTCGTTTACATCCGTCCACACAAACCTTGAGTCCGTCTCGGAGTCGGCCAACTTCGTTGCGGGTAGCTTAATGGGGTGGCCCCCTGAAATATTTCTGAATCCTATGATCTCTTTGTCGTGACTGCCTCGTTGGGTTTTGATTTGGTTTTTCCGAGGTTGATCGAGTGTGTGTTGCTGTTTGTGCACCCCTGCAGGGTAAAACTTTCTGAAAGCCGTGTCCGCGGTTATGGACGACTTGGAGCACAGTTTCTCGATCATAGACAAGTATAACTAAAGTACCGCTTTTAATTTTACTAAGTAACTGACTAGTAAATAGTGCAACACTCATGGAATGAATAATAAAACTGCCAACGGATGGGGGGTGTTCGTCCGCTTCCTCATTGGTAAGAGAGGAGGAGGGTGGATCTGTTAATATTACTGTTATAACTGTTGTTATTAATTCACGGACATCCGTCTATCTTTGGTTAGGCGGATGGTTAGCGAGTATCTATAGAATTGTTAGGGTTTATCTTTTGCTGCAATTGCGTCACCCAAGGTTTTGTCCCCTTTAGAGGCATAAAGACTTGTTGAGTACCCCTAGGGTCTCACACGATAAATTATTTGATTCAGATGAACAGGTACACTCACAAGATGGATACTGGGTGGAGGAGACGGACGATGTGGGCAACGATCATTCGGTGTAGAGATTCCGGGAACGGGGGTCCGTGAGATCTGTGGGCGGGATGTGTTTATTATGGGGCATCTTATGCCGATTTGCTTCTTATCCGTACTCGGATCTTGTTTGCCGCTTCCGCCTGATACTCTGATGTTTGATGTATGAGGAGATATCCTAAACTATTATATCTATCTAGGACATTTGGATCTTGCCGTATGGCGTTGCAATATTTCTATTTCCTTTAGATGGAATGTCTCTGAGGACTGTTGTATGGTGGCTTGCATACATACTAATTTGTGTATGTAGTTGATCCCTTCGCCTGCCGATTACGTCGCCCGTTCTTGTCCCGATGTTTGGAAATGGTTAGAACGGCCGAAAGGTCTAACTGTGAGTGGCATTTGGGCCCCACCGTACTATTTTAACCATTTCCGCTCATCCAGGCTTGTAACTAGGAGCGTAATTCACCGAGGTAGTTACATTGCCCCAAGTACTTAGCGGATCTGAAGAACGACAACATCAAGAAGAAAGCTATATCCGATATACATGCTATTGATGTGTATCTTTCTAGTAATTGTAGTAGTTCCTAGGTATTTGATACTCGTTCGGTTGCTCATATTTGTAACTCGAAACAGGTGCTGCAGAATAAACGGAGACTAGCGAAAGACGAGGTGACGATGCATGATGGAAATGGATCAAAGGTTGATGTGGTCGCGTTCATCACGCTCCCTCTTCGTCTACCATCGGGATGAGTTTTATACTTAAATAATTGTTATTTGGTGCCTGCGTTGAGCATGAAAATTATATCGGGATCTTGTTTATTGCGAGATGGTTACCTGTGTAAGTCCGAGAATAACGGTTGTTTAATTTATATGAGTAATATCTTTTATGGTCATGCACCGTTGGTATATGGTCTATTTTTATCGAATCTCGATAGTAGTGATACACGTGTTCATAATATAGAAGCTAAACATTTGAAATTGAGCGATAATTCATACATGTGGTATTGTCTTCTTGGTCACATAGGAGTGAAACGTATGAAGAAACTCCATTCCAATGGACTTCTTTAATCACTTGACTTCGAATCACTTGAAAGATGCGAAGCATGTCTGATGGGTAAAATGACTAAGACTCCATTTTCTGGTATGATGGAGCGAGCTACAGACTTATTTGAAATCATACATACCGATGTGTGTGGCCCGATGAGCGTGGCATCACGTGGTGGTTATCGTTATGTTCTCACTTCCACGGTTGACTCGAGTAGATATGGGTATATCTATTTCATGAAACATAAGTCCGAAACTTTCGAGAAGTTTAAGGAATTTCAAAGTAAAGTGGAGAATCAAAGTAACAAGAAGATTAAGTTTCTACAATCTGATCGTGAAGGTGAATATCTAAGTTACGAGTTTGCCGAGCATTTGAAGAAATGCGGAATACTTTCACAATTAACACCGCCGGGAACGCCACAAAATAATGGTCTATCCGAACATCATAATCGAACTCTCTTAGATATGGTTCATTTTATGGTGTCACTAATGTAGGGTTCGCAGCATAGAAAACAAAAATTTTCCAACGATGGGAACAACTATGTACCAAGATCTATCTACTAGATACAAACAACGGGCGGATGTATATCCGTAGAGAACATACCCTTGAAGACCGACAAAGTTTAACGAGTCCAAACTCGTGGTTGATGTAGACGATCTCTTGCCGATCTCAAGATCGAGAGGAAGTCCTAGCGCCGCAAAACAGTAGCGCATCCGTGCTCGCACACACGTTCGAGGCACCGAGCAACCTCCGCCTCCTCGCTCCAGCGATGCAGCGGAAGCACAACTCTTTCTTGCCGAATAGCCACCGGGAACATGTATCTCGCTAGTCCGAGACCATGGGGGATAAATTCTAGAGGGGGAGAGAGATCCTTCACGAGGAGGTGTGAGTGAGAAGTGAGAGGAGGGGCTCCTTATATAGGGCAGGGGGGCAGCCCAAGGGGGCATGGCCGCCGGCCATGGAGGGTTCCCCCACCTCTCCCTCATTCATGTGGGTGGACACTCCACTCACACAAAAGCCTTTCAATTCCCTCCACTCAAAAACCCACTCAAATTCCCATTAAATTTCCACCAAATTTAATGCAAACTCTCATTAAATAAAAATCTTTTATTTTATTCAGAATTTTGTCAATTACTTTAATGACAAATATTCACAAATAACCCCTTGCTAGAATTCTATTTCACATGCATAACCACTTTATGAAATTTCACCCGAAAACCTGTTTCGGTATCTAGTGAAATAAATTCCTGCGCTTGTTATTGTTTTCGGCATGAAACTTTTGCTCCAAATGGATGTCGGTGTCTCTTAAGTGTGTCACCCTACGGTTCGCGAATAATGCGGACATGATCGAGACCCCACTCGGATCAATAATCAGAAGCGGGATCTGGAGACCCATACTGACTCCCACACATTCAACGATGACTTTCTTGTGATCGTCGGAACCTTTTACGCTAGTATCTTAATCCTTTTGTTTCGCGATATATTACATGTCCGAGATTCGATCATCGGTATCTCCATACCTAGTTTGATCTCATTACTGACATGCACTCTTTTCTCGTTCCCGTGATATAACATTCTAGTGATCAAATCACTTGCTTGCAAGCTAATCAATGTGATATCACCGAGAGGGCCCAGAGCATATCTATCCGTCATCCGGATGAACAAATTCCACTCTCGATCCATGGGCCTCAACATAACACTTTATTAGTTCTGAATCCATCTTTATAATCACCCTGTTACGGTGTGACGTTTGATGTTATCAAGAAACTCTTCCGGTGTTAGTGATTGACATGATCTCATGGTCTAAGGATTAGGATCACTTCGTAAGTTGTTATAGCAATATAAACTCAATGACTTTGATCGTAATGCTATACTTCGGATGAATGTTCATCACACCATTACACTAATGTTGTGACCTCGTTATTAACAACATCCAATGTCTATGATCAGGAAACCTTGATCATCTTGTTAATCAACGAGCTAGTTTATAAGAGAGGCATAACTAGGAACTTCCTTTTTGTTTATTAAACACACATGTATTAACGTTTCCGTATTAATACAATTATAGCATGTAAAATAAACATTTATCATAAACAAGGAATACGATAATAACCACTTTATTATTGCCTCTCGGGCATGTTCCCTTCCGTCTCCCACTTGCACTAGAGACAATAATCTAGTTTGAAAACTTTGCGTATTAAACACATATGGCTTTCTGGTGTTCCATATACGCAACTGTAAGTGGTTAACATAATCTACGGATCTGATGCTTTCAGGTCCGTGTGTATTTGCATGTCTTTGCATCTTCACGCATCACTCATTCTCCAATGAGATGGCATTGTATAAATTTGGTCTTTTGGTGATACCTTTAGTTCCTTGGGTTTAAATCACATCGATACTATTCTCGTACAATATATCATCAATGTTAGCCCGTTGCGAACCACACCTTAGTTTGATAACAAACTACTTGACACAAATGCCCTCCTTTGCTGCTACTATAGTAGTCATATACTTAGCCTTTTGTTGTAGTATTCGTCACAATGTCTTAACTTTGGAACTCTTCCAAATACATCATGGAAACTTTCTTTCCATTTCATTGTGCCACTCATAGTTTAAATTGAGATAAACTTAATTTGTATCTTGTGACAAACCTAGTATCAATGTAACGCTTTACAATGAACTATTTGTAATTGTTTTTCACCTCTACACAAATATATTCTTAATTCTTTCAAAAAGATCATAAGAATATCCTCACTATCGTCCAATGATCATTTTATGATTCATTCTGGTATATGCTCATAACACTTAGAGCATAGGACATATCTGGATGTGTACATTTCATGGTATGATTGATCAAAACATTCTCGTGATTTCACTCATCAAGTGTCAAAGCACTTGAATCTTGTTTCACTTACCAAGTGTCGATACACTTGAATCTTGATTCAATTCCTTCCCATGCAACAAGAACTGTTTCTTGTCGTTTCTATATTGAACTCCTTCAATATCTCATATATGTACATTCGACACAACCATATTAGCGTCACAGTCTATCCACTATAGACATTCATGCTAAATATTCGGGTTTTGCCTAAGTCTTTCATCGAAATGAAATTCTTAACCTTTGTCAATAAAAGATACATCATTTCTAATCAACAAGATGTCATCCACATAATGTATTAGAAATGTGTCTCAGCGCTCCCACTTAATTTCTTGCAAACGCAAGCATCTTCATCGTCTCCTGATGAAAACTCCTTTTCATCATGGTGAAGATTCCAAATCCGTGATGCTTACTTCAACAATTGAAGTTTGCATGCCCCTTTTAGCATCCTTTGAATTAACAAAACCCTTTGGATCGTGTCATGTACACGTCCTAGGTAACCATTCTATTAGAAGAACTTTGTTTTGTTTATTCATCTACCATATACCAAATTATATGTAGTGGTTGCTACTTTAATCCGTCCAGACTAAATATCGCTATGAAAGATCAAATCTTGTCATAGTCAACTCCTTGAACATTGTCATAAAATACTTTATGACATGTCGACTATTTCATAGATGTGAAACATCTATGTCTGTTTCTTTATAGATCCAAATACGACCGATAGGTTTTTATACCTTTCCGGAGGGTCTTCCAAGTTCAAAACTTGATTTCTCGTGTATGGAACTATCACGGATTTTATGGTTTCAAGCCATTTGACGGAGTCAGGGCCCATCATCGCTTCTTTGCATATAGTCGGTTCATCATTGTCAAACAATAATGATTTACTCTCAAATCTTAGTATTTGATTGTTTATTCGACCGACTTGGTTCAATAAGAACTTAGATCTCCGTGACCACAACCTTTGAGGCACATAAGCTATGAGCATTATGGCAGCCTTCGGAACGATTTCCGGCGCTGCGCAACTCAGCACATTTAGCTAAGGTTTGTTAACCTTATCAAAGTTCTATTGTCCTCCCACTTAATTTTTATGAAAAATTCCTTCTTCAAGAAACTTCACATTTCAAGCGACAAACCCTTTTGTCCGCGGTGTTATGGAGGAATAACCAATTGTTATTCGAAATAACCTACAAAGACATGCTCATCCAACTTTGGTTGTAAAACATCTTACTTATGTTTAGCATACCAAAATTTAAGAAATGACAACTTGGGTTTTACCCCAAACCATAACTTCCATGGTGCCATTTCAACGGATCTAGATGGAGCTCTTTTCAGTGTAAAAGCGGTAGTCTCTAAAGCTTTAATCTTTTAAAACATAATGGCAGTTTTATAAATAGCACCTTTGATCCAACCATGTCAAACAAGGTTTCATTACAAATCTCAAACACTCCATATTCCTATGGTGTTTCGGGATATGTAAATCTAGGTGTTTTGCTAAACTTGCAACTCAAATAAATCCCTTTATGATAAAATCACAATTCATTTATTTTCTTGTTACACTTGTAACTCAAATAAATCCCTTGTGATAAAATCATAAACTATTTATTTTCTTGTTACAATGATTTTTCACTTCATCTTGAAAGTCTTTGAAACATTTTCAAAATATTTCATACTTCATTCTCATTAAGTGAACATTCACTCAAATTTCCGGAGAAAGCATATGAAGATGAAATCCATCGCTTACGACTATACATAATGGACTACATACATCGATATGTATAAATTCCAATATTTTGGTCGTTCGTTCTTCTTTGGGCTTTGAACGAATTTTTAATTATCCCGAGGAAAGTCTCACAAGCGTCACTTGATCAAATCAAAGACTCCAAAAATCCATGAATATGGAGATTCCTCATGTTTTCTTTCCAATATAATTTAAACGGCGATGTCACTTCGTAAGTGATCTTTCAATCATTTGTCTTGCGACATTTTAGCATTAGGCTTTATGGATGTGATTTCTCCAACTAGATTTGTAAATCATCCATCTTATATGGAATATGGTAATTATTTGAACAACCTTTGTTCTCATAATACCTGATTTAAATAACAATTATTAAAACAAATCTTGAAGTCAAGCTTTGATGTCAACGAGAAATACAAACAACGGTATGTTTGTTTTCGATGAACATCATCACATATTCTCTTGCTAGTTACTTAGGCCATTGTGGTTCATGAATTGCGTCGTTCTGTATGAAATTTCATACCAACCAATTCGGTATCCAATACCCAAGAACCACATTGTTTAACAAGCAAAGAATACAACCATAACATGTATATCATATATATACCTAAATTGGATATTTCCAATCTTTTCTTTTCTGCCAAATATATTTTATAGATTCTCTTTCAGCATTTACTTTTCCTTTTTAAAAGAATCTATCAACATCAAAAATTGTCGCCATATACATGACACATAGTCCAAAGCGTGTATATTCAAATAATAATACCTTTGGACTTGCACTTTGAAGTAGATCACCATCATCAAATGATCGGTATTCTTTCAAAATCCATTCTTTAGTAATCTTTTAGTGTAGTAAACACTTTACATACATCTTCTATTCATCCTTATCATGACAACTTTCATGATCAAGCTATTGTAGCTTATAAAGGCGAATCATGAGTATAACATTACTTTCCAAAACCCTTTTGGATGATTAGGATGTCTAGCATCTCCAACCTTCGTAAATTCTCATCCAATATGAGAACATATATTATACTCTATCATTTTGCAACCAAAACATTGTTTCAGATATCGTTATATCTGACACACATGATGGTTTCTGAAAAAATTCTTTCAGCTCCTAGATAAACTTGATATTAAAACAATCAAGAATCATGGAGGCAAACATGATACTTAAGATACTAACACTGGAATTGTTACTCTCGATTTAATACTAACTATTAAATTTCACGGAGTAAATAGAGTTTGCTGAAAGTTTGCAATAGGATTTTAAACTTTAGATTGACACTCAACACAATACGATACCAGTTCGTAAAGTATATATCCAGAATTCTATAGTTCTATTATCTCAATTACAACTATGGATAAGGTGGTGAACGAATTCCAATGACTACAACGAATTATGCAAATTCACTTTGATTTAATTTATGATAAATTGAGTTCTACTAATCCAAATTAGAAATGAACTCCCACTCAAAAACGACATCCCTCGTGTCTTTTTGGTGATTACATGAACCAAATCCACTACACCAAGTCCGATCATCACGTGAGTCGGTGTAGTTTCAAAGGCGAGCATCCATATGGTCATCGTATCAAAACATATGACTCATGCTTAACCTTTCGGTCCGTGTTCCGAGGCCATGTCTGTACATGCTAGGCTCGTCAAGTAAGAACCTTAGTATTCGCGTGTGTAACTGTCTTACACCCGAGATATGCTCATGGATTCAAGTACACCCGATCATCACGTGATGTCTTGAAGCGACGAAACATTGTCGGTGCATACTTAAGGAAGAACACATTCTTATCTTCATATCAAAATGAGGGATCATCTTATTATGCTAATAAAACACCAAACAAGCAATATAAGATGCTATCAAACATCACATGTTTATTAGTGGAATGATATGGTTCCCGCATATGATCTCTATCATGTGCACCGTGGTGTGATCACTATCATACCTATATGTTTAAGTCCAAGGTCTATGGAGATTACACGTTATGTGTGTTGTAAGAGTATCATCTCATACTTCTACTTACAACATCACCATATCATAACACTAGCCCAGCAACAATCGAAACTAGACACCTCTAATTTATCCATTGCAAATTTTACGTGGTTTAGGGCTTTCGAAGATAGAACCGTTCTTACCTACGAACATGAACCACAACGAGGATAACCAAATTGTTGACAACTCGTTGCAAATTAGATATTGACTATAGTAGGAGAGACAGACACCCGCTAGCCACTTATGCAAAACTAGTTGCATGTCAAGCGTGGAACAGGTCTCATGTGCGAGGACATGTAAAGTTTGTCCGGGCCGCTTCATCCCACTATGCCACCAATATCCAAAGTACAAATAAGAAGCAATAAAATGATCATCATCGCCCACATACTCATATGTGTACTACCCGTGCAAAGCATCTACGCATTGATCCGGCTCTGATACCACTGTAGGGTTCGCAGCATAGAAAACAAAAAAATTCCTACGATGGGAACAACTATGTACCAAGATCTATCTACTAGATACAAACAACGGGCGGATTTATATCCGTAGAGAACATACCCTTGAAGACCGACAAAGTTTAACGAGTCCAAACTCGTGGTTGATGTAGACGATCTCTTGCCGATCTCAAGATCGAGAGGAAGTCCTAGCGCCGCAAAACAGTAGCGCATCCGTGCTCGCACACACGTTCGAGGCACCGAGCAACCTCCGCCTCCTCGCTCCAGCGATGCAGCGGAAGCACAACTCTTTCTTGCCAAATAGCCACCGGGAACATGTATCTCGCTAGTCCGAGACCATGGGGGATAAATTCTAGAGGGGGAGAGAGATCCTTCACGAGGAGGTGTGAGTGAGAAGTGAGAGGAGGGGCTCCTTATATAGGGCAGGGGGGCAGCCCAAGGGGGCATGGCCGCCGGCCATGGAGGGTTCCCCCACCTCTCCCTCATTCATGTGGGTGGACACTCCACTCACACAAAAGCCTTTCAATTCCCTCCACTCAAAAACCCACTCAAATTCCCATTAAATTTCCACCAAATTTAATGCAAACTCTCATTAAATAAAAATCTTTTATTTTATTCAGAATTTTGTCAATTACTTTAATGACAAATATTCACAAATAACCCCTTGCTAGAATTCTATTTCACATGCATAACCACTTTATGAAATTTCACCCGAAAACCTGTTTCGGTATCTAGTGAAATAAATTCCTGCGCTTGTTATTGTTTTCGGCATGAAACTTTTGCTCCAAATGGATGTCGGTGTCTCTTAAGTGTGTCACCCTACGGTTCGTGAATAATGCGGACATGATCGAGACCCCACTCGGATCAATAATCAGAAGCGGGATCTGGAGACCCATACTGACTCCCACACATTCAACGATGACTTTCTTGTGATCGTCGGAACCTTTTACGCTAGTATCTTAATCCTTTTGTTTCACGATATATTACATGTCCGAGATTCGATCATAGGTATCTCCATACCTAGTTTGATCTCGTTACTGACATGCACTCTTTTCTCGTTCCCGTGATATAACATTCTAGTGATCAAATCACTTGCTTGCAAGCTAATCAATGTGATATCACCGAGAGGGCCCAGAGCATATCTATCCGTCATCGGGATGAACAAATTCCACTCTCGATCCATGGGCCTCAACATAACACTTTATTAGTTCTGAATCCATCTTTATAATCACCCTATTACGGTGTGACGTTTGATGTTATCAAGAAACTCTTCCGGTGTTAGTGATTGACATGATCTCATGGTCTAAGGATTAGGATCACTTCGTAAGTTGTTATAGCAATATAAACTCAATGACTTTAATCGTAATGCTATACTTCGGATGAATGTTCATCACACCATTACACTAATGTTGTGACCTCGTTATTAACAACATCCAATGTCTATGATCAGGAAACCTTGATCATCTTGTTAATCAACGAACTAGTTTATAAGAGAGGCATAACTAGGAACTTCCTTTTTGTTTATTAAACACACATGTATTAACGTCTCCGTATTAATACAATTATAGCATGTAAAATAAACATTTATCATAAACAAGGAATACGATAATAACCACTTTATTATTGCCTCTCGGGCATATTCCCTTCAACTAACAGATTTACCTTTGTCATTTTGGGGTTATGCATTAGAAACAGCCACATTCACTTTAAATAGGGCACCATCTAAATCTGTTGAAATGACACCATATGAATTATGGTTTGGGAAGAAACCTAAATTGTCGTTCCTTAAAGTTTGGGGTTGCGAAGCTTATGTAAAGAAGTTATAGCTCGACAAGCTTGTACCCAAAGCGAAAAAATGCGTCTTCATAGGATACCCGAAGGAAACTATTGGGTATACCTTCTATCATAGATCCGAAGGCAAAATCTTTGTTGCCAAGAATGGATCCTTTCTAGAGAAGGAGTTTCTCTCGAAAGAATTTACTGGAAGGAAAGTAGAACTCGACGAGGTTGTCGAACCTTCTCTCAGATTTGAGAGTAGCGCAACATCGGAAGAAGTTCCTGTGGCGCCTACACCAATAGGAGAGGAAGCTAATGATAAATATCATGAAACTTCGGTCAAAGTTACTACGGAACCTCGCAGGTCGACGAGGACTCGGACCACTCCTGATTGGTATGATCCCTTTATGAGTGTCATGTTGGTGGACAACACCGACGACCCTGCGACATATGAGGAAGCGATGATGAGCCCAGATTCCAATAAATGGCAAGAAGCCATGAAATCCGAGATTGGATCCATGTATGAAAACCAAGTATGGACTTTGGTGGACTTACTGGATGGCCGGAAGGCTGTCGAGAATAAATGGATCTTCAAGAAGAAAACATATGCTAATGGTAATGTTACCGTCTATAAATCTTGACTTGTCGCAAAAGGGTTTCGACAAATTCAAGGAGTTGACTACGATGAGACTTTCTCACCGGTAGCGAAGCTAAAAACTATGAGAATTTTGTTAGCAATCACTGCATATTGTGATTAGGAGATATGGCAGATGGATGTCAAAACGGCATTCCTCAATGGAGAAATTGATGAAGAGTTTTATATGGTACAACCCAAAGGTTTTGTCGATCCTAAAGATGCTAACAAGGTATGCAAACTTCAACGGTCCATTTATGGATTGAAGAAAGCATCCCGAAGATGGAATCAATGTTTGGATAAGGTGATCAAAAGTTTTGGTTCTATACAAACTTATGGAGAAGATTTTATTTACAAGAAAGTGAGTGGGAGCTTTGTAGCATTCCTAGTACTATATGTGGACAACATATTGTTGATTGGGAATGATATAGACCTTTTTAATAGTGTCAATGATTATTTGAATAATAGTTTTTCAATGAAGGATATTGGCGAAGCTACATACATATTAGGCATAAAGATTTATAGAGATAGATCGAGATGCCTAATATCGTTGTCACAGAGTACATATTTGGACAAAGTTCTAAAGAGGTTTGGAATGGAAAATAGCAAGAAAGGGTTCTTGCCCATGTTGCCCAATATGACCTTGAGTAAAACTCAAAGTCCCGCTATGGCAGAAGATAGAGAAAGGATGAGTAAGACTCCTTATGCCTCAGCCATAGGATCTATCATGTATGCCATGCTATGTACTAGACCCGACATTGCATATGTTGATAGTTTGACTAGCATATATCAAAGTGATCCAGGGGTGGATCATTGGATAGTGTTCAAAAACATCCTTAAGTACTTGAGAAGAACTAAGGATATGGTTATTTCTTATGGAGGTGATGAACATCTTGTTGTTAATGGTTACACCGATTCTCGTTGCAACACCGATCCGGATGATTCTAAATCTCAATCTGGATACATATTTACTTTGAATGGTGCAACAGTGAGCTGGAGGAGTGCAAAGAAGAGCATTTTGGCGAGATCTTCAACTAAATCGGAATACATAGAAGCTTTGGAGGCTTCACAAGAGGCGATATGGCTGAAGGAGTTCATTATGGAGCTCGGTGTGGTTCCTAGTGTGCTAGACACAATGTCTATCTACTGTGATAACATGGGCGCCATAGACAATGCGTAAGAACCAAGGTCACACAAGAAGCTGAAGCATATCAAGCTACGTTTTCACGCTATTCGAGAGCATGTCCAAGATGGTGACATAAAGATTTGCAAAGCACACACATATGTGAATGTGCTGGATCCGTTGATTAAACCTCTCCCGAGGGCAAAACATTACAAGCACCAAACCGCCATGGGTGTTCGGTATATTACCATGTAATCTAGATTAGTTCACTAGTGAAAGTGGGAGACTGTTGGAGTAATGCCCTAGAGGCAATAATAAAAGTAGTTATTATTATATCTTTGTGTTTATGATAAATGTTTACATTCATGCTATAATTGTATTAACCGGAAACATTAGTACTTGTGTGATTTGTAAAGTAATTAGAGTCCATAGTAAAGCCTCTTTAGGATACTAGCTTGTTGGTTGATAGATGATCATGGTTATTAACAACAAGATCATACCATTAGGAGAATGGTATGATGGATATACTCCTATAGATAAGCGTAGCATAAAGATCAAGTCATTTCAATAGTTCAATTGCTATAAGCTTTCAGATACATAGTAACCTAATTCCTTCGACCATGAGATCATGCTAATCACCATCGCCGGAAGGATGCTTTGATGACATCAAACACCACTTCATAACTGGGTGGTTATAAAGATGGAATTGAGTGTTCATAAAGTATGTGTTGAGGCACATGGATCATGAGTGGGATTTGTCCATCCATATGACATATATATATATACTCTAGGCCCTCTTAGTGGAATGTCATCCAATTAGCTTGCAAGCATGTAACTGGATCACAAGGGATCACATATCACAGGAACGAGTAAAGAGTACTTATAGGTAATGAGGTTGACTAGGTATGCAGAGATACCAACAATCAGACCTCGTATAAGTAAAATATCGCGAGACAAAGGGAAATTGGTATTGTATGTAAATGGTTCATTCGATTGGAAAGTAATCGTAGAAATATGTGGGAGCCATAAGAATTTCCAAATTACTCTATTGGTTATTGATCGGAGAAGAGTCTAGGTCATTTCTACATAATTCACGAACCGTAGGGAGACACACTTAAGGATTCGATGTTGTTTAGTAGATATGGAATGTGAGTAAGAAGATCAAATGTTGTTTGGAGTGTCGGATGGGACCCAGGATATCACGAGGAGATTCAGAATGGTCTGGAGAATAAGATCCATATAAGGAAAGTTCAATTCCGGAGTTTGGGAATGATTCTGGTGTTTTCACCAGAATGATCTAGAAGGGTCTAGAAGGTTCACAGAGCCGGAAGGGGATGGGTACATGAATGAGTCATGACAAAGTGGAATGGTTGCATCATGTCCTAGGTCATAGGGCTATGCAAATAAAAGTGAGAAATCAAACTCCAAAATTGAAAGTCAAAAGGAAAGTTTGAAAAGTCAAACTGGGATAATGTATCCTCGTGGAGGGAGGAGAGGAAATATCCTCTCCCTCCACCACGCGCCAAGGAGGAGAGGGAGTTGGAGGAGGATTCAACCTCCCCTCCCTAGCTTCCCCTCCCTCTCATAAATAGAGGGGAGGGGGCTGCCCCAAACTACAACACCACCATAGCCCCTCCCCACAAAGCAGTCGCGCCGCCGCTGCCCTAGACGCCGCCGACCACATCCTCCTCTCTCGGACTCTAAACCCTAGATCGCCAGGGAACCCTTCTAATCCAGCCTAACCCACTCCGGCTTAAGGCGAAGCCCCGCGGGATCTTAACTCTAACTCCGACACCACGCTGTCGTGCTGCCGGAATCGTGAGGACATAACTACAACCTCTGATGCCTCCTGGAACAAGGGAGAGGAAGGTCTTCCTCGAGTACCGAATGTGTGACCGACTGCGGGAGCGCTACCGGAACGTGGCGTCGGAATGATTGTCTACGCGATCTTGAGATCGGCAAGTGTACGACTACATCACCCACGAGAATCTTCTCTCGTTAACCTCTTTGGAATCTTCAAGGGTGAGTACTCTAATTGACTCGTTGCTACAATCTAGTAGATAGATCTTAGCTTGTGTGTGTTCCTTTGGTAGAAATTTTTTGTTTTCCATGCTACGAACCCCTTAAGCAGCACGCAAGCCGTTTTCCCCTGCTGTTCCTCGCTAATCACCGACCTCTGCGGACCTCCTACGAAAGAACACTCTAAACAAAATCTGTAGAAGTTGATCCGATCGACAGCTTTGGTTTTTGCGCCCTGTCCAAAGTCTTCGCGGATTGACCGCCATCTTCCTATGACGTTTCTCTCAGCTAGCTGATTCCGCGAGTGTGTATTTCAGTTTCATCAGAGTCGCACATTTGGTTCCTTCCTTTTTCTGCTTAGGCCCCTGGGTGTAACATCCCAATTTCAGCAACCCTGATCTTCTATCAAGAAGGCAAAAATCAGGGGGAACAAAAACTTTTTCTTAGTAAGTGTTTCAATGTTTGCTTACTTTTTTGCTTGTGTTCATGCAACTGATTGTGTAAGAGGTGCCATACTCCTTATCTCAACACAATTTGACAAAAGCTATTTTACAAGAGAGATGTCTTGGCTCATCTCTCATATTCCCAAATGTTCTGGCATTTCAAAGCTTGATCCAAGATGACTTTGACACAACAAAAGGTTTTTCTAGTTCTTTTAACAAAACTATAAAGACCTATAAACAATCTCCTCATGTTTTCAAGACAGAACATTCAACTACTCTTATCTCTAGGTTTTCCAAAAACTTTTTCCTAAAACCTCTCCACTCCAATCTTGGTAGAAATACCAATAGGTACTTATCTTACTTCAAAACATAACCAATTCAAAATACCCATCCCAACCTCAAGCTAGGCTTGAGGGTAACCCTAGTAGTAGTTGGATAAGTTTGATAAGATGAATTGCCTTGATCTGTTGTCTAATGAATTGCCTTGATCTACTGATTGTCTTGTTTTCTTAGGAACTACAACGATGTAATCTAGTAGCTCATCCCTTAGGACCCAATATATAATTGTGTTAATCAATATCAAATCAAGCATCCAAATCTGGATCGACCCTAAGCCACTAAAGTGGCCATCTCATCTCCTAATCAGATCAATCCAGGGATAACCCTTTTTATAGTTTCCTACTCAGTGAAGACCCAATCCAAGCATGGATCCCCTCTACCCAATGTACCTCAACATCAACCACTTTGTGGGAAGGATAAACCATTGACACTCTCTCAATATTTTCCCTCTTGTAATCTAGTCTAAAATCCTAAATCTGCCAAAATGTCTAAGTCTGTCATTCTTATCGAGATTCAGTCTTTGGAGCTCTAGCTATTCCAACCTATGTGCATTCTTGAGAATGTACTTGAACCATATTGTAGTACATCATTAGTACTACCAAATCCCACACTCTCCCTTGGCTAATCCATTTTGGTTAACACTATTCCATGATGGTTTTATAGTCAAGATAATAATCTTTTATGCAAATCTTATCATCTTGCCTACTTTGGCAAAATCTGACATCTATATGCTACCTCCCCTTGACCAACCATTTGCATGGTTATGATATACTAACCATGGTCTATGAATACATACCTCACTTGTTTCCATTGGAGCTTTGTGCTTCTGAAACCCCATGGTTTAGGAGGCATCAGGACAACTTTGTAATGGCAGCCTTAATTTCAACAAAGTTTGCCATCTCTTCTAGACCACCTCAACTACAACCAAGACCAACTATTGATTCCACGATCATCTATATAACTTGGTCTATCTATCCATATATCCCTTGTATCAAGGTGAGCTCTGAGCTCCCTAATCCAACCATGTTTAGGTGGCATAAATATATTAAAACCCTAGATTCCCCAAAATATAGTTTCTTCCTTTCTCACCCCAATTCTCCTCTAGAATCAATTTGTCAATGATGAAAAAATCAATATTACATCATCAATCTTGGTTATGATTTTCCCCCAAATAATTCCCATAATTATTTGGATCCTCAAACTATTTAAATTCATTATCTTGAAATATTCTCAAAATCTCTCCTATAAAGGCAAGTTTCTTTTTCTCCAAATCACCTTGCCAAATCAATGCACATTTGAGTTCTATACCTCATACCCTATCTTTCAAACTCAAAAATAAATAATTTTTTGCCCTTTTTGTTAAATGGTAAAAATAGGATATAATTCATCAAAATACTTTCCCATATCAATAAATTCCAATAAAATTCTCCAATATGTAATATGGTATTTAGGACCATATCACATCAAAAACCCATCTTTTACAATGTAAAAATATCAAAGGAGATTCTAGAAAAAATTTCTGCACTTTTTGAATAAATTCTTTTATAGGGGCTTATAATCTTTAGAAAAATCCCAAATAAATCAGGAAGAGATGTTTTGACCTCTTCTATCTACCAGTACCATCTCCCTACCTTACCCAATGCAATTTACTGGACTTTCCTTTATAAGCACCACTTTGGTCAAAATGTTCAAACAAACCCAAACATGAGCTAGACCAAAGCAAATCTTTATCAAAGCCTCACCATCACCCACCACAGCAACCGTGACACTCTCTGGCCATGCACTTTAGCCAAGCTACTGTATCACACCCCTTTCTTGTCCCTAGTGCATGGAGTATGTGAGGAAGAGAGCACGCATATCTCAGAAAGATCTTGGGTGTTACTCCCTTGGAAGCACCAACTCCCCTCTTCACCTCTCTGGTCATACATAGGCGCACACACCACTCCCCCACCATCCTCCTTTCCCAATACCTGGCCGACACCCCCCTCCTAAGCTTGCCCATGGAAAAAATCCACTATGGACCCCTCTCACTCAGCTCATAAGGCTAGAGGCCACCTCGAGCCCCCTCTGCCACTTAATTTACTCCCTCCTCACTCCCCTCTACTCTCCAGAACACCCACTCCCCATCCCCTGTTCTGTCTCACTTTAGGAAAGAAGAACAAGATCCATTGGCCTGCTCCATGAAACCGAGCAAAGCTCCTTACCCTCTAGTTCTCCCCTTTTGCATGTCACGTACCTGAGATCCCCTCCTTCTTCTGATGCTAACGGTGCCCCTTGTGCTGACATGCAACAGCCTGTGGAGCCATTCTGTCGAGCTCCAGCGAGCTCCCTTCGGCCACCACCACGCGAGCCGCATCCCTGCTTCGAACCCGGCCTCACTGCCCCTCTCTGGACTCGCGGCGGTGCACCATGTTGCCCTAAACCTTCCCTGTTCCTCCTCCTCCCTCAAGTGAGCTCCCCCGTCGCGCTCCACCATCTTCTAGTGTTTTCACCCATGGTGGTGCCGCGCCAGGTGGACGACGGTCCCCTGCCGTTGATCCATTTCTAATCGGACGGCGCAGGGCCGCAGATACCCCTTCGCCAGCTTGTTGTCACCGACAGTTGGGCCCCACCCAGCCTTTGAACCATGGCCTCTCCCTCACAGTACCCCGCCCGGGTGGGCCGAATCTGCCCCTTGCGGCCCATTTCCCTTGTAGATGTGGCCCGAGATCTATTTCCCTTTATTCTTTTGTCCAGATCCAGAGTTTTAGGCTATTGTTTTTAATCAAATGAAAAGGTAAAACCACCCCAATTTCCTAGATCTAATTTTTCTATGGTATCTAAGTGTCCTCCCTAACATGTAGTACAAATACTTTGTCTAAGAGTATTTTGTGCATTTTCTGGGATTTAATCCACTATCATGTATCTACTTCATTAAATATACCACGTAGTAGCTTATACATATCCAAATGGAATGATCCAAATTCATCTGTTAGGTAATTGAAGTACCCAACAAATGGACTTGGTCCCATGTCAATATGAACTATGTTTTGCCAGTATTAAAAATAACAAAAACATCCATTATCTGCCATTAGGATTTTCTCTAGGTCAAACCAAATGAGGTACTGACCTAATTACATCTCTCTGTACATCTACATACAAATACCTACCAAAACCTTGGATGCCAAAATTTATTGAGCTCTCTTTGAATTTTGGTGAATTAAAATTTTCTATGCAGAGGTAATTCATCAATAAATTCATATCATTAGGTCTGTAAATCCAAAAGGAGTGATTTCAATTTCTAAAGATAGTTATTTAAAATTCCTAACATGTTTCATTGGAATCACATCAAAAGGCCTTATGAATTTAATCTGGTGAAAAAGACAAAAACATCCAGAACTGACTTTGGGATTTTCCTAAGGGCATTATGGTAATTATTTTAAGTTGATTCCAACTCTCAGTGAATAAGTCAATCAAATAATTACTAATCACCCAAGTAAATAATTTTTGGAACTCCAGAACAATTCTGGTGAATAATTTTTAAAACTAGAGTTTTATTCACTATAAAAATCATTATAAATCAATGGAAATTGATAAAATAGTGAAACCACTTTTGTGGGCTTCATTTTATAAATACATACCTGAGGGTATCATGTTTGCACATTGATATCATATAGTACTTGGCCTTGATCTAAAACTCCTTAAATACTTAATGTTGGACTACAAATCTTAAATAGAAAGTCCACAAATGCACACAGAGCCTTTCCTTTGTATCCAAAGAAAATCCTCAATCCTTACTAATCTATAAATTTATTTTATCCATTGCTTGTTGTATGAATTAGTGCTTGTATTCCTTGTATTGATTGGTGTGTTGTTTGCTTGCATGTTTGCTCGATAACGGCGATAGTGGCGTTTGTGTGACACTGAGAAGAATGAAGCATTGGGTTATTCTTATTATTGGTATTCTCGGACCGTAAATCCTGGGTGCCATAGACTTGGTATCATAGCCTTCCTGACTATAGGATACCTTAGTTAGCATGGACGTTTGACAGGACAACCCCAATTTCTGAAAACACCTGCTATCAAAAACTATTTCTCAAAAGCTTTTCGTAAGATTTCTTATCTCACCTTATCTTATTTAAACGAGTTGAAAATGGATTACTCTATATCTCTTCTACTTCAAAAGTTCCGTTTACAAAAACAAAGTCCGACTTGGCAACTATGAGACAGAGATCCCGAGATGAAGAGACACCCCGACAAGCAAACCAGAGGAGCTACCAACGGTGAAAGACACTACAAGATCGCCTTACCAACAGAGTCCTTCATCGCGACTAAATCGATCAAGTATGACATAGAGGACAACAAATGGCAATAAAGAAGTCAAGACCCCCGTAACGTCCGTACTTAGGATAAGCATCCTGAATATAGGATTCCCATTATGGTGTGTAGTCACCCCTTAGTACCAATGGTATGCCTTGTTTGCTTGTCATGTGCTTGTATGTTGCCTGGAATGTGTTGCTTGTCTGCCTGGTATCATCCGATCCTAAAGCTTTGACCGCCTTGTTAGCGTATCACGATGTTGACCCTCTCAAACCCATAGCCGGAAACCTCTCCTTAGTAGGATGGCCACATGCATATAGCCTCGATAACCCCAAGTAAAGCTCTAAGGTGGAAATAATGCGTCTTTCCACTCAACTCCAGAAGACCATCTACGAGAAAATAATTCAAGAAGATCTCGACAAGACTCGTCGTCAGAACATCCTCATGCATATGGATCTTACCATTCTTCGTACCCGGGAGAAGAGTCTACAAGCCGCCAACGCTTGTCTGGAAAGTAGAATGGCCGCTCTAGCCCCCTCATCTTATGAAGCTATTTTTCTCCGAGACTGAAAATGAAGAGTTGTCCTTCTATGAGTATTAACCTTTCTTTCAGTCAACCCCACCAAAAGATCCACCTATTGAACAACTCTCCAAGAAGGCATGACCCTCACCCTCACTGCTGAGGAGATGAATATCCCCAACTCCCCCGAGGAATTGTAGTAGACGAAGTTAGTGAAACAACTCACGATGGCGACCAGATTCAAGCAGTACCCATGGAGTATTTTTCCTCATCCCTCGACTCACCCTTATGGCGCAAGGTAGAACTATGTATCGTCCATGTACCTGTTTTGTAAAACTCTAAGTGCTTCGTTGCCCTGCGGCACATACCTATTTTGTAACACATTAAGTACCCCCACATTCGACCGGCACGAAACTGCTAAATTTCTGGGTGATATGCAAGTGTGATGTCCTTCTTTGCGTGTTTTACTCACGACGATGCATCACACCAAAACTATAACAACCTCATTCCAAGGGACCGCGTTCCTAGACCGCCAACCTCCAACGACATCCTTCAACCCATCAGACCCCTAGCTAGCCTTTAACCAACTACCAGGAGCTAGTTAAAAGCTTTTCACGATACAATTACTACCCTAAGAAGTGGTGTCGACGTCCCTCATGAAATGGATTATGCAAAGGTCGATAAAAGATAACCCCCCTCCGGACGAAAGGTGCAGCACCATCCACCAGCAATAGCATGCGACTCCAATAAAGAAATTCCGCGATTCCACCAATCACCCAGAGTGTCGCTCTAAGGGGGAAAGACTGCGTCTTTCCCGCCCAAAACCGCATAAAACCCTGGAGTCGAACCCTAGTCATCGCTAGGTTACAACCACCCTCTAAATCAAAATCGTGGACCCCACCTGACAGAGAATAGTCGACACTACTCCAACATCAGAAGATACTTCGGGAAAGTTCTCCATCATAGAGTCAACTGTCTAGCCAGCACTCCTGGATTCTCAAGACCAAAAAGGCGGGAAGGCCGACTTCAACAAGAAAGGATTAAAGAAGACTCAAATCGTCGCCTCGCCACAATAAGAAAGGACCCTATCGACGCTAACCTACCTAGAATTGTCCTAAGGGGAAAAGACTGCGTCTTTTCCACTCATTTAATCTAAACCACCCAATCTGAAGCCACTTAGCTCTGACCCGTAGCTGACCACGCCTGTTTGATGTCAAAATCTTCTAGCGTCTAATAAGTCCCACCGCTGAAATTGTTAAGCGGATTTTATAACCCCAAGCCTACTCCTCCATAATCTTGGGACGATATTATTCTAAGGGGGAAAGGTCTGTAACATCCCAATTTTAGCAACCCTGATCTTCTCTCAAGAAGGCAAAAATTAGGGGGAACAAAAAAAATTCTTAGTAAGTGTTGCAATGTTAGCTTACTTTTTTGCTTGTGTTCATGCAACTGGTTGTGTAAGAGGTGACATACTCCTTATCTCAACACTATTTGACAAAAGCTATTTTACAAAAGAGATGTCTTGGCTCATCTCACATATTCCCCAATGTTCTGGCATTTGAAAGCTTGAGCCAAGATGACTTTGACACAAATAAAGGTTTTTCTAGTTCTATTACAAAACTATGGATACCTATAAAAAACCTCCTTATGTTCAAGACAGAACATTCAACTACTCATATCTCTAGGTTTTCCAAAACCTTTTTCCTAAAACCTCTCCACTCCAATCTTGGTAGAAATACCAACAGGTACTTATCTTACTTCAAAACATAACCAATTCAAAATACCCATCCCAACCTCAAGCTAGGCTTGAGGGTAACCCTAGTAGTAGTTGGATAAGTTTGATAAGATGAATTGCCTTGATCTGCTGTCTCATGAATTTCCTTGATCTCCTGATTGCCTTGTTTTCTTAGGAACTACAACGATGTAATCTAGTAGCTCATCCCTTAGGACCCAATATATAATTGTTTTAATCAATATCAAATTAAGCATCCAAATCTGGATCGACCCTAAGCCACTAAAGTAGCCATCTCATCTCCTAATCAGATCAATCCAGGGATAACCCCTTTTGATAGTTTCCTACTCAGTGACGACCCAATCCAAGGATGGATCCCCTCTAATCAATCTACCTCAACATCAACAAGTTGGTGGGAAGGATAAACCATTGCCACTCTCTCAATAGTTTCCCTCTTGTAATCTTGTCTAAAATCCTAAATCTGCCAAAATGTCTAAGTCTTGCATTCTTATCGAGATTCGGTCTTTGGAGCTCTACCTATTCCAACCTATGTGTATTCTTGAGAATGTACTTGAACCACCTTTTAGTACAACATTAGTACTACCAAATCCCACACTCTCCCTTGGCTAATCCATTTTGATTCCTACTATTCCATGATGGTTTTATAGTCAAGATAATAATATTTTCTTTAATCTAATCATCTTGCCAACTTTGGCAAAAGCTCACATCTATATGCTACCTCCCCTTGACCAACTATTTGCATGGTTATGATCTACTAACCAACGTCTATGACCAACTATCCCCTCTATTCAACCTATACCTCAACATCAAACACTTGGTGGGAAGGATAAACCATTTCCACTCTCTCAATAGTTTCCCTCTTGTAATCTAGTCTAAAACCCTAAATCTGCCAAAATGGCTAAGTCTGGAATTCTTATCTAGATTCAATCTTTGGAGATCTACCTATTCCATCCTATGTGCATTATTTAGAATGTACTTGAACCATATTGTAGTACATCATTAGTAATACCAAATACCACTCTCTCCCTTGGCTAATCCATTTTGGTTCCCACTCATGCATGATGGTTTTGTAGTCAAGATAATAATCTTTTAAGCAAATCTTATCATCTGGCATACTTTGGCAGAAGGTCACATCTATATGCTACCTCCCATTGAGCAACTATTTGCATGGTTATGATCTACTAGCCATGGTTTATTAATCCATACCTCACTTGTTTACATTGGAGATTTGTGCTTCTTAAACCCCCATGGTTTAGGAGGCATCAAGACAACTCTGTTATGGCAGCCTTAATTTCAACAAAGTTTGCCATCTCATATAGACCACCTCAACTACAACCAAACCTAACTCTTGCTTAAATCATCATCTATATAAATTGGTATATCTATCCTTATATCCCTTCTATCAAGGTGACCTCTGAGCTCCCTAATCCAACCATGTTTAGGTGGCATAAAAATATTAAAACCCTAGATTCCCCAAAATATAGTTTCTTCCTTCCGCTCCCTAATTCTCCTCAAGAATCAAGTTTTCAATGATTTATAAATCAAGATTACATCATCTACCTTGGTTATGATTTTCCCCCGAATAATTTCCATAATTATTTGGATCCTCAAACAATTTAAATTCATTATCTTGCAATATTCTCAAAATCTCTCCTATGAAGGCAAGTTTGTTTTTCTCCAAATCACCTTTCCAACTCAATGCATATTTGAGTTCTATACCTCATACCCTATCTTTCAAACTAAAAAATAAATATTTTTTAGATTCTTTATTATTTCTTTTCCCCTTTTTATAAAATGGCAGAAACGGGAAATAATTCCTCAAAAATACTTTCCCATCTCAATAAATTCCAATAAAATTCTCCAATGTGTAATATGGTATTTAGGACCATATCACATC
This sequence comes from Avena sativa, assembly GCA_916181665.1. Lineage (NCBI taxonomy): Eukaryota > Viridiplantae > Streptophyta > Magnoliopsida > Poales > Poaceae > Avena > Avena sativa. Next base: position 343,293,548 of record OV702285.1, on the reverse strand, counting down.
AAAAACCCATCTTGTACAATGTAAAAATATCAAAGAATCTTCTAGAAACAAGTTCTGCACTTTTTGAATAAATGATTTTCAAGGGGCTTATAATCTTTAGAAAAATCCCAAATAAATCAGAAAGAGATGATTTGACCTCTTCTATCTACCAATACCATCTCCCCTCCTCATCCAATGCAATTTATTGGAATTTCCTTTATAAGCACCACTTTGATCAAAATGTGCAAACAAACCCAAATATGAGCTAGACCAAAGCAAATCTTTATCAAAGCCTCACCATCACCCACCACAACAACCATGACACTCTCTTGCCATGCACTTTAGCCAAGCTACTGTAGTACACCCCTCTCTTGTCCCTAGTGCATGGAGTATGTGTGGAAGATAGCATGCGTATCTCAAAAAGATCTTGGGTGTTACTCCCTTGGAAGCACCAACTCCCCTCTTCACCTCTCTAGTCGTACACATGCCCACACACCACTCCCCCATTGTCCCCCTTGCCCAATTCCTGGCCAGCACCCACCTCCTAAGCTTGCCCATGGACAAAGTCCACTATGGACACCTCTCACTCGGCTCATAAGGCTAGAGGCCACCTTGAGCCCACTCTCCCACCTCATTTACTCCCTCATCACTCCCCTTTGCTCCCCAGAACACCCACTCCCCATCCCCTGCTCTGTCTCACTCGAGGAAAAGAGAAAAAGAGCCCTCGGCCTCCTCCACGAAACCGAGCAAAGCTCCTTACCCTTCGGTTCACTACTCCTGCATGTCACCTACCAGAGATCCTCTCCTTCTTCTGATACTAACGGTGCCCCTTGGGTTGACATGCAGCAGCCCCTGGAGCCGCTCCATCGAGCTCCGCGAGCTCCCTTTGGCCCCCACCACGCGAGCCTCATCCTGGCGTCGAACTTGGCCTCGCCGCCCCTCTCCTAACTCACGGTGGTGCATCGTGTCTCCCTGAACCTTCCACGACCCTCCTCCGACCCCGGCTAAGCTCCCATGTCACGCTCCACCCTCTGCTAGGGTTTCCGCCCATGGCGGAGCCGCGCGAGGTGGATGACGGTCCCCCGTCGTTGATCCATTTCTAATAGGACGGCGCAGGGCCGCCGATACCTCTTCGCCAGCCCGCAGTCACCAACAGCTTGGCCCCGCCTGGCCATTGAACCACGGGTGGGCCGAATCTGCCCCTTGCAGCCCATTTACCTTATAGATGTCGCCCGAGATCTATTTCCCTTTATTCTTTTGTCCAGATCCGGAGTTTTAGCCTTTTTTTAATCAAATGAAAAGGGAAAACCACCCCAATTACCTAGATCTAATTTTCTAGGGTATCTAAGTGTCCTCCCTAACATGCAGTACCAATACTTTGTCTAAGAGTATTTTGTGAATTTTATGATATTTAATACACTATCATGTATCTACTTCATTAAATAAATCACCTAGTAGATTATACATATCCAAATGGAATGAATCCAAATTCACCTGTTAGATAATTGAAGTACCCAAAAAATGGACTTGGTCCCATGTCAAGGTGAACTATGTTTTGCCAGTATTAAAAATAACAAAAATAGCCATTATCTGCCTTTACAATTTTCTCTAGGTCAAACCAAAGGAGTTATTGACCTAATTCCAAATCTCTGTACATCTAAATACAAATACCTACCAAAACCATGGAGCCCAAAATTTATTGAGCTCTCTTTGAAGTTTGGTGAATTAATCTTTTCTATGCATAGGTAATTCATCAATAAATTCATATCATTAGTTATGTAAATCCAAAAGGAGTGATTCCAATTTATACAAAAAGATATTTCATATTCCTAACATGTGATTTTGGAATCACATCAAAAGCCCTTATGAATTTAATCTAGTGAAAAGGACAAAAACCATATAGAACTTCCATTGGGATTTTCCTGACGGCATTCTGGTAATTATTTTAAGTTGATTCCAACTCTCAGTGAATCAGTCCATCAAATACTGTCTAATAACTCAAGGAAATAATTTTTGGAACTCCAGAATAGTTCTGGTGAATTATTTCCTAAAACTAGAGTTTTATTCACTATAAAAATCATTATAAATCAATCGAAATTGATAAAATAGTGAAACCACTTTTGTGGGCGTCATTTTATCAATACCTACCTGAGGGTATCATGTTTAACATTGTTCTCATACAGAACTTGGCCTTGATTAAAAACTCCTTAAATAGGTAATGTTGGACTATAAATCTTAAATAGAAAGTCCACAAATGCACTCAAAGCCTTTCCTTTGTATCCAAATCAAAATCCCCAATCCTTACTGATCTATAAATTAGTTTTATCCATTGATTGCTGTATGAATTTGTGCTAGTATGCCTTGTATTGATTGGTGTGTTGTTTGCTCGATAACGGCGATAGTGACATTTGTGTGACGCTGAGAAGAAGGAAGCATTGGGTTATTCTTATTATTGGTATTCTCGGACCGTAAATCCGCGATGCGACACTGGGCTTTTGTTAGCCTCAAACCGTGGTCATCCCTGCTGCCAGTTGTAACCACCCGTTAGCCAGCACGCATGATGGACCCATGCCCCTTCGGACCTACCTCTCCTCCGTAATCTGCCTCTATGGCTAGAATCCACTCAGGTGTAAAACGTCGAGAATAATTCCTGATTCATAAAACAATTTTTTTTATATTCTATTTAATTACAAACTAATTCATAACATTTAGATAAATATGAATTTGAATAAGAGTTTAATATGAAAAGTATTTAGATTTTGAATATGAATCCATCTGAAAATTGAAATGTCTTCAAAACCCATTCAATCTGGTCAAACCTTTGACTTTGACCCAATATGACCAAATTTGACTTTAATAATGTTTTAAATTCATAATTCCAAATAATGTAAATAATATATTATTTTGAATTAGAAAAACTTATGGATTATGAATATGCTATTTAAAATATCATTTGAGCAATTTAAAATGCTCAAATTATTAAATGGTATTAAAATGCCATTTCCTTATAATTGCATAACTTTAATTCCATAACTCTGATTTCGACAAATGATATGTCTATATCGATTAACTCGATGAGCCCGTTCTAACTATGCATTCCATGATATGAATTTAAGCATGCATCATATAATTATTAAGCATACAGAAATATTTATGGGAGCAAAACATGACTAAAAACTTAATAAAATGCTTTATTCTTGTACCCCACACTTCACCCATGCCTTGCTATATTGCGCCAAGTAAATTGTGCATCATTCCATCATTGGGTATGAATTACATGATTTTGCAATGTATTTGTCTTGTCCCCTTATGTGTTTGGCTTTTATGCGGATATATGCTAACCAAGGAGAATATCAGGAGCCCCAACAGTATTACCCGGATCCTTCTAATTATGCAACTGAACTTATAGGCAAGCATGTTCCCTTGATTGCACTACATATAGCACCTATTGCATCTATCTTATTCTTGCGTCATATGTCATGATCCGAATTAAATTGAATCCCAAGTATTGCATAGCCTTTACTTTTAAACCCCACCGACGCTTGCTACCTTCATCCTATGAGACATTAATACAGGAGTTGTTCGAACCATGTGAGTCGTAGAATTACATGTGTAGGGTTTGTGAGTGTGTATGAAATTGAGGTACCTAAACAACTGAATTGAGTAGTAATGGGATAACTAAATAAAGAGGCACCGGTGGGTAATATCTGCTATTTGGTTCTTTATGCTCACTTGTGTCCCATAGGACTACGAGTACTTCATTTCCTTGACTATCGCACTATCCACATGTGGGAACATGAATCCCCTTAGTCGTATATTGAGTCATATTTAATTTCTTGGGGCCATAAACTAATTTGGGGTGTTATTACTACCTTGTACTTATGCCATGCTTTACTACTTATTTACAACTGTTTCTCGAGGAGCGTTTACTACTATACTATTTAGGTTCGTGACACGATTTGCGGTATCGACAAGCCTAGTCACACTTTCGGGTTCCCAGTTGTTTATGGCCATTCTCACAAACCCCTCGATCTGTCGCGAAGTTAGCCAACTTCATAGCGGGTAGCTTAGAGGGGTGGCCCCCTGTAATCCTTTATGAATCTTTCAAATGCTTTGTATTGTTACCTCGTTGGGTTTTCATTTGGTTTTTCTGAGGTTGATCATGCATGTGTTGCTATTTGTGCACCCTTGTAGGGTAAATCATTATGAAAGCCGTGTAAGTGGTTATGGACGACTCGGATCATAGTTTCTCGCTCATAGATAAGCATAACTAAAGTACCACTTTTGATTTGACTAAAACTTGAGTAGTAATAGTGCAATATTCATGGAATATTTAATAAAACTACCAATGGATGGGATGTTCTTCCGCCTTCTCATTCAAGAATGGGGAGGTGGGCGAGCGACGCTTATTTATGTTGATATATATCTTTTGGGTAATTAATTGTTGATTAATTCATGAGCATCCATCTATCATTGGTTAGGCGGATGTTGTAGCATGTCTATATAGAACTGATAGGCTTTATTTTAGCTGCAATTGTGTCAACCCCAGGTTGTTCCCTTTAGATGCCTAAAGACTTGCTGAGTCCCTTAGGGTATCACACGATAAAATATTGGTTCAGGTGGACAGGTATATCGGCAAGAAGGATACTTGATATGGGGTGTCTTGATCTTCTCAGTAAGCGAGGGTGGTAGATGATGATAGTCGATGTATATAACTTGTATGATGCTCACAAACCTCTCGATCAATCCCAGATGCCAATGCAATATCTCTCAACCCTTTTAGATATTCGCAACTTCACACACTTGTGCATGTAGCCGATGACCACGAAGCGGTATTGAAATCTTCTAATTCCCAATGGAATAGCAGATCACACAAAACTTTCAATTGGCTAAATCCCAATGGATCAACTAATCACACTTGATTGATAGAAACAAACACACAAGATTGAAACAATTTTTTGTGGGGAATTCTAGGTTTTGCACTTAGCAACACACGAACTAGGGTTTACATTAAACATGGTGTAAACTCAACAATAGGGGCGTCCCAGGGCTTATATGGGCGGCTGGGGCGACCAGAACCGAAAAAAAGGATGTGTCCAACTCTAACTGATACATCTGGATCGAACGAAACCATGGAGGCCGGACATTCCAATGTAGATAGGCCGAACACTCCAACAAGATCGACATTCCGGGTGATTCACACCGGACAGTCTGGTACGACCGAAACATTCAAAGTTTCCGATAGGATTCTGGGTGGCTTCCGATCTGGCATAAAAATGTGTAACATCCAAATTTTATCCACCCTGATTTGTTGTAAAAAAGGCAAGGGAACAAAAAAAAATTGTTAAGTGTTGCAATGTCTGTTTACTTTTTTTTGTGTTCATGCAACTGATTGTGTATTGGATGTTGTACTTCTTACCTCAACACTAGTTGAAAAAAAAACTATTTTACAAAAGAAATGTCTTGGCTCATCTTTCATTTTCTCAAATGTTCTAGCATTTAAAACTTGATCCAAGATGACTTTGAAATAACAAATTATTTTACTAGTTTCTATGAACAAAACTATGGATACCAATATATAATATCCTTATGCTTTCAAGATAGAACATTCAACAACTCTTATCTCTAGGTTTTCCAAAACCTTTTCATTTTAATCTTGGTAGAAATACCAAGAGGTCCTTATCTTACTTCAAAACACAAAATCTTCAACATACCCATCCTTACCTCAAGCTAGGCTTGATGGTAACCATTTTAGTAGTGGTATAAGTTTGTTTGATGAATTGCCTTGATCTGTTGTCTGATGATTTTCCTTGATCTGATGTTTACCTTACTTGCTTAGGAACTAGAGGGAGCGAATCTAGTAGCTTATCCGTTAGGACCAAATCAGTGGTCAAGATCACAAAATCGTGAACCAAGACTCCTAAAATTGTTCTATCCTAAGCCACTCAAGTGAACCCCTAATCTTCTTAACCAGATCAACCATGAGAAAATCCTTTGTATTAGCATCCAACCCATCAAATACCAAATACAAGAATGAATCTCCTCAACACAAGATATCCTTAAACATCAACCATTTGATGATAATAATAAACCCTTGCATCCCCTCCAAATGTTTTCCTCTTTCATACTAGTACAAATCCACAAATCTGCCAATTTGGCTAAATCTGGAATCCTTAACTAGATTCAATTTTTGGAACTCCACCTATTCCAACCAGTGTGCATTCTTTATAATGTACCTGAACCATATCGTAGCACATCACTAGTACTACCCAAGCCCACACTTTCCCTTGGCTACACTCATCATGTACCCACTCATCACTGATGGTTTTATAGTCAAGAAAATAATTGTTTCTCCAAATCTTATCATCCTGCCTACTTGGGAAGAATCTCACATCCATGTGATACCTCCCCTTGACCAACTCTCCAGATGGTTATGATCGACTAACCATATTCTATCAATACACCCCTCACTTGTTTCCAATGGAGCTCTTTGCTTCTTAAACTCACCTGGTTTATGAGGCCTCATGATGCATCTGCTATTGCAAGCAGCTTTATTTTCAACAAAGTTTGCCATCACTCCTAGATCACCTCAAATACATCCAATCCCAACCCTTTATGCCATGATCATCTATATAACTTGTTCTAACTACCCATCTATCCCCTGTACCACGGTGAGCTCTAAGCTCACTAATCCAACCTTGTTTAGGTGGTATAAAAATAACATGCCCTAGATCCTCTAATGCTTGCCCTCTTCCAAAAACCATCTTGTTCTTCAATAACCAAGGTTGATAATGATTTATACTTCAAGTTTACATCATCCACCTTATATATAATCATTTACCAAATAATTTTCCTAATTGTTTGGAACCTAAAACTATTTAAATTACACCCTTTACAAAATCCTCAAAACCTTGTCTATAAAGGCAAGTTTGTTTTTCTCCAAACAACATGGGCAGCCCAAGGAACATTTGATGCCTATATCCCCTATCGTATCTTCCCAACTCAAAAATAAATATTTTTGAGAACCTCTATTAATTATTTTTGCCCTTTTCTTAAATGGCAGAAACAAGAAATATTTATTTAATAAAACTTTTCCTTCCAAATAAAATGCCAATAAAACTCACCAATGAGTGACATGGTATTTATAACCATCTCACATGATAAACCAACCTTGCCCAAGGTAAAAATATCAAAATAGCTTGTAGAACCCAGTTCTACCCTTTTTTAATAAATGGTTTTAAGTGGACTTTTAATCATCTGAAAAATCCCAAACAATTCCTAGGATCATGATTTAACTATATCTTCCCATTAGTACCAATTTCTCATATTTACTACGTCAATTTTCTATACATACTTCACAATGATCTATTTAGCCAATATTTCAAACGATCCAAATGTATGCCTTTAAACATCATCAAAACTCCCACCAACCTGGTCAAGTGAGCCACCCCATCTCCCACCCACCATCTGTGGTCATGTGGTACTATAGCTCGATCACTGTAGCATCCCCTCCTCTTTGTCCTTTGTGCTTGGAGGAAGGAGAGAATAAGATCTTGCATAAATATTGGGTCCCACCCCATATCTCATAGTAGTAGTTACAATCTCCCCCTCCAATTATCTGGCGTGTACCCAGGTCCCACCTCACCGCTCTAACCTACCTGCTAGCCACCATGGCTATCCCTAGCCCTCCCTCTCTCCATTTCCTCCCTATGGCCAAAACAAAGAAAGAGAGAAGGAACTTTGCAGCTCACTGCTCCCCCACCTCCCTCTGCTTTACAGTGGCCCCGCAGCATCCCCACCATCTCCTAGGGAAACCAATGGCAGGGCCATGGACCAAGATCAAGACATGAGTACACTTTTTGCACCATACACCCTCCACCTTGAGTTAAATAGGGCAGAGGCTTCCCCTGCCTCCCCTTCGACCCTCATTTTATCTCCTTCACTCCCACCTACCCTCCCAAAACCCTCTCCTCCTACCTTTCCTTGCATAACCCGAAAGAGAGAGAGAGAGGATCTCTCGGCCTTGGAAAAACTCTGCTTCTGGTGCTCTCCTTCCTGCACCCCTCCCCATGCATGATACCTTCCCGACCTCCCCTTGCTCCCATGAACCTAACACCACCCTTCTTTTCCCCCAGGACGAGCTCTATCAGCATCACCGTGAAAACCCGACAAGCTCCTCGGGGACAACCTCGTGCGAGCCTCATTCTCTCACCAAACCCCGCCGTGTAGCGCCTCTCTTGGACCGTTCTGGTGCGCCGCCGCTTCTCTGCCACCTCTCTGTCGCCGGCGAGCCCCCTGGTAAGCTCCTCGCGTCCGAATCCTCGCTAGGGTTTCAGCTCCCTGTTCTAGGGTCGAGGGTGGAAGATGAACTGGCACCGTCGGATCTCACTCGATCCGGTGGCCAGATCTCCCAATACCCCTTCGGGTCCGAGAGCCACTAATAGCCGGCCCCCATGCCCAGGATTTGACTAAGCGCCGCCCACGCGCACACCGAAACTAGATGGGATGGAGCTACGCGTGCGGCCCATCCTAGTTCTAAATCTAGCCCCCCTCCACTTTGCTTTAATCAATTATTCATAGATATGAAAAAAATAGTCCAAATTTTTAATTCGAAACAAAAATGGAAACCACTAGCTCGTTCCCAGATCTATTTTTTAATTATTCCTGGAGGATTTCTTAAACATGCAGTAGCTTTAGTTGACCCCAATTTTGTCCAAAGAGTTTATAGTAAATCAACTACCTAAAGGTACCATTTTCACTAAAAAATACTTTCTGTGAGTTTTACAACTCCAACAGGAACAAAACCAAATGGTAATGAAAGGCATTTCTAGTACCATGCATGTAACCATGGACCCACCTAAAGTTGCTTCCTAGATATCCCATGGTAAATATAACAAAAACATCACATATACGACTTTAGAAATTTCTTGAGGTCAGAACAAAATTGGTATTCACCTAATTCCAACTCCCAGAACACATGTACACCAATACCCTTCAAATCCCAGGAGCTCATAATTTATTAAGACTTAACTAAATTTTCGTGAATTAAACTATTATGTGCATGGTTTATTCACTAATAAAATCACCACAGTACTTTTGTAATTCCAAAAAAGTATGATTCCAATTTCTACAGAAAGGTATTCCAAATACATAAAATGTGTCTTTGGAATCACATAAAAAAAACCTGGAGATTATATCTGAAAAAAGACAAATATCATCTATAACTAACTTTGGGATTTTCCTTAGGTAGTTCTGCTAAATATTTTGAAGTGATTCCAAATCCCAGTGAATCAGTTCATCAAACCGTACTTATCCACCCAAGGAAATAATTTCTGGAGCTCCAGCACTTTTCTAGTGAATTATTTCCGGAAACTTGAGTTTTCAACACTAGAAAATGCATCATAAATCAATGGTAATTTCTAATATTGTGAAACCACTTTTGTTGGTTCCATTTTATCAATACCTATATGATGGTATCATTTTTATACAACAATATCATACAGGGTATGTCCTTGGTCGAAAACCCCTCTCTTAGGTAGTTTTTAGATCATAAATCCTAAGGGATCTTCCTCCATGTTTCCAAGACCATTACATTCTTTCTAAATCCATTTATTCCCAACACCTACTGAATTGTAAAGTTTTATTGCTAATTCTTGCGATATGTATTGATGCTTGTATGCCTTGTATTGATTGATGCATTGTTTGTTTGCATGAATGCTCGATAACGGTGATAGTTGCGATTGTGTTACGCCGAGAAGAAAGAAGCATCGGAGTATTATTATTATTATTAGTTATTGTTATTCTAGTATTCTAATGAAGAAGTCAAGGGACACCTCCCTGGTCATAGGCCAGCCACCATTCTTGTGTCTCGATACTTGTCCTATTCCTTTTAGGACTCATTTTATATCCCGTTTATAAAATGCATTATTACTTGCATTGTTTTGCTTTACAAATGTCGCGCGCATAACTTGGCCCCTCCGATTTATGAATGAGTGTCCATTAGGACACCTACACTATTTGACACCCAATTTTACCCTTTAGATCCAGGTTGGGATGATTAGCATCTCCCGTCCTTGGAATCTACTGTTTTCTATGATAAAAACTATTTTGGGTTTTACCCTATTATAAAAGTTTTCAAAACAAAACCCTAGGAAAGAGGCATCGTTTCTGAGTGGATGTTTTTACCAAAGAAAAGATGATGAGGAGAAATAAGAAAGTTGAGCAATAGAAAGAAAAGGGATGTTCTACGCCTTTACCGGAATAATTTGACCGTGCAACCACACTACCCCAGGAGCTGGGGCTTAGCTCATACTACCTCCGTTTCAGGGCTTAAGGCGTACGCGCTTTCCAAAGAAAAGTTTGATCGAAAGAATTGAGCAACAAAATATTGATTATATTGTACATAATTAGTACCGTTGGATTCGTATTGAAAAATACTTTCCAGTGATACTAGTTTTATACCAAAACACTTTACGTATTTAGAGTAATTCTTGGTCAAAGAAAAAACACGCAAAACAAGGACGCCTTAAGCCCTGAAATGGAGGGAGTAGTTTGTTGTCTTTAGCCGGGATGCTTGTACTTGCTTAAGGGGATAAATCCCTAGAAACTCGGGTAGGCTCGACAATAGATCTTCGGATTTGGGGCCTACAGACTGCTTCCGCAAGAGTGATCCTGTCTCGGCGGGAGTGCCGGTGCAACAATTGAGTCTCTAGTGGACGGTATGCTTTAGGAGTGAAGAAGGAAGTGGAGTCACTGAGGTTATTGTATAGTAAAAGCTATGGTTTAGGTATACTGAAGTGCAGAAGAGAGGACTATGGTCGGGGGCCACATACTCGTTGCTAGGGAGAATAAACCTAAAAGGAAAATCTGTCGTTCCTAGGGATGACAAATGAAAGGTTAGGTTTGATTATCCAAACCTCCATTTATCATGTGTAGCGAGCTGTGGTTGTATCCCGGCGGATGTATTGATTCTTGTGGGTACTGACATGGTTATACCCTACGGGTACACTACGTTGGCATACCTGGTCTAGGCCAAGGAAGGCCCACAAGAATATATGCGGCCTATGGAGATTTTCGGGTGGCCCAAGCCCATGACATCTTCGGATCCTTGGAGAGCAAGACTAGAATAGATAGAATATTCAGAGGGTCAAACCCTAAACTTGTAGCTGACTCGATCTTTTCCTGGGACCTGCCTATCTCTATATAAAGGCTATGAGGGCACGATGAGGAGGGCATCCTTTTACCGCATATACACCTCCACGCCAGATTGCATCTGCGCACCCCTGTAACCTTCGGTTCCGCCGTAATCAAGAGCAGACAAGCAGGAGTAGGGTTTTTCCTCCGGGGGCCTGAACCTGGGTAAATCTCGTGTACCCTAGTTGCTTGGCTGTTAACCGTTCTGTGATCTACATCACCCCCATCTTCTCCAAAACTCAAGCTCATAACAATGGGCATTGACGAGATCAAACCTCGTCAATTGGCATCGTCTGTGAGAATCGAGGGCGCAGATTGTGCGATCGCGACGGTCCCGACCAAAGAGATCTACAACTCCTTGGCGACGGAGATCCATCTCCTCTTCGGCGCTTTCGACATCACCGCCCACTCGCCAGCCACCATGAAGGATTTCGAGCCCATAGGCGACGGGCTCGAGATTCTGTTCGGGATCTTCTACTTCCAGGTGGTACAGGCAGGCACTCTCCGCCTCCCAGAGCGGGTGCCACTGCCATCAATCAGGCCCGCCTCATGGGCCCCGCATACCAGCATGCTACGCACGTCAACGCTGATAGATGAGTCATACGATAGCAGCAGCTGTAACTAAGATCTGTGCCCCCCCGTCGGATGAAGGAACCTACAGTTCCGGATAGGAAAGCTGTGGCAGCAGCGAGCCAATTCGCGGACGCTACCAGTGCGCCGTGGTCATCCAAAGCGACGTGGAGCAACAACCACCAGGTTCGGGCGCCCACGTACCGCCACCCAACCCAGAGGGTGAAAACGGAGGAAATAGGAGACAACCATCCCTCCCACTCAACGAGGGCGACGCTACCGCCTACAATCGGATCAACCTCAACGAGGGTGGCTGGCGCCAGCCACACAAAGCCATCGCGGGAAACAAGACCCTACCCGTGAACTCTTCACGTGACCTACTGATGGCATACCAGCTTCTCCTCATCGGCGAACAGAACAGGCAGGTGCAGCTGCAGGAGGAGCTCGACAAATGCAAGCAAGCAGCTTCGGAGTCTAGCGCGCAGCGAGTTGCGCTCTCCGCTGCTGGCGGCTCCAGCTCCCACGGAAACAACGCCAACAAGCATCGCCTCACACAGAGCATATGGATCCCGCTGCACGTCGCGAGGTCACCCGAACCCTCAACACGTCCTTCATGGAGATGGATGTCAACGGAAATGTCATCCTGAAGACGCCGCAAGGTACGATCATGGAAGCCACCACATATCTCGCATCCCATCAAATTCTGGTGGGGGACTCAAAGAGAGCTATGCACAGGTTCGCACTAGCCGGACTCGGACTCGTCGGAGCTGCGCTCCACGAGGAAGCTCCTACGGAGCAAAAGAAGAAGGCTACGGTCAGATTCAATCGTAGCCCCACACACTCAACGACGCAAGAGCCCAAGACGTCGCAACCACGACTATGATGCTCAAAACGACCTTGCCCAGCGCAAGGTCGACAAGGCACGTGCCAAGCGCGCGTTCTCAGACGAATCTGAAGAGGACGGCGATGGAGAACTCTACGGAGCTCGATGCTTCAGTAGATCTGTTCGGCGAACGAGGATGCCAAGAAATTTCAAGCTTCCTTCGGACACTCTGAAGTTCGATGGGACGCAGGACCCGAAAGCCTGGCTCAGCGACCACCTGTCGTCCGTCAAGCTGCACGGCGGAAACAAGAACACCTCCTTGCAATGCCTTCAGCTGCAGCTAACAGGCGTAGTACAGATCTAGCTCAGCAGCCTATCCTCGGGTTCCATCCCAAGCTGGGAGGAACTGGCCTACATTTCATCCAAAACATTAAGGGCACCATCAAGAGGCTAGCCTCAATCGAGGAGCTGCGGGCTTGCACTCAACGAACGGGCGAATCCATTCGCTCGTACATAATACACTGGTATAACATCAATAACTCCGCGGAACACATCTCCGAGGAGAGAACGACCGACACCTTCAAGGATGGCGTCAAACGACTGGACTTCGAGGAAGAACTTGGGTGCGTCAAGCCCAAGACACTTGACACCCTCATGGACATCGCCAACAGGTGGGCAGATGGCGAGGATTCCGTCCACCGAGCACATTCGGATTAGGAAGATGACTATGGTCGCAGACGCAAGTGCCATAGCAAGCGAAGATCGCGCGTCTACGACGACCGCGACGGACCCGACATGGTTGCGGCTGGCTACGCCAAACGCCGCAACGAAAACAACCGCAGCAGCGGCGGATACCGTGGAAGCAACTTCTGCGATGGAGGACGCGGAACGCAAACATGGAAGCGCCGCGGCCGCGACGAAGAACCCTCGGCATATGACAAGTTGTCGGGCCCATGCAACATCCACTTCTACATCGCCAAGCAGGATGGCAAAAAAAGGCCAGCCACCTTCTCAAGAACTGCCGCGATTTCCTGAAACTCAGTGAGGGTTTCACCCAGATGCGACGGCAGATCCTGAACCCCGGGTTCGGACCCGCATCTGCACCAGGCGACATCGCCCACGGAGCTCCTCCACCACCACCCGTGGGACCTTCGAATCAGTCAATCGCGCCCGTGCAAAACTACGACGTAAACGGGTACCCCGCGCCAAAAGGCTCCCTGATGATCCAAAAAGGGCGCCCAACAAACAGGGTCAAAATAAGATCATCCGCCAAGTTAGCCTGGATGTGAACGCTCCACCCGCCATCCTGCATCACATTCAGTCATTCGGATCACCCCCGCCAGATCCCTCGCCCAGGACATGCTACCCTTGTGCTTGAGGCAGAGATTGGAGGATTCGAGATGAGCCGCGTCTTCATGGACGGCGGCAGCAACATCAACCTGATGTTCGCTAGCACCCTAGCAGCAATGCGGATCCTGCTATGCAGCCTGGAGCAATCCGATAGAACGTTCAATGGCATAGTCCCAGGGAAGGGCATATTCCCCCTGAGAAAGATATGGCTCGATGTCATCTTCGGCAAACCCGAAAACTTTCGGTGTGAGTGACTCGTTCGAAGTGGTGGACTGGCCATCACAATACCATGCCATCCTCGGGCGCGTGGCATTCGCAAGGTTACTGGCAGTACCGCACTATGTGTACCTGCTACTCAAGATGCTAGGACCTAGGGGCGTCATCATGGTGCAGGGCAGCTTCACCCGATCCGACCACTGCGATAGAGACTTCAACAAAATCTCCTAGTCGTTTGGCATGCAGGAGGAGATCACAAGGCTTCGGGAGGTGACAGACAACGGGACACCCCCAGTCTCCAGGAAAAACACACCCGACATGTCATTCGACTCAATAGTCAACACAAAAAAGGTGCAGGTCCACCCGACGGACGCCTCCAAGACGGCGCTGATCGCCAATGACTTCAGCCCCGCATAGGAAAGCGCGCTCGTCAAATTGCTTCGTTAGTGCTGGGAAATCTTTGCCTGGTGTCCTGCGGACATGCCAGGATTTCCCAGGGAATTCGCCGAGCATGCTCTCAATGTGTTTCCAGACGCCAAGCCCGTGAAACAGTCCATCCGACGATTGTCCGAGCCACGGGCTGAAGCCGTCGGAGTCAAAATCAACAGACTCCTCGACGCCGACTTCATCTGGGATATCAAGGAGAGCGAGTGGCTAGCCAACACTGTACTGGTCCCTAAAAAGGAGACGTACATCCTACGGATGTGCGTGGACTTCACGTTGTTCAACAAGCACTACCCAAAGGATCACTTCCCTCTACCTCTGATCTATCAGATCATCGATTCGACTGCAGGATGCGAGAAACTCTCCTTCCTCGACGCCTACTCAGGCTATAATCAGATTCGACTGAAGATCAAAGATCGGGAGAAAATGGCGTTCATCACGCCGTTCGGAGTATTCTGCTACAACACAATCCCCTTAGGCCTGAAGAACGCAGGTGCCACATACCAGTGGTGCATGTAGGCATGGCTGAAGAGCCAGATAGGCCGCAACATACAAGTCTATGTCGATGACATAGTTGTCAAGACAAGGGAGGCCAAGACATTGATCGATGATCTCCGCGAGACTTTCGACAACCTCGACCACTACAAGACAAAGTTGAACCCAGAAAAGTGCGCCTTCGGCGTCCCGTCTGGTCGACTACTTGGCTACTTCATCTCCCAGCGAGGGATCAAGGCGAACCTGAATAAAATCTGCGTCACACTGGCCATGGAGAAGCCGAAGAACCTCAAAGGTGTCCAACAGCTAGCTGGGCGCATCGTGGCATTGAGAAGATTCATCAGCCGCATGGATGAGAAGGCCTTGCCTTTCTACCACCTGCTACACAAAGCAGAAAAAATGGAGTGGACACCTGAAGCAGACGACGCATTCGAAGATCTGAAGTGGCTGCTCTCCACCTCACCCGTCCTGGTCACACCAAAGGAGCATGAGCCTCTGCTGCTATACATAGAAGCTACGCATCAGGTGGTAAGTACCATGCTCGTGGTCGAACGACCCAAAGATGGGTAGACCCATGGGGTCCAACGCCCAATCTACTACCTCAGCGAGGTACTGACACCAACAAAATAGAGGTACCCTCACTACCAGAAACTCGCCTACGACGTGTTCATGATGGCTTGTCGGTTGAGCCACTACTTACAGGAGCATCAGGTGATGGTCATCAACGAGGCACCACTATCCAGCATCCTGAATAACCCCAAAGCTACAGGACGCGTAGCCCTATGGGGCATCGAGCTATACCCTCTAGACATAGTCTACGAGAAGCGCCATGCGATCAAATATCAAGTCCCCCCGGACTTACTTGTCCACTAGATGGAGCTCCAGTTGCCGGACACCCTGGATATGACGCAGTCATGGACGATGCACTTCGACGGCTCCAAGCGCGAGGCTGGAGAAGGAGCTCACGTCATACTGACGTCCCCGAAAGGCGATAAGATTAAATACGTCCTTTGGATGAAATTTCGCTCCTCCAATAACAAAGCCGAATACGAGGCCCTCATCCACGGCATGAGGATGGCCAAGATCTGCGGCGCAACACGCCTATTCATCTACGGTAACTCGAACCTTGTCGTCCAACAGAGGATGAATGAGTATGACGCACACGCCGCTAACATGATCGCGTACCGCGCGCTCTACAACTCACTCGAAAGAGACTTTGACGGTTGCGAGCTTCGGCACGTTGGAAGGGAAAGCAACAAAGAAGTCGATAGAATCGCCAACATCGGCTCCACCTGTACGCGGGTGCCACTAGGCGTGTTCCTCGAACAAATCTGCGTGCCTTCCATCAAAAGGAAATTCCCCAAGGGATCACCCGAAGAAGCAGAGCACTCGGGGGCTGCGCTACCCGAAGGACAGGAAGGACCCGAAACACCCGACACGGAGGTCGCGATGGTTAACCTGATGCAGGTCATGACAATATAAGAAACATGGAAGCAACCGTACCATCGGTACCTGATAAATAGAGAACTTCCTGTTGACCCGACAGATGCCCGATGCATATCTCGCTAGTCCAAGGCCTTCACCATCATCAATGGTTAGTTGTACAAGCGCAGTATTTCGGGTGTACTCCAATGGTGCGTCACCATTGCTGACAGTAAAACCATCCTCCAAGAAATCCACGAGGGCATCTGCGGCCATCACGCGGGCATTCGTCATCTCATCGCCAAAGCTCTATGAGATGGGTTCTACTGGTCAACGGCCATGAACGATGCCAAGGACATCGTCCAGAGGTGCAACGGCTGCCAGAGGTTTGAGGACAAACCACACACACCAGGGTCGGAGCTTAGGCCCATACCCTTGACCTGGCCTTTTGCCCAATGGGGCCTCGACATGATCGGCAAACTGCCCAAATCCTCGAAAGTAGGCCACGTCTACCTCCTGGTCGTAGTCGACCAGTTCACTAAGTGGATCGAGGCCATGCCTGTCACCAACCAAAAGGGAAAAATGGCCGTCAAATTCTTCGAGTCCATTGTCTATAGGTTCGGCGTGCCGCACAGCATCATCATGGACAACGGGTCGAACTTCATCTCCAAAGAATTCCAGGACTTCTACGAAGGCCTTGGGATCAACATATCATACGTCTTCGTGGCGCACTCACAAACCAACGGACATGTCGAAAAGGCAAACGGTCTCGTAGGCGGCAGCATCAAGAAACGCCTACTCAACCCACTCCAACGGCTTGCAGGAGCCTGGGCAGAAGAGCTACCCCCCGTCCTCTAGAGCTTGCGCACAACGCCAAACAACTCAATTGGCTACACGCCATTCTTCATGGTACACGGAGCCGAAGCCGTGCTACCTGCGGAAGTACGCCATAAGGCCCCACGGGTCGTCGCCTACAACCAAGCTGAATCAATGGCAGCACTCGAAGACGCCGTCGACACACTCGATGAGGCACGCAACATCGTCGTGGCTCGCTCAGCGGTATACTAGCAGAGCCTCCGCAACTATCATAGCCGTCGGCTGTGCCCAATGTCCTTCGTCGAAGGATACCTCGTCCTACGCCTCAAGCAAGAGCAGCCGAAGAAGCTCGATTCACCCTGGGAAGGACCCTACATCGTCACCGAAGTCAACCCAGGTGGCTCCTACCGCCTCAAGAATGTGGAGTCTGGAGTCGCATACTATAACACATGGAACTTCGCGCAATTGTGACGCTTCTACCCCTAGCTATCCCCCTTTACTTTCAATAAGGCCACTCAGCCAATGCTACTCAACCGAACAATGTACCTCCTCGATTACGATATGAATAAAGCTAAGTCACTAGTCCGATTTTTTCCTTACATTACTTTATGTTACAACACACTCGGGGGCTCCGCCTCACCTCACGACTTCGTCGACTGAGTATAACTCATGTAAAACTGAGTAGCTGACCACGTCAGGCTAACGAGAAGGGCATGCGTACAACCAAGAACCACGTGCTAATACAAATAACCTTTACAACAAAGGGCACAACAAGCCCACTCGAAATATATACAAGTTTTACATCTATATTTTTACAGGGCGTACCTATTCTTAAGGATCACCTGCGCCCGATGCTCAAAAATATATACAATCTCTTCAGCATACTGCCTAACGGCCGCATAATGTGGGCGCATGTCCCATAGGCCACCATCTGGTCGAGGGGACGGCCCAGCCGCCAGAACCGCAAGATCAACATCAGGACAATGCAGCCGAACAAGGGAAAGGGCGGCCTTCACCCCCACAACCAGCTGGTGCCGCACCAACTCCCTGACGTGACCCACGTCTCGAAACTTCACCAAAAACCCCATAGAATCGAAGGCACCTCATCAAGGGGGAACATGACGTACATAATTGACGCCAGAGAAGTCTTCACCTGCCTTAGCACCCGTGACACCTGATAGCATGATCCTGCACAGTCACAAGAATGGTGGCCCGGTCGCGGTCCAACCAGAAAAAGCCTCCGGCTTCCATATCCTGTTGGGTTAAGAAATTGATATGAACTGCAATGCTCTCCTTCTCCTCCCTCGGAACAAGGTTGGCACCTGCAGAAAATACATAGTAAGATGACACGCAAGCAAGGCGCATCCGAAAATGAGCAGCAGCTCAAGAAAACTTACATTGTAGCTGCTCGGCCAACTGCTGCAGCTCCCCCATCAGATACTCCTCCCTAGCGGTAGCTCGCTCCGCCTTTGACTTCCATACGTCCATGTGGCCCCGGATGCCAAGTATCTCCTTTTCAAGGCTGCGGACACGGTCACGAAGAAAACAAGATGTGACGCATCATCCAAATATGGTCACGGCTGAGCAGACGAAGCATCAACAGGAGCCTCAACCGAAGGTCCCTAAAGGAAAACAGGCAAGAATATGAACAACACATGACTGGGCAACAGCTCGAAGCTTCATTTATATACAACAAAAGGACACTTCGTGGCACAAGTAAACTGTTCGACAAATATTACAGCAAAAGAAGAAGACAACTATCCTAGAGCTAAACAACAAATCCTAAGAAGCCGCATCCGGGGTGGCCTCGGAGCCAGAGTGCCTGCCCCTGGCTTCTCCCTGCTGCCTCGCCGCATAGTACGCCAGCATGTCGATAATCTTCGGACCATACCGCTTGCAACAAGAAGCGAAGAAATCAAAGGCTACCTCGGAGCCGTTGGGAGCTGTTGGCATCTCAGAAGTGACCTGATGAAGATCCAACTCCACTCCGGAATGCCATGGCCATGGCCAGCCCCATGGAAGCGTCGATGCCCTTTTGCTTGTGCTTGTAGGCCTCAGGGGCATCCTCTGACAGCGCATCTGTTAGAGAATCAACATCCTCAAGGGCAACCCCCTTGGGCATGATCTCCTTGTAGAAGCGCTGGAGAACCTTATTGGCCTTAGCAAAGGAGCCAGCAGCAGTGCCACAGCGATCTTCGACCGCTGCGGTG
This sequence comes from Avena sativa, assembly GCA_916181665.1. Classification (NCBI taxonomy): domain Eukaryota; kingdom Viridiplantae; phylum Streptophyta; class Magnoliopsida; order Poales; family Poaceae; genus Avena; species Avena sativa. The sequence continues at coordinate 343,274,030 of OV702285.1, read as the reverse complement.
GCATCATCCAAAGCACTCATGTGCTCCAAGACATTGCGGTCAAACACAATTCTGAAGCATCTGACGCACAAGAAGAACAAGAAGGAACCAAATAAGGATATGGCGAAAAATGCAGTCAAAAAATCGAGCAGACCAATTACAAGAAAGACACATACCGGAGAAGACCTTGGCCACAGCCATCAGCTTCTCGGCCACCTCCTTCTCGCCCGCAGGCGCAGCAGTTGCGAGCTGCTCCTCGCGATCTGAAGCCTCTCGTTGAAGGCGCTCCTTGGCCGCGGCGGCATCAGCCAGCTCCTGCTGCAGGTGCTCTTTCGCCTCCACGGCATCCGCAACCTGCTTCTCCGCACGACCAAGACTCTTTTCGAGAACATCCAGCCGCCAAAGGGCCGAATTATTGTCATCTACAGAGCATTAAGGACATATATAAGCAACGCAAGCTACAAACAGACAACATGTGAAAATGACAAAGGACGATAAAGCCACGTACCTTGCAGCTGCTTCATGCTGGCCTCCAGCGCTAGATGTTGCCGGATGAGCAAGTTCGCGTTGTGCACAAAGGGCTGTGGAAAAAAGCAGAAGCAAAACAATCGAGAAAGAATCAAGAACAAGGCTCGGGGGATGCGCCCCGAAACGAGCAACAACGTCGAACAAAACGACTCGAAATAGGCTCGGGGGCTCCCCCAGGAAAAAAGAGGAAGAAACAACTCACATGCTTAGACGACAACTCCGAAGGTCCAGGAAAAGTCTTCTGAGCGAGGACTAATCGAGCCTCTTGCGGAGAGGGGTTCGGAGCATCGCCACCAGAGGTGGCCACCGTATGAAAGGGAGGAGCCGTCGGCTTCGACTCCCCTACTGTCTCCTCGGAGACCTCATTAAGAGAGCCCTCCGAGGAGTGGCTACAAGGAAAACATTCATCACAGAAAGAATAAAAGCACACAAGACAAGAACGAAGAGCATCCGAAGGTACTTAAGATTCAATGTTGCTCAAATCAAAACGGACATCACCCTCTCCTCTTTCTTCTCTTTCTTCTTCTTCTTGGCCCGCGGTTGCGGCGCCATAGCCCACAGAGGCACGGCCGGGAACGGTGAGGAAGAAGCGTCATCATCCCCGCTATGGTGCACGAGGAATTGTGGATCCCTAGGCGTTGGCAGAGTCGAGGTATCCGAAGACTCGCTCGACCTCCGCGCCCGCTTTCGAGTATGTCCCTCACTCTCCTCAAGGGCTTCATGAGTGAGCGACTGCGCCGGCGACATCTCAGATTCGGAGTCCGCCTCCTTATTGTCGGGCGCCTCCCCATATTTCTCTGCCACAGGGGGCATGGATCCCGTAACCTTGAGGCGTTGCAAACAAAAGTAATGAAGAAGTGTCAGAAACTAAAACAAGCAAAACATACATCAAAAGCGCAACGCACATGATGCAAACTTAACCTACGAGGCCCCTTTAGTGGCGCTAAGAGGGGGTCCGCGATTCCCCCAGCAGGTCCTTGCTAGCCTTGTACTTTAGTAGAGGGAGGAGGGCCCTATCAAGGTCACCCGAAGATAATTCATCGGATGACACTCTCGTGGGGTCACTCGGGCCGGCGTAGAGAAACATCGGGTGCGCCCTAGCTTGAACCGGCTGCGCCCGACGCTTGAGGAAGGTGCGGATGATGTCAACCCCGTTGACCTCCTTGCCTGGCACTAGTTGGAGAGCCTCCACCCGCTGATAAAGCATATCCACCTCCGCCACTTCGCCTTCCAAGATGTGGTTCTTCCACGATCTTTTTTGGATGATCTTCTGCTCGGAGTCAAAGGGGTCAAGATTGACATCGCGGATGTAAAACCACTTGCGACGCCAATACTGAACGGACTCGCATATAGAGAGGGAGAAGAACTGGACAAAAGGGCGAAGAGAAATGATGCAGCCGCTGATCGGATAGACTCCGTCGGAGTGGGATTGTCTCTCCACGAAATAGAGTTTCCGGAAGAGACCAAAGTGCGGCTCGATAGCAACCTAGCACTCGCAAAGCATGATAAAACACACAATGTTGATAAGGGAATTGGGAGACAGATGATGAATCTGAATCCCATAGAGAAAAAGGAGCCCACGAAGAAATTCATGGGCAGCGAGAGAAAAAACACGAAGAACGAAGGCAATGAACATCACCCAAAAACCTACGGGTGGGCGAGGGATTACCTCATCACCGGGAATCTTGACGTCCTCCTTGTTTTGCGGGATTAACCCTGCATCGCGCAGTTTGCGTAGGTCAGTGTCGCGCACGTCAGAGCGCCTCCACTTCCCATCGGTGTTGCACGGCGGGGCAGCAGCTTTCTTGCCACCGGTGGCGGCGCTCGAACCCGCACCGGTAGAAGCTTTCTTTGACTTCACCATTGAGGAGCGTCGATGGCGGCGGTGTGCACGTAGGAAAGAGGAAGGAAAGGACCGGAGAACATCCAGCGTGCAAGGAGAAAGCTCGAGAAAAGGAACAGTGAAAGCAAATGGCGAATGGTGAAAACAAACTAATGTTTTCCCCACGGTTATAAGGGTGAAGACGACGAACAGAAGCCGTTCATCCAGAAGCCCTAATGCTAGTCACATATCCAACCGTCCACGTGTTAGAACAGCAGCGAACCGTCGCTCGCACGCCGTCCACTACACACAGAAACCAAGGAGACGCCGTAATTCTCGCCACGTGTACGACCAGTTAATTCGAAGTCAGAAAGTGGGACCCACATTCGTCGAGTCACGTCACCTCTGGCACCGCAGACGGTTGAGGTCACCGATCGTCGGCACTGACGTCATCAAAACCACACTAGCAACGGTTAGAAATCTTTGGCTGACAACTAAAAGTACTCACTCGAATCTGCGATTCGAGCAATTACTCGGGGGCTACTACTACCAGGAGCGCTAGCCGCGCACCCGAGGCATGACTAAGGTACTACACCAATGTTTAATTCTTTGGGTCCTACGTCGTGGGCTACTCCCATAGGGAGGATTGATTCAAGCACTCGAAAAAAAATTGCTACCGACCTAAAGATAACAATGACTGAATTAAAGTCTCTGCTCGAGTCTACGACTCGAACAGACTCTCGGGGGCTACTTCCAGAGGGAGCGCTGGTCGCGCACCCTATGAATTCTTTGAATATGATCCTTCGGATCAAAATGCAAAAACCTTTTGGCAAGTTTGCCCCAACCAATGCTAAGTGATAAACATACTCCTTGGCCACCTGAAACACCTCCGTTGTGATAAATTTTGGATGTTGTGTCTACGTCACAAAGATAAGACCTACATATACCATCTAATGACCTGGTAACGCACCTGACTGCATTCTACTAGTAAAAATCCGTGCCAACAGGCTCGATGAAAATCCCTACGAATGCGTTGGGTCCATCATTCAAAAACCACAGGGATTCGACTCCTGTAAGACCTCAACGGCCTGAGTCGAATTACGCCAGCATCCGTTCCAGGTTCGAGTCTAGGGACTCAAATCTGAAGAAGATCATGTTGTTTTTTCCTAAGACAGATAACTAGCCCTGATCCTTCGCGAGAGTCAAGCACACGCATCAACAATCCCTATAAACTAAAGTCATTTTTCTTTCTCTTATGAACAGAAACAGCTGCACCGAAAAGATTGAAGAGTCCTCAGCCAAATCTATGATTCGACTGAACACTCGGGGGCTACTGACATGGTTATACCCTATGGGTACACGACATTGGCATACCTGGTCCAGCCCAAGGAAGGCCCAAGCCATGACATATTCGGATCGTTGGAGAGCAAGACTAGAATAGATAGAATATTCAGAGGGGCAAACCCTAAACTTGTAACCAACTTGATCTATGCCTGGAACCTGCCTATCTCTATATAAAGGCTAGGAGGGCACGACGAGGAGGGCATCCTTTTACCGTATACACACCTCCACGCTAGAATGCATCTACGCACCCCTGTAACCTTCGGTTCCGCCGTAATCAAGAGCAGAAAAGTAGGAGTAGGGTTTTCCTTCCGGGGGCCTGAACCTGGGTAAATCTCGTGTCCCCTAGTTGCTTGTCTGTTAACCGTTCCGTGATCTCCAGCACCCCCATCTTACTCCAAAACCCAAGCTCATAACAATTTGCATTGACGAGATCAAACCTCGTCAGGTAAAGTTCACAAACTCTGTAGAGTATAATCTATTCAAATAGCCATGTCCATGGTGAAGGACGGTTGGAAAGGTGATCGCTAGGAGTACCCCATGGATAAGTTTGAGGAATGGAACAAAGAAAGAAGCTAATGTTTAGTTTTTACCATCAATGGTCCAAGAGTTAAAAAAGGGGTTTTGCTATGAAAATATTTTATAAATCGGACATGATTTTATCCAGTTTATTAAAAAAGGAGGCATGTTTTCCAAACTCTTTTCAACAAAGATATAGAGATGCCAAACTTAGGCTTTTTCTAAATCAATTGTAGCTTAGAGCTAACTCGCCACAACCATATTGCATCTCCTTGTTTACATTATCTTGGTAGTTTGCGAGTACATTCAATGTACTCACCGGCTTTGTCCCTAGCTATTTACTTGGCCAGATTTGCAGAAGCTAGACAGATAAAGATGCTGATGCCCATGCGAGCTAGACCGTCTTCCCAATCATTTGGTTGTAGGTTAACGCATGACATGGGATCTATGATTGAAGAAGTTCCGTTGTGATGCTCGTAATCACCATGATGGAAGAAATGTAATTTTGTACTTGTTATTTTTCTGGATGTTGTAATGATACTAGTCAGTTATGCTCACAGCTCACGGATCATGGGAACGTGAATTGCAGGCATAACGGGGATTCTCGGACCATAAATCCGGGGTCTCACAGAAATGGTATTAGAGCCATCCTGACTGTAGAAGACCTTAGTTAGAATGGACGTTAGACAGGAAAACCGCTATTTCGGAAAACACTGGCTTTAGAAAATTATCTTCTTAAAAGCTTTTCGAAAGATATCCTATCTTATCTTCTCTGAATTAAACTATTTGAAAATGTTTTACTCTATATCTCATCTACCTTCAAATGTTCCATTTTCAAAAACAAGTCCGGCTTGGAAACCACGAAGACGGAGAGCCCCAAATGAAAAAAATGAGACAAGAAAACCAAAGGAGCTACCAACAACGAAAAAACTACAATATCGCCCTACCAACGGAATCCTTCTTCGCCCATAATCAATCAAGTGTAGCAAAGATAACCCCAGATGGCAAGAAAGAAGTCGAGAGACCGCCATAACGTCCATACTTTGGATCAGTACCCTCAATATAGGATTCCCTTATTGTGCATAGTCACCCCTTGGTACATATCGTACGATTTGCTTGCCTGTCATGTGCTAATGTGAATGCTTGAAATGCGTTGCTTGACTGCCTCGAATCATTCGATTCTATTCTAGGACCACCTCGTATGTGTTTCACGACACGAACCCTCTTAAGCCCATAACCTGAATCTCTCCTCAGCAGGATGGCCACATATAGAAATCTACCACAACCCCTTTCTGTGCCTAGTTCTAACCGACCCCCAAAAGAATGACGGTCCTATTCAACCCCCTGCCTAACCAACAGGAATTCCTCAAAATCCTAAAGATAAGGATGCCCGAAGCCAACGAGTCTACTCCGTCATCGAATCAAAGAAACACAAAGAGTCCACATTAAGACAACCTCTCTGAAGCTAAAATTCTTCACCCCGACATAAGACCAAGTAGAAGTGTCACTAACCGCTCAACCTACCTAGAGATACTCCTTGCGACATCGTTAGATAACCACCAAAGCAAGGTAGTCTCCATAAGTCGTCAGCCGAATACCTCAATTCAAGCATCACGACAATACTCCAAGATGAAGGATCTACACCAGCCTTGACGACCCTAAGTAAAGCTCTACAGTTGAAATACTGTGTCTTTCCACTCAAATCCGAAAGATCAACCCATCGAAGTCGACACCGGAGAAGGCAAGACCCTTACCTTCACTGCTGAAGAGCTAAATATCTCTCACACCCCCAAGGAATTATAGTAACCAAAGGTAGTATCCCAACCCAAGGACGGTGACAAGAATCAAGAAGTACCCATGGAGTAGTCTTTCACACCCTCCCACTCACCCGACTAGCTTAGTGTATATTTATGCATCATCCCGAAACCTTCTCTATTAAACCCTAAGTGCCCCGATGCCTGACAGCACAGACCCGGTTTGTAATGCTTTAAGTACCCTCACTGTTGGTCGGTATAGACCTATTAAATTATGTATGAACCATGTTCGATGATATGCTATGAGATTCCCTTTTTCGTGTTTTACCCAAGATGTTGCATCAGACTGAACCCGGAATGACCCTAGCCTATAGGATCGTGTTCCGAGACCGCCACCCGAAAACTGGCATCCTCCCAACTTCCTAGACCTCTACCCCGCTCAGAAGGCCCTCAAGAAGCAACATCTACAATGTCAACTAAAGATACAACTTCTGGACAACAAGAGCAACATTTTTCCAACCTCATCTATGAATCAAATAAAGAAGCACTACAAGAAATGTGCTATACTATGACCTTTTGATAGTGACCCCGAAAGAAATCGTCATAAATTTATGACGATCTTGCTGCAGTTGGTCATGAGATGTTTGGAAGGGGCAAAGGATAGCAATATGCATGACGATTTGTCCCAAAAACGTCTTAAATTATTTACACGAAATCGTCATAAGCTGGTGTGTACTGTTTGGGGCCTTGTTTGGAGCATACTACGACAATATAGAATCGTCATAGTCACTTATGACGCTATAATAACTTCGTAGTATGTTAAGCACTAGGATGACTGTGCTGCCACCTCCTCAATGTGATCCACATGTCGTGTTAGTTGTGTGCTAGGGATTTTTTAGGTCGGGCCTGGATGGGCCGATTCTTTTAGGTCAGGCCCAACAACTTCTTTGGCCTAGATAATATTGTTAGGCAAAAAAGATTGCACTAGCTGGGACATGAACCCACGACCTAGCGATGTGAGGCAGCTATCATAACTACTATGCTATAGTTGTGTTGTTGCAAATAATGTATAAACAACTCTATCTATACTATTAGTATTATCGAACAGAACATGACCACAGAACCGAACCTTACCACACAGAGAACCACACAGAACAGAACATGACCACGCTCCCTTCGTGGTGACCGGCGGCGGGCGGGGTGACGCTGGACGGCGGACCGGCGGCGGCGGGGGCGACGCTGAACAGCGTACCGGCGGAGGGGAAGAGGCGGTGGTTGCCGGCGGGCGGAGGGGATGAGGCGCCGGCGGAGGGGCTGCGGCGGTCGTGGCCGGTGGAGGGGCTGAGGCGCCGGCGGAGGGGCTGCGGCAGTCGTGGCCGGCGGAGGGGCTGCGACGGTCGTGGCCGGCGGAGGGGCTCCGGCGGTGGTGACTGGAGGAGGTGCTGCAGCAGTCAACATCGGTTATCACCCTCTCCTCTCTCCCCTGTTGATATACTTCCCTGTTAATTTCAGAGCCTGGTTTCATTAGGGTTTCAAAATCCATATTTTCAGATGATGTTTAGAATCAATTCAAGCCCAAACCTTCGGGTCTTTTTTGCCTTTAGCTAGATGTAGGCATAGAACTATATTGTTGGAGCTTATCTAGGTTTTGGTTTAATTTCTGCTAGCTAGTGTGTACACTTGAGTGCAATTCTAACTTGCAATATTTTTTGGTCTTTTGCAGATGAACAAAAGCTGGATAACAAAAGGAGTTAGAAGGCTTTCTTATGAGCATCTAAGGGGAGTGGATGAGTTCATGCGATTTGTTCGTAGAAGTGTTCCCGATGATGCTCAAGTTTTATGCCCATGCCCCAGCTGTATGAATTGTGTTGAACAAACTCTACCAAATGTAGAGGCTCATCTGCTAATGCAAGGTATGGCATGCACGTATGATAGGTGGATCCATCATGGAGAGCCTTTACATCCAGAACCCGGAGCTGAACCTGAACCTGGTGAAGGCGCAGATCATGTTGATGATGGCGGTGAGTTTATACAAGATGATGTTCCGCAAGAGGATGTTGGTTTGGAGGCAGAGGATGGCTATGAGGATGATAGAATCCCTGATCTATTTATGGATTTGTACGAGTCTGAACCGCAAGGTGCTGGAGAGCATACAATCTATGCTGAGCTGATAGAGGAGGCCAAGCGCGCAGCTAGTGATGGTGGGACATTGTCCAGATTTTCTTTTACCGTGAAGTTACTCCATGTCAAGTCCTTCTACCGAATCAGCAATGTTTCCTTCAACTCAATACTCCGTATCTTGACCATCCAATACCCTAAAAGTGCAATTCCCAAATCTTATGAAGAAGCATTGGGTAGAATCGGTAGATTGGGGCTTGGTTATGATTCAATCCATGTCTGCCCGAACAAATGTATCTTGTTTCGGAACATGTACGCCAAGCATGACAGGTGCCCGAAATGTGATGCCTCAAGGTAGAAAGATGCGGATGGGAGGAAGCAGATACCGGAGAAGGTGTTGAGGTACTTTCCTGTGATTCCAAGGCTATAGAGGATGTTCATTTCGAAGCAACAGTCGGAGGATGTACAGTGGCACAAGCTAAAGCGGCAACCCGTGGATAATGAACTTAGCCATCCAGCCGACGGAAAGGCATGGAAAGATTTTGATGATAAACATAAAGAGTTTGCCGCCGATGCGAGGAACATCAGACTCGTCCTTGCCACAGATGGCTTTAATCCATTTGGAATGAGCTCGAAATATAGCATGTGGCCGGTATTTGTTGTACCGTACAATCTTCCACCATGGGCATGTATGGAGCAGTCCAACTTCATGATGGCTTTGCTAATCCCCGGTCCAAAATCTCCAGGAAAGGATTTTGATGTCTTTATGGAGCTCCTAGTAGAAGATCTCCTCAAACTCTGGAAGGGTGTCCGTACCTATGATGCCCTGAGTCCTGATAAGTTCGATATCCGTGCTGCGATAATATGGTGTATCCATGATTTCCCAGCGCTGCACACTTTGTCGGGGAGGCTCATGTCTGGTTATCAAGCATGTGTGCATTGTGACAAGGATCCGTGCTCGGAAAGAATAAGGAACAAGATATATTGGACCGGGGGGCGCCGTTTTCTTCCCCGCCACCATCCTTGGCGAAAAAGCAAAGATTGCAATGGAAAAACTGAAACCCGTGACCAGCCGGCGGAGTTCACTAAAGAGGAGCTCGAGAAACAGCTTCACAATGTGAAAGATGTGAGACCTGGAAAACATCAGAAGAAAAGGAAGCGTGAGGATGGACAATGTTGGTACCGGAGGGCTATTTTGTGGGACCTCCCTTACTGGGCAGATCTCAAGTTGAGGCACAACCTTGATAATCTGCTTGGCACATTTATGAACATCGACGGGAAGTCAAAGGATATAGTTAACTCTAGGCTTGATTTGGAAGACTTGGGCATAAGAAAAGATTTGCATCTTCAGCCTGTTGAAGGTGGAGAGTCGTTTGAGATTCCATAAGCATGGTATACAATGACTAAAGAAGAAAAGCTTGCATTCTGTGAATTTATAAGAGCGGTGAGATTTCCAGATGGGTATGCCGCTAACCTAGCAAAATGCGTGTCTCCTGATGGATGCAAGCTCCAGGGACTAAAAACTCATGACTGTCACATCCTCCTTCAAAGGATTTTACCGGCTGGATTCCATGGAATTTTGGATAAAGAAATATATGAAGCAGTTGCTGAGCTGGGGAATTTCTTCAGAGAGTTGTGCGCCAAAACACTGAAGCTATCTGTTCTTGAAAGACTCGAAAAAGAAATCGTAGTTATCCTTTGCAAGCTTGAAAAGATCTTTCCTCCGGCCTTCTTCACGGTGATGGTTCATTTGACTGTGCATTTACCCAAAGATGCAATGCTTAGAGGCCCTATACAATACGGCTGGATGTACCCTGTCGAAAGAAGGATGCTTACATTTAAGCGTTATGTACGAAACACCGCCAGGCCTGAAGGGTCGATTGTCGAGGCATATATTGTTGATGAGTGCCTTACATTTTGCTCGAGGTACTTCGACGATCTGGAAACAAGATTCAATAGGCCGGGTAGAAATAGAGAGCAGGATGATTCGCACGTTGGTGATGTCTCTGTTTTCAACCATGGTGTAAACCTTCTTGGAGGGTCAGAGTACTCGGAGGCTGGTGATGAATACGAAAAGATGCATTGGTATGTGCTAAGGAGTTGCCCTGAGGTTCTACCGTATATCGAGTATGTCATATCTTGTGCATGCACCCTTATCTTTTTTATTGAGTTGGAAGGAACCCATTTGCAAGACTGATGATTTAATTAACTTTATGTTTTTTTGGCATTGCAGGTTGTGCAAAATAGAGCTGAATAAGCAAGGTAGCCGCATCAATGTTGATAGATGGCTCGCGAAGGGATTTGCTAAGTGGTTTAAGAATCATGTGAGATCTTTAGTCTAAGAATCAATTGCCACATGTTTTTTTGTGTGTGTTTTTGTTACTAACCCTGCTTTATTTGTGCAGATTGGAAAATTGCATGAGGACAATAAGGCAGTGCTGATCTTTTTGCTTTGGCATGCGAGCCGGATAGGCGAGTGAGGCTGTATTCAGCATGTATTGTTGACAGTGTCCGCTACCACACAGTTGACCGCGAGAAAAATAGAAACACGCAGAACAGTGGAATAGTTGCCGAGGGAGACCATGATGGTGAAGAGATGGACTTCTATGGTCAGCTTAAAAGCATCATAAGGCTCCAGTACAACTCCAGTAGAGGCGTCCATCGATCGGTCGTCTTGTTCCGTTGTGATTGGTTTGATCTTGGTGGCAGAAAGAAGACAGGGATCCAAGATGACGGACACTTCAAAAGCATTAACACTGGAAGGTGCTGGTATAAGAGTGATCCATTTATTCTAACGACACAAGCAACAAAGGTGTTCTATGTGCCAGACACCGACTTGCGTGGAAATTGGCAAGTTGTGCAAAAGTTTCAGCACAGACATTTGTGGAGTGTGAAAGAAACTGAAATGGAGAAGGGTCTCAATGGTGGTGGTGTTCTAACATACCAAGATGATAACACTGAGGAAGTTCCAGTGCAAGAGAAAGAACCCGGTGTGCATACTAGATTGCGAAGGAGACGGGAACGAGTGTTACTTGATGCTTCATTCGTAGAAAACATTAGGAAAAGAAGGAAGGAGGTAGTGGAGGGCCATGAATGCGATGATGAAAACATGGTAGATGACACAGTCCTCCAGTACTGTAGCGATGGTGAGGATAAAAGGTAGATGCATTTCGACGATGATGATTAGTGGCTCACTGGAAACATGGTAGATGACAACATGCAAGGTAAATTATATCCTCCATTATCTTTTCTTTTTTATTTCATTGCTAGTGGCTCACTAGAAATTGCTATTCTTTGTTTCAAATGCTAGTGGTGGTGAGGAGCAAGATCAGATCAGGAGCAGTGGTGGTGAGGAGCAAGATCAGATCAGGAGCAGTGGTGGTGAGGAGCAAGATCAGATCAGATCAGGAGCAGTAGTTGGATGAGCATGTACTACTATTTCTGCCTATTGTTGCCTTGTAATCTTGACCATGTACTACTATTTCTGGATGACCATGTCATTTTAGTTTCTGGATGAGTTATGAATATCATTGTTACTTCTGGATGATCATTGTGATTTTAGTTCTGAATCTTTGAGTGCATATCATTGTGAGTTCTGAATCTGTCCAAAAAAGGAAAAATGGTGAGGCATGGGGATCGAGCCCAGGACCTCCTACTACTATTGCAGCGTCAACTGCCACCACACTACACAAGTGACCTTGTTAGGTATTTGATCACATGATACAAGTAGCATTGTATATTGATCACAGGACCATTTAAAAACAAAGCAACCTGATCATTTCATAGATCACAGGACCATATTTACAACCTGATCAAAAGCAACCATTTCACAATGCAACATGATCAAAAGCAACCAAAAGACCATTTCACAACCATTTCACAATGCAAAGGATCATTTCATAGATACTAGTAGGTTTGAGAATCATTTCATAGTCTGGACATTACAGGACCAAAAGCATTCTGATAGCTAGGACCTAAGAGCTAGGATCATTCCATAGTCTGGACAAGTAGCACCAACAACACCCTGATAATAACACAACCAGCAACCTAGAGGACCATTTTTACAAAACAGCACCAACCAACACAACCAGCTGATTACATGACCTTCTTAACCTCCAGCTTAAGTCCGTCGGTAGGGCTGCGGCGGAAACAGAACATGAAGACATCGCCCTTATGCATCCTGGACGCCGCCACCACCTTGGACCATTGGGTTGTAATTTGTGATCCTTTACCCTTCCCTTTGCTCATGATGAGGGAGACAATTATGGGATCACGGCCTCTGCAGAAGACCCTCAGCTTTGATGGGAAGTCCTTGTACGGCCTGATGTTGGCATTGGTGAAGTTCCTTGGGAAATACTGCAATGCAAACAACAATGCAATATACAATCAACAATGCAATCAGCAATCAGCAAAATGCAATCAGCAATGCAAGGACATAATGCAAACAATTTGTTTACCATTTTAGCTTTTGGCTCCTCGGTGTTTGCTAGCTGCATAGTGCATACATACACTGGTAGAGTGGGTTTCTTCTTTGCAAGTTCCCTCATGAACAACACCTATGTGTGTTTCAAAGCAATCTTGTTGCCATACACACACCACTTATCAAAACTGACACTTGCCTTTGACTTGGGACCTACATGCAAAGAAAAAGGCACATTTTCAAATCAGCAAACTGCATAAGTAAAAGATAAAGAAAAGGAACAATGGCAGAAAAGGATTTTACCTCGGCACATGATAATCTTGTTGGCAGCGGCGGCTTCCGCGGCAGCGGCTTCCGCAGCAACTTTCTTAGCACGCCGCTTAGCCTGAGCAGCAGCTCTCTCCGTAGCAATGACAGCTTCATCATCCGAGCTAAGCTTGATGACCCCCGGAGAGTCCATGGTCACCTACAAAAAAAAACTGAATCAGTACATGCATCAACTAGCAAACTAGGCACCAGGCAGTTATCATAAGAATATGAATCAACTAGCAAACTAATGTTGCAAACTGATGTATCAACTAGCAAACAATAAATTTTCCAGTAGTATCTCTAGCTATTCCTCCCCTACCCTGATCAGCATCATATGCCGTATCAACCTTGCACTTTTATATCATGCATTGCATATGAGGGAAAATGTATATAATACAGCTAGAACTGATGCAGCTTGAGCTTGATTTTCCAGACAATAAGTCTACAACTAGAACAAGAAACACCCTATGTAATACAGCTAGAACAAGAAACACCCTGTAAATGGTTCAGCCACCTAACTAAAACAGAACAAAATAGATACACGAATCAAACACCCTGTAAATCACTAGGAACTCGAATCACTAGCAGAGAAGCATGAAAGGTTTTGTATTGCATGATATCACTAGCAGAGAAGCACTCGAATCACTAGCAGAAAAATCACTAGGCAGCACACACAACCAGACTAGCAAGGCCAAGCTAGAGAAATTCCCCCAAATCTCTCCTCCCCTGGCCGGGGACAAAACCCTAGCCGAGCCTAGCACAACCGAAATCCACCCAACAGAAGGAGAGGGACAGGAGATTCAGGAGCGCGAGCGGGCGAGAGGCGGGTTCCCGCCGGTGAATGCGAGAGGTGGCGCCGGAGCAGTCACCAGATCGGCGGAGAGCTCGAGGAGGGGAGAGGGAGGGAGAGGGAGAGGGGCTTGCAGGGAAAGGGAGGGAGAGGGACTTGCGGGGGAGGGGAGAGGGGCTTACCGGCGGTGCTCGAGGAGGGAGGGCAGAGGGAGGCAGATCGGCGAAGAGCTCGAGGAGGGGAGGGAGGGAGGCGAATGGCTCGAGGAGGGGAGGGAGGGAGGCGAATGGCTAGAGGAGGACTTGGAGGAAAGTGAGGGACTTGCGGGGGACTTGGAGGGGGAGGGGAGGGAGGCGAATGGATCGAGGAGGCGGAGGGGAGGGGGAGGGGGACTGAGATCCTCTGACTTTGGGTCGCTGACAGGTGGGACCCAGTCCACGCGGGACCCACATGTCAGTGACTCAAAGGCAGAATTCGCTAGGGGGAGCCGTGTCCGGGGGGAGGGAGGCGTTAAGTCTACAACAACTTTTCATTTTCTTTTATATATGTGAGATTTTGAAAAAACACATTCGAAAATAAAATAAGATTTAGAATAAGATTTTCATTTTCTTTTATATATGTGAGATTTTGAAAAAACTTTTCTTTTATATATGTGAGATTTTGCAACAACTTTTTATTAGAATAAAATAAGATTTGAATCGGTAGTAAGTGAGTCAGATTTCGTCGCAAAAAAACGAGCCGTTTTGTGAATCAACCACGAAATGAAAGTTTCGAAATGCCAGCACCACATTTTTCTAAAATGATAGACCACCTTACATTTACAAATGTCCCAACTGGGGTATCTAAAACCTTTCGGTCCACCCCTAGCGAAAAAGACAAATGTCTGCCGAATCGGCAGGAAGTGGGTCCGATTTGAACTACATGTACATTATCGTATGCTCATGATTTTTTGCAAAAATCATTTTTAGACTCACAATATGTTGTTTTATTAGAGATCCAATGCAAGTTTGGCGATACTCAACCCCTAGCTAAGAACCTTCATGCCCGTCGTTTTGACCATAGTTTGAAACTAGCGTAAAATATTCAAAAACTGTCCGAACAATGTAAATCTTTCGCCTGGCGTCAATTTATGTGACACGGATGCAAGGAAAAATACCAAACTAGGTATATTGATTGCATCTCGAAAAGTCATTCTCAAAATGAGCTATCATGATTGAGGTTTCATGGCTTTTCGGTCCAAATGGCCAATGTTATGGCAAGAATCACTTCATAGTTTGTGATAACGTGCCCATATTGTGCATGCATGTGCATCCTGGGATGGCGAACAATGTTGCAGGAGAAAGTTTTCCTTGTCGTCGCACCGAAAAACCATTTTCTATTTTTCGAGCGCAAAAAACGGGCCATTTTGTGAATCAACCACCAAATGAAAGTTTCGAAATGCCAGCACCACATTTTTCTAAAATGATAGACCACCTTACATTTACAAATGTCCCAACTAGGGTATTTAAAACCTTTCGGTCCACCCCTGGCGAAAAAGACAAATGTTTGCCGAATCGGTAGGAAGTGGGTCCGATTTGAAATACAGGTACATTATCGTATGCTCATGATTTTTTGCAAAAATCATTTTTAGACTCACAATATGCTGTTTTATTAGAGATCCAATGCAAGTTTGGCGATACTCATCCCCTAGCTAAGAACCTTCATTCCCGTCGTTTTGACCATAGTTTGAAACTAGCGTAAAATATTCAAAAACTGTCCGAACAATGTAAATCTTTCGCCTGGCGTCAATTTATGTGACACGGATGCAAGGAAAAATACCAAACTTGGTATATTGATTGCATCTCGAAAAGTCATTCTCAAAATGAGCTATCATGATTGAGGTTTCATGGCTTTTCGGTCCAAATGGCCCATGTTATGGCAAGAATCACTTCATAGTTTGTGATAACGTGCCCATATTGTGCATGCATGTGCATCCTGGGATGGCGAACAATGTTGCAGGAGAAAGTTTTCCTTGTCGTCGCACCGAAAAACCATTTTCTATTTTTCGAGCGCAAAAAACGGGCAATTTTGTGAATCAACCACCAAATGAAAGTTTCGAAATGCCAGCACCACATTTTTCTAAAATGATAGACCACCTTACATTTACAAATGTCCCAACTAGGGTATTTAAAACCTTTAGGTCCACCCCTGGCGAAAAAGACAAATGTCTGCCGAATCGGCAGGAAGTGGGTCCGATTTGAAATACAGGTACATTATCGTATGCTCATGATTTTTTGCAAAAATAATTTTTAGACTCACAATATGCTGTTTTATTAGAGATCCAATGCAAGTTTGGCGATACTCATCGCCTAGCTAAGAACCTTCATGCCCGTCGTTTTGACCATAGTTTGAAACTGGCGTAAAATATTCAAAATCTGTCCGAACAATGTAAATCTTTCGCTTGGCGTCATTTTATGTGACACGGTTGCAAGGAAAAATACCAAACTTGGTATATTGATTGCATCTCGAAAAGTCCTTCTTAAAATGAGCTATCATGTTTGAGGTTTCATGGTTTTTCGGTCCAAATGGGCAATGTTATGGCAAGAATCGATGCATAGTTTGTGATAACATGCCCATATTGTGCATGCATGTGCATCCTGGGATGGTGAACAATGTTGCAGGAGAAAGTTTTCCTTGTCGTCGCACCGAAAAACCATTTTCTATTTTTCGAGCGCAAAAAACGGGCAGTTTTGTGAATCAACCACCAAATGAAAGTTTCGAAATACCAGCACCACATTTTTCTAAAATGATAGACCACCTTACATTTACAAATGTTCCAACTAGGGTATCTAAAACCTTTCGGTCCACCCCTGGCGAAAAAGACAAATGTCTGCCAAATCGGTAGGAAGTGGGTCCGATTTGAACTACAGGTACATTATCGTATGCTCATGATTTTTTGCAAAATTCATTTTTAGACTCACAATATGCTGTTTTATTAGAGATCCGATGCAAGTTTGGCGATACTAATCCCCTAGCTAAGAACCTTCATGCCCGTCATTTTGACCATAGTTTGAACCTGGCGTAAAATATTCAAAAACTGTCCGAACAATGTAAATCTTTCGCGTGGTGTAATTTTATGTGACACGGTTGCAAGGAAAAATACCAAACTTGGTATATTGATTGCATATCGAAAAGTCCTTCTCAAAATGAGCTATCATGTTTGAGGTTTCATGGCTTTTCGGTCCAAATGGACAATGTTATGGCAAGAATCGCTGCATAGTTTGTGATAACGTGCCCATATTGTGCATGCATGTGCATCCTGGGATGGCGAACAATGTTGCAGGAGAAAGTTTTCCTTGTCGTCGCACCGAAAAACCATTTTCTATTTTTCGAGCACAAAAAAGGGCCGTTTTGTGAATCAACCACCAAATGAAAGTTTTGAAATGCCAGCACCATATTTTTATAAAATGATAGACCACCTTACATTTACAAATGTCCGAACTGGGGTATCTAAAACCATTCGGACCACCCCTGGCGAAAAAGACAAATGTCTGCCGAATCGGTAGGAAGTGGGTCCGATTTGAACTACATGTACATTACTGTATGCTCATGATTTTTTGCAAAAATCATTTTTAGACTCACAATATGTTGTTTTATTAGAGATCCAATGCAAGTTTGGCGATACTCATCCCATAGCTAAGAACCTTCATGCTCGTCGTTTTGACCATAGTTTGAAACTGGCGTAAAATATTCAAAAACTGTCCGAACAATGTAAATCTTTCGCGTGGCATCATTTTATGTGACACGGTTGCAAGGAAAAATACCAAACTTGGTATATTGATTGCATCTCCAAAAGTCCTTCTCAAAATGAGCTATCATGTTTGAGGTTTCATGGCTTTTCGGTCCAAATGCCAGTGTTATGGCAAGAATCGCTGCATAGTTTGTGATAACATGCCCATATTGTGCATGCATGTGCATCCTGGGATGGCGAACAATGTTGCAGGAGAAAGTTTTCCTTGTCGTCGCACCGAAAAACCATTTTCTATTTTTCGAGTGCAAAAAACGGGCTGTTTTGTGAATCAACCACCAAATGAAAGTTTCGAAATGCCAGCACCACATTTTTCTAAAATGATAGACCACCTTACATTTACAAATGTCCCAACTGGGGTATCTAAAACCTTTCGGTCCACCCCTGGCGAAAAAGACAAATGTCTGCCGAATCGGTAGGAAGTGGGTCCGATTTGAACTACAGGTACATTATCGTATGCTCATGATTTTTTGCAAAAATCATTTTTAGACTCACAATATGCTGTTTTATTAGAGATCCAATGCAAGTTTGGCGATACTCATCCCCTAGCTAAGAACCTTCATGCCCGTCGTTTTGACCATAGTTTGAAACTGGCGTAAAATATTCAAAAACTGTCCGAACAATATAAATCTTTCGTGTGGCGTCATTTTATGTGACACGGTTGCAAGGAAAAATACCAAACTTGGTATATTGATTGCATCTCGAAAAGTCCTTCTCAAAATAAGCTATCATGTTTGAGGTTTCATGGCTTTTCGGTCCAAATGGCCAATGTTATGGAAAGAATCGCTGCATAGTTTGTGAGAACGTGCCCATATTGTGCATGCATGTGCATCCTGGGATGGCGAAGCATGTTGCAGGAGAAAGTTTTCCTTGTCGTCGCACCAAAAAACCATTTTCTATTTTTCGAGCGCAAAAAACAGGCCATTTTGTGAATCAACCACCAAATGAAAGTTTCGAAATGCCAGCACCACATTTTTCTAAAATGATAGACCACCTTACATTTACAAATGTCCCAACTGGGGTATCTAAAACCTTTCGGTCCACCCCTGGCGAAAAACACAAATGTCTGCCTAATCGGTAGGAAGTGGGTCCGATTTGAACTACAGGTACATTATCGTATGCTCATGATTTTTTGCAAAAATCATTTTTAGACTCACAATATATTGTTTTATTAGAGATCCAATGCAAGTTTGGCGATACTCATCCCCTAGCTAAGAACCTTCATGCCCGTCGATTTGACCATAGTTTGAAACTGGCGTAAAATATTCAAAAACTGTCCGAACAATATAAATCTTTCGCGTGGTGTCATTTTATGTGACACGGTTGCAAGTAAAAAATACCAAACTTGGTATATTGATTGCATCTCGAAAAGTCCTTCTCAAAATGAGCTATCATCTTTGAGGTTCCATGGCTTTTCGGTCCAAATGGCCAATGTTATGGCAAGAATCGCTGTATAGTTTGTGATAACGTGCCCATATTGTGCATGCATGTGCATCCTGGGATGGCGAAAAATGTTGCAGGAGAAAGTTTTCCTTGTCGTCGCACCAAAAAACCATTTTCTATTTTTCGAGCGCAAAAAGCGGGCCGTTTTGTGAATCAACCACCAAATGAAAGTTTCGAAATGCCAGCACCACATTTTTCTAAAATGATAGACCACCTTACATTTACAAATGTCCCAACTGGGGTATCTAAAACCTTTCGGTCCACCCCTGGCGAAAAGACAAATGTCTGCCTAATCGGTAGGAAGTGGGTCCGATTTGAACTACAGGTACATTATCGTATGCTCATGATTTTTTGCAAAAATCATTTTTAGACTCACAATATGCTGTTTTATTAGAGATCCAATGCAAGTTTGGCGATACTCATCCCGTAGCTAAGAACCTTCATGCCCGTCGTTTTGACCATAGTTTGAAACTAGCGTAAAATATTCAAAAACTATCAGAACAATGTAAATCTTTCGCGTGGCGTCATTTTATGTGACACGGTTGCAAGGAAAAATACCAAACTTGGTATATTGATTGCATCTCGAAAAGTCCTTCTCAAAATGAGCTATCATGTTTGAGGTTTCATGGCTTTTCGGTCCAAATGGCCAATGTTATGGCAAGAATCGCTGCATAGTTTGTGATAACGTGCCCATATTGTGGATGCATGTGCATACTGGGATGGCGAACAATGTTGCAGGAGAAAGTTTTCCTTGTCGTCGCACCGAAAAACCATTTTCTATTTTTCGAGCGCAAAAAACGGGCCATTTTGTGAATCAACCACCAAATGAAAGTTTCGAAATGCCAGCACCACATTTTTCTAGACCACGTTACATTTACAAATGTCCCAACTGGGGTATCTAAAACCTTTCGGTCCACCCC
Source organism: Avena sativa (assembly GCA_916181665.1). Classification (NCBI taxonomy): domain Eukaryota; kingdom Viridiplantae; phylum Streptophyta; class Magnoliopsida; order Poales; family Poaceae; genus Avena; species Avena sativa. The sequence continues at coordinate 343,254,300 of OV702285.1, read as the reverse complement.
TGGCGAAAAAGACAAATGTCTGCCTAATCGGTAGGAAGTGGGTCCGATTTGAACTACAGGTACATTATCGTATGCTCATGATTTTTTGCAAAAATCATTTTTAGACTCACAATATACTGTTTTATTAGAGATCCAATGCAAGTTTGGCGATACTCATCCCCTAGCTAAGAACCATCATGCCCGTCGTTTTGACCATAGTTTGAAACTGGCGTAAAATATTCAAAAACTGTCCGACCAATGTAAATCTTTCGCGTGGCATCATCTTATGTGACACGGTTGCAAGTAAAAAATACCAAACTTGGTATATTGATTGCATCTCGAAAAGTCCTTCTCAAAATGAGCTATCATGTTTGAGGTTTCATGGCTTTTCGGTCCAAATGGCCAATGTTATGGCAAGAATCACTGCATAGTTTGTGATAACGTGCCCATATTGTGCATGCATGTGCATCCTGGGATGGCGAAAAATGTTGCAGGAGAAAGTTTTCCTTGTCGTCGCACCAAAAAACCATTTTCTATTTTTCGAGCGCAAAAAACAGGCCATTTTGTGAATCAACCACCAAATGAAAGTTTCGAAATGCCAGCACCACATTTTTCTAAAATGATAGACCACCTTACATTTACAAATGTCCCAACTGGGGTATCTAAAACCTTTCGGTCCACCCCTGGCGAAAAACACAAATGTCTGCCTAATCGGTAGGAAGTGGGTCCGATTTGAACTACAGGTACATTATCGTATGCTCATGATTTTTTGCAAAAATCATTTTTAGACTCACAATATATTGTTTTATTAGAGATCCAATGCAAGTTTGGCGATACTCATCCCCTAGCTAAGAACCTTCATGCCCGTCGATTTGACCATAGTTTGAAACTGGCGTAAAATATTCAAAAACTGTCCGAACAATATAAATCTTTCGCGTGGTGTCATTTTATGTGACACGGTTGCAAGTAAAAAATACCAAACTTGGTATATTGATTGCATCTCGAAAAGTCCTTCTCAAAATGAGCTATCATCTTTGAGGTTCCATGGCTTTTCGGTCCAAATGGCCAATGTTATGGCAAGAATCGCTGTATAGTTTGTGATAACGTGCCCATATTGTGCATGCATGTGCATCCTGGGATGGCGAAAAATGTTGCAGGAGAAAGTTTTCCTTGTCGTCGCACCAAAAAACCATTTTCTATTTTTCGAGCGCAAAAAGCGGGCCGTTTTGTGAATCAACCACCAAATGAAAGTTTCGAAATGCCAGCACCACATTTTTCTAAAATGATAGACCACCTTACATTTACAAATGTCCCAACTGGGGTATCTAAAACCTTTCGGTCCACCCCTGGCGAAAAGACAAATGTCTGCCTAATCGGTAGGAAGTGGGTCCGATTTGAACTACAGGTACATTATCGTATGCTCATGATTTTTTGCAAAAATCATTTTTAGACTCACAATATGCTGTTTTATTAGAGATCCAATGCAAGTTTGGCGATACTCATCCCGTAGCTAAGAACCTTCATGCCCGTCGTTTTGACCATAGTTTGAAACTAGCGTAAAATATTCAAAAACTATCAGAACAATGTAAATCTTTCGCGTGGCGTCATTTTATGTGACACGGTTGCAAGGAAAAATACCAAACTTGGTATATTGATTGCATCTCGAAAAGTCCTTCTCAAAATGAGCTATCATGTTTGAGGTTTCATGGCTTTTCGGTCCAAATGGCCAATGTTATGGCAAGAATCGCTGCATAGTTTGTGATAACGTGCCCATATTGTGGATGCATGTGCATACTGGGATGGCGAACAATGTTGCAGGAGAAAGTTTTCCTTGTCGTCGCACCGAAAAACCATTTTCTATTTTTCGAGCGCAAAAAACGGGCCATTTTGTGAATCAACCACCAAATGAAAGTTTCGAAATGCCAGCACCACATTTTTCTAGACCACGTTACATTTACAAATGTCCCAACTGGGGTATCTAAAACCTTTCGGTCCACCCCTGGCGAAAAAGACAAATGTCTGCCTAATCGGTAGGAAGTGGGTCCGATTTGAACTACAGGTACATTATCGTATGCTCATGATTTTTTGCAAAAATCATTTTTAGACTCACAATATACTGTTTTATTAGAGATCCAATGCAAGTTTGGCGATACTCATCCCCTAGCTAAGAACCATCATGCCCGTCGTTTTGACCATAGTTTGAAACTGGCGTAAAATATTCAAAAACTGTCCGACCAATGTAAATCTTTCGCGTGGCATCATCTTATGTGACACGGTTGCAAGTAAAAAATACCAAACTTGGTATATTGATTGCATCTCGAAAAGTCCTTCTCAAAATGAGCTATCATGTTTGAGGTTTCATGGCTTTTCGGTCCAAATGGCCAATGTTATGGCAAGAATCACTGCATAGTTTGTGATAACGTGCCCATATTGTGCATGCATGTGCATCCTGGGATGGCGAAAAATGTTGCAGGAGAAAGTTTTCCTTGTGGTCGCACCAAAAAACCATTTTCTATTTTTCGAGCGCAAAAAGCGGGCCGTTTTGTGAATCAACCACCAAATGAAAGTTTCGAAATGCCAGCACCACATTTTTCTAAAATGATAGACCACCTTACATTTACAAATGTCCCAACTGGGGTATCTAAAACCTTTCGGTCCACCCCTGGAGAAAAGACAAATGTCTGCCTAATCGGTAGGAAGTGGGTCCGATTTGAACTACAGGTACATTATCGTATGCTCATGATTTTTTGCAAAAATCATTTTTAGACTCACAATATATTGTTTTATTAGAGATCCAATGCAAGTTTGGCGATACTCATCCCCTAGCTAAGAACCTTCATGCCCGTCGATTTGACCATAGTTTGAAACTGGCGTAAAATATTCAAAAACTGTCCGAACAATATAAATCTTTCGCGTGGTGTCATTTTATGTGACACGGTTGCAAGTAAAAAATACCAAACTTGGTATATTGATTGCATCTCGAAAAGTCCTTCTCAAAATGAGCTATCATCTTTGAGGTTCCATGGCTTTTCGGTCCAAATGGCCAATGTTATGGCAAGAATCGCTGTATAGTTTGTGATAACGTGCCCATATTGTGCATGCATGTGCATCCTGGGATGGCGAAAAATGTTGCAGGAGAAAGTTTTCCTTGTCGTCGCACCAAAAAACCATTTTCTATTTTTCGAGCGCAAAAAGCGGGCCGTTTTGTGAATCAACCACCAAATGAAAGTTTCGAAATGCCAGCACCACATTTTTCTAAAATGATAGACCACCTTACATTTACAAATGTCCCAACTGGGGTATCTAAAACCTTTCGGTCCACCCCTGGCGAAAAGACAAATGTCTGCCTAATCGGTAGGAAGTGGGTCCGATTTGAACTACAGGTACATTATCGTATGCTCATGATTTTTTGCAAAAATCATTTTTAGACTCACAATATGCTGTTTTATTAGAGATCCAATGCAAGTTTGGCGATACTCATCCCGTAGCTAAGAACCTTCATGCCCGTCGTTTTGACCATAGTTTGAAACTAGCGTAAAATATTCAAAAACTATCAGAACAATGTAAATCTTTCGCGTGGCGTCATTTTATGTGACACGGTTGCAAGGAAAAATACCAAACTTGGTATATTGATTGCATCTCGAAAAGTCCTTCTCAAAATGAGCTATCATGTTTGAGGTTTCATGGCTTTTCGGTCCAAATGGCCAATGTTATGGCAAGAATCGCTGCATAGTTTGTGATAACGTGCCCATATTGTGGATGCATGTGCATACTGGGATGGCGAACAATGTTGCAGGAGAAAGTTTTCCTTGTCGTCGCACCGAAAAACCATTTTCTATTTTTCGAGCGCAAAAAACGGGCCATTTTGTGAATCAACCACCAAATGAAAGTTTCGAAATGCCAGCACCACATTTTTCTAGACCACGTTACATTTACAAATGTCCCAACTGGGGTATCTAAAACCTTTCGGTCCACCCCTGGCGAAAAAGACAAATGTCTGCCTAATCGGTAGGAAGTGGGTCCGATTTGAACTACAGGTACATTATCGTATGCTCATGATTTTTTGCAAAAATCATTTTTAGACTCACAATATACTGTTTTATTAGAGATCCAATGCAAGTTTGGCGATACTCATCCCCTAGCTAAGAACCATCATGCCCGTCGTTTTGACCATAGTTTGAAACTGGCGTAAAATATTCAAAAACTGTCCGACCAATGTAAATCTTTCGCGTGGCATCATCTTATGTGACACGGTTGCAAGTAAAAAATACCAAACTTGGTATATTGATTGCATCTCGAAAAGTCCTTCTCAAAATGAGCTATCATGTTTGAGGTTTCATGGCTTTTCGGTCCAAATGGCCAATGTTATGGCAAGAATCACTGCATAGTTTGTGATAACGTGCCCATATTGTGCATGCATGTGCATCCTGGGATGGCGAAAAATGTTGCAGGAGAAAGTTTTCCTTGTCGTCGCACCAAAAAACCATTTTCTATTTTTCGAGCGCAAAAAACAGGCCATTTTGTGAATCAACCACCAAATGAAAGTTTCGAAATGCCAGCACCACATTTTTCTAAAATGATAGACCACCTTACATTTACAAATGTCCCAACTGGGGTATCTAAAACCTTTCGGTCCACCCCTGGCGAAAAACACAAATGTCTGCCTAATCGGTAGGAAGTGGGTCCGATTTGAACTACAGGTACATTATCGTATGCTCATGATTTTTTGCAAAAATCATTTTTAGACTCACAATATATTGTTTTATTAGAGATCCAATGCAAGTTTGGCGATACTCATCCCCTAGCTAAGAACCTTCATGCCCGTCGATTTGACCATAGTTTGAAACTGGCGTAAAATATTCAAAAACTGTCCGAACAATATAAATCTTTCGCGTGGTGTCATTTTATGTGACACGGTTGCAAGTAAAAAATACCAAACTTGGTATATTGATTGCATCTCGAAAAGTCCTTCTCAAAATGAGCTATCATCTTTGAGGTTCCATGGCTTTTCGGTCCAAATGGCCAATGTTATGGCAAGAATCGCTGTATAGTTTGTGATAACGTGCCCATATTGTGCATGCATGTGCATCCTGGGATGGCGAAAAATGTTGCAGGAGAAAGTTTTCCTTGTCGTCGCACCAAAAAACCATTTTCTATTTTTCGAGCGCAAAAAGCGGGCCGTTTTGTGAATCAACCACCAAATGAAAGTTTCGAAATGCCAGCACCACATTTTTCTAAAATGATAGACCACCTTACATTTACAAATGTCCCAACTGGGGTATCTAAAACCTTTCGGTCCACCCCTGGCGAAAAGACAAATGTCTGCCTAATCGGTAGGAAGTGGGTCCGATTTGAACTACAGGTACATTATCGTATGCTCATGATTTTTTGCAAAAATCATTTTTAGACTCACAATATGCTGTTTTATTAGAGATCCAATGCAAGTTTGGCGATACTCATCCCGTAGCTAAGAACCTTCATGCCCGTCGTTTTGACCATAGTTTGAAACTAGCGTAAAATATTCAAAAACTATCAGAACAATGTAAATCTTTCGCGTGGCGTCATTTTATGTGACACGGTTGCAAGGAAAAATACCAAACTTGGTATATTGATTGCATCTCGAAAAGTCCTTCTCAAAATGAGCTATCATGTTTGAGGTTTCATGGCTTTTCGGTCCAAATGGCCAATGTTATGGCAAGAATCGCTGCATAGTTTGTGATAACGTGCCCATATTGTGGATGCATGTGCATACTGGGATGGCGAACAATGTTGCAGGAGAAAGTTTTCCTTGTCGTCGCACCGAAAAACCATTTTCTATTTTTCGAGCGCAAAAAACGGGCCATTTTGTGAATCAACCACCAAATGAAAGTTTCGAAATGCCAGCACCACATTTTTCTAGACCACGTTACATTTACAAATGTCCCAACTGGGGTATCTAAAACCTTTCGGTCCACCCCTGGCGAAAAAGACAAATGTCTGCCTAATCGGTAGGAAGTGGGTCCGATTTGAACTACAGGTACATTATCGTATGCTCATGATTTTTTGCAAAAATCATTTTTAGACTCACAATATACTGTTTTATTAGAGATCCAATGCAAGTTTGGCGATACTCATCCCCTAGCTAAGAACCATCATGCCCGTCGTTTTGACCATAGTTTGAAACTGGCGTAAAATATTCAAAAACTGTCCGACCAATGTAAATCTTTCGCGTGGCATCATCTTATGTGACACGGTTGCAAGTAAAAAATACCAAACTTGGTATATTGATTGCATCTCGAAAAGTCCTTCTCAAAATGAGCTATCATGTTTGAGGTTTCATGGCTTTTCGGTCCAAATGGCCAATGTTATGGCAAGAATCACTGCATAGTTTGTGATAACGTGCCCATATTGTGCATGCATGTGCATCCTGGGATGGCGAAAAATGTTGCAGGAGAAAGTTTTCCTTGTGGTCGCACCAAAAAACCATTTTCTATTTTTCGAGCGCAAAAAGCGGGCCGTTTTGTGAATCAACCACCAAATGAAAGTTTCGAAATGCCAGCACCACATTTTTCTAAAATGATAGACCACCTTACATTTACAAATGTCCCAACTGGGGTATCTAAAACCTTTCGGTCCACCCCTGGAGAAAAGACAAATGTCTGCCTAATCGGTAGGAAGTGGGTCCGATTTGAACTACAGGTACATTATCGTATGCTCATGATTTTTTGCAAAAGTCATTTTTAGACTCACAATATGCTGTTTTATTAGAGATCCAATGCAAGTTTGGCGATACTCATCCCCTAGCTAAGAACCTTCATGCCCGTCGTTTTGACCATAGTTTGAAACTGGCGTAAAATATTCAAAAACTGTCCGAACAATATAAATCTTTCGTGTGGCGTCATTTTATGTGACACGGTTGCAAGGAAAAATACCAAACTTGGTATATTGATTGCATCTCGAAAAGTCCTTCTCAAAATGAGCTATCATGTTTGAGGTTTCATGGCTTTTCGGTCCAAATGGCCAATGTTATGGCAAGAATCGCTGCATAGTTTGTGATAACGTGCCCATATTGTGCATGCATGTGCATACTGGGATGGCGAACAATGTTGCAGGAGAAAGTTTTCCTTGTCGTCGCACCGAAAAACCATTTTCTATTTTTCGAGCGCAGAAAACAGGCCGTTTTGTGAATCAACCACCAAATGAAAGTTTCGAAATGCCAGCACCACATTTTTCTAGACAACCTTACATTTACAAATGTCCCAACTGGGGTATCTAAAACCTTTCGGTCCACCCCTGGCGAAAAAGACAAATGTCTGCCTAATCGGTAGGAAGTGGGTCCGATTTGAACTACAGGTACATTATCGTATGCTCATGATTTTTTGCAAAAATCATTTTTAGACTCACAATATACTGTTTTATTAGAGATCCAATGCAAGTTTGGCGATACTCATCCCCTAGCTAAGAACCTTCATGCCCGTCGTTTTGACCATAGTTTGAAACTGGCGTAAAATATTCAAAAACTGTCCGAACAATATAAATCTTTCGTGTGGCGTCATTTTATGTGACACGGTTGCAAGGAAAAATACCAAACTTGGTATATTGATTGCATCTCGAAAAGTCCTTCTCAAAATAAGCTATCATGTTTGAGGTTTCATGGCTTTTCGGTCCAAATGGCCAATGTTATGGAAAGAATCGCTGCATAGTTTGTGAGAACGTGCCCATATTGTGCATGCATGTGCATCCTGGGATGGCGAAGCATGTTGCAGGAGAAAGTTTTCCTTGTCGTCGCACCAAAAAACCATTTTCTATTTTTCGAGCGCAAAAAACAGGCCGTTTTGTGAATCAACCACCAAATGAAAGTTTCGAAATGCCAGCACCACATTTTTCTAAAATGATAGACCACCTTACATTTACAAATGTCCCAACTGGGGTATCTAAAACCTTTCGGTCCACCCCTGGCGAAAAACACAAATGTCTGCCTAATCGGTAGGAAGTGGGTCCGATTTGAACTACAGGTACATTATCGTATGCTCATGATTTTTTGCAAAAATCATTTTTAGACTCACAATATATTGTTTTATTAGAGATCCAATGCAAGTTTGGCGATACTCATCCCCTAGCTAAGAACCTTCATGCCCGTCGATTTGACCATAGTTTGAAACTGGCGTAAAATATTCAAAAACTGTCCGAACAATATAAATCTTTCGCGTGGTGTCATTTTATGTGACACGGTTGCAAGTAAAAAATACCAAACTTGGTATATTGATTGCATCTCGAAAATTCCTTCTCAAAATGAGCTATCATCTTTGAGGTTCCATGGCTTTTCGGTCCAAATGGCCAATGTTATGGCAAGAATCGCTATATAGTTTGTGATAACGTGCCCATATTGTGCATGCATGTGCATCCTGGGATGGCTAAAAATGTTGCAGGAGAAAGTTTTCCTTGTCGTCGCACCCAAAAACCATTTTCTATTTTTCGAGCGCAAAAAGCGGGCCGTTTTGTGAATCAACCACCAAATGAAAGTTTCGAAATGCCAGCACCACATTTTTCTAAAATGATAGACCACCTTACATTTACAAATGTCCCAACTGGGGTATCTAAAACCTTTCGGTACACCCCTGGCGAAAAGACAAATGTCTGCCTAATCGGTAGGAAGTGGGTCCGATTTGAACTACAGGTACATTATCGTATGCTCATGATTTTTTGCAAAAATCATTTTTAGACTCACAATATGCTGTTTTATTAGAGATCCAATGCAAGTTTGGCGATACTCATCCCGTAGCTAAGAACCTTCATGCCCGTCGTTTTGACCATAGTTTGAAACTGGCGTAAAATATTCAAAAACTGTCAGAACAATGTAAATCTTTCGCGTGGCGTCATTTTATGTGACACGGTTGCAAGGAAAAATACCAAGAATTTTTTTTCATGCTGCATCATTTTATGTGGGCATCATTTTATGTGACATATATAGCATAAAAACCCTTATATAAACCCAAACCCAAAATTCTGCCGCCAAAACCCAAAATTTCCCCCTCTCCCGCCTCTCTCGCCCACAAATTTCGGCAGCGGCAATTTGGACAATTGGACTCGGTTCATCCCCACCGAGTCATCGACCGACCCACCCATCCCCACTCGGCCACTCCATCCATCCCCATCTCCACCCACCCCCATCTCACGACGCGAGCGGCGACGGCGCACTCGCTCCCGACGGCCACAGCAACCCACCCCTCCCTCCATCTCCCTCCATCGGCAGCGCTCGCTCCCTCCATCTCCCTCCATCGACAGTGCTCGCTCCCTCCCTCTCCCTCCCTCCATCTCCCTCCATCGGCAGCGCTCGCTCCACGACCCACCCCTCTAGTGCTCGCTCCACGACCCACCCCTCCCTCCATCTCCCACGACGTCCCACAACGGCCAGAGCAGGTGAGTCTCCTGGCTATCTCCCTAGATCCTCCTACTTCCTGCTTTCTAGGGTTAGGGTTTGTCTCATGGCGTGTCTAGGGTTAGGGTTTGGCTCCCATGGCGTGTCTAGGGTTAGGTTTTGGCTTCCATGGCGTGTCTAGGGTTAGGGTTAGGTTAGACTTTGATCTGATAGGGAGGTGTATTGTCCATGTCCATGTTCAGAAGATAGGGAGCCTCTCTTCTTTTTTTCTGACTATGATCTGTACTGACTATAAGTTGGTTCAGAGATTTTTTTTGGGTTTGAAGATCTGTAGTGACTATGATGGATGTAGCTTTTATCTATTGATGCTCGTTCTGGCCTAGGTTTTATCTATTGATTTTTTTAGGATTGAGGATCTGTACTGACTATAAGCTGATGCTCCTATTGATTTAGTGAGCACTCTGTTTGCCCCTGTTCTAGGCAAATGTTGGAGCAAGGTACTGATGTGTGTAGTGATGTGGCAGATGGTTGTGTCCCTGAAGTTTCAGAGTGTACATGGTAGCTGGCTATGTGTATATGTTTATTTTGAGTTCTCTAAGACTATACCAAGTTTATGTGTAATGCTTAGTGTAACTTTCTAGTTAATGCGCAGATTTTATAAATGGACCTTTGTGTAACTGTGTATGTCTATCTGATCTTTGTGGAAGCATCTATTGACAAGACACGGTCTGACTTTTACTTGATGTTGCTCAGGATTTTGAGATCAGGAATGGGAAGAATGACAAGGAAGACGCAGCCTGCTGGTATGCAAATTGCTCCTCATGTATATGCTTGATGCTATAAATGCTGTGATTGGATGTGCTAAGCTTGTAATCTGTTTGGTTGTCCATGTAATGCTGTGATTGGATGTGCTAAGCTTATAAGCTTGTAATCTGCTGCTATAATCTTGCTTGTAGCTTTGATGTGCTAAAATTTCTTCTGCTATAATCTTGCTTGTAAGCTTGTATGTGCTATAATTTCTGCTGCTATAATCTATTTGATTGTCCATGTACTTATTATGCTGCTGTTGGTTCACACCTTGTCATCAAATGCTTCATGGGTTCCCTGGTCCATGTACTGGTTTATATTTTCAATATAGAAATTTCTTGTTAATCTACTAGATTTAATGAAACTAAAACCTCATAAGATACATTGTTTGTTTGAGTTGTCTTGCTCCCATATGCATTTCAACCATCCATCTAATGCATATTTTCTTATCCATGTAAATAAGCGCCCCTCACTGAACTTGAGAAGATTAGGGCTAGGACAATGATGAGGAACAACCGTGTCTTCCAATCTCTTGGCATCTCCCGGATAGTCTCAATGATTAGAAACTCAAATGGTAGTGCAATAATAGCCGAGGACTACTCCGCATCTGCCATAACACAAGGCGAGAGCTCGGACTACAATCCTAGAGATGAAGATATTATTGAGGAAGAAGTTGACGATATTGTAGTGGACAAGATTGTAAATTTGCAAATTCTAACTTGTTTGGAGGGGGGTTTATTTGTTTGATGTGTGTTTTTCCTTGTTTTCCTTCATTCTATGCTTACACTGTTTTATTTCTGATCTGTGGTCTAATGCTTTTCATGCGAGGTCCCGAAGGTTCCTAGGAGGAGGAAGAAGTGTGCTAAGAGAAAGAGAAATAGTACACGTAGCCTAGATACAACTACAACAATGGCTCCAGGAAGGGTGTTTGCGGTACCACCAGGAGGATCAGATAAGTTGATGTGTCTTGATGAACATGCTACTGCTAGAGTCACAAGGCAGAAAGCGAAGGTAGTTGATGTAGCCAATGAAGGAGGCCTACTTCGCAAGGATGGTGGAAGCTCAATGCAATGGGATGATGGGTCTATGTCCATGGATGAAGGAAGTACCGGCCGTATGGACCTCAGCCCTGTTGCGCCTACGGTGGACAGAAATGATGAATTCGATTCCGCACCTGAGCAGCCTATGGGTGATGAAGGTAAGTATGAAATAGTAGTATCACAAATCCTTTACTAGTCAATTAATTGAGATTATTGCTGTGCATGGATATCAGTATTTCCAAACTAAACAAGCGCCCAAATCTGTTTTATGTAATTTATTTGCACATCTGATTTAAAATATATTTATTGTACTGCTATTGTACTGATATTTGGAAAACTTGCTGTAATTTTTTACTGTTGTAGCTTCTATTTCTACTGATATTGTACTGCTTGCTTCTATTTCAGGCACATCACTTGTGGTAGTCAGCTGCAAGAGAAAAGGCACAGGCCTGGAAAAGATGACCAAGGGTTTGGGAAGCAAAGTGAGGATTGAAATTGCTGAAGGGATGAAACGCCCCGAGAGGCCCGTGCTAGCTGCAAAGTTTGCATCAGAAGGTGGGATGATTGCAAGAAGCCATACACCCATTCTTCCACACTTCAAGGAATACAAAAAGGACAAGGCTATGGTGAAAGACTATATAGGAAAAGTTGCTGTAAGCTCATGAGTCCTTACGTGAATCTGTTTTTTCTACTATTTTTTGTCATTTGGTTACTTATCTTATCATTGCTTTATTTACTGTGTTTGTAGGCAAATTTTGAGATGGACACTGATGCACAGGAAGTTAAGGTAGCCTGCACTGATATCTTGAAGAATGTTTCAAAACAAAGACGACATTTGGTCAAGAAGAAGTTTTTCGATCAAGTACCAGCAGCTGAACTCAGCATCAAGTCCCCTGTTTCATACATCTCTGATGAGGAATGGCAAGAGCTTCTCAAGCTGTGGACAAACCCGAAACAGATGGTATTTTGCATTTCTTGACCTTTACATTCTGTAATTACCATGTACTGTAGTTTTATATGCTGTCAACTACTGTTTTTTGAAGTTTGAATGTTGAAGGAACATTCATGTCAAGTGAACTGCTTTATTTTATCTGATGTTGTATGTGATAGGATACATGCTCATTTTGTTGCTTGATATGATACATAATCTGGTCAAGTCTCATAAAGTAGTTTATATTCTAGTATGCAGATTGATGGAAATGTTCTTATAAAAATGCTCCCATATGTAGGACACATGCCAAAAGAACAGGACCAATCGAGGACTAGTAAGGTTTCAGCAGAAGACCGGTTCGCGGTGCTATCTAGCTCATCTTTATGCAGCTGTAAGATACACTTACATTTTTATTTAGGCATAATTAACTTGTGTCCTTATAAGCCTGTGTTCTTAATAATGTTGGAAATCATTTCAGAGGGAGGAACGTCAGGGTGAAGATCTTAATGCCATTGACATGTTTAAGGTCACCCACAACAGCAAGAAAGCTGGTTTCTCTATCGCAGTTCAAGATGCCATAGTGAGTCACTCCTTTCCAGGTTGTGATTAAATCTGTGTGTGGACTTGTTTAGTTCTGCCTAGGTTTCTTTAATGGTCTACTTGATAAGCTTATTAATGTTGGATATGGTCTATAGTTGTTTGGTAAGCATGTTATTCTTCATTTCTTACCGGAAGGTTGCTCTCCAAGTATGATGTAGTTCTTGTCTACTTTAAGAACTTATGATACTGTTCATTTCATATTTCTTTGCTTCTGCTCCTAGTGGATTAACTTATTTTTCTGTGATTCTTCTCCTACTATTTGTGCACATGCTAATGTTTCCTAACATCTTTGAGCAACTGATTCCAAATTGCAGAGCAAAATGGAAGCTGAGATGGCTAAGCCGGTACCAGAAGGTGAACAACCAAAGTCTGCTGTGGAGGTGGTTGCCCAAGTTCTCACCAATGAGGCGCCGTAAAGCACATTCCTGAAGAATGTTGGCCTCCAGACGGGCTCCAAGAACAAGATGAACAGTTCACATGCGGCTGTATCCGCTCATGTCCGTGACCTGCAAGAGAAGTTGCAGAAGTCGGAGCAGCGAAGTGAAGAGATGTCTGAAGAATTGGCTGCAATCAAGAAGGCGGCGCAAGAGGCAGAAGCTGCACAAGCTCAACGGGACAAGGAGTACCAGGTGCTGGTCAAGAGGGCGCAAGAGCATGAGGATAAGCTTGCTCACATGATGGCTTTATTTGGGGCCAAAATCACATGATGGGTATCTTGCTGGGCGATGGGTATCTTATTACTGTTTTTTTGGCGATGAGCATCTTGCTGTTATTTGAGTACCTTGCTATGAGTATCTTGCTGTCGTTTTGGCTGTGAACCTGATGTACCTGATGACTAAACCTGATCCTACATCATGATGTTACTTGAAATGATACGAGGTGACTGTGAACCTGCTGTTATTTGAAATGATGCCTGATGCTACATGATGTTAATTTAGTGTTTGAAATGCTACATGATGTATTGAAATATTGGTTTTGAATTTCAAATGTTGATTTCCTGTCTATTTAGTTTGTGCTGAATGAAATAGTGGCCTTAGTAAACAGGCCACAACCCACAGTAATGAAATGGCCATAGCCAAAGTAATCCAGACTGGAATAAAAGGCCTTGGCCCAGAAGAAAGTGTAAATGGACATTTCTTTTTAAGAAAAAAAAACTGAAATATAAGCTAATATACTGAGTAAGGCCATGTCCCAAATGTAAGCCCGACACTAAAAAGTCCAGTAGCGAGAATATAGAGAACCCTAAAAATGCATCTGTTTGGCCCAATAATAATTCATAATGGACCAAATTAATGGGTTGGCCCATATAACAATCAGTATGGACCGGGTGTAACTACCTCGGTGAATTACGCTCCTAGTTACAAGCCTGGATGAGCAGAAATGGTTGAAATAGTACGGTGGGGCCCAAATGCCACTCACAGGTAGACCTTTCGGCCGTCCCAACCATTTCCAAACATCGGGACAAGAACGCGCGGCGTACATCAGAGCCATTCCATCTAAAAGAAATAGAAATATTGCAACGCCATATGGCAAGATCCAAATATCCTAGATAGATATAATAGTTTAGGATATCTCCTCATACATCAAACATCAGAGTATCAGGCGGAAGCGGCAACAAGATCCGAGTACGGATAAGAAGCAAATTGACATAAGATGCCCCATAAAATAAACACATCCCGCCCACAGATCCCACGGATCCCCGTTCCCGGAATCTCTACACCGAATGATCGTTGCCCACATCGTCCGTCTCCTCCACCAAGTATCCATCTTGCGAGTTTACCTGTTCATCTGAATCAAACAATTTATCGTGTGAGACCCTAGGGGTACTCAGCAAGTCTTTATGCCTCTAAAGGGGACACAACCTGGGGTGACGCAATTGCAGCAAAAGAAAATACCTAGCAATGCTATAGATACTCGCTAACCATCCGCCTAACCAAAGATAGACGGATGTCCGTGAATTAATAACAACAGTTATAAAAGTAATATCAACAGACCCATCCTCCTCCTTGCTTACCAACGAGGAAGCGGACGAACACCCCCATCAGTTGGCAGTTTTATTATCCATTCCATGAGTGTTGCACTATTTACTAGTCAGTTACTTAGTCAAATTAAAGCAGTACTTTAGTTATGCTTGTCTATGATCGAGAAACTGTGCTCCAAGTCGTCCATAACCGCGGACACGGCTTTCAGAAAGTTTTACCCTGCAGGGGTGCACAAATAGCAACACACACTCGATCAACCTCGGAAAAACCAAATCAAAACCCAACGAGGCATTCACGACAAAGCAATCACAAGATTCAGAAATATTTCATGGGCCACCCCATTAAGCTACCCGCAACGAAGTTAGCTGACTTTGAGACGGACTCAAGGTTTGTGGGGACGGCTGTAAACGACTGGGAACCCAAAAGTGTGACTGGGCTTGTCGATACAGCGAAAACGTGTCACGGCCCTAAACAGTACAGGTGCAGTACATCGCACAATTTAAATAAAGCAGTAAAGCATGGCATAAGTACAGGATAGTAAATAAAACCTCAAACTAGTTTGTGGCCCCAAGAAATAAGAATGAATCAAGATCTGGCTCAGGGGGGTCCCATAATCCTCCCGGATGTGGATAGAGCGAATATTCAAGGAACAGGAATCAAGTACTCGTGGTCCTACGGGACACAAGTGAGCATGAAAAACCAAATAGCAGATATTGCTCACCGGTGCCACTTTCATTAGTTAACCCATACTACTCAGGTTAAGTTGTTTAGGTACCTCGTTATCCATCAGACTCTCACATACCCTACACATGCTGTTCTACAACTCGCATGGCTCAAACAACTCCTGTAGTAATGGATCATGGGATGGAGGCACAAGCTTTGGTGGGGTTTAAAAGTAAAGGCTATGCAATACTTGGGATTCAGTTTAATGAAATCGCGACTCAATGATGCAAGAATAAGATAGAGGCAATAGGTACTATATGTATGCAAGCATGTGGTAGTGCTTGCCTGGCAGCTCAGTTGAAGCGAGAGAAGGATCTGGGTAGTGCTCCTGGGTTTCTTGATATATCCCCTGCTCAGCGTCTATTCGAAGAAGAACCAAACAAACAAGGGCCAACATAAATAAAGTGCACAAGCATAAGAATAAAATGCGTCAAGCAAACAATCATGCCATGATGAATGATGCACAATTTGCATGGCAATAAAGTAGCATGGCATGGGTGAGGTGTGGAATACAAGAAATAAGCATTTAATTGAGCTTTGGTCACATTTTATACTCTAATAAGTTGCTGTAAACTTTATATTTATATGATGCATGCTGCAAAACAGAACAAAGAATGCATAAACAGAAAGGTCTCGTCAAGCTAATCATTTTAGACATATTATTTGTCAAATTCGGAGTTATAAAACAAAAGTTATTAATTAATTAAGGCAAAGGGCATTTTATTGTAATTTTGATCAACTCGAAATTTAAAGTGTCCAAAATATATTTTGAATGGCATATTTGAATTCCTCACATTTTTATGATCTCAAAACATATATCATTTGTATTATTTGGGTTTAGAATTCAAAAGTTATTAAAAACAGATTTAAATTTATATTAAAACATATACTGAAATCATTTTATTAAAACAGAAAAGCAGGCGGCCCTTTTCTACTCAGCTGCACCTAGCCCCAGTCATTGATGGGTGGGCCAGTGCTGACTGGGCAGACAACGGCGCGTGGTGGTCTTTCTGCACCACGAGCTCAGCTAGCCCAGGTGACTGGCGAGTGGGTCCAGCGGCGCGCAGGCCCACACGACAGCGAGCGAACTAGAGGATGCCACGTAGGGGATCTAGGGGCTGCGGGTTGACGAAAAGGAAGGCTGGGTCCCTTTTTGCAAAAACGCCACGGGAGGCTGACAAGCGGGCCTAGAGGGAGCGCGGGTTGAGGAATCAAAAAGGAAGGGGGTTTTCCGAGAAAAAGCCACGCGGTACTGTTTTTCTTCCTTGGTTGTCTGACGAAACTGAAGACGCGGAACTAGGCGCGGCGGGGCTCGATCTGGCGACCTCGCGTGCGCGTGCGCGGCGGCGACTACCGCTGCGGTGGCTTGGTTTGATGCTAGGAAACGACAGCGCGGCCAGATGAAGGCTTACTGCGGCGCAACAGCGGAAACGCGAACGGCGAGCAGCGCGCCCAGAGAGTGTTCGGCGAAAGGATCTACGTGTCCAGGAAGCACGAGGCCGAGAGAGGTTGTCCGGGGGAACCAGGGGCTCACCGGGAGTGCGTCGGTGGGGTTGGTGCAACCGGGGAAGCAGCGGATCGGCGGCGTTGCTGGCGCACCCAGGGTTAGGGTTTCGGGTCGGCGTCGTGGACGTGCAGGGGTCCTGGGCCTCCTCCTCCCCGTCTGCGGCACAGGGGCGTTGCAGAGGCCGCCCTGGTCTTCCTCGACACCCAGAGCACCGCGCCCGCCGCCTCTTTCGAGGAGGTGGTGGTTGACACCGACGGTGGACACCGGGGTGGAGAGGAGGTAGCAGGAGGAGGGAAGGGGAGGTGCAGGGGCCAGGGGAGATCTGGGCGAAGCCAGGCAGAGAAGAGGGAGCAGATAGGAACGAGAGGGGAGGAGGGGATGCCGTGGGGAGGCTCGGGGTGGAAAAGGTGGCTTCAGCCACTTTTTCTTCTCCTCCTCCTCACGTGCTCGACGCTGGCTCGGTTTGAGCAGGGTAGGGGGTAGGTAGGGTGGAGACAAGGCGAGGCCAAGGTGGCTGGCTCGGGTGTGGGGTCAGCCTGGCAAGGAGAGAGAGGGAGAGGGGGTGTGGCATGGATCTAGGGTTGGAGGGATGGGGTGGCTCGGGTTAGGGCTGGTTAGATGGGGTAAGGCTTCAGCCTGGGGTAGGTTAGGGCTGGCAGGGAGAGAGAGGGAGATAGCTTAGGGTAGGGGTGATGACTCGGCAAGGTGAGGGTGAGGTGGTAGGTTTGGGCATGATCTCACATGATCATGCATGGGAGCATACACATGTGAGGGTGAGGCTTGTGATGCACATGGCCAGGAAAACTGGACCAAGATGAGGAGGGTTTAGGGTTTGAACATGATCCACTCAAAACCAAAGAAAAACCAAAGGAGATCAAGAGATGGTGATGGTTGCATGGCCCATGCAAATGCATTAAATGCCATGTTTTAATCTTGTGAAAACAAAATACTTATTCATGGCATTTATACATATGCATTCCAAAAATATGGAATAAGCCAAGCTAAAAGGATTAAAAGGAAGCCCCATGTGGAGTATATGGAGATGACCATATTTGAATAAAGATGGGACATGCTAGTGTGTATGTGCCACTAGATATTTAGTAAGCCCAAAATATCCCAACATGATAATAACCCCAAGACAACCCATATGGAAGCTAGAAAAGGGTTCCACTCACAAGGCATGCAAAGGTGGCCATGTGGCTCTCATAAACCAATAATGTGGAAACAGTATGGTGCATATATGAGAGCATGTGGAGATAGAATTGGATCCATCCCAACCCACATGATCTAGAGGTAAAACCAAATAAGTTGCAATGCTCATATATGGTGGAATGGTGGAATGATGGGGTGATGACAAGAAAGGTGGTGGAGTGGAATAAAAGATATGCCCCCAACTCAACTTGGGCATTTAAACAATATATCAATAACCAAATACAATATCAAGAGGCAAATACAATTAATAATGCATATGAGAGAAGAACCAATACAAAAAGGGTTTTATATGACGCTCAAATGCAAGGTGGCATGATGACATGAGCATGATATAATTATGATGCAACAATTATATATAGGAAGTAGCCATTATATAGACTTGGCTAGTAGCATTGCAATTGTTAGACAATTGGGATGCTACAACTCTCCCCCACTAAACAAGAATCTCGCCCCGAGATTCCTAGGAAAAAGAAAAACAACACAAGGAGAGGCGGGTGTTCGAACGAAGGTGACCCTCACGTTCCCAAGTTGATGAACAACGGAAGGGTGCGACCGCTACACCTTGCAAACCTTGCTAGACTTGTTGCGAGTCTTGCGTTTTGCTTGAGAAATAACGGGTTAGAGGAGTTGAAGGATTGCCGTGAGACAAGAAGGATAGGATGGGCATAGCTCCGGTTTTCCCAAGAATCATGATAATAGAATATAACCACTTGTGAAAGAAAAGGAGAAGATGATGTATCATGGATAAAGAAAGACACACCATTAAGATTAAAGATTTTACCGATACGAGAGAGGATGAATCTTTGTCTCGCCGGAAGAAAGGAGCTAGATTGGAGAGGTTTCGAACCACTATTACAATAGCATCATATCTTCTCCCGGATTTGAGAAAAGAAGTTCGGAAAAAATATTGCCTTCAAACAATAGAGTCCCTTGATATCAACAGAAGGATTTAGTTAGACATCGTCGGATTAGATTCTTGTTGCGCTGGTAAGAACCAAGGATCACGCAATTTAGGTGCGCAGATATAACTTCCAGAGATGGATGTGAAGGCAGATCATGGTGGAATCCCGAGAAGCAAAGAATATGGAGGATCTGGAGTTTATTGTAGAGATACTTATTGCTTTCTTTAGCCTTGAGGCTAACGCAATAGATTTGCGGCTGATGGCATCAACCATAATTGGCTTTACCACAGAAAAAGAATTGATTAAACAAAAAGAGAGATAGTTTCCTTTCATCTTGTTTGGGGATGTCAAGCATCGGTAGAAAGACGAGGATAGAAAAAGGTTTGCGTATGTTTCCACCAGATAATTGAGGATTTTGCTCCGTGTAGAAAGGGTGAGTTCACCAACAAGAAATTATTGATTACTTTCTTCGAAAGAGCACTCCGGAAAAAACAAGGACGGAAGTAAAAGTATCAAGGGATAAAGGCCACTTCTAACTTCCGTGGAATGAGTGGAATCACATTAATTCACCAATTCAATGTACAAGAGCGAATGATAAGAGTAGTGGTATGGTCGCGACTCCATCCCGCACTCAAAGCATTACTCCGCACATGAATAAGAAAACCATGCAACCCAACTACCGAAACAGACTGAAGGTATTGACAAGAAGAGCTCATGGAACTCCATAAGAAAACAAAGATTGATGCAAACGATTCACCGGTTTCATAGATAGATAAAGATGATGATGTTGTCGTCATGTCGGAAGTACCAAGCCACCGGAAAGATATAAAGGAAGATCACGGAGACAACTGCAAAATTTCACAGATATAGAAAAAGATAGCACCACTTGAACAGAAGGAATACAAGATCTGGAAGGTCTTCATGGCCTCCGGTGGATTGAGCATAGACGATAGAGCGAGAGGGTTTCGAGAGATTACTTAACGAGATTGAGGTGAAAGAACTCCATGTTCTTCTTGAAATGATTGAGAGAGATTTAGCAGCCTTGAGGAAATCTTCAGCGGAACGACGATGATAACTTGCCAACAAGGAACAACTCCGGATTGGTTGAAGATGGAGGATGGAATTAACAATGGACTTGCGGATTCCAGAGTTGAAGTAATGTATTTAGCAGAAGGATGTGGTCGAGATATGTGACTTCAAAAAGTCAGAATTCTCACTTTGAGACTTTGCACACAGGAAGTGCTCACGAAGCTCGAGAGAAAGAGACACAGATGATCTTCCATGTTCTTCCATAGATATATAATAGGCAAGCATATTATCAACATATACCACCATGGATTAACAAGCTATTCCCAGAATACCAAGTTCAAAAGGCGAGAGAAACGAACAAATGCTCGAACACTTCCTGAGCTCAACGCTCTTGGAAAGATCACTATTAAGAGCACGGGTTCGTGTTGAAGAAGATGCACTGGAAGAATAGATTATCTGGTCCTTCGGAGGAGAACAGGAAATGTCACCTGGTTCCCATTGTCGATCGGATCACCGGTTACAAAGATAAAGAGATCTTGGATAAGAACCGATGATAGCTCATACCTTAAGCAAAACTATCAGAGACGAAAAGATGCAATTCCATCGTATCCAGGAGAATTGTGCAGATATGGAGTTCAAAAAGATGTGCAGCATGATGGGCAGATGATAGACCGCCGTAGTGCTTGGAGAAGCTCTGGATTGCCAAAGATGCTTGAATATGCATAGATATGATCACGGTGTACTCAAAATCACAGGAGATAACCGTCACCATTTGGAGGATAGTGGTGATTGCATTTTCCATATTCCACTCAAGATAAGTGTCATATAGCTATGCCGAGAACCAAATTACAATCACCAGCATCGGATCGACACATGTTATGTAATTAGCCCAAGAGAATTGGACATGAAAAGAAACTCTAGGATTAAGCGCCGGTGACAAAAGAATGAGTTAGCATGGACATGCTGATAAAAGGGAGATAGATAATGTTTCACACACGACTGGAAAGGAGTGTGGAAACACAGATGTATCAAAGAAATTTTTTCCGCATTTTTCGGCATTAAAATACCAATAGATGCGCAAAAACACTTATCAGGTAGCGATTAGCAATTGATGGTTTCACAGAATGTGGAGTTGCTAGAAGGAAGGACACCCTTAAGAAGAAGGCACCGGTTAACAAGGAGTCAGATAGATCGCGCCGGTATTCAAAAGCCTGTCAGTATGGAATGTACCAACAGTTGATAACCAAAGGCAGATAAAGATAACATGTTGGATACAACAGATAGACAAGGAATTACACACACACACACCCAACCTATGGTACTACGGAAACCCAGAACATGTGAATCCTAGTTTGATTTTAAGAAGAGGATAGAAAACGTTACACTTCCTTACCAGAAAAGGGTGGTGGGTGGGTAAGAAGAAAAGTGGAAGCAGTCCTACTCTCGCGTTTTGTTTTTCCCTAGTATACATAGCTACCAAAAATATTTGCTAGACTGACAACGACCATTTGGCTGAGACCCTGAAGGGAGGGATGGCTCTGATACCAATTGTAACTACCTCGGTGAATTACGCTCCTAGTTACAAGCCTGGATGAGCGGAAATGGTTGAAATAGTACGGTGGGGCCCAAATGCCACTCACAGGTAGACCTTTCGGCTGTCCCAACCATTTCCAAACATCGGGACAAGAACGGGCGGCGTAATCGGCAGGCGAAGGGATCAACTACATACACAAATGGGTATGTATGCAAGCCACCATACAACAATACATCAGAGCCATTCCATCTAAAATAAATAGAAATATTGCAACGCCATACGGCAAGATCCAAATATCCTAGATAGATATAATAGTTTAGGATATCTCCTCATACATCAAACATCAAAGTATCAGGCGGAAGCGGCAACAAGATCCGAGTACGGATAAGAAGCAAATTGACATAAGATGCCCCATAAAATAAACACATCCCGCCCACAGATCCCACGGATCCCCGTTCCCGGAATCTCTACACCGAATGATCGTTGCCCACATCGTCCATCTCCTCCACCCAGTATCCATCTTGCGAGTTTACCTGTTCATCTGAATCAAACAATTTATCGTGTGAGACCCTAGGGGTACTCAGCAAGTCTTTATGCCTCTAAAGGGGACACAACCTGGGGTGACGCAATTGCAGCAAAAGATAATACCTAGCAATGCTATAGATACTCGCTAACCATCCGCCTAACCAAAGATAGACGGATGTCCGTGAATTAATAACAACAGTTATAAAAGTAATATCAATAGACCCATCCTCCTCCTTGCTTACCAACGAGGAAGCAGACAAACACCCCCATCAGTTGGCAATTTTATTATCCATTCCATGAGTGTTACACTATTTACTAGTCAGTTACTTAGTCAAATTAAAGCGGTACTTTAGTTATGCTTGTCTATGATCGAGAAACTGTGCTCCAAGTCGTCCATAACCGCGGACACGGCTTTCAGAAAGTTTTACCCTGCAGGGGTGCACAAATAGCAACACACACTCGATCAACCTCGGAAAAACCAAATCAAAACCCAACGAGGCATTCACGACAAAGCAATCACAAGATTCAGAAATATTTCAGGGGGCCAGCCCATTAAGCTACCCGCAACGAAGTTACCTGACTTCGAGACGGACTCAAGGTTTGTGGGGACGGCTGTAAACGACTGGGAACCCGAAAGTGTGACTGGGCTTGTCGATACAGCGAAAACGTGTCACGGCCCTAAACAGTACAGGTGCAGTACATCGCACAATTTAAATAAAGCAGTAAAGCATGGCATAAGTACAGGATAGTAAATAAAACCTCAAACTAGTTTGTGGCCCCAAGAAATAAGAATGAATCAAGCTCTGGCTCAGGGGGGTCCCATAATCCTCCCGTATGTGGATAGCGCGAATATTCAAGGAACAAGAATCAAGTACTCGGGGTCCTACGGGACACAAGTGAGCATGAAAAACCAAATAGTAGATATTTCTCACCGGTGCCACTTTCATTAGTTATCCCATACTACTCAGGTTAAGTTTTTTAGGTACCTCGTTATCCATCAGACTCTCACATACCCTACACATGCTGTTCTACGACTCGCATGGCTCAAACAACTCCTGTAGTAATGGCTCATGGGATGGAGGAACAAGCTTTGGTGGGGTTTAAAAGTAAAGGCTATGCAATACTTGGGATTCAGTTTAATGCAATCGCGACTCAATGATGCAAGAATAAGATAGAGGCAATAGGTACTATATGTATGCAAGCATGTGGTAGTGCTTGCCTGGAAGCTCAGTTGAAGCGAGAGAAGGATCTGGGTAGTGCTCCTGGGTTTCTTGATATATTCCCTGCTCAGCGTCTATTTGAAGAAGAACCAAACAAACAAGGTCCAACATAATAAGTGCACAAGCATAAGAATAAAATGCGTCAAGCAAACAATCATGCCATGATGAATGATGCACAATTTGCATGGCAATAAAGTAGCATGGCATGGGTGAGGTGTGGAATACAAGAAATAAGCATTTAATTGAGCTTTGGTCACATTTTATACTCCAATAAGTTGCTGTAAACTTTATATTTATATGATGCATGCTGCAAAACATAACAAAGAATGCATAAACACAAAGGTCTCGTCGAGCTAATCAATTTAGACATATTATTTGTCAAATTCGGAGTTATAAAACAAAAGTTATTAATTAATTAAGGCAAAGGGCATTTTATTGTAATTTTGATCAACTCGAAATTTAAAGTGTCCAAAATATATTTTGAATGGCATATTTGAATTCCTCACATTTTTCTGATCTCAAAACATATATCATTTGTATTATTTGGTTTTAGAATTCAAAAGTTATTAAAAACAGATTTAAATTTATATTAAAACATATACTGAAATCATTTTATTAAAACAGAAAAGCAGGCGGCCCTTTTCTACTCAGCCGCACCTAGCCCCAGTCACTGATGGGTGGGCTGTGCTGACTGGGCAGACAACGGCGCGTGGCGGTCTTTCTGCACCACGAGCTCAGCTAGCCCAGGTGACTGGCGAGTGGGTCCAGCGGCGCGCAAGCCCACACGACAGCGAGCGAACTAGAGGATGCCACGTAGGGGATCTAGGGGCCGTGGGTTGACGAAAAGGAAGGCTGGGTCCCTTTTTGCAAAAACGCCACGGGAGGCTGACAAGCGGGCCTAGAGGGAGCGCGGGTTGAGGAATCAAAAAGGAAGGGGGGTTTTCCGAGAAAAAGCCACGCGGTACTGTTTTTCTTCCTGGGTTGTCTGACGAAAATGAAGACGCGGAACTAGGCGCGGCGGGGCTCGATCTGGCGACCTCGCGCGCGCGTGCGCGCTGGCGGCTACCGCTGCGGTGGCTTGGTTTGATGCTAGGAAACGACAGCGCGGCCAGATGAAGGCTTACTGCGGCGCAACAGCGGAAACGCGAACGGTGAGCAGCGCGCCCAGAGAGTGTTCGGAGAAAGGATCTACGTGTACAGGAAGCACGAGGCCGAGAGAGGTTGTCCGGGGGAACCAGGGGCTCACCGGGAGTGCGTCGGTGGGGTTGGTGCGACCGGGGAAGCAGCGGATCGGCGGCGTTGCTGGCGCACCCAGGGTTAGGGTTTCGGGTCGGCGTCGTGGACGTGCAGGGGTCCTGGGCCTCCTCCTCCCCGTCTGCGGCACAGGGGCGTTGCAGAGGCCGCCCCGGTCTTCCTCAACACCCAGAGCACCGCGCCCGCCACCTGTTTCGAGGAGGTGGTGGTTGACACCGACGGTGGACACCGGGGTGGAGAGGAGGTAGCAGGGGGAGGGAAGGGGAGGTGCAGGGGCCAGGGGAGATCTGGGCGAAGCCAGGCAGAGAAGAGGGAGCAGATAGGAACGAGAGGGGAGGAGGGTATGCGTGGGGAGGCTCGGGGTGGAAAAGGTGGCTTCGGCCACTTTTTCTTCTCCTCCTCCTCACGTGCTCGACGCTGGCTCGGTTTGAGCAGGGTAGGGGGCAGGTAGGGTGGAGCCAAGGCGAGGCCAAGGTGGCTGGCTCGGGTGTGGGGTCGGCCTGGCAGGGAGAGAGGGAGAGGGGGTGTGGCATGGAGCTAGGGTTGGAGGGATGGGGTGGCTCGGGTTAGGGCTGGTTAGATGGGGTAAGGCTTCGGCCTGGGGTAGGTTAGGGCTGGCAGGGAGAGAGAGGGAGATGGTTTAGGGTAGGGGTGATGACTCGGCAAGGTGAGGGTGAGGTGGTAGGGTTGGGTTTGATCTCACATGATCATGCATGGGAGCATACACATGTGAGGGTGAGGCTTGTGATGCACATGGCCAGGAAAACTGGACCAAGATGAGGAGGGTTTAGGGTTTGAACATGATCCACTCAAAACCAAAGAAAAACCAAAGGAGATCAAGAGATGGTGATGGTTGCATGGCCCATGCAAATGCATTAAATGCCATGTTTTAATCTTGTGAAAACAAAATACTTATTCATGGCATTTATACATATGCATTCCAAAAATATGGAATAAGCCAAGCTAAAAGGATTAAAAGGAAGCCCCATGTGGAGTAGATGGAGATGACCATATATGAATAAAGATGGGACATGCTAGTGTGTATGTGACACTAGATATTTAGTAAGCCCAAAATATCCCAACATGATAATGACCCCAAGACAACCCATATGGAAGCTAGAAAAGGGTTCCACTCACAAGGCATGCAAAGGTGGCCATATGGCTCTCATAAACCAATAATGTGGAAACAATATGGTGCATATATGAGAGCATGTGGAGATAGAATTGGATCCATCCCAACCCACATGAGCTAGAGGTAAAACCAAATAAGTTGCAATGCTCATATATGGTGGAATGGTGGAATGATGCGGTGATGACAAGAAAGGTGGTGGAGTGGAATAAAAGATATGCCCCCAACTCAACTTGGGCATTTAAACAATATATCAATAACCAAATACAATATCAAGAGGAAAATACAATTAATAATGCATATGAGAGAAGAACCAATACAAAAAGGGTTTTATATGACGCTCAAATGCAAGGTGGCATGATGACATGAGCATGATATAATTATGATGCAACAATTATATATAGGAAGTAGCCATTATATAGACTAGGCTAGTAGCATTGCAATTGTTAGACAATTGGGATGCTACACCGGGCTAAATTCACGTTAAGACGTTTTCATTTCGTCACAAAGTTCTGCCACGTCGGATCGTCCACGTGGCGTGGGCTGGTTGCACATGACGATTTTGGAACGTCATAGAGGTTATGACAATCCCAAATCGTCATAGTATCTTATGACGATTTCAATAAAATCGTCGTTATAGTTCATTAGCGACGCCCAGCTTTCGACGATCTCAAAATCGTCATAGAATCTTCATAAACGGACTATTGTGACGATTTTGTGACAAAAATAGAGGGTCATATAATGACAGATTCCTTGTAGTGAAGGTCTACGACTTCACCTAGCACCCATAATTTCACTCTAAGGGGGAAAGACGGCATCATTCCTGCAAAACTAGAATAAACCTCCGCCAGAATAACCCCGAGAGAGTCGACCCCTAGTCGTCGCTATGATATGACCCTCCCTTAAAAACAAGAGCGTGGACCCTGCCTGAAGGACAACCAATCAACACTTCTCCAGAAGGAGAAGGTGAAGGGAATATGTCCGAGAGGCAATAATAATGTGTTTATTATCTTATTTATTATTTATGATAAATTTTTATTTTGCATGATATAATTGTATTAATATGGAAACGTTAATACATTTGTGTTTAATAAACAAATATAAAGTTCCTAGTTATGCCTCTCTTATAAACTAGCTCGTTGATTTACAAGATGATCAAAGGTTTCCTGATCATGGACATTATATGTTGTTAATAATGAAGTCACAACATTGTTGGAATGATGTGATGAACATTCATACAGAGTCTAACATTACGATCAGAGTCATTCTGTTTATATTGCTATAACATCATACAAAGTAATCCTAGTACTTAAACCATAAGATCATGTCAATCACTAACATTGGAATAGTATCTTGATAACATCAAACGTCACACCATAACAGGGTGACTATAAAGGTGGGTTTAGTGTTGGGACTATGCCCTAGAGGAAATCATATATGATGATATTTCCCATTGTATTCATAAAGTTATTAAGTTGTACTTGTATAAACATCTGATGTGTATCATTGAATACATGTTCAACAACCGAATCACATATTCATAAAGTTATCAGTTGTGGAACTATACATTCATGTTCTTTGTACTAAATATGCAAGTCGGCCGATGACTCGGTTCCACTTGTCATGGCCCTGGAGATGCTATTCCGACTTACACAGATTCGGCTAAAGAGTTTAGCGAGCCGGATTGACCGATATTGAGGTACAACGAACAAGTTTTCATTTGTATATCTCAATCAATGTAATCCTTAGACCTGAGGTTGTTGCATAGTCTGAGTTGAGAATCAACGACTTAGGTTACTTCAAAGGCAGAGTTTGAGTCAACTGAGAATCAAGCTACGTGATGTGAATAACCAAGATGGGATTTTCCACCTCCACTTGGAGATATATTCTTTGGTCCCTCTCGAATGATATGATTCGGAAAGCATGGCCATGCATGAATCGGTTAAGTGTTAACCGAGGCGATCGACTAAGAGTTATTCGGATGAATCACTTATTTCAGATCGAGAAGAGAGTATGACTATTTAAGGGATGACAAATATTCGCCTATAGTCTGAAAAGGTATATCGTGAGGCAAAAGGGACTCGGACGCAAGTCGCATTGGAAAGGCAAGTCGTCATGACTCTTTCGTACTTGGGAGTCAGCACGTTTTCCTAGGAGCTGCTACCGACTGATCGATTGATAGTCAGACTCCAATCGTGTCCAAGTTGCAATGAGCCTGTGGGGTCACACACTTAAGAGCGGGAGCATGTTCGGATTGGATACGAACCGGAAATTTGGTTGGTTGGACCCGAGCCGGATTTGGACTGAGTGAGTGAGTCGGACTCACGGTGACTAATATTATATGGGCTTTAGTGAATGGGCCACGAGTGAGTGGAGCCCATGTTTACTCCCTATATATAGTGGCATGCAGAAACCCAGGAGGGTGGATTGGTTAGGTCATTCCATGTGTTGGAAACCCTAGATCCACAGCAGTCCAGTCGTTGTTACGAACCTAGCAGTTTGCCGCCGGTGATCCTCTTTGTACCTATGGAAACCAGCAGCGGTGCTGTACGATGAGCACCAGGACGATCTGATCAGATCACGAGGACTACACTGCACTCAACAGACGTGCTTCATCAATTCCGCAATTGCGCGTCTAGTGGTAATCCTCGCGGCTTTCTACCTTAGCTAGATCTTGGGATCAAAGCGTAGGGCAAAAGTTTTTTATCTCTACGTGGCTCAACAGAGGTATCAGAGCCATAGCTCCTGGTTTTAGGCTCGAGATCTCGCATATGTGATATGCGGTTGGCTGTAGATTATATCTATGTGCTAATTTGGTGGTCGATCTATGAGATAGATCAGTTTTGTACAATGTTGATTGGATGAACTGTACTCGGTGAATGGTAGATTTGATTTCCGTGATCATACTGTTGAGGTCATGGAACGACATGACCCTACTAGTTGGTTTCCGCCATCGGGGTAGATTGTGAGACGTAAATCGAGAAGCGGTGATCGAAGATTAAAATAGTTTGATCAAATCGAAACGATGGTCGGAAGCCATGTTTGGAATGTAGATGAGATCTATGTTTTCATAAAAATTGTTGGGCGCTGCGCACCAACGAGGTGCGATGCCCCTTCGATCCCCGCCGGCTTCGCCCTGTCGTATCGCCTTAGATGTCATTGCGAGTTTGACAACATTGATAGATAGCGTATCTATGCATAACTTGTTTTTGCAGGAAGTTGTGAATGGTATGGTTCATATGCATGTGATGTATGTGTGTAATCCATATGTGATCTGCGAATGACGGTTTTGTCAGCCGGCTGGAGCCTAGGTGCTGTCATTTTATGGTATAACGACCTGCGTGTCAGATTCTCTATGTAATTTACTTTACTAAGCTAGTGTAGCTGTTGGGAGACTCTAGACGACATGCAAGTCGATGTACATGTCGGTGACATGAAGTAAGACGGAAAGTGACAAGAGTTGGAACGAGTCGGATTATAGGCTTATGGAGATGGAGATCTCCATACCATTTCACATTATAATTGCTTTATTTTGTGTTGTTGATATGTCTCTGTTTTACCTCTATTATATAGTCGGTAAAATTTAATCCCTCAAAGAAGGTCTAGTCGTTTTTCCCGCCGGTGTTGTGGCACCATCATAAGTCGGACATTTTTTGTAGTGGGCTCATAAAATTGAGGTGCTGCCAATTCTTTCCAACTATGTGGGTTCGAGTCGGACTCTTATAGCGGAAACACTCGATAAGCTAGACGGGTCTATCACAACGGTTGTGGGACTCGGGGAAAAGTCGGACAGGATCCGGGGCATGTGATGCCACCCGACCAACACGAGTCGTATGAGATATGATTGACAAGGAGTTGTCTACCTAGATCACTTGGCGGCTAGAGGTGATGCTAATGCTCACTAAGTAACCATCGTAGGGGTGTTTGTTCTAGTGGGAGCATAAATATTAAAGTGTTTAATATACTTGCTCTTTTATGAATACATGTCTTAAGTGTTTTGCATATTTATGCTATTGATCATGGCACCAAGTAACAATCACTCTCAAATATCCGTTTTGCTTTGAGAACCATTCTTGAGAAATATAAACTGAATGACACTAACTTTACCAACTGGTATCAAAATCTGAGAATTGTTCTCAAACAAGAAAAGAAGGATCATGTCGTAGAGAACCCACTTCTAGATGAGCCGAATGAGAATGTGATTTTCCTTACCACCAATGCCTACCGTCGGTCTAAGGATGAGTCCACGGATATTAGTTGTCTTATGCTTGCTCACATGGAATCGGACTTGCAAAAATAGTTCGAGAATGTTGAGGCCTACGATATGATCAAAAGCCTCAAAAGTATGTTCCAGGCTCAGGCCAAGACTGAGAGGTATCAAGTCTCTCAGGCTTTGCTTAGTTTCAAGCTTAAGGATGGTGATCCACTGAGTCCACATGTGATCAAAATGGTTGGTTACGTGAAGTCTCTGGAGAGGCTTGGCTACCCCATTAGCAAAGAGTTCGCTACGGATATAATTCTGAACTCTCTTCCTAGTGTGTATGGTCAGTTCATTTCGAACTACCACATGCATGGTATGGATAATAAGCTCACTGAATTTCATGGGATGCTCAAGCAGGCAGAGGCGGATCTCAATAAGGGTGCCAGTCAATTGTTGATGGTGAATAATAAGGCTAAGTTCAAGAAGAGTTCTTGGACTAAGAATAAGGCTAAGTCGGGAGGAAAGAAGGCTCAGGACCCGGTCCCAAGCGCTTCCTCAGGGACTAAGCCACCTCCTTTGGCCGGATCCACTTGCTTCTACTGCAAAGGCGGATGGCCACTAGAAGAGGAATTGCAGCAAGTACTTGGCCGTCAAAGCCAATAGTGGAGGTATGACTTTTGACTCAAGTACACTTGTTTGAAATGTTATAGACAGTTATCTTGCTGATACACCCAATAGTTCTTGGGTATATGATACCGGATCAGTTATTCACATCTGCAAATCATTGCAGGGACTGGTAAGAACTAGGAGCGTAGCAAGAGGCAAGGTTGATATTTGAGTAGGCAACAAAGCGAGAGTCGCTGCGTTGGAACTCGGCACAATGCAACTTCATTTCCCTTCCAGATTCATTATGGAACTGAATAATTGTTATTATGTTCTAATGCTCAGTCGAAACATTATTTCTGCTTCATGTTTGACGAGGCAAGGCTATGAGTCGAATATCAAGAATAATGGTTGTTCTTTATATTTGAATGATATGTTTCACGGCTTTGCACGTGTCTAGGACGGGTTATTTATTTTGAATCTTGATGGTGAGTCGGTTTATAGGTTTATAACATAAATGTTAAAAGGTTGAAACCAAATGAGCTGAATATGACTTACTTTTGGCACAGTTGGCTTGGTCATATAAGTTGGAAACGCATGAAGAAGTTCCATGATGATGGACTCCTAACTTCATTCGACTTGGAGTCGTTCGAGACATGAGAATCTTGCCTACTCGGCAAAATGACCAAGACACCCTTTGCAAAGAGTTGTGAAAGGGCATTCGACTTATTGGGACAACTACATAGTGATGTATGTGGACCAATGAGCACGATGGCCAAGGGTGCTTATGAGTACTTCATTACCTTCACTGCTGATTTGAGTCAGTATGGATATATCTACTCGATGAAACATAAGTCGAAAGCCTTTGAAAAGTTCAAAGAATTCCAGAATGAAGTACAGAATCAACTCGGCAAGAAGATAAACTTTCTTCGGTCAGACCGAGGAGGCGAGTACATGAGCCATGAGTTTAATGACCATCTAAAAAGTTGCGGAGTAGTTCCCCAACTTACTCCACCGGGAACGCCACAGAGGAACGGTGTCTCAGAAAGGTGAAATTATATCTTGTTGGACATGGTACGATCAATGATGAGTCGGACAGATCTGCCTTTATCATTTTGGGGTTATTATCTAGAAATATCAGCGTTCACACTAAACATAGTACCATCTAAATTGGTAGAGAAGACACCGCATGAGATATGGACAGGCAAAAAGCCGAGTTTGTCTTTTCTTTAGATTTGGGGTTGTGAAGCGTTCGTCAAGCGACTTTAGTCGGACAAGCTTACAGCCAAGTCGGATAAGTGTATTTTCATGGGGTATCCGAGGGAAACCTTGGGTTACTACTTCTTTAACTGAGAAGAGGGAAAAGTGTTTGTCGCTTGGTACGGTGTCTTACTAGAAAAATAGTTTCTTAGTCGGGAGTTAGTGGGAGCACAGTGCAGCTCGAAGAAATTCGAGAAGACCCGACTAGTAGCGAGTGGGTAAAAACCTTGGAGGTTGAGCCGGTCGTGGTATCTGAGCCGGCAACAGCACTTGTACTACGAAGATCGGCAATTTTGCGAAGTGTTAGTGATGTGTTACTGTTAGACAGTGATGATCCGGCAAATTATTCGGAGGAGATGGTGGGATATTATTCCGATTCATGGCTTGGAGCCATGAGATCCGAGTTGAATTCCATGGATGAAAATCAAGTTTGGAACTTGGTTGATCTGCCAGACGGTGCAAGACCCGTCGAGTGCAAATGGGTCTTTAAGAAGAAAACTGATATGGATGGAAACGTTTCCGTCTATAAAGCACATCTTGTCATGAAGGGGTTCCGACAGTTTCAAGGAGTTGACTATGACGAGACTTTTTTGCCTGTAGCGATGCTTAAATCAGTTCGGATCATGTTAGCTATAGAAGCCTATTTCAACTATGAGATATGGCAGATGGATTTCAAAACGGCTTTCCTTAACGAAAATTTAACCGATGTCTTGTATATGATATAGCCCGAGGGTTTTATCGATCCGGTTAATGCTAACAAAGTGTGCAAACTTCAGAAATCCATTTATGGGTTGAAGCAAGCATCTCGGAGTTGGAATATTCGCTTTGATGGGGTAGTCAAATCGTTTGGCTTCATCAAGAGTGATCATGATTCTTGTTTATACAAGAAGTTTAGTGGGAGCAAAGTAAACTTTCTAATCTTATATGTGGATGACATATTATTGATTGGAAATGATGTCCAGATGTTGCAAGAAACCAAGGAATCATTGGAAACAAGTTTCTCAATGAAAGACTTAGGTGAGGCAACGTATATTCTTGGAATCCGGATCTATAGAGATAGATCAAGAAGGATCATTGGATTGAGTCAAACTACTTATTTGGACAAAGTGTTGAAGAAGTTCAACATGGAATCATCTAAGAAGGGGTTCTTACCGATGACTGATGAGCGAATTCGGATGAGTGTGATTTTGTATGCTTCTGTAGTCGGATCCATCATGTATGCCATGATTTGTACTAGGCCGGATATTTCCTATGCTCTAAGTGTTGTGAGAAGGTATCAGGCTGATCCTGGAGAAATCCACTAGACATCGGCTAAAAAAAATCCTAAAATACTCGAGAATGACTAAGGATATGTTTTTGGTTTATGGAGATGAAGATGAACTCAGTGTAAAGGGTTAAATGGATCCGAGTTATCTTATCGACTCTGATGATTCTCGTTCGCAATCCGGGTATGTGTTTGTAATAAATGGATGGACTGTGAGCTGGAAGAGTTCCAAGCAAGAGACTGTGTCTGCATCTACAATAGAGTCTGAGTGTATTGCCGCCTCGGAGGCAGCAAAGGAAGCTGTTTGGATGAGGAATTTCCTCATGGATATTGGTGTGGTTCAGGGCTCGTCCAATCCATTACACGTGTATTATGACAACAATGGTGCTATTGCACAAGACAAGGAACCTAGACAAAACCAGAAGAACAAGCGCATACTCATGCGGTACCACCTGATTCGCCAGTTCGTGGATCGGGGTGATATCAAGTTATGCAAGGTACACATGGATGCAAATATTGTGGATCCGTTGACAAAGCTGCTACCATAGCCAGAGCATCAGGAGCTCCTAAGAGCTATGGGCATTAGATGCCTATACATCTGATGTCAGAAGATGGACTCTAGTGCAAGTGGGAGACTATTGGGAATATGCCCTAGAGGAAATCATGTATGATGATAGTTCCCATTGTATTCATGAAGTTATTAAGTTTTCCTTGTATAAACATCTGATGTGTATCATTGAATATGTGATTCGATTGTTGAACTATACATTCATTTTGTTTGTACTAAATGTTCTTGGTCATTGAGGTTGTGCTGGACACACAACTTAGACCAATGTAAAAGTCGGCTTGATGACTCGGTTCCACTTGTCATGGGCATGGTGATGCTATTCCGAATTACATAGATTCGGCTAAAGAGTTTAGCGAGTCGGATTGACCCATATTGAGGTACAGCGAACAAGTTGTCATTTGTATATCTCAATCAATGTAATCCTTAGACCTAAGGTTGTTGCAGAGTCCGAGTTGAGGATCACCGACTTAGATTCTTTCAAACGTTGATCTGTAACTGGCCAGTTATAAAGGCAGAGTTCGGGTCAAGTGAGAATCAAGATGCATGATGTGAATAACCAACATGGGATTTTCCCCTCCACTTGGAGAGATATTCTCTAGGCCCTCTCGGATGATATAATTCGGAAAGCATGGCCATGCATGACTGGGTTAAGTGTTAACCGAGGCGATCGACTAAGAGTTAGTAGGATGAATTACTTATCTCGGATCCAGAAGAGAGTCGGACTATTTAAGGGATAAAAAATATTCGCCTATAGTCTGACAAGGTATATCGTGAGGCAAAAGGGACTCAGACGCAAGTCTCATTGGAAAGGCAAGTCGTCATGACTCTTTGGTACTTGGGAGTCGGCACGTTCTGCTAGGATCCGCTACCGACTGATCAATTGAGAGTCAGACTCCAATCATGTCTAAGTTTCCATGAGCCTGCGGGGTCACACAATTAAGAGCGGGAGTAAGTTTGGATTGGATCTGAACCGAAAATCTGGTTGGGTTGGACCCGAGCCGGATTTGGACTGACTTAGTGATTCGTACTCACGGTGACTAATATTATATGGGATTTAGTGAATGGGCCACGAGTGAGAGGAGCCCACATTCACTCCCTATATATAGTGGGGCGCAGAAACCCAGGAGGGTGGATCGGTTAGGTCATTCCATGCGTTGGAAACCCTATCTCCATAGCAGTCCAGTGGTCGTTATGAACCTAGCTGTCGTGGGAATGACCACGGCAGATGCTGCAATCGGTAGCCAGTAGTAGAACATGGGGCAAGGGTGGCCAGCCATCTGCGGTGCGAGATGAGGGCGGAGACACAAGGATTTACCCAGGTTCGCCCCCCCGCAGGGTACAGACCTACTCCTGCTAGATTGGATTATGGTGGAAGTACAATGGGGCGAGCTCGGCGGCTAGGCAGCGAGTCGCTTGGGTGGATGATGGAATGTATCCTCTACACGCCCTCTAGGGAGGTTTATATAGACTCACCCCCTAGGGTTTATAGATCTCAACCGAATCAGTTAAGGTTTCAACAATCATTTAACCTAATCCGACTGGGCCTATCTACGCTCCTGGGCCTTCAGCTTCCAGTCGCTTGAGTCCACGCCAGGTCTTGATCCAGTCGCCGTTACCGTAGGCCCACTCGCAGGCGCCTGGGCCAGTCGGAAACGTCCTGCTGGGTATACCCCGGTATGCATATCCCCATCAGTAGTCCCCGAGGCCATCATTGATTGGTCGCAGGTGGTCGCTGGCAGTCGGTGCATACGGCTCCAATGCGGACGCCCAGTCGAATCGGTGAAGGACTCCTGGATAAAGGAAAAACCAATTATTCTAGTCGCACTAACGGCGACCGATTTAGTCGCAGCTCGGTGAACGGGTCGGCGAACATTCAGTCACTGTTGTAGTGATCGGGTCGGCGAATAATCAAGTCGTGCGGAGCAACGAGTCGAGTTGATGAAGTTGGACCGTCAAGTGGGGTCAACGGTAACTTTCGGCGTAATCACCGCGTAGTAACGGCTCCCGAAATTGGCGGGTAACAACCGCTATATAAGGGTAATGATGGTCGAGCGGGGAAACACTCCTTCATCTTTCCTCGGACCTCGCCCATCTCCGTTTCCACTCTGGATCGCGATCCAACCGATCCAGAGAGCCCCGAACTCCACAAATCTTCCAACCAATGGCCCCCTCAACCGAACCATGGGGCCGATCCAAGTGCACCAGGGTGCTATTGGCGTCGTTCGAGGAGGCCGGGATCCTGCGCGCCGGCAGGTGGCGCATCCCTGCGGCCGGAGAGGTGACTCCGGACCCGCGCGAGGGAAATACGTTTGCTTCCCCGGCCACCTGGATCGGGGGCTGGGGTTTCCCACTTCTCTCTTCTTCCGGCGCTTCTGCGCCTTCTACGGGATCCATCCGTCGGACCTGGGCCCGCATAGCATCGAGCAGCTCGCCATTTTCGTGGTGTTCTGCGAGTGCTATCTGGGCTGCAGGCCCTACTTCCCCCTGTGGCAAGATCTATTCCATGGGAGGATTAGTCGCGAAGAATCTGGCGGCCCGATGCTGGCTGTGGGTGGCCTGACGTTTCAGCTGAAGTCGAAGGCGTCGTTCTTCGACCTGATGCTGCCGGCCAAGGCGGAAAACGAGTGGAAGAAATCCTGGTTCTACGTCACCGAAGCGACTCCAGATGGCGAGGTGGCGCTTCCAAGGTACTCCGCCAACCGACCCGAACCGCGTCGGCTCCAGGTCGGCAAGCTCCCGCTGGACCAGCGGATGGTTGTCGACGAAATGTTGCAAACTATCCGCGGCCTGAAGAAGAAGGGCCTCCAAACCATCAATATTTACAACTGCTGGCTCGGGCGGTGGCTCGTGCCTTTGGCCCGCCGCGACCATTACATGTACGAGTACACGGGTAGGGATGACCCGACAAAATCCAGCCTCGTCGAGTGGAAGCTGGAGGACTACATCCTGGCCCTGAAGAAGATCACCCAGGCGGCGTACCTAGACGCGAAGGCAGGGGTCGCCCCTATACCGCAAGGCGCCCAGCTCCGACGGTAAGTCGCCGTTTTCATCACTATTCGTAGTCGCAGATGATGCAGTCGCGGTTATGCTGACTTTATTTCATTTTCATTATAGTTGTTCCAAGTGGTGGAAGGATGGCTCCCACCCGCAGACGACGAAAACTCGAGCTCGTCCGTTCAGGACGGGAGCGAGTCGCCACCCGCCAAAGGCGACGTCGAGAGAGACGCGGGTGATGACGACGATGATGACGACGACGAGCCTGTGGAAGACGCCGCCCCGATGGTTCGCAAAACTCGTGGGCAACCTCAGCGCGAGCTCGAGGCGAGTAGAAGCCTCGAACGTCATGATGACGATGACGACGAGCTCCCCGAGCACACCTCACGTCGTGAGGCTATGCCGTCGAAGAATAATAATAAGAAGAAGAAGGAAGTGAAGGCTCCACCAAGGAGAAAGACGAAGCCGGCGAAGCAGGCGTCTCCGCCTTGTTCGGCGACTAGTTCTGACGCCACCAGCTCGGCCAAGGGTGAAGCGACGCATACGACAGCAGCACCGGACGCTGCTGCCCCCTGGATGAGGTACCTCTGGCCTCTCTCCTCCCCCATTCACCCCGGTCTCTGGGTTGGGGGATGCTCCGGCCGCAGCAGCTTTGCCTCCCAGGAGAGCTCCTGCTAACGTCATCATGGAGGCTCCTGTTGCGGCCTCGTCTTCGAAGAGGCCCTTCGTGTCTTCGGCACATGATGTGTTCGAGATGGGCCTCAGTCAGAAACTAGGCCCCGAGCTGGAGAAGCCGGCCAGCATCCGCACGGGGCTGCGGTTCATACCAGTCGCCAAATAAGTCTCATTTGTCTACTTGCCTTCCGTTGTAATCAGACAATTTGGCTCATATTGTTGTTTCACAGGACTGGAGTTAAAAAGATCGGCCACCCTTCCGTGGCCAAGGTTCCGCCAGTCGTCGCCGAGGAGGACCCCTCGCGGAAGAGGAAAGCTGATGAAGTCGCCGTTCCCGCAGACAGCGCAAAGAGGGCGAAGGGCGACGATGTCGTCACGGTCTCTGGCAACACGACAGTTGCTCCAAGCGATCCTCCGACTGCGGCGGAGGTGGCTTCGAAGAACAAGGAGGTTGTTTCCTCACCCGGGGTGACCGAGCCGACTCCTAGTGGCGCTGGGGCATCCGCTGCTACCTTCCCCCATTTCATGGCCAAAGCGGCCACAGCGAGTGGCGCAATGCCAACGAGCCAGACGCCTGGGGTCGTGGAGACGGAGGTCGAGCAGCGTCGTGGACACACTCCAGCTTTGCTTGCATCTGTCGACGCGTTACAGCTCCACGGCATGCTGGGCGCAACCATCCAGGTATGTCCAGTCCCCGAGGATCGGGCCACTGAATTTCAGTGGTCGGATTCTTTTAGTGTTTTTTGTAGCCTCCAGTCCCCGAGTGCCTAGTCGCTGAATTTCAGCGGGTGGGCACTTAGGATTTTTGATCTCCAGTCCCCGAGTGCCTAGTCGCTGAATTTTAGCGGGTGGGCACTTAGGATTTTATTGTTGTTTATAGTTTGACTTGTTTGCAGGGCTTGCAGCGTGAATCGGCCGATTGGCTTGCTACAAAGTGTCGCGTGGAGAAGGAACTTGTTCCCGTCCAAGAAACGAACAAGGGACTCCAAGCGATCGCTGCCAAGGCAGAGGAGGTCCGCCAGGGCCTTGTTCCGGCGGGTGAGCTGACAGCGGCTCAATCTGCTTTGAGTATGGCTGAGAAGCGGATCGCTGATCTGGAGCACGATCTCAAGGAAGCGAAGGCGGAGGCGAGATCAGCGGATGGGCGGGCAAAGGCTGCTGTTACGGCTGCCGCTGAAGAGCGAAAGGTTTCTGACGCCCTCGTTGTTGGGCTGCAGAATGACTTCTCCTCGCTTCAAAGCTTCATCACGGGCCTCTGCCATCCTTTGATTGGTAAGCTTTCTGCCTCTGCCTGTAGTAGCTGCATTATGAAATCGTTGTTGTACTCACTACCGACCTCTGTCCACAGGTCGGATTATCGACAGCTCGGAGGAGGCGCAGTCGTACGACGCGCGCCATTGTGTGACAACTCTGGTCGACTCGGCCACATTGTCCGCGGCTTGCATTCGAGCATATCTTCAGGAGATATCGCCCACGGAAATGATTCCCAGCGACCTCTTCGAGGTATGGTGGTATCTGGAGAAGGCTCCGTCAGTCGTCAAGTTCATGACACGGTCGGTGTTTCGGCGCGGGGCGGCGACGTCTCTTAGCCTTGGGCTTGACCACTTCCCGGAGGACTTCGATCTTGACGACGTGACGAGTGGCTACCCCTCGTCGATGGGCTCGGTGGAGTTTGCCGAGGTGCTGAAGCTGACGGACCGGGCCACGGTGTACTCCGATCGCGTCTGGGCGATGGGCGACCTCCTCCCCTATCAGGAGACGACTGTCGCCCCCAACGATCTTGAGCCGCCGCATCGGGACTTCAAGGTCGAGCAACCATTCCGTGCGGCGATGGCGGGTGAGTTGATGACGTACCCGTCGAACCCGTACACGCCCTTCATTCGCAACCGCAGGGGCGGCGGCGAGTCACCGGCGAAACCTGCGGAGTAGAAACATTGTGCCCTGGGGCGTTAGTAGAGATTGGCCTTTGGGCTCAACTTGTATTTTGGAACGACTCTGTTCTGCTGTAATGAAACTTCGTGTTATTTTGTGAATTGTTTCGTGATTTTGATTGCTGATTGGACGAGTCCCCGAGCGCGTCCGCCCTTTTTATGGGGTTTACCTCGTTTGTTATGTGTTTGTGATTTTGAATGTTTGGGTCAGTCGTTTTGCTGTTGAGGTCGACTCGCCCAAGCTCGGAGAGCCAGTCGCAGGGCGACTCCCTTGGGTGCTCTTTACTTGGCCGTTTCCCTTGCGCGTACGAGGTCGGGTGGCCGAGTCCCCGAGCGTGGTACTTGGTCGTTCTAGTCGCAGCTCCAGGGTGGGTGAGGGTTGGGCGCGTGAGAGTAAGTGTGTCACTCCTGCCTGATCCGAAGGATCAGTCTCATGGCGACTCCTAGGCGTGCTCTCATACTTAGCGTTTTTCCCTAGTCGCTCGTACTCGACTGGTCGTCAGTCCCCGAGCGTGGTACTTGGCCGTTCGAGTCGCAGTACCGAGGAGGAGGAGGACTTTGTTCGTTGTGAGGAACGAGGGCAGTTGTCTTGGCTTGTTAAGCCAGTCGAGCTAGGCGACTCCAATGGGGCTCCACGTTGGCGTTTTTTGTGGACGTTACGAGTCCTGGGGTAACCCAGTGCCCTCGGAACGCACTACTTGGCCGTGCCGGTCGCTGTACCAGAGGTTGACTTCTGCAGTTAGCTTGACGCTGTTATTACGAGTGCGAGTGGCACAAGGCACGGAGAGTAGACGCAATTTGCGATAACCAATCTATTTTATTTCATAGCAGGTGGAGAGTACATGTATGGAATTCTAGGAGTATAATTTCCGTAGGAGGTTTACATTCCACGGTCGCTTGAAGTCGAGTTTCCCGTCTCCTCGGACATCGATGAGGTAGTAGGCATCGTTGCCGAGGACTCGCCCGATGGCGAATGGTCACTCCCAAGGGGGGATAGCTTATGCATGCCCTTCTTGTCCTGGATGAGGCGTAGCACCAGATCGCCTTCCTGGAACGTGCGAGTCCTTACTCGCCGGCTATGGTAGCGGCGGAGCCCTTGTTGGTAGATGGCGGTGCGGGAGCGAGCTAGGTCGCGTGCCTCGTCGAGTTGGTCGACTCCATCCTGGCATGCGAGTTCGTTTGCGGCCTCCGTGTAGTTGACAACCCTGGGAGAGTCGTGCTCTAGGTCGGTGGGCATGACTGCCTCTGCGCCATACACCATGAAGAAGGGCGTGAACCCTGTCAACCTGTTGACGGAGGTGCGGATGCCCCAGATGACGAAGGGTAGCTCCTCGACCCAGAACCCGGCGGTGCGCTCGAGTGGTACTTGGAGCGGTGGCTTCAGGCCGTGGAGGATGCTCTAGTTGGCTCGTTCCGCCTGGCCGTTGGACTCCGGGTGAGCGACTGAGGCGAGGTCGAGTCGGATGTGATGTTCTTCACAGAACTCGGCCACGGCTCCTTTGGCGAAGTTGGTGCCGTTGTCCGTGATGATGCTGTTTGGGAACCCGTAGCGATAGATGAGCTCGCGTAGGAACTTGGTGGCGGTCTTCCCGTCGCATTTCCGGACTGTCTTGGCTTCCACCCATTTTGTGAATTTGTCGACTGCGACCAGGAGGTGGGTCAAGCCAGAGGGGGCCTTTTTGAAAGGGCCTACCATGTCCATACCCCACACGGCAAACGGCCAGGTGATGGGGATTGTCTTGAGCGCCGATCTCGGCACGTGGGTCTGATTGGCGTACTTCTGGCACCCGGCGCACCGCTGGACAATGTCAACAGCGTCTGCGTGTGCGGTGGGCCAGTAGAAACCGTGTCGCATAGCCTTTGCGACCAGAGAGCGGGCGCCGGCGTGGTGGCCGCAGTCGCCGGAGTGGATGTCGTGGAGGATCTTGCGTCCTTCAGCGGGTTGGACGCAGCGTTGGAACATGCCGGTCACGCTGCGCTTGTGGAGCTCGCCGTCGATGATGACGAAGGATTTGCAGCGGCGTGCTATTATCCGGGCGTCTGTTTCGTCTGCCGGCAAGGTGCCTCCCTCCAGGTAAGCGATGTATGGATTAGTCCAGTCCTCTAGCTCAGCGATGAGTGCGACCAGGGCTGCCTCCGGTTGCAGCGGGGCTCCGATGTCGATCTCCCTTGGGGGAGAGACGGAAGGCCTGGTGATGGTGTCGAGGAAGACGGCGGCGGGTGGTGCGAGTCGAGCCGAGCCGACACGAGAGAGTGCGTCGGCCTCCTCGTTCTTCCGCCTGTCGATCCACTCGACATAATAGCCTGCGAAGTGTCCGCCTAGCTTGTCTACTGCTTGGCGGTATGCCGCCATGGTGGGGGAGACAGCGTCGCAGGTGTCGGCGACTTGCCGAGCGACAAGGTCGGAGTCTCCGTAGCAACGTAGGCGGTTGACATTCATCTCCTTGGCGGCTCGCATGCCGTGGAGTAGTGCCTCGTACTCTTCCATGTTGTTGGTGCAGGGGGTGAAGTCGAGGCAGAGGACGTAGCGTAGCTTGTCGCCCTTCGGAGAGGTTAGCACGATCCCCGCTCCTGCACCGTCCGCATTCTTGGACCCGTCGAAGTGTAAACTCCAATAGTGGAGGTATGGCAGCTTTTCTGGCTGCTGGGCCTCCTCCCAGTTGGCGATGAAGTCCGCGAGAGCCTGCGACTTGATCGCTTTGCGCGGCTCGTACTTGATGTTGTGGATGCCGATTTCGATGGCCCACTTGGCGACTCGCCCGGTTGCCTCACGGTTGCGGATGATGTCCTGCAACGGTGCTGAGGAGACGACCGTTATCGGGTGCTCCTGGAAGTAGTGTGGCAGTCGCCGCTGTGCTCTGAAGACCGCGTATACCCGTTTCTGGTATTGTGGGTATCGCTGGCGCGACTCGGTGAGGACCTTGCTGATATAGTACACTGGTCGCTGCACTGGGCGCTCCTTTCCTTACTCTGGTCGCTCGACGACCATGACGGCGCTGACGACGCGCTCGGAAGCCTCGACGTAGACCAGCATGGGTTCCTTGTCGACGGGGGCGGCGAGTAGCGGTGCTGCGAGTAGCACCTTCTTGAGGTCGCGAAGTGCATCGTCCGCCTCCTTGTCCCACTGGAAGGTGGGGTTCTTGCGCATCAGGCGGTATAGGGGCATCGCCTTTTCGCCCAATCGGGAGATGAAGCGACCGAGAGCCGCGACTCGCCCGGCCAGCTTCTGGACGTCGCGCAGGCACTCGGGTTTGCCGAGTCGATCGATCGTGTCGATTTTGGTGGGATTCTCCTCAATTCCGCGCTTGGAGACGACGTATCCCAGTAGCTGCCATGCTGGTACACCGAAGGTGCATTTGCCTGGGTTTAGCTTTATCGTGTATTTCTGCAGGTTGGCAAATGTTTCCGCCAGGTCGGCGAGTAGGTCGCCCTGGCGAGCAGACTTCACTACCACGTCGTCGATGTAGACGTGGATATTGCGACCAATTTGGCTCGCAAGGCACTCCTACATACACCGCTGGTAGGTCGCCCCGACATTCTTGAGGCCGAAGGTCATGGTGGTGTAGCAGAAGGCTCCGAATGGCGTGATGAACGTCGTCTTATCTTCGTCCTCAACGGCCATTTTGATCTGGTTGTACCCAGAGTAGGCGTCGAGGAAGCATAGCGACTCCGAGCCCGCGGTGGAATCGATTATTTGGTCGATCCGCGGGAGGACGAATTGCTCCTTTAGGCAAGCGGTGTTTAAGTTTGTGTAATCGATACACATCCTCCAGGTCCAATTTTTCTTCTCGGCCAGGACTGGGTTTGCCAGCCACTTGGAGTATTTGATTGGCCGGATGAAGCCTGCCGCGAGTAGACGCTGCACCTCGTCGGCGATTGCTCGGCGGCGCTCTTCATCGAAGGGACACAGCGACTGCTTGACAGGTCGCACTTTCGGGTCGGCATTGAGTTTGTGCTCAGCGAGTTCCCTAGGTACACCAGGCATGTCAGAGGGCTTCCATGCGAAGATGTCCCTGTTCTCACGGAGGAACTCGATGAGCGCGCCTTCCTATGCTGGGCTCATGCCCATTCCGATCGTCACCGTCTGGCTGGAGTCGCCTGGGACCAGCTCGACGGTGCGGGTATGCGTCGTTGCCTCGAAGGCTGAGGTGTTGCCGCCCTCCAAGTTGGGCTTCTTGAGTATAGTGGGGTCGTCGTTGTTGACCCCGCTCGCGTATTTGGTGAGCTCGTCGGCGTGGTTGGCCTCGGCCGCGATGACGGCGTCGGCGAGTTCGGCTCCTTTGGCTTCGCACTCGGTATCCATGTCGGGGTCGCCGTGGATGGTGATGACGCCACGCGGTCCGGGGAGCATCATAGCATTGTACGCGTAGTGGGGCGCCGCCATGAACGCCTGGTGCCCCAGGACGCAGTGGTAGGGGATGTCGAAGGGCACCAGCTCGAATACGATCCGCTCGGTGCGGAAGTTTGCCGGTGTGCCTAAGGTGACTGGCAGCGTTACCTTGCCGATCGGGTACGCCTTCCGACCGGGGACGATACCGTGAAACGTGGTGTAGGTCGTATCGACCATCGACTGCGGGAGCCGCAGTCGCCTGAAGGTGTCGAGGTACAGGATGTTGTTGGAGCTGCCGCCGTCCATCAATGTCTTGGGAAGCCAGTAGTCTCCCACCTTGGGCTTGACCACCAGGGCGACTCAGCCTGGGTACTCGATGTGTGGAGAGTGGTCCTGGCGGCTCCAAGTGATTGGTTGCTCCGACCAGTTGAGGAACCGGGGGACGTCCACCTGGGCCACCGCGTTGACGGCGACAGCGCGGGCGATGACCTTCTTCTCGCGCTTCGTGTTGAAGCCTGTGAAGGTGTGGAGCAAGCCAGCCATGCTACCGAATTTTCCGCCGTTTGGCGGGTTGTTGTCGGGGTCTTCCCGCGCTCGCCGTGCCTTCTCAATCTCCTTGAGAGAGTGGCAGTCGGCGGTCGTGTGCGTGGCGGGCTTTCCTTCCCTCCTGTGAAATGCACAAGGTTGGTTAAGGAGGGCCGCTGGGTCGAACCTTGGTTTCGCCTTATAGTTGCCGCCGTCGCGGCGGAAGCTCTTGGGCTCGCGCTGCGCGTACCCAGCGTTGGCGACGAAGTCGACTCACCCGTCACTGCGGCGCTTGCCGGTGAGGCGAGTGTTGTTGTAGCGTAGATCGGATCGTCGTCCGTTGTCGTTGCCGCT
The DNA here is from genome assembly GCA_916181665.1 of Avena sativa. NCBI lineage: Eukaryota > Viridiplantae > Streptophyta > Magnoliopsida > Poales > Poaceae > Avena > Avena sativa. The sequence continues at coordinate 343,209,863 of OV702285.1, read as the reverse complement.
CATGCGGCGTTGTCCTCCCGACTCGTCGTCGGTTTCTTGGTTTGGGTCTTCCTCCGCGTATCTTTTGGCGATCTCAAGGAGGTCCGGTATGTTGTCGAGTGTGCGGTATGCTCGTTTGAGCTTGGCGACCAGGGGCTCGTAACGGCATGAGGTCTTGAAGCAGTGGATTGCGGTGTCTGGGTGGATACCGACCGTGTTGTACCATAGTTCTTGCCACTGTTGGACCCAGCTGCGGGTCGACTCGCGAGGTCCCTAGACGCATCGTTCCAGGTCCTTGATGGTGGTGGCGCGGTTGTATGAACCCTCGAAGGGCCTGACGAAGGCGTCGCGCATCTCTTCCCAGGAGTCGATGCTATCCGCGGGGAGAGTGTTGATCCACCGCCTGCACGCCCCCTCCATCATCAGGGGGAGGTAGCGGGCGGCGAGTAGATCGGTGTGGTCGGCGATCCCAATTACATGAGGTAAGTATCCAGCCACACGGAGGGATCGTACGAGGGGTCGTACTTCTCTATTTCCTTCGGCGCTTTGAAGTTCGCCGGGTATCTTTCTCCTCGGATCATCGTTCCGAAGCACCGGGGCCCGAGTCGGCTTAGCGACCCCCTTGGCTCGCCGTCGCGGCGGTTGGTTAAGGTATGTCGCAGGTCGTCGGGCTGGCGTGCGCGCCAGCTCTGGTTGTTTATGATGTGGGTGCGGGCGTCGACGGGCTGACCGTTGGCGGCGACGAAGTTGGTCGCCGGCCAGGGGTTGTTGGTGGAGAGTGCCGCGTTCGCGGGTCGGTGTTGGAGCTGCAGTGGTTCGGGTGGCGGGCAGTTTGCCGACAAGGGGCGGCCGCTTGAGGCCGCTCTACTGCCCGATGAACGCGAGTACATCGGACCTTGTGAGTCGACGCCTGCGTTTTGTTGCTCGACCGCCTTTGCGAGCAAGGCCTTGACGTACTGGATCTGTAGGGCGCCGTCACCGGTGGCCGTGAAGTTGTCAGCCGCTGCTCGGCCCGCCATGAGGTTGTCCATCGGGGTGGAGAACAGTGGTAGGCCGTTCGCGTCTCGCTCCCGTGAGGAGACCACGATCCGCGACTGGTACCTGGGGGGTGCGCGGTTGGGTGGTGGTGGGGAGCCATTCGTCGTCGACCCTGGTGGGGGCCGGGCGCTTCCTCCCGGTGGCGTGTTTTCGCAGATCGCGTGCTCGGTCGCGCGGGCCGGGTCGCTCTCGTCTTCGAAATTCAGGGCGCGCCCCTGGACGGTGGGGTTCAGGCGCGACCTGATTCGTTGCTGGTGGTAGCGCGACAGCTCCTGCGCCGTCACCTGCTCGAGGCGGAATTTTTCGCGTTCGGCTTGCTCCTTGCGGACTGCTTCCGCTAGCTTCAGGCGGAGTTCCTCGACCTTCGTTGCCGTTGCGTTGGGAGGGATCGGAGTGGAGAATGGATGCCAGTCGCCATGTAGGTCGCGGCATGACGGCCGGTTCCGTCCCGGAGATCGGCGGAATTCTCTGACACGGAGTCGATGTCGAAGATCCCAAGGATGGAGGGATCCTCAAAGTCCCCGATGTTGGAGACTTGGGTGATGGAGCCCGCAGGCGATGCGGCGACGATGGATCCGGCGAGTGACGTCGGGGTCGCTAGGTCGGCGTCGTCGTTGAGGGTCGCGTCTTCCGCGGCCGCGGTGGTTTCAGCCACATCGCTGTGGGTTGAGTCGTACTCGAAGGCGAGGCGGTGGATCATGCGGACCTGACTCTCTGAGAGCCGGTCTCATGGCGGCGACTCGCCGATGCGATCCGAGTCCTCCGAGATGATGATGTCGGTGAGGCCGACGAAGAGACTGATCGTGCCAACCGGCAGGATCATGCTGTGTGTGACAGGTCGCGCCGCCGGGACGTAGCTGCTCGGCAAGATTTGCAGCATCTCGCCGATCGCTATCATGCGGCCGGTGGCGACCGACTCGTTGATGGGCAGATTGGATCTCGCCGCAGAACACCGGCCAGACCGGCCAAGCCCCACGGTGGGCGCCACTATCGTGGGAATGACCACGGCAGATGCAGCAATCGGCAGCGAGTAGTAGAACATGGGGCAAGGGTGGCCAGCCATCTGCGGTGCGAGATGAGGGCGGAGACACAAGGATTTACCCGGGTTCGGCCCCCGGATGGTAAAGACCTACTCCTGCTAGATTGTATTATGGTGGAAGTACAATGGGGCGAGCTCGGCGGCTAGGCAGCGAGTCGCTTGGGTGGATGATGGAACGTATCCTCTACACGCCCTCTAGGGAGGTTTATATAGACTCACCCCCCTAGGGTTTACAGATCTCAACCGAATCAGTTAAGGTTTCAGCAATCGTTTAACCTAATCCGACTGGGCCTATCTACGCTCCTGGGCCTCCAGCTTCCAGTCGCTTGAGTCCACGCTAGGTCTTGATCCAGTCGTTGTTACCGTAGGCCCACTCGCAGGCGCCTGGGCCAGTCGAAAACATCCTGCTGGGTATACCCCGGTATGCATATCCCCATCACTAGCAGTTCTCCGCCGGTGCTCCTTTTTGTACGTGTGGATAACAACATTATATTCAATAGCTGTGGTTCATCAATTTCGCAACTGCGCGTATAGTGTTAATCCTCGTGGCCTTCTACCTTAGCCAGAGCTTGGGATCACCACGTAGGGCAAAAGTTTATGTTTTATCTCTATGTGGCCCAACAGTAAGAGCTACCAAGGTATTATGTAGAGGATCATGGATCAAGAGTGGAATTTGTCCATCCGGATGACGGATAGATATACTCTGCACCCTCTCGGTGATATCACATTAATTACCTTGCAAGCAAGTGATGAGAACACTAGAATGTTATATCACGGGAACGAGAAAATAGTACATGTCGGTAACAAGATCAACTAGGTATAGAGATACCGATGATCGAATCTCGCACATGTAATATATCGCGAGATAAAGGGATTAAGTTAGATGCGTATAAGGTTCACACGATTACATAAATTATCGTTGTATGTGTGGGATTCAGTACGGATCTCCAGGTCACGTTGTTGATTATTGATGGAGAGGCATCTCGATCATGTTTGCATTATTCGCAAACCGCAGGGTGACACAATTAAGGGATACCGACACCATTTGGAGCAAATGATATGCCAGAGAAAGAAAAATAATTATTTCAATGGAAACCGGAATTGTTTTGGGTGAAATTATTTCAATGGAAACCAGAATTGTTTCGGGTGAAATTGCTGAAACTGGTTCTGCATGTGATATTGAAATGTTGCAAGGGGTTTTATGTGAATGTTTGTTAATTAATGTAATTAAAAAATTCTAAATAAATAAATAAAAGAGTTTTATATAAGTGAGGTCTTGCATTAAATTTGGTGGAAATTTAGTGGATGTGAGTGGATTTTTGAGTGGAGGCATGTTTATGTGAGTGGAGGCTTTTCATTTTGAGTGGGAGCTACACCCACATGAATGTGGAAGAGGTGTGGGCAGCCACCATGGATGTGGATCCATGCCCCTTGGTTTCCCCCCTCTCCCTATAAAAGGCCCCATCTGTTCCTCTTATATCAGACCTCCTCCCTAAGGATCTCCCCCCCTTTTAGAATTTTACCTTGCTCTCGGATCAGCGAGATACATGTTCCCCATGGCTTTTTCTCGAAGGATTTGTTGCTTCCGCTACCTCACCAGAGCGAGGGCAAGGAGGTTGTCGGGATACGTGTTTTGATCACGGATGCACCACTTATTTTCGGTGCTGGACTTGATGGTGTTGGACCTGCTATACTAGCTGGAGTTCTTCTCGATCTTGATATCGGCAAGCGTTCGACTACATCATCCGCAAGTACAACCTTGTTAAAGCTTTTCGGTCTTCGAGGGTATGTATTCTATTGATGTATATCCACCCGTTGGTTTTATCTAGATAGATGGATCTTGGTGCATATAGTTCCCATCATAGGAATTTTTTTGTTTTCTATGATGCGAACCATAAGGCGGTATCAGAGCCAGATCTATGTGTAGACGCTTTGCACGGGTAGTACACATATGAGTATGTGGGCGATGATGATCATGTTATTGATTCTTACTTGTACTTTGGATATTGGTGGCATAGTGGGATGAAGCGGCTCAGACAAACTTTACATGACCTCGCACATGAGACCTGTTCCACGCTTGACATGCAACTAGTTTTGCATAAGTGGCCAGCGGGTGTCTGTCTCTCCTACTATAGTCAATATCTGATTTACAATGAGTTGCTGATAATTTGGTTATCATCGGTTGAGGTTCCATGTTCGTTGGTAAGAACGATTCTATCTTTGAAAGCCCTAAGCCACGTAAAACATGCAACGGATAAATTAGAAGCGTCTAGTTTAGATTGTTGCTAGGCTAGTGTCATGATATGGTAATTTTGTAAGTAGATGTATAGATGATACTCTTACAACACACCTAACTTGTAAGTTCCATAGAACTTGGCCTTACAAACAAAGGAATGATAAAGATCATACCACGATGCAAATGATAGTGATCAAGTGCAAGAACCATATCATTTCACTTTTTACATATGATGTTTATGCATCTTATATTGCTTGTTTGGCGTTTTGGTAGCATTATAAGATGATCCCTTATTTAGATATCAAGATAAAAATGTGTTCTCCCTTAAGTATGCACCGTTGATGTTTCGCTAATTCAAGACATCACATGATGATCGGGTGTACTTGAATCCACGATCATATTTCGGGTGTAAGACAGTTTTACACACGCAAATACTAAGGTTCTTACTTGGCAAGCCTGGCATGTACAGACATGGCCTCGAAACACGGACCAAAAGGTTAAGCATGAGTCATATAGTTGATATGATGCCCATTTAGATGCTCGCCTTTGAAGCTACACTGACTCACGTGATAATCGGACTTGGTGTAGTGGATTTGGTTCATGTAATCACCACAAAGACACGAGGGATGTTGTTTTTGAGTGGGAGTTCATTTCTAATTTGGATTATTCGAACTCAATTCATCATAAATTAAATCAAATTGAATTTGCATAATTTGTTGCAGTCATTAGCATTTGTTCACCACCTTATGCTTAGTTGTAATCGAGATAATATAACTATAAAATTCTGTATATTTACTTGACGAACTAGTATCGTATTGTTTTAAGTGTCAATTTAAAGTTTAAAAGTCATATTGTAAACTTTTAGCAAACTCCGTTTACTCCGTGAAGTTTAATAATTCGTATTAAATCAAGAGTAACAATTCCAGTGTTAGTATCTAAAGTATCATGTTTGCCTCCATGATTCTTGATATTCAAAAGTTGTTTTAAAATTGAGCTTATATAGGAGCTGAAAGAATTGTTTCAGAAACCATCATGTGTGAAAGATATTGTGATATCTGAAACAATGTTTTGGTTGCAATATGGAGTATAATATATGTTCTCATATTGGATGATAATTTGCGAAGGTTGGAGATGCTAGACATCCTAATCATCCAAAAAGGGTTTGGAAAGCAACATTATACTCACGATTCTCCTTTATAAGCTACATTAGCTTAATCATGAAAGTTTTCATGATAAGGATGAATAGAAGATGTAGGTGAAATGTTTACTACACTAAAAGATTACTAAAGGATGGATTTTTGAAAGAACGCCAAACATTTGATGATGGTGATCTACTTCAAAGTGCATGTCCAAAAGTATTAGTATTTGACTATACACACTTTGGAGTATGTGTAATTTGCTTGGAGCCACTGTTGATTTTGATAGATTATTTTAAAAGGAAAAGGAACTGCTGAAAGAGAATCTATAAAATATTTGGTAGAAAATAAAAGACTAGAAATGTCCAGCTAAGGTATATAGATGATATACATATTATGGTTGTATTCTTTGCTTGTTAAACAATGTGGTACTTCGGTATTGGATAACGAATTGGTTGGTATGAAATGTCATATAGAACGACGCAATTCATGAACTACAATGGCCTAAGTAACTAGCAAGAGAATATGTGATGATGGTCATCGAAAACAAACAAACTGTTGTTTGTATTTCTTGTTGACATCAAAGATTGACCTCAAGATTTATTATAATAATTTTTATTTAATGGTATTATGAGAACAAATATTGTTCAAATAATTAACGTATTCCATATAAGATGGATGATTTACAAATCTAGTTGGAGAAATCACGTCCATAAAACTAATGCTGAAAAATGTCGCAAGACAAATCTTTGAAAGATCACTTACAAAGTGATATCGCCATTTAAATTATATTGGAAAGAAAACATGTCCAAACTCCATATTGATGTAATTTTGGAGTCATTTGATTTTTATCAAATGACACATGTGATATTTTCCTCGGGATAATTAAAACTCCATTCATAGGCCAAAGATGCATGTACGACTAACTTATTGGCCATTGTGCATATTGATGTAGATAGTCCATTATGTGTAGCCATGTGTGGTTGATCTTTCAACTTCATATGCTTTCTATAGAAATTTGAGTGCAGATATCTATATATTTACATAATAAGGAAGAAGTATGAAACATTTGAAAATTGTTCATAGACTTTCAAGATGAAGTGGAAAATCATTGTAACAAGAAAATACAGAGTTTATGATTCGATCATAAAGGAAGATATTTGAGTTAGATGTTTAGCAAAGCACCTAAGATTTGAGGAATCGTTCCATATATATACATTTCCCGAAACACCATAGGGATTTGGAGTGTTCGAGATTTGTAATGAAACCTTGTTTGACATGGTTAGATAAAGGGGTTATTTATAAAACTGCCATTATATTTTAAAAAGATTAAAGCTTTAGAGACTACCGCTTTTTCACTAAAAAGAGCTCCATCTTGATCCGTTGAAATGACACCATATAAGTTATGGTTTGGGACAAAACCAAAGTTGTCCTTTCTTAAATTTTGGTATGCTAAGCATAAGTAAGATGTTTACAACAAACTCGGATGAGCATGTCTTTATAGGTTATTTTGAATAACCGATGGGTATTTCTCCATAACAGCGAAGACAAATGTATTTGTCGCTTAGAACGTCAAGTTTCTTGAGAAGGATTTTTTCACAAAATTTAAGTGCGAGGACAATAGAACTTTGATAAGTTTATTGAACCTTGGCTATATGTGTTGAGTTGCGCAGCGCCGGAAAATGTTCCGCGGGTAGCCATAATGCTCATAGCTTATGTGCCTCCAAGGTTGTGGTCATGGAGATCTAAGTTCCTATTGAACCAAGTAGGTCGGGTAAACAATTCGATACTAATATTTGAGAGTAAATCATTATTGTTTGGCGATGATGAACTGACTACATGCAAAGAAGCGATGATGGGCCATGACTCCGTCAAATGGCTTGAAGCCATAAAATATGTGATAGTTCCATACAGGAGAAATCAAGTTTTTTGAACTTGGAAGACCCTCCGGAAAGGTGTAAAAACCTATCGGTCGTGTTTATATCTATAAGAAATAGACATGGATGTTTCACATCTATGAAATAGTCGACATGTCGGTAAAGTTTTTACGACAATGTTCAGTAAGTTGACTATGACAAGATTTGATCTTTCATAGCGATATTTAGTATGGACGGATTAATGTAGCAACCACTACATATAATTTTGGTATATGGTAGCTGAATAAACAAAACAAAGTTCTTCTAATAGAATGGTTTAAATAGGACGTGTACATGACATGGTCCAAAGGGTTTTGTTAATTCAAAGGATGCTTAAAAGGGCATGCAAACTTCAATGGTTGAAGTAAGCATCGCGGAGTTGGGATCTTCACCATGATGAAACTGTTAAAGGAGTTTAATTTCATCGGAGACAATGAAGATGCTTGCATTTGCAAGAAATTAAGTGGGGGTGCTGAGACACATTTATAATACATTATGTGGAGTACATATTGTTGATTGGAAATGATGTATCTTTTATTGACAAAGGTTAAGAATTTCATTTCGATGAAAGACTTAGGCAAAACCCGAATATTAGTAATCAATATCTATATGGATAGATTTTGAAACTAATATGGATGTGTCAAGCATACATATATGAGATATTGAAGGAGTTCAATATGGAAACAACGAGAAAAGGTTCTTGTCGCATGGAAAAGAATTGAATCAAGATTCAAGTGTATTGACACTTGATAAGTGAAACAAGATTCAAGTGTTTTGACACATGGTGAGTGAAATCACAAGAATATTTTGATCAATCATACCGTGATATGTACACATCCAGATATGTCCTATGCTCTAAATGTTATGATCATATACCAGAATGAATCATAAGATGATCATTGGACGATAGTAAGGATATTCTTATAATCTTTCGGAAGATCTAAGAATATATTTATGTAGAAGTGAAAACAGTTACAATAGTTCATTGTAAAATGTTACACTGATACTAGTTTTGTCACAAGATTAAGTTTATCTCAATTTAATCTATGGATGGCACAACGTAATGGAAAAGATATTCCATGATGGATTTGGATGAATTCCAAAGTTAAGACATTATGACAGATACTACAACAAACGGCTAAGTGTATGAATGCTATACTAGCAGCAAAGGAGGGCATTTGTGTCAAGTAGTTTGTTATCAAACTAAGGTGTGGCTCACAACGGGATAACACTATAAAGATATATTGTACGATAATAGTATCAATATATTTGAACCCCAAGGAACTAAAGGTCTCACCAAAAGACCAAATTCATACAACGCCATCTCCTTAGAGAATGAGTGATGCGTAAAGACGCAAAGACGTGCAAATACAAACGGACCTGAAAGTGTCAGATCTGGAGATTATGTGAACCACTAGCAATCACATATATGAAACACCAGAAAGCTATAAGTGTTCAATACACACAGTTTTCAAACTAGATTATTCACTCTAGTGCAAGTGGGAGACTGAAGGGAATATGCCCGAGAGGCAATAGTAAAGTGGTTATTATCTTATTCCCTGTTTATGATAAATGTTTATTTTGCATGCTATATTTTTATTAATACAAAAACATTAATACATGTGTGTTTAATAAAAAATTATAAAGTTCCAAGTTATTCCTCTCTTATAAACTAGCTCATTGATTAACAAGATGATCAAAGGTTTCCTGATCATGGACATTGGATGTTGTTAATAACGAGGTCACAACATTGATGGAATGATGTGATGACCATTCATCCGAAGTATAGAATTACGATAAAAGTCATTGTGTTTATATTGCTATAACATCATACAAAGTAATCCTAGTCCTTATACCATGAGATCATGTCAATAACTAACACTAGAAGAGTATCTTGATAACATCAAATGTCACACCATAACAGGTGACTATAAAGGTGGGTTCAGTGCTACGAAGGTGTTATGTAGAGGATCATGGATCAATAGTGGAATTTGTCCATCTCGATGATGGATAGATATACTCTGGCCCCTCTCGTTGATATCACATTAATTATCTTGCAAGCAAGTGATGCGATCACTAGAATGTTATATCAAGGAAACGAGAAAATAGTACATGTCGGTAATGAGATCAAACTAGGTATAGAGATACCGATGATCGAATCTCAGACATGTAATATATCGCGAGACAAAGGGATCAAGTTACATGCGTATAAGGTTCACATGATCACAGAAGTTATCATTGAATGCGTGGGAGTCAGTACGGATCTCCTGGTCCCGCTGTTGATTATTGATCAGAGGGGTCTCGATCATGTCTGCATTATTCACGAACCATAGGGTGACACAGTTAAGGTATACCAACACCATTTCGAGCAAATATTATGCCAGAGAAAGAAAAAGAAGGCGCAGGAATTATTTCAATGGAAACCGGAATTGTTTCGGGTGAAATTGTTGAAACTCTTTCTGCATGTGATATTGAAATGTTGCAAGGGGTTTTATGTGAATGTTTTTTAATTAATTTAATTAACAAATTCGGAATAAATAAATAGAAAAGTTTTATTTAAATGAGAGCTTGCATTAAATTTGGTGAAAATTTAATGTATATGAGTGGATTTTTTAGTAGAGGCATGTTTATGTGAGTAGAGGCTTTTCATTTTGAGTGGGAGCTCCATCCACATGATTGTCGAAGAGGTTGGGGCAGCCACCACCGCTATAACGCCATGCCCCTTGGCTGCCCCACTATCCACATAAAAGGCCCCCCTCTCCTCCTCTCATATCAGACCTCCTCGCAAATGATCTCTCTCCCCCTTTTACAGTTTCCACATGGTCTCAGATCAGCAAGATACATGTTCCCAGTGGATTTTTTTCGAAGGATTGGTTGCTTCTGCTACTTCGCTAGAGCGAGGGCGCGGAGGTTTTCGGAATACCCGAATGTGTGTGCGATCACGGATGCACCAGTGCTTTGCGCTGATGGACTTGATGGTGCTGGACTAGCTGGACTTCTTCTCGATCTTGATATCGGCAAGCGTTCGACTACATCATCCACGAGTACAACCTCATTAAAGCTTTTCAGTCTTCGAGGGTATGTATTCTTTGGTGCATATAGTTCCCATCGTAGGAAACTTTTTTGTTTTCTATGCTGCGAATCCTATAGAAGGTACTCCAGGAAAGTTCCACACTGCAAGGTCGACCGTCCAGACATCACCCCAGCGTTTCAATACCAAGAAGGTAGAAAAGCTCACTCCAACAATAAAGGATCGAAGAAGGCAAATCATCGTCTCGCCTGTAGAAGAGAGATATTCACTATTAATAGAGTTCAAAACTAATTTTTATTTAATTTTAACTCTTATTATTATTTACTTAGTAATTATTTTTAAGAATAAGCATTTTAATTAAGGAGGTTTTATTTTGGTACCTTAAATATTAATTTAGTATTTTTCTAAAATACTATAACATGTAAATATAATAAAAGTTATTTTTATTTATTTTCTTGATTTTTATAAAATTCCTTATGGATATATATTATAAAAATATTTAACCTAAATTTATATTATTGAAAATAAACCTCTTAATTTAATTAAATAACTTGTATTATTATAAATCTAAAAATATTTTATTTAGTTTTTTAAGATCTTTATTTTATTTTCTGGAAATTATTAAATTCTAGGGGTATCTTGGTCTTTTGCTAAATCCTTAAAATCCCTTAAGTATCTGGGCTAACCCCATTGACTATTTGGGCCATTCTTGGCCCAATTGGCCTGGTCAAAATAGCTCCCCGAAAGGGTACTGGCCCTATCGGCCCAGCACTTCCCCTCTCTCTCGTTCACTCCTCTCCTTCTTCGTCGACCCCGTGGGGTTGCCGACACCGCCGTTGTGCGATTCTGGCCGCCCTGATCCCCCCTAGCTGTCGCCGTAGAGCATGGCAAGGTTGTGGACTCCACTCCTTCATCTGGTCCATTTTGATTTGGTTCTAGGGCTCTCTAGCGGCTAGGCTGGCTCCGTCCTAAACCCTAGGGTTTGGGTTGATGCCGGTAATGTTGCCGCCGCTGCTCCAGTGGTGTTGTGGGGTGTTCCTACATTGCTGTGGTGGTGCTGCTTGCCCTCAAGCACTGCCGTGGCCACCTCCTTGGCTCAGTGCAGGTTGTAGCACCCCTTGGGTGCTCCCCGTGCCGCCGTGTGCTCGTCGGCTCCTCTGCTTCCTCTTGTGAACTACAACGAGGACCCTAGGTGAGTCTAATGCTGATATCCCCTTGTGTTTGCTGTCCTCTGTCTCCCTCACTCTTACTTGTGTGACTCAAGTGTGCATCCCTATTTAGGGTTCATGTCCTGTTTTAGGGTTCCTCCCTCTGATTTGGGTTATATATGTTGAATTGGAACTAATGGTGATAATTAGTGAGGATTGTGATCAAATACACTAAATTGATCACTATTTTCATTTGATTTATATGATGCTAGTGGCCTTATAGTACTGATTCCAATTGATAATTAAGCATGGCCAAAATGGTAATGCTACTATGGAGGTTTACTTGTGGTGTTGGTGATTTGTGAGTTCACCACTATCAAAATATTAGTAATGGCGGTAGTATTGTCAGTGATTACCCACTGAAATGTTGAGCTCTCACTTGTGAGATTATATTCAAAATTAGATTAATAATGTGAGTATAGTGATACTCTGATTATGTGGATGGATATAGACTTGGTAATGGTTCCTGGTTTGATTCTAGGAAGATGATATTTAGTGTCTTACAAGTTTATTTATGCAAGCTAAGTAATGGATCTGCTTGATTTAGAATCTATTCTTGTGACACCATCTTAAAATGGCACACAAGTCTAGGTTCTACTACTGGCTTTGTTCTAATGGTGCTCAAGATTGGACTAATGCAAAAGATGAGTTGAAAGCTTCCTTTTTAAACATGATAGCCTATGATGTTGGTCTAAGGCTTAGGAATTAGATTCCTTTCATGTTCTCCCCCATAGATATGTTCTGATATTATCATTAGTTACTGGATCTTGAATCCTTTTGGCTAAGATAGTTGGGGTGCTCATGGTTTTATATGGGTTCATAAGATTTATGAATTCTGGGGTGCTACTCCACTAGGAGATGTGCCAAAAATTCATAAGCTAAGCTATGGACATATTGGAATATAAGATTTGGCTATGATACCCAGGATCTATGATGCTGTTCTGAGATCCTGGGTTGATTCGTATGATTTTAGCATACTCTTAATTCAAAAAAATTATTTGTGATGGATTCACCCCACTTGGGTGATTTATGAGAGATCTAGATATAAAACAACACATGTATCTTAATCTAGAAAAGATGATTAGATCATGTGAGGGTTTTATCTTACTCACCACAACTGTTAGTTTGCTAGTGTTGTGGCTAATTGATTTGGATGGCTAGATCTTGCTGATGATTCTGTTGGCTTGATCTTGTCCTTCACCTTCTGGTTCCTGTAAGCTTGGCCTTGACCTTGCTATCCACCTTCTGGTTCATGTAAGATTGGCCTTGACCTTGATATCAACCTGATCCACCCCCTCCTTTTGTCACCATCTGGTGAGTACTTGGATGAACTGATGTATGGTTTGGCAGGTGATTTGTTTAGCTTTGGTAAACTGGGTGCGTTCCTGGTTTGGTATTTAAAAGTGAGAATGATCTTGCTCTAAGCTTTTCCATGGCTAAGCTCTTACCCTTTTGCTTGTGTGGATGCCGCTCCTGTGTTGATAGCACGCACCATGCAGTTAGGTGATTGTGTTGCCTGGCTGGTTGGTGCATGGTTTGGATTAGATCGATGATGTGTTTCACTTTTTGACATTTTACCTTTCACTCACCTGGTGAAACTTGCCCCTTTTACTTGCTTCTAATACCTGACTTATGGCTTATTTATTATGGAAGAACAAATTCTTTCATATTGGTGAAACTTGCCCCTTTTAACAATTACTCAATGATGTAACTTGAGCAGTGCACTTCACTACTCTCCACTGAGAGTAATCCTAATAACTAATGTTTTATTTTCATTTTGTTTGTTTTGAATTTTTTTGCAGGTACAAGATTTGGATATACAAGATTTAGAATAGGATTAGATAGATGGATACATTCATATTGTATTTTTATTTTATTCTTTTTTAAAATCTTGTAATAATTTATTATTTGAATTCCATATATTGTAATTTCTTTACTCTTTTGAGCCCCTTAATTAGTTGAATGAGTTCATCATTGTAAAAATGTGCATGGAATAATGATAAGTAATAAAGAGTCATTTCTTATTTGAACTACTTTATATTGAATTCTATTATTATTTATTATCTCATTAATATAACAAATGATATTACTAAATAATTTTGAAAATCATTTCAAAATACCAAATCTGAATTTATTTATATTGAATTTTGAAAATACCAAATCATATTATTTATATTGAATTTTTTAATGTAAGTTCATATTTCAAATTTGAATTCAAATTCTTCCCCCCAAAACACATTGATCCATAAAGATCATGTCAAAATTTGTAACGATCACTCTCAATTGTTATTCCTAAACACTAAGAGTGAAAGAAACTCTAATCACTTTAGGTTTTTATTTTGGCGAAACATTTACCCGCATTTTACAGATGAATGCATGCTTATGCACAAAATCCTAGTTCTACCCTTTGTTGGTTCCTAAATTCTGGGATGTTACATTACCATACTTCAAAACACAAACTCTTCAAAATACCCATCCTTACCTCAAGCTAGGCTTGATGGTAACCATTGTAGTAGTGGTATAAGTTTGTTTGATGAATTGCCTTGATCTTTTGTTTGCCTTGCTTGCTTAGTAACTAGAGTGAGATAATCTAGTAGCTCATCTGTAAGGAACAAATTAGTGGTCAAGATCACCAAACATTGAACTAAGCCTCCTAAGCTGGTTCTATCCTAAGCCACTCAAGTGACCCCCTAATCTTCTTAACAGATCAACCCTGAGCTAATCCTTTGTATTAGCATCCAACCCATCAAAGAACAAATACAAGCATGAATCTCCGCTACACAAGATATCCTTCAACATAACCACTTGATGATAAGAATAAACGCTTGCATCCTCTCCAAATGTTTTTCTCTTGCATACTAGTACAAATCCACAAATCTGCCAATTTGGCTAAGTCTGGAATCCTTAACTTGATTCAATATTTGGAACTCCACCTACTCCTACCAGTATGAATTCTTGAGAATGTACCTGAACCATATCATAGTACATCATTAGTACTGCCCAAGCCCACAATTTCCATTGGCTACACTCACCTTTTACCCACTGATCCATGATACTTTTATAGTCAATAAAATAATCATTTCTGCAAATCTTATCATCTTGCCTAGTAGGGAAGAAGCTCACATCCATATGCTACCTCCCCTTGACCAAATATCTACATGGTTATGATCTACTTACCATGGTATAGCAATACACCCCTCACTTTTTTTCTAATGGATCCTTGTGCTTCTCAAACCCACCTAGTTTATGAGGCGTCATGATGCATCTGTTATGGCAGCTTTATTTTCAACAAAAATTGCCATCACTCCTAGTTCACCTCAAATAAATACAAGACCAACTCTTGCTGCGATGATCATATATATAACTTGTTATAACTAACCATCTAGCCCCTATACCAAGGTGAGATCTGAGCTCACTAATCCAACCTTCTTTAGGTGGTATAAGAATAACAATGCCATAGATCCTCTAATGCCTGCCCTCTTCAAATACACATCTTGTTTTACAATAACCAAGGTTGATCATGATTTATAATTCAAGTTTACATCATACACCTTGGATATAATCATTTACCAAATAATTTCCCTAATTGTTTGGAACCTGAAACTAATTAAATTACACCATTTGCAAAATCCTCAAAACCTTGTCTATAAAGGAAAGTTTGTTTTTTTCCAAACCAAGACATATTTGATACCTATATCACCTATACTATCTTCCCAACTAAAAAATAAATATTTTTGAGATCCTTTATTAATTCTTTTTTCCCTTTTTCTTAAATGGCAGAAACAATAAATAATTGTTTAATATTACTTTTCCTTCCAAATAAAATGCCAATAAAATTCATCAATGAGTTACATGGTGTTTATGACCATCTCCATTCAAAAACCAACCATGCCCAAGGTAAAAATATCAAAATAGCTTCTAGAACCTAGTTCTACCCTTTTTGAATAAATGGTTTTAAGTGGACTACTAATCATCTGAAAAATCCCAAACAATTCCTAGGATCATGGTTTAACTATATCTACCCACTAGTACCAAGTTCTCATCTTTCCCATTTCAAGTTTATAGACATACTTCACAATGCTCTCTTAGCCAATATTTGAAACTATCCAAATGTATGCCTTTAAACATCATCAAAACTCCCACCAACCTGGTAAAGTGAGCCACCCTAGCTCGCGCCCACCATCTGTGGTCGTGTGGTATTGTAGCTCGATCACTGTAGCATCCCCTCCTCTTTGTCCTATGTGCTTGGAGGAAGGAGAGAAGAAGATCTTGCATAAATATTGTGTCCCACCCCATATCTCACAACAGCAGCTACAATATCCCCTCCACTTATCTGGCATGTACCTATAGGTCCCACCTCACTGCTCTACCCTACCTGCCAGCCACCATGGCTAGCCCTAGCCCTCCCTCTCTCCATTTAATCCCTATGGACAAAATAAAGAAAGAGAGAAGGAACCTTGCAGCTCACTGCTTCCCCAACTCCCTCTAGTTTATAGTGGCCCCACACCATCCCCTCCACCGCACAGGGAAACCAATGGCAGGGCCATGGACCAAGGTCAAGCCATGAGTACACTTGGTGCACCATACACCCTCCACCTCGAGTTAAATAGTGCAGAGTCTTCCCCTACCTCCCCTTCAACCCTCATTTTCTATCCTTCACTCCCACCTACCCTCCCTAGAACCCTCTCCTCCTATATTGCCTTGCATAGCCCAAAACAGAGAGGGGAACTCTAGGCCTTGTCAAAACTCTGCTTGTGGTGCTCTCCTCCCTGCACTCCTCCCACTGGATGCTACCTTCCCGACCTCCAATTTCTCCCCTGAACCTAACACCACCCTTCTTTTGCCCAAGGACCAGCTCTATCGGCGTCACCGTGAAGCCCCTACGAGGTCCTCGCGGATGACCTCCCGCGAGCCTCATCCCGTCGCCAAATCCCGCTGTGCCGCCCTTCTCCTAGACCGTCCCGGTGCGCTGCTGCTCCTCCGCCACCTCTCCGTCGCCGGCGAGCCCACTTGAAAGGACTATGTTTTCCCTTGGTATTTTGGTGATGATGACAATCCTACTTTTGATCTAATTGTGTGCTTGAGTTTCGTGTTATTTGTTTTTGATGGAGTTTTTGGAGTTTTTGTATGCCTCTCTTGGAGTCTCGCAAAGTGGACGACCTTTGTTTTTTTTTCCTTTCTCTCTTTTTTATAGATTTAGGTCGTCGTACTATAAAGATGGGGTCCACCTCGGAAGGCTGTGGGAAATCCCTTTTTCATGCACAAACCATACTTGCACTGCCGCAACCATCCTATCCATCAGCGAGAGAGTGATCTTTGGAGTTGTTTGGGATGTTTCTATCCTGACCGGAAGTTCCAGCCAAGGGACGGAAGTTCCGCTCAGGGGTCTGTGCGGGGCTGGGTCCTGCTCTATTTCTGGCCAACTTCCGGCAGAAATTCTTGCCACGTACTGGATACTTCTGTATAGAAGTATCCTATTTGACGAAACTTCCATCGGAAGTAGCACCCGAAGTTCTGTTCCATGGACCTGGTCAAGCTTGACCGGATCTTGCGATCGAAACATTCCTTGCTGCTCCCACTAAGTGCCTGAGCGGTACTTCCGCCCGGACGACAAAAATTCTGACCAGGTGCTTTGTGACTCAGAATTTTCTGCTGCAAGTTCCGCTCCAAGATCCGCTCACGTACTGTATGCTTCTGTATCGAAGTGTAGTATTTTATGGAATTTGGCCCGAAACTTGCTCCGAAAGTTCTATTGGAATTTCCGGTCGAACTTTGGAGCATCCACCGACAGCTTTCGAGCCGTTGGAGGCTCGCTAAGCGGAAGTTCCGGTGCCCCACCGGAAGTTCCGGTGGAGTTGCGAACAGCCAAATGGCTCCTTTTGAAGGGAGCCTAATTAAGGCACCCTTCTTGTTCCTCCCTGCTCACCTCTTCAATTCCTCTCTCCTCCATTAATACCATAGCCTCACCTCCCTAGATCTCTCTCCCTACCCACTCAAACCTCCTGATCTTTTGAGGAGTGGGAGAGCTAAGCTAGATTTACACTTCCACCAAACAAGATTTGATTCCCCCCACCCATACTTGTGGATCTTGTTTCTCTTGGGTTCTTGAAACCGTAGATGGTATAGGACATCCTCGGAGCTAAGGGAATACATTGTGAAGCTCTATGGTGTCGTTGAGGGCCTCCAATTGAGTTGTGCAGCTTCCCCCTCAACCTTGTTGTAAAGGTTTTCGGTTGGCGCCTTCAAGGTCACTAGTTAGTGGATTGTGAAGCCTCATTTGTGGGGGTGCTAACCAAAGAACAATGACATGGTTATACCCTACGGGTACACGACATTAGCATACCTGGTCCAACCCAAGGAAGGCCCACAAGAATATACGCGGCCTGTGGAGATTTTCGAGTGGCCCAAGCCCATGACATCTTCAGATCCTTGGAGAGCAAGACTAGAACAGATAGAATATTCAAAGGGACAAACCCTAAACCTGTAACCAACTCGATATGTGCCCGAGACCTGCCTAAAATCTATATAAAGGCTAGGAGGCACGGCGAGGAGGGCCAATCCTCTTTCCACCGCATACACACCTTCACGCTAGATTGCATCTGCGCACCCCTGTAACGTTCGGTTTCGCCATAATCAAGAGCAGACAAGCAGGAGTAGGGTTTTCCCTTCGAGGGCCTGAACCTGGGTAAATCTCGTCTCCCATGGTTGCTTTTCTGTTAACCGTTCCGCGATCTCTAGCACCCCCATCTTCTCCAAAACCTAAGCTCATAACAATGGGCATTGACGAGATCGAACCTCCTCAAAGAAGGTGAGTCCTTTGTGGCACTCAGGTGACCTTGTGTGGCCCCGACACCTCTCCAACATAGATGTATCTTCCTTTGTAGTGAACTACGGGAATTACATCTCCGCGTCTCCTCTCCAGTTTACTCGTTCCTTACCTTTACTCTTGTCCTTTACTGTTGTATTTCTTGTTGTATGTTCTATAGTATATAGGATTGCTCATATAGTTGCATATCTAGAGAACTTTACTTCTTGCAAAGCCTAAAATTGAATAACAATATAAAAATCCATAGTCTCCTATTCACCACCCCTCTAGTTTACCAAAGTTGGTACTTTGAATTGGTATCAGAGCCAAGGCCCTTACATCGGGCTTTACCGCCTAAGAGAGGATGGTCAATAATGAGGGTGATGGTAGTGATAACACCAAGAACTTGGCCTCCATGGCTCTCAATAGATTGGAGTATTCCATGTGGACCAAGTTCGAGGAAATGATGACTCTCTTGCATTACCTTAAGCCAAACCCCATGGTTACCACTACTCTTGTTGCACCTCACGCCACCGAGCCTCCTCAAAATGTTTCGGAGACCGCCCTAGGGTGAATCCCGTGGTCGTCACCACTCACTTGGGTCTTGGATATGTTGCTGAAACAACTTCCAAGGGCCCAGGCGAGAGCACCGAGGGGCTTGGCGACTCACCTTCTGACGAGGGAGAAGGGGTAAAGGATTACTCGGCGGTGCCACCACCTCTAGAGTATACTCCGGACCCAACTATCCCCATGCCACATATCATTCCTCATGGAGCACCCCCCATGATAGATACATCAAAATTCGCCATTTGGTAATATCTAATGCAATCTCATATTTCCAGCTCCTCTATTGAGTTAATAAGGATTCTGGAAGAAGGCTTCTCTCCGTATGACCCAAAGAAGTTGACTCGAGGTGAAGTGGTGGACAAGAAATTAAATGCCACTGCTTAGGGAATGATTCAAAAGGCATTGACTCCCAAGTACTTTGCTCACATTCTCCAATTCACCACCGCTAAGGAAGCTTGGGATCATCTCACCGAGCTCTTTCTGGGAAATGCTAGCATCCAAAGCTCCAAGTTTTACAAGATCAACAACGAGTGCGATGGCTTCGCAATGCATGATGATGAGACACCCGAATACATGTATAGGCGGCGCAAGGTCCTTTGTTGCACCATGACGGACCTTGGAGCTTCCTATGTGGACGACAAGTTCGTGAAGAGGAAGTTTGTTGAAGATCTCCTTCCATTTGAAGAACAAAATATTAACTCCATCAAGGGAAGAACCAACTTTCACATCATGAAATCTCAAGAAGTCCTAAGTGAAGTGATTTCCATGACCATTGCCAAGAAGAATGGGGAATCTGCTCGTGCTCATGCTATTGGGTCACAAAAGGTGAATCTTTCCTTGAAGGCCAAGGCGATGGAGGTTGATTATGAAGGTGTGGCTAGTGAGTGGACGCGTTCCAACCTATCATCCCCTACCACCAACTGTCCATTTGGGTAAGTTATTGCAACCTATATGATCCAGGCAGAGCCTATAATGCTAAGTGGCTGCACTTCAAGCTTCTCAACATTTGACATCTCAAATATCTTTGTTCCTGGGTGGCATTCCACAAGTGAGATACACAGGGTAAACCATGAAAATGGGCCCTGGTAACCACTCAACAAAAATCCTTCCAAGCAAGTCCCTTTCCAGCCAGGTGATTCATTCACATAGTTGTTTTATTAAACAAAACACAAGTCCATGACTTAGAAATATTTCATAGCATGAATATAATCCACCATTTTTTCTACTAGCTAGGCTAAGCATGATAGTAGTAGGAATCTTAACTTAGGAAAATTCTACTAAGGTTTTATCTACTAGGATTTCCCATGGCATAGTTTATACTTAGAAAATTCGATGCAAGTCCTACTTAGAAATATCACTAATGCATAGTGAAAATAATGGGACAAAAGTATGAAGCATCACTTGATTTTTTGTAGAGAATATAAGTTCACTCCTTGATCTTGCAATAGTCACACTCTTCAAATTCCACTACAATTCAATCAAGGCACAAATTCAATCTACCATTCAAGAAATCTCATCACATAGAATAATAAAAACAAAGAAATTCACACTACTAGGAAAACGGCCTTTAGTGGCGCACCTGAAACCAACATCTGTGGCGCACCTGCCGTGCGCCACGGGCCTTGCGCTACGGCTATCTCTCAGCCGTGGCGCACTGCCTAGTGCGCCACGGTTGTGTAGAGATAGGCGTAGCGCACCTCCTAGTGCGCCACAGAAGTTTGGCATGGTGCGCTACCCCTGGGATCTTCTGTGGCGCACTACCTAGTGCGCCACTAAACTTCCATGGTGCGCTTTAGGTGTAGTGCGCCACAGAAGGTAGACCATGTGCGCCACAGATGTATTTTTTGTTTTTTTTTAATTTCCAAGCCAGATTATATGCAATACAGATTATATACAATATTACAGCAGATATACACACACAGATACAAGATATACAATTATATATATAAATACTCAATATGAAAAACAAGATTGAAACAAATACATATAGATAAGTCTCATACATGAATACATAGTCTAAGTTACATTGTTTTGATCATGTTACAAAGTAGTAGTTGGTGACATGCGAATACATGTGTCGATCGAACAAGTTAGAGCTCGGAAGCTCGCCTAGACATCTAAACTAGCTAGCTAGACACAAACGCGGGATAAATAACCAAAGAAGATAAGCATGATCACCGCCGCGACGAAGGTGTAGGTCTTCATCCGGTTCCTTGTCCTAACTACCGCTAGATAGCGCGTGTATCTAGCTTCCGCCTCCGCCATAGTGTTGTACCCTTTGTAGCTATTGCCGCTGAAACGGTGCACCTGTCTCCGGCAGTATTCCCAATCATCGTAGACTCCGGGAACCCGTCCCTTGTACACGACGTACCACGTCATCTACAAGTTGACAATAATAACTAACCGGTGATTGAAAAAACATGTATAATTAAAGTCGCATATGAAGATACACTTATAGAAAGTACTGTTAAATCAAAAAGAGCAAACTCAAAAAGCATGCCTCATATATAACTAGGTTGTTGGACACAGGAATATGCTATGACGGGACTGTTAGCCAAGTAGGATGCACAATTCCTGGACTTGTGCATATCACAAGGCTAACAATCCCGTCATAGCACATTCACATATATATTGTGCCACGACATTTCAATCATCGGCATATTCTTGAAAAAGACAAAAATAACTCGAAAAGAATGCCTCATATATAACTAGCTAGGTCGTTGGACACAGGAATATGCTATGACGGACTGTTAGCCAAGTAGGATGCACAATTCCTGGACTTGTGCATATCACAAGGCTAACAATCCCGTCATAGCACATTCACATATATATTGTGCCACGACATTTCAATCATCGGCATATTCTCGAAAAAGACAAAAATAACTCGAAAAGAATGCCTCATATATAACTAGCTAGGTCGTTGGACACAAGAATATGCTATGACGGGACTGTTAGCCAAGTAGGATGCACAATTCCTGGACTTGTGCATATCACAAGGCTAACAATCCCGTCATAGCACATTCACATATATATTGTGCCACGACATTTCAATCATCGGCATATTCTCGAAAAAGACAAAAATAACTCGAAAAGAATGCCTCATATATAACTAGCTAGGTTGTTGGACACAGGAATATGCTATGACGGGACTGTTAGCCAAGTAGGATGCACAATTCCTGGACTTGTGCATATCACAAGGCTAACAATCCTGTCATAGCACATTCACATATATATTGTGCCACGACATTTCAATCATCGGCATATTCTCGAAAAAGACAAAAATAACTCAAAAAGAATGCCTCATATATAACTAGCTAGGTCGTTGGACACAGGAATATGCTATGACGGGACTGTTAGCCAAGTAGGATGCACAATTCCTGGACTTGTGCATATAACAAGGCTAACAATCCCGTCATAGCACATTCACATATATATTGTGCCACGACATTTCAATCATCGGCATATTCTCGAAAAAGACAAAAATAACTCGAAAAGAATGCCTCATATATAACTAGCTAGGTCGTTGGACACAGGAATATGCTACGACGGAACAGTTAGCCAAGTAGGATGCATAATTCCTGGACTTGTGCATATCACAAGGCTAACTATCCCGTCGTAGCACATTCACATATATAGTGTGCCACGACATTTCAATCATCGGCATTATTCTCGAAAAAAGAGTAAGGAAAAAAAGTAGGACCAAATTGAGCAAAGGACCAAAGAGTAAGCAAAAAAACCAAGCATTGATTGATATATAATAATAATAAGCAAAATAAGTAAGCGGTGATTCATAAACCTAATAAGATAAGTACACTTGTCGTCCACTCACACACGCAAAGGTCATCTATAGTTTGCAACTACAACTAGGCCAACATCAAGCCTTCTGGCTCGGCTTAGGGAACGGGAGGACGCCCTGTCTCGTCATGAACTTCCTATAGTCACCCTGCATCTCTAGGCGATCTTCTATGTCACGGTTATTCGGGATATTTCCTCCGTAGAAGATCCCCCCCGAAGTCATGACATCACGAAAGATGATTGCCCCAAACTGCTGCTGGATGCGATACATCTCTTGTCAAATATCCGAATCATTGATCTTGGCCTTTGCTTCGGCCCACTGTTTGAGATGATCTGGCAGCATAGAATTCTGCTGGTCAAGTAGGAATGCCCTCATGTGATGGAGTGCGTAGTAGGCTTCCTTCTTACTGTTTTCCGGCTGCTTCACGCAGGGGAACTCCGTTACGTGGTTGAAGACGTGCCTGCCGAACTTGACCTTCTTACGCACGAAGCTGGTGCCTTCCGTCGAGGCAAAGCCAGTGAGAGCATCATCCAGAACTTCCTTGATCTTGTCGTAGTTTTTCTTCTTTTCTAGACTCCCCGAGTCGAAATACGTGGCGTGGGAATGCTTCGGTCCCTGCGACAAGGTGAATATGATCTTTTCCATGTCAGAAGAATGCGAGCGCGGGGGATTATCAAGGAGCGTCTGCCTAAACCAACACGTGAAATCTGAGTTGTGCTCTTTGATTATTTCTCCCTGCGTCCTCTGTATGCCCCGGTCACTGTACTTCTTCTCGATTAACCTTTTGTGCTTCTGTACCCAAGGATCGACCAGTTCTAAATGCTGTAGCGCGAAGAGGTTTGCTCGATCGAAGTCTGCGCGTCGAAAATCGAAGTCTGCATGCAGTATGCGACGACCCTCTCGGTGACCAGATCCGTCGAGCTTGCCAAGGTGTCTGTTGACAGGAAGACCGACAGGGTTCTCGATGTCTAGATAATTCGTGCAGAAAGAGATGCACTCTTCGGCCAGAAAGCCCTTGGCTATGCTTCCATCTGGAAGGGACCTGTTGCGAACGTATCCTTTGATGTGTCCGTTCATCCTTTCGAACGCCATCATGCTGCGGAGGAACATCGGCCCGAGTTGTACGATGTCCTCCATAATGTCGAAGAATGCGGGTGGGAAGTAGACCTCAAGCTCACATAGTATCACCACGATCTCCTCTTGTAGCCTTCCGAGCTGATTCAAGCCAATCGACTTCCTAGAGATGACGTCGAAAACTTGCATAGGCCAAATAGCGTTTCACGGACGTGCTCATCCATTATCCCTCTTAGTGCGACCGGAAGTACCTGCGTCATTAGCACGGCACAGTCGTGAGACTTCATGCCACTGAACCTCTGCTTCGCCTCGTCTAGGTATCTGCTTATCTTGCCCGCGTAGCCGTAAGGAAATTTGACTCCTAGAAGGCACTTGAAAAACTGTTTGATCTCATCCTGGCTTAGAGTGAAGCAAGAAGGAGGGCAGTAATATTCGTTCTTCTTGAACTTTTTACCCTTCCGACGACCTTGTGTCGTCTCCGACTCATGATCATCGTCATCTTCCTGATCATCAGGAGTAGTGCGTCCTCCGTGAAGCTCCTTCCGGATACCCAAGCATATCAGGTCGTGCCTTGCTTTCGGACCATCTTTCGTCCTATCTGGCATGTTGATTATGGTGGCGACCAGACTCTCGCACACGTTTTTCGTGATATGCATGATGTCGAGGCTATGAGGCGTGCGGAGAAACTTCCAGTATGGCAACTCCCAGAAAACAGACCTTGTGTTCCATACCTTCATCAGCGGCTTGTCTTGTTGCTGCCTCTTTCGCTTCTTTCCAGGCTTAGGACAATCTTTCCAGTTTTTCAGCAACCCTTCCACTTCTTCGCTGCTCCTACGCTCTGGGATTCCTCGGGTCTCTGATTTGCCATCGAACAGGTCTCCACGTTTTCTCCATGGATCATTCTTGCCGAGCCACCTCCGGTGCGCCATGAACACGGTTTTCGATGACCCTGGATCTTTCTCTAGTTGGAGATAGCTTGTGTTATCCATGCACCTAACGCATGCGCAGAATCCTTGGATAACCTGCCCCGAGATATACCCGCAACCTGGATAGTCTTGCACCGTAGTGACCAACGCGGCTCTCATAGTGAAATAATCTTGTGCGACGGCGTCGTAAGTATTGGCTCCAGATTCCCATAACGTGGCTAGCTCCTCTTTCAACAGCCCGAGATACAGATTGATGTCGGTACCAGGTTGTTTCGGCCCTTGAATTAGCATACTCATTTGTATGTACTTCTTCTTCATGCACAACCATGGAGGGAGGTTGTACATCCATACAAACACGGGCCAAGTGCTGTGCGTGCTGCTCTGGATACCGAACGGATTGAGTCCATCGGTGCTCGCACCAAGCCTGATGTTCCTCGAATCTCCATCGAATTCTGGGAATTCGAGGTCCAATGCTTTCCACTGGCTAGCATCTGAAGGGTGCGTCAGCAGCTCATCCTTTTCGGGGTCATCATCATCTCCTGGCTTCTTCCTTTCCGCATGCCATCGCATGAGCTTCGCTTCCTTAGGGTCCACGAAATAGCACTGCAGACAAGGAGTGATAGGAAAGTACCATACCACTTTTCGAGGTGCTTTCTTCCCTTTCTTGTATCGACTCACGCCGCACACCGGACATGTGGTTTTCTCCGCGTCCTCGCCCCGATAAATGATGCAATCGTTGATGCATACGTGATATCTAACGTGCGGTAGATCGAGAGGACAGACGATTTTCTTGTCATCCTCGATACTAGTTGGACATGTGTTCCCCTCCGGGAGACGATCGTGCCAGAATGCCATCATATCGTCGAAGCTTGCGTCGCTCAATTTGTGCTTTGCCTTCATCTCCATAGCCTTGAGCGTTACATTCAACCGGGTATCATCGGGCCTGCATCCTTCATACAATGGAGTAACCGCGTCTTTCTCAAGTTGCGCAAGCTTGGCTTTCTCTCTAGCGGCGGCCCTGGCGTTACTCGTCTGCTTGAGAAGCAGCTCTTGCACATAAGGGTCCCGCACCCAGCCTGACGTTGTTCCATCGTCGTCTGCTCCTCCGGCATCTAGATCATCATCATCCCGGTCTGCTTCCGCACCTTCACCATCTCCAGGAGACTCTTCATCATGTCGCCCGTTCTCGCCGTGATGATGATCATCGTCATGTTGGCCACCTTCTTCACCGTCTCCATCATCTACGCCATCGCTTATCCAACGAGTGTATCCATCCATGAAACAATGGCGGAGCAGGTGCGCCTGCAGATTCCCGGAATCTGGGTCGATCACCCAGTTGAGTTTGCATCTTCTGCACGGACATCTTATATCTGTCTTGTTATTTCGTATCATGTCGGCCGTCGCACATTTCAAAAATCTAGCCACAATGCCTTCGCTCATTATGCGGACCATTTTTTCCTGCACGATGTACACGGTACAATTTTGAAGTCTATTAGAACCACATAATGAATGCATGCATGCAATGGTCGATAGAAAATTTCGGCATGACCTATCCTAAAATTAGGACCTTTGCGAAATGCCAAAGTCTTGCCAAAATGGAAATGAATCAACATTTTGGCAAAACAAATGGCAACTTGTTCACATACAAACACAAGAGTGAGAGAGAGACCGATCCATACACACATGAACATATCATTATCCTCTCCATACACACATGCATGAGCATCATCGATACTCTCCATATACACACACATATGACCATCGATCCTCTCCACACATACACACATCATGAGCATCGATCATCTACATACATATGAGCACATCATCCATATACACATGAACACATCCTTACATGGACAACTTACCGAGATGAGAGACCGATCGCGAGAAAGATGGAAAGGAGAGGTGCGCGCGTCGACCGGAGAAGGATAGATGAGAGACCGGAGACCTCCTCTATTACTTATGTAACATCCAAAGCAAGTTTTACATGCTAAAAATGGTGAATGTGTGGAGAAATTGAGGTGGGAAGGAGAAGATCCCGACTAGATCTAAGGAGGAAGAAGAAGGGGAAAGTGAAGTGTGGGGTGGTGGATGTGTGGGCACACATGTGCACATAAAGTGCTGTCCTAAAAGAATCGACACATCCGTGGCGCACACGGCCCTAGTGCGCCACAGGGAGTACAAACTTTTGTGGCGCACACGGCCCTAGTGCGCCACAGGGAGTACAAACTTCTATGGCGCACTCGGCCGAGTGCGCCACAGATGCTCCTACTCCCTGTGGCGCACTAGGCCGAGTGCGCCACAGAAGTTTGTGGCCGTTTCAGAGCAGAGGGGGGCATGCGCTTAGGCGTAGCGCACCAGACCCATGTGCGCCACAGATGACCCTAACAACCGTGGCGCACCTGACTATAGTGCGCTACAGATGTTTGGCGTGCGGCCAACAGGGCCCTGGCCCACACACATCTGTGGCGCACTATAGTCTTGTGCGCCACAGTTGTTCTAGTTATTAGTAGGGCACTACCCACAGGTGAGCCACGCCTGTTTTAGCCGTGGGGCACTTCAACCATGTGAGCCACGGATGTGCTGATTACCTATAGCCGTTTTCCTAGTAGTGTCATGCAAGCATGCCAAAGATGGTTTTTATTTGGAAAAGTGGTTTGTAATAGGTTATAAACATTTTAAAACACATATTGGTCATTTATAAAAGTGGCAAAACCATTGGATATCAAGTTAGTGAAAATGGCCATTTAAATCATTTTTGTTTTGTTAGAAATGATTTAATAAAAGTAATAATTTCTAGTGTTTGACAAATAAAAAAAATTAAACACAAATGTTAGTGTTTTATGGTCAAGTGTTTAATATTAAAATCATTTGCAAAAAGGTTTCACCTATAAACCATTTTTATACCAAAGCAATATTTTATGTTACTGGAATTGCCTTTTAGCAAAGTAATAATTTTATAGGGTTCATCAAATATATTTTTAAATCTCAAAACTTGGTGTTTAGGGTCAGAGAGTTTAAATCAAATAATTTTCCAAAGGTTTACTCAAAAAGCATTTTTAACACATAAACAATATTTTTATTTAACTAGAAACGTTCTTATTCAAAGATTTATTCTTTAACTTCACAAAATACACTTTTAAATCCACAAGTTGGTTTCTATGGTCAGTGGGTTCAAAACAAACCATTTGCCAAAGATTTTATCCGAAAAACATTTCTAGAACAAATTTTATACACAAAGTATGTCTATACAAGTTTCTGCAAAAATAACTAATTTCCCAGAAGCATTTCACTAAACAAAGTACATGGTTGGAAAGTACTCTTCTTTATGATTCCATTGATATAAAATTAGCAAAATTTGGATGTGTGGATCAAAAGTTATGCAATTTACAAATTCACATATCTAATTGAAATGTTTCTGTTTTTAAATCACACTCTGAGCCACGTGGTGTGTTCTGATTGGACCATACCGGTTCGCGCGGATCGACTGCTGTGGAGTGTTAGATCTAATGTAAATCGTGCGGCACAGAAGCAACATACCCTTTCGCTTAAGTGATTCTATCGTGCCCATAGGATCGTGATCTAACGGCTCACATCGCATCAGCCAAGATCTGGCGGCGCTGGGCGACAACGAGCGGCGGCACGCTCGGTGTACGGCGCTGCGGCGGCTACGGGAAGCGAGGGAGAGGGTTAGGTGGCTCACCAGGTTTGCAGAGTGTTGCTGAAGCTCAACGTGGCAGCCGTTTGTCGAGGGGCACACTGAGTCACCGGTGTTTCCTCACCGGAGTTCGTGAAAGCGTCAGGCACGTCCTGTTGTCGACGGGGACGGGGTTGCAGACCACGAGAAAGCGATTGGGAGGGGGCATTAGAATTGCGTGGAATCGGAGAACATCTGAGTGTCATCGAGAGAGAGAGAGGGGGGTTAGGGTTCACCTGGGGAGGTCACCGGAGTCAAATCCGAAGGCGGTGGTGAGCTGGCGTTGAGGTTGCCGACGCTAGGGGACTTGCGTGGCTGAGCTCGGGGTACTGGGAGATGCAGGAGATGCAGGGGAACCTGCTTGTGTGCTCTGGGGCAGTGGTGCTGGCGATGTCTGGTCGGAATCGGCCGAGGGAGGCCGTCGGAGCAGAGAGGATGAAAGCAAACATTTGGGCAGCCTAGTGGCTTTCTGGCGACGGGGTGTGAGGAAAATGGAAGAGGGGAGGAGGCGTTTAGTAGGGAGTGATCACTAGGCTAAATCAACGCGGTAGTGACGGGAAGAAACGGCCAGCGAGGTCAGCGGGAGGGGGTGAAGACGACGACTGACGGGTGGGGCAACGGCGTCAGCGTAAGAGAGAGAAAAGAGGTGGGGTCCAGTGGTCAGCTGGGCCTGGGTCCTTTCCAAATTTTTTTGTTCTGATTCATTTTTATTTTTGTATTTTCTTTTTCTATTTTGATTTTGTCGAAATGATTTCAAACCTTGTTTGAATTTAAACCCTTTTCAAATGTTCAGTATATTTCTATACTATTTTAAATAGTTATTTTAAGTCTATTCGATAATAATTCCTTTATTCTTTTTATGGTTTATATTTTATTTAAAATAGGCTCTTGCCCTTATTCAACTAAGCTTTTAAATATAATTTCCATTCTTATTTAAATTCAAATTTTTATCAAAACCTTTTCCAGTAGGTTTTATTTATTCAAAAGGGTGTTGAATAATTCATTTTGATTTATTTTAAATACTTTCATATGATGTATTAATCATTTACATTGGGTAAATGTCTTCAATTAAATAAAATTTGATTATGATTTTAATACCATATAAATATTATTTAAGTGTTTCTTTTTTTTCATTTAAGTTAATTAAATGACTTCTATTTTACTTGGGTAATTCCATTTATTATTTTCCCAAGATTTAATTTATCATTTCTATCAGAGATTTTGTCTTTATTTAATAGAATGGAATTTGGTTAATGCCATATAATTTTATTTGAATAATCTTTATTCTATTTTATTTGGATTATCTTTATTTTCATTTTCTTATGGATTTGGCCAAGATTTAATTTGGCTTTTAAATACTACTTATGTATTATTTCTTTCTTTATCTTATAAAATCCATTTCTTTTTATTTAAAGATCCAAACTTGGTGATTCCAATTTGATAATTTTTATTTAATACTTGTTTATCCTTTTATATCTCTTTAGGATTAATTTGATCACAATTTGGTATGGATTTTAGATAGGAGAATTATTATCTTTCAACTTATGAAATTCATAAGTTTTTATCCATGGTTCCAAATTGAATGAAATCAATTTCTATGGTTTTATAATATTTTCATTTATCATTCTTGATCATTTTAAAATGTTTGTTGACCAATTTTTATGTGGATCAAATCCATAGGCTTAGAGTAATCTTGGAAATGATTTTCTTACATTTGGGTTTTGGTTTATTTTCCAAGTGTTTAAATTTTCAAGATGCATTTATGAAGAATGCATTTCACTGGTTTTTGAATTTAGTTGGATTCAAATTTTATTCAAAGTTTGTTCAAGATGGGTTTTGATGTTTCCATTTCGAATCAAAAAGTTTCTTTTCACCCTAAATTTCAACAATTATTTATTTTGTTTATTTATTTTTCACATTAGAAAATTTTGAAAATTTTGGGATGTGACACACCTAGAGGGGGGTGAATAGGTGCTACTTCAAATTTTACTAATTTTCAATTTAGGGTTTGACTCGAAAGGTAAATTCTATAGATTATGCAACTATTTTGAATCTACCTATATGTCAACCTAGCACAACACTAAGCAAGAACAATATATGTAAAGTACGATAAAGGATAGAAGTAACCAAAGTGGAGCATGAGGATACACAGGGATTTGTTTCCTGCATTTCATTTCTTTTTTAGGAGAAGTACATATGCGTTTATAGAGGGGGTGGTTTCAAACCACCAACGCCACGATAGGCCTCCCTTGTTCTCTGATGAGCCTCACCCCAAAGGCTTCGATTCAACTCTTCCACTATATCGGCAACCTTCGAGGTGGAAGCAGACACCTTTACAACAAGTTCGAGGCACACATCCACAACTGAATTGGAGGCTCCCGAATATCAATGGTAAGGAAATCGGTAATCGTTAACTACTCTGTTGGCTTGGGAGTAGTGACTAACCAGAATTCGGACGATTAACTGATTTAATTGGTCGGCTATTAATCGGTGCAACCTACAAAAAATAGCACCTAAAATATGTATGAATCCTCTTGCACCTCAACCATCTACCCTATTAAAGGCAGCCTTAAGCTCCTGGGTGAGATCCTAAAGCGCTCGAGCTCTTGTATCGAAGGTTCGTCGGCAACTATGAGGAACTGGTCAATAACGAAAAGGAACTGGTTGGTGATGGCGGAAATCGAGCTCCTGGAGGTAGAGATCGAGCGGGAGCTTCGCAAAACCTACTTCATTGGGGTGGGTTAGCGGATGGATGGGCGATATGTGTTGATATTTTTGCAACTTTTTAGACCAAGTGTAGTGGTTAATCAGGAACATACCTAGTAATCGGAGTGTCAGACCTATTTATCGGGATAAACGATTAACACAAAGGATGAGTGGTAATCGACATGGTCAAGTCCCTAATAGCGATTAATCGGCCTATAAATCGCTGATTCGGCCTATTTTTTCAATAGTGACGAATATAATAAAGCTGACAAAAAATCAAAGACAAGCTTGTAAGAACCAAATCAAGAGCTAGGGTTTCCAAAGAAACACTAGATCAAGGGGCCCTTAAGTGAATGAGGAGGAAGTGAAAATCTCTCTTGGTCAAGCTATAGATCAAGACCTCCTCGTTCGATTCTCCAAAGAGCAATGACTTTGGATGGTTGGATGAAGAGATCTTATGATTTGGTGTCTCAAATAGAGGTGGTGTTCTTTACTAGAATGAGCATTCTCCAAAGGTAGAAGAAGGGGCCCTTTTATAGGCCTCCTGAAATTGTAGCCGTTGGAGGTCACTTAACCCGGACAGTTCGGCCAAAACGGGCCGGACATTCCAGCTGAACCCAGCCGGACACTTATAACATGCAACGCTTCCGTCCAGTGTCCAAGGAGAGTATGAAATGGGTCACGGTATGACTCAGGCGCATGACAAAATCCATGGGGCCGGACACTCTGGCTCGAACCATCTGGACACTCTGGCTTGGCAAAGTTTCCGGCCAGTGCCTCGGCAGTGTCCGAACTGGGACTCCTAACTCAGGCGCCTCGACACATCCCAGGGCCAGACACTCCGGCCGATTTTAGTCGGACACTCTGGCCAAAATACTTCCTCCTGATCAACAGATACGTGGGGAACTTTTTTCCCTTAGGGAGCCATAATGTTATTCAGCTTCAATTATAGATATATCCTAAAACATTTGATAGCTGATTAAAACAGTCCAAGTGTGGTAAAAAATCATCAAAACACGTTTAAAGGGCATAGAAGATATACAATAAGTAAATGATCAGTGCATCAAATGGTTTACCAAATATAGGAGAGCTCCCCTAGATGTGTGACCATTTTATAATATGCTTTTGAATGCAAGATCACACAATCTAGGATCAACACCCTTACTATATATTGTAACCACACCAAGATAAGACATGATAAATAATACGGAGACTAGACAAGTAAGATAAGCACAACAGAGTCTCCAACATAACTGGGTACACATGTCTTAGCACACACAACGGAGTTCAACACCACATAGTTCACAATAAAATAAGATAAAGACACGAAGCTTCAAAGAGGGAAATCAAAATAATGTGAAGCTCGTGTACCCATGCAAATCCCTGATAGCAACCTATTAAAGGGGCTACTTCTCCCCCTTTGGCATCAAGACGCCAAAAAGGGAAAAGAGCACTACGAAATCGTCCCAAACCAATGCTAGCCACAGAAGTCGTCAGCGGTGGCATCCTCATCCTCATCACCATCCTCATCCTCATCGCGGTCCTCATCATCATCGCCTTCCTCATCATCATAATCATCTTGAGTCGAACTATGGTCATGAGGGCGAGAAGAGGAAGACACATCCCCGAACATGGACTAGTCCACACGTCCCTGACTCGATTGACCATAGGAGAGAGTGCCATCTGATGCCTGCTGCTGTGAGCGATCAACATCCATGGGCTGGTTGATTCTCTTTAGTTCTTTCATGATAGTCCTATTGGCCTTGTAGGCATCATACTATCCATGGAGAATATCAAAGTTTTGGCATACAAGCAGCTTATTCCACCAAGAGTCCTTCTTCACCTTCTTGTGCACCTCATGTTTAGAGGTGTTAAGAGAAACGCATTACTAGCATGCTTGTCAACACCCGGATTTTTAATCCAAGATGCCTGTTATGCCATACATCGCAATCCCAGGATTACCATTTTTGCGAGACATAACAGAATTGGATACCACAGTACATCATCCATTACAAACCATACATAAGGTCTTACACAAATAAGTATCTCAGGATCCAGTTCTTAATAAAACACAAGCAGCGGAATACGTAATAATAACGGTAGCGTAGGCGAAGCTCCATCTTCAGGGTCACAGGCAATGCTGACGATGGGATATGATCCTAGTTGTCGTAACCTTCCTGGGGTCCATCCTCCAGGTACTCTTCTTCATAGTCTGGCCACGGGAATAGCCAGGGACAAAGCCATGAGTACTCTTTAAGTACTCGCAAACTAATACTAACAAGTGAAAGGGGTTTTTAATAATCGGACACTAGGCTCTAGGGTTGTTTTGTAAGAAGCCAGATTTATCTCTACTAAGTTCAGAAGCAAGAGAAGCTAGTCAAAATTTTATAACTACTAAGGGGGAACTTGTATTTCATATCACAACTCTGTTGTGGTCAAGTAAAGGTCTCAATTCATTTCACAAGTAATTTTGAAAACATCTGATGGGGAACAATATGGCCACTCCAACTGTCCATAACCGTGGACGCGGCTATTTGAATAGTTTGACACTCTGCATAGATTGTACACTTTCACCACAACATTCGATACATCTGTCAGGAACAAATCCTGAATTCACCATACTCAGTATGCGGATAATCAATCCTAACCTTTCAATTACATGCCCTAGTATAAGCACCTCTCCTATGAGTTTGGCCTCTCAACCATGACCAACTGTCATCTTGGGTACTGCACAGGTGGACAATCTTCACAAGGTAGCCTCAGCTCATACCTTGGCCATGAGGGAACTAATACTAAGGTATATAAGTTTCCAGTCAAGCCCTACCCAATTCTCGGGTATTGTGGTTGTACGGTAAAAATTGGAATGGTATCGCATCCATACAACCATCAGTTTTATAAAGGGCTAAGGCTCATGCCTCAACATTTTCATCACCATAAATCATCTGGTATTCGAAAACACATGTCCAAAACATTTCAATAGAATGATCCATCATTCCAAGGTTTTCATAACCATTTTTCCACCAAGTATTCACATCTAATGTTGATCATGTTTTATGCTTAGCACTAGCATCTACAAGTGGGTGTAAGTACTAATGAGGGGTGGTAAACTAGTGGAGTTTCAACTAAGTTCAATCTCATGCCTTAGGATGACATAAAGCTTATCTAGCTTAGGCCAAATTTTATGATCTTTATGCAACCTTCAATTATCCTTCTAGTATCTACAATTTACTTAAGTAAACTCTAAGTAATAGCTTTGATAAAGAAATAAAGTAGAAAGCTTGTAAGTAAAACTAGGATTGGGTATCATCAAATATGTCTAACCAAGCATGCTTAGTGCATTTCCTAGGTTATCTAAATTTCATAGTTGCAAATGTTAGCTTGCAATGTTAATAGCTTGCCTTGAGCAGAGCAGTGGTTGAAGTTCTCCTCGGCTTCTTCTTCATAGTATCCTCCTTCTTCCTCGTATCCTTGGTCGGTACTAGCGTCTATAAATAAATACGAGGTACACAATCACCAAACAATTCTTAATTACTTGCAATCATCACACAAAAGTGTCCTATAGATGATCTAGCATCATCACTAACATTACAAGATTAAAGCTTGGTTTAATTCCTTTTATTTTTAAAAAGGTAATTTCTACTCGTTGAAAAACTACTTAAGATTTAATATCCTCCAAACCAAACGTGGGATCATGTTGACACATGTCATCACCACATATTTAGTCCATGGGAATGTGAATTAAAGTGGTTTCACAATTTAATAAGGTTTTACCCTTTTATTTTAATTAAATAAGTGACTAGAAATGCGTAGGTGACATTCTTTTATTACTTGAACATTATTTCTATAAGTAAACCTAAATGTTTTTATATATTCTGAAAGGTATGGTTAAATGTGATTTTTGAGAGTTGGAATCAACTCAAAAGCTATCATGGTTTAAATTTGAAAAATGTTTGAATGTAGAAAAGCATATGCCTTTTTATGTTTACCAAGGATGATCTACAAATCCAATTGACTTGAATCCAACGGGCTTGGATTCAGCATTGCAAGACCTTTCCAAAAAAATTGGTTTCAGTGAATTTGGTTCACTGAATCGATCTAGGTTGATTTTTGAATCTAGGTGTAGAAGTGTGTTTGAAATAAAATGGAAAAGGTTAAATTCAAATGACTGGGCTACGCGGGAAGTGATACTGGGCCGACCTGCTAAGCACAGCGCTTACGCGGGCTGGTTAAGTCGCTGTCCCCATGCGTCAGTGAGACGAGGGATTGCGAAGCGGTATGGGGCGATGTGAGCCATGGGATCTTGTTCTAATCTAACGGTTGAGGGTCATTGTCGATGTTGGGCAATGCCGGCGAGACAGAAACCTAACACTGCAGGTGGGGGTCGACGGGGGCTCACCGGGGCTCAGGCGAGGGTTGGCGAGGCAGGTGAACGACGAAGTCGACGACGGCGAACCTCCTGGTACCGGCAGCTTCTCCTGGGACGGCTCTAATCGCTGGCTCCCTTCTTCTCCAGAGGCGGCGGGCTCCGGTTAAATTCCGGCGAAGTGCTGCTCGCCTTGCTTCGGGAACATGGTGGAACGATCAGTGATGAGAGGGGAGTGAGATGGTGTGCTCAATTCGGCTGGGGGTGGCCTCTATTTATAGTCGCGACGACGAGACCGAACGGGATGGGCAGGCGACGGTGGCGACATAGCTATGGGCTGCTAGAGGCATGGCCGGCGGTGGCGATCACTTGGTGGTCTCCTGGCGATGCTCTACGGCTTTAATGCGCATGTAGGGGCAGTGGCAAACGGTTTGGAACACGCGACGCTCTACACGGCAGAGGCGGCGTCTTCGACGGCGAGCGGTGGCTGTGAGGCATGTGGTGGCAAACGGGGATGTCTGGCGGTCTCCTGGGTCAGTGGCGATCATGTATGCACGCGGCGAGGGCGGCGCGTGGTCTGTGGGCGTGTGTCGAGGGCGGAGCTCTGGCGCATGCTCGGCATGGTTGACAGAGGCACGGGCGCAACGTTCCTGGGTGCTCTGGTCGATGTCTTCGAGGCAGGGCTGGTCGAGAGGGGGTGGTGAGGCATGGGTGATCTCCAAGACAAGGTTGGCATGACTAGTTTATCTCCTAGCTTGCTGTCTACACTGGGGTGGCATGGTGAGTGTCGGTTGTTCACCATTGATGGCATTGCCTAGCTTACAGGGAGGCTAGTGCTTGGTTTAGTTTGCTAGATGATCTACTGAGGTTGTTGTGAGCTAGAAAGGGAACCAGTTAGGCAAGAATCACTGCTCACAATAGTGTTTGGATTTTGTTTGATTTGTATCTACAAGGTGTTTGATGAAATGGCCGCAAGAATTCAAGTTTTGAATTTTGAAAAGATTTTTGGTGGGTGTTCTAGATTGGTGCTGGTGAGTCTGTAGATTCTTGGGTTTTGAAAGTTGAGCTTGTTTGAGTGGTTTTTGAAAAAGTGGGAACTTCCCATATGATAAAGATTCAATTTTGAATTGTCATTTAAACTATGAATTTGAAAGTTTCTGGATGATCACAAAGTGGTCTTTGATACTTTGTTATGAGTACAATCAAGGGGTGTAAGGATCCAAACAAGTTTCTGTTAAGTTCTAAAAGTTTGAGACAGCCAAAGTAGGCACGGGAGTTAAATTGGTCAAAATGGCCATTCACTCATTTTGCTTGTTTTGATTTATTTGTCTTTGGGAAAAGTGTGTGGATTGTTAAGATGATGTTTATTTCACCTAAGAATCCTTTTGCAAGCGAAGAAACACATAAACAAGGCAATTCAAAAGAATTCAAATTGGAATGCATACACACATGCATGCTTTTGTTAACCCTAAATTTGATGATTAGAGTTTGATGATCCAAGTTAAGTATTTTTGGGTTGTTACAAACCTTCCCCCCTTAAACAAAATCTCATCCCGAGATTTGAAAAACGACGAAAAAGATTACCTAGGATTTGAAGAGATCGGGAAACTCCGTCCTGATGTGATCTTCACGCTCTCAGGTAGCTTCCTCTTCTATGTGGTTGCTCCACTGAATCTTGAGAAACTTGATTCTTCGGGTTCGGGTAGTTCTGAAAGCTTCTTCCAAAATACGGATGGGTACTTCGGGATAGGTCAGGTCATCGTTGATCTCTATGGTCCGATGATCGATATTCTTGAACACTTCGGTCTTCTCTGGGACTTCGAGACACTTGCGAAGTAATGAGATATGGAACACATTGTGCATAGCTGACATCTCTTCGGGTAGTTCCAATTGATACGACACTTCTCCTCAACGGTTCAGAATTTTGAAAGGTCTGATATATCTGGGGGTTAACTTTCCTTTGAGTTGGAAACGTTGCATTCCCTTCAATGGCGACACCTTCAGATATACAAAATATCCTATGTTGAAGGCGAGGTCTCGACGTCTCTTGTCGGCGTAACTCTTCTGTCTTGAGGTGCTCACGAATCTTGTGAACCTTCTCTTCTGGTTCTCGTAGGATGTCGGTTCCGAAAATATGACTCTCTCCTACTTCTGACCAGTTCAAAGGGGTGCGACACTTCCTTCCGTACATGAATTCAAATGGGGCCATTTGCAAACTAGCTTGATAACTATTATTGTATGAAAATTCTGCAAACGGCAGTCAGTCTTCCCACTTAGATCCATATTCTAACACACAGGCTCCCAGCATATCTTCGAGTATTTGATTTACTCGCTCCGTTTGTCCATCGGTCTGAGGGTGATACGCTGTGCTGAAATCTAGGCGGGTTCCTAAACCTTCTTGGACTTTCTTCCAGAATCTCGAGGTAAACTGAGTTCCTCGATCCGATACGATGTTCTTGGGGACTCCATGCAAACTAACTATTCTAGCGATGTACAACCCCGCTAGCTTCGAACTCTGATATGTGGTCTTGACGGGTAAGAAATGGGCGACTTTGGACAATCGGTCCACTATGACCCAGATAGAGTCATTTCCCCTACTAAAAGTAGGCAATCCGGTGATAATGTCGATTCCAACAAAATCCCATTTCCATTCCGGAATCTGCAAGGGTTGTAACAATCTAGCTAGTCTTTGATGTTCTGCCTTGACTCGCTGACATATATCACACTTGGCGATATAGCTTCCGATTTCTCTCTTCATCTTATGCCACCAAAATTGTTCTTTCAGATCCTGATACATCTTCGTTCCTCCGGGATGGATAGAATAAAGAGTATCATGAGCATCCTTCAGAAAAACTTCTTTCAACTCAGAATCTGCTGGTACACAAAGGCGTCCTTTGTACCACAGAACTCCTTCTTCGTCTTCGGTAAATCTGGGTACTTTGCATGTACCGATACGACGCTTGATTCCATCGATACTAGCATTTCCTTTATGCGCCTCTTTGATCTGACTGATCAAAGTGGGCTGGAGTTCTATGCTAGCCAAAAATCCTTCACTCACTAATTCCATTCAGAAATTTTCCATTTCTTTGTGCAAACTTGGTTGCTTCTTTAAAATCATGGAGTTCAAGCGGCACGGCAATCTGCTAAGGGCATCGGCTACCACGTTGGCTTTACCGGGGTGATAGTGAATGTCCAGGTCGTAATCCTTGATTAGCTCAATCCATCTTCTCTGCCTCATATTCAGCTCCTTCTGAGTGAATATATACTTCAGGCTCTTGTGATCCGAATAAATCTCACAACGGTTTCCCATGAGGTAATGCCTCCATGTCTTTAGGGCTAGAACTACGGCTACGAGTTCGAGGTCATGGGTTGGGTAATTTTTCTCATGTTGTTTCAGTTGTCGAGATAGATAAGATATAACTTTGCCTTCTTGCATTAGCACACATCCGATACCAATCTTGGATGCATCACAATACACGTCGAAGGGCTTCGTGATATCCGGCATGATCAAGATTGGGGCTG
Organism: Avena sativa; assembly: GCA_916181665.1. Taxonomy (NCBI): domain Eukaryota; kingdom Viridiplantae; phylum Streptophyta; class Magnoliopsida; order Poales; family Poaceae; genus Avena; species Avena sativa. The sequence continues at coordinate 343,170,824 of OV702285.1, read as the reverse complement.
AAATCAATCTTCTCTTGAGTTCTTGAAAACTCGCTTCACATTTGTCGGTCCATTCAAACTTCTTGTCCTTCTTCACCAATTGGGTCATGGGTCTGGCGATACTCGAGAATCCTTCTACGAACTTGCGGTAATATCCCGCCAATCCGAGAAATGCACGAACTTGGGTTTGAGTGGTTGGGGCTTGCCAATCTTCTACATCTTTCACTTTACAGGGTCAACGGCAATTCCTCCGGCTGATACAATGTGACCGAGGAATCTACCTCCTGTAACCAGAATTCACATTTGCTAAACTTAGCATACAACTGATGCTCTCTAAGGGTTCCAAGAATGGTCCTTAGGTGTAGCTCATGTTCTTCTTCCGATTTGGAATATATCAGGATGGCATCGATGAAAACAATGACAAACTTATCCAGGTAGTCCATAAAAATCTTATTCATGAGATTCATGAAATAAGCGGGGGCATTGGTTAATCCAAAATACATAACGGTATACTCGTACAATCCATATATGGTGGTAAAGGCAGTCTTGGGAATATCTTCTGCACGAATCTTGAGTTGATGATAGCCAGTCCTAAGATCAATCTTAGAAAACGCTTTGGCACCATTCAACTGATCAAACAAATCTTCTATCTTGGGCAATGGGTATTTGTTCCTGATAGTGACATCATTCAACTTCCGATAATCCGTACACAAACGGTTACCTCCATCCTTCTTGTCCACAAACAAGACAGGTGATCTCCATGGTGACGCACTTGGTTGAATCAATCCAATTTCCAGCTGGAATCCAGTTGCTTATTTAGTTCTGCTAGTTCCGACGGGTTCATACTATATGGTCTCTGGGCTATGGGTCCGGTTCAGGGGATTAGTTCGATGATAAACTCGATATCCCGATCTGGGGGCATACCGGGCAAAACATCTGGAAATACATCGGGGTATTCACAGACTATCCGGACTTGGTCAATGGTAGGTTGGGCTATACTCTTGTTGCACTTGAATTGACGAGGTAAGGTTTCAGATATATGCTCGACTGATATTCCGGCTGTACTGGTCATGGTGATGGCTTTCTTGGCACAGTCAATCAATCCTTTATGTTTGGACATCCAATCCATGCCTAGTACTACTTCCAAACCTTTAGTTCAGATTAGCATAAAAATCTATGCCATGGATTCTAATAGGGACGTCTTTGCAAATTTGCCTAGCTTTGGTGGTTGAACCGGGAATTTGAACAATCATAACATGCTTCAGTTTGGTTGGTTGAATTTTACTAGTGCACGCAAATTCTTCGGTGACAAATGAGTGCGATGCACCAGAATCAAACAACACTCGAGCGAGTACTAAATTAACAGAAAACATACCCAGCACGACGTCTGGTGCTTCCTAGGCTTCTTGAGTATGCATGAGAAAAAGACGACCATTGCGTTTGAGTGAATTCGCTGGGGCAAATCTCCTTCCTCGCTGAACACGACACTGCTGCTGAGCTGGGGCATTGGTATTGGGGCTGCGGCATTCTTCTTGTTGGGGCACTCGTTGGAATAGTGGCCTTTATTTCCACAGTCATAACAAGTCACTTGCGACTTGTCCTTTGCTGCAACGGGCACAACATTGCTTCCAGTCCTCGGGGCAGTGTTGGGGTTGGTGGTAGCATTGTTGTTCAACTTGGGTGGGGCACGGTTGAAATTGCTGGATTTGCTGGGGTTGTTGTGATTTCCTCTGGGCCTAGGGTTTCCACGGTTGGGATAGGTCGAACGGTTCATCGGGGGTCAGTTGGTTCTCGGGGAAAATCCTAGAGAGGGGTTAGGGCGGTACTTTGGGGTCTGATGGGTTCCTGGCTGATGCATCATGCAGCGCTCTGTGGTTCTCATTGTCTTTGTTGATCTTTCCTTCCATCTGGATGGCAGAGTCGACAAGGGCTTCAATATCCGTAAAGGGAATATTGACCAACACTGTCTGCATCTCATCGTGCAGACCATTCAGGAATCTCTCTTTCTTCTTGGCTTCGGTGTCGATCTCATCCGGGGCATACCTAGCTAATGACAAGAATTTGTCACAGTATTCCTCTACGGTCATCCTTCCTTGCTTCAGTTCTCTGAACTCGTCTCTCATCCTCTTGATCAAACCCGGTGGCGCATGGGTTCTGCTAAACTTGACCTTGAATTCCTCCCAGGTCATCATCTGTCCTCCGGTCATTGCACGCACACTGTTCCACCATGCTCTGGCATCTCCGGCTAGATAGTGGGTGGCGAACAGAACTTTCTCGTTGGCTTCCACTCCGGCGACTTCCAGGTTATTTTCCATGGTTTGCAGCCAATCGTCGGCATCTAGGGGTTCTTCTGACTTAGTGAAAACAGGTGGGTTGGTGTTCTAAAAATTGTTGAGCTTAGATCCATGGTTGTCCTGATTTCTGTGGCCTTGGTTGTTGTGGGCAAGCTGAGCTATCTGTTGAAGGGTGGCTAGGTTGGCTTGACGTTCCGCTCTTTCAGCTTCGCGGTCAGAAACCAACATTTGCAGGATCTGCAACATCGGGTCCGGGGAAGAACCACTTCCTCCGCGTGGCATCTGAAGATTGAGATAGATCATGAGAAAAGAGGGAAATTTCTAAGGTTTTGGGGCTTTGAAAAGTTTTTTAAAGTTTGACTCAAATTTTTCTAGCAACTTGCTTTTCATTAATTCATTCATTCATTCATAGCACACTGTACAACACACACCACACCAAAGAAAAACATATGGTTTTAAAAACCATTCTGGAAACTACGATACAGTGGGACCGAATACTACTCACTACGCTAGTGTTCAAGTGCTACTACTCCTCTGAGTCGGTGTAGTCGTCATCCTCATCATCCTCGTCGTCATCGATAAAGGTGTAATCGTGCTCATCGGTGAAGAAATCCATAGCCTGATCCTCCAGAAAATCATCATCATCGCTGAGATAGGAGTAGGGGTCTCCTCGAAGATCCTCTCTGGCATTCTCCCTTTCCTCCAACTGCATGTCTCTCTCGTGGATGGTCTCCTCCAAAGACGAGATACGGTGGAGAAGACGGGCAATGATGCGCTCCTTCTTGTCGAGCTGACGGCGATGAGACTTGCGATCCTTCGCTAGCATGGCGATGATTTGATCCTTTGTCTTGATGATGGCGGACTTGTGGTTGGAGTAGTCATGGCAGTTATCCAACTCCTGCTGACGATCGTACATCATGAAGCTAAGGTGGTCCAATTGGGTCTTCAGCTCGTGATGGTATGGGGCTTCCAGTGGTTGTCCATTAGCATCACTCCTTGGGCAAAACTCAAAGCGAGTACCCTTGATCTGGTTAATACTTTGCCCACACAGACGGGCAAGAGCTTCCTGCATTGCCCTGGCAAGTCCATCGAGCTAGTTGTTCTCTCTTAAGGTAAACTGAATTCCCTCGGCAGTGGGGGGTTCAATCTTTCCTCGGAGACTTGCAACAATTAGCCACTACATATCTTCTCCTCCTTCATCGTTGAGCTGAGCTCCAAAGTACTCGGGGTGCGGACGCTCCAGAAGTTCCGAAAGCTGGTCCAAATCCCTCTCAAAGATAAGGTCTCCTCCATTTCCCAATTGGTAAAACTTGTTGTACTTCACGTCCATCTATAAGAATATAAGATGAGTAAGTTAGTAGAGTGATCAAGTGTGTCAAATTTTTAGGTATTTTGCAAGAGTTTTTGAGGAACATGAATTTTCATGAAAGAAGTAAGTGATAAGAATGGGAATAAGTTTTTGTAAATATTTGTTTCTTTTGGTTTTGAAACTAAGTTTTTGATTCAAACGTCCAGTCTAACTAGGGTCTCCTATGGTCAGGATGGCTCTGATACCAACTGGTCAACACCCGGATTTTTAATCCCAGATGCCAGTTATGCCATACATCGCAATCCCGGGATTACCATTTTTGCGAGACATAACAGAATTGGATACCACAGTACATCATCCATTACAAACCATACATAAGGTCTGACACAAATAAGGATCTCAGGATCCAGTTCTTAATACAACACAAGTAGCGGAATATGTAATAAGAACGGTAGCGTAGGCGAAGCTCCATCTTCGGGGTCACAGGAAATGCTGACGATGGGAAATGATCCTAGTTGTCGTAACCTTCCTGGGGTCCATCCTCCAGGTACTCTTCTTCATAGTCTGGCCACGGGAATAGCCAGGGACAAAGCCATGAGTACTCTTTAAGTACTCGCAAACTAATACTAACAGGTGAAAGGGGTTTTTGATAATCGGACACTAGGCTCTAGGGTTCTTTTGCAAGAAGCCAGATTTATCTCTACTAAGTTCAGAAGCAAGAGAAGCTAGTCAAAATTTTATAACTATTAAGGGGGAACTTGTATTTCATATCACAACTCTGTTGTGGTCAAGTCAAGGTCTCAATTCATTTCACAAGTCATTTTGAAAACATCTGACGGGGGACAGTATGGCCACTCCAACTGTCAATAACCGCGGACGCGGCTATTCGAATAGTTTGACACTCTGCAGAGATTGTACACTTTTACCACAACATTCGATACATCCGTCAGGAACAAATCCTGAATTCACCATACTCAGTATGCGGATAATCAATCCTAACCTTTCAATTACACACCCTAGTATAAGCACCTCTCCTGTGAGTTTGGCCTCGCAACCATGACCAACTGTCATCTTGGGTAGTGCACAGGTGGACAATCTTCACAAGGTAGCCTCAGCTCATACCTTGGCCATGAGGGAACTAATACTAAGGAATATAAGTTTCCAATCAAGCCCTACCCAATTCTCGTGTATTGTGGTTGTACGGTAAAAATTGGAATGGTATCGCATCCAGACAACCATCAGTTTTATAAAGGGCTAAGGCTCATGCCTCAAAATTTTCATCACCATAAATCATCTGGTATTCGGAAACACATGTCCAAAACATTTCAATAGAATGATCCATCATTTCAAGGTTTTCATAACCATTTTTCCACCAAGTATTCACATCTAATGTTGATCATGTTTTATGCATAGCACTAGCATCTACAAGTGGGGGTAAGTACTAATGAGGGGTGGTAAACTAGTGGAGTTTCAACTAAGTTCAATCTCATGCCTTAGGATGACATAAAGATTATCTAGCTTAGGACAAATTTTATGCTCTTTATGCAACCTTCAATTATCCTTCTAGTATCTACAATTTACTTAAGTAAACTCTAAGTAATAGCTTTGATAAAGAAATAAAGTAGAAAGCTTGTAAGTAAAACTAGGATTGGGTATCATCAGATATGTCTAACCAAGCATGCTTAGTGCATTACCTAGGTTATATAAATTTCATAGTTGCAAATTTTAGCTTGCAAGGTTAATAGCTTGCCTTGAGCGGAGCAGTGGTTGAAGTTCTCCTCGGCTTCTTCTTCGTAGTATCCTCCTTCTTCCTCGTATCCTTGGTCGTTACTAGCGTCTATAAATATATACGAGGTACACAATCACCAAACAATTCTTAATTACTTGCAATCATCACACAAAAGGTTCCTATAGATGATCTAGCATCATCACTAACATTACAATATTAAAGCTTGGTTTAATTCCTTTTATTTTTAGAAAAGTAATTTCTACTCATTGAAAAACTACTTAAGATTTAATATCCTCCAAACCAAACATGGGATCATGTTGACACATGTCATCACCACATATTTTAGTCCATGGGAATGTGATTTAAAGTGGTTTCACAATTTAATAAGGTTTTACCCTTTTATTTTAATTAAATAAGTGACTAGAAATTCCTATGTGACATTCTTTTATTACTTGAACATTATTTCTGTAAGTAAACCTAAATGTTTTTATATATTCTAAAAGGTATGGTTAAATGTGATTTTTGAGAGTTGGAATCAACTCAAAAGCTATCATGGTTTAAATTTGAAAAATGTTTGAATGCAGAAAAGCTTCTGCCTTGTTATTTTTACCAAGGGTGATCTACAGATCCAAATGACTTGAGTCCAACGGGCTTGGAATCAGAATTGCAAGTAATTTCCAACAAAATTGGTTTCATTCAATTTGGTTCACTGAATCGATTTGGGTTGATTTTTGAATCTAGGTGCAGAAGTGTGTTTGAAATAAAATGGAAAAGGTTAAATTCAAATGACTGGGCTGCGCGGGAAGTGATACTGGGCCGGCCTGCTAATCATAGCACTTACGCGGGCTGGTTAAGTCGCTGTCCCCACGCGTCAGTGAGACGAGGGGGTGCGAAGCGGTATGGGGCGATGTGAGCCGTGTGATCTTGTTCTAATCTAACGGCTGAGGGTCCTCGTCGACGTTGGGCAACGCCGGCGAGACAGAAACCTAACGCCATAGGTGGGGGTCGTCGGGGGCTCACCGGGGCTCAGGCGAGGGTCGGCGAGGCGGGCGAACAACGAATTCGACGATGGCGAACCTCCTGGTACCGGCAGCTTTTCCTGGGGCGGCTCCAATCGCTGGCTCCCTTCTTCTCCAGAGGCGGCGGGCTCCGGTGATATTCCGGGGAAGTGCTGCTCGCCTTGTTTCGGGAACGGGGTGGAATGATCAGTGATGAGAGGGGAGTGAGATGGTGTGCTCAATTCGGCATGGGGTGGCCTCTATTTATTGTCGCGACGACGAGACTTAACGGGATGGGCAGGCGACGGTGGCGACATGGGTACGGGCTGCTAGAGGCATGGCCTGTGGTGGCGATCGCTTGGTGGTCTCCTGGCGATGCTCTACGACTTTAAAGCACATGTAGGTGCGGTGGCAAACGGTCTGGAACACGCGACACTCTGCGCGGCAGAGGCGGCGTCTTAGACGGCGAGCGGTGGCTGTGAGGCATGGGGCGGCGAACGGGGATGTCTGGCGGTCTCCTGGGTCGGTGGCGATCATGTATGCACGTGGTGAGGGCAGCGCGTGGTCTGTGGGCATGTGTCGAGGGCGGCGCTCTGGCGCACGCTCGGCATAGTTGACAGAGGCACGGGCGCAGCGTTCCTGGGTGCTCTTGTCGATGTCTTCGAGGCAGGGCTGGTCGAGAGGGGGCGGTGAGGCATGGGTGATCTCCCAGACAAGGTTGGCATGGCTAGTTTCTCTCCTAGCTTGCTGTCTACACTGGGGTGGCATGGTGTGCGTCGGTTGTTCACCATTGATGGCATTGCCCAGCTTATAGTGAGGCTAGTGCTTGGTTTAGTTTGCTAGATGATCTACTGAGGTTGTTGTGAGCTAGAAAGGGAACCAGTTAGGCAAGAATCACTGCTCACAATAGTGTTTGGATTTTGTTTGATTTGTATCTGCAAGGTGTTTGATGAAATGGCCGCAAGAATTCAAGTTTTTAATTTTGAAAAGATTTTTGGTGGGTGTGCTAGATTGGTGCTGGTGAGTCTGCAGATGCTTGGGATTTGAAAGTTGAGCTTGTTTGAGTGGTTTTTGAAAAAGTGGGATCTTCCCATATGATAAAGATTCAATTTTGAATTGTCATTTAAACTATGGATTTGAAAGTTTCTGGATGATCACAAAGTGGGCTTTGATACTTTGTTATGAGTACAATCAAGGGGTGTAAGGATCCAAACAAGTTTCTGTTAAGTTCTGAAAGTTTGAGACAACCAAAGTAGGCATGGGAGTTAAATTGGTCAAAATGACCATTCACTCATTTTGCTTGTTTTGATTTATTTGTCTTTGGGAAAAGTGTGGGGATTGTTTATATGATGTTTATTTCACCTAAGAATCCTTTTGCAAGCAAAGAAACACATAAACAAGGCAATTAAAAAGAATTCAAATTGGAATGCATACACACATGCATGCTTTTGTTAACCCTAAATTTGATGATTAGAGTTTGATGATCCAAGTTTAGTATTTTTGGGATGTTACAATGCTTCATGAGAGTGACACAGGTGCTGACTTCCTACACCTCCTCAAACTCATCTTCACTTTTCGTATCACCTGCATCCACCGCATCATCCTCAAAAATGTCCTGAGTAGGGGGATAGCCATGAGGAGTCTTGGAGGAAGGAGCATCCTTTCTTCGAAGCTTGGCAACAAGGTGCGGGACAAGATCATTGTATAGCAAGGGGGTTGCTGGAGGGCTGCAATGAGATTCATCACATAGGGAGCAAACAGAGGACACTTATTTTCTATAATGCACTTGTACAAGTCCCGATAGATGAAGTCCATGACATCAATAGAACTACCTGGATGATTTGGGCCATGGGTATACACTGAGTCAGCATGTGCCATAAGATTGATTTTGTGCCTCTCATCTCATCGTTGTTGACCGCCTTAGGAGTGAGTGTGTGGCGGAACATGCCAAGAAGAATGTTGTAGATGAGCTTGATATTGGTGGTTTGTCCAACCACACGATGCCGAGAGTAAATTGGGGCCAACTTTTTCTTCTCATAGGCATGTCCATGAACATGCATCCTGAGACCACTGGGAGCATTGGGATTGAAAGGCAATCCAAGAATCTGTGCAAACTGAACCATGCTGGAACGACACCTAGTAGTGCCAGACATCCACTCAAGGTGAATAACCTTAGTATCCCCAAAGACAACTCTGGCATAGAACTGCTGGACCAACTCAATATTGTAGTCTTCTATTGCTTGAAAGATGGTATGCAACCCCATCTTCTCAGTCACCCAAAGAGCTTCCTCAGAGTAGCTGTGAGCACAGAGCTTCTCAATATCCAACCACTGCATGGGGCATTCCTAAACCCACAAAACAACTCAGAATAGAGAAGAAATTGTTCATTCCTCCAGAAGTGATCATCAGGAGAGGTGTGTGGCAGAGAATAGAACTACTGTACTCTCATCTCCACAAACTCTTTAGTGATCAAATATGCCAATGTAGTCAAGGCCTCGAATTTCATGTGCTTGGCTTCATCCCTTTTCAGTTGCCGGATCTTTTCTTGCTTAGCCGCAGCACAGTCATGAGCTGAATGTCTGACCATAATAGGATCCATGTGCACATCTCTCTCTTCATCATAACAGAAATTGCAAGGAGGAGCCTTTTGACCCGCCCGAGACCGCCGAGGACGAGAACCACCTGTGAAATTAGAGGAGGGAGGTAGCATATGGGGTAAGCACATTTGCCCAGGAGATACAAACAAATGGAAGTAGTCAAAGAAATACAGGAACTGTTCTGGCTAAAAATCCCTGGACTGACCGAAGGGATCACCCCGGAGACTCCGCCTGGCCCGGACATTCCGGCGCGTATGCACCAGACATTCCGGATGGACCAGAGTGTCTGGTCTGTACATGCCGGACATTCCGTATGGAGTCTTGGTGATTCCTCAGGAAGTTCGGGAGGGTTCAAACGGAGCAGATCGGTATTGCTAGGACTACTACTAGGACAAGCATTGCACGCATATATGATGGATCAATGGATTTAGGAAAGAAATATCCCTCAATAATTCATCTAGGGCAACCCTAGAGATGGACAAGGAGAGGGGCACTATACCAGCATCCATGGAGGTCTTCACCGGAGGGGAAAGGATCCCAACGACAAAGGGATGGCAATGGCCGGCGGCAACGGTTGGAGAGGAAGAGGGTGTAGTTTGAGAAAAAGGAGGACTAAACCGTCCACTTCTCCCCGACCCCTTTTACGTGATTGATACTTCTAGGGCCGGAGTGTCTGGGCGAAACGCGCCGGAGTGTCCGTCCTGGCCGGAATGTCCGGTCTAAATCAAGCGGAGAGTCCGGTCTGGCCAGAGACTCCGGTCGGTTCAGGGCGGACAGTCCGGCCCCCTTCAACCAGGAAACCCAAAGACAAGTATGTGGACAAATGTGTGGCAAGAAGAGTAGGTTTATAGGTGAGAGTATCCCTAGGATTTAGAAGATGTACTGTGAAGAACCAATCAACTGTAAATATCAATAAGATGTCAAATTAAGATCCAAATGAGACGAACCAAGAACCAACTATTCAATCAAGAAGAGGGCGGTGGCCGACGCCACCATGTAAGAGTTTGTGGCATGACACCGCAAACAATTATCCTTGGGTTCATTGCCGCTACTCATCAATGAAGCTCACTTATCACAAAATGAGATTAAGAGAATTGATTTTCTTAATGACGGAATTATGGGGGGGGATAGTCCAATGTATTAGGACCGCACTCCCCCTGTCTCCATGCCTGCCTGTAAACACAATAATGATCAAGACATAAGTGAGTATTCAAGGTAATAAAGTCAAGCTCCTTGAATAAAGTTGGTCTTTGGTTGAAACATAGGCGATCTCAATATCTCCACGAGCAACATGATCTCTAATAAAGTGATGGTGGATCTCAATATGTTTTGTCCTTGTATGATCCACCGGGTTGTAGGCAATCTTGATGGAACTTTGATTGTCACATAGAAGAGGCGCTTTGTCAAAATGGACATTGTATTCCTTTAAAGTTTGCCTCATTCATAGCAATTGAGTTCAAGCACTAGTAGTAGCCACATATTCGGCTTCGGTGGTGAGAGAGATATGCAATTTTGCTTCTTAGAATACCAACACACCAAGGACCTACAAAGGAATTGGCAAGCCCCGGAGGTTGATTTTCTATCTTCCTTATCACCAGCCCAATCTAAATCCGTGTACCCACAAAGAGATAATGTTGATCTCCTAGGATACCAAATACCATAGTTTGCGGTATGAACCAAATATCGAAAGATTCTCTTGACCACAATCAAGTGGCTTTATTTAGGAGCCGCATGATATCTTTCACACACTCCTACACTTAACACAATATCGGGTCTAGATGCACAAAGGTAAAGCAAAGATCCAATCATAGATCGGTATACCTTTTGGTCCACATCTTTACCATTTGGGTTTAGTTCAAGATGAGTCTTTCTTGCCATGGGAGTAGGAGCTCCCATTTAGATCTTTCATATTGAACCTCTTGATCATGTCTTGAGTATACTTGGCTTAATTAAAGAAGGTTCCTCCTCTCACCTGCTTGATCTCAAAACCAAGAAATACCCTCAATTCTCCCATCATAGACATCCTAAACCTATTAGTCATAAGCTTTGAGAATTCATCATTAAAAGCTTTGTTAGATGAGCCAAAGATAATATCATCAACATATATTTGGCATACAAAAATCTCATTAACCTTCTTAGTAAAAAGAGTGGGGTCAATTTTCCCAACCTCAAACGCACGGTCTAGAAAAAACTCTCTAAGGTGGTCATACCACATGTGTGGGGCTCTTTTGAGCCCACAGAGTGCCTTATCAAGCTTGTAGAAATGGTTTGGGAAGTTGGGATCCTTGAACCCTGGGGGTTGCTTTACATATACCAACTCATGCAATGGACCATTTAGGAATGCACTTTTTACATCCATTTGTTGCAATTTAGAGTTATGATGTGCCGCATAAGCAAGAAGCATATGAATGGACTCAAGGCGAGCCACGGGAGCATATGTATCTCCATAATCAGTGCCTTCAATTTGAGAGAACCCTTGAGCTACCATCCTTGCCTTGTTCCTAACAATAATACCATGCTCATCTTGCATGTTATTGAATATCCACTTGGTGCCTATAACATTTCGGCGATCTTTTGGATTTTCAACTAACTTCCTGATGGCGCTGCTTCAACGCGGAGCGCTTCGTCGGGAAACCCCAAGATCAAGGTGTGATGTAGCACAGCAGCAAGTTTTCCCTCAGTAAGAAATCGAGGTTATTGAACCAGTAGGAGGAAGGAAACGTGGAAACCTACACAACACAAACTCAAGACTTTGCCCCCAACGGAATAGTGAGGTTGTCAAGCTCACCGGTTTGCTGTAACAAAGGATTAACTATATGGTGTGGAAGGTGATGATGGTTTGCAGAAAGTAAACAGTGGAAGATGTATCAATGGTAAAGATTGGACCGGGGTCCATAGTTCACTAGAGGTGCTCTCCTTAGATAAACAAACATGGCATGTAGGGTAAACAAATTACAGCAGGGAAATTGACATGAACTGAGCAAGGCATAACAATGCAATAATAGACAAAAAGATCCTATGAGATTCGATTGGGCAATACAACAATATACATAGACCGCCATCCAACTGCATCTATGACTAGAAGTCCACATTTGGGTTATCATTCGAACCCCCTCTAGTATTAAGTTGCAAGCAACAGACAACTACTTTAAGCAAAGTGTGTAAGGTAAACAATCCACTTGTTCCATGAACAAGATACCGTTGTTTTCTCCCTAGTGGAAACAACACATCTACAACCGAAGAGATTTATGTCACTTCCCTTGGAAACTAGAGGCATGAACACACTATCGAGCATAAATACCCCCTCTTGTAGTCACTAAAAACTACTTGGCGAAGATAACTACTAACAACGGAGAGCATGCAAGATCACAAACAACACATACATGATATAATGATAAGACAAAACCAATCTGACATAGTAATCTCAATATCCATCGGATCCCCGCAAACACAACATGCGTCATTACAAAAAGGTTAGATCTTGATCATGAATGGAGCTTCCGGGATGATCTCCCCTCCGGGAATGATGAATAAGAAGGCCTCCGGGATGATCTCCCCTCCGGCAGGGTGCCGAGAAGAGCTTCAGATCCCCCTGATCTAGGGATGATGGTGGCAGCAGCTACAGACGGTTTCGTGGAATATTGATTGGGTGTTTAGGGTTTCTGCATCGGGGGGACTTTATAGGCGAAGAGGCGAGCCAGGGGGTCCACCAGGGTGGCTGCACATCCCAAGCGCGGGGTGGGCCCACCCAAGCGATCAGGGTGTGTGGCCCCCTGGTGAGCCTCCTCCGTCTCATATTCTGGCTTCGTGTTGCCCACGGTAAAATATTGACTTTGGCTTTTGTCCTGTCCAATTCCGAGAATATTGATTTTCTGCCTTTGTGGAACCAAAAACAGAACAAAACAGGCAACTGGCACTGTGGCAACTTATTAATAGGTTAGTTCCAGAAAACATATAAAAACACCTCAAAGTGTGGACAAAGCAAAGCAAAGTAGATAGTAAACAAGCATGGAACATAAAAAAATTATAGATACGTTTCCGACGTATCAAGCATCCGTAGGCTTAACTCCTGCTCTCCTCGAGTAGGTAAGTGATAAAATAATAATTTTTTAGGTGACATGCACCATTAAAACCAAGATCAAACCATGAGAAAACATTGAAAGCCGGGATCAAAGAACTCTAAACATGTGCATGAAAGATGGAGTTCTAAGAATAAGACAAAGTAACTATGCATGCAACACCAAAGGCTACAAACAAAGATCATGAACAAGATGCATTGAAAAACGTTTGTTTGTTTCACATACAGAAAACATGACATAGTGGCATTCAGCTTGTCCCTCATAGAGTAGCAAATAGATGCATAGGACACCCTCAAAGTTCATAAGAGTGACTAGATACAAGTAGCACAAGAACAAACAATATCAACAATATGCATCAATCAATAAGTTTTGGGACACTGCACATAGAACTAAGAATGACAACTATGCTCTCTTAATGGTGCCTAAAGGTAGAAGGGGAGACTCAATATAACAGTGGAGAAAGGCCCTTCATAAAGGGAAGCAGGGATTTCAAGTTTCAAAAAGAGCTTCCAAAAATTATGGTACTTGTTAGCTTTCATCCCTCATTGCCCCTATTTATAAGCATCTTGAAGTGATTAAGGTTAAAGTGAACAAACTATGGAGTATATGCTTGACAAAGTATAAGTTGACAATCTCATGTACCTTGAATACAAGGGCCACACTAATGCTACTCAACTCCAGTCACCTATAAGTTCTTGTCATAGTAAGTACATGTGTATCATAGAGAACCGCCAACGGGGTACCCCTTGCACATGGTACAGGAGCTATCCCAACCAAAATGACCAAGCAAGCAGACAATGAGCATCTCAGCGATCTTTTTATTTACTATGTGCATAGCATTTTATTGAGGATGCTTCATAGATAGCTCACTATGGTGATGCTGCAAGTTTCGACCATGATTAGGTATGGCTTAGGCTAGCGGCCCAGGCGTTTCTCTAACACAGAATACAAACTCCATGTACTTACAAGTTCCCTCTTTATTTCACACCGGTGACATCCATAGACAAAAGAGCATGATATCAACTGAGTACAAAGTACAAGTGCAATGTTGAAAACGTTCCTCGTGATAGCACGGTTCTGCTAATACCAATGTATAAGTGCAAGCATATACAACATAGATGACACAATGGTTCAAGTTTATTAGGGGAAAGGAATATAAAGTGTGTCATCAAGTTCGTGAGAGCTTTAATCACTAAGTTTTGACCTAACAAAGTACTTTTTAATTGGAAGATAGCTGAAAAAAGAATATACTTGGAATGGTGTAACACACCATGCATAGGAATTTATAGTGGACACTTTGGAATAACTTGGTTTCTTGGGAGTTGGAAGCATGAGTATAGATTACTCATACAAGTGGAGGCTAGCAAAAGACTGGGAGCAACCAACTAAGAGAGCAATAATGGCCATAATAATGTAGAGCGACAAAACATTACTAATCAAAGCATAGAGTGGTACTACAATTCAAGGACTAAATGATCATAGAGGCTATGGTGACTTGTTCATAGTCATAACATGGTGTAAGCATGTGCCAAGTCAACCCAAACAAAGCATCAAAGGATAATACCACAATACTATGCTTTTGTATGCTAAACCAACACATGATTTTTTCAAGGCACACTAAGAAATCCCAATTGTTTGGAACAAGACATGATACAGCAATAATACTAAGAATAAGGTCAAAACAACACCTAGCATGTCATGCTAAAGTCTAAGTCACAGTCAATGCGAGCTCCTCTTGCACTTTCAAGCAAGAACTTTCTACTCCTTTCCAACACCAATCAACTTATTTGAAACAACATAGCGAGAACGGGGGTCCAAACTACTTTACTCAAGCACATAAACAAACTAATCAAAGCAAACAAAAACTAAGATGCTCCAAGAACAACACAACAGTGCATGGAACAATAAAAATAAAGTGTCTAAAAAGACCTGAGCTTTTTATTGATGAAGAAGGGGATGCCTTGGGCATCCCCAAGCTTTGACGCTTGTACCTCTTGGATATTTCTTGGGGTGACACCATGGTGGCATCCCCAAGCTTGAGATTTTGTCCATTCTTCATCTCATTACATCATTCTTTTTCTACACCTGAAATTTTTCCTTCATACAAAACTTCACACAATCTTCATTAGCAACATTAGTGTATTCAAAAGATAATATACCTTTGGGTTTAGCTTTGGAACAGCAAAACTTTTCACTAAAAATACAAGCTACTGTAGCATCTCCTTCAAAAATCTCAATTCCCCAAAAAGAGAACTCAAAAAGTAATCAATAAGAAGCAAATGCAAATAATGGCAGAAATCTATCAAAACAGACCAGCGGGTAGATACTGTTTTTTTTCGAAAATCTTATGTTGCTCAAATAAAAAAGTGTTGAACTAACAGAAGTTAGCTAACATACTGGGGGATTAATTCGTTAATTTTCAGCTCCATCCGCGTTACATAGACTCCTCAAGAGTTTTTATGGTGGAGGACATAAATCTGTTTCGGGACAACAACTCACCAAATCTTACTTCCCTCTCATTAGAGGTCATTATTGGCACAAAAAGCAATCAAAAAGGATAAGGAGAGATCATTACTGAAGTAATTACTTCCAATACTCAAGGAAACTCTTGGGTTATCTCCCAACAAGTACTTTTCTTTAACTCCTTTAAGTTAGGCACAAGAAGGAAGAAATCAAATATTTTCAAATGAGGAAGCATAAACATCAAACCTTGCTTTCGAAGGAGGAGCAAAAAGAAACTTCTCTCTCCTTATAGGTAAGTGTTCAATACCTTTATTCAATGGAAATTGATATTTAATGGTGCCTTCTTTCATATCAATGATGGCACCAACAGTTCTAAGAAAGGGTGTTCCCAAAGTAATAGGACAAGAAGCATTGTATTCAACATCCAAAACATAGAAATCAACAGGGACATAAGCATTGTTAACCATAATGAGAACATCATTAATACTTCCCATGAGTTTCTTCTTAGCATTATCATCAAGTGGGTCATCCAAGTAACAATCTTCCAAAGGTGGCAGATCAAGCATTTCATAAATCTTCCTAGGCATAATAGAGACACTAGAACCAAGATCAAAGTCATTCACTTGCACATTAATAATGGGTTCCCAACTATCTTCTACTTTCCTAGGAATAGAAGATTTGTGTTTTAACTTCTCTTCCTTAATCTTAACAAGAGCATCTTTAATGTGTTTGGTGAAAGCAACCTGTATATCACTAGCATCAGGACTTCTAGCAAGTTTTTGCAAGAACGGAATCACTTTAGAAATATTGCAACCATCTATATCAAAATCAAACTTAGCATCACTAGTAGTAGACTCATTAGGCTTAGGCATTATAGGAGGAGTAATTGGGACTTCTTTTGGTTTAGTGGTATCAATTCTAGTGATGGTGCACACACTATTCTTTTTATCAATTTCAGCTTCCCTTTCCCACTTAGCATGAAGTTGGGCTAACAGTCTAACATTTTCATCAATAGTAACTTGTGTGGCATAAGTAGAAGCAAAGGTACTTTCCATGGTTTCAGGTTTAGCAGCCATTTTATTAATCAAGGAGGACTGTGCTTCAGACAAAGAGGAAATATTCTTATCAACACTTAAATTTTTTGACTGTAAACTAGGAATTTCTCTATTCAGATTCTCAAGATGATGACTAATGTTTTTCAAGTTAACATATTGTTCTTCCATAGTTTTAGTGAATATATTTTTTTCTCATATTGCATCTACATAAAGTTTTTAGTGGATCTTTCAACTTCTAGGATCCTATCTTCACTAGGCATTCTAGATCTACCATGGTAAGCATTTCCATTATGAGGTGGATAAGGCCTATAGTTATTACCATATTTATTGTTGCCAAAATTGTTTTTTCTAATGAAGTTCACATCAACTTGCTCTTCTTGAGAAACCAAAGAGGCTAAGGGAACATTGTTTGGATCTAAAGGAGCTTTCTCATTAACAAGCATAGCCATAATAACATCAATCTGATCACTCAAAGAGGAGGTTTCTTTAACATAATTTACCTCCTTACCATGTGGAGCTCTATCAGCGAGCCATTCAGAGTAATTAACCATCATATTATCAAGGAGTTTTGTTGCAACACCAAAAGTGATCCCATAAAGGTATCTCCAGCAGCTGAATCCAACAGGTTTCTTGAAGAGAAGTTCAAACCTTCATAAAAAGTCTGGATAATAATCCAAGCAGTGAGTCCATCAGTGGGACAATTCTTAACCAAAGATTTCATTCTTTCCCAAGCTTGAGCAACATGTTCATTATCAAGTTGTTTAAATTTCATAATGTCACTTCTCATAGATATAATCTTAGCAGGAGGGTAGTCCTTTCCAATAAAAGCATCCTTGCACTTAGTCCAAGAATCAATTCTATTTCTAGGCAAGGATAGCAACCATTCTTTAGCTTTTCCTCTCAAGGAGAAAGGAAATAGCTTGAGCTTAATAATATCTCCATCTACATCCTTATACTTTTGCATCTCACAAAGTTCAACAAAGCTATTGAGATGGGCAGCAGCATCATTAGAACTAGCACCAAAAAATTGCTCTCTCATCACAAGATTCAACAAACAAGGCTTAATTTTATAAAAGGTAGCATTAGGAGCAGGTGGAGCAATAGGAGTGCTAAGGAAATCATTGTTGTTTGTGCTAGTGAAGTCACACAACTTGCTGTTCTTAACAGAGTTCATTTTGGCAAAGTGGAGCAAGCCAAAAACAGCAGCAGCAGCTAGAGCAGGAACTAATTTTTGTGTGTTTTTGATAAGAGAAAGCAAACCAAACTAAACTATTTTTTTGGAGTTTTTGATAAAAAGCGGCAAACAAAACCAAGAAAAAGAAACTAAGCAAACCAAAAACAAAGTAAAGAGAAAGGTTGAGGACGACTCCCCTTGTGAAGACGTCCTTAGCCTCCCCGGCAATGGTGCCAAAAAGAGCTTTGATGGCGTGTTGTTGACATGGGAGTTTCTTCTTCTTTAATTCCCCGGCAACGGCTCCAAAAAGAGCTTGATGGCGTTGCGTCAACGCGGAGCGCTTCGTCGGAAACCCCAAGAGCAAGGTGTGATGTAGCACATCAGCAAGTTTTCCCTCAGAAAGACACCAAGGTTATCGAACCAATAGGAGGAAGGAAACGTCTCAAAGGTGTTGCAAGCAATGTGGAAACCTTCACAACACAAACTCAAGACTTTGCCCAATGAAACAGTGAGGTTGTCAAGCTCACCGGTTCGCTGTAAAAAAGGATTAATTGTATGGTGTGGAAGGTGATGATGGTTTGCAGCAAGTAAACAGTGGAAGATGTATCAATGGTAAAGATTGGATCGGGGTCCATAGTTCACCAAAGGTGCTCTCCTTAGATAAACAAACATGGCATGAAGGGTCAACAAATTATAGTAGGGCAATTGACAGGAACTGAGCAAGGCATAACAATGCAATACTAGACAAAAATATCCTATGAGATTCGATTGGGCAATACAACAATATACATAGACCGCCATCCAACTACATCTATGACTAGAAGTCCACCTTTGTGTTATCATATGAACCCCCTCCAGTATTAAGTTGCAAGCAACAAACAACTTCTTTAAGCAAAGTGTGTAATGTAAAAAATCCACTTGTTCCATGAACAAGAGACCATTGTTTTCTCCCTAGTGGCAACATCACATCTACAACCGAAGAGATTTCTTTCACTTCCCTTGGAAACTAGAGGCATGAACCCACTATTGAGCATAAATACCCCCTCTTGGAGTCACTAGCAACTACTTGGCCAAGATAGCTACTAACAACGGAGAGCATGCAAGATCACAAACAACATAGACATGATAGAATCATAAGAAAAAACCATTAATCAATCTGACATAGTAATCACAATATCCATCGGATCCCCGCAAACACAACATGCATGATTACAAAAAGATTAGATCTTGATCATGAACGGAGCTCACAAGATCTATACATGAAAGCATAAGGAGGAGATACAAACATCTAGCTACTACATGGACCCATAGTCCAAGGTGGAACTACTCACGCTTCATACCGGAGGCTGGCATGGTGAAGAAGAAGGCCTTCGGGATGATCTCCCCTCCGGAAGGGTGCCAGGAAGAGCTTTAGATCCCCCTAGATCTAGGGACGATGGTGGCTACAACTATAGACGGTATCGTGGAATATTGATCAGGTGTTTAGGGTTTCTGCATCGGGGGGACTTTATAGGCGAAGAGGCGAGCCAGGGGGGCCACCAGGGTGGCTGCACCGCCCAAGCGCAGGGTGGGCCCACCCAAGCGGCCAGGGGGTGTGGCCACCTGGTGAGCCTCCTCCGTCTCGTATTCTGGCTTCGTGTTTCCCACGGTAAAATATTGACTTTGGCTTTTGTCCCGTCCAATTCCGAGAATATTGATTTTCTGCCTTTCTAGAACCAAAAACAGATGAAAACACGTAACTTGTTAATAGGTTAGTTCGAGAAAACATATAAAAACACCTCAAAGTGTGGACAAAGCAAAGCAAAGTAGATAGTAAACAAGCATGGAACATCAAAAATTATAGATATGTTTCCAACGTATCACTTCCATACTTAGTTTCTCTCAAAGTTGTTGAGCTCTTTATGCATTGCTTCTAGCCAATGTGAATCCTCAAGAGCTTCATATACTTTCTTTGGTTCCACCATGGATATATGTGCTTGATGCTCACCAAAATGCTTCAATTGAGCTCGAGTGGACATTCCTATTCTTAGATCACCAAGTACATTCTCAAGGGTGTGATCTCAAATTTCCAACATCCTATCCACTCTATCTTTGTGACGAGTTTTGATCTCCTTGTATTATCTTATGGGGATATCTTCATCATTTTGGTCCTCGTCTTGACCATAATTTTGACCTAGATCTTCACTGGGTTCACTATCATCATCATGAGGCATAGATTGACCTTGGTCGAGATCAGGCACACTTCTGGACAGGTGTTGATATGATCTTCTGCCTTGAACAATAGACTGAGCAGTGCTGGACAATCTAGAGACTAAAGAATCCTCTTCATCCCGACTAGAAGTTTCTGCCTGATCAACTTGTTGAGGGTTCGCAGCTTGTCTTTGCTTGGGTCATCATTTTCTTCAATGTCAGGTGCTTGTTTATGTTGTGAAGATGAAGGCTCCACTTGAGTAGAGAATTGTTCTTCTCGATCCACCACAAGGGGTTCCTCAACGGGGAGGATGAATCCCGCACCCATTCTTCTTATGGCATCTTGAGGCATTTCATCATCTACATCACAAACATCAACACGCCTCCTTGGGGACCATCATATTCTTCGAAAACTACACTACAAGATTCTCTGACAACTCTAGAGAGTTTATCATACATTCTATAAGTGTGGGATTTGAGACCATAGCCAACAAAAAATACCCTCTAATGCTTTGGAATCAAACTTGGACAAACGAACACCCTTAATGTGATAGAAACACTTACAACCAAACACCCAGAATTATGAAATGTTGGTCTTGTTACTGGTAATAGTTTCATATGGAGTCTTGATCAATTCTTTGTGGAGGTAGAGATGGTTTGAAGCATGGCATGCGGTGGAGATTGCTTCAGCCCAAAAGTTGTAGGGAGATATAAACCGCGCCAACATGAACCTATCCATATCAATTATAGTTCGGTTCTTCCTCTCATCTACACCATTTTGTTGAGGGGTATATGCAGTAGAATATTGGTGTTTTATCACCTCATCACTAAGAAATCCATTCAAGGTGTAGTTCTTGAATTCGGTGTCATTGTCACTCCTTATTACCAACACTAGAACATCATGTTGACGTTCAACCATGTTGATGAAGTCGATGAAAATTTCTTGCGTCTTACTCTTCAACTTGAATAAGTATACCCACGTGTATCTTAAATAGTCATCAACAATCACTAAGAAATATTTATTCCCACCAAGAATTGCATGAGATGGGGGACAAAATATTTCGACATAAAGGAGCTCCAAGATCCTCTTGGACTTGATGAAGTTCTTTGGCTTGTGGGAAGAATCATGCATCTTTCCTTAAACACAAGCCTATCACACACGATCTTTGGCAAAACAAACATTTTATTTTAGTCAAACAATATGGACACCCTTGTGGAGGCTTTGCAAAGTTCTCATGTTGACATGGGCTAGATGGCCATGCCATAGCCAACCCACATCAGCCGTTCCGAATAAGCACATCGCACTTGTAGTGGTTTTCCCCGAAAAATCCACCACATACACATTTTCGACGTAACGAAAGTGACCTTTAGAGACTTTCTCCACATGAGCACCACAATATCATTATCAATAAATACGACAAAGCCCATCTTTCCAAGAGAATGGACTGAAAGTGAATTATATCCATGGGTCTCAACAAGCATGACGTCCATGAGTGTAATATCGTGAGCAACCACAACTTTACCAAAACCCATTACCTTAGACTTTGATTTGTAGGCATATGTCACGGTTATTTTATCATCATTTAGTCTCATCTCCTTGAAAATAGTTTTGCTTCTGGTCATATGACTTGTGCAGCCACTATCATGCACCCACTTTGATGCTCCGAAAGCATGAGTCTACAAGAGATCAAACTAGCTTTTAGGTACCCATTTTTTAATGGGTCCTCTTTTGTTAGCAACAAGGATCTTGGAAACCCAAATAGACCAAGCAATATAACCATCAAACAAACCAACATATTGTGCATAAACATCACCATAATAATCATGCATTAAGACAGAGTGAGGGTTAGCACTTCCCGCAAAGTCATCATGTGACATGTTTTTGCCACTTGTGGTCTTACTACCCAAAATGGCCTTGTGTTTTGCTTGTGCGGGATTGGTCTTCTTATTCTTGTTATTCTTCTTCTTGGCTTTAGAGATAAAGCCAATTCCCCCTTTCTCACTATTTGGTCTTTTCTTACCGAAAAGGTCGTCAATGGACTTATTTCCTTTGGGTAAGGTGGCATTAGCAAGCTCCCCCTTCAACCTAGCATTTTATTCAATAGTATTTGTACTACTAGAAGGAATGAAAGTACTAGGTGAAGCAATATTAGTCAATTGAGTTTGAAGTTTTTCATGAGACTTTGTGAGTGACAAGAGTTCATCCTCCAAGGCCTTGTGTGCCTTGTTAGCTTCCTAAAGTCCTCGGTAAGTTTTTCATGAACAACACCAAACTCAATCTTGTCCTTTTTAGCATTTTTGTACTTGGCAATGGCATGATCACGTTCCTTTATGAGTTTATTAATAATTTGATTATTTTCCTCATCTAGACGTTCAAGCTTTTCTTCAAGATACATCCTAGTCTTTTGCTCTTCTTCCAGAGCATTATTTAAATCATCCATCTCACTAATATGCTCTCTCCCAAGTTTACATCTTTCATCAAGAATCTCTTGTGTGTGAGAAAGTTGATTTAAGAGGTTCAAAAAATGCATCTTGTCCTCCCCTTGCAAGTTAGTCATTAACAAATCAAAAGCAACGAATTCCTCTTTGACCTCAAGAGATATCTCCTCATCAAGTTCATCATCAATCAAAGAGGAGGGATGAGGAGATGGTAATACCTCCGTTCCTCTTGGCATAAGGCAAGTGACGTTCTTGTTGGAGAGTCAAAGAGGGAGAAAGTGGGAATAGAAGTAGTGGCAAGAGCAGCCACACCACTAGATGTTTCCTCTTCATCATCTTCATTGTCGTAGGAGAATTCTTCTTGTGTTATCAAGACAATTTCACATGACTTCTTGTTGGTGGGATTCTTCTTAATGAAGGGCTTCTCGAAGGGACCCTTGGAGTTTTTCTTTAACACAAGTTTACCCCCATGATCTTCTCTTTTCTCATAGGGACAACCGACAACAAATTGGTAGCGGTCACCACAATTGAAGCAAGTTCTCAATTTTGAGCCATTGTCTCTTCTCCCATTTGGATTGCTTCTTTGTTGCATATCCATCTTGGACTTGGCGGAGTGTTTACAAAAGTTTCTTGCATAGAAATCCATATACTCCGCATGAGAAACCTTGACATCTTCATGGTGGCTCATGGACATCACTCTCTTCTTCATCCACATACTCCACAACTTTGGCTTTTAAGTAAAGGTTGACAACATTTCTCATTCCAAGAGCTCAAGCATGGGCATCTTTGGCATTCTAGGAAGCAACCTTTAAAGCGGTCATCTCTTGCATAACTTCATTGGAGGTCATGAGATGGTAGTTGTGTCTTCCTTGTAGACCCTTTAGGTCAGTGGGCTCAAAGGGCATGAGTGCACTCACATATTTCCTTTTTTATCCAAGCATCATCCACATGTGAGGTACCAACATTCCTAAAGGCGGTGGCAGTGGACTTGAGCCTTCGATACATGTCTTCATGATCTTCACCATCCTTCATATAGAATCCTTCGGCTTCATTGCTCAGTGCATCATACTAGTTTCTTCTCATGCTCTCATTTCCAACATATAACTCAGTGAGAGCAACCCAAGCTTCCTTTGCAGTGTTGAGGTGTTCAATGTGAGGATAATCTTTTGTACCCAAACCTTGTTGAATCATGTGCAATGCGGTGGCATTGAGTTGGATATTGACTCTTCTTGTCAAGTTGGTTGGATCCACAATTCGAAGTCCTTCTTCAATGATATTCCACATTTCAATGCAAGAGCTGCACACATGAGATTTCATTAATGATTGCCATTGAGCAAAGGAAGTTGCAGCTAGCTTAGGTGGGTCACCTCCATTGTTTATATGTGGGTGAGGGATGGGTGGGTCAGGAAAATACCAATTTGGAACCTCATGGTGCTCTATATTCCCATCATCCTTTTTGTTGGAGGGATTAGTGTTGTCATGACTATCCCCCACCACCACAACCACGGGTGATGCCAAGGAATTCACCTTTGGTAGTGGTGGAAATTCCTCTCGAGGCGGAGGAGGTGGTGAGGCAAATTTATCTTTGACAAGTTTCTCAACTAGGTCGCGCAATTGTTTGATTTCGTTGCCTAGGGTAGAGTTCAAGCTTGATTCCAAATTCTTGAGATCCTCCATGGACACCGTGTTAATTGCCTCACCACCTTCTTATCCAACTTGGCTACCCATTTACTCTTAGGTGGTAAATCCCGAATAAAATCCAAGGCTCTGATACCAATTGAAAGGATTGTATGGGCACCTAGAGGGGGGGTGAATAGGTGCTACTTCAAATTTTACTCTTTTTGAATTTAGAGTTTGACACAAAAGGTAAGTGGAGCACGCAGAGACACAAGGATTTGTTTCCTATAGTTCCTTCCTTTTGAGGGGAAGTACGTCTGTGTTTGGAGAGGGGTGGTTTCAAACCACCATTGCCACAAGAGGCCTCCCTTGTTCTCCGATGAACCTCACCCCAAAGGGTTCGATTCACCTCTTCCACTATATTGGCAACCTTAGAGGTGGAAGCCAACACCTTTAAAACAAGTTCGAGGCACACATCCACAACTAAATTGGAGGCTCCCGAATACTAGCAAGCTGTCAAACAATCAAAGAAAAGCTTGTAAGAACCAAATCAAGAGCTAGGGTTTCCAAAGAAACACTAGAGCAAGGGACCCTCAAGGTGAAAATCTCTCTTGGTCAAGCTATAGATCAAGCCTCCTCCTTCGATTCTCCCAAGATGAATGACTTTGGATCGTTGGATGAAGAGATCTTGATGATTTGGTGGCTCAAATGGAGGTGGTGTTCTTGACTGAAATGAGCAACCTCCAAAGGTAGAAGAAGGGGACCTTTTATAGGCCCCCTGAAATTGTAGCCGTTGAGGTCACTTAACCCGGACAGTCCGACCCCGCCGTACATTCCGGCCGAACCCCACCGGACACTCCGGCTAGGCAAAGCTTCTGGCCAGTGTCTCGGAAGAGTCCGAACTAGGTCATAGTATGACTCAGGAGCATCACAAAATACCTGGGGCTGGAAACTCCGGCCTAAACCAGCCAGACACTCCGGCCTAGAAAAGTTTCTGGCCAGTGTCCGGGTAGTGTCCGGGCAGTGTCCGAACTGGGACCCCGTATGACTCAGGCACCTCGACACATCCCAGGGCCACACACTTCGGCCCGAACAGCCAGACACTCCGCTCGGGCTAGATACTCCAGCCGATTTCAGTTGGACACTCCGGCCCAAATGCTTCCTCCTGATCAACAGATACTTGGGGAACTCTTTTCCCTTAGCGAGCCATAATGTTATTCAGCTGCAATTATAGATATATCCTTAAACATTTAACATTTGATTAAACCTATGAAAGTGTTGTCAACAAACATAAAAACAAGTGTGAAGGGCATACATGTCCTTTCACCTAATCTTGCAAACACTATGGTCTCCTACAGTGGTAAAACAAGTTCTCGGGTATTGGGTTTTGGCAAGGTGGTGGTAACCGGGGATGTATCCTTGGTTGACATCATGCTTGTCAAAACCCTTGTCTACAATCTCCTTTGAGTTCATGCTCTTGCCATTATGGGTCCTTCTTCCTTCTTTACTGAGCATTTTGTGGTCCTCATGTGGAGCAAGTCCCTCAAGGTGGCCTTCGTAGGGTATGTAGAGCATGACTTGTATGTGGTGGACTTTTCGGGGACCACCACTCCACATTATCTATGTCTCTATGCTAAGGCCGACAAGGGCTGGTTGTGGCATCACTGCCTAGCCCATGTCAACATGAGGACTTTGCAAAGACTTCACACTGAGGGCCACATCCTTGGTCTTAACGATGTTTCTTTTGCTAAAGATCATGTGTGCAGGGATTGTATTGAAGGAAAGATGCATGAAACTCCCCACAAGGCTCTCAATCAAATCACCATGGAAAGATGCTTAGAACTCTTGCACATGGATCTCTTTGGTCCTCCCTCTCATGATAGTCTTGGAGGAAATAAGTATTGCTTGGTTATTGTGCACGATTTTTGTAGATACACTTGGGTGTTCTTTTTAAAGTACAAAAGTGAAACTCAACAAACCGTCATCGACTTTTCTAATGAAGTTCAATGGAAACACAATTCAAATATTCTCTCCATCCAAAGTGACAATGGGACCGAGTTCAAGAACTATATGTTGGATGATTTTCTTAGTGATGAAGGTATCAAGCATCAATATTCCACTCCATACACCCCCAAAAAATGGTGTAGCTAAAAGGAAGAACCGTACCTTGATGGATTCGGCCCGGTCTATGCTAGATTAGTTCAAGTCTCGATACAACTTTTGGGCGAGGCCATCTCCACCGCTTATCATGCAACCAACCGGCTCTACCTTCCCAAGAAAAATAACACGACCCCTTATGAGCTGCTAAAAGGGAACAAGCCCAATATTAGCTACTTTTAAGTGTTTGGTAGCAAGTTATACATTCTAAAGAAAGTAGTTCGTTTTTACAAGTTTGAATCCAAGGCACAAGAAGGAATTTTTTTGGGTACTCAAATCAATCCCATTCTTATAGAGTCTACAACAAAGCCAATGGAAGAGTTGAAGAGACATGCAATGTGATGTTTGATGAATACCATGAGTCTGTTGTAAGGCAGGATGGTGTTCATGATCCACGTGATGAAATTCCTCCCAAGGACATAAGAAGAACGGGTGTGGGATTCTTTCGCCCCATTGAGGAACACCTTGTGTCCGAAGGAGAAGGACCAAGCTCTACTCAAGTGTAACCCTCACTCTCACAAGATCATCTTGCCTCTCAAGGACCTACTATCTTAGATCAAGCTCCTTCAAGCTCTTCCAAAGCTCCTCATGCTCATGACTCTTCAAGCCTTGATTATCAAGCTCATCATCAACAACATCTACCTCCCCAAGATGGGGCTCCATTTCAAGACATATCCCAAGGTCAATATAGTCAAGAACAAGGCCAAGCTATTGTTGATCAAAGCCCTTTATCCTCCTCTACAAATGATGATGACTACTCTCCTAAAGTTGATATTGATGAAGATGATCCTCGTGTTCGTTCTTATTGTCAAGGCGGGGAATAAAATGGTGGCAATGACCAAGTGGTTGATCAAGAATCTCGTCTTGAGGCCCAAGCCCGTCATAAATCTTATCGCCTCGCCAAGCTCATCAAAGATGGCCATATCCTTGATAATGTTTATGGAGATTTCAATAGGGGTTCTACTACTATGAGACAATTAGCCTCCTTTAGCTCTCACCATACTTTTATCTCTCATGTTGACCCATGGAAATTCTTCGAGGCACTTGAAAGATGATGATTGGCTTGACGCTATGAATGAAGAACTTCACAACTTCAAGAGGAACAAAGTATGGACGTTGGTTGGGCGGCCTAAAGATTGTCAAAACCTCATTGGACCAAGTGGATCTTCAAGAACAAGCGCGATGCCAATGGGATAGTCGTGCGCAACAACGCAAGGTTAGTTTCCCAAGGATGCTCACATGTTGAGGGCATCGACTACGGTGAGACTTATGCCCCCTGTTGCTCACCTTGAGTCCATTCATATGTTTCTTGCTTTTGCCACTCATCATAACTTTAAACTGCAACAAATGGATGTTAAGAGTTCTTTCCTTAATGGTCCCTTGAAAGAGTTGGGTTATGTCAAACAACCTCCAAGCTTTGAGGATCCCCTCTTCCCGAACCATGTCTACCAGCTCGACAAGGCACTCTATGGCCTTAAGCAAGCCCCATGTGTGTGGTATGATTGCCTTAGAGAGCTCTTGCTAGACCATGGCTTCAAAGTGGGCCTCAGTGATTCCACTCTTTTTACTAAGAGAGTTGGAGGCCACTTAATCGTTTGCGAAATCTATGTTGATGATATTATCTTTGGGTATATTAACAAAGCTTTTAATGAGGATTTTGCCAAGCTCATGACCAACCGCTTCGATATGTCTATGATGGTTGAGATGGAGTTATTCGTTGTATTTGAAGTTAAACAATTGAGGATGGCGATCTTCATCAACCAATACAAATATATTTAAGACATGCTCAAGGAGTTCAAGTTTGATAAAGTCAAAGGTTCCAAGACTCCCATGCCGTCTAAGGTTAATCTTGATCTCGATCCCAAGGGTAAGGATGTGGATCAAAAACTTTATCGCTCTATGATTGGTTCTTTGATCTATCTTTGTGCATCCCGACCGGATATTATGTTGAGTGTGGGTATGTGTGCAAGATTCCAAGCCGCACCAAAAGAAAACCATATGGTGGCGGTCAAGAGAATATTTCAATATTTGGTTCATAACCCAAACTTTGGGTTGTGGTACCCCAAGGGAGCAAGCTTTGATCTGATTCGTTACACTGACAAGGTGGAAACGAAGTCAACCTCTGGTGCTTATCAATTTCTTGGAAGATCCTTGGTGTATTGGTC
Source organism: Avena sativa (assembly GCA_916181665.1). Classification (NCBI taxonomy): domain Eukaryota; kingdom Viridiplantae; phylum Streptophyta; class Magnoliopsida; order Poales; family Poaceae; genus Avena; species Avena sativa. Next base: position 343,142,579 of record OV702285.1, on the reverse strand, counting down.
CTCAAAGAAGCAAAACTGCGTGTCTATGTCCACTGTCGAATCTTAGTACATTTACGCAGCAAGCTGTTGTGCTCAATTGCTATGGATGAAGCAAATTTTGAAGGATCTTGGACTATCTTTTGACAAGGTGCCTCTTCTTTTGATAATGAGAGTTCTATTACTATTGCTCACAATCCTGTGCAACACAACTGGACCAAGCTATTGAGATTCATCATCATTTCATTCAGGACCATGTTGCAAGAGGAGACATTTCATTGGAGTATGTTCCCACTAAGGACAATCTTGCGGATCTATTCATGAAGCCCCTTGAGGAAGCAAGGTTCCGGGAGTTGAGTACCTTTCACACATACCCATTTCTCAACGAATATCTTTGTTTGGATATACGCATGGACATATGGGGAGTGTAGTTCCTCTTATGAACCAACACTTACCCTATTCTGCACACATTAAAGTGTTCATCCTCTATAGTCTCTCAAGGAGACCATTTGAACTTCAATGATAAGTTTTGGTAATGAACCCAAGATATATCTTCATAGTGTCAAGCCAAATATACTCATATATAAGGTGGCCTCGGCCATCGACTCTTTGTGTTTATTGCATGTTTTCCCTATTGTCTTGTTTTGCTCTTGTCTTGTTTTCCTTTTGGTTCTTCACAGTTTGTGCTCTCTATCCCAGGCCTTTTTCTCTCTCCCTCTAGCCCCTTCTATTCCCTTCATAAGTGCCTCCTTGCTTTATTCCAAATCTGGGAAGGTATTTCTGGCATCACCAGAACTTCTGGCTAGATGCCGGTAGTACCGGTCAGTGAGAATCTCTCTAGAACTTCTCTCGCACTTGGTTACTATTGCCTGTGCCTGGAACTTCCGGGTCACCGGAACTTCTGGGAACCCTTGATAGAGTAGATTAAACCAATACATTTGTGTGAATCTGTACTAGTGCATCCTAGATCTAGAATCTATGAGATTTCCTGTGGAACCGCTGTGTTCGTGGCCTCACCAAAATTTCCGGTGGGTCACGAGCGGAACTTCTGGTGGTGACTTTGTCATCGGAAGTTCCGGCGGTTCACCAGAAATTCCGGTGCACCATATTTTATTCACTGCGTGGATTCTTTCAGTCTCTCTTTTCTTCCTTCGTCGAACTTGTGCACTTACCCCCCTTCCCTCCCCATTCTATGCTTTCTTCTCAGGGTAAGGTGGTTCAAGTGGAGGAAAACACAAACGTGTTCTACAGGTCCTCCAGAGATTGATGAAGATGATTTGGAAGTTTTGCGTCCTCCAACTCAGACCACCCATTAGAGAGCTACTGTTGCTCGTCGTGCTGCTGCTGCTAGTAAACGGCCTGCTCTAGCCTCTCAGAAGAAGACTACATCTGGACCCGATGGTCAAAAGAACAAGATTTCCAAGTGGCCTCAGAAGGCTTATGCAACTTTTCACCGGATTATTCCTTACATAGTTCCACGTGATCCTCTTGCCGTGGATCCCCTATTCTATACTCGGAGGCAAGAGGATATCTTCTGAGAGATTTATGCCACCAAGCAGAAGTTTTTGGTTTCTCCTCAGAAGTACATCAATGTGACACATATGGAGAGAAGTCATGAGTACTTTGGGGAGGCTCTTGAGTGGTGCAGGAATTTTGGGCTCATCAAGATCATGGAGCACCATCATAATTATGATGAGATGTCTATTCTTCAATTATATACCACCCTTCACATGGATATGGACACTATGGATGTTACTTTGAAGTGGATGACCAAGGACCAACTGCTGACTAGCAAGTGGTATGTGTTTGTTGATATTATGGGCTATCCCATCCTCCCTGGCAAGGGGGCGAATGGCTAGCGATGTCACTTGTCCAATGCATCAGCACCTGAGGTTCCAGAGCCTCTCTACATTGAGGGCTGGGGTGTGTGTGGTCATACCAACCACCTCCAGCAAGTCTATGATATCATGCGCAAGGTCTACCAGAACACCATTTCTCCCAAGGCTGGCAACTTTGATCATATCGACGCCTTCTAGATTGACCTTATGTTCTAGACTTACCATCACCGTTACTCTGATCAGAGACTTGATGTCATGAACATCATCTTCCATGAGATTGGGATTTCTATGATTGAGAAGCTCTCTTGTCCCTATGCTCCTTACATCTAGTCTCTCATCAACGTCAAGTGGCAGGAAGAAATAGGTTCTCGTTTCCCACAAGGTAGCATCACTATTCACGAGGAGAAGAATCTTCGTTGATGAAGCATGAGCAGTCTCGGTCTCAAGAAGAAAAGGAGGAAGCCGTTTGGAGGTCTGGGGCAGCTAGATGTGGCACTTCAGGTCGTGCAGGATCCAGTGGTCACCTTGAGAGCTCCCATCCCCACAGTCTTGAGAGGCAACCATCTTGGACTAAGAAGCTGCTGAAGAAGGTGAAGAAGACTTTTTTATTTCATGCAAGACCATGAGTATCAGGCCTATGTTGATCAAATTCACAGTGTTCAGAGGCATAAGGCCATCATGTCCAAGCTCAACATTTCGTGCTCTCCCGAGACCAGCTCCTTCACAATGCCTAAGGATCAGCGGGTTCGTGACAACTACAAATGGTCAGTCTGAGGATGAAGTCACCGGTCCCCCGCCGACCTGGAACAATGCCTCCTGGTACCCCGAGCCTTGTCCTCCTCCCATATTTGGTTGGGGCGCTTAGATTGGTCCTTCTTCCCTTTCTGGTGTCTTGATGCCAAAGGGGGAGAAAGATATCTATTTGGTTGCTTTCGGGATCTGCATGGGCTTAGTCACAAGCTTGCTTTTTCTTTGATCGTTTCATGCTCGTGAATTTTTTACTCTCTTATGTGTGTTCGTGGACCTCGTTGTTTGTGCTACTATATGTTATGTGTGCTACTATGTATTATTTGTGCTACTATGTGGTATGTATGTGACCTATGTGGTATGTTATGCCTTTGTGGTATTCTTGCTTGTTGTATATGGTGGAGGATTTTTCTTGGAGGATGTTTCTTGATCTCTTTTAGTGTCTCTCACCATATATATGTTGGTGCAAAGGTATGTCCTCTCTCATTCCCTTCCTTGCACTTGTGTTGTTTTTGTAATGGAAAGGGGGAGCCTGTTATATGTGTGCTTGTTTTGTCCCCTGAGTTTGCTCTCTACACTTGCACACGCATAGGGGAATCCCCTTTTGTTCATTACAAAAATATGCTCGTTCATTCTTATACAAATATTATGGGATTGTGATCAAACACCAAAAAGGGGGAGATTTAAAAGACTATTTTTTCCCTTGGTATTTTGGTGATGATGACAATCCCACTTGAGATCTAATTGTGTGCTTGAGTTTCAGGTTATTTGTTTTTGATGGAGTTTGTGGATTTTGTTGATGCCTCTCTTGGAGTCTCGCGAAGTCGTCGGCCTTTGTTTTTGCCTTTCCCTCTTTTTATAGTTTTAGGTCACCATACTATCAAGAGGGATCCACCTCGGAAGGCTGTGGGGAATCATTTTTTCATGCACAAACCATACTTGCACTGCCACAACTATCCTATCCATCAGCGAGAGAGTGATCTTTGGAGTCGTTTGAGATGTTTTTGTCCTAATTGGAAGTTTTGGTCAAGGGCCGGAAGTTCCGCTCAGGGGTCTCTTCGGGGCTGGGTCCGGCTCTATTTCCGGCCCAACTTCCGGCAGAAGTTCTGCCCACGTACTGGATACTTCTGTACAGAAGTGTCCTATTTGACGGAACTTCCACCGGAAGTAGCACCGGAAGTTCCGGTCCACGGACCTGGTCAAGCCTGACCAGATCCTGTGACTGGAACTTTCCTTGCTGCTCCCGCTAAGTGCCTGAGCGGTACTTCCACTCGGATGCTGGAAATTCTGGTCAGGTGGTTTGCGACCCAGAATTTTCTGCTCCGAGTTCCACTCCAATATCTGATCACGTACTGTATGCTTCTGTATGGAAGTGTCGTATTTTTGACGGAATTTGTCCCAGAACTTGGTCCGAAAGTTGCATCGAATTTTCGGTCGAGCTTACCGGAATTTCCGGTCAAACTTTGGAGCATCCACCGACAACTTTCTAGCCGTTGGAGGATCGCTGTGTGGAAGTTCAGGTGCCCCACCGAAAGTTCCGGTGGAGTCACGAACAGCCAAACGGTTCCTTTCAAAGGGAGCCTATTTAAAGCTCCCTTCTTCTTCCTCCCTGCTCCCTCTTCAATCCCTCTCTCCTCCATTAATACCAGAGCTTCACCTCCCTAGATCTCTCTCCCTACACACTCAAACCTCCTGATCTTTTCAGTAGTGGGAGAGTTGACCTAGATTTACACTTCCACTAAAGAAGATTTGTTTCCTCCACCCATCTTTTGTGGATCTTGTTGCTCTTGGGTTCTTGGAACCCTAGATGGTGTAGGACATACTCGGAGCTAAGGGCATACGTTGTGAAGCTCTGTGGTGTCGTTGAGGGCCTCCAATTGAGTTATGGAGCTTCCCCCTCAACCTTGTTGTAAAGGTTTTCGGTTGGTGCCGTCAAATTCACCGGTTAGTGGATTGTCAGGCCTCCTTTGTGGGGGTGCTCACCAGAGAAGAAGGTGAGGCCTTTGTGGCGCTCGGGTGACCTTGTGTGGCCCCGACAACACTCCAACATAGATGTAGCTTCCTTGGAAGTGAACTACGGGAATCACATCTTCGCGTCTCCTCTCCGGTTTACTCCCTCCTTACCTTTACTCTTGTCCTTTACCATTATATTTATTGTTGTATGTTCTCTAGCATATAGGATTGCTCATCTAGTAACATATCTAGAGAACTTTACTTCTTGCAAAGACTAAAATTGAATACCAAGATAAAAATTGCATGTAACCCTGGCCCCACCTAAAGTTTCTTCCTAGATTGCCCATGGTAAAAATAAAAAAATAGCACATATATGACTTTAGGAATTACTTGAGGTCAAACCAAAATTGGTATTGACCGAATTCCATCTCCCAGAACACATGCACACCAATACCCTTCAAACCTCAGGAGATCATAATTTACGAAGACTTAACTGAATTTTGGTGAATTAAACTATTTTATGCATGGCTAATTCACTAATAAAATCACCACAATACTTATTTAAATACAAAAAGGTTGATTCCAATTTCTACATAAAGGTACTCCAAATACATAACAAGTGTCTTTGGAATCACATCAAAATCTGCAGTATATTAAATCTGACTAAAAAGACAAATATCATCCAGAACTGACGTTGATATTTTCCTTAGGGCATTCTGGTAAATATTTTGAAGTGATTCCAACTTGCAGTGAATCAGTTAATCAAACCTTACTCATCCACCCAAGGAAATAATTGCTTGTACTCTCGAACTTTTCTGGTGAATTATTTCCTAAAACTAGTTTTCAACACTAGAAAATGCATCATAAATCAATGGTAATTGCTAAAATTGTGAAACCACTTTGTTGGTTTCATTTTACCAATACCTATCCGATGGTATCATTTTTATACAATGATATCATACATAATATGTCCTTGTTCCAAAAACCCTCTCTTAGGTAGTTTCTTGATTATAAATCGTAAGGGATCTTCCTCCATGCTTGCAAGAACATTCTAATCTTTCTATATACATTTCTTCCCAAAACCTACTGAATTGTAAATTTGTATTGTACAATGCTTGATGTATGTATTGATGCTTGTATGCCTTGTATTGATTGCTGCATTTTTTGTTTGCATGAATGCTCGATAACTGCGATAGTTGCAATTGTGTGACGCCGAGAAGAAGAAAGCATCGGAGTATTATTATTATTATTAGTTATTGGTATTCTGGTAGTCTATTGAAGAAGTCAAGGGTCACCTTGCTGGTCATAGGGACGCCACCATTCCTGAGTTCTGATACTTGTCCTATTCCTTTTAGCACTCATTTTATATCCCGTTTATAAAATGCATTATTACTTGCATTGATTTTCTTTAAAAATGTCGCGAACATAACTTGGCCCCTCCATGTTATGAATGAGTGTCCATTAGGACACCTACCCTTATCGATACCCATGTTTACCCTTTAGATCAAGGTTGGGATGATTAGCATATCCCCTCCTTGGAAACTATGGTTTTCTATGATAAAAACTATTTTGGGTTTTACCCTATTATAAAAAATTTCAAAACAAAAACCTTGGAAAGAGGCATAGTTTTCGAGTGGATGTTTTTACCAAAGAAAATATGATGAGGAGAAAAAAGAAATTTGAGCAAGAGAAAGAGAAGGGATGTTCTACGCCTTTACTAGAACAATTTACACGTGCAACCACACTACCCCAGGAGTTGGGGCTTAGCTCGTAGTTTGTTTTCTTTAGCCGAGGCTGCTTGTACTTGCTTAAGGGGATGAATCCATAGAAAACCGGGTAGGCTATACAACAGATCTTGGGATTTGGGGCTTGCATCTTGCTTCGACAAGAGTGAGCCTATGTCGGCAAAAGTGAAGAAGGAAGGACTATGGCCAGGGTCCAAATACTCGTTGTCAGGGAGAACAAACGAAAAGGAAAATCCGCCATTGCTAGGGATGTGAAATGAAATGTTAGGTTTTATTATGCGAAGCCCCGTTTACCATGTGTAGCGGTTCATGGTTGTATCCTAGCAGATGTATTGATTCTTGTGGGTAAAGTACACAAACTATGCAGAGTATAATCTATTCGAATAGTCATGTCCATGGTCAAGGACGGTTGGAAAGGTGATCGCTAGGAGTACCATTGGGATGAGTTTGAGGAATGGAACAAAGAAAGAAGCCAAATTTTTTTGACTATCAAGGGTCAAAGAGTTTAAAAAGAAGTTTTGTTATGATTTTTTTTATAAATATTTTATAAATCGGATATGGTTATGTCTAGTTTTTTTAAAACGAGGCATGTTTTCAAAACTCTTTTCAACAAATATATAGAGATGCCAAACTTAGGCTTTTTATAAAACAACTATAGCTTAGAGCTAACTCGCCACAACCATATTGCATCTCCTTGTTTACCTTATCTTGGTGGTTTGTGAGTACATTCAATGTACTCACCGGCTTTGTCCATGGCTATTTACTTGGCCAGATATGTAGAAGCTAGAAGGATAAAGATGCTGACGTCTATGCGAGTTAGGCCGTCTTCCAAGTTAGTTGCCTGTAGGTTAACGCATGACATGGGGTCTACGATTGAAGAAGTTCCACTGTGATGTTTGTAATCGCCATGATGGCAGCAATGTAAGTTTGTACTTGTTATTTTTCTAGATGTGGTAATGATACTTTTCGGTTATGCTCATGGCTCACTGATCATGGAAACGTGAATTGAAGGCATAACGGAGATTCTCGGACCGTAAATCAGGGGTCTCACAGAATGGCTGCCATCGGGCACGTCTTGGGTAGGTCGGACTATCCGGGTGGTACACGTCGGACATTCTGGTTTCTTCAGGAAATTTTGCCCCTTTCTTCTTGATGATCTCATCCTCGCTCCGTGCGCCTGCCTCCCGCTCCTCCCTAGCACATCCTTGGATGATCATCACGTCGGACTCCTTGGCTTCCTCCGTCTCCTTACCGCTAGCGCTAGACCGATGGATATTAAATCTAGTCAAACAATAACACCATTATTTAGGTAGTATAAAGTTCTTATAAATCAAATATCTTGTCCAACTAGGAATGAATTCACCTTGTGATATTTTTCAATGAGGCTCCATTTCCTTCTAGTATAAACAAGAAGAATCATCATACTCTATGATTGTATCCTCATCATCCTCCCTTTCTTCAGGAAAAGCCATTCGTGGCTTTGCGTAAACTAAAATTGAAAGAAAGAAAAAGAACACCGTGTGTGCACAATGTATGTATATATAACATGTTATATCATTCTTGTTGACATGCAAAATATTCTCATTAGACAACATGCAATGTAAATTGCAAGTAGGGAACACATAATTGTCATATAGGAACAAAGAAAAATGTAGCTATTGGCAATGAAAATTGCAGATATAAGTGAAGTTCAAAGAATTATAAAGATCATGATGAAAAACAACTAGATACATAGTCTTGTTGTTCAATATTAAATTTAGTTTTTGCAAAGAAGATGGATGATCAAATTTGTGATGAACAATATCAAACCAATTCAAAATATGTGAAAACAAAATTGATTCATGCCATGCATCAAACCAATTATGAACATGATCATTTTGTACAGTATGTAAGATGCAACTTATTTTGCAAATATAAATGATGTATATAGCACTAGTACCCTTATGCAACACGTTGTGGGACAACCACAATGGGTATGAAAATTTTGATTCGAATCAAGAAAGATTAGAACAATCTAACATACGTAAAGTTAATTTTATTGGGTGGACTATATCAACTATACCAGAATTAGTTTCATATTATCACAAATTGTAGTATCCATCCCACCACAAACATATCTTGACACATAACATGTTTGGCTGAAAATAACAAGTTTCAATTTAGCAATTCTATCACAGGTAATGCATATGTGATCCACAAGAAAATTTTCATCCATGCTATATTAAGCAATTAGATTGAAAATGAAACAAGCACAATATGTGCTAGATTTCAGACATGTAATTTCATTTAGAACGAGGAATAGACAATATCAGCAGGTGGTATTCGACCAAATTTTTCCTTATGTGTAATCAGTACCACATGATCAAAATTCAAATTTGGTAAAGGATCACATGCTGCTATAACATTAGTGTATGACAAATCGCAAGGAGGTAGCAACAAAGGAATAGACTCACAATATTTTGTGATTGTTGTCTGTAGCTCCAAATCAGTAGCTATATCATTAGTGTTCTCCTCACATGTAGTAGGCATTGGGACATCCTCCTCAAGTGACAATGCATAGCTCCACGATGTATGTTGTAAAATAGATGGCTCCCTTTCTTCAAAAGCAACCTGCACATCACAAGATACAAAACTAGGAGTAGACATGATTACGTTAGTAGAAACCGCATTTGTCTCATCAACTCTCACTATTAGTGTTTTTATGACAGGATCAACATGTGGTTTGATGTTTGTGGTTATAGGTGGACATAGGTTTTGACGCCTAATTCCCTAAAATTGCTTAATCTAGAGACCAGCTAATCATGTGTGCTTACCATTCCAAAAAAATGAAGGATCAGAATACCCACTACCAAACATAACCTGAAATTTATCACACCACTCTTTCCCCAACACGATATGGCAGGAATTAAACGCTCTAGGAATGGCATAACATATAATATATTTTTTAGAGCCATAAATGGTTAGTGGAATAGATGCGTGTTGAGTAATTGGTAGTGCATGACCAGAAGGTGCTAACATAAATGGGTTTGTGAGTGTATGTGAGACTAATTTTAGATTTTCAACAACCTTAATACTAACACACCTAGTAGTAGCTTGTCTTCCACAAATTTCTATTGTGAAGTGGAACAAACCCGGATTAGACACTAATCCTGACTCCTCCTCCTAGAATGTAGTACTACAGTGGTATCGTAATGGAAAGGGATAATCATCTGTATCCTTTTTCTATATCACATCAACATAGAACTAGAAGACATGATTAGTATATATTAGTGCACAAAATCAAAATCTTTTGGTGGCTCTCTCACAACTCACTTACAACTACAAGGAAAGGAAATCTTACCATTCCAAAATTAATTAGGAAAGCTTACCAACTTATAGAAACGACACATGCAAGGATGTGATGAATCGAATACCAAAGATACAAGAACAATTACACGACAAAGCAGGAGTATGTAGTGGAGCTGATCATGTGACAAAACACCCAAGGAAACTCACACGGTGGATATAAACATGGCAAAGAAACTTATTTACAGGAATATTGCAATGGACAAGATAGACGATAGTAATAGCTCAAAATAAACAGTAACAAGATTTCTCAATTTACAAGTGGTATGATAAACTAGGCCTCCAATAATGCACAATTTTGATATCTCTTTTGTCATGGTTGTAGCACTTTTCTCTTCTCTTTTTTAAACCGATTCTCTTTTCTTTTCTATTTTTTTTTCAACTATATGACTCAAAGTAAAACAAATGGAGCAATTCTTAACAAACGGATCCGGATAGTCCGGGAAATTACGGCCGGTGACTCCGGTGGCGCCGGATAGTCCGAGTGATGTATGGCAGATAGTCCGGGTATGCCGGTCGAAATTTTATACACTTCAAAACCCTAATGAGCATCCTATCGGAGAAAAGCAACTATCTCGTGGGTACGTTCCTATGCACATATGCTATAGATAGGCTGTCACTACAAGAAAATTTTCCTTTTACAACAGACGATTTTCGTGGTTGAAGGCCCATTTTTCTTGGCTAAAGAGTCTTGTACGACTGATGACCTTCGTGGTAAAAGCCCCATCACAAATGAATATACCACGGGTTTTTTTCGACCGTGGCGGATCTCACGTTTCAGCCACGAAAAGTCGTTCCGTCGTAGATCTGTTCGTCAGCCGCGTTGAGTGCTGACGTCATGCAAATTGCCATGTGGCGAACGCTGTTAACAGCCGGTTAACGCTATTAACTGTCATGGAAACCATGATAGAAAGCCAGACCCATCCAAGGCCTGACAATTATTAAGTGGGCCGGCCCATTATGAAAGCCAAATAGTAAGTAGGCCTGTTACTGTTTAGAGCAGCACTGTTCGAAATGGGCCCACTAGTTGGTCCATCATATATTCAGGCCCAGTACTATTTCGGCCCGCTGTTATTTTGGCCTTCCAATGTTTTAGCCTGATATGCATATGGACTTTTACTGTTTCTTCCTGTTGTATATCTAGCCATTTACTGTTTTAGCCTGCTGACAATCTAGCTATCTACTGTTCTGGCATGTTGTGAATCTGGTTCATTAATTTTCTGGCCTGCTGTAAATCTGGCCATTTACTGTTCCGGCCTGCTAACAATCTAGCCATTTACTATTCCGGCCTGCTGACAATCTAGCCTTTCATTGATATGGCCTGCTGTGTATCTGGCCATTTACTGTTTCGGCCTGCTATAAATCTGGCCATTTACTATTCCTTCCTGCTAGAAATCTAGCCTTTACTGTTCCGTCCTGCTAATAATCTAGACTTTTACTGTCCTGGCCAGCGGTGTATCTGGCCATTAACTGTTCCGACCTGCTGTAAATCTGGCCTTCTACTGTTCCGGGCTGCTATAAATCTAGCATGTTACTGTTCTAGCCTGCTGCGTTTCTGGCCTTTTATTGTTTAGGCCTACTGAAATTCTAGCCCATTACTATTTGGTACTATTAGTATTCATGCCTGTTACTTTTGAAGCACATAAGGATTTTGGTCCCGTACTAATCGGGATGGTCACTGCTCCGTCCTTTAGCTGTTAATGCCATTACTGTTAATGTTCATGTCCATGTATCATTTCGTAAATCATTCTGTTCTAGCCTATTACTGTTTTCGCATTTTTTTGGAACCGCCGACTTATTTTGCAGAACATCACACGAATGCCAAGACGACAATTAATACACATGTGAAAATTTAAACTACTTATTACAATGGCAATTCGCTTCAATGTATCATATATACTCTTCTTCAACATTTCAGCTACAGATCTAAGGGCAGCTACACTCTTTCTTTCTGCAAGCAACACAACCTTCGCGTATATATATATATATATATCCTACAGGAGCTGTACTAGGTGGAGTGGTAAATAAGTTTTTTGCTTCAGAAATACAATGGGAGGATGAATGATAATAGGGATCACTACTTTCAGTCCTGCCTTTCGAGGACACCTGCTTCATTTTAACTACATCCTGCACAATAAGGTGAAAGGGGTTAACACAAAGAACAAGGGGAAAAAGTAGTATTATATAAATTAGAGATCATTTAAGAGGAAGCATAATAGACGTGGGTAAGAAATTTACTAGGCTCGCGCCTAAGAAAATTAAATCTGCTCCACCGTTAACACCAGATAGGGGACCCACTCATCCGAGTAGAAAGAAACAATAAAGGCATGGGTCTTGTACTAGACCCAGGGTCCACAAAAACATGCTAGACTCACCCTCACTAGTGAAAAAGACTATAAACAACACAAATCTCCAACGCTGCACATGTTGGACATCTACTATGTATGAATAAACCACCCCATAAGCCAAAAACTGCAACTTAAGAGCTACTATCTATATACATAGTGAACATTGCCCACAAGCCAAAAAGCTTAAGGGTGATAGGTAAACTTTAAGTAAGTATGAACTTACAGTAGCTCGTTTAGGCTGACAGTTGCTCCTTCTCAAGAAGTTTCGACTCCTGGTCAATCTAACAGTAGTTTCTGAGTCCAGCAGCTGGAACTCTAGTCCTTGTACTTCATTTTCCTTTCTCTACATTAAGTCATAACATTTAAAACTAAGTTAGCTGGTTTGGAAGGACGAAAGTACTTGGAAAACACCAAAAACATAGCATTAAAAATGAACAGATGTATGATTCAAACTAGCCTGGATTGGATGGATGAAAGCAGTTGAAAACACTAAAAAGATACTATTAAAAATGACAAGATGGACAATTTCTGAATTAAGCATTCGCAGATAGGAACACAACAAAACATGAATGGAAATGTCATGGCAGGTTTTCAGGTAGAATGAATTATTAACATAATATGCATACATGTAATATAACTTATTAACATGAATAGAATTTGGCCTAAGTAACACACAAAAACCTCACACTTCAGCCTTTCTTGGCATCATATTGTCAGTGTTGGATCCTTTATGATCTATTCCCGTGACCGATTCGAGTGCTCGGAAAGAATAGTATCTAGGAGTTAGTGTTGCAGGGAATACACCTATAGTGTGAGAATGTAAGAAAGGAAATTATAGCAACAAGCTTATGATGTGTATACGAACTACCATATGTGGGTGCAAATGAAATATCAATAGAATCAACGATATTGAGCAACATTCTAACCCTTTCGTAGCTTACGACTACCAAAGAAATAGCAAACGGGTAAGAGAAATTACCACCGTGAGGCGAGGGCGGGTGGGACACGCATGATGGCGGCGGGGGCGTCAGCTGGGCATTTCGAGGTGGATCCAGTGCGTTGGGAGGTGAAGACGTTCTCGAGTGGAAGAGAGCGCCAACGGGAAATGAGCTTCGATGCGGAAGAGAGCACCGAAGGTGAAGATGCTCCCATGTAGAAGAGAGCGCTGGCGGTGAAGGAGCTCTAGTGTGGAAGAGAGGGCTGGCGGTGAAGGGGTTGGAGGAAGGTGGAGGTCGGAGAGGGGTTAGCGGCAAAGAGGCGATGGGGGGGATATAGGTGCAATGATGCAAATTTAGCACCTATACCCCTCTATCATTGTAGTGCTCCTCTCGTCCTTGTTTCCCGGCCAAGTATAGAAGAGGAATTTTGCATCGCAAAAAACGGGACGGGATTTTTGAATAGATGCACAGGATGTTTCGGCCCTGTGCGGAATATTTGAGGATGAAGCTTCCGACGTACGCTACTCCGACGCAGCCGCTCCTCATGTGTTGGCCCTGTCTGGATCCACATGGCAGCGACATCATGATTACAAGCATTTAAATGCGTTTCCACACATTTGCCAAAATTGATAAGCATTATATTTTGAAAGCTTTCAAACAAGATGGCCAAGGTCATGGCCATATCTCTGCCATAGTTTATTATAACATGGCTATAATTACACGATACCTACTTTCTCAGTGTTTAGGGATTGAGGGTTTACAGTTTACGGTTCTAAGGTTTATGGGTTTAGGGTTTAGGATTTGGGGCATTTTCAATAATGTTCAGCCTTTAGTCTTATATTCGAGGAATAGAATGGTGTTATGATAATTTAATGAAGGTATATCTCAAATGTTGATCTACGAGTGGATGATACAGATGGGTGGTCAGGGTCGTTCAGGGGTTTAGGGTTTAAGGGTTTAGGGAATTTTCAATATTGTTCAAGCTTTATGGTTATGATGATACCCTGTCTGGTCATGATTGTTTAGGGTTTCGGGTTTTAGGGTTTAGGGGTTTAGTATTTCGGATTTTAGGGTTTAAGGGTTTTAGGTATTTAGGGGTTTAGGGTGTAGGGCTTCGGGAATTTTCAATACAGATCGAGCTTTATGCATATGGTCATGGAATAGAATGTCTTAGCAACAATTTAATAATGAAAGTATCTAAAATTTTGATCTACAAGTGCATTATACATGGATGGTTAGGGTTTATGGGTTGAGGGTTTAGGTTTTTAGTATTGCGGGTTTAGGGTTTTCATTTTTGAGGGGTAGTTTAGCGTTCAGGGTTATGTCTGAGCTTAGGGTTAGGGGTTAGGGTTTAGGTCTTTTAAAGGTATATATGGCTTAGGCTTTAGGCTTTAGGGGGATAGGGTTTAGGGAATTTACTATAATGTTCGACATGTCATTAATTAGAATGGTGTTAGCCTAATTTAATGAAGGTATCTCAAATTTTGATCTTAAAGCGCATGATGCCTACTTGCTCAGGGTTTATTAGGGTTAGTGTGGTCTAAATTTTAGGTTTTAGGGCATTTTCAATAATAATGTTCAAGCTTTATGCTTAGATTCATGGAATGAAATGGTGTTAGCGTAATTTAATGAAAGTATATCTCAAATGTTGATATATAAGTTGATGATCTACCTGCTTAATTAGTTAGGGTCGTTTAATTAGGGGTTTAGGGTTTTAAGGAATTTTGAATAATGTTCATGCTTTATGTTTATATTTATGGAAAATAATGTTTTTACCGCAATTTAATGAAAGTACCTCGAATTTGGATCTATAATTGCTTGATATACCTACTTGGTTATGGTTTAATTATGGTTGAGGGGTTTAGAGTTTCAGTATTTAGGGGTCGAGGGTTTAGGTTGGGGGGTTGTTTGGGGTTTAGGGAATTTAGGAGTTGAGGGTTTAGGTTTTCACGGTTGTTTTAGTGTTTCGGGAATTTTCAATGAAGTTCGAGCTTTATTCTTCTGTTCGTGGAATAGAATGACTTAGCGACAATTTAATAATGAAAGTATCTCGAATTTTATCTATACGTAGTGCATGATACCTGCTTATTCAGGGTTAGGAGTTGAGTGTTTAGGGTTTTTAGGGGTCTATGGCTTAGTGTTTACATTTTTGGGAGGGTAGGGTTTAGTGAATTTTCAATAATGTTCGAGCTATATGCCGATATTCATGAAATATAAAGGTGTTAGGGAAATTTAATGAAAGTATCTCAAATTTTGATCTATAAATGCATAGTACCTAGCCTGCTTTTTTAGGGTTTAGGGTTAAATGCTTTATTTTAAGGTTTCCTTTTTATGGAATTTTCAATAATGTTTAGGCTTTATGCTTAGATTCGTGGAAATGACTGGATTTATCATGATTTAATAAAAGTATATCTCAACCGTTGATCTATAAGTGGATGAGATATATACCGACTTGGTCATGGTCATTTAGGGGTTTAGGGTTCAGTTTTAGGGCATTTTCAACATAATTTTCAAGCTTTATGCTTAGATTCGTGGAATGGAATGGCGTGCATTAGCATAATTTAATGAAAGTATATCTCGTATGTTGATATATATAAGTGCATGATATACCTACTTAATTAGTTAGGGTCGTTTAATTAGGGGTGTAGGGTTTAGGGAGTTTTGAATAATTTTCAATATTTATGCTTATATTTGTGGAACATAATGTTTTTACCGCAATTTAATGAAAGTATCTCGAATTTGGATCTGTAAGTGCATGATACCTACTTGGTTAGGGATTAATTAAGGGTTGAGGGGTTTAGGGTTTTAGTATTTAGGGGTCGAGGGTTTAGGTTAGGGTTGTGTGGGGTTTGGAGAATTTAGGAGTTGAGGGTTTAGGTTTTTCGGGTTGTTTTAGGGTTTCAGGAATTTTCAATGAAGTTTGAGCTTGATGCTTATATTCGTGGAATAGAATTACTTAGCGACAATTTAATAATGAAAGTATCTCAAATTTTATCTATATAAGTGCATGATACCTCCTTAGTCAGGGTTAGGGGTTGAGGGTTTAGGGTTTTAGTGTTTAGGGTTATATGGCTTACTGTTTACGTTTTTGGAGGGTAGGGTTTAGTGAATTTTCAATAATGTTCGAGCTATATGCTGATATTCATGAAATAGAAAGGCATTAGGGCAATTTAATGAAAGAATCTCAAATTTTGGTCTATATTTGCATGATACCTAGTCTACTTTGTGAGGGTTTAGGGTTAAAGGGTTTACGGTTTAAGGTTTAAGGTTTATGTTTTATGATATTTTCAATAATGTATGGGGGCTTTATGCTTAAATTCGTGGAAATGAATGGCTTTAGCATAAATTAATAAAAGTATATCTCAAATGTTGATCTATAAGTGATGATATATACCAGCATGGTCAGGGTCATTTAGGGGTTTAGGGTTATAGGGTTTAAGGATTAGGTTTTAGGGCATTTTCAATTATAATGTTCAAGATTTATGCTTAGATTCGTGGAGTGGAATGGCATTAGCGTAATTTAATGAAAGTATATCTCAAATGTTGATATATAAGTGGATAATAATATATGTGCTTAATTAGTCAGGGTCGTTTAATTAGGGGTTTATCGTTTAGGGAATTTTGAATAATGTTTAAGCTTTATGCTTATATTTGCGGAACATAATGTTTTTACCGCAATTTAATGAAAGTATCTCAAATTTGGATAATATACCTGCTTAATTAGTCAGAGTCGTTTTGGTGTTTAGGGTTTAGGGATTATCGTTTAGGGAATTTTTAATAATGTTCAAGCTTTATGCTTATATTTGTGGAACACAATGGTGTTACCACAATTTAATGAAAGTATCTTGAATTTGGATCTATAAGTGCATGATATCTACTTGGTTAGGGTTTAATTAAGGGTTGAGGTGTTTAGGGTTTACAATTTTAGTATTTAGGGGTCGAGGGTGTAGGTTGGGGGTGCTTTGGGGTTTAGGGAATTTAGGGGTTGAGGGTTTAGGTTTTCCGGGTTGTTTAGGATTTCGGGAATTTTCAATGAAGTTCGAGCTTTATGCTTATATTCGTGGAGTAAAATGACTTAGCAACAATTTAATAATGAAAGTATCTCAAACTTTATCTTTAAGTTCATGATACCTGCTTAGTCTGGGTTAGGGTTGAGGATTTCGGGTTTTTATGGTTTAGGGGTATAGGGCTTAGTGTTTAGGTTTTAGGGGGTTAGGGTTTAGTGAATTTTCAATAATGTTCGAGCTATATGGCGATATTCATGATCCAGAAAGGTGTTAGCGCAATTTAATGAACATATCTCAAACTTTGATCTATAAATGCAAGATACCTACTTTGTTAGGTTTTGATTATGGGTTGAGGGGTTTACGGTTTATGGTTTTAGTACTTTGGGGTAGAGGTTTTATGTTTTAGGGGTTGTTTAGGGTTTTAGGAATTTGTAGTAATGTTCAAGATTTATGCGTATATTCGTCAAATAGAATGGTGTTGCCCAATTTAATGAAAGTATCTCAAGTTTGATATACAAGTGCATGATACCTGCTTGGTCAGGGTATAGGGGTTTATTAGTGTTTAGGGTTATAGGTTTCAGGAGTTTAGTGTTTTGGGAACTTTCAAATATTTTCAAATTTTGTGGTTATACTCGTGGAATACAGCGTAACTAATTTTATCACCGCACCAATTTTACGATTCAAAAACAAAGTATAAATTATTCATGGAATACAACGTAACTAATTTTATCACAAAGTATGAATTATTTGACGAATAATGCCCAAGTTTCTCAAAATTTTCAAGTTCACGAGCCAGTTTCGCCGTGTTTAACGAGTTTATCTCGGTTTAGCAAAAAATGTTCGATTTTTGAACTACAAATGACGGGAATCTCTACTTCTCGTAATTCAAGGTCACTGACAAGCAGGTCACTTGCATTATGGGTCTACAAAGTCAATGTAAGGTCGGAGGGGGAGGGCCGGTAAATACACTTATTGAAGAAGGGCGGGGAACCAGGTCGATGGGGTGATGCACGTGGGAGAACGCAAAATTACCACCTATATCCCTCTATTATTGCATTGCTCCTTGGGTTCTTGTTTCCGAAGGAGGGATAAAAGAGGAATTTTCATTCTAAAAAAGGTGAAGTATGTTTGGGGCTGGATGTTTGAATGGATTGGCAGTATATTTCGGCGCTCTCTCGAAATTTTGAAGTTGAAGCTTTTAAGGTATGCTACTCCCACTCCCACTTGGGGGATGTTGTCCTGTTAGGTAGACCTAGATGTCTGTACGCTTTCGAGCATTTAATGAGTTGATATACATCTGGCGCCTTTCACACAAGATGACCAAGGTCACATCCGTAGTTGCTTTTTTGACCTATAGAGCCATAGTTGCTGGTACCATTTCCATGTCCTATAGTCCATACATTGGATGCATCTTGGCAAATCAAGATTTGCTTCAAAGGGAAAATCTAATTTTATTTTTCCAAGTGACAACATTGTTTTTGTTTGTGAAGCAACTTCAAAGATTATTTCTCGGTATGACATCATGCCAATTTTCACACAAAGTACTCTGTTTAATGGATAAACCATATCCATCTTACATGCCTGATTTTTGCGATAAATTGACAATATGGCAGTTTACTAAAAACATGTCAATTTTGGTAACATGGTCTAGAGAAATTATGGAGAAGACTCCAGAACAACGGAGAGGTGTGTTTTGAGGTTTGTGCATAGTGTTTATTGTGCTAAAGTCTATATATAGTATCTTCTAGCATTAGATGCTAATAGAATGGAAAATAAGATCCGATGGCTAGCAATGTTGGGGTTCACGAGTCTTGATCCAACTGTCAATATTCAAAGTTATTCGTACACTATATAGTGGTAAGATAAGATAAGATAAGATAAGATAATATAAGATAAGAAAAGATATTATATGATATGATAGGGGATTATGGCTTAGGTTTTAGGGGTTAGGGAATTTTCAACAATGTTCAAGCTTTTATGCTTATATTAAGGGAATAGAATAGCGCTACCGCAATTTAATGAATGTATCTCAAATTTGGATCTATAAGTGAATGATTCTTACTTGGTTAGGGTGTATGTGGGTTGAGGGTTTAAGTTTTAGGGGTTATTAAGGGTTGAGGGTTCGAGGAATTTCCAATAATGTTCAAGCTTTATGCTTATGTTCGTCGAATAGAATGGCGTTACCCCAATTAATAAAAGTATGTAAAAATTTGATCTATATGTGTGCATATGATAGCTGCTTGGTCAGGATTTAGTGTTTAGGGGTTTAGTGTTTCGGGTTTTAGGGTTTAGCTAGGTTTAGTTAGGGATTTAGGGGTTTCGGGAATGTTTAATAAAGCTCGAGCTTTATGCTTATATTCGTGGAATAGTGTGACTTGGCAATAGTTTAACAATGAAAGCATCTCAATTTTTGATCTATAAGTGCAAGATACCTACTTGGTCAGGGTTAGGTTCTTAGGTTTTAGGGTTTTTTGGGTTTAGGGGGATAGGGCTTAGGGTTTAGGTTTTAGGTGGCTTAGGGTTTAGTGAATTTTCAATAATGTTTGAGCTATATGCATATATTCGTGAAATACAAAGGCGTTAGCACAATTTAATGGGAAGTATCACAAATTTTGTTATATATAAGTGCCTAATGCCTGCTTGGTTCGGGTTTAGGGTCAAAGGGCTTAGGGTTTAAGGTTTAGGTTTTAGGGTTATCTAAAAAATGTTCAAGCTTTATGCTTAGATTCGTGGAATGTAATGGCTTTAGCATAATTTAATGAAAGTAGTTCTCAAATGTTGATCTAAAAGTGGATGATATACCTGCTTGGGCATGGTCGTTTAGGGGTTTAAGGTTTAAGTTTTAGTGCATTTTCAATAATGTTCAAGATTTATGCTTAGAATCGTGGAATAGTATGGCGTTAACGTAATTTATTGAAAATATATCTCAAATTTTGATGTATAAGTAGATGATATACGTGCTTGGTCAGATTTTTTTAGGGACTTAGGGCATTTTCAACAATGTTCAAGATTTTATGCTTATATTCAGGGAATAGAATAGCTCTACCGCAATTTACTGAAAGTATCTAAAATTTGGATTTATACGTGCATGATACTTGCTTGGTTAGGGTGTATGTGGGTTGAGGGTTTAAGTTTTAGTGGTTGTTTAGGGTTGAGGGTTTGAGGAATTTTCAATAATGTTCAAGCTGTATGCTTATGTTCATCGAATAGAATGGTGTTACCCAAATTAATAAAAGTATGTGAAAATTTGATCTATAAGTGTGCATATGATAGCTGCTTGGTCAGGGTTTAGGGGTTTAGTGTTTCGGGTTTTAGGGTTTAGCTAGGTTTAGTTAGGGATTGAGGGGTTTAAGGTTTCAGGAATTTTCAATAAAGTTGGAGCTTTATCCTTATATTCGTGGAATAGAGTGACTTGGCAATAATTTAACAATGAAAGGATCTCAATTTTTGATCTATACGTGCATGATACCTACTTGGTCAGGGTAAGGGGCTGATGTTTTAGGGTTTTTAGGGTTTAGGGGGATATGTCTTAGGGTTTAGGTTTTAGGGGGCTTAGGGTTTAGTGAATTTTATATAATGTTCGAGCTATATGCATATATTCGTGAAATACAAAGGCGTTAGCACAATTTAATGGGAAGTATCACAAATTTTGATATATATAAGTGCCTAATGCCTGCTTGGTTCGGGTTTAGGGTGAAAGGGTTTAGCTGTTTAAGGTTTAGGTTTTAGGGTTTTCTCAATAATGTTGAAGCTTTATGCTTAGATTCGTGGAATGTAATGGCTTTAGCATAATTTAATGAAAGTAGATCTCAAATGTTGATCTAAAAGTGGATGATATACCTTCTTGGGCATGGTCGTTTAGGGGTTTAAGGTTTAAGTTTTAGGGCATTTTCAATAATGTGGATGCTTTATGCTTAGATTCATGGAATAGAATGGAGTTAGCGTAATTTAATGAAAATATATCTCAAATGTTGATCTATAAGTGGAAGATATATGTGCTTGGTCGGGGTCATTTAGGGGTTTAGGGAATTTTCAACAATTTTCAAGCTTTTATGCTTATATTGAGGGAATAGAATAGCGCTACCGCAATTTAATGAAAGTATCTAAAATTTGGATCTATAAGTGCATGATACTTTCTTGATTAGGGTGTATGTGGGTTGAGGGTTTAAGTTTTAGTGGTTGTTTAGGGTTTCGGGTTTGAGGTATGTTCAATAATGTTCAAGTTGTATGCTTATGTTCGTCGAATAGAATGTTGTTACCCAAATTAAAAAAACTATGTGAAAACTTGATCTATAAGTGTGCATATGATAGCTGCTTGGTCAGGGTTTATGGGTTTAGTGCTTAGGGTTTAGGGGTTTAGCTTTTCGGTTTTTAGCGTTTAGCTAGGTTTATTTAGGGATTTAGGGGTTTAGGGTTTCAGGAATTTTCAATAAAGTTCGAGCTTTATGCTTATATTCGTGGAATAGAGTGACTTGGCAATAATTTAACAATGAAAGCATCTCAATTTTTGATCTATAAGTGCATGATACCTCCTTGTCAGGGTTAGGTGCTGAGGTTTTGGGTTTTAAGGGTTTAGGGGGATAGGGCTTAGGGTTTAGGTTTTAGGGGGTTTAGGGTTTAGTGAAATTTCAATAATGTTCGAGGTATATGCCTATAATCGTGAAACAGAAAGGGATTAGCGCAATTTAATGGGAAGTATCTCAAATTTTGATGTATAAGTGCCTAATGCCTGCTTGGTTCGGGTCTAGGGGTTTAAGGTTTAGGTTTTAGGGATTTTTCAATAATGTAATGTTGATCTAAAAGTGGATGATATACCTGCTTGGTCATGGTCGTTTAGGGGTTTAAGGTTTATGTTTTAGGGCATTTTCAATATGTTCAAGCTTTATGCTTAGATTCGTGGAATGCTATGGCGTTAGCATAATTTAATGAAAATATATCTCAAATGTTGATCTATAATTGGATGATATACGTGCTTGGTCGGGGTCATTTAGGGGTTTAGGGAATTTTTAACAATGTTCAGGATTTATATTTATATTTGTGGAAGAGAATGGCGTTACCGCAATTTAATGAAAGTATCTCAGATTTTGATCTATAAGTGCATGATACCTACTTGGTTAGGTCGTATGTGGGGTTGAGGGTTTAGGTTTTAGGGGATGTTTAGGGTTGAGGGTTTGGGGAATTTTCAATAATATTCAATCTTTATGCCTATGTTCGTCGAATAGAATGGCGTTACCCAAATTAATACAAGTATTTGAAATTTTGATCTATAAGTGTGCATATGATAGCTGCATAGTCACGGTTTAGAGGTTTAGTGTTTAAGGTTTAGGGGTTTTATGTTTCAGGTTTTGGGGTTTAGCTAGGTTTATTTAGGGATTTAGGGGGTTTAGGGTTTCGGGAATTTTCAATAAAGTTTGAGATTTATGCTTATATTCGTGGAATAGAGTGACTTGGAAATAATTTAACAAGGAAAGCATCTCAATTTTTTATCTATAAGTGCATGATATTTGCTTGTTCAGGTTTAGGTCTTAGGGGGCTTAGGGTTTAGTGAATTTTCAATAATGTTTGAGCTATATGCCTATACTCGTGAAATAGAAAGGCATTAGCGCAATTTAATGGAAGTATCTCAATTTTTGATAAATAAATTACTAATGCCTGCTTGGTTCGGGTTTAGGGTTAAAGAGTTTTGGGTTTAGTGGTTTAAGGTTTAGGTTTTAGGGATTTTTCAATAATGTTCAAGCTTTATGCTTAGATTCGTGGAATGTAATAGCTTTAGCATAATTTAATGGAAGTATATATTAAATGTTGATCTGGAAGTGGATGATATACCTGCTTGTTAATGGTTGTTTAGGGGTTTAAGGTTTAGGTTTTAGGGCATTTTCAATAATGTTCAACCTTTATGCTTACATTCGTTCAGTGGAATGGCGTTAGCGTAATTTATTGAAAATATATCTCAAATGTTGATCTATAAGTGGATGATATACCTTCTTGGTCAGGGTCATTTAGGGGTTTAGGGAATTTTCAACAATGTTCAAGCTTTATGCTTATATTTGTGGAAGGGAATGGCGTTACAGCAATTTAATGAAAGTATCTCAGATTCTGATCTATAAGTGCAAGATACCTACTTAGTTAGGGAGTATGTGGGTTGAGGGTTTAAGTTTTAGTGGTTGTTTAGGGTTGAGGGTTTGGAGAATTTTCAATAATAATGTTCAAGATTTATGCTTATGTTCATCGAACAAAATGGCGTTACCCAAATTAATAAAAGTATTTGAAAATTTGATCTATAAGTGTGCATATGATAGCTCCTTGGTCAGGGTTTAGGGGTTTAGTGTTTAATGTTTAGGAGATTTGTGTTTCAGGTTTTGGGGTTTAGCTAGGTTTATTTAGGGATTTAAGGTCTCTGGAATTTTCAATAAAGTTCGAGGTTTACGCTTATATTCGTGCAATAGAGTTACATGGAAATAATTTAACAATGAAAGCATCTCAATTTTTTATCTATAAGTGCATGATATCTTCTTGGTCAGGGTTAGGTGTTGAGGTTTTAGGGTTTAGGGGGATAAGGCTTAGGGATTAGGTTTTAGGGGGCTTAGGGTTTAGTGAATTTTCAATAATTTTCGAGCTATATGCCTCTATTCGTGGAATGGAATGGCCTTAGCGTAATTTAATGAAAATATATCTCAAATGTTGATCTATAAGTGGATGATATACCTGGTTGGTCGGGGTCGTTTAGGGGTTTAGGGAATTTTAAACAATATTCAAGCTTTATGCTTATATTTGTGGAACAGAATGGCGTTACCGCAATTTAATGAAAGTATCTTAGATTTTTATCTATAAGTGCATGATACCTACTTGGTTAGGGTTTAATTATAGGTTGAGGGGTTTAAGGTTTAGGGTTTTAGTATCTAGGGGCTGAGGGTTTAGGTTTTAGGGGTTGTTTAGGGGTTCAGGAATTTTCAGTAATGTTCAAGATTAATGCATATATTCGTCGAAAAGAATGGTGTTGCCCAATTTAATGAAAGTATCTCAAATTTGATATACAAGTGCATGATACCTGCTTGGTTATGGTACAGGGTTTTATTAGTGTTTAGGGTTATAGAGTTCAGTCATTTAGTGTTTTGGGAACTTTCAATAATGTTCAAACTTTATGGTTATATTCGTGGAATACAATGGCGTAACTAATTTTATCACCGCACCAATTTTACATTTCAAAGACTATATATGGTTCAAAGGATCACCGCACCAATTTTATCACAATGTATGAATTATTTGATGAATTATGCCCAAATTTCTTAAAATTTTCAAGTTCATGAGCCAGTTTCGCCGAGTTTAATGAGTTTATCTCGGTTTAGCGAACAATGTTTGAATGTTCAACTGCAAACGATGGGAATCTCTACTTCCCTTAATTCTAGGTCACTCACAAGCGGGTCACTTGCATTGTGGGTCCACAAAGTCAGTGTAAGGCCGAAGGGGGTGGGCAGGTAAATACACTTATTGAAGAAGGGCAGGGAACTAGGCCGATGGGTTGATGCACCTGGGAGAACGCAAAATTATCACCTATATCCCTCTATTATTGTATTGCTCCTCGGGTTGTTGTTTCCGGAGCAGGGATAGAAGAGGAATTTTCATTCTAAAAAAGGTGAAGTATGTTTGGGGCTGGATGTTTGAAAGGATGGGTGAGATATTTTGGCGCTCTTTCGAAATTTTCAAGCTAAAGCTTCTAAGGTACGCTACTCCCACTCCCACTTGGGGGATGTTGTCCCCGTCAGATAGACCCAGACACCTGAATGCTTTTGAGCATTTAATGAGTTGATAGACATCTTCCGCCTTTCAAACAAGATAACCATGGTCACAACCGTAGTTGCTTTTTTTGACCTGCACAACCATAGTTGCTGCTACCGTGTCCATGTCTTGTACTCCATACATTGGATGCATCTTGGCCAATTAAGCTTTCCTTACAAAGGGAAAATCCAATTTTATTTTTCCAAGTGATATCATTGTTTTTGGTTGTGAAACAACTTCAAATATTATGGCTCAGTGTGACATTGTGCCAATTTTCACTCAAAGTAGCCTATTTAATGGATAAACCATATCAATCTTATTGGCTAGATTTTTGCGATAAATTGACAATATGGCAGTTTACTAAAAACATGTCAATTTTGGTAACATGGTCTAGATAAATGGAGAATACTCTAGAACGATGGAGAAGTGTGTTTTGAGGTTTGTGCGTAGTGTCTATTGTGCTAAATACTACCAGTAGTATCTTCTAGCATTAGATGCTAATAGAATGGAAAAGAAGTTTTGCCGGCTAGCAATATTGGTATTCGCGAGTCTTGATCCAACGGTTAATATTCAAAGTGGTAAGATGAGATAAGATATGACTCAAAATTCCACCTTCCATAATTTCACACAAATTACTCATTTCGCGGAAAATTCACAAGTTTCATGAATTTTCAAGTTTCCGTGTTGATTTCGCCACTTTAACTAGTTCATCTTGTTTTAGCCAAAAGTGGTCAATTTTGATCTATGGTCACTGATAGGGGGCCACGTATATGGTGGTTCCCAAAGCAAGGTAGGTCAGAATTTTCAAAGTTATCCCTCCCCACCCCTTCGCGCTGTGTTAACATCCACCCTCCGCCGCCTAGACCCTCACCCCCTTGGAAGCCCACAAAACAGACGCGCTCACCACCGGTCCTAACCTCACCATCGTGTGCCCGAAGAAGTTTTCCCTACCCGTCGGTGTTCTTGAGATGCACCGGTGGTCACGTGGATCCCACGGTAGTCCTTCTATCTTTAGCTCGATCTGGTTGGCAATTTATTTTCATTTGACTAGATCTGCCACCTCAAATACATGGTTTAATTTTTCCTCAGTCTACATGGTCATAGTTGATTCTAGGCTTGATCTATGTTCTTAAGTACCTTTGCCCATTATTGCTGTCAATATATTTGCTGAAATGTATGGGCATATATAGTTTATGTACTCCATCTATTTGTTTCCAACTTTTCTTTTACTAATTAAGAACCAATCTTGTATGTCATAATTAAATAGATGGAGATATTTGGGATGCAGGTTGCTCCATTATACAGGCCTAAACATATCATGGGTGTTGTATGATTTATTGAGGTTGTTAGAGCTCATTGTGAAAACTCAGAAGTACATTGCCCCTGCCGCTTTTGTGTGAATCAGAGGGTGTTGCCTTTCAGTATAGTTAAAGACCATATTTATATGTTTGTAATGCTAAGAACATATGTTAGATGGTTATTTCATGGTCAAGCATATGAACTAGGGGAAGAACATCTTTATCATCCAGATCAAGTAGGGGAAGCAGATGTTGATCATCTAGATCAACTAACAGAGGAAGCTCCTGAGTATGTAGATCAACTTGTAGAAGGGGAGGAGAGGTGCAAGGTGGATGAACGGAAAATTTTCAGGTTGTGTGTCTTTGATGTTTTTCTTTAAATGTATCTGTTAATCTACTAATCGCAGAAGCGGACAACCGAAGAGGACATTGATGGTAATGGCGATCAAATGTTCTGCTTATGGATGAAGTCGATGCAGGGCTGCTGATCATGATAAGGGGTGTAATTTTGGTGCCTTATGTGCAGTCTCATGACCACTAGCCCAGGTGCAAAACTCTTGGGGTACACCTAAGATCACTCTAAATATATGTAGAGCTATCCCATGATTGATCCGCTACTGTCGTAGTAGTGTAATATGGAGCTACCTTATGATTTTTAGTCCTTTGTTAGCAGATATACAACTGGAAACTATTTCGTACATTAGCAGAGTAGTATATATGTGTGTCTGTGTGTGTTTTCTTCTTTTGAGTCTTCCCAAGCGGCTTTCGAGGCATCGAGCTGGTGCCCTATGCTAGAACAAACGTCGTCTTTTCCTCTGCCAACCCTTCCCATCCCTCAAATGCTGATCTTCAGATTATATGTTGTCTGAGCTATAATGTACTTTGTTTCTGATATTGATATATTAGCTCTTCCGTTCAAAAAAAATTCTCCCTGAGCCGAATATGTTTGATTCGATACTGGCTGATTTTCACGGTCCTAGGAGAGGAACACGGGACAACAAGGGAAAAAAGGAGGAGGTTGTATGTGGGTCCCGCACAATTTATTGTCCCATGCCATGACGTTTTGAAAATTTTGCAAAAAACCCAGGAATATTTATCGCCGCTGCCTAACACTGTAGAAAAAATTGTAGTACTTCTGCCCCTACTACTAGTAGTTGTACTACTATTCCGGCTTCCTATCCTATTTTCCGACTAGCAACTTCCAATTCCTACCTCACATCATCATGCAAGGAAAGCAAATGTCACCTCCTCTACTCTGATCGATTTGGCCATTGGGGTGGGGTGGAGGTGGGTGTAGGTGGGGTGGGGGCGGGGTGACTGATTTCCTTTGGATTCGGGATCGGGGCATGGTCCCCGCTGTTCTGATTGGGGCATTTAGTCGGGTTCCAAGCCGGTGTTCTTTACTTTGTAACCTTTAATTTTTACTCATATGCAATAGATTTTGCGTCAGATTCTGTATGGAGAACAATGGTCCAATGGTGCGCACAGCCACTACGGACAGTGATGGTCCTACCAGTTCCCTTAAAAGTTTCCTAAAAAGGTAATGGAGAAGCATATTCGTTGTGTTCTTCCATTCTTTCCCATGCTGAAATTGGTTGTCTGCAACCTAGATGTATCCCTGTGCTCAAAGTTGTCTCTGTCTACATCCTGTTTTTGTGGAAGCCTTTGTGACGCCATCTTGTTCTTTATTTCTTGTAGCACTGTGGTACATACCCGCTAACTTGCGGTGCTCTAGGTGCAACAAATAGCATGATACCCCCACATGTCGGAGGATCCGGCCAGTACCACCACTCACCAAACAAGAGCAAGGACACTGCCCAGCTGGGAGGGTCCAAATTAAAGAGAAGGTTATTTTTTTTCTTAATCCCCTTACCATGGTGCTTTCTGATTTAATTATTATCTGCTTGCTGTCATGCATGCTTATTAGATGTTCAGAAACATCTGTTATTTAATTAAGTCGGGCACTGTGTTTATGTGTATCCAGAGCTAGATGTGTCTGACTGTCTCATACACAGTCATATATATATGACCACTATGTACTGCATTGAACTCTTGAGCTCTGTTGCTATTTATTCAGATTGAAGGTGCTGCTGTGGAGGCTGAGGCTGCTATAGAGGCTAGTAGATTTCTCATGACCCCACCAAAAGCGGACATTTTCTACATGACGAGGAAGCGCAAACACAATACCCAGGTTGGCACTGACCTATCTAAGAAGTGGTTATAATTTGGAAATCCACAATTTCACATGTTATGATTTTCTGTGCTATTTTTGTCAGCTATATTTATCTTTACGCTCATCAGAAGTTCACAAACGTCAAAGTTGTTTGCTTTTCAAGAAATGATTTTGTCTGATATTATTAGATTTACATGATATTTACATAATTTAACCTTTCCACTTAATTCCATTCAGTACCATGCACTAGCTGCTCAGCCCGTTCTTCTACCGTCCTCTTGACAAGCTTGTGGATTGAAAGGGGGCCTTGTATGCCCTTCCAAAGGCATATGGAAGAAAAATGCTTCATGGCCACCCTTCGTGATGGGCCCACCCATGGTATCAGGTATGGATTCCAAGCGGTTTAGAACGACTTGATGTAATATCTTGTATCTCACTTTTCATGTTGTCGTCTTACTTGTCTATCAATTTTCTCATGAAGGCTGTCCTTTGTGTCTCTCGCCCCATTATAAACAATATGTTCGGAAACGACAAGTTTCTAACTCTGTATACCAAGGACCCAAAAGGCTTGCGGCAACTATATGATGTGGATGTCTCAATGATGATGGCCACCACCTATTTGGGTGTCCGGGTTTGGTCCAAGTATGTCTATGAGAATGGTCTGAAGCAGGGGGACGAGGTAGCACTCGATTTTAGCAAGCCTGGGAAGATACTTGCAAGCCATCATATACTTGTAGACCAAAAGCCCAAGAATAGAGCTAGTACTAATTAATTTGCTTCTGTACTCATTACAACCTCTGATAACTTTCTTGCGAGTAACTGTTCTGCACCATTGTCTTCTAATCGTATGACTCATACCACTTGTGTAGTCCACTTCTAGAAGGGTGCCAACATCAAGCTGCTGGCACTGGTACCGGCCCCAGTTCCTGCGACAACACCTGTTGACCTAAGTAGGAGAAATAATAGAGGTAGTAACTTAATTTTCTTGTATACTCTGATCACTATCTAGGAGTGTAAGAACTCATTTTTCTTGTACACATCTCATATGCCTCTTTGACCACTCTTGCAGTCCCCTTACCTCCCCCCATAAGGAAACCAGCATCAAGCTGCTAGCACCGGCACCCGTACCGGCACAAGACCTAGTTCCTCCTCCGACACTTGTTGACCGAAGGAGAAAGATTGGAGGTAGTAGTAACTTAATTTGCATGTATACTCATCACCTCCTCTAATCATTGTCTTGTGAGTAATTGTAAGAGCCATTTTTCTTGCACACATCTCACATGCCTATACCATCCCTATAGTCAACTTACCTACCCATCAGAAGAAATCTAGCATCAAGTTGTTGGCATCGGCACTGGTTCTTGCTCTTGAACTAGCCCCTCTTCAATTAACTGTTGCACCAGCCCCAGCATAAGCCGCGACACCATCTCCTGCACCAGCACCAGCTACTGCACCAGCCCCAGCACAGGCACCAGCGCAAGCTCCTTGTCAGACGTATCCTACACATGTGTCATCTCAAGATCACGGTAAATTATGTCTGTGAGTGGCTGTAGATAAACTTCTCTCAATGTCTTCTCATGTTTCACATGATTCAGTTCATTGCTCTTATTAATTATGCATTTATCTCTTGCTTTGACTCAGAAATTGCCTAAGAGTGCCACAAAGCAACTCGAGGCCAGACGAAAGGGCACAATATTCTTCATGATGCAGCGAAAAGGAGTGCTAGTCGAGGGACGATACACCATTAACTGGACTGATGGGCGCTTGGCAGCTACTTCTAGATGGACCAAGTTCCGGAAAGCTGCCAAACTTACCATTGGAAGAATGGTCAAGGTTGATGTATCTCGGTGCCCTGATTGTAGCAGTATGGTCATGCAGCTCCTTGCTGTTTAGGTCTTTCGTCGCATGCTATCATTATTAATTATGTGGTCATCTTATCTCCACTCATTATATATGGGTGATAAAACTGTGATAACCTTTTTCTGGATTGGAGCTATGACTAGTACGTACTATATGATATATTTGTATCTATATGAAGGTTCCCTATATGACCAAGACCAACTATTATGACAATGATTGTGTTCCATCTTAATATGTGAGGAGGAGGTTGCACACAAAAGCAGAATTGATCGCCAATTTTGCTTGCTCTAGTGATTTGAGAGTGTTTGGAGAATATGATAAACTGATTGTTGGCATGGTTTTTAGAGTTGAAGCAAGAACTGGACGGTTCCGTTTGTACTGCTATTGAATTTTAGTGTATGTATTGGTGAATCAGTCATTTTGAAATGTTGCTGAATTGGTCAAGTGCTGCTAAATATGAACTAGCAATCTGTTGATATTTTCTGTATCTAGTTCTGTACTTCTTAATCATTCAAATGCTACTGAATTTGTTAAAAGTTCTATCGCCTCTGCCGGGCTACTTTCACTAGAGCTTTTGCCTATGTTTCATTGGAACCGTTGGTTGTGTTTTGGACAGTGATGAGAGGCAGATAGGGTAAAGATACATCGTGATTTCACCAAGTGAATTCATTGGATACCGGTGCAGTTTTGGCGCATCTGATTTGTGTCTCTAGTTCTTTAGATATTTTTACATGATTATATCTGTCAAAACAAAAGAATTATCGCCTTTTCCCACACTATTGGTGAGGTCTGGTTCCCTTTGTACGGCTATTGAATTTCAGTACATGTATTGCTGAATCAGTCATTTTGAAATGCTGCCGAATTGGTCAAGTGCTGCTGAATATGAACTAGAAATCAATCTATTTTCTTTATCTTATTCTATACTGCTGAATCATTCAAATGCTACTGAATTTATGAAAAGTTCTGTTGCTGTGCTGGACTGTTTGCACTAGAGCTTTTGCCTGTGTTTCGTCGGAACCGTTGTTGTGTTTTGGACACTGATGAGTGTAGTTTCACAAAGTGAAGTCATTGCATACCAGTTTTGGCGCACGCGGTGTGTGACTCTAGTTCTTTTGATATTTTTATGTGAATATATATGTCAAAAGAATTATCCGTATTCCCCCTCCGTCGGTGAGGTCTTTGTTCTGAATCCGGCGGATCCATAGAAAAATGCATAGTTTACTGACGACGAGATGAAAGATAGTATATTTTGATTTCTTTGTTGTAGTGGCAACACACACAGTTATATGTGTGATGTCTTGAGTTCGAATCCTCTGTTCTTGATAAATATTTTTTGGGTTTTACATTATTTTCTTCTAGCAATAGTGCTTTACAGAGAGGTTGACATGACGGACCCACAAGCCTGCAGCGTATCTCTTAATTTTCTTCTAGCAATATTGCTTTGCAGAGAGGCTGACATGGCGGAACCACCAACCTGCAGCGTCCCCCTTAATTTTCTTCTAGTAAAATTTCTGTGCGGAGAGGCTGACGTGGCGGACCCACCTGCCTGCAGCATCCCTCTTAATTTTCTTCTAGCAATATTGCTTTATGGAGAGGAAGACATGGAGTACCCACCAGCCTGCAGTGTCCCTGTTAATTTTCTTCTAGCAATATTTCTTTGCCGAGAGGCTGACATGGTGGACCCACTAGCCTGCAGCGTACCTCTTAAGTTTCTTCTAGCAATATTGCTTTACGGAGAGGCTGACATGGCGGAACCACCAGCCTGCAGCATCCCTGTTAATTTTCTTCTAGCAAGTATTTTTTACGGAGAGGCTGACATGGCGGACCCACCAGCCTGCAGCATCCCTCTTAATGCGTGGGTTTGAAAAAAAGAAGTTAAGTACTTGTACAGAGAGGCTAGCATCAAGGACCCACTAGCCAGGACATACAAGAGAGGCTGACATGTGGGCTCCAGCAGCAAGACCATACAAAGCTGCCACATCTATCTACATTGCCAAGGTCAAAACAGCAAAAGCAGGCAAAAAAAAGTCCATCATGCACACATTTAATTTACACAGATATTGACATGTCATTAAAAGAAAATATATTGACATGTGGGACCCACCAGCGAGACCTTATACACATGGTGCCACATAGAGCAACGTTGCCAATTGCAAAAGAGGGAGGCACGAGTGAGAAAAAGTCTAGCATGCACATGTATCTTCCAATGAGAGGATGACATGAGGGACCCACCAGCATGTATAAACGGTTGATGCATCGAGCAACGTTGCCAAGATAGAAACACAGAGGCCCGAGCGAGAAAAAAAGTCCACATGCACACGTTCTTCTAATGAAATGCTGACATGTGGGACCCCGGAGCGTGACCAAACGGCAGGTTCGTCGACCAATGCTATATAGTTAGAACAGGGTAGCACTAGAGAAGTCACGATTCTTATAATATGAGGCTGGCATATGGGACCCACCAGCCTGAATAAACGGATGATGTAGCGGGCAATGCTATCAAGTTAACACGGAGGCGCGACTGAGGGAGAAAATTCCATCATATACACGTTTCTTCTAACGATAGTATAACACATGGGGCCTAGCTGAGTGATTATGCATTTGGCAACGTTATCAAGTTCAGAAGAGGGTAGCACGACCAAGGTTAAACAATTCATCATACACATGTTTCTTCTAATGAGAGGATGACATGTGGGTCCAGATGCGTGATTAAACAACAGCGCAATCAAGTTCAGAACAAGGTAGCGGGAGCAAAGGAAAAAAAATCCATCATACACACAATTCTTCTAATGAGAGGGTGACATGTGGGACCTAGCATCATGATTAACGGCGGATAGTTCGAGCAATGTTATCGAGTTCAAATCAGGGAGGCACGAGCCAAGGAATTTTTTTATCATGCACACGTTTCTTCTGATGAGAGGATGACATGTGGGTCCCAGCTGCGTGATTAAACTGTAGATGCACCTAGCAGCGCTATCAAGTTCGGAACATGATAGCGGGAGCGAAGCAAAAAAATTCCATCATACACACGATTCTTGTAATGAGAAGCTCGCATGTGGGACCCAATATCGTGATTAACGGCAGATAGATCAAGCAAAGTTATCGAGTTCATCTCAGGGAGGCACAGCCAAGGAAAAAAAATCCATCATGCACACGTTTCTTCTAGTGTGAGGATGACACGTGGGACCGAACAGCCTGTTCAAACGGTAGATGCATTGAGCGATGCTATCAAGTTTGGAACTGGGAAGGAAAAATTCCATCATACACACGATTCCTCTAATGTGAGGCAGACATGTGGGATCCAATAGCCTAACTAAATGATGCATGTTGACACCCCGTTAGGAAACCCCAAGATCAAGGTATGATGCAGCACAACAGCAAGTTTTCCCTAAGTAAGAAACCGAGGTTATCGAACCATTAGGAGGAAGGAAACGCCTCAAAGGTTTTGTACGCAACGTGGAAACCTGCACAACACAAACTCAAGACTTTGCCCCAACTAACAGTGAGGTTGTCAATCTCACCGGTTGTTGTCACGAAGGATTATCTGTATGGTGTAGAAGGTGATGATGGTTTGCAACAAGTAAATAGTAACAGTGGAAGATGTATCAATGGTAAAGATTGGACCGGGTTTTCCTTAGATAAACAAACAAAGCATAGCAATTGACATGACTGAGCAAACAAACAAAGCATACTGGGTAAACAAATTACAGCAGGGCAATTGACATGACTGAGCAAGGCATAACAATGCAATTCCAGACAAAAAGATTGTATGAGATTCAATTGGGCAATACAACAATATACATAGACCGCCATCCAACTGCATCTATGACTAGAAGTCCATCTTCAGGTTATCATCCGAACCCCCTCCAGTATTAAGTTGCAAGCAATAGACAACTACTTCAAGCAAAGTGTGTAAGGTAAACAATCCACTTGTTCCATGAACAAGTAGTTTGGGAATCAAACCCAGATCCGCGCGCAGGCAGGGGATTTTGGCGGTGGGTCCGGCAGCGCCGGATCTGGTGCCGGAAGTTCCGGTCATTGCCGGTTATTCC
This sequence comes from Avena sativa, assembly GCA_916181665.1. NCBI lineage: Eukaryota > Viridiplantae > Streptophyta > Magnoliopsida > Poales > Poaceae > Avena > Avena sativa. Next base: position 343,108,523 of record OV702285.1, on the reverse strand, counting down.
GGACCGCCGGTATGACATTCCGAGAGCGCTTCCGGCGGAGGGTCCGGTCCAGCGGTCCTAGTGCCGGGGATTCCGGCGGTGTTCCCGGTCCGCCGATGCTGTCGCCGGAGCTTCCGGCGGTGGCTCCGGTTCGCCAGTCCTGTCGTCAGATCTAGCTGGAGCTTTCTTCCGTCTCCTCTTCCAAGCCTCCGTCTTGTCGAGCGTGATTCCTTGGGGTTCCTCCCTCATCTCTATACTCATTGGTATGAACCTATCATGGTCATAGGGCGGAGAATGAAGTAGTATAACATTCAATAGCGTAGGAAGTTGGATCTCAAAGAGGATAGGATTCACCTTTGGAGTCCATGACGACTTGGCATAAGTTGGAGACCTTGATGTGGCAACGACCGTAGGATAGGCTGCATCAGCTCCCCCCCTTCAAAAAAGTGTCGTCCTCGACTCTACATTCTCATCACAAAGTAGAAGAGGTCGAGATACCTTCTTGATCCTCGGGTTCACCATATAGTCGTCTTAGGAAAGATTGACTTGACAACACTTCAATGTTCCTTCACCTTCCATGAAGCCTACAAAGCTCACAACAAAAGCGAAGCAACACTCAAAGTGTAGCCATTTCATGAATATTATAGCATGAGTCCTCAAGTAGAAGGAAGTCACCTTAGCTTATAGAGATAGCTCGATGAAGGGTAGCCATAGGTAACTCTCTTTGGTTCTTCTTATCAACCCATGGTTGGTAGAGGTTGACATATATGCATTTGTACCTTCATACAACAAAGACCAAGCAACATATGTTTGTGTGTGATAGAGAAGCATGTCATTTGTGGCATGTCCATTCTTGTTCACAACACTATTAGGAGAACTCAAATATAGCAAACGGGATGCATATGCAAGGTCAAAGTGCATGGAAATCGGTTGAACATCATCCAAATGTGAGAACTCAAAAACTCCATATAATGTCTTAGTGTGGCACTCATGGCACTTGACTAGAATTTTGATTAACATCCATGATGCGAGAATTGGAGAATTCGGCAAAAACACACAAGGAAGAATGTCCAAAACAACATCATTATGTGTGCAAATCAACCATTGGAAAGAGAAATTGTTCGACAAGTTGGATGTCACACACAAATCATCGAAAGAAAATATCATGGGGATATGAGTATCCCAAGCGGAAGCAAAAACAACATGTTTGCAAACAAACCAAATGAAAGAGCAAGTGGTCCTTATGTTTGTTGCAACAACAAGACAAGATTCTTGGAAGCTCTCATGACAATACATTCTCTCAATGGCATTATGGTTGCACACAAAACATCGAAAAGAGAAATTTTTCAACATTTTTGTTGCAACGCACAAAGCATCCATATCCAAAAGCAAAGAAACATGAATGTCACAGGGTGAGATAATACCATCAACATGCTTGCAATCAAACCATAGGAAAGCGCAATTGTTCAACATGAAAGATGCAAAGCATGCAAAGGTATCAGAGCTGGGTTCGATCTTGAACTCACTTATGGGATGCTCTCAAGAGCTCTTTTTGTCAACTCGTGCTCAACCGAGGTTGACATTATAGTGCGGGTACCTACACACATCATACACAAAAGGAAGAATGTGTGTGCCTGGTAGAGATACACATCATCCATCATGATGTATCTCTTCTTGTGCACATCACCATTAATGTCAATCAAGTATGAAATAGATGCATGGTGAGTATGCAAGTGGGGAACATGCTTATCATGGCAATCATCAAAATCTCCAAAAATTGAGAAAGCTATGGGGGCCATCTCATTATAACGCATATGATGAATATTGTTGCAAGCAAAACAAGTCGAATAGCAAGCATTCATCTTATCGCAAGCAACGGGAGAAATTGAATGACTAGCATGACAAGGCAAGTCCAAAGCAATTGGAGGATACACACAAGATTCATAGCATGGCATGTTTATGGAAATGATTTCGCAATCAAACAATTCCACATGATCAATATTATGCAAAGGCAAAACATCACATGGGAATATGAGTGAAGCATATGTAATGTCACAAGTATCATCCAAAACATGCATATCCTCACAATTCATCATGTCCATTAGTGGGATCATGGCATCATCAACACCCTTATTATTACCTTGGTCATACCTCTCATATGAAGTGGGTGTTGTGGAAGTACTGGCCTCCTTGTGGACGAGTTCATCTTCTTGATGTAGCCATGGCATAGCATCATCTTCGTGCACCATGTACATCTTCTCCAATTGAGGCGTCATTACTTCATGGCTTGGTGCGTCTTCCTCCATGGAACCTAGCACAACACAAGAGAACACACTATAGGTATAGGGTAAGTTGTTAGAAATCGAAATGGTCTCACTTGACCTATCAACTACCACTCTCAACTCACTAGGAGTATCGCTCATGCCCTCCAAGTGGACGCACTCAATCTCACATAAGGTTGATTCACTCATCTCACTCTTGTTCTCACTCGAGTGCGCTAAGTGGCTCTCATACTCATATGGGATTGATACCACATCATCACTCAAGCATATGGGGATATGCTCGGTTTCCTCAACTCCAAGCGCCTCCTTTGGTGAAGGGAAAATCCCATGCTCACCATCCTTGACCTTGTCGCCATCAAAGTTGGATGGAATAAGATGGGCATCATCGCTCGCCTCCATGGTCGAAGGGAAAATCCCATGCTCGACCGTTTTGTGGCCATCCAACTTGGCGAAGTAGAGGTCTACATTTTCCTCATTCGCGAGGTCGTGGAAGTCAAGCGTAGGCGTTGACGCTTGATGGCATGGAGGAAGGCTTGCTCTTGGTACCATTGTGGTGGTGGCACGAGTAGTTGAAGGTGCCCTATGATAGTGTCGACGGAGGTCATTGGCGTTCCTTGCCGATGGTTGATGTTAGTGAAGCACTTGGTCATCCACATGACGCTCACGACGATGATCATTTGCCTTGGCACTCTTCTTGTGCTTGTGGTGCCTTCTTGAGCTTGCTTTAGCATTATGGTTGGTGCTTGTAAGACCGTAGCTTCTATGTGACATGCCAATCCCTGGATCGGTTCATTGGCCCACAATAGAATAAGATGAATAACATAGCAAAATATCCGTGTATCATAAATAACGAAGATCCAGAGTACCATTATTACAATAAAAGCTTAGCTCAAGGCTAGCTCAAACTATTCAGGTAGCAACAAAATAAAGTAAATCCTCCATTCTTCAAATTGCCCACAAGTGAACAAGTGCCGAGTGGAGTACCGTGGCCTATATCGATTACTCAGAATCGGAAAATCCTGCAACATGAAACGTAGCAGCCCCGAAGGGTCAATACATGGAATGTATGGCAAGTAGAGCTAGTAAAGGAGACAATAATGCTAACATCTACATGCATATTTGGCAATTGGAGCTGTGTCTGTCTTGCATTTGCAAATACCTTTGTCCTACTTTCATAAACAGTTTTTGATTTTCTTTGAAAAGATCCCAATTAGGTTAACCCAACAATATTAAAGCAATCATGAAATTAGAATGAGCGAGAAACATGTCATGGAATCATTACCAAGCAACTCAGATGTCCATAACCGGGGACACGGCTAATCGATTAGATTATACACCCTGCAGGGGTTAGTACACTTTACCCATGTGACTTGGCCAGCCCAGCTCGTACCATCACTCTCATTTTGGGTGATGATAGGGAGAAGTCCAAGAAGAGACTGTTCGGGAAGTAGCTCCCCAATCCCGACGCGCACCGGTCCAACCTACCAAAATTCTACATCTCTGGATACGCGGGTTCGAGTTACCACAACCTACTAAGTCCAACCAACCACCCATTTCATTATAGGCACATGGTTGTACACGTAAGCTACAGAATAAAGAAGCCAATCATTTTCTCTTGATACCTGGGTGCCTTTCCGCAATGAAACCACCAAAATTTATCAATCCCATCACACCCAGGAGATTCATTGATTAAGTTGTTTTAGTTTACACAAACCAATACTTTTAGAAACAAGTTTCAGTAATGTAACCCAGCCCTCGTTCATCATAGCATGGCTAAGCACATCTACCAACGGTGGTTCATCTACAAGGAAAGCCCTACCACATAATAGGACATAGCATAGCGATAGTATCATCCTACACATGCGTCTACAAAATACACGACAATGCCTAGAAAATAGTAGGAAAATATCATGAACAAAATAGCATCTACTTGCCTTGGTTGTAGCGGTCGGAAGAACAATCCACACACGAGCAAGCGTTGCACTCGTCACAATCTACACGATACAATTGCAATCATAAACAAACAATCCACAAGCATATGCGACAAAGATGATGCATGAATGCATGCATGACAAGTGGGGTGACGCTACAGCAACACCACATAATAGTATTCAGTAGAGGTACTGATTGCATGCATGGTAAATAGTTTTAGCGCAAGTAAAACTATTATGCAAAATATAATGCTCAAAACTAGAGCTAGAACACAAATAATTCACTACCAATAGCATACTGTTTGTAAAATCTTGGGAAAAATCTACTGTATAGGCATTGATATTTAGGAATATTACCAATTGGAATTACTCAAAAAGGAATTATAAAACTCCCTGAATAATTAAAACACTGCAGAAAGCCACTAGACAGTTTCTGCAGTAGTTTTTACTGTACGCCTATCTTTTTAATTCACTTTGAGATTCCCCTCGTTCTACTGAATCCAGGGACATATTATACGCAATTTTTGGAGTTACAGATCTTTTTCTATGAATAAATTACTCCAAAAGGCCATTAACTCATTTAATTAATCTGGACAAAAACTTTCTGCAAAAGTGTGGAGCAATGATACAGCAAGATTGTACACATCCTACTGAATCTACACATATTTTATTTGCAATTTTTGGCCCAGCGGATTAATTCCTACGCAATTTACAAGTTTCTACGAAAATCTGCCAATTAAATCGATTAAAGAAAATACCCAGTCAACTGTGTCTATTGACTGGCCCACGTGGCATTTGACTAGTCAGCGCCTGGGGCTGACCGGTCAACGGCCGATCTGGGCCGTTGGTCACAGATCGTGCGGCAGAGGGAGGGCGGCGGCGGCGGCGACGACGACTGTCCAGTGGCGGGGCGGCGATCCGGCGGAGAGGTGGCGGTCCGGCGGCGAGGTGGCGCGGAGGGGCGGCGGGGTCGGCGCGTCGGCCTGCGAGGAAAAAGGAGGCGGGTCAGGCGGAGAGTTCGCGGGCGAGGCGGCGGCGGTCGCTGGGTCGCGCGGCGGCGGCGCGGAGGGGAAAGGCGGCGGCGGCGGCGCATTTTCCGCGAGGCGGCAGCGAGGTGGCGAGCTGGCGGCGCGGCTCGCGAGGTGCGGGGTCGGGGTCTAGGGGGCATGCGCGGGGCGGCTAAGAGGAGGAGGTGGAGGCCCGCGCGGAGGAGGAATCGGAGGCGGATACGGCGGCGGCGGTTGGAGGCGGACACGGCGAAGTCGGCGCCGACAGGTGGGGCCCACCTGTTGGTGGCCTGGCGCGGAGGCGGCGGTGGATATTATCCGTCTCGCGGGCGGTGGCTGGGCCGGCGCTCTATTTTTTTTATCTTTTCTTTTTCCCTTTTTCCAATTTAGTAAAACCTCCGTAACTCCCTCATACGAACTCCGAATTGGGCGATTCTTGTTCCTAAATTTTTGTAAAATCAAGGGGATCAACCTAGGGTCAGGGGTGAGTGAGTCCACTAGTCTACAAAGTTGGAAAACACAGGTCCTAGTAAAACCTCCCGCAGGAGCATTTTAGAAAAGTAAAATAGGATTTTAAAAATAGCGATTTGTCGAATCACTTCAATCGATGGTTTTGCATGGAAGAACATGATACAATGACATGAATGATATGCATAACCAAATATAAAATTTGGGATGTGACAGTGCTCATCATGAATTCTTCGTATTGGTGGTGAAGATGCCTTTGATGATGTCTTGTATCCTCTTTATGGTGGCGATGGTCATGAGAGGATGTTTGTCGATGAAGATTCTTGTTTCTTGGCGCCTCTTGATGTATATGATGTTTGGACGCCACTCTTCTTTGGATAGGAGGTGCTTAGCTCTTTGGAGGTGATGGAGCTTGGCACCTTGGAGATGGTGGAGCTTGATGCCACCTAGGTGGTGGCACTTGATGCCTTGTCGATGGTGGAGCTTGACGCCTTGGACGTGGTTGCGCTTGATGCCTTGGAGGTAGATCATCGAAGTAGGTGGTGCCCTTTGAGGTGGCATGTGTGGCCTTGAAGGTCATGGATTCTTGATGATGCGCCTCCTCTTGATTGGCGTAGTAGTCTTCCATCTCGAAGCGGTGGAGGAATTCTTCATGGCTCATGGAGGATCCATCAAAGTCGATAAAGTTCTCCGTGCCCTCCATGCTCGGCGAGGCGTCATCGATGTCGCACTCGAAGTCGTCCATGCTTTGGCATATCACCAAGAATGTGGAGCCATTGTTGGTGTAGTGCTCCATATCCTCTATGCATGAGGAGCCATTGTCGATGTAGAGCTCCAAGTCTTCCATACTTGAGGAGCCATAGTTGATGTCATGCTCCATGTCTTCCATGCATGTGGAGTTGTCGTAGGTGTAGTGCTCCGTTTCCTCAAAGCATGTAGAGCCGTTGGCATTGTTGTGCTCCGTCATGTCCTCTATACATGGGGAAAAGACCAAATCAAAGAGAAATCCATGGCAACCAAAAGCTGCCGATACCAGATGATAAAGGGGTTAACCTCTTGGGTGGCCCGATCTTCACGGATCTCGTGGTCAAATCCATGGGGAAGCAAGGGGGAAAGGGAGAAGGTAGCGGAAGCGAACACACACCTCGCGAAGAACACAATGAACACACGCAAAACTCACACGATACAAGGCCGATTGCTCCCGAATGGCGGCCACCGGTCCGATATAATCCTCGCAAGGAAAGATCGGTCAACGTGCTCCCTCAAATCCACATCGGAGAGGGAAGAACACCTTGGGGAGGGTCTTGACAACTTGGAGACGAGACACCGAACTCCAAGTCCTTGTTCAATGATGGATGTGTGATGCAAAGTCCAATCGAGGTTGGTGACGATAGTCGGTCCCCTTGGTAAAGGGGGTGAGCCAAAACTAGAGATTCCACAATGGGGGTTGTCTTTAGTCTATCATCTATGCCTAAGGGATACATGAGGGGGGGGCTCTATTTATAGGCCAACCACTAAACAAGGGGTAGTTTGGGAATAAACTAGGCAAAGGGGTAAGTAAAGGGAATATTCCAGGGCATCAAACCCAGATCTGCGTGCAGGCAGGGGATTTCGGCGGTGGGTCCGGCGGCGCCGGATCTGGTACCGGAAGTTCCTGTCATCGCCGGTTAGTCCGGTCACCCGCCGGTATGGCATACAGAGAGCGCTTCCGGTGGAGGGTCCGGTCCACCGGTCCTAGTGTCGGGGATTCCGGCGGTGCGCCCGGTCCGCCGATGCTGTCGCCGGAGGTTCCGGCGGTGGCTCCGGTTCGCCGGTCCTGTCACTGGATCCAGCTGGAGGTTTCTTCCATCTCCTCTTCCAAGACTCTGTATTGTTGGGCGTGATTCCTCGGCGTTCCTCCCTCGTACCCGTACTCGTCAGTGTGAACCTATTATGGTCATAGGGCGGAGAATGAAGTAGTATACCATTCAATAGGGTATGAAGTGGGATCTCAAAGAGGATAGGATTCACCTTTGGAGTTCATGACGACTTGGCATAAGTTGGAGACCTTGATGTGGCAACGACCGTAGGTCGGGCTGCATTAGGAACATTATTTGGATCAAAAGGATCTTTCCCATAAAAAAGCATAGCCATAATAACATCAATCTTATCACTCAAAGAGGAGGTTTCTTCAATAGAATTTAACTTCTTACCATGTGGAGATTTGTTGCAGCAGCCAAAGTGATGCTCATAAAGGTACCTCCAGCAGCTGAATCCAACATGTTTCTTGAAGAGAAGTTCAAACCTGCATAAAAAGTCTAGATAATTCTTAACCAAATATTTCATTCTTTCCCAAGATTGAGCAACATGTTCATTATCAAGTTTTTTAAATTTCATAATATCACTTCTCATATATATAATCTTAGCAGGATGGTAGTACTTTCCAATAAAAGCATCCTTCCACTTAATCCAAGAATCCATATAATTTCTAGGCAAGGATAGTAACCATTCTTTAGCTTTTCCTCTCAAGGAGAAAGGAAATAGCTTGAGCTTAATAATATCTCCATCTACATCCTTATCCTTTTCCATCTCACAAAGTTCAACAAAGCTATTGAGATGGGCAGCAGGATCATCAGAACTAGCACCAGAAAATTGCTCTCTCGTCACAAGATTCAACAAAGCATGCTTAATTTCATAAAAGGTAGCATCAGGAGCAGGTGGGGCAATAGGAGTGCTAAGGAAATCATTGTTGTTTTTCTAGTGAAGTCACACAACTTGGTGTTCTCAGTATAGTTCATTTTGCTAAAAGTGGATCAAGCCAAAAACAACAGCAGCATCTAGAGCAGGAACTAATTTTTTGTGTTTTTGATAAGAGAAAGCAAACCAAACTAAACTAATTTTTTTTGGAGTTTTTGATAAAAAAGAGGCAAACAAAACCAAGAAAAAGAAACTAAGCAAAGTAAGAAACAAAGTAAAGTGCAAGGTTGAGGAGGACTCCCCTTGTGAAGACATCCTTAGCCTCCCCAGCAACAGCGCCAGAAAAGCTTATTGGCGCTGCGTCAACGTGGAGCACTTTGTCGGGAAACCCCTAGAGCAAGGTATGGTGCAGCACAGTAGAAAGTTTTCCCTCAGTAAGAAACCGAGGTTATTGAACCGATAGGACGAAGGAAACGCCTCAAAGGTGTTGCAAGTAACGTGGAAACATGCACAACACAAACTCAAGACTTTGGCCCAACTAATAGTGAGGTTGTCAATCTCACTGGTTGCTGTCACAAAGGATTATCTGTATGGTGTAGAAGGTGATGATGGTTTGCAACAAGTAAATAGTAATAGTGGAAGATGTATCAATGGTAAAGATTGGACCGGGGTCCATATTTCACTAGAGGTGTTCTCCTTAGATAAACAAACAAAACATACTAGGTAAACAAATTACAGCAGGGCAATTGACATGACTGAGCAAGGCATAACAATGCAATACCAGACAAAAAGATTGTATGAGATTCGATTGGGCAATACAACAATATACATAGACCGCCATCCAACTGCATCTATGACTAGAAGTCCATCTTCAGGTTATCATCCGAACGCCCTCCAGTATTAAGTTGCAAGCAATAGACAACCACTTTAAGAAAAGTGTGTAAGGTAAACAATCCATTTGTTCCATGAACAAGAGACCGTTGTTTTCTCCCCAGTGACAAAAACACATATACAACCGTAGAGATTTCTGACACTTCCCTTGATTAAGTAGAGGCATGAACCCACTATCTAGCATAAATACCCCCTCTTGGAGTCACTAGCAACTACTTGTCCAAGATAGCTACTAACAGTGGAGAGCATGCAAGATCACAAACAACACAGACATGATATAATCAATAAGACAAAACCATTAATCAATCTGACATAGTAATCGCAATATCCATCGGATCCCCAAAAACACAACATGCATGATTACAAATAGATTAGATCTTGATCATGAACGGAGTTCACAATATCTAGACATGAAAGCACAAGGAGGAGATACAACCATCTAGCTACTACATGGACCCGTAGTCCAAAGTGGAACTACTCACGCTTCATACCAGAGGCTGGCATGACGAAGAAGAAAGCCTCCGGGATGATATCCCCTCCGGTAGGGTGCCGGGAAGAGCTTCAGATCCACCCGATCTAGGGACGACCGTGGCGGAGGCTACAGAAGGTTTCGTGGAATATTGATCGGGTGCTTAGGGTTTCGGCACTGGGGGCTTCTTATAAGTGAAGAGGCAAGGCTGGGAGGCGGCCAGGGGGCCCACACCCTGCCAGGCGCAGTCCTACCCTAGGCCGCGCCTAATGGGGGGTGTGGCCACCCTGTGGCGCCCCTCCGTCTCTCCTCTGGAGTCCTTGTTCTCGTCGATAAAATATTGACTTTTTCTTTCGTCCCATCCAATTTCGAGAATATTTCCTTACTAGCTTTTCAGGAACCAAAAACAATAGAAAACAGGCAACTGGCAGTGTGGCAACTTGTTAATAGGTTAGTACCAGAAAACATGTAACAAGCACCTCAATGTGTGGACAAAGCAAAGCAAAGTAGATACTAAACAATCATGGAACATAAAATATTATAGATACGTTTCCAACGTATCACTAAACGGAAGAGGCATCAAACAACGTTATCGAGTTCAAATCACGGAGTGCGACCGAAAAGTTTGGTCTGCTATAGTCACTGACGTCTGGGACCCACACGCAAAAAATACTTTAGCGCGTCAACATCTTGCGAGGAAGCGGAAATCTTACTTCGGCCACGCGCCCGTCGAGCTTCCTCCATGTTTTTAGAGGTTTTGTCGTAGTAGAGGGTCGCAAAACTGGAAAAAAAGTTCTACATCGGCCACGGTCGAGCCGAGATTTTCGTCGTGGAGGAGGCGCCTTCTACGATGATCGACGGGCCCAGTCCTTATGGAAGGAAACATTTCTTTTAGTGTGTGGCTATGGTATGAAAACAAAGGTACGCTATGTGGACTTAGAAAAAAGTAGATGGCCATTGGCGGAAATGGTGATGAACGACTCAAAAACGAATAATAAAACGACAAAAGGAAAACTAGACACTACTATTTGTACTTTAAGAGATATGATCAATAAACTACAACGACCAGTAACTAAGATTCAACTCCGATGCAATCTAGGCTATGAAAAATACTAAACCTAATCTTTTTGTATGGATTTTTCTGTATAGGACAAAAAACAGCTAGAAAATGGATGGATTTGTCGATGGTTACTGAGGAAATGCTGGAATATAATACCAAGATGATATGGGGTGGCCCGATATTCTTAGTAAGAGAGGGTGGCAGATGATGATAGCCGATGTAGATAACTTTTATGACGCTCACGAACCTCTCGATCAATCCCTGATGCCAATGCGACATCTCTCGACCCTTGTAGATATTCACAACTTCACACACTTGTGCATGTAGCTGCTGACCACGAAGCGGTATTGCAATCTCCTAATTCCCAATGGAACAACAGATCAGACAAAACTTGCAATTGGCTAAATCCCATTGGATCAACTAATTTCACTTGATTGATAGCAACAAACACACCAGATCGATACGAATTGGTGTGCAGAATTCTAGGGTTTGCACTTGCCAACACAAGAACAAGGGTTTACTTTAAACATGGTCTAAACTCAACAATAGGGGCATCCCACGGCTTATAAGGGTTGTTTGGTCGGCCAAAAACGGAAACAAGAACGTGTCCAACTCTATCTGATACGTCCGGAATGGACGAAACATTGGAGGCCGGACATTCTGGTTTAGATAGGCCGGACACTCTAGTAGCCCGGATATTCCAGGTGACTCACATCGGATAGTCCAGTCCGGTGGAAACTTCCAAAGTATCCGACAGGATTTCGGGTGGCTTCCGATCTAGCGTCTTGGGGTAGGCGGGACTGTCCAGGTGGTACGAGCAGGACATTTCGGTTTCTTCCGGAAATTTCACCCCTTTCTTCTAGATGATCTCCTCCTCACTCTGTGTGCCTGCCTCCCGCTCCTCCCTCGCGCATCCTTGGATGGCCATCACGTCGGACTCCTTGATTTCCTCCCTCTCCTTCCCGCTGGCACTATTCCGATGGATATTAAATCTAGTTAAACAATAACACCATGATTTAGGTAGTATAAAGTTCTTATAAATAAAAGTATCTTGTCCAACTAGGAATCAAGTCACCTTGTGATATTTTTCAATGAGGATCAATATTTCCTTCCAGCATAATCAAGCAGAATCGTCATACTCTATGATTGTATCCTCATCAATACTGGGTCAAGGAGACAAATGATGGTTGCAACGACCAACTGTAGAGATTTCGGAGCATGGAGATCTTGAGATAATGTGGGAGGGATGTGCTTATCCTAACTAATAGTTATCTAGTATTTTGGATCTTGCCATATGGTGTTGAATATTTCAATTTATTTTATATGGTTTGGCTCTGATATACTTTTGTATGTCATTGCCATACATACCCATTTTTGTATGCTTGACTCGCAGTCCAGCCGGCTAAGTCTCTCTCACTTGAAGCTATAATCATGAGAAGTGGGTAGGGTGGTTGGACTATATCCTGCTTTTTCCTCTTAGACGGGACCTATACGTGGGTGGCCTCTAGGCCTCCTCGGTAGGAAACCTTATCCATTTTGGGTCATACCATCTTATGATTTAGAGCATAGGGTCCAGGGGATTACTTATCAATACAGGCGTCCTTTGTTGTTTGAATGTCTTAAAAACGCTTGTCTATCATGTCGCCCAACTGCTGATCAAGCTTCTGTCTGTCAACTATTAGCTCCGCCATATCCATTGTGAGTGTATTGACACGAGCGGTATTTTGTTCTCGCTCTAACTCCCAGGCTGTAGTGTAAAATATATACTTGTTGAGATACAGCTTGAATATAGAATCATCTTCGACAACGAGCTCCATTCCCACGATCTCGAGATGAAGACACTTAGACTATGCACTGATAGACTTCTTTTCTGTATCCTCTTGAGAGAGCTTGAAAAACAATTCTGATACCTCTGCCTTCTCTGCAGCAAGTTCATTACGAAGCCTCTCCTAATCTGCATCAACATGGATAATCTCGTGGATACTACCATCCAAAACAACTATAACTAATGTTGGTGAATCCTAATATTTTCACAGAAAACAACAAGATTGAGTCTGGAAAAATAATACTGATTATAGTAAAATAGACGACATACTGTAACAATCCAAAAATCATGATTTCAAAGTTTGCATATCATTCATGCATTCATAATCATTTTAGGATCATTTTTTCAAAAACAGAAGCATTTGTTGTCTATTAATTCATGTTAGCAAGGCAATGGACTTATTGCTACCTTCTAATAAGAAAATATTTGTTTTAATCAGTAAAGAATTGAACATAGGCTTGTTTGAATTTTCTAAAGCTTGGTCAAAGTTTTCAAAACAAAAATATGAATTCAAACCATTCATATGCCTATTACAAATAAATAATTAAAGCTTGGTTTATTTCTAAAATTCAATGGGCCAATGTATTTCTGAGTGAACAACTTTGTCTGTATTCAAATATGTGTATGATCCACTTTACAAAAATTCAGAAAAAGTTTGAATTCAAACTCATATGAAAAACATTTGAAAATGAATTCAGAAAATCAAAATAGAATTGGAAAAGAATAAAAGAAACCAGAAAGGGCCGGCGCCACTTATTCGGCCCAACAGCAGACCTAGCCCAATAGCCAGCCCACCCGGGTTTCCCCTCTCCTCTTTGTTTCTCACTCTGCCCGCGCGCACCCACTCGCTGACGCCTTGGACTCACCTGCCCCGTCATCATCGTCCTCAATCACCGCGCGACGACCCGCTCCGCCGTTACCAGCTCGCAGTGACGCCGCGTTTAATCACCGCTTAAATCCCATTGATGCAGCGCGTAATTCTCGCCCCCGCTCTGGCTACAAAACCCCCTCCCCACCCCGCATATTTCCCCTCACTCCACTCGCTCGTTCCTCCACCATGCTGCCCATATTTCGCAGAACACTACCGCAGTTCCGACGAGCCCCGACGAGCTATTGTGGTGAGCACTGACTGCCCCTGTCTCTAGTTCACGCGCCTGTATTCGCCAGGTTCTTGCGCACATGTTTATGCTTGTCGTTTGTTTCCGTGTGGCCTAGGACGTCGCCTTCTTCTTCAACTGGGAGCACCCGACGACGAGACAGACTCCGGCGAGCGATTTTGTTCGTGTCCGTGGAGCTCCGCCCTAACCGCGACCACGTTGAGCATCTCCACGTCTTCGCGATCTCGGTAAGCACCAGCACACCTCCCCTGCACCTCTGGCCTCGTCGGCGTGTAACCGCCAGAGGCGTCGCCGCCAGCACCGTTCGCGCCGCTGGTTCTTGGTCAGATGGTTCTGATCCATTGTATCTAGATCCAAAGGCTTCGATTAGATATTTTAGTGAAGAGATACGATTATATCTAGGCCGTGCAACATTAGTTAGATCCTACGGCCCGTGAGTGTGATCCGGCAGAACCGGTATGCACCAATCAGAAGCTGCCGCGTGGCTAGGTTTTAGATTTAAAATCTGAATTTAGATGTATTAGTTATTTAAACTTGCAAAATTCATAACTTTTGATCCACACGTCCAAATTTTGCAAATTTTATATCAATGGAATCAGGAAAAAGAATCTTATCCAACCATGTACTTTGTTTAATGAATTGATTATGCAAAGTTAGTGTTTTTTGCAGAGACATTTGTAGGCTTATTTTGTCTATAAAAAATAAGTGGAAAATGTTTTAAAGGCTAAATAAAGTTTATTTGATATATAAATGTTTAGTTTATGGATTAGTACTGTTTTACTTGTCTTGTTGGGTTTAGAAAAATCATGACATTTCATTTGCATGCAATAATATATTTTGCTTGTTTATTTTGATATGTGAATTTGGTGCTATCATTTTATGTGTAGATTTTGGTGCTAGTGGTGATTGTGACTGTGAGAACTCTTGTTACTCCCCCAACTACCAAGGCAAGTGGTGCTTCATATTTTGTCCCAATATTTTTACTATGCATTAGAAATATTTTGTATAGGGCTTGCATGATAATTTTTTGCTAAGTATATATATGCTATGCTTGGGAAATCCTAGTAGTTGTAGAATTGTTAGAATTCTCTCTAAGTTAAGATACTTGCTATTGCCATGCTTAGCCTAGCTAGTAGCAACCAAGGGTGGATTATATACACATGCTATGGAACTTGTGATAATTTTTTGCTAAGTATATATGCTTTGACTTATGTTTTGCTTAATAAAACAACTTAGTGAATGAAACACCTGGGTGGAATGGTGGATTGGTTTGTGTTGAGTGGTTACACAAGGCCCATTTCTATGGTTTACCTTGTGTATCACACTTGTGGAATGCCACCCAGGAACAAAGGGATTTGAGATGCCAAATTTTAAGAAGCTTCTACTACAGCCACATGGCATTATGGGCTCTGCCTGGATCATATAGGTTGCAATAACTTAGCCAAATGGACAGTTGGTGGTAGGGGATGATAGGTTTGGAGCGCGTCCATTTTTGTCTAAGGGAAGGCTTCTGAAAGATCATGTCTTGGTGAAAATCAAGTCTTGTGGGGAAAGTGCACCACCTCTGCAGATGGAAAGTGTCCCCGGTAATGGACAATTTGAGCATCAAGACATGGAAGCTATCAAGAATCTTCTCATCCCAGTTTGCTAAGTTAAAACTTGTGGTTGAACTAGGGTGAAGGTTCACCAATTTCTATTGGTGGTTCCTTGGGAGTTTTTGCCAAACAAAAACTTAGTGTTTTTAACTGATAGGTAAAACCTATTTTGAGCAAAGCAAGCCTAAGCTACCCTTAGCCAAATTCATGTAGAAGTTAGATACTAATATTCTAGTAAGGTATCACTTGCCAATACTATTCCAATATATTGACCTACTGTGGATGTAACTTGTGATGTTGCATGTTACTCTGATGAGGATTAGGGTTATGAGTCTACACTCAACATGCTTGCCTGTGGCACATGAAGATGAAGACTTTTATTTATATTGTTATGATAAACTCTTGTACTAGCCTATGGCTATGGAGTTGTAAAAGACTATGTTATCTCTAGAATGACGATGTAATAATGACCTCTGTTTCTGTGTACTTCATCTTAAACTGTGGATGCTAGCAATTGATCCAGGGACTAGGATTGCAATCACAGGGACCTTTACCTTTACAAAGGTGGGGACTTACACATACAAATACACGCACATTGATTAGACCGTTGGGATGCACCACAGGGATACACGATGAAGGAGTAGTTGCAAAATACGAGAAAGCAAGAACACCAGAGGAGTGAGACCTATATATAAGTTCCAACCGTCAATACATCAAGAGTTTCGCAATCCTAATCTAGAAAAATTTCAAATACTGAAATGAAAATATCATGAAGCAAACTAACCTAGACTCGTCGATCTTGCGACGGTTGCGTCGAGATGACAAAGGTCGTTCGCCGAAGAAATCCATGCTGGCGGGTAGCAGCGTAGTGGCCTCCATGATTCGTCTCCTCCGCTCAGCATCTTCCAAACGATTCGTAGCGGCTGTCTACTGCTTTCTAGACAAAGGCTTTCTAGGAATACGAACCTTCTAGTAGAAGATAAACTGGGACTGTAATGCAAAATTTTAAGCGTGAATGTCTAATTTTATAATGTACTTATACACAATGAATAGTCGTCTCGCCTACCCACGATAAAACACAACCACACATTGTCCTAGATCAATGATTAAAACAAAGATATAATCCTTTGCCTAATATGAACGCAATTAATAATTCGGCAAATCAAACATTGCATGCAGATCAACAATGCAGTTTACTAAGGATGCGACCAACAATGCACATGGTACTACAGTCAAAATAGAGCAGTTCGACATAGCACAATATTAGAGCACCCTAACAAGATAACTTCATAGTATGGCAATGCACGCGAATAAACTGTGAAGTATAATAAATCCTAAAAACAACCAAGTGTTTCCATGAAGAATTTTTGTAAAAATTTCCATATACACGGTGTTCAAAGGAGGACCCCTCCCATTACACCCCATAAAATCTCCATTGCCCATAAACAGAAAACAACCGATAAAATGAACTAAACAAAAAAACAGAAGGAGATATTAACTTCCAAAAAAGTTAAAAATAGAACCGAAAAATAGAAAAAAAAACTAAAAACATGTAGCTAGAGCACCAGAGTATCAACAATGCACCGCCACTATTTACTTCTAGCACTCCCTTTGAATTGCTCATATAATAGTGCACGGCACACACACTGCAGATATTCAGCACTACCCGCTTACACTTCCCGGAGTATTAATAATGCACCGCCTTCCTTTACTACTAGCACACCCCTTGAACTTCTCGTATAAATAGTGCACGACACATACACCGCAGTTATTCACCACTGCCCGCTTGCACTGCCCAGAGTACCAATAAGGCACTGTCTCCCTTTACTACGAGAACACCCCTCGCGTTGCTCGTATAAGCAGTGCATGGCACACACCGCAGATGTTATTTCTCCAGTATGGCCTAATGCTCTGCCCTGTGGCACAGTCTAGAATTCAAAAGTGCATTGCCTCCCTTTACTACTAGAAGCACAATACTATTGAAAACAATCCAGTATTTCCCTTCCATTACATGGTGTTAAAAGGAGGACCCCTTCCATTACACCCAAAAAATCTCCATTGCCCGTAAATCAAAAACAAAAGACAAAATAAACAAAATTAAAAAAAAGAAAAGCAAAAACTAACTACCATAAAAAAGAAAACATAACTAAAAAAGAGAAAACAGAAAAAATAAGACGAAAAACATGGCGTCGCAGCACCGCCCAGAATATCAATAATGAACTGCCACCATTTACTACTAATGACTGGGGAATACCAATTGGGGTATACCCACGAAGTGGACTCGCTAGCTGGTATTGAGCCGACTGAAGAATAGCCCAAGACGGATCGACTCACCAAATACGACGACTGGCATATACTGGATTCAGGCGACTCGCCGACTGGAGGTCCAAGACGGCGATTCGTATACAAAGCCCACCAAAACCCTTGTATACCTAGCTGGCTGCATATATAAAGACACCAGGGGCATCCCTTTGGGGGATCCTCTCTCATATTAAATTAGATCTAGTCTCCCTACAGCGACTTCCTTGTAAACCAACCTATGTTCATATACTGGATTAACAGCAGGACGTAGCGATCCTCCATTGAGGAGACGTGAACCTGGTACATCATGTACCAATCTCGCTCTCGGATTCTTCTACATTGCCTTGCTCCCTCTACGTAACCTACCCACAGTAGCATCTGTCGTGTCAATAACACGACAGTGGACGTCCACCGTGGAGCAAGCGGTGCTTGGAGGTGATAATCCGGACGGGATCCCTTACCGTTAAAGAGCAGCCAAATGTCATCTGGTGCGCGGTCCGATTGCCTCCAATAGTGACATCTACAGAGGCGCACACCACCTTAAGAGAATAACCTAGTGCACATGCCGACGCACGAATCGACTGCATAAGCTTCTGAAATTTCTATTCGATCTGTTCATTCTCCTCCTCATTGATTACTTTCATTATTTTATTTGAATCTAATATATTACATGCGTGATGTTGATATGTATGAATCCCTTGGAGAATTGAATCACTGGTGCTAAACCAGATCGAAACACGTACATAATGCCAGTTCGTAGAATCGGAGTACACACAGTTCACACGGTGGCCTCGCACATGCAATCTGGCATCAAGTCTGAGTTTCCACACGCACATGGGCGTGGTCCTGTCGGTGACGATGACGACATGTGCGATTGAGTCGAATCATGCCTCGAGCTGAACATGTCCGGCATAGCAGAGAAGGACGCTCGATCACATGCGAATCGTAATGGGTTTTTCGTATTCAATTTAATCCTTCTAACATCGATTTTTATGCAAATTATTTATTTTGTATGAATATAATTCTTTACACGGTTGTTTGGAATATAGGAGCCACTCGACGGCTTCTGCGCCTGCGACTCGCCGACCTCTATATCCGCGACTCTTCTCGCTGTGACTCGTCAGTTTCCAGACTCGAGGACTCGGCATGCTCTAAAACTCGTCTAAACGTGGACATGCTTAAACGCGGATTCGCTAGGCTCGGGGACTACACGGTCATAAAATCATCACTTTCGTATGACTCGCCCGCCATGAACTCGTCATCAACGGCTTGCGACGTCGGCGACTCGCTCGCCTTATATTCGCCGTGCTCGGCAACTCCCCCGCTATAAGTCCAAAACATATTCAACTTTCCGTTCAATTTACAAAAATATAATTGGAATCGGTTTCACATTGTCCTGTTGTTTATTCGCGGGCGTCAAAGTAGTGAGGCTGGGTACCAAAAGGACGACCTTGACTTCGTGTTCAATAGTATGGCATCACGTCCCTATTATCCGGCAAGCGTTTGATGTTGGAGGTCTACCTAAAGATACACATAAACCTTTATACTACTAAGTGATCCATTTGAAACATGCATTTTATTTTAACATATACGAATCACACTCTTTCAATATATTTCATAAATGCAGTCATACTTTTTTCTCATGTTCAGCAAAATGGTCTGGTGTCTTTCTCGCCACTCCCTGTGCTCGGGGACTCGACACGCTACAGACAGCGCCACTTGCCGGTCGCCCGACCTCGCCAATCACGTGGTCTGGGACTCGGTGCGCTACAGACAACGCCACTCGCCGGTCACATGACTTCTCCACTCGCCGCGCTCGGGGAATCGGCGCGCTCTAGACAGCGGCACTCGTCGGTCGCCCTACCTCGCCACTTGGCGTGCTCGAGAACTCGGCGCTCGCCGGTCACTCGATCTCGCCATTAGCCGCGCTTGGGGACTCGGCACTCACCGGCCACTCTACCTCGCCACTCGTCGGTCGTCCGACCACGCCACTCGCCATGCTCGGCAACAACCACTACTATTTTTAGAATATGCATCACTAAAGAGCCTCAAGTTGCCTCTACAAGCCAACTCAAGCCTCGCGGACTACTCCTAGGCATAGTACATGTACGCGTGGTTCCACGACCGTGGCTCTCCACGCTCGGGGACTCGCCCTCGTCGACTCGACATCGCAGACTTTCCATCACGGCCTCGCCCTCGCGTACTCAACACGCTCGGAGACTCGCCACCATGGGCTCACCCTCACGTACTCAATACGCTCGGCGACTCGCCACCGTGGACTCTCCCTCGCGTACTCAACACGCTCGGGGCCTCGCCACCGCGGACTCTCCCTTGTGTACTCAACACGCTCAGGGCCTCTCCACCGCGGACTCGCCCTCTCCTACTCGCCACGCTCGGGGACTTGCGATCGCGAGCTCGCCCTAGCGTACTCGCCACACTTGGGGACTCACCATAACGAGCTCTCCCTAGCGTACTTGCCACGCTCGGGGACTCACCATCGTGAGATCTCCCTCGCTTACTTGGTACGTCGTAAATATATATATAATTTTTGATGCTCCATGCTTATTTTTGTAGGGTTCGCAGCATAGAAAACAAAAAATTTCCTATGATGGGAACAACCATGTACCAAGATCTATCTACTAGATACAAGAAACTGACGGATATACATCCGTAGAGAACATACCCTTGAAGGCCGACAAATCTTAATGAGGTTGAACTCGTGGTTGATGTAGATAATCTCTTGCCGATCTCAAGATCGAGAGGAAGTCCTAGCGCCACAAATCAGCGGCGCATCTGTGCTCGCACACATGTCCGAGGCACCGAGCAACCTCCGCCTCCTCGCTCCAGCGATGCAGCGGAAGCACAACTCTTTCTTGCCGAATAGCCACTGGGAACATGTATCTCGCTAGTCCGAGACCATCGGGGATAAATACTAGAGTGGGAGAGAGATCCTTCACGAGGAGGTGTGAGTGAGAACTGAGGACGGGAGTTCCTTTTATAGGAGGAGGGGGGCACCCAAGGGGGTGGCCGCCGGACATGGGGGCTGCCCCTCCTTAATTCATGTGAGTGGACACTCCATGCACACAAATGTCTTCCAATTCCCTCCACTCAAAAACCCACTCAAATTCCCATTAAATTTCCACCAAATTTAATGCAATCTCTCATTAAATAAAAATACTTTTATTTATTCAGAATTTTGACAATTACTTTAATGACAAACATAACATATAACCCCTTTCTAGTATTTCATTTCACATGCAAAAACACTTTCTGCAATTTACCCGAAAACCCTGTTTCAGTATCAAGTGAAATAAATTCCTGCGCTTGTTATTCTTTCCGGCATGAAACTTTTGCTCCAACTGGATGTCGTTGTCTCTTAAGTGTGTCACCCTGCGGTTCGCGAATAATGCGGACATGATCGAGACCCCTCTCAGATCAATAATCAGAAGAGGAACCTGGAGATCCATACTGACTCCCACACATTCAGCGATGACTTTCTTGTGATCGCGAGAACCTTTTACGCTATTATCTTAATCCTTTTGTTCCGCGATATATTACATGTCCGAGATTCGATCATCAGAATCTCCATACCTAGTTTGATCTCGTTACTGACATGTACTCTTTTCTCGTTCCCGTGATATAACATTCTAGTGATCAAATCACTTTCTTGGAAGCTAATCAATGTGATATCACCTAGAGGGCCCATAGCATATCTATCCGTCATCGGGATTAAAAAATTCCACTCTTGATCCATGGGCCTCAACATAACACTTTAGTAGTACTGAACCCATCTTTATAATCACCCTATTACGGTGTGACGTTTGATGTTATTAAGATACTCTTCCGGTGTTAGTGATTGACATGATCTCATGGTCTAAGGATTAGGATCACTTCGTATGTTGTTATAGAAATATAAACTCAATGAATTTGATCGTAATGCTATACTTCGGATGAATGTTCATCACACCATTACACTAATGTTGTGACCTTGTTATTAACAATATCCAATGTCCATGATGAGGAAACCTTGATCATCTTGTTAATCAACGAGCTAGTTTATGTGAGAGAGGCATAACTATGAACTTTCTGTTTGTTTATTAAACACACATGTATTAATGTTTCTGTATTAATACAATTATAGCACTCAAAATAAAACTCTATCATATACTTGGAATATACATAATAACCACTTGATTATTGCCTCTCATGGCATATTCCCTTCAGTCTCCCACTTTCACTAGAGACAATAATCTAGTTACATAGTGATAAATCTAACATCCATGGAGTTCTGGTTTTGATCATGTTTTTCTCTAGGGAGAGTTCTAGAATTGAACGGTCATAAGGTGGTGGAGCCCCATCTTGTTGGTCACATCCAATGCCTCCAGGAGCCTTGCCTTGCATTGAGCCTCAGTCTAGTTGATTGGGTGCATGGGGCGAATCCGGAGGGTGGAATACACATCATCATGAATAGCCCGAAAGTGGGCATTCCAAAACATAGAGTCCTCGGGGGGACCATCACTATCAGCCTCATCATAGTAATCAGTCTGGCGAATGGTGGCATACTGAAGACTGTCCATAGCCTTGTAATTGGGCTGAGACTGTTTGCCCTTGCAAGATGCGGTCCTCTTAGTTTTCTTACTTGCCTCTGCCATCCGTTCAGCCTCTCTTGCTGCTCTGCTGACCTCTGACGACGGGCTAAGGTCTTGGTCGGCTTGGAACCACCTGTGAATAGCATTAGAGGGATAGCATGGAGATAAGAATACACACAAGTCCAGGAGAAAACAAATAGAAAGAGTAGCAAAGCAATCCATAAACCAATGATGTGCATTGCAGGAGTTAGGACCAAACAAGACCAGAGGTCAATCTCCTGGCCGGATTATCCGGCCCTGGCAGGGGCGGATAATCCGCCCCCCGCAGAAATTTTCTTGATTGGCCCAGATCTACCATGGCAAAACAGATCGGGCACTAGGGTTGCAATTCTACTAATTCTAGCATGTAAGGAACAACACCAAGAATCTTCTACAACGAGATTTCCACCAAACAAAACGCATCCCATACAAAAGGAGAGAGATGAGGGAATTACCCTCACTCATTGGAGGAAAATCGCGTTGGAGAAGATACCTGGAGGCATGGTGAAGAAGATCCAGGGAGGGCCCGGAGAATCTGGTGGTCAAATCGACTCCGGGAGGGGCGGATGCTCCGGCGACGGCTGTGGGCAGAGGTAGGGTTGGGGGAGGGCTGGCTGCTCTATTTGAGCCTGGCGTCCCTGACCCAGCCTTTAAAGGGCAGATTTTGCCCGGGGCGGATAATCTGCCCCCCACTTAGGGTGGAAAGTCCGCCCCCCCTCTGAAATTTCTATAATTACAGATTCAGGCTAGAGCATCCTAGCAAAACCCCTCGATGGTGTATAGAGGACTTGTGTGCAAGAGTAGATGGTTCATGGAGGGAAGGAAAGGCTTGGGTTGAGAGCAACAAACTAAGATGGTACTACACACCCAAATTTGCAAGAATCGAATCAAACAAAAGCCAAAATTGAGTGTGTTTTCCATAAGAACAAGAGATACGCAAGAAAATCCAAAGAGACCCATTAGAAACGAACTCTTCTCATGGAAGAGGGCGGTGGCCGAAGCCACCATGTTGGAGCGCATGGCATGACACCGCGAAGATGTATCTTGAGTTCAAAACCAATGCTCATCGATGACCCACATATCACAAAATGATATTATGGGAAATGATTTTACTTGCATTCGGCATGATGGGGGGAGGGTTGGCCCAATCAATTAGGACCACACTCCCCCATATGTCTATGCCGGCATCTAAACCAAATACATGAAAAAGAGCAAGTGAGTGTGCAAGGGTAGTCAAGCCAAGCTCCTTGAATCTATGATATTTAGCTCATTCCTCAAATAACAAAATCTTGCTTCATCAAGGGTCTTCGTGAAAATATCAGCAAGTTGGTTCTTTGTGCTCACAATGGATAGGGCAATATCACCACGAGCAACATGATCACGAATGAAGTGGTTGCGAATCTCTATATGTTTTGTTCTTGTATGCTGCACGGGATTGTATGCAATTTTGATAGCACTTTCTTGTCACATAATATAGGAACTTTGTCACAATTTACACCATATTCCTTTAAAGTTTGCCTCATCCATAATAATTGTGTGCAAGCACTTGCAGCAGCAACATATTCAGCTTCGGCGATTGAGAGTGAAATACAATTCTGTTTCTTTGAAGACCAACACACTAGAGACCTGCCCAATAATTGACATGCACCAGAGGTTGATTTCGTATCATCTTTGTCACCATCCCAATTTGAATCAGTGTAACCACATAGAGAGAAACTTGAACCCTTGGGATACCATAACCCAAAATTTGGGGAATGAACCAAATATCTGAAGATTCGTTTGACCGCCACTAAGTGGCTTTCTTTAGGAGCGGCTTGGTACCTTGCACACACTCCTACACTTAACACGATATCGGGACTAGATGTGCAAAGGTAAAGGAGAGAGCCGATCATGGATCGGTATACCTTTTGATCCACGTCTTCACCCTTGGGATTGAGCTCAATATGACACTTTGTTTGCATTGGAGTAGCAACGCCATTGAGATCCGTCATCTTGAATCTTTTGAGCATGTATTGGATGTACTTAGCTTGATTAATAAAGGTTCCCTCTCTAAGTTGTTTGATCTCAAATCCAAGAAAGAACCTCAGTTCACCCATCATGGACATCTCAAACCTGTCAGTCATAATCTTTGAAAATTCATCGTTAAAAGCTTGGTTAGTAGAGCCAAAAATAATGTCATCTACATAAAGTTGGCATACAAAAAGCTCCCCATTAACCTTCTTAGTAAAAAGAGTGGGATCGATTTGCCCAACTTCGAATCCACGGTCTAGCAAAAGCACTTTAGGGTGCTCATACCACGCACGTGGGGCTTGTTTAAGGCCATAGAGCGCCTTATCGAGTTTGTAGACATGGTTCAGAAATTTGGGGTCCTCAAAACCCGGGGGCTACTTTACGTATACTAACTCATGTAGAGGACCATTAAGGAATGCACTCTTAACATCCATTTGTTGTAATTTAAAATTATGATGAGCTGCATATGCAAGAAGGATACAAATGGACTCAAGATGAGCCACAGGAGCATAAGTCTCGCCAAAATCAATTCCTTCCACTTGAGAGAATCCTTGAGCCACGAGTCTTGCTTTATTCCTCACAACAATGCCATTTTCATCTTGTTTGTTCTTGAATATCCACTTGGTGCCAATAACATTGCGGCAATCCTTGGGTTTCTCTACGAGCTTCCAAACTTTGTTGCATTCGAAGTTATTTAATTCTTCATGCATAGAAACCACCCAATCGGGATCTTCAAGATCATCAAAGACTTTCTTCGGTTCAACCATGGAAATGTGAGATTGATGATCACAGAATCTTGCAAGTTCTCTTCTAGTAGACACCCTTCTTCGTAGATCAAAAACAACCTTGTCAAGAGTGTGACCCCTTAGTTCAAGGTTCCGATCAGCACGTGCCTTGCGATGAGCCTCAATGTCCTTATTATTTCTAGAAGGAGTTGATTCAGTATTTGTATCCTTGTCTTGACCACTGCCTTGCCCTTGATATTGATCTGAGTTAACACCAGGAGGTTGCTGTAGAGCTTGTTCTTCAGGGCCGGATAATCCTCCCCTTGGAGGGGCCGGACTATCCGGCCTGGGAGATGAAACATCAGTGGCTTCTTCCTGAGCATGCCTAACATGACTTGGAGAATCAGAGCCGAATAATCCGCCCTTGTGGACCGGAGAATCTGGCCTGGGAGTTTCTTGGCTGTTGTCTTCTCCTCCGGATCCCCTGGAACGAGTTGGAGTGCCAGGGGTGGATTGTCCGCCCCTTGTAGGGGGCGGATAGTCCGGCCTGGGACTACCAACTTGTATAGGAGACAGATGATCTTCAGTAGGTTGCAGTGATGGTGCAGAGTTTTCTCCAACGGTAGGAGCTTGTTGATCTTGTGTAGATGAGGGCTCCACATGAGTGGAGCATTGTCCTTCCCGATCCGCCACAAGGGGTTCCTCAATGGGGCGGAAAAATCCCACGCCCATTCTTCTTATGGCTTCTTGGGGTATTTCAACATCTGCATCACACACATCAACTTGCCCTACAAAGGAGCCGTTATTTTCATCGAACTCCACACTACAAGATTCTACAACATTCCTAGTGAGCTTGTTGTAGACTCTATAAGTGTGGGATTCGGCACCGTAACCAACAAAAATACCTTCTAAATCCTTGGACTCAAATTTTGACAAACGGACACCTTTAATAAGAAAAAAACACTTACACCCGAATACCCTGAAGTATGAGATGTTGGGCTTGTTACCGGTAAGTATTTCATATGGAGTCTTGTCCAAAATCTTTCGGAGGTAGAGCCGGTTCGATGAGTGACAAGCAGTGGATATGGCTTCAGCCCAAAAATTATAAGGAGACTTGAATTCAGCCAACATTGATCTTGCCATATCCATCAAAGTCCGATTCTTCCTCTCGGCTACACCATTTTGTTGAAGGGTGTACCCAGCGGAATATTGATGTCTAATCCCCTCTTCGCTTAGAAACTCATTCAAAGTGTAGTTCTTGAATTTGGAGCCGTTGTCACTTATTATTGCCAAGATAGGAACATTGTGTTGATGTTGAACTTCATTTGCAAAGTCAATGACAGTATGTTGGGTCTCACTTTTCAGCTTGAAGAAGTAGACCCATGTATATCTTCAGTAATCATCGACAATGACCAAGCAATATTTCTTCCCACCAAGACTTGCATGAGAAGGAGGACCAAATAAATCCACATAAATTAATTCCAAGATTCTCTTTGATGACACAATAGTCTTCCTCTTGTGGGGAGAGTCATGCATTTTTCCTTCTACACAAGCCATGCAAACACGATATTTGGCAAAAGAGACATTGTCTTTTATTCCAAGGATGTGGCCACCCTTCTGGAGACTTTACAAAGTTCTCATGTTGACATGGGCTAAATGGCGATGCCATAGCCAGCCCACGTCGGCCTTTCCGAATAGACACATCGGACCCAAAGTGGTTTTCCCCGAGAAGTCCACCACATACAGTTCATTTTCGACGTATCCAACGAAAGCGACCTTTAGATACTTGCCCCACAAGAGTACCAACAAATCATCATCGATAAAAACAGCAAAACCCATCTTGCCAAGGGCACGAACAGAAAGAAGGTTGTAACCGAGGGTCTCAACAAGCATGACGTACACGAGAGAGATATCGTGGGCAACCACAACCTTGCCAAGACCCAGTACCTGAGATTTAGACTTACCACCATAGGAGACTGTGATATTATCATGATTTGGACGCATCTCCGTGATGATCTCCTTGCTTCCGGTCATATGACTAGTGCAGCCACTATCCAGCACCCATTTCGACTCATTGGAAGCATAGCCCTGCAAGAGAATTACTTCATGTTAGTAACAAGGGTTTTTGGGACCCAAATCGACCCATCGGTTTTAGGTACCCATTTTTCAATGGGTCCTTTCATGTTAGTAACAAGGGTTTTTGGGACCCAAATAGACCAAGGAATATATTCATCAAAGGGACCAACATAATAAGCATAAACGTCGCCATAATCATCACAAAAGAGTTCATAATTTGGATTGTGATACCCTGCAAAACCAATATTGTTAGTCTTGTCTTTTGTGACATTCTTCTCAGTGGTGCTTGTATTTGATTGCACATTCTTGGACTTGTTCTTCTTGGTTTTCTTTTTCTTGGACTTTGTGACATACCCAAGTCCCTCTTTACCATGATTTGACCTTTGCTTGTCAAGGACTTCATCAAGCACACATTTATCCTTGGAAGTGATGTCCTTGATCACTTCTTTTTCCACACTAGCATTTTCCTTTTGACTATATGTTAAGTTGGATGAGCTAGGAGCATCATATTTGGCCAATCGACTTTGAAGATGATCATGTGACTAATTGAGAATGGAGAAATCATTTTTCAACGCCTTGAGAGCATTGTCAAGTTTCTCCAATTCCTCGGAGAGTCTATCATGAGCAGCCCCAAAGTCAATCTTTTCCTTCTTTAACTTCTTTGCTTTGGTGACTGCATTATCATGTTCCTTAACAAGTTTAGTCACAATTTCATCATGTAACTCTTCAATAGACTCAAGCCTCTCTTCAAGAGAGACCCGAGCCTCTTCTTCATCTTCAAGAGCATTTTTAAGGATGCAATTTCCATTGCATCCTCCCTTTCAATTCTGCCCTTTTCTTCGAGGAGAGCTTCGTTTTGGGCTAGCTGATCCATAAGAGCTTCAAAACGAACTTTGTGCTCACCTTGCAACTTAGTATAGAAATAATCCAAAGCAATAATCTCTTCTTTAACCTTAAGACTAGTAGGATCATCCATGTCAATCATAGCCTTAGGAAATGAAGAGTTAGAAGAAGTTACCTCGAAGCTTCTTGCCATGAGACAAGTAGCATTCTTGTTGATGATGTTTTTGTTCGGAGAGTCGAAGAGAGATGTTGAAGGAGACGTGGTGGCTATAGAAGCCACCTCTTGAGAGCTATCGTCTTCGTCCTCATCTTCACTTCCCGATGAATATTCTTCTTGAGCCACTAGAACAATCTTTGGTTGTTTCTTGAAAGGAGCATTCTTCTTTACAAACTGTTTCTTGCGTGGAGCCTTTGACTTGTCCTTGAAAATAAGTCTTCCTCCATTATCTTCCCTACTTTGATATGGACACTCAGCTACAAAGTGCAGCCGATCACCACAGTTGAAACATGTTCTCAGCTTGGGACCATTTTCTTTTCTTCCATAGGCTCCACTCTTGCGTTCTAGTTAAGCTTTAGCCTTAGCTGGATCTTTCCAAAAGTTTCTAGCATAAAGAGCCAAGTATTGTCCGTGGATCCTTTTTATATCCTCGGGACAGTCCAAACCTTCTATGGCTTATTCATCATGATCGATCACACTAGTCTTCAAGGCCACGTTGACCCCCTTTTGCATCCCCATAGCTCGAGCACGAGCATCTTCGGCATTCTTGGCAGCCACTTTGAAAGCGACCATTTCTTGCATTACCTCATTGGATGTCATGAGGTGATAGTTATGCCTACCTTGGAGACTTTTCAAATCTGTGGGCTCAAATGGCATAAGAGCACTGACGTACTTGCGCTTGATCCATGCATCATCAACATGAGCGGCACCATGGTTTCTGAAATTTGTGGCTATTGCCTTTAGCCTCCTATACGAGCTTCGTTGCTCAATTCATCATATCTATTCCTTTCATACTTTCATTTCTGATGAAGAGCTCGGTGAGAGGAACCCAAGCTTCCTTAGATGTACTAAGATGCTGAATGTGTGGCATATCTTTGTCACCCACACCAAGCTGTATCATGTGTAGAGCTGTAGCGTTGAGTTGGCTATCGACAACTTCTCTTCTTGTAAGATTTTGGGGTTTCCAACATGAAGACCATTTTCGATGATCTTCCACAACTCTATGGAGGAACTGCACACATGAGATTTCATCAAAAATTGCCATTGAGTAAAGGTAGATGCTGAAAGTTTGGGTGGATCACCCCTACTATGTATCTGTGGGTGAGGGATAGGTGGATCAGGGGAATACACATGAGAAACTTCATTGTATCCATCCTTACAGCTATCCTTTTTCGAGGAGGAGCTCTTGCTAGTTTCATCACCAACCACTTCGTTATCTTTGGAAACAGTTTCACCCGTTTCCTTGGATTGCGGAGTGGTATCCTCAGAGTTAGATGGAGGTGATGCTGCGGATGTGGAGAGACGTATTATCAATTGACGCATCTCTTACATCTTAGCCTCCATTGAACTCACCAAGGTTGTTTCCAACGTCTTGAGATCATTCATGGTGACTATCTCCGGAGCATCACTCCCATCTACCTTAGAACCCATACTTCTCTTAGGTGGTTAATCCCGAAATAAGAGCCGGGGCTCTGATACCAATTGAAATGGATCGTATGGGCACCTAGAGGGGGGGTGAATAGGTGCTAACCAATTTTTAATACTTTTTCAATTTTAGGCTTGACACAAAGTAAATTATCTAGATATGCAACTACGAGAATTTCCCTATATGCAACCTTAACTACTAAGCACGTAAAGAGAGGAACGAAGAAACCGTAGTGGAGCACGCGGAGACACAGGGATTTGTTTTACCGCAGTTCCTTCCTTGTTAAGGGAAGTACATCTGCGTTGGAGGGGTGGGCGGTTCTAAGACTACCACGCCACAATAGGCCTCACCCTATTCTCCGATGGATCTCGCCACGAGAGGCCTGATCCACCTTCTCCACTATTGGATCCCTTCGAGGCGGGAACCGGTGCCTTTTACAACACTATCGAGGCACACACCCACAACCAAATTTGGGGCTCCCGAGATGACAAAAAGCTGCCACAAGAACAAGGTTTATCAATATAAACACAAACAAGGATCTAGGTATTTGCAAGAAATACTAGATCATTGGTTCTCCAAATGAATGGAGAGGACATGAATCGCTTGATTGCTGATGATGAAGATCGAGTTCTCCTCCTTCGATTCCCAAAGGGACGGGGCCTTTGGGTTGATCTAGGTGGAGCTCTCTTGGATGAAGGTTGCAGATAAGATCTCGTCTTTTTCGAATGAATCAAGAGATCTGGCAGGAGGGGGAAGGCTGGGTAAAATACCCCCTCACCAGATCTGGCCGTTGAGCAACTTTGGTGGCGGATTATCCGCCCCCTTGGGAAACTCTGCCCCAAGGGCGAATTTTCTGGGGGAAACTCCGCCCCCTCTCTGGGGCTGGCGCTTGCGTGACTTGGTGAAGATCTTGGGGGGGGGGGCGGATAATCCAGACCTCTCCTGGGACGGATTATCAGGCTAGACCGGAAAGTCCGGCCAACACTCCGCCCCCTCTCTAGGGCTTGCGCCTTGGCGGTGAGCAAGGGGGGCGGACAATCCGGCCTCCCTGAGGGGCAGATTATCCGGTGGGGACGGAAAATCTGGCCAAAACTCCGCCCCCTTCTAGGGCTTGCGCCTGCTAGGGAAGAGGGAGGGGCAGATTATCCGTCCCCCAAAGGCATAATCCTTTTCCCTTTTTCTCAGAGAGAGCTGCAACACTTCAACACACATCAAATAATCCTTGATATTGTTATCTAACACACAAAACACTAGGGATTATAAAATGTTCTTTCACTTGTGCAGTGCAGTGGTTGCAGTTCTCCTCGGCTTCTTCTTCGTTGTAGTCTCCTTCCTCCTCGTATTCTTGGTAGGTACCAGCGTCTATAAATTACGAGGTACACAATCACCAAACAATACTTAACTACTTATATTTATCACACCAGGGCTCACACTAGATGATCTAGCATCATTACAAAGATTATGGCAAAAGTTTTATTTATTTTATTTTAGAGAAGTAATTTCTACTCATTAAAAAACTACTTAAGATTTAATATTCACAAACTAAAATAGGATATCATGTTGACACATGTCATCAGCACATATTTTAGTACTTGGGAATGTGATTTAAAGTGGTGTCACAATTTAATAAGGTTTATCCCTTTTATTTTAATTAAAAAAAGTGACTAGAAATTCCTATGGGCATTCTTTTATTGCTTGTACATTATTACTGCAAATAAACCTATATATTTCAATATATTCAGAAAGGTCTTATCAAATGTGATTTTTGAGAGTTGGAATCAACTCAAAAGCTTCTATGGTTTAATTTTGAAAAATGTTTGAATGCAGAAAAAGCCTCTGCCTTGTTATTTATACTATAGGTGGTCTACGAATCCAAATGATTTTAATCCAACTGTTTTGGATTAAGAATTTCAATACCTTTCTAGCAAAATTAGTTTCATGGAATTTGGTTCAGTGAATCTCCCTGGATTGATTTTTGAATCTAGAGACTGATCTAAGTTTGAAACTAAATGGAAAAACCTAAGTTTGAATTATTGGGTCGCGCGGGAGTGTAACTAGGCCGGCCCACTGCGCACAGCGCGCGCGGGCGGTTTTAAGTGGTTGTCCCCACCAGTCAGTGAGACAGGGTGTGCGAAGGGGTACGGGGTGAATAGGGCCATAGGATTAGAAGCTAGATCTACGGCTGAGGTTCATCGTCCACGTCTGAATAGAACACGGCGAGGTCGAACCCTAGCGTGGCCAGTGGGGGTCAGTGGTGGCTCACCGGGGCTCCGGCGATGGGGACGAACGACGGAGTCGACGATGGCGATTCTCCTGGTACCGGTGGCTCCTCTTGGGGAAGCTCCAATCAACGTCGCCCTTCTCCTCCAGCAGCGGCAAGCTCCGGCGAAATACCGGCCACCTTGTGCTAGCCTTGCTCCGGGGATGAGTGGGTGTGATCAGTGAGAGGTGGGGAGTTAGATGGTGTGCTGAAATTGAATGGGGAAGGCCTCTATTTATAGTGCAACGAGGGGACCGAAGGGTGCCGGTGGAGTTCATCGTGGTCATCTACACACCAAGCTCAATGGCATGGTGGCGAGGACTGGGGCGCTGAAAATTGGTCGGAACACTGCGATGCTCTAGGCGGGTCCGATGGGAGATTTAATGGCATAGGCGGTCCTGTTCGCGCAGCGACGAACGGGCATGTCCCGGCGGTTTCCTGGGGCGGTGGTGATCACGTACGTGAGCGGCGAAGGCGGGGCACAGTCTGTGCGAGTGGGTTGAGCGCGGTGATCTGGCGCGCTCTCAACATTCTTGCAGAGAGACTGGGCGTGCTCGTTCTGAGTGGTCCAGGGGCTGGCAAGGCGTGGGCACTGGACAGTGGTGGCAGTGGACGGTGGCTTGTGTCCCAAACAAGGTGGCTAGGCTTGGTGAGGTTCCTAGCTTGCTGTCGACATTAGGGTGGCAAGTTGGGCTCGGGCATGGTCACCATTGATGACATTGCCAAGCTTATAGTGAGCTAGGGCTTGTTAAATAAGTTATATCATCTACTGGGAGTGTAGTGAGAGCTAGAGAGGAGAAAAGTTAGGCACAACACTGCTCCCTGTAGTGTTTGGTGTTTTCTCTGATTTATGTTTACAAGGTGTTTGATGAAATGGCCGCAAGATATTTGAATTTGAATTTTTGGATGAAACTTGGTGGGTGTATTAGTCACATACTAGGTAGTCTTTGGTTTCTTGGTTTTGTCAAAGTGCACTTGTTTGGTTGGATTTTGATAATTGGTGATCTTCACATATGATATAGATTCAATTTTGGATTGTCATTTGAATCAAGTTTCCAAACGTTTCTATGGGTTTGAATGGTGGGCTTGGGTTCACTTTCACTTGGTCTAGCAAGGGGTGAAAATAAATGGATTTATTTCTGTTTGAAATCTTGGACTAGAAACACTCAAAGTGGTCTAGTTAGCAAGATTGGCAAAAATGACCATTTGCTTATTTTGTTTGTTTTTGAATTTCTCTTAATTTGTTTCTGCATGGAAATGATTTAGATGATGTTGTTTTCATGTTTAAACAATTCCTTCCTATCCATAACAATCACACAAGTCCATTCTTGCATTCATACAATCATCACATACACACATGCATTCATATTATTTTAATTAACAAAAGTTTTTGTTAACCCTAAATTTGGTGATTAGAATTGATAACCTTGATCAATATTTTTGGGATGCTACAAACCGTCCCTCCTTAAATAAAATATCGTCCCGATATTTGAGAAAAAGAAAACTAGGATTTAAAGAGATCGGGAAACTCTGTCCTAATGTAGTCTTCTCGCTCTCAGGCAGCTTCTTCTTCAGTGTGGTTACTCCACTAGATCTTGAGAAACTTGATACTCCGGGTCCTGGTGGTTCTGAAAGCTTCCTCCAAAATACGAATGGGTACTTCAGGATACGTCAGGTCATCGTTGATCTGTATGGTTTAGTGATCAATGTTCTTGAATACTTCAGTGTTCTCCGGGACTTCTAGGCATTTGCGAAGTAACGATATATGGAACACATTATGTACGGCTGACATCTCCTCGGGTAGTTCCAGTTGATATGATACTTCTCCTCGACGATTTAGAATCTTGAAAGGTCAGATATATCTGGGGGCTAACTTTCCTTTGAGATGGAATCGTTGCATTCCTTTCAAAGGTGACACTTTGAGATACACAAAATCTCTGATATTGAAGGCGAGGTCTCAACGTCTCTTGTCGGCATAACTCTTTTGTCTGGATTGGGCGGTCTTGAGGTGCTCACAAATCTTGTGAACTTTCTCTTTGGCTTCCCGTAGGATGTCGGGTCCAAAAATCTGACTCTCTCCTACTTCCGACCAATTCAAAGGGGTACGACACTTCCTTCCATACATGAATTCAAATGGGGCCATTTGCAAACTAGCTTGATAACTATTGTTGTATGAAAATTCTGCGAAAGGCAGACAGTGTTCCCATTTTGATCCATGCTCTAGCACACACGCTCTCAACGTATCTTCGAGTATTTGATTTACTCGCTCCGTTTGTCCATCTGTCTGAGGGTGATAAGCTGTGCTAAAATCTAGTCAAGTTCATAATCCTTCTTGTACTTTCTTCCAAAATCTCGAGGTAAACTGGGTTCCTATATCCGACACGATGTTCTTGGGGACTCCGTGCAAACTGACGATCCTAGCAATGTACAACTCTGCTAGCTTCAAACTCTGGTAGCTTTTCTTGACAGGTAAGAAATGGGCGACTTTGGACAATCTATCTATGATAACCCAGATAGAGTCATTTCCCCCTACTAGATGTAGGCAAACTCGTGATAAAATCCATTCCTACAGAATCCCATTTCCATTTCGGAATATGCAATGGTTGCAACACTCATGCGGGTCTCTGATGTCCTGCCTTGACTCTTTGAAACATATCACACTTGGCTATATAGCTTCCGATTTCTCTCTTTATCTTATGCCACCAAAATTGCTCCTTCAAATCCCGATACATCTTTGTTCCTCTGGGGTGGATAGAATAAAGAGTATCATGGGCTTCTTTCAAAATAGCTTGCTTCAACTCGGAATCTACTAGCATTTCCTTTCTGCGCCTCCTTGATCTAACTGATCAAAGTGGGTTGAAGTTCTATGCTATCCAAAAATCCTTCACTTACTAGCTCCATTCTGAAATCTTCTAACTCCTTGTGCAAACTTGGTTGCTCCTTTAGAATCATAGAGTTCAATAGACCCAGCAATCTACTAAGGGCATCTTCTACCACATTGGCTTTACCGGGGTGATAGTGAATGTCCAAATCATAGTCCTTGATTAACTCTATCCATATCATTTGCCTCATATTCAGCTCCTTCTGAGTGATAATATACTTCAGGCTCTTGTGATCCGAATAAATCTCACAACGTTTACCCACAAGGTAATGCCACCAT
Organism: Avena sativa; assembly: GCA_916181665.1. Classification (NCBI taxonomy): domain Eukaryota; kingdom Viridiplantae; phylum Streptophyta; class Magnoliopsida; order Poales; family Poaceae; genus Avena; species Avena sativa. The sequence goes on along the minus strand of OV702285.1, from coordinate 343,073,576 downwards.
GTCTTCAAGGCTAAAACCACGGCTGCTGTGGCATCCCGCAAAACCACTAATAGAAAATCGCGTTGTTTTTGTGCATTGCATCATCATGACCGCATGCTCATGTCATCATGCCACATTGCATTTGAGCATCGTCATCATCTTGCATTTGCTTGCATAAAATTATTTGCGGAAAAACCGGTTGATGTTTTCTAAACGCCCCGTCTTAATTCAAACGCAAAACCGGGTCTCCGGAATTATTTTGTTTGTCGGCTATCGGTTTGCAAACGGTGCATTTAGAATTAAATAAAATTATTATATTATTTTAGTGGGGCAGTCGAACGGGCCGAATGACCCGAACGACCACCCCAGAAAAATACAAACGGTCCACCCATAAACCCTTTTACACCCAGTCCTAGTCTAACCACCCCTCAGCCACATCACCTCGACCACTCAGATCGTGCCACCTCACCCTCTCTCTCCCTCACCCAATCCCCATCTGCCACCTAGACTAAACCACCTCCACCCCCCTCTCTCTCCTCTCAACCAGCCCCACACGCGCATGCACGCTCCCACGCCACGCACGCACTCACACGCACGCACACCGATAGCCCTGGGCCCACACCTGGCCCCTGTCCCCGCTCTCTCCTTCCTCTCACCCTCATCTCTCTCATCCCGACGCAGCAGCCCCCCGCAGCCCCGCACGCTCTCTCCTTCCACCGCCGCCGCTCACCACGCCCTCTCTCCTTCCCCTCCGGCAGGTCCCCTCGCCGCCGGAGACCCCTCCTCCCGTGCTTCTTCTTCCTCACCGGGCCCCTCTCCTCCACAGCAGAGCCCCGACGCGGTGCTCGCCCGCCGCCGGCAGCGTCCTCCCGAGCTCGCCCCTCTGGCCCTCAACCTCCACCGCCCGCGGCCGCTTCCCCCTCGCTCGCTCCCGTCCTCGCCTCGCGCAGCCGCGCCCGCTCCCTTCTTCCTCCTCCGCCGCCCCCCCCTCCTGATCACGACCCCTTCCCGAGCCCGGCCTTCCTCCTCCGGCCTGCGTCCGGCCGCCCCCGTCCTCGCTCGCCGGAGGCCGTCCCCGAGCACCTCTGCACCCCGCGTCCCTGCCGCCGCAACAAGCTCGCCGGCCTGAGCCGCCTCCACCGCTCGCCGGCCAAGCCCCCACCGCGCGCGCCCGCCGTCCCCCTCAGACCTTCACCGGCCCTGACCCCGCCGCCAGGCGTCCGCGCCCGCCTCTGCCGCCGTCGCCAAGGTCTCCCCGAGGCCGCCGCTCATCCCTCCTCGCCGCCGGCGGACCTGTCCCGCCCGTCCCGCGCGAGTCCGGCCCCGCGCTCCCGTCCTCTCCCTGAAGCCGCCTTGCGCCTCGTCTGCGCTGCACGGCCTCCGTCAAGCCGGCCGTCCGCTCGGACCCCTCTCTGCCCCGCCGCCTAGCCTCGAGTCGCCGCGCCCTCTGCCCTCGCTTTCAAGGTGCTCGACGCTTTGCCTATGCCCATGTGTTTGGCTCAGCAGGTTGTACCACGAGGACTTGTGAGATGGTGCTAGTGGTGATTTCGTACGTGTACATAAAGATGGTACTCTCATAACCACGAGATGGAAGTCGGTACCCCAAGATCTCCTTCCCGGAATTCGACGCCTCGATCCTGCGGATCCGAAGACCGCGGGTGCGACAAGATCGTCGGTCGGACGCCAAGACCGTCACATGGAACGATAAGGGCTTCATCTCGGATACGTCAAGTACTTCAGCCAGATGCCGAGACCGACTCGATGGCACGGACCCGACAAGGTCTTCGCGACGACAAGATCGACACCGACTCAGGGGGAATCCGATGCGCCCCCGACGCCAACCAAGTCCGGCTTCCCGGAACGCCAAGATCTGCCCCGTTGTTTGAGAACGTTCCCGCCGAGACCGATCCGTCGAACCCTGAGACCAACCCCGAACCCCGGAACCCCAAGACTGTCGGGACCCCTCAATGTGTGAACCCCTTCCCGAAAACCCTATTTTATAATACAATACAACTTGTTGCATTTTAATTGTTCATCTCGCATGCATATTTGTCTATGGTTTGGGGGCCTTATGCCGATTCACCTAATAATTAAATATGGGGCCCATATGCGGGCAAATCTAGCCTTATATTGGCCTCATTTAAATTTGTGTAGCGAACCGGTATCTTATCTTGCCATGTTAAGACAACATTTCATTTGCGGGGTAGATAAATAACATGAGCCATCTAATTAATTGTCGGGACCCCGGTTCCGCTTAATATGACCTAATTGCAGCGCACCTTTGCCATGCCATGCATCATATCATAAGCATGCCGATCTTTTGCCGTTGAATTAAATATTGCATCCGGTGTTTCCTCTAGTGATTTGGTTCTTCGCGGATAAGACCGTTGAGTTGATGCGAGTGTCGACCCAATCTTCGGTTGAACCTTCGACAATGTTTTCAGGCGAGCATCTCCCCCTTTCTACCTATCTTACTTTTATAGTATTTATTCCCTCCTGTTGATCTATTGCTATCTGTGTTGCGATGCTTTAGTTTCCGTACCTGTGATATACCGTGCAGCCCTATATTGCCTTGGACACATCCTATTACCTGTTGTTTGGTAGATAGTTGGACTTGCGCGTCGTAGTCGCTTGCTCAAGTGCTGTTGCGTGTCGTCCAGTGCCACGGTTGTTGATGTATTGCCGCATGTTGATGTTGGAGATGATCATAGTTTTACTTATCGTACACTTTAATCCCTGTTTAACAACTAAAATTGAAGTAAGCAGAGGCATCGGTGGGTGATAGAAAATATTTGGTTTCCGAACGCCCACTTGTGTCCCGTAGGACCCCGAGTACTTGATACCTGTTCCTTGATTTATCGCGCTATCCACATCCGGGAGGTATATGGGACCCCCCTGAGCCAGAGCTTGATTCAGTCTTATTTCTTGGGGCCACAAACTAGTTTGAGGTTTTATTACTATCCTGTACTTATGCCATGCTACTGCTTTATTTACGATTGTGCGAGGAGCACACTATACTGTTTAGGATCGTGGCACGATTCCGCGTTGTCGACAAGCCCAGCCACACTTTCGGGTTCCCAGTCGTTCACAGCCGTCCCCACAACCTTAAGTCCGTCTCGGAGCCGGCCGGCTTCGTTGCGGGTTCTACTTTAAGGGGTGGCCCCCTGAAATATTTCTGAATCCTGTGATTGCTTTGTCGTGAAAGCCTCGTTGGGTTTTGATTTGGTTTTTCCGAGGTTGATCGAGTGTGTGTTGCTATTGGTGCACCCCGGCCGGGTAAAACTTTCTGAAAGCCGTGTCCGCGGTTATGGACGACTTGGAGCACAGTATCTCGACCATAGACAAGCATAACTAAAGTAGTGCTATAAATTTGACTTTATAATGACTAGTAATCAGCTTCACTACAACGGAATGGCTAAATAATACTGCCCACAATTGCTTGTTTGGAGTGTCGCTTGCGACCATTGTACCTGACTAGTAATTATGGCAACTACAACGGAATGGCTGAATAAAAGTACCAACAACTGCTGGGTTTTTTGGGTTATCTCATGCTAATTGTATCTGATTAGTAATTGTTGTAACTACAACGGAATGATTAACTAAAAGTGCCCACTGCTTATTTTATCAGGATGATTATCCAAATCTGACTAGTAATTGCTGCAACGATAACTGAATAAATAAAACTGCCAACCGTGTGAGTTCCTCGGTTGACTTCCTCGTTTGGTCTCGAGGGGGAAACACCAGGATGGGTTTGTTTGGTGTTAGCTTCAGGTTGGATCCGGATAGGTCATTCTTATCCCTCGCTGATAACCGCCAGTTGTATCGAGTCTGTATAGGTTGTTTAGTGCATGCTACCGCTGCCGCTTCAGTCCACCATACCTGTGTAGGCGAGGACCGCCGAATTCTAGTCTCGCCGTGTACTGGCCTCAGTACTGACGCTCCTCTTTTTCCTTTGCCCTTTGTCGGCACCCCTTTTGTTTAAGCAGGTTTTGATATCGACGTCGTTAGCAGGATTACCCTTCCGGCTTGGCCTGGGCAGGGTTATGGACGCCATTGGTTATTCTTTAGGGCTCTTAGCCCCATTTGCATCTTGTCCGTAGCTGGACGCACTATCGTTTTCAAGGTGATTTGGATCTTTGTATATTATATCTGTATTCTTGACTCTTTGAGTCGCTGTTATATATATCTGTTCTGTGGGTCCCATCGAGGACTGTTGTGTAATGTTATTACTTCGTTTTCCACCCGCACGAAAGTGCCTGGTGGGCACCTTTGAATCGTTTCTATGCGGGTTTTGGCGGGAATCACTGAAACTTGCATAGGTCCGATTCTGAGGGTGTTACAGAGTGGTATCAGAGCTCAGCAGTTGCGATACCCCACAAGTCCAGCCTGTAGGATAACCTAGCTAACGGCCGAAGTAGAGTGTCAAAACTATTTTTCAAAAACCGTTGGATAGTTCTGATTAGGTCTGATTTTACTCCTTACCCCTCTGCTGCTCTCCTCTCACCTTTGCGAGATTTGAAATCTACCTCTTATCTTTTCTTCGAGTCCAGGTTTTCTCGTGGTTGGGTTTCCGTCGTACCTTCAGGGTTTCGCTTCCTCCTTTGTCCACGGTGTTCTATCATCCGGTGTTCAAGCTGCCTGAGGAATCCGTCTACTGTGGTACCATTCTTTGCTCCTTGTTTGTGCCTTCCGGTGTTTTCCGACGCGATGACATCATCTACGCCCGATCTGATGCAGAGTCTGCATCACTCCTTTGTTCCGAACCTCGCTTGTCGAGATCTTCAGTCTAATTCCGAGAGTTGGTTGCATAATCCGCCTATTCATGTGCAGAGTAATGGTTTGAGTGCGGGATGGAGTAGCTACCATACCACTACCCTTATCATTCGCTCTTGTACATCGAATCAGTGGATCCAGCAATTTTACTCCGTCCACGGAAGTTAGGGGTGGCTTTATTTGTTGATACCTCTACCTTCGCCCTGTTGTTCCCGGAGTGTTCTTTCGACGATCACGGACAACGACCTCTTGTTAGTGGTGTCGCGAGGATCTACACGAAGCGAGAAGACGCAGATCGCCGATCTTCCTTCCGGTACCATGAGGCGGATCTCGAGGGCGAGATCCATTGTTAGTGGTGTCGAATTGTGGCATCCCGCAAAACCACTACTAGAAAATCGCGTTGTTTTTGTGCATTGCATCATCATGACCGCATGCTCATGTCATCATGCCACATTGCATTTGAGCATCGTCATCATCTTGCATTTTCTTGCATAAAATTATTTGCGGAAAAACCGGTTCATGTTTTCTAAACGCCCCGTCTTAATTCAAACGCAAAACCGGGTCTCCGGAATTATTTTGTTTGTCGGCTATCGGTTTGCAAACGGTGCATTTAGAATTAAATAAAATTATTATATTATTTTAGTGGGGCAGTCGAACGGGCCGAATGACCCGAACGACCACCCCAGAAAAATACAAATGGTCCACCCATAAACCCTTTTACACCCAGTCCTAGTCTAACCACCCCTCAGCCACATCACCTCGACCACTCAGATCGTGCCACCTCACCCTCTCTCTCCCTCACCCAATCCCCATCTGCCACCTAGACTAAACCACCTCCACCCCCCCTCTCTCTCCTCTCAACCAGCCCCACACACGCATGCACGCTCCCACGCCACGCAGGCACCCACACGCACGCACACCGACAGCCCTGGGCCCACCCCTGGCCCCTGTCCCCGCTCTCTCCTTCCTCTCACCCTCATCTCTCTCCTCCCGACGCAGCAGCCCCGCAGCCCCGCACGCTCTCTCCTTCCACCGCCGCCGCTCACCACGCCCTCTCTCCTTCCCCTCCGGCGGGCCCCCTCGCCGCCGGCGACCCCTCCTCCCGTGCTTCTTCTTCCTCACCAGGCCCCTCTCCTCCACAGCAGAGCCCTGACGCGGCGCTCGCCCGCCGCCGGCAGCGTCCTCCCGAGCTCGCCCCTCTGGCCCTCAACCTCCACCGCCGCCTCCGGCCTGGCGCCACCGCCCGTGGCCGCTTCCCCCTCGCCCGCTCCCGTCCTCGCCTCGCGCAGCCGCGCCCGCTCCCTTCTTCCTCCTCCGCCGCCCCCCCTCCTGAGCACGACCCCCTCCCGAGCCCGGCCTTCCTCCTCCGGCCTGCGTCCGGCCGCCCCCGTCCTCGCTCGCCGGAGGCCGTCCCCGAGCACCTCTGCACCCCGCGTCCCCGCCGCCGCAACAAGCTCGCCGGCCTGAGCCGCCTCCACCGCTCGCCGGCCAAGCCCCCACCACGCGCGCCCGCCGTCCCCCTCAGACCTTCCCCGGCGCCGACCCCGCCGCCAGGCGTCCGCGCCCGCCTCTGCCGCCGTCGCCAAGGTCTCCCCGAGGCCGCCGCTCTTCCCTCCTCGCCGCCGGCGGACCTGTCCCACCCGTCCCGCGCGAGTCCGGCCCCGCGCTCCCGTCCTCTCCCTGAAGCCGCCTTGCGCCTCGTCTGCGCCGCACGGCCTCCGTCAAGCCGGCCGTCCGCTCGGACCCCTCTCTGCCTCGCCGCCTAGCCTCGAGTCTCCGCGCCCTCTGCCCTCACTTTCAAGGTGCTCGACGCTTTGCCTATGCCCATGTGTTTGGCTCAGCAGGTTGTACCGCGAGGACTTGTGAGATGGTGCTAGTGGTGATTTCGTACGTGTACATAAAGATGGTACTCTCATAACCACGAGATGGAAGTCGATACCCCAAGATCTCCTTCCCGAAATTCGACGCCTCGATCCTGCAGATCCGAAGACCGCGGGTGCGACAAGATCGTCGCTCGGACGCCAAGACCGTCACATGGAACGATAAGGGCTTCATCTCGAATACGTCAAGTACTTCAGCCAGATGCCGAGACCGACTCGATGGCACGGACCCGACAAGGTCTTCGCGACAACAAGATCGACACCGACTCAGGGGGAGTCCGATGCGCCCCCGACGCCAACCAAGTCCGGCTTCCCGGAACGCCAAGATCTGCCCCGTTGTTTGAGAACGTTCCCGCCGAGACCGATCCGTCGAACCCTGAGACCAACCCCGAACCCCGGAACCCCAAGACCGTCGGGACCCCTCAATGTGTGAACCCCTTCCCGAAAACCCTATTTTATAATACAATAAAACTTGTTGCATTTTAATTGTTCATCTGGCATGCATATTTGTCTGTGGTTTGGGGGCCTTATGCCGATTCAGCTAATAATTAAATATGGGGCCCATATGCGGGCAAATCTAGCCTTATATTGGCCTCATTTAAATTTGTGTAGCGAACCGGTATCTTATCTTGCCATGTTAAGACAACATTTAATATGCGGGGTAGATAAATAACATGAGCCATCTAATTAATTGTCGGGACCCCGGTTCCGCTTAATATGACCTAATTGCAGCGCACCTTTGCCATGCCATGCATCATATCATAAGCATGCCGATCTTTTGCCGTTGAATTAAATATTGCATCCGGTGCTTCCTCTAGTGATTTGGTTCTTCACGGATAAGACCGTTGAGTTGATGCGAGTGTCGACCCGATCTTCGGTTGAACCTTCGACAATGTTTTCAGGCGAGCATCTCCCCCTTTCTACCTATCTTACTTTTATAGTATTTATTCCCTCCTGTTGATCTATTGCTATCTGTGTTGCGATGCTTTAGTTTCCGTACCTGTGATATACCGTGCAGCCCTATATTGCCTTGGACACATCCTATTACCTGTTGTTTGGTAGATAGTTGGACTTGCGCGTCGTAGTCGCTTGCTCAAGTGCTGTTGCGTGTCGTCCAGTGCCACGGTTGTTGATGTATTGCCGCATGTTGATGTTGGAGATGAACATAGTTTTACTTATCGTACACTTTAATCCCTGTTTAACAACTAAAATTGAAGTAAGCAGAGGCATCGGTGGGTGATAGAAAATATTTGGTTTCCGAACGCCCACTTGTGTCCCGTAGGACCCCGAGTACTTGATACCTGTTCCTTGATTTATCGCGCTATCCACATCCGGGAGGTATATGGGACCCCCCTGAGCCAGAGCTTGATTCAGTCTTATTTCTTGGGGCCACAAACTAGTTTGAGGTTTTATTACTATCCTGTACTTATGCCATGCTACTGCTTTATTTACGATTGTGCGAGGAGCACACTGTACTGTTTAGGATCGTGGCACGATTCCGCGGTGTCGACAAGCCCAGCCACACTTTCGGGTTCCCAGTCGTTCACAGCCGTCCCCACAACCTTAAGTCCGTCTCGGAGCCGGCCGGCTTCGTTGCGGGTTCTACTTTAAGGGGTGGCCCCCTGAAATATTTCTGAATCCTGTGATTGCTTTGTCGTGAAAGCCTCGTTGGGTTTTGATTTGGTTTTTCCGAGGTTGATCGAGTGTGTGTTGCTATTGGTGCACCCCGGCCGGGTAAAACTTTCTGAAAGCCGTGTCCGCGGTTATGGACGACTTGGAGCACAGTATCTCGACCATAGACAAGCATAACTAAAGTAGTGCTATAAATTTGACTTTATAATGACTAGTAATCAGCTTCACTACAACGGAATGGCTAAATAATACTGCCCACAATTGCTTGTTTGGAGTGTCGCTTGCGACCATTGTACCTGACTAGTAATTATGGCAACTACAACGGAATGGCTGAATAAAAGTACCAACAACTGCTGGGTTTTTTGGGTTATCTCATGCTAATTGTATCTGATTAGTAATTGTTGCAACTACAACGGAATGATTAACTAAAAGTGCCCACTGCTTATTTTATCAGGATGATTATCCAAATCTGACTAGTAATTGCTGCAACGATAACTGAATAAATAAAACTGCCAACCGTGTGAGTTCCTCGGTTGACTTCCTCGTTTGGTCTCGAGGGGGAAACACCAGGATGGGTTTGTTTGGTGTTAGCTTCAGGTTGGATCCGGATAGGTCATTCTTATCCCTCTCTGATAACCGCCAGTTGTATCGAGTCTCTATAGGTTGTTTAGTGCATGCTACCACTGCCGCTTCAGTCCACCATACCTGTGTAGGCGAGGACCGCCGAATTCTAGTCTCGTCGTGTACTGGCCTCAGTACTGACGCTCCTCTTTTTCCTTTGCCCTTTGTCGGCACCCCTTTTGTTTAAGCAGGTTTTGAGATCGACGTCGCTAGCAGGGTTACCCTTCCGGCTTGGCCTGGGCAGGGTTATGGACGCCATTGGTTATTCTTCAGGGCTCTTAGCCCCATTTGCATCTTGTCCGTAGCTGGACGCACTATCATTTTCAAGGTGATTTGGATCTTTGTATATTATATCTGTATTCTTTACTCTTTGAGTCGCTGTTATATATATCTGTTCTGTGGGTCCCATCGAGGACTGTTGTGTAATGTTATTACTTCGTTTTCCACCCGCATGAAAGTGCCTGGTGGGCACCTTTGAATCGTTTCTATGCGGGTTTTGGCGGGAATCACTGAAACTTGCATAGGTCCGATTCTGAGGGTGTTACAGCTGCTAGTTCAAGGTCATGGGTAGGATAATTCTTCTCATGTTGCTTCAGTTGTCGGGATACATAGGATATTACTTTGCCTTCTTGCATCAACACACATCCGAGACCGATCTTGGATGCGTCACAATACACATCAAAGGGCTTCGTGATATCCGGCATGATCAAGATTGGGGCTGAAATCAATCTCTTCTTGAGTTCTTGAAAACTCGCTTCACATTTGTCCGTCCATTCAAACTTCTTATCCTTCTTCAACAATTGGGTCATGGGTCTGGCGATACTCTAGAATCCTTCTACGAACTTGCGGTAATATCCCGCTAATCTGAGAAATGCACAAACTTGGGTTTGAGTTGTTGGGGCTTGCCATTCTTCAACATCCTTCACCTTCCTGGGGTCAACGACAATTCCTCCGGCTGATACAATATGTCCGAGGAATCCTACTTCATGTAACCAAAATTCACATTTGCTAAACTTGGCATACAGGTGATGCTCCCTAAGGGTTCCAAGGATGGTCCATAGATGTAGCTCATGTTCTTCTTCTGATTTGGAATAGATCAGAATGTCATCGATGAAAACAACGACAAACTTATCCAGGAAGTCCATAAAAATCTTATTCATGAGGTTCATGAATAAGCGGGGCATTGATTAATCCAAAAGACATGACAGTGTACTCATACAGTCCATATCTAGTGGTAAAGGTGGTCTTTGGAATATCCTCTGCGCGAATCTTGAGTTGATGATAACCAGTTCTAAGATCAATCTTAGAAAACACTTTGGCACCGGTCAACTGGTCAAACATGTCTTCTCTCTTTGGCAGTGGGTACTTGTTCTTGATGGTGACATCATTCAACTTCCGATAATCCGTACACATACGGTTACCTCCATCTATCTTGTCCACAAACAAGACAGGTGATCTCCATGGCGACGCACTTGGTTGGATCAATCCTATCTCTAGCATAGCCTCCAGTTGCTTCTTCAGCTCCACTAATTCAGATGGGTTCATACTATATGGTCTCTGGGCTATGGGTCCGGTTCCAGGGATTAGTTCAATGATAAAATCGATATCCCGATCTAGGGGCATACCGGGCAAAACATATGGGAATACGTCGAGGTATTCACAGACTAATCTGACTTGGTCAATGGTTGGTTGGGCTAGACTCTTGTAGCACTTGAATTGACAGGGCAAGGTTTCAGATACATGCTCTACTGATATTCTGGCTGTACTGGTCATGGTTATGGCTTTATTGGCACAGTCGATTAATCCTTTATGTTTCGACATCCAATCCATTCCTAGTAATACTTCCAAACCTTTTATTCCAAGTACTATTAGATTAGCATAAAAATGTATGCCATGTATTCGGATAGGCAAGGACTTGAAAATTTGTCTATCTTTGGTGGTTGAACCAGGTATTTGAACTATCATAACATACTTCAATTTTGTTGGTTGAATCATACTAGTGCATGCAAATTCTTCGGCAACAAACGAGTGCGATGATCCAGAATCAAACAACACTCTTGCAAGTACTGATTTAATAGAAAACATACCCAGCACGACATCTGGTGCTTCTTGTGTTTCTTCAACATGCATGAGAAACAGACGGCCGTTGCGGTTGAGCAAATTCCCTAGGACGAATATTCTCCAAGGCTGAACACAACGCTGCTGCTGAGCTGGGACATTCACATTGGGGGCTGCGGCAATCTTCTTGGCCCAATCATTGGAATAGTGACCCTTGGTTCCGCATTCATAACAAGTCACCTGAGACTTGTCCTTTGCTGCAACAGGCACAACATTGCTTTCAGTCCTCGGGGCGGTGTTGGTGTTGGTGGCGACATTCTTGTTTTTGAACTTTGGCGGTGCACGATTGAAATTGTTGGGGTTGCCGGGGTTATTGTGGTTTCCTCCGGGCCTTGGGTTTCCTCCTCCACGGTTGGGATAGGTTGGACAGTTCATCGGGGGTCTATTGGTTCTTGGGAAAAATCCTGGAGATGGGTTGGTGCGATACTTTGGGGTATGGTGGGTTCCTGGTTGATGAATCATTCTACGCTTGCGGTTCTCATTGGATTGGTTGATCTTTCCTTCCATCTGAATGGCAGAGTCCACTAAGGCTTCAATGTCAGTAAATGGGATATTGACTAACACTATCTGCATCTCATCGTGCAAACCATTCAAGAATATCTCCTTCTTCTTGGCTTCAGTGTCAATCTCATCTGGTGCATACCTAGCAATGACAAAAATTTGTCATGGTACTCAACTACTATCATCCTCCTTTTCTTAAATTCTCTGAATTCATCTCTCATCCTCTTGATCAAACCCGGTGGCACATGGGTTCTGCTAAACTTGAGTTTGAATTCATCCCAAGTCATCATTTGTCCTCCATTCATGGCTCGAACGCTGTTCCACCAAGCTCTTGCATCTCCGGCCAGATTGTGGGTGGCAAACAGTACCTTCTCGTTGGCTTCCACTCCCGCAACTTCTAAGTTGTTCTCCATGGTTTGCAGCCAATTATCTGCATCTAGGGGCTCTTTAGACATAGTGAAGATGGGTGGATTGGTGTTCTGAAAATTCTTGAGCTTGGATCCATGGTTGTCCTGATTTCCATGGCCTTGGTTGTTGTTGGCCATCTGAGCTATGTGTTGAAGGGTGGATAAGTTGGCTTGACATTCGGCTCTTTCAGCTTCGTGGTCAGAAACCAACATTTGCAAGATCTGCAACATTGGGTCCGGGAACAAGCTGCTTCCTCCGTGAGGCATCTGAAGATTGAGATAGATCATGAGACAAGAGGGAAATTTCTAAGGTTTAGGGGTTTTTTTTTTTTTTGAAAAGTTTTCAAAGTTTGACTAAGATTTTTCTATCAAATTGCTTTTCATTCATGCATCATAGCACACAATACAAACACACACCACAACAAGGAAGAACAAATGGTTTTAAGAACCATTCTATGAAACTATGATACAGTGGGACCGGATACAACTTCACTAACGCTAGTGATCAAGTGCTACTACTCCTCGGAATCGGTGGCTTCATCATCCTCATCATCATGATCATCAATGAAGGTGAAGTCATCCTCATTAGTGAAGAAGTCCATGGCCTGATCCTCCAGAAAGTCATAATCGTCACTGAGATAGGAGTAGGGGTCTCCACGGATGTCCTCCCCTGCATTCTCCCTCTCCTTAAGCTGCATGTCCCTCTCGTGGATGGTCACCTCCAAGTCCATGATCCTGTGGCGAAGACGGGCAATGATACGCTACTTCTTGTCAAGCTGACGGTGACGAGACTAGCGATCCTTCACTAGCATGGCAATGGTCTGATCCTTCTTGACAGCGATGGCATAGTTGTGGTTGGCGTAGGAGTGGGCATTGTGAACTGAATTCCCTCTGAGGTGGGGGCTTCAATCTTTCCTCGAAGACTTGCAATAATCAGCCATTGCAATTCTCCTCCTTCTTGATCGTTGAGTTGATCTCCAAAGAACTCAGGGTGTAGGCACTCCAGAAGTTCCGAAAGCTGGTCCAAGTCATGCTCAAAGATGAGATATCCTCCATTTCCCAACATATAGAACTTGCTATACTTAACGTCCATCTATAAGAATTTAGGATGAGTAAGTTAGTAGAGTGATCAAGTGTGTCAATTTTTATGTAAGTTTGCAAGAACTTTTGGAGGAACATGAATTTTCATGAAAGAATCTAAGTGGTAAGAATGAGAACAAGTTTTCATAAATACTCACTTCCTTGGTTTTGAAACTACGTTTTTGATTCAAACGTCCATTCTAAACTAGGGTATCCTATGGTCAGGATGGCTCTGATACCAACTTGTCAACACCTGGATTTTTAATCCTAGATGCCTGTTATGGCATACATCGCAATCCCAGGATTACCATTTTTGCGAGACATAACAGATTGGATATCACAGTACATTATCCATTACAAACCATACATAAGGTCTTACAACAAATAAAGGATCTCATGATCCAGTCTTAATACAATCATAGCAGCAGAATAACGTAATAATAACAGTAGCATGGGCGAAGCTCCATCTTCATGGTCACAGGCAATGCTAATGATGGGAGATGATCCTAGTTGTCGTAACCTTCCTGCGGTCCATCCTCCTGATACCCCTCTTCATAGTCTGGCCACGGGAATAGCCAAGGACAAAGACATGAGTACTCTTTAAGTACTCGCAAACTAATACTAACAAGTGATGTGGTTTTGAGTATGAAATACAAGGCTCTAGGTTGTTTTGCAAAAATCCAGATTTATCTCTAACTGAGTTCAGAAGCAAAGAAAGCTAGTTGAAAGTTTTATAACACATAAGTGGGAACTTGAGTTTTCATGTTCACAAACCTGTTGTGGTCAAGTTAAACTCATGATTCATTTCACAAGTCATTTTGGTATCATCAAGTAAAACTGGGATTTGGTATCATCAAGTGATATAATCAAGGCATTCCTAATGCATTACATAGGTTACATAGTTTTCAGAGTTGCAAGTGTTTAGTTTGCAAGTTTAACTTGTTTTGTGAAGCTTTCCTTGTGTAGTGCAGTGGTTGAAGTTCTCCTCGGCTTCTTCTTCGTAGTAGTCTCCTTCATCCTCGTATCCTTGGTCGGTACCAGCGTCTATAAATACGAGGTACACAATCACCAAACAATACTTAATTACTTCTATTTATCACACGAGGGCTCACACTAGATGATCTAGCATCATCACAATCATTACAAAGATTAAGGCAAAAGTTTTATTTATTTTATTTTAGAAAAGTAAATTTCTACTCATTCAAAAACTAGTTAAGATTTAATATTCTCCAACTAAAATAGGGGATCATCTTGACACATGCCATCACCACATATTTCAGTACTTGGGAATGTGATTTAAAGTGGTGTCACAATTTAATAAGGTTTAACCCTTTTATTTCAATTAAATAAAGTGACTAGAAATGCCTATGGGGCATTCTTTTATTGCTTGTCCATTATTGCTACAAGTAAAACTAGATATTTTTATATATTCATAAAGGTCTTATGAAATGTGATTTTTGAGAGTTCGAATCAACTCAAAAGATTCCATGGTTGAATTTTGGAAAATGTTTGAATGCAGAAAATCCTCTGCTTTGTTATTTTTCCTATAGGTGATCTACATATCCAAATGATTTTTATCCAACGGGCTTGGATTAAGAATTTCAGTACCTTTCTAGCAAAATTAGTTTCATGCAATTTGGTTAAGTGAATCTCCCTGGATTTATTTTTGAATCTAGAGATAGAATTGAGTTTGAAACTAAATGGAAAAACCTAAGTTTGACTTACTGGGTCACGCAGGAGTGTAACTGGGCTGGCCCACTATGCACAGCGCGCGCGGGCGGGTTTAAGTGGCTAAACCCACCAGTCAGTGAGATAGGGGGGTGCGAAGGGGTACTAGGTGATTAGGGCCGTAGGATTAGAAGCTAGATCTATGGCTAAGGTTCGTCTTCCATGTTTGAACAGAGCGCGGCGAGGTCGAACCTTAGCGCGACCAACGGGGGTTAGTAGCGGCTCACTGGGGCTCCGGCGATGATTGGCGATGGGGGCCAACGACGAAGTTGACGACGGCGATCCTCCTGGTACCGGTGGCTCCTCCTGGGGCGGCTCCAATCAACGGCACCCTTCTCCTCCAACAGCGGCAAGCTTCGGGGATGAGTGTGTGTGATCAGTGAGAGGTGGGGAGTGAGATGGTGTGCTGAAATCGAACGGGGAAGGCCTCTATTTATAGTGCGACGAGGGGACCGAAGGGTGCGGGTGGAGTTCGTCATGGTCGTCTGCACAGCGAGCTAACGGCATGGCTGGGGGTAGGGGACGGTGCGCTTCCTCTTGGTGAAGCTCAATGGCATGGTCGCGAGGTGTGGGGCGGTGCGAATTGGTCGGAACACTGTGATGCTCTAGGTGGGTCCGACGGGAAATTTAATGGAGCACGGGCGGTTCATGGGGCGGTGGTGATCACGTACGCGAGCGGCGAAGGCGGGGCGCGGTCTATGTGAGCGTGTCGAGCACGACGCTTTGGCACGCTCTCGGCATGCTTGTAGAGAGACTGGGCGTGCTCATTTTGAGTGTTCCAAGGGCTGGGAAGGATTGGGCACTGGATAGGGGGTGGCGGTGCACGGTGGCTTGTGTCCCAGACAAGGTGGCTAGGCTTGGTGAGGCTCCTAGCTTGCTGTCGACATTGGGGTGGCAAGTTGGGCTCGGGCATGGTCACCATTGATGACATTTCCAATCTTACAGTGATATAGGGCTTGTTAAATAAGTTATATCATCTACTTAGAGTGTAGTGAGATCTAGAGAGGAGACAAGTTAGGCACAACACTGCTCACTGTGGTGTTTTGTGTTTTCTTTGATTTGTGTTTTCTTTGATTTGTGTTTACAAGGTGTTTGATGAAATGGCCGCAAGATATTTGAATTTGAATTATTGGATGAAACTTGGTGGGTGTATTAGTCACATACTAGGTAGTATCTGGTTGCTTGGTTTTGTCAAAGTGCACTGGTTTGGTTGGGTTTTGAGAATTGGTGATCTTCACACATGATATAGATTCAATTTTGGATTGTCATTTGAATCAAGTTGCCAAAAGTTTCTATGGGTTTGAAATGTGGTCTTGGGTTCACTTTCACTTGGTCTCGCAGGGGGTGAAAAGAAATGGATTTGTTTCTGTTTGAAATCTTGGACTAGAAACACTCAAAGTGGTCTAGTGAGCAAGATTGGCAAAAAATGACTATTTGCTTGTTTTGTTTGTTTTTGAATTTCTCTTGATTTGTTTCTGCTTGGAAAAGATTTAGATGATGTTGTTTTCATCTTTAAACCATTCCTTGCTATTCATAACAATCACACAAGTCCATTCATGCATTCATACAATCATCACCTACACACATGCATTCATATTATTTTAATTAACAAAAGTTTTTGTTAACCCTAAATTTGGTGATTGGAATTGATAACCTTGATCAATATTTTTGGGATGTTACAAGTGCTAAACTCGTAACTTAGATACTCACCTCCATGGTCGGACCATAGACATTTGATCTTTCTATTACAATGATTTTCCACTTTACTCTGAAATTCCTTGAACTTTTCAAAGTTTCAGACTTGTGTTTCATCAAGTAGATATAACTGTATATACTCAAATAATCCATGAAAGTAACAAAATAACAATATCCAGCTCGCGCCGACAAACTCATTGGACCACATACATCAGAATGTATGATCTCCATTAAATCTGTCGCCCGTTCCATTGAACCGAAAAACGGGGTTCTAGTCATCTTGCCCATAAGGCATAGCTCGCATGTATCAAATGATTCAAAATCAAATGATTCCAAAAGTCCATCTGAATGGATCTTCTTGATGAGTTTAACAACAATATGACCTAGACGGAAGTGCCACATATATGCGGATATATCATCATTAAGTTTAATCCTTTTAGCATCAACATTATGAATATGTATAACACTATTATCGAGATCCAGCAGAAATAAACCCTTGATCATTGGTGCATGACCATAAAAGATTTCATTCATATAAATAGAACGACCATTGTTCTCGGATTTAAATGAATAACCACTTCGCATCAAACACGATCCAGATATAGTGTTCATGCTCAGTGATGGCACCAGGTAAAAATTATTCAAGTTTATAACTAATCCCGACGGTAAGTGGAGAGGTAGCGTTCCGACGGCGATCACATCAACACTTGATCCATTGCCGACATGCATCTTGACCTCACCCCTTGCTAGTAGTTGCTTGATCCACAGCCCTTGATTCGAATTACAAATATTAGCAATTGAACCGGTATCAAATACCCAGGTGCTACTGCGAGTACTAGTCAAGTACACATCAATAACATGTATATCATATATACCTTTATTTGCCTTGCCATCCTTCTTGTCCGCCAAATAATTGGGGCAGTTCAGCTTCCAGTGGCCAGTCCCCTTACAATAATAGCACTCGGTATCAGCCTTAGGGCCAACTCAGGGTTTATTTTCAGGCACGACAACTGGATTGCGACCCTTACTTCCCTTCTGTTTTCCCTTCTTGTCTTTCTTGAAACCAGTGCTCTTATTGATCATCAACACTTGATGTTCTTTCTTGATATCCACTTCTGCAGTTTTAAGTATTGACAGAAGCTCGGGGAGAGACTTCTTCATGCCTTGCATATTATAGTTCATCACGAAGCTCTTATATCTAGGTGGCAGAGACTGTAGAACATGATGGATGCCTAAATCAATGGGAATAACGATTCTCATTGATTATCGGAGTAACCCGACATCTTGAGGACATGCTCACTTACAGAGTTGTTCTCTTCCATCATGCAACTAAAGAACTTTTATGAAGCATTGTATCTCTCTATAGCAGCATGTGGGTCGAAAATGATTTTCAACTCACCCATTTTATCAAATGCATTGCCGTTTTGGAAACGCTTTTGAAGTTTTGGCTCTGGCCTATACAATATGCCTCAATGGACTAAGTTGTGGTCCTCCTAACGAGTCTGATAGACATTCTTCTCCTTGTCAGGGGCATCATCGAACGGTGGGGGGCCTAGCGGCGCTTCTAGCACATATTTATTTTGTGTAGCGGAGAGGAGAATCCTCAAATTCATGGCCCATTCGGTAAAGTTGCTACCGTTCGTTGCATCTTTCTCTTTCTCCATGAACACATTGAAATTAAAAGCAGGTGGTGCCATCTACAACAGAAATTGTAAAGTTTAGACTAAGTTTATGATAGATTGAGTCAAAATAATCCAAATTGAGAATGGACTCCCACTCAAAAACGACATCCCTCGTGTCTTTTTGGTGATTACATGAACCAAATCCACTACACCAAGTCTAATCATCACGTGAGTCGGTGTAGCTTCAAAGGCGAGCATCAAATGGGCATCATATCTACCATATGACTCATGCTTAACCTTTCGGTCTGTGTTCCGAGGCCATGTCTATACATGCTAGGCTCGCCAAGTAAGAACCTTATTATTCGCGTGTGTAACTGTCTTACACCCAAAATATGATCGTGGATCCAAGAACACCCGATCATCACGTGATGTCTTGGAGAGACGAAACATAATCGGTGCATACTTAATGAAGAACACATTCTTATCTTGATATCTAAATGAGGGATCATCTTATTATGCTAATAAAATTCCAAACAAGCAATATAAGATGCAACAAACATCACATGTTTATAAGTGAAATGATATGGTTCTTGCACTCGATCTCCATCATGTGCATCGTAGTATGATCACTATCATACCTCTATGTGTAAGGCCAAGGTCTATGGAACTTATACGTTATGTGTGTTGTAAGAGTATCAACTCATGTTTATACTTACAACAACTCATGTTTATACCTCTATGTGTAATCATGACACTAGCCCAACAACAATCTAAACTAGACGCCTCTAATTTATCCATTGCAAGTTTTACGTGGCTTAGGGCTTCCGAAGATAGAACCGTTCTTACCTACGAACATGAATCACAACGCAGATAACCAAATTGTTGACAACTCATTGCAAATTAGATATTGACTATAGTAGGAGAGACAGACACCCGCTAGCCACTTATGCAAAACTAGTTGCATGTCAAGCATGGAACATGTCTCATGTGCGAGGACATGTAAAGTTTGTCTGGGCCGCTTCATCCCACTATGCCACCAATATCCAAAGTACAACCAAGAAGCAATAACATGATCATCATCACCCACATACTCATATGTGTACTACCCATGCAAATCATCTACGCATAAATCCAGCTCTGATACCACTGTAGGGTTCGCATCATATAAAACGAAAAATTTCCTATGATGGGAACAACTATGTACCAAGATCTATCTACTAGATACAAGCAACGGGCGGATATACATCCGTAGATAACATACCCTTGAACACCGACAAAGCTTAACGAGGTTGAAATTGTGGTTGATGTAGACGATATCTTGCCGATCTCAAGATCGAGAGGAAGTCCTAGCGCCGCAAATCAGCGGCGCATCCGTGCTCGCACACACGTCCGAGGAACCGAGCAACCTCCGCCTCCTCACTGCAGCGATGCAGCAGAAGCACAAATCTTTCTTGCCGAATAGCCACCGGGAACATTTATCTCGCTAGTACGAGACCATGGGGGATAAATACTAGAGGGGGAGAGAGATCCTTCACGAGGAGTTGTGAGTGAGAAGTGAGGAGGGGGGCTCCTTTTATAGGAGGAGGGGGGCACCCAAGGGGGTGGCCACCGGCCATGGGGGCTGCTCCCTCCCCTCCTTCATTCATTTGGGTGGACACTCCAGTCACACAAATGTCTTTCACTTCCCTCCACTCAAAAACCCACTCAAATTCCCATTAAATTTCCACCAAATTTAATGCAAACTCTCATTAAATAAAACTCCTTTTATTTATTCAGAATTTTGTCAATTACTTTAATGACAAACATTCACATATAACCCCTTGCTAGTATTTCATTTGACATGCAAAAACACTTTCTGCAATTTCACCCGAAAACCCATTTCGGTATCTAGTGAAATAAATTCCTGTGCTTGTTATTCTTTCTGGCATGAAACTTTTGCTACAAATGGATGTCGGTGTCTCCTAAGTGTGTCACCCTACGGTTCATGAATTATGCGCACATGATCAAGAACCCTCTCAGATCAATAATCAGAAGCGGAACCTGGAGATCCATACTGAATCCCACACATTCAGCGATGACTTTCTTGTGATCGCGAGAACCTTTTACGCTAATATCTTAATCCTTTTGTTTCGCGATATATTACATGTACGATATTCGATCATCGGTATCTCCATACCTAGTTTGATCTCGTCACCGACATCTACTCTTTTCTCGTTCCCGTTATATAACATTCTATTGATGAAATCACTTGCTTGCAAGCTAATCAATGTGATATCACCGAGAGGGTCCAGAGCATATCTATCCGTCATCTGAACAAAATCCACTATCGATCCATGGGCCTCAACATAACTCTTTAGTAGTACTGAACCCATCTTTATAATCACCCTGCTACGGTGTGACGTTTGATGTTATCAAGATACTCTTCCGGTGTAAGTGATTGACATGATCTCATGGTCTAAGGATTAGGATCACTTCGTATGTTGTTATAGCAATATAAACTCAGTGACTTTGATCGTAATTCTATACTTCGGATGAATGTTCATCACACCATTACACTAATGTTGTGACCTAGTTATTAACAACATCCAATGTCCATGATCAGGAAACCTTTACCATCTTGTTAATCAACGAGCTAGTTTATGAGGGGGGCATAACTAGGAACTTTTTGTTTGCTTATTAAACACACATGTATTAATGTTTCCGTATTAATACAATTATAGCATGCAAAATAAACATCTACCATATACTTGGAATATACATAATAACCACTTTATTATTGCCTCTCAGGACATATTCCTTCAGTTTTGTACCAACTATTTTATATTTTGTCTACACTTTGAGGTATATTTATACATTTTCTGGAATTAACCTATTGACAAGATGCCGCGGTGCCAGTTGTCTGTTTTCTGCTGTTTTTGGTTTCATAAAAGCTAGTAAATAAATATTCCTATAATTGGACAGAACAAAATCTGAAGTTACTGTTTTTCCAGACGCAACACGGAGCCTGAAGGAGAGACAAAGTGGAGCCACGAGGTGGCCGCACTTAGGGCTGGCACAGGTCCACCCAAGGCCGCGCCTCCCTATGGTGTGGGCCCCTTGGGTGTCCACCGACATTTCCATTTCGCCTATATATATATATATATGTCTCCCTTAGAAAAAAAACCCTAACCAGATCAGAATTCCACCAAAAGTTCTGCAGCGCCGCCTCCACCGAAGACACCCTGTCGGGATGGGTAGTTTCCCCCGGAGCTATCTCCATTGACTCCACTGCAATCTCCATCGCCGTTGCTGACTCCCATGATGAGGCAGGAGTAGTTCTCCCCCAAGGTTATGGGCTCTACCGGTAGATATGTGTTCATCTCTCTCTATGCGTGATCTTAATGTGGTCAGGAGCCTTGTAATCTAATTGAATAAGTAGATCCTACTCTGCTACTCAAGTGCTTAATTAATATAATCTCCGCTTATCCCCACGTGTGTGAAGTTGACAGTGTGCACACCGTATGGCACTTAGGGGGTGTTTGTTTGGGCTTTTACTAACTTTCCACTAAAATAAGCCAACTAAATGAACCAAACGGGTTGGCTTCGCTGTGAGCTTTTGCAAAGCCACCACGCGGAATACACATGCGACGGAAAGCACCTACTGAGGTGCTTCCCGCAGCTTTTGACTTAAACCTGAAACGGTATGTGTCCTTGCCCATCTCATTGGATGAAATTACGAGAGAATGCCACCACGCACGTCTCTCCTCTCCCTGGACTGAACCGGTATGTCACCGTGTGCGCTCACTTCCCCCCCGACCGTAGCACGTCAGTTGTTGATGAACATGCAAGCAGAGAATCCATTGTGCGTGCTTTTTCCCGTGGTTCTGTACACTAAGTTTGGCAGTATGCAATTATCAAGTGCCAATCCATCGGAATCCACTCCCGCCGGTGACTAGACTTCCATGCACACAACCATCTATGTCTTGTATCCAATCTAGTTTTTACTCCATTGGATCATGTCCAAGTTACGTTACATTTTTCCAAGTTCTGTATTCCATTTCTAGTTCGTGTGTTCTGGCCAGGGCCTAATAAAATAAAAGCACTAGTGATTAGTACTAATCATAATGGTTAATTACTGATGTCAAAATAGAAGAGATAAATTAAGTTTGGATGAATTCATGGAATTCATGCTACGGCCCAAACAAACAATCCCTATACACAGTAGACATAAATTCAACGTGTGATCGCATCGCTACCGCATACATGTTATATGAATTAAATGGATATTATAGACAATTACTTAACACACAGCTAGACAGACAACCAATTTGTCCAACAGACCAACTCAAAGAAGTAACTTTTCTGTATAGTAGTTTTTCCTGCAAAGCAGCACAGCCAACCACGGCTATCCAGCCATAGCCCAAACAAATAGGCCCTTAGGCTAAAGGTTACATAAATACTTATCATGAGTTATAATTTGAGTTGGATGTCTCTATAAGTTTGTGGTATTTGTTGGAACCATCTAGCACTCAAGATGACAGTGTGGGGTTATCTAGATGGGGAATGCGAACTTCAAGGTGTGCTGTTATAGTCCTACACCGTCCAACCGGAGAGTAGTTCGGGGTAGCATAGTGAAGAGAACATATTATATGTTTATTGAGAGTGTCCACTAGTGAAAGTATGATCCCTATGCCTTATTTCTAGGCATTGAAACACCGTTTACAATGAGTTGGGCTACATGTTTGCTTGCTGCCATTTTTATTTTAGATTGCAATTACCACTTATAATCATCCAAAGTACTTGTATTTCACTATCTCTTCGCCGAACTAGTGCACCTATACACCTGACAAGTGTATTGGGTGTGTTGGGGATATAAGAGACTTCTTTTATATTGATTGTACGGTTGCTTGAGAGGGATACCTTTGACCTCTTCCTCCCTGAGTTCGATAAACCTTGGGTGATCCACTTAAGGGAATCTTGCTGTTGTTCTACAAACCTCTGCACTTGGAGGCCCAACACTGTCTACAAGAATAGAAGCGTGCGTAGACATCAAGCTCTTTTCTAGTGCCGTTGCCGGTGAGGTAAGGTAAAAGGTACTCGCATCCTCTGTCTACTAAGCTATCTTCTAGTACCGTTGCTGGTGTGTGAGTGCTCGAAGTTATTTCCTTTAGATTCTGCAATTATATCTTTTTGTTTCTTGTTTTTATTTTCACTAGTTTGGCTTAATGGAAAACAACAACAAAATTAGAGAGATTTTTAGTATTTTTTCCTGAGTTAGAACATAAATGGTTTGAAAAGAAAATTAAAAAACCTATGGAAATTTCTTTGCATGCTAATAGCAATGTCATTAGTATGAATTTTTTGAACACCTTTGTTACTAATGATATGGAAACATCTAATCTTGGGGAAGCTAGTATTAATGAAAATGATTTTATTAATTCCCCTGCTTTAGAGGAGAAAATTTTCTCTGATAATACTTTGTCTCCCATATATGGTAATTCTGATGATGCTTGTGATATTTGAAATCCACATACTGAAAGTGTCCCTTTTAAAATACCTATGGAAATTGTTGAACGTGTTATGAATAACTGCTATTTTGGAGATGGAACTGTCCATCCTGGTGATCATTTACTATTTATACATGAATTCTGCGATTTGTTCAAATGTGCAGGTATTTCAATGGACCAAGTCAATAGGAAGCTATTCTCCTTATCACTTAGGTACAAAGCAAGGGAGTGGTATGATCTACTAGATCATCCTCATCATTTGGGGTGGAAGGAACTTGAATCTCTCTTATACTCTAAATTTTATCCTCCACATGAAATTCATAAATATAGGAATAATATTTATAATTTTCATCCTCATGATGGAGAAAGTATTTCCCAAGCATGGGTAGACTGAAGTCACGAATTCTCAAATGTCCCATTCATGAGATCCCCAGTAATATTGTTATTAATATTTTTTATGCAAGGCTTTCAGGACATTACAAGGACTATCTAGATACCTATTTAGAGGGATCCTTCACAAGTAAGGAAGTCAAAGCTATGTGGGATCTTCTTGAAAAAATTCAAAGCACTAACGAAGATTGGGATAATGACAAAGGTAAAGAACCAGGTATAAACTATGAGTATGATTGCATTAAGTCTTTCGCCGAAACAGCTAATTTTCAAGAACTTAGTGCTAAATATGGTCTTGATCCTCAAATTCTTGTTAATTGTTGTAGAGCCTTTTCTTCTTATATTAATTCTCCTAAAGAAAATTGGGACATGTATCATGAACCTTTTAAAGACACTTGCATGAAAAATAAAATTGTTATTAATGATAGCAATAAACATGCTCAAACCTCTGAAAGTACTATTTCTTATAAGCATGTTAATTTTTGTGGAGTACATAGACCTTCTGAAAATAATCAAATCGAAGAAGAATATTGTATCCACCACAGGAATAAAAAACAAGATTGTGCAATAAATAAGTTTGTGCCATCTATCCTTTTATTTGTGAACTTTGCTTTAAAGTGGGTCATTTGAAATTTCAATGCTCCGGCCATAATAATAGCCCTTCTAATCCAGTGAGTACTGCAAGTTTGTATTGTGATAACATGATCACTCTTAATCAGCATGATGAACTTACATTATTTTTGGGGTGTGAAGAGCTATCAAGAAAAACTTCTTTGGTAGATATGAGTGCTTTTGATATGAATAGCATCCTACATGGTTTTCATCTTTACTATGTTCATAATTTCCGTGCAAATACTTACATACAAAATATTATAAAAGATGAGATTTTACCAAAATATGACAGGACAAATATGTGTTTTGTTCTTATTAATGAAAAGGAGGAATCCTCCAAAGTTTCTTCTATTATCTCTAACCGTAAACCACGGTATATGGAGAATCTTCCTTTCAAGCCTCTCCCTCCTAAATAGGGTAAGAAGAAGAAGATCAAGAAAAGGAGGAGTAAAAGGAGAGAGGAAACGGTATATTCCCCTAAGCATGTTGCTCCTATTATAGTTTTTGCTGATGAGTCTGAACTCGATGATGTTCCTATGCCTGTTAACCATAGTAGTGATCATGATTGGGAAAAGCACACTACTTTTCATATTGAAAATCTCTTTGGCACCAATTCTGAAAATGATGATATTAATATTTTTTGTGCTATTAGTACTATCCATGTTCCTTGCAATGATAATATGTTTACAAATGAACACACTTTGGAATATAACTATTGTATTGCTTATGATGATACTATACCTCCAATAAATGATGATTACAATGATAAATATGATATTTTGAGTCCACCTACTATTGAGGAGAAAATTAATTATGATTACAATATGCCTCCTATATTTGATGACTATGGTGATGAAGAATTATAATGATAGCTATTTTGTTGAATTTTCTCCTACTTTGATTAATAAGAATGACTATGCTTATGTGGAGGGTAAAAATTATTTTATGCATGTGGCTCATGATAAGAATGTTTTATGTGATAGTTATATTGTTAATTTTATTCATGATGCTACTGAAATTTATTACGAGAGAGGGAAACATGGTTTTATGTATCTCAACAATATTTAGTTTCCCCTCTTTATGTTGAAAATTTTGAAGTTGCACTAGTTTTGCTTTCCTATGCTTGTTGCTTTGTGCTTTCATGACTTGTTTCTTTACAAGATTATTTTTCATAGGAAGTGGCTTAGACTTAAATTTGTTTTATATTTGCTTCTTGATTCTCTCTTTTACTTCAATTCATATTTCTTATGTGAGCATCATCGAAATTATCATGCCTATCTTAATGGCTATAAAGAAAGAGCTTTTGGGAGACAACCCATTATATTTTTGCTTTTAGTTTATTTATGTTTTTTTAGTCTTGGAAGTTATTGCCTCTGTAATAACCTCTCCTTGTCCTTTTTGTGTGGTTTTTGTGCCAAGAATAGCCTCTAATGAGAGGGAAGTAAGATTTGGGGAAGTTGCTGTCCCGAAATAGATTTTTGTGCTTCAGTGTAAAAATCGTGAAAAATCCTAGAACATTGTACTGATCTGTAATTTTTTTTGTGCATACCCCAGGTTATTATCTAACTTTATTTAGGTTTGCACTTCTCGATTTGAGCAATAGAATATATTCGAAAAATCGGTCTTTACTTGCTAGTCTGTTTAGACAGATTTCTTCCATTATTTGCATTTGGCTCTTTATCGGTTTCTTTTTGAGTTCTCTTTGATCACTTGAGTTTTTAAAAGGAGTTGCTATAGTAGCTTATGTTTTAATGGATGATTTACTTGAGTTGAAACTAAACCCAATGGATTATTATCTTGAATACACTAATGTTGCTAATGAAGATTGAGTCAAGTTTTGTATGAAGGAAGTTTTCAAGTGTAGGAAAAGGATGATGTGATGAGATGAAGTATGGACAAAATCTCAAGCTTGGGGATGCCACCCGTGTCACCCCAAGAAATATTCAAGAGGTACAAGCGTCAAATCTTGGGGATGCTGAAGGAATCCCCATCTTCGTCAATAAAAATCTTAAGTCTTCTTTCAAGACACTTTATTTTTATTGTTTCATGCACTATTGTGTTGTTCTTGGAGCGTCTTTGTTTTTGTTTTTAGTTTTATTTTTATTTTTTTCTGCAATAAGTTGTTGGATCCTAGAGCACTTCTTTTGGAGAGAGACATGCTCCGTTTTCATTATTTAGAACACTTTAGTTTTCGCTCTTATTGTTCTGTAAGTGTTCTCTTTTGCTAGTGTTGTGTTTAGCTTTAGTTTTCTTCTGCTTTTTGCAACAAACTTTTTAGTTCTTATTTTTCGTTAGGTGATACAAGATCTCTGATATTTATTGATTATTATCTTTGTGAGGTGTTTAAAATAAGTCGATTGGTGTTGGAAAAGAGTAGAAAGTTTCATGCTTATAGTGGTACAAAAGGAAGCTTGTTTTGACTGTGACTTAGACTTTATCATGTCATGTTAGATGTTGCTTTGTCCATATGCTTAGTGATTATTGTGTAGCATGACTTGCTTCAACAAATTGAGATTTCTTACTGTGCCTTGAAGGAATCATGCGTTGTTTTATCATATAAAAACATAATATTGTGGTATTCTCCTTTGATGCTTTATTTGGGTTGACTTGGCACATGATTACACCATGTTATGACTATGAACCATTCACCCAGCCTCTATGATCATTTAGTTTTTTTACTTGTGATATCACTTTATGCTATGATTAATAATGTTTTGTCGCTCTGCATGATTATGGCCATTATTGCTCTCTTAGTTGGCCGCTCCCAGTCTTTTGCTAGCCTCCACTTGTACTAAGTATGAGCTCTACTCATGCATCCAACTCCCAAGAAACCAAATTATTCCAAAGAGTCCACTATAAATTCCTATGCATGGTGTGTTACACCATTCCAAGTATATTCATGTTTTTATATATCTTCCAAATTAAAATTTTATTATGTGAAAATTAGTGATTAAAGCTCTCACAAACTTGATGGCACACTTTATTTTCTTGCACTTAATAAAGTTGAACCATTGTGCCCATCTATGTTGCTTATATGCTTGCAAATTATAAGTTGGGAGCCGGCAGAACCATCATGTCATGGGGAACTCTTTCAACACTTGTACATATTTATCTAGTTGACATCATGTTATTTTGTTTATGGATGTCGGCGGTGTGAAATAAAAGGGGAGCTTGTAAGTCCATGGAGTTATTTATATGTGTTAGAGAAATGCATAGGCGGCTAGCCTAAGCCATGCCTAATCATGGTGGAAACTTGCAGTATAAGCGTAGTGAGCAATCTATGAAGCATCTTCAGAAAAAAAGCATCGTGCTCATGGTAAATAAAAAGATCGCTGAGATGCTCATTGTCTGTTGCCTTGTCATTTTGATATGGGATAGATCCTGTGTCATGGGCAAGGGGTACCCCGTTGGCGGTTATCTATGATACACATATACTTACAATGACAAGAACTTGCTTGTGAAGAAAGTTGACTAGCATGAGGAACGACCCTCGTACTCAAGGGACATGGGATTTTCAACTTATGATTTGTCAAGCATATAACTCATATTTGTGTCACTTTAACCTTAACCACTTCAAGATGCAAATGATAAGTGCAATGAGAGCTCAAAGCTAGTAATTACCATAATTTTTGGAAGCTCTTTATGAATATTGAAATCCCTACTTCCCTCTACGAACGGCCTTCCTTTTTACTTTTTGTTGAGTCTCCATCTTATATCTTTATGCACCAATTAAGAGAGCATAGTTGTCATTCTTAGTTCAATGTGCATTGTCCCAAAACTTTTTGATTGATTCCTAATTATGTTATTGCTTGTTCTTAAATTATTTGTATCTAGTCACCCTTATGAACTGTGAAGGTGTCCTATGCATTTATGTTTTGCTGTTCCATGAAGGACAAGATGAATAACACTCTTGCTATGTTTTCTATATGTGAAACAAACAAATGTATTTCAAAGCATTATTCATGATCTTTTGTTTGTGTTGCCTTTCATGTTGCAACATAGTTGCTATGTCCTATTGTTAGAACTATATCTTTCATCCTTATGTTAGAGTAATTTGATCCTAGGTATCAATGCTTTACAATAACTTGATCAAGATTGTGATGGTTCCTGCCACCTCAAAAATTATTCTTTTTCTCACTTACCTACTTGAGGATGAGCATGAGTTAAGCTCGGGGATGGTTGATATGTTGTAAATGTATCTATAATTTTGATGCTCCATGCTTGTTTTTACCAACTATCTTATGTTTTGTCTACACTTTGAGGTATTTCTTTATACATTTTCTAGAACTAACTTATTGAAAAGATGTCAAAGTGCCAGTTGCATGTTTTCTTCTATTTTTGGTTTTAGAAAAGCTAGTAAATAAATATTGTCGGAATTGGACGGAACAAAAGCCGAAGTTCCTATTTTTTCAGACACAACACGTAGCCCGAAGGAGGGACGAAGTGGAGCCACGAGGCGGGCACACCAAGGGGTGGTGTGGGTCCACCCTAGGCCGCGCCGCCCTATGGTGTGGGCCCCTCGGGTGTCCAATGACCTTTCCCTTTCGCCTATATATGCATCTCCCCGAGACGAAAACCCTAACTAGATCAGAATTCCATGAAAAGTTCCATAGCGCCACTGCCACCGAAGACGAGATTCGGGGGGACAGAAGTCTCTTTTTCGGCACCCTGTAGAGATGGGGAATTGCCCCTGGATCCATCTCCATCGACTCCAAAGCCATTTTCATCGTCGTTGCTGACTCCTATGATGAGGAGGGAGTAGTTCTCCCCCGAGGCTAAGGGATCTACCAATAGATATGTGTTCATCTCTCTCTCTATGCGTGATCTTATTGTGTTCATGAGCTTTCTAATCTAGTTGAATAAGTATATGCTACTCTGCTACTCAAGTGCTTAATTAATGTAATCTCCGCTTATCCCCACGTGTGTGAAGTTGATAGTGTGCACACCATGTGGCACTTAGGCTAAAGGTTACATAAATACTTATCATGAGTTATAATTTGAGTTGGATGTTTCTATGAGTTTGTGGTGTTTTTTGCAACCATCTAGCACTCAAGGTGACAGGGTGGGGTTATCTAGATGGGGAATGCAAACTTCAAGGTGTGTTGTTATAGCCCTACACCGTCCAACTAGAGAGTAGTTCAGGGTAGCATAGTGAAGAGAAGATATTATTCAAAGTGTCCACTAGTGAAAGTATGACCCCTAGGACTTGTTTCTAAGCATTGAAACACCATTTACAATCAGTCCTGATACATATTTTCTTTCTGCCATTTTTATTTCAGATTGCAATTACCACTTATAATCATCCATATTACGTGTATTTCACTATCTCTTCGCCGAACTAGTGCACCTATACACCTAACAAGTCTATTGGGTGTGTTGGGGATACAAGAGAATTCTTGTATCTTGATTGCATGGTTGCTTGAGAGGGATACCTTTGACCTCTTCCTCCCTGATTTCGATAAACCTTCGGTGATCCACTTAAGGGAAAATTGCTACTGTTCTATAAACATCTGCACTTGGAGGACCAACACTGTCTACAAGAATAGAAGCGTGCGTAGACATCAGTACTTTCCACGCTCGGGGACTCGACTCACCCCTCGTAGACTCGCTCTCGCATACTCGCCTATGCCGACTTGGTGACTTCATCATCGATGACTTGGTGGTCACCACGTCTTCTATTCTCTACGCCAGCAAGTATACAATGTGCCAGCCAAACTTCTCCAAGGGGTGACTCCACCCGATGCCGATTTCCCCGGTGCGTCGACTCGCCCTGGTGAATGAACTACTTTATGAGTTATTTCTCTATTTTAGGAGCTCGCCATCGACTCATCCCTAGAATCTCCTGCGCTGATTCAACATCTTGAAGTCATCGTCGAGACCATAACTCGCTCAGGGACTAATGATGGGGGAATAGCAATTGGGGTATACCGACGAAGTGGATTCGCCATCTGGTATCGAGCCGACTGAAGCATAGCCCAAGGCGGATCGACTCGCCAAATACGGCAACTGGCATATGCTGGATCTAGGTGACTCGCCGACTGGAGGCCCAAGACGGAGACTCGTATACAAAGCCCACCAAAACCCTTTTAAACCCTAGCTATCTGCATATATAAAGCCACCAGGGGCACCCCTTTGGGGATCCTCTCTCATATTAGATTAGACCTAGCCTCTCCCTCTACCTACGGCGACTCCCTTGTAAACCAATCTATGATCATGTACTGGATTGACAGGAGGACGTAGCGATCCTCCACCATGGGGACGTGAACCTGGGTACATCGTGTGCCAATCTTGCTCCCAGATTCTCCTACGTCGCTTTGCTCCCTCTACGTAAACTACCCCCAGTAGCATCTGCCATGCCAATACCACGACAACTAGCATGCCCATCAAACTGCTCGTATAAGTAGTGCACCGCACACACACCACAGATATTCAGCACTGCCCGTGTCCACTACCTAGAGTGTCAATGATGCACTGCCACCCTTTACTAAAAGCACGCCCCTTTAACTGCTCGTATAAGAAGTGCACGGCACACACACACCACAGGTATTCAATAGTTCCCTCTTGCACTGCCCGGAGTGTCAATAATGCACTGCCTCCCTTTACTCCTAGCACTCCCCTCGAACTGCTCGTATAAGCAGTGCACATGACATACACTATAGATATTCAGCACTGCCCGCTTCCACTGCCCGGAGTGTCAATAATGCACTGCCTCCCTTTGCTAGTAGCACGCCCATCACGTTGCTCATATAAGCAGTGCGGCCTAATGCACTGCCCCGTGGAACTTCCTAGAATTCAAAAGTGCACTTCCTCCCTTTACTAATAGAAGCACAATACTATTGAAAACTATCTAGTGTTTCCCTTAAAAAATTGTTTAAAAGTTCCATAAACTCAGTGTTCAAAGGAGGACCCCTCCCGTTACACCCCACAAAATCTCCATTGCCCGTAAATTGAAAACAAAAGATAAAATAAACTAAACAAAAAAATAAAGCAGATGCTTGTTGGGTTCACAGCATAGAAAACAAAAAATTTCATACGATAGGAACTTTATACACCAGGATCCATCTATCTAGATACAATTAACGGGTGGATATACATCCATAGAATATATATCGTTGAAGATCGACAAAGCTCTACAAGTATAGAAACGTTGGTGATGTAGTCGATCTCTTGCCGATCTAAAAATCGTGTGGAAGGACGACAACACCACCACCTAGCGAAACATACATGATGGCACACACGTTCATGACCCCAGTTGTAATTAACCATCTTAGCAGAACATCCATAACCACTCATTAGTTATATCAATTTTAATATTTAATTAACCAACTGTAATTAAAACCACGATCATCTCCACCTTTATGAACAACATCAGTGGAACATCAACGACGCGAAGCGACACCTGAGCAAGCAACTATGACTCGCAAGGCCAACTATCTATCAAAAAATAGGTAATAGGAGGTGTCCAGGTAAATATACGGGCTACAAGTAATATAACAGGGGTGCAGAAACTAAAGAATCGCAACACAGATAGCAATAGATCAACGGGAGGAAGTAAACACTATAAATTTAAAATAGATAGAAAGAGAGAGAATGCTCGCCTAGGAAACACTACCGAAGGTTCACAACCGAAGGACTTGTTGAAGCTCATAAAATCTCATCGTCCTATCTTGGAAGAACCAAAGCACTAAAAGAAACAAACGATATAAAAATTACAACTAATGCAAAAGAACCGACATGATCATAATATGATGCATGACATGGCAAATTGATGATGCAAACTATGTTGTAATGATAACATGAGCATGGCATATCGATGATACGACATTACTGAGGCATTCTCAACAAGAAATAATTATTTTTCCATTTTATTTATCATGTTTTCCTAGCATAAACAATTCCGATTTTACAAGTTCTCCTTGAGCATTTATGCAATTGCAAGTATGGAATGAAGATTTGGAAAAGGCTCGTATCGCTGATTGATTTAGACATATCATTTGCCAAATTTGGATATACGGAATTAAAGTTATGAATTTAATAAGAAATAGACATTTGATAGTATTTAAATTATTTAGAAAAATAAAAATTATTTTAGATAGAATATTCATATTCGTGGCATTTTTCTAATCACAAAACATATATCATTTGTATTATTGCAAAATATGAATTTAACATTATTAATAGTTGTAAAATTATTCAAAAAAGTCAAAAAGTAAAAGGTTTGAATAGTTATGGTCAAATCTGTAATAAATTGAATGTATGTTTGAATTCACAATTGAAAAAATCCACTTTTCATTTTGAATGTTTTTGCAAATTCTAAATGGATAAATACTTATGAATTTATATTAGCATTTTGAATTATAAAAGAGTTTGAAAAAAAGATAAACAAAAGGAAAGAGGCAGTGGGCCACTAGGAGAGATTAGGTCGTGGAGCCAATTGGGTGATGCGCGCGGGCGGCGGATAGGTATTGGGCTGGCCACTAGCGTGGTCCAGAGGAGGAGCTTGGGTTCGGAAGATGAAATGCCCAGGAGATGAAAAACCAAGAAGAGCAGATGGTTTGGACCTGACGAAACTGACTTACAATAAGTGGAATCAACTAGCTGGTCTGGTTTTTGTATTATGACTTAAAGAGATCAGCTTAGCTATTTTGGATGAGGTTTGTCTTCGAGTAAAGAGGGGACATCAGGGAGTAATATTTGTGTCATGAGTTTCACAGGAAAGATGCTGCGTCGATGGGAAAACTGTAAGGAACAAAGGTGTTGTTTGCTGCTGTGAGCGGTTGCTAAAGCGTGACGGTGAACGACTAATACCGCACGGACAACAACGAGAAGGGAGGGAGAAAATTACAACAAACCACCCAATTGGGGCTAGGGTTTGAAGAGACCACCAAAAACTTGAAAAATTTCAGGAAGCACCGGATTTGGGGTATGAGGATGCAAATAGCACTGATCTAGCTTTGACGCTGCTCTAACAATGAATCTGACTGGTGGGGCCCGAACGGCAGGCTGACGTGACATATCTGGATGGACGGGCGTGGATGGCCATTAACGGATAAAATTATAAAAAACCACCATAATTGGGGCTAGGGTTTCAAAAGACCACCAATTTTTTTTTAAAACACCGGATTTGGGGGAAGAGGTTGCAGATAGCACCGATCTGGCTTTGCTGCGGTTCTAATGATGAATTTTACGGCTAAGACCTAGGGGTCAGGCCGAGGCCGACCTGGCCAAATTTATTTCCCAAAACACCACCACATATGATACGTTCTAATCTTAGGTTCTTTTTCTCTGTTTTCAATTTCTTATTATAAATTTCTTTTTTACTTATATATATTTTTATTTTCCTAATCATTGAGGAAGCCGATGGTGTGGCACGTTGAACGCCAGGAATCGGAGAGCACGGCATGTAGGGGCGCGCAGCCGAGGCAGGATGACAAGGGCGCACGAGCGGGACAATGTTGGCTATCTTTGTTAGACTATCCCAAAATGACCATCAATTTATAGTTAAAAAACTATGATTTTCCCTACTAGATCCCCCTTAGTTAGTTAGACTAGCAATTTGACAAACTAATGTTACATGCTTCTGCATGTTACAAATGATTGTGAACTTGTTTTCAAAACAATATGTGTAAGGATGCACTATGCGCCTAGAAAATCTGCTAATCTCATAATTTCTAGTGAGGTAAACTCATGGATCTATCTGATGGGAAAGTTTAGTTCATTCTTGCCGCATCCACTTGGTTTTGTTCATGGTAAGCGTGGGTTTGAGTGGATAATGGGGTAAGTTCTTAGAGTTATTAGCCAGGAAAACATGATCGTCTACTGTGATAACAAAGGGGGGCACGGTAGTTATGTCCCGCGACTTCAGTTGTTCATGCGGGCATCGACAGCAGGTCGGTAGATGTGTCTAATTTCAACCATTCAAAGTTGATATAATTTATTGTTGTGTGTTTATGTGACCTAGTACCATGTGATTTCAGTAGTGCTCTCCTTGTTGCACATTCATATATGATCATGTTTATAGGAGTGAGTATTTTATGTAGTTGTGGATCAATATGATCCTAATTCCAGTTGCTGCTACTAATTTTGTAAACGACTAGGATGTTATTTCAATTATCGTGATGTAACTTAACGCTAAACTCCACAAAATATCTAAGTTTGTTGAGTGTAAGTACACTGTGGACCATCAGATGTACTTTAATTATTTTTCTGTGGCAATAACATTCGATTAAGCTATCAGGATGTTAGTTCAATTAACATGATGTGATTTTCAGTAGCATTATTTTTCTTCACGGTTGTGATCTTTTTAGGGTAAAACCTACATGCAGTATAGTTTCATGTCCCGCGTAAAATTCTCCCTGCTATCTGTAGTTTAATTTAACTTTGTAAAAAATCTCTCCGTCTAGATGGACGTCCCTTTTACTTTTGACCTAGAATATATATGAATCCAAATGAATTCTTGTTTTTCTTTGATGCAATAGAATGTAGCAATCATTCTCTTATGTACTCCGAATAGCAACTTCTCGGTTTATACAATCCTTTGATCTTTTTATGCAATCATTTTTACTCTGAATAGCAACTTCTAGGATGTAGCGTGACCACCAGGTCTCACCCGTCAAATTCGTCATTAGAACCACGTCAAATCCAGATCAGTGCTATATGCGACCTCTTGCCCCAAACCTGGTAGTTTTTTAAAAAATTGGTGGTATTTTGAAACCCTAGCCCAAATTATGGTGGTTTTTAAATTTTCGCTATTAACGGTCGTCCACGCCCGTCCGTCCAGATGTGTCACGTCAGCCTGATGTCTGGGCCCCACCAGTCAGATTCATTGTTAGAAGCCAGATCAGTGTTATTTGCAACCTTATGCCCCAAATCCGGTGCTTTTTGAAAATTTTAAAGTTTTTGGTGGTCTTTTAGAACCCTATCCTCAATTGTGGTGGTTTATTATAATTTTCTCGAAGGGAGGATAGGGAGCTCACCGAGGTTGCTGGCTGGGCCTGGAGACAACGACGGAAGCGGCGAGGCGGTGGTGTAGACATGCATGGGACGAAGGAGCTCGGGCACGGTTCTTCCTGTCCACCGGTAGCCATGGAGAGAGGCGCAGATGTACGGTGATTTTGATGGTGTGCAGCCCACACGTGATAGATCAGCTAGGATGGAGAGAGGCATAGGAAGACGCGCTCGTGGTAGCCGGAGCTCGAGGAAGGGGAGCTGCAGGAACACGAGCACGTGCACGAGGTAGAGCTTGCGCGCAAGGTTGGTAGACATGTGCGTGCGCGTGCGCATGGAGTTGACGATGAACCAAGCAGTGAGGAGCTAGCGTTTGGCGGAGGACACACCCGCAGTAGCACAGGCCCCAGTCGCGGTAGAGCTTGGCAGCCCAGATGGAGTCAGGAACCGGTGATCTGCGGCCGAACTCTGATCGACGGGACACATGGATGCATGCCAACGTCTTTCTTGAGCGGAGTGGTGCGTCCTTGCAAGCCAGGAGGCTGGAGCATGACAGGGAGGTCAGGGACGAGCTCTCCGTTGCAGGTTAGGTTGGAGCTGCCTGCTTGCTACTGTGAGAAGAAGAGAGGTAGGACAAGATGGAGAGATGCGGCGGCGGAAGGAGGAAGGAACATGTTGGAAGCTAGGGTTAGGTACCCGAGGATGTTTTACAGGGGGAGGGAAGATCAACGTCCCATTAGGTGGACAACGACGTGTATATGCTCGGATGCACTACCGTACAGGGAGAAGAAGCCAGGGAGGAATTCAGTGGATCTAGGTAGGCTAGATGGGCCACTTCGGGTGAGGTTGGGCTGAAGAAAAAAAAGGCTCGGGATTCCTCTCTCTCTCACTTGTTTTTCTTCCAAAAACATTTTTATTTTATATTTGTATTTGTTTCATTATAAACCTTTTGAATCATATGAATTTGCAAGGAGGATTTGGTAGCAATTAAATAAAGACAAGGGGAACATACTATGACATAGGTATGATGCCCAAAAAAACAGTTTGGGCATGTTATAAGTATTTGAGATTTAGGGTTTTAGAAAAGAACAAATACATTTATAAATAGTGGATCCTATACATGGATCCCACCTTATATATAACAAAATAGAGGAAGACAAAAGATGAAGAGAGTACTGTGATAGCAAGGACAACACAAGCAAGATAGAAATGCAATGTAACAATTTTAATATGATGCTCAAATGCAATGCGGCATGATGATATGAGCATGATACCATGATGACGCACAAAACTAAAAACAGCAAGTGATTTTCTAGTAGTGATTTTACCCGGGGTGCTACAGATCCCAAAGCACGCCAAAAGAATTTCTCCCTCCCTTTAGTCCCAAGGGAAAATGGTACGTGGTCAACTTCACATACCATCTAAAGAGAAAGATCAAAGACAAATCATAAATCTATCATAGATCGGCAAGTCATATGGACACAAGAATATGTCATATTTATTACAAATTCATAATAGTTCTAGGGTTTCTCCATCTCCCCAAGAATAAAGGAACTACTCACTCATGGAAGTAATCAACAACATCATCATAATCACATGGATGGATAAAAGATTTGAAATAGATCTAGTGAAACCACAATTGAATCTGGAATTACAACAAGATCTAGAGATGAGAGATTGGGGTAATGGTGGCGATGTAGATGCAGCGGTTGATGGTGAAGGGGATGATGCGTTGTCCTCCAAGTTCCTCCTTCAAATCCCTTTCACATGTAGTTTTTCATGGTTTCTGGTGGCTGTGAATGTCGGATCTCTCTCCCGTCTTTGCCAGGAGAAAGTATTTGACGAGGAGAACCCGGTGACACATGGTATGGGTGGATGGTACGGGCGGGCTCTAAAATGACATTTATCACATAAAAATATCATATTATATCATGATATGATAGATCTAATTGATATGTTCATATTGGACATAATGATTCGGGATCCTGTAGAAATATAGACAAAAAGGTGCGTGTAGACGCAGTGAAATTCAAAAGTCCCTACTCTACTTATGCAAAAACAAAAGGTAAATATGCTTCAATTTTGGACTCATCAACTCCCCCAAGCTAGGATCTTGCTCGTCCCCGAGCAAGATCGTGTCTTATGGACAAGATTATCATGTTTATGAGACACAAGTGGATACAATAAATGAGGTAGAAATTGAAATATGAATACAACATCGGATGAAAACAAACTTCAGGGGTATTACCATACCCTTACCATTACACGACTTAGAGGCTTACACACCTTCTCTAGTATTAATGAAATTATAAGAGTCTTCTAGATTCAAAATATCATATAATCATTTAGTTTAGAGGTATTGACCACATAGTTTAGTAATGAAGATTCATGATCATTCTTTTTCTTCTACTCTTTTCATAACTGTTCTTTCTTATTTTTTCTTTTCGTATATTTTCTATCTCTATATGTATATAGTTTACTATTTCTTTCTTTTTCTCTCTTTTTTAAGTACAACTATTTTATCATGCTCACTACTTTTATGGCTTAAAAAACTCTTAAATATAATATGCTACTAGAATTCTTCTTCTCTTAGCCAAATCAATACTTTTATTGGTGTGGAAGTCCCTAAAATCATGACAGTTGTATAAGCATCATAACACTCAACCTAGTTCAATCATCTAATATAATCATGAATCATAATAAAACTTCAAATATCATAAAGTCTCGCAACCCAACGGATATAAATCTTATCTTGAACAAAGGGAACTCGAAGTTGATGCAACTAATGAAAACTCCGAAATTAAAATCTAACATGCATGCGGGAAAGTAAACATGCTAAAAACTATAAGATAGATTACAAGGCTCTCACAGATCCCTCCAATCTTGGAATCAAACCGGGTGGATCAAATAATGCATTGCGTTTATTTGATACCGTGGCTCTCCCTTTAATCTATAGAGGTCTTGCTAGAGATTGTTGCCTTAAGCCTCTTGTTTATTTCCTCCAAGGCATATATGCATCGCAGGCACTTCTACAGATCCGAGCGCAAGAGGAACATCCGATCAGTGACTTTATTCATCGCGTCATTGAGATCCTTCTTTCATTCAAGATCTAGGAGGGGTATGCACACAATCTCCTTATTAATGAGTTCTTCCTTTTGAAACTTCTCAATTTAGGAAGGCGACCTTTGGTATACGAGACGTGTGCATGAATGGGCACGTCCAGAAGATTAAACCCCCAGTCCTCTTGAGGCTTCATGCTCATACGTGTGGTCATGGTGGTCTTCGTCGTTTTTGAAGTGCGCTCCATGGTCTCCTTGTAAGTTCGTACATCTGGATGGTTAGAATTCTTACACTTTGGCGAGGAGTAGTCGATGGCGATGAGCTTGAGAGACTTTGTGCATCCCTTCCCATGTGGATTTTTGGCTTCCTCTTCATCCTCGGGCATCACCATAGCCAAGTAGGGTGGTTGGTAGCCACCCCCTCTTTATTTTCTCCATGAAGGCCTCATACTCTTCATTATAGGATTTATCATCATAATCATACGCATACCGCTTGTTCTTATGGCTCAAGGCTTTGTCTTCATGGTCATCCGCTTCAATGGGGTAAGTCAGGAAGCTGTCCCATGAAGGAGCCACGAGGTTTAGAGTCGTCTTGACTTTCCCTGAAACAGGGTAGCGCATCAGGTATATTGTACTTGTTCATATAAGAGGGAGAAAGACCTCTATGGAGGCTTATTAAGAGGCATGAATAAGAAGAAATTCATACTAGAAGGAAAATGGTCGGCCAAGAAAAGAATCCCAACAAATATTTAAAGAAATAAGCGAAAAGGAAGAAATCACAATCGTAATGACCACCTGGTACGGGCGGGAGCCTGTACGGTGGGCCCATACCAGGTCGTTTCTAAGTTAACTTGGCTTCTGAAGGCGGTAAACTGGCAACTGAGTAAGCAATACGGGCGGGTCCCGCCCATACTGTCCGTCTATACCTGCGTTACCGACTTCTGTTTTTTGTCACAAATCAAACAAAGAACAAGCGATAAGATACCATATCGGTGACGACCAGCCGTACGGGCGGACGTGCCCGTACTGCACGGTCATATCAATATGCAAAAACGAAAACCTTGGTACCATATGCTTAATGATCAGTGGTACGGGCGGATCCGACCATACCGCCCGCCCGTACCTCCTTCAAAAGACAGGCAGTGGATTCAAAAAAACAAAAGGAAAACAGAAATACAAAAAGAAACATCAGAACATCATCTAGAATAAAGGTAAATTCAGATTTCTGCATACCTGTATTATCTAGAGAGAATGAGTTCAATTGAGTATCTTCTCCTTTATGGATCATATTTTTCTTTTTCCCTTCGAAAAAAGTTGGTTGCAGAAAATCACCTAAATCATTGCAAGGTGAGATCGAGAATTTTCTTTTCGGCAGTGTGGTTCCCAAAGGTATGTAAATGGAGGACACTTCTTTTGGTGGAGCAATATCTTGAACGTCCATGTATGTCTTCTCCATCTCCTCTTTTCTTTGTAGAATCTGCAAATCAAAATTCTTGAAGAATTAGAGTCCAACTGATCATCTTGGATTAACATCAGTCCTTTCTAGGATTTCCTTTAGGCCAATACAATCAGTATGCGCCCTTACTTTTGAGTTATTGATATAACATCTAAATTTATCACAGGAGAAAACCATAGAAAAAAAACTCCTTTTTCACCATAGGGTAATTCTTTTGAGCCCCGTTTAGGGTGCGGCTAGCATGATGAATGATCTTAAGATCATCACCATTGTACTTATAAAGAATTTCTCCCAGAGCTTCATAACTATCCTCATAGAATATCTCAAAATGTTTCCTCCAATTAGGTGGTTTTATAATGGGAGCTTCAAGGAGAGCTTCTTTTAATATGTTAAAAGCGGTTAGACATTTTTCATCAAAATTGAAGACAACCCCCTTTTAAAGAAGATGTGTTTAAGAATGGTTCTCAAGAATTTTGCAAGTTTCTACCTATTTTCGACTATCAAGATGACTTTAGGTCGATTAGCGGAAAACTAGTGAGGGTTTTGAAAGATTCAATTTCTTGCTAAGAATTTTCATGTCAATCCTGTTTTTAAAATATTGAAATAAAATAAAAAAATAAAAACTTCCGCATTCGATTCAATTCATAAACAAGCTCTAACAAAAGTGAGCAATGTGATGTTTTCTTTTGTTAAGCCAGAGCTTCTTGGTGGAGAAATATATAGCCAGAGCCAACTGCTTAACCTTGCTTAATTAATTTCATGGTCCTTTGTGCTATATGTATAGACTTGACTGTCATTTTCATTTTCTAAGGCCCTATATGCAACTTATACTTCCACCGACCATGTAAACTGAATTGCACTACTCCTACGGGACCCACATCAGTTAAAAGAAAATGCCACCACCCCAATTTTTGTACAAAGTGGACAATATTTTCTTATAATTCCGAAGTTTTTGGGCAGATTTATAAAGATTACTAGCTAACTTGGTACACTTAAATGAATTTATGACAATTTAATGAAATTAGGTAAAATTGTTCTTTTCTATAAATAAAATAGCTCAAAATAGAGGGAAAATCGAAGAACGAGAAGAAATTATGCATGCACATTGTTGAGTAAATAGGGTGTCTAAGAGCAACTTACTTTTGGGACTCTTTATACGACTATTGATCATTATTAATAGCTTGAACTTTACACTTTTGGGCGATAGATTGCTTTTGAATTAATTGTCTTTTCGAAGGTAGATGAGTGCATCTTCTTTTAGTAAAAAATGTCTTCGGTGTGAGTTTCCAACTATCAGGAATAACATTCTCAACTTTCCAAGTGATGACGAAATTGTTCCTTTCCATAAAGAAAGTACGAAGAATACTGGATCTAAATATGCCGCAAGCCAAGATTTTAGACATATATATAGTGGATAGACATGTACTACTTATGGTTCCCATGTTTCATGAATTTTCAAACTCCGTCCTTGCTAACTCTTCCCACTTGAATGACTTTATGCCGATTTATCGAAATTAGGTCAAATTTGAACTATAAGAAAATTGTAGGTTGCTCTGAAAGCTTTGTGATTTTTTGGAAGTAACCATTGGGTGGTCATTTAATATATCACAAACCACCACCAAGAGTTTTGCCAACAGGTTCAACTTCTTGCTAAGATTTAACGAATTTAGGTCAATCTTGAGCTACCAGTAAGTGCGATAGATTTCTCTCTAATTAAACATGTTTTCAAAGGTAGATGGGTGCATCTTATTTTAGTAAATAATGTCGTTTGTGTGAGTTTCCACCTATCCAGAAAGAACATTCTCAATTTTCCAAGTGATGGATTTGGATGTCTTTTTCATTTTCTAAGGTCCTTGATGCAACTTGTACTTCCATCAACCGTGTTAACTGAAGCACATTTCTCATATGGGACACGCTTCTATAAAATAAAATGCCACTGCCCCAATTTTCATACAAAGTGGACCTTGCTTTATTTCAATTCCCAAGTTTTTAGAAGGATTTTTCAAGATTTGCAAGCCCTATTGGCCAAGTTTTTAGACGGATTTTTCTAAGTTTCTTTCAAATTTTCATAGTATTATGCGCAAGCCCTGTTGTCCAAAGCCGTC
The DNA here is from genome assembly GCA_916181665.1 of Avena sativa. Classification (NCBI taxonomy): domain Eukaryota; kingdom Viridiplantae; phylum Streptophyta; class Magnoliopsida; order Poales; family Poaceae; genus Avena; species Avena sativa. The sequence goes on along the minus strand of OV702285.1, from coordinate 343,031,485 downwards.
AAGCAGCAAACCGCATGGTGCGACTCAGCTGGGCGTGTTTACTCTAGATCCACCAACAGCATGGCGGCATCATCCAACCACCCAGGCGAATGGACAAAGGCCAACACAAATAACTTCCCGCCTATCGCGCCGATGCAACCAACAGTCGCTAACCCCCTCACCATGTTTGCTAGTCGCATAAGCCTCGGCCGAGTAGGGTCCGCATGCTTCAGACCAATGCTCCGAGGAGAAAACTATCCCCCCAATTTTCGGGGGCCAAGGGACATTAAAAAATATGACCCCAGAATTGATCCCAAAGTATGGATCGACACTTACCTCATGGTGATGGGGATCGCCGGCCACAACGAGTTGCTGGACACATGCTACCTCCCCCTGAAGATGGAGGACGCAACTCACCAGTGGATAAACACCCTCCTGGAGAACAACATTGCTCCTAGGAAGAGATGCGCACAGCCTTCGTCAAGCATTTCGAGGGCTCTTATTCATGAGCCACCACAATAGAAGACTTGGAGTGATGCATCCAGGGGCCCAGCGAGTCGTCCCTCCACTGGGTCCAACATTATCAAGAGTTCTGGATAAATGCCACAGGAATCCACCCAGACATGGCCATCCATTATTTCAAAAACACATGTCGGTATGAGCCCTTGGTGGCAAAAATCAAGAGAGTGTACCAAATGGTAAACAACATACTGGAACTCCTTGAGGTCGCCAAGTGCTACTCAGAGGAAGACCCAATATAAGACCACGGCGGCGTGTCGGGTGGCAAGCGCCACACGAGTAGCCAAAGTGGAAGGCAATCCCGCGACCTCCGTGACCAAGAGACACCTCGATGGAAGGTCAGAATTCATCGTAAACACTACTCAGGACTCATGCGACACAACCAATACTCGGCGCGACTAGAGTAGTCATCCGATAGTCTGATGGTCTGGCCAAAATTCAACCCCGCAACCCTGATTAACAAGCCATGCATTTATCATAGTAGGCAAGGAAGACCTGCCACCCACAAAACCGCCGACTGTTACACGCTCAAGGAAACTGAGAAGGCACGAAAGGTCAGAGAGGGACAGAACCTCAAAGAACCACGAGAGCACGGCAATGTTGGAGCATTCGGAAATTCCGTCGGCTCGCTCCATGCCTTCACCTGAATGGGGACCAAGCACGACAGGAAGGTACTCGCACGCGCCATCACTGTAACATGGTACAGCAAGCAGCGCACTGTTTAACATGGTCAGAGCAGAGTGTCACATGGAGCCGTGAAGACCATGCGCCCATGATCGAGTACCTAGGGCGAGTCACCCTGGTCGTCAGACCAGACTACTGGTTACCAAAGACCCTCATGGACGGGGGAAACTCCATCAACATCCTCTACTCAGATACGTTCAGGCGAATGCAGCTATCGTAGTCCATGGTGGAACCCACCTTGTGTACCTTCCACGGCATAGTCCCAGGTCAGAAGGCTTACCTGATCAGGAAGGTTATGCTTCCAGTCACCTTCAGTACACCAGCCAACTTCCGCATGGCGTGGATCACGTTCGAGCTGGTGAACTTCAAAATCCCATACCACTACATACTCGGGAGGTAGGAGTTTGCAAAATTCATGGGGACCCTAAACTACGCCTACAACACGATGAAACTACCAGGCCCCAACATCACAATCACCATGCGCGCCGACCTGGACATGGCCGCCGAATGCAAAGACAACGACGCCCATATTGCCGACGCTGTCATTGCCGCGGAAACAAACCACACAGACAAGCTTGCTAAATACACGCGCAGGATCAAAAACGACGACCCTTCAATCCTAAAAAGGACAACAACGGCAAACTCCGCACCCACAGTGTTTGAAGCCTAGTCACATACTTGCGACGTTGAGCTCGTCCACAGTGTGTCTATCCAACGAGTCACCGCGGGATCAAACCTTACTCCAGCATATGAAGGCGTGCTCATCGAGTTCCTCCGTGAGAACCACGACATCTTGACATGCCAGGTGTATCGAGGGAACTGGCTGAGCACAAACTAAACGCTGACCCCAAAGTACGGTCGGTCAAGAAGTTGCTACGACCCTTCAATGAGGAGCGTCGCCATGCAATCGCCAAGGAGGTGTACTGGCTACTCGCTGCAGGTTTCATACGACTAATCAAGTACTCCAAATGGCTGGCAAACCCAGTCCTCGTGGTAAAAAGGAACAACACCTAGAGAATGTGCATCGACTACACCAACCTCAATAGCGCGTGCTGCCTCGCATCAACCAAATGATCGAATCAACCGCAGGCTTCGAGTCGCTCTGGTTCCCTAACGCCTACTCTGGGTACAACCAGATCAAGATGGCGGTCTAGGATGAGGACAAAACGGCATTAATCATGCTATTCGAAGCATTCTACTACACCACCATGAACTTTGGCCTCAAGAACGCCGGGGTGACCAATCAAAGATGCATGCAAGAATGCCTAGCGAGCCAAATTAGTCGCAACATACATGTCTATATTGATGATGTTGTCGTCAAGTCGACTAGGTAGGACAACTTACTTGCCGACCTCGCAGATACCTTCACAAATTTTCAAAGGTACAAGATAAAGCTCAACCCAGAGAAATGTACATTCGGCCTTCCCACCGGACAACTACAGGGGTATGTCATCTCCAAGAGGGGCATCGAGCCAAATCCAACCAAAATCAACACTATCACAAAGCTCGGCAAACCCGAGTGCCTACGCGATGTAAAAAAGCTAGCGGGGGGCTAGTGGCGGCACTTAGCCGCTTCATCCCCAAACTGGGGGAAATCAATGCCCCTTTACTGCCTCATGCGCAAGAACCCCACATTCAAGTGGGATAGCAAAGCCGATAAAGCAGTCGCCGTACCCAAAGAGGTGCTACTCGCCGAAGCATTGCTCCCCACCCTGGCACAAAAGGATCCCATGCTCATGTACCTGGCGGCTTCCAGCCGAGTCGTCAGAACCTTGATGGTCATCGAGCGACCGGAGGAAGGCAAAGAGCGCCTCACCCAGTGACTGGTGTACTACCTCAACGAAGTTCTCACTGATTCGAAATAGCTCTACCCACAGTACCAAAAATTGGTATACGCTGTCTTCCGAGCCCAACGATGGCTCCCACATTACTTCCAGGAGCACCCCATCACAGTTGTCTCCTTGGCTCCGCTCCAAGATATCATTCGCAATCGCGACGCGACGTGGCAAGTGGCTAAGTGGGGCGTCGAAATAGGTGTCCACAACATCAAAGACGAGCCATGCAGGGCGATCAAGTCACAAGCGCTTGCCGACTTTCTCGCTGATTGGGAAGAGGCCCAGCAGCCTAAGCTACTCCCCTACCACCATTACTAGTCTCTCCACGTCGACGGATCCAAAAACTCTAAAGGGGCAGCAGCCGGAATCGTCCTCACTTTGCCAAAAGGTGACAAGTTATGCTACGTGCTCCAGCTAGATTTCACGCCATGCACAAATAACATGGATAAGTATGAAGCACTCCTCCACGGCATGCGATCCGCCAAGGAGATGAACATCAACTGCCTTAAATGCTACGATGACTTCGACGTTGTTGCCAACCAGGTCACCGGCACGTGTGACGCCGCCTCCCCTACCATTCTTGCATACCGCCATGTAGTTGACGAGCTCGGTGGATACTTCACTGGTTACTCTGTTGAATGGATCGATCGAAGGAAGAACGAGGAATCTGACGCCCTTTCGCCGGTCGGTTCGTCATGCAAAACACCACCACCTGGCGTCTTCCTCGACATCATCAAGAAACCATCAGTCTACCCACCAAAGGATATCGACATCGACGTCCCGCCACAACCATACTCGGCACTAGTAGCCACTACCTTCGAACTATAGTACTAGACAAAACCATACATCCCCTACCTTGATAGTCCGTCGCTGCAAGTCCTTCATCGTCATCAATGCCGAGCTCCACAAAAGGAGCATCACATGACTATTCCAGCGCTGGTTCCAGCCATAGGAAGGCCGCCGGATCTTGCAAGACATCCACGTAGGCGTCTGTGGCCACCACGCAGGTGCGAGATCACTAGTAACCAAAGCCATACGACATAGCTTCTACTGTCTTACCACCCACGCTGTCGCAACTGACATCATCCAACATTGTGTTGGATGCCAAAAAATATGCCAACCAGACGCACATCCCTGGGTCGAAGCTGAAAACAATCCCCAGAACTTGGCCAATCACCGCGTGGGGAATCAACATCATGAGTCGCTTCCAAACTATGACCTCTGGATTTACACATCATGAGTCGCTTCCAAACTACGAAGTGGGTCGAGGCGAAACCCGTCAGAAAATGTGACAAAAAAACCGCCACCAATTTCCTCTGCGAGCTCATCTACCCCTATGGCTACGCGCACAACATCATCACTGACAATGGCACTAACTTCGCCAAAGGAGCCATGGCAGAATTCTGCCATGAACACGAGATCCGACTGGACCTCGCCTCAGTCACACACCCCGAATCAAACGGCCAGGTAGAGCGTGCAAATCAAAGCGTCGTTCATGGCCTAAAACCCCGCCTACAAGTAACACTTGAGCGCACACCAGGATGGTGGGTCGAGGAACTCCCATCCATCCTCTGGGGGTATTCGCACCTCTATCAATCACTCGATGGGGTTTACCCTTCTTCATGGTATACGGGGCTGAGGCGGTCATTCCAACTGACATCGAGCACAACTCACCGCGAGTCATCCACTACACGAAAGAGGACAACAAAGTCTCCTGACAAAACGGGATCGACCTACTCAATGATGCCCGTGACCTCGCTCGGTCCCGCACCGCCATCTACCAGCAAGGCCTCTGCCGCTACTACAGCCGACGGATCAGGTCACCCACCTTCCTAGAAACAGACCTCATCTTACGACTCATCCAGGACAAGAAAGGAATGCACAAGCTATCTCCCCCATGGCAAGGACCACTCCCCATAGGGAGAGTGTTAGGAAATGATGCCTACTATTTAATTGACATAACCGGCGATAGCAAGCTGAATGTCGAGCGACCGTGGAATTTCAACCTCCTGCGCAAGTTCTACACTTAGTGCCACCAACTTGTAACCAATGCCGTTATCAATGAATAAAATTGTGCACACTGCAATTCGTGCCTTCTCTCCTCTCCTTGTTCCAATCACACTCATATCACAATCACAATACTCTACCGACCGTCTACCCTTGGAAGAACGACTTGGCAGAGCCAAGTAGTGTAGTCCGAGGGCACCAACATAATTTGGGGGTTGCCCTTCCCGACTGGATTTTTGAGCCACGACGACTGGACGTTCTTCTCACAGCACCATGTCCCCCTCATCCTCAGCCGACGCGTCGAATGGTTAAGTACGACACTCGAGGACTCATCTCGTATGAGCCCTGCGTGTTCTGGGAAAACACCAAGTACGAGGACCCAACTTGGACTCGCCACGCGACTGGCTTCCTGAGCCAGGAGAAGGGACGCGCTACACATAAATAGCGCAAATTTTCCTTCCCTACCTTAGGAGCTGTACCCTAAAAGGTTAAGTACCACGCACGGGGACTAGTCGTAAATGAGATCCACGCATCCCGGAAAAACACCAAGTACAGGACGCCCGTTGGGGTCGCCTCGCGACTGGCACCACGAGCCACGAGAAGTAGACTTAGGCCAAATAAAAAAGTCCAAAAGACGTTAACAATTCAGTCATTACTTTTAAGCTCTCGGGGACTAGCTACCTCTGACTCATGTAAACACACCAATTCAAATAGACGCATATCACAAGTCGCCACTTGGCTGTATTACTTCATTACAGATACCAAGCTCATTCAGCGGGGTTACTTGATTCCTCCTGATCCTTTGACTCGAATGAAAGGCCTCCAAGACTTCTACGATCTCCACCTTACTAGTGGCCGAGGGATACCCGATGGTAATATCATCAAGCTCGAAGTCCTCTGGGAAATGAGCGAGCCCGATCCCCAACGCTGTAGTCGCCCCATGACGAAACACCAAGCGCATCATCATTCAACAACCGCGGGAGCCTCATCAAGGTACTTCCACACCTCTGTGAATCCCCAAGAACCACCTTGATGGGGATGATACCCTAAAGGACAGCGCATACATATAGTGCAGAATCGGTGGCCGCATTCAGCATGGCGGCCATGCACTCCTCGACTCCAAGTTCTCGGACTGACAGGTCATGACACCCAATGATACCTGAAAAAACAGAAATCTGGCGTCAACCTGTCGATGCTCGGGGACTTAGAACCCCTAGCGCAAATCCCAGCAGGCCAAACAAGCTCACCTAGAAGCTTGCAGCAGTCGACGATGGCGGCATTTTCTAGCAAAGCGTGTAGGGCCCAGAAATGAGAAATCTACAGCGCAGAGGCTTTAAGGTCATCTTCTGGTTCGGAAGCAATGCTCTTCACCTTCTCCTCAGATTGAGCTAGAGCAAACTTTGTCGCTTCAAGATCGGCTACCAGCTCTTTGAGTTTCCCCTCTACCGCAGTCGCCACCACCGTTACAGACTCCAGATCAGTCACAGGAACAAAACCTTCATGAGCCTTAGCAATCGTTGATGCATGGTTTGTAACAAAAATACGCTCTACTATTACAATCAGAATCAAACTCTAACCTAACTCAAAGACAACGAACTCACCAGCAGTATCTTGTAGGTGGCGGACCGCCTGGCAAGAGATCTTCAAATCTTGTTCCACTCGCTCCAACTCCACTCGCCGGTAAATCGACTAGCACTACAGCAATAATGAAGAAATTAGTAAACCCTCTAGTCCATACAACCTAGAGACTAGATCCTCGGGGACTGGAGGCGAAAATTTCAAAGCCTCTAGTCGTTATACCCTAGCGACTAGATCCTCGGGGAATGGAGGCTAAAGTTTCAAAGCCGCTAGTCGCTACACCCTAGCGACTAGATCCTCGGGAACTATACATGCATGGAGGGATTCACCTAGTAGTCGATGCAGCTCGGTTGATCCCATGAACATTGCTGGAAGTGGCATGTCGCCAGCTCGGTACTCCACCATGCTGGCGTTCCTATTGATTACTTTTTCTACTACCGGCAATTGCATCGCTAAGCCTGTTGAATACTTGGCGGCTCCCACCGACGGTGCGTCTTCCCCCACCGTACAACCTCTAGATCAAACCTCCTCCACCAGGTCATCTCCCTCCTCCAACACAAGTTTACCCTCAGAGGGACTTCCATCTCGGGCCTCCTTCGCGATATGTGCGACTTCCGCGACGAATTCACCCTTCTTCTGTTTATTTGTCCCAAGGAGAAGGTCGTCGGACCTCTTCTCCTCTAGCTCTCTGATGTCTTCGCCTTTGGCGTCGTCATGATTCGTGGGGGTCTGTTCCACAGTCGCCCTTGGATTTCTTCACGCCTCCCCTCGAATAACCATCAATAAGAAATTGAAAATACATCTCAACTATGCATAACTTGGAACATTTAAACAATTAAATGCACAATAATGAAATCACCTAGCGAATGGGATGGTTTGTAGCCCGTGCCGGCCTAAACTAGCTCAATAGGCCCAGATGCAAGCGATGGGATGCTTTGGCGGGGCTATGCCGAGGACGAACCTTGACCGGAGTCGGAACCCGCTGTGAACTTTCGTCCCCAATGACATCTAGATCATCGTCGGACCCTTCTAAACTCTGACTGGCCTCCACATCGTGACAAAGATAGCCACGCGTGTTTTGAGTCACTGATGCAAGGTCGGGATCTTCTTCAGCTTCCTCGGCTTAGAATCCGAGCTCCGCTATGATGAATCAGAATTGAAACAAGGCCAAGGGGAAACAAAATACCTTGGGGTCAGCCTCTTGTTCGGCCTAAATGGAGTAAGGCCTTCGTGAAAGTGGGTCAAGGGTGCTTCCGTATTTTTTTTTTAGAGCCACGACATAATCCGTAGGGGCCCATTAATCCTGGCTCATCCAAGTGGAATTGGACGAACATGTATACTCGTACATCCAGTGGGCTCGAGTTGCCAGCGGAACCAGTCACTACCCAAGCCAACAGTTAAACAAGTTGATCATCTTCAAACCTTCTTCTTCCAGCTTCGTCATCTGGGCACACATACTCACCACGGTTGCCCTTTGCACCCATGGAAGCTTCCTTACCGACAGACGAGGTGGGATGCTCCACTCCGAGGAATACTCGGGAATCACCACTTCTCTAGCTAGGGTAATCTCCTTGGAATAGATGGCAACGCGCTTCCACTCGCTCGCCGCTTTCTTTGGCATCATCAATTTGAAGAATTTGGCGCCGGACTTCACCTGGAAGGTGAGGCCACACACTGCAAGCAGATGACCTCCCTTGCCTTCGCGACTTGCCTGACCATGAAAGAGTTCAATCCATAGTGGGAATTATGGGTGACACCCGAGGTAGCATTCCCAGAAGGCAATAAAGACTGCTAGTAGCTCGACGCCGTGCATCCCTAGGTTGGAGAGTTTGATCCAATAGAAGTGAAGAAATCTCCTAAAGATAGAAGTGGGTAATCCTAAGTCATAATCTAGGTGGCTAATGAAGGTGATGAATATCCCCGGTCGGGGCCGCGGCTCAATCTCGCTAGCCGACAGAGCGAGCCAGCACCCCTTGATCAGGATGCCTACGTCCTGAAAGGATTGCAGTAGCATGGTATTGCACTTGGATTTTTCCCGCGCGTATGCCATGGATGCAATCTCGCCCACTACCAAGAAAATAGGGGGTGTCCTACATCCTCGGTGTCTGCGTTGGCAAGACACCACAAGCATGCTCGGGGACTCATTACGACACGGACCCGCACGCACCTTGCGAAAACACCAAGTAAAGAGCTTGCCTTGGAATCGCCCAACGAGTAGCTCTTCGAGCCAGGAGGGATGAAGCATTATAATCAAACAGCGCAACAAAAATCCTCCCTACCTTAGGATCAGCGCTTATAAAAGCTAAATAGCATGCTCAGGGACTCGTCAAACATGAACACGTATGCGTCCAAGGAAAATGCCAAGTATGGCGGGTCCTTTGGGGTCGCCATATGACTGGCTCCTCGAGCCATGGCAAGTCGACTAAGATCTACTCAAACAACTCGCATACACACACAATCATTAGACACATGCGTGCAAACCTAAATCAATTTGCTCAGGGACTAGATACCCCTGATGCACTCAAATCACAAAGTAACTACGTGAAATAACAAATAGTGAATGATTATCATCACATCCATGAAAAACACAACGCATTCATATCAACACCAAGGGTTTACAAAGACAATCGACACTAATACTATGACATGGTCAGACCTCTCACTTTGCAGGCTCGGAAGCTGGAGCATCAATCGTGGCCTTGGCCACCTTGACAGGCTTGGTCGGGTATGTCGGTAACGCCTTCTCCCTCGACGATAGAAACATGCGCTCCAAGGGAAAGTCCCGATGCTCCGGCTCAGCGTCGTCTGGCACCACCTGCGTTGCATGGTAGGGCAGGAGTTCGTTCATTTACACTACCCGCTCCACATATGGATCCACCTTCGATTGAAGAGCAAGAACCATGGAGGTATCCACCGCCCCAGTCGTTGATGGGTACCCGCTCATGACGTCATCAAGGTCGAAGTCTTCCAGGAAATTGGATAGACCGAGGCTCAACGTTGCATTCCCCCATGATGGAAAGTGAACCGCGTCATCCACTCCACAAGCGCGGGTGCCAACTCCAGATACTGCCACACATCCATGAACTGTGTGGGAATCACCTCAGTCGAGGTAATATTCTAGAGAATGGCCCGAACGCATGATGACGACTCTGTTGCGGCAGTCAACACTGCGTTCATGCCCTATTCGGCGGTGAAATCCCGCACGGACGCATCACCTTGGACTACAACATCTAAAAAGTTAGATCATATCAAAAACATGTCTACGGATGCTCTGACCCACTTGGGGACTTCCTCTGCTACAAAAAAAACCAAAGAGAATGATTACCAAGGAGGTGGTGGCAACTACCATTGACGAACTTCTCCAAATTGGAGAATTTCGTCTCCAGGTCCACAATGATGGAATTGGACGCCTTGCGGTCTGAATCCGTCACCACTTCCACTGCTTTTGCCTTCTCTTCTACCATGGAAAGCACGTCTTTCAGAAATTCAAGCTCAGCGACTAGCACGTAGCATTCACGAGCTATCACCAGATCGGCGGTCTATTTCTCTTCACAATGTACAAAATCGTTAACATCCAACCATAAAAAATTCAAGATAATGACTTACTCACTGAAGATTTCACCTGACGTGCCTCCTCCTATGCCACATCCAACTCCTTTTACATCCGCTTTTCCGCGGATTCCCGTGTAGGGTTCGCAGCATAGAAAACAAAAAATTTCCTACGATGGGAACAACTATGTACCATGATCTATCTACTAGATACAAACAACAGGCGGATGTATATCCGTAGATAACATACCCTTGAAGACCGACAAAGATTAACGAGTCCAAACTCGTGGTTGATGTAGACGATCTCTTGCCGATCTCAAGATCGAGAGGAAGTCCTAGCGCCGCAAAACAGCAGCGCATCCGTGCTCGCACACACGTTCGAGGCACCGATCAACCTCCGCCTCCTCGCTCCAGCGATGCAGCGGAAGCACAACTCTTTCTTGCCGAATAGCCACCGGGAACATGTATCTCGCTAGTCCGAGACCATGGGGGATAAATTCTAGAGGGGGAGAGAGATCCTTCACGAGGAGGTGTGAGTGAGAGAGAGGGAGGGGGGCTCCTTTTATAGGGAGAGGGGGGCACCCAAGGGGCCATGCGCCCAGCCATGGGGCTGCCCCCACCTCTTCCACATTCATGTGGGTGGACACTCCACTCACTCAAATGCCTTTCAATTCCCTCCACTCAAAAACCCACTCAAATTCCCATTAAATTTCCACCAAATTTAATGCAAACTCTCATTAAATAAAACTCCTTTTATTTATTCAGAGTTTTGTCAATTACTTTAATGACAAACATTCACATATAACCCCTTGATAGTATTTCATTTCACATGCAGAAACACTTTCTGCAATTTCACCCGAAAACCCGTTTCGGTATGTAGTGAAATAAATTCCCGCGCTTGTTATTCTTTCGGCATGAAATTTTTTGCTCCAAATGGATGTCGGTGTCTCTTAAGTGTGTCACCCTACGGTTCGCGAATCATGCGGACATGATCGAGACCCCTCTCAGATCAATAATAAGAAGCGGGATCTGGAGACCCATACTGACTCCCAAACATTCAACGATGACTTTCTTGTGATCGTCGGAACCTTTTACGCTAGTATCTTAATCCTTTTGTTTCGCGATATATTACATGTCCGAGATTCGATCATCGGTATCTCCATACCTAGTTTGATCTCGTTACTGACATGCACTCTTTTCTCGTTCCCGTGATTTAACATTCTAGTAATCAAATCACTTGCTTGCAAGCTAACCAATGTGATATCACCGAGAGGTCCCAGAGTATATCTATCCGTCATCGAGATGAACAAATTCCACTCTCGATCCATGGGCCTCAACATAACACTTTATTAGTTCTGAATCCATCTTTATAATCACCCTGTTACGGTGTGACGTTTGATGTTATCAAGAAACTCTTCCGGTGTTAGTGATTGACATGATCTCATGGTCTAAGGATTAGGATCACTTCGTAAGTTGTTATAGCAATATAAACTCAATGACTTTGATCGTAATGCTATACTTCGGATGAATGTTCATCACACCATTACACTAATGTTGTGATCCCGTTATTAACAACATCCAATGTCCATGATCAGGAAACCTTGATCATCTTGTTAATTAATGAGCTAGTTTATAAGAGAGGCATAACTAGGAACTTTATGTTTGTTTATTAAACACACATGTATTAACGTTTCCGTATTAATACAATTATAGCATGCAAAATAAACATTTATCATAAACAAGGAATACGATAATAACCACTTTATTATTGCCTCTCGGGCATATTCCCTTCAGTCTCCCACTTGCACTAGAGACAATAATCTAGTTTGAGAACTTTGCGTATTGAACACTTATGGCTTTCCGGTGTTCCATTACGCAACTGCAAGTGGTTATCATAATCTACGGATCTGATACTTTCAGGTCCGTGTGTATCTGCATGTCTTTGCGCCTTCACGCATCACTCATTCTCCAATGAGATTGCATTGTATAAATTTGGTCTTTTGGTGAGACCTTTAGTTCCTTGGTGTTAAAACACGTCGATACTATTGTCGTACAATATATCTTTAGTGTTAGCCCGTTGCGAACCACACCTTAGTTTGATTTCAAACTACTTGACACAAATTCCCTCCTTTGCTGCTACTATAGCAGTCATATACTTAGCCTTTTGTTGTAGTATCCATCACAATGTCTTAACTTTGGAACTCTTCCAAATCCATCATGGAAACTTTATTTCCATTTCATTGTGCCACCCATAGTTTAAATTGAGATAAATTTAATTTGTATCTTGTGACAAAACTAGTATCAATGTAAAGCTTTACAATGAACTATTTGTAATTGTTTGTCACCTTTACACAAATATATTCTTAGTTCTTTCAAAAAGATCATAAGAATATCCTCACTATCGTCCAATGATCATTTTATGATTCATTCTGGTATATGCTCATAACACTTAGAGCATAGGACATATCTGGATGTGTACATATCATGGTATGATTGATCAAAACATTCTCGTGATTTCACTCATCAAGTGTCAAAGCACTTGAATCTTGTTTCACTTATCAAGTGTCGATACACTTGAATCTTGATTCAATTCCTTTCAATGCAACAAGAACTGTTTATTGTCGTTTCTATATTGAACTCCTTCAATATCTCATATATGTACGTTTGGCATAACCATATTGGCGTCACAGTCTATCCACTATAGACATTCACGCTAAATATTCGGGTTTTTCCTAAGTCTTTCATCGAAATGAAATTCTTAACCTTTGGTCAATAAAAGATACATCATTTCTAATCAACAAGATGTCCTCCACATAATGTATTAGAAATATGTCTCAGTGCTCCCACTTAATTTCATGCAAATGCAAGCATCTTCATCGTCTCCATATGAAAACTCCTTTTTCATCACGGTGAAGATTTCAACTCCGCGATGCTTACTTCAACCATTAAAGTTTGCATGCCCTTTTTAGCATCCTTTGAATTAACAAAACCCTTTGGATCGTGTCATGTACACGTCCTAGGTAACCATTCTATTAGAAGAACTTTGTTTTGTTTATTCATCTATCATATAACAAATTATATGTAGTGTTTGCTACTTTAATCCGTCCAGACTAAATATCGCTATGAAAGATCAAATCTTATCATAGTCAACTCCTTGAACATTGTCGTAAAATACTTTACGACATGTCGACAATTTCATAGATGTGAAACATCCATGTCTGTTTCTTTATAGATCCAAATACGACCGATAGGTTTTTACACCTTTTCGGAGGGTCTTCCAAGTTCAAAACTTGATTTCTCGTGTATGAGACTATCACGGATTTTATGGCTTCAAGCCATTTGACGGAGTCAGGGCCCATCATCGCTTCTTTGCATATAGTCGGTTCATCATTGTCAAACAATAATGATTTACTCTCAAATCTTAGTATGTGATTGTTTATTCGACCGACTTGGTTCAATAAGAACTTAGACCTTCATGACCGCAACCTTTGAGGCACGTAATCCATGAGCATTTTGGCTGCCTCCGGAACATTTTCTGGCGCTGCGCAACTCAGCACATTTAGCTAAGGTTTGTTAACCTTATCAAAGTTCTATTGTCCTCCCACTTAACTTTTACGAAAAATTCCTTCTTCAAGAAACTTCATGTTTCAAGCGACAAACCCTTTTGTCCTTGGTGTTATGGAGGAATAACCAATTGTTATTCGAAATAACCTACAAAGACATGCTCATCCAACTTCGGTTGTAAACTTCTTACTTATGTTTAGCATACCAAAATTTAAGAAATGACAACTTGGGTTTTACCCCAAACCATAACTTCCATGGTGTCATTTCAACGGATCAAGATGGAGCTCTTTTCAGTGTAAAAGCAGTAGTCTCTAAAGCTTTAATCTTTTAAAACATAATGGCAGTTTTATAAATAACACCTTTGATCCAACCATGTCAAACAAGGTTTTATTACAAATCTCAAACACTCCATATTCCTATGGTGTTTCGGGATATGTAAATCTAGGTGTTTTGCTACACTTGCAACTCAAATAAATCCCTTTATGATAAAATCATAATTCATTTATTTTCTTGTTACACTTGTACCTCAAATAAATCCCTTATGATAAAATCATAAACCATTTATTTTCTTGTCACAATGATTTTCACTTCATCTTGAAAGTCTTTGAACATTTTCAAATATTTCACACTTCTTTCTCATTAAGTGAATATTCACTCAAATTTCTGGAGAAAGCATATGAAGTTGAAACCCATCGCTTACGACTACACATAATGGACAACATACATCGATATGTATAAATTCCAATATTTTAGTCGTTCATTCTTCTTTGGCCTTTAAACGAAGTTTTAATTATCCCGAGGAAAGTCTCACAAGCTTCACTTGGTCAAATCAAAGACTCCAAAAATCCATGAATATGGAGATTCTTCATGTTTTCTTTCCAATATAATTTAAACAGCGATGTCACTTCGTAAGTGATCTTTCAATCATTTGTCTTGCGACATTTTAGCATTAGGCTTTATGGATGTGATTTCTCCAACTAGATTTGTAAATCATCCATCTTATATGGATTACGGTAATTATTTGAACAACCTTTGTTCTCATAATACCTGATTTAAATAACAATTATTAAAACAAATCTTGAAGTCAAGCTTTGATGTCAACGAGAAATACAAACAACGGTTTGTTTGTTTTCGATGAACATCATCACATATTCTCTTGCTAGTTACTTAGGCCATTGTGGTTCATGAATTGCGTTGTTCCGTATGAAATTTCATACCAACCAATTCGGTATCCAATACCCAAGAACCACATTGTTTAACAAGCAAAGAATACAACCATAACATGTCTATCATATATATACCTAAATTGGATATTTCCAATCTTTTCTTTTCTGCCAAATATATTTTATAGATTCTCTTTCAGCATTTCCTTTTCCTTTTTAAAAGAATCTACCAACATCAAAAGTAGTGCCATATACATGACACATAGTCCAAAGCGTGTATATTCAAATAATAATACCTTTGGACTTGCACATTGAAGTAGATCACCATCATCAAAATGATCGGTATTCTTTCAAAAACCATTCTTTAGTAATCTTTTAGTGTAGTAAACACTTTACATACATCTTCTATTCATCCTTATCATGACGACTTTCATGATCAAGCTACTATAGCTTAAAAAGGCGAATCGTGAGTATAACATTACTTTCCAAAACCCTTTTGGATGATTAGGATGTCTAGCATCTACAACCTTCGTAAATTCTCATCCAGTATGAGAACATATATTATAATCTATCATATTGCAACCAAAAAATTGTTTCAGATATCATTATATCTGTCACACATGATGGTTTCTGAAACAATTCGTTCAGCTCCTAGATAAACTTGATATTAAAACAATCAAGAATCGTGGAGGCAAACATGATACTTAAGATACTAACACTAGAATTGTTACTCTCGATTTAATACTAATTATTAAATTTCATGGAGTAAATAGAGTTTGCTGAAAGTTTGCAATAGGACTTTAAACTTTAGATTGACACTCAACACAATACGATACCAGTTCGTAAAGTATATATCCAGAATTCTATAGTTCTATTATCTCAATTACAACTAAGCATAAGGTGGTGAACGAATGCCAATAACTACAACAAATTATGCAAATTCACTTTGATTTAATTTATGATAAATTGAGTTCTACTAATCCAAATTAGAAATGAACTCCCACTCAAAAATGACATCCCTCGTGTCTTTTTGGTGATTACATGAACCAAATTCACTACACCAAGTCCGATCATCACGTGAGTCGGTGTAGCTTCAAAGGCGAGCATCCATATGGTCATCATATCAAAAACATATGACTCATGCTTAACCTTTCGGTCCGTGTTCCGAGGCCATGTCTGTACATGCTAGGCTCGCCAAGTAAGAACCTTAGTATTCGCGTGTGTAACTGTCTTACACCCGAGATATGCCCGTGGATTCAAGTACACCCGATCATCACATGATGTCTTGAAGCGACGAAACATTGTCGGTGCATACTTAAGGAAGAACACATTCTTATCTTGATATATAAATGAGGGATCATCTTATTATGCTAATAAAACGCCAAACAAGCAATATAAGATGCAATCAAAACATCACATGTTTATAAGTGAAAAGATATGGTTCCCGCATATGATCTCCATCATGTGCATCGTGGTATGATCACTATCATACCTTTATGTGTAAATCCAAGGTCTATGGAGATTACACGTTATGTGTGTTGTAAGAGTATAATCTCATACTTCTACTTACAACATCACCATATCATATCACTAGCCCAACAACAATCTAAACTAGACGCCTCTAATTTATCCATTGCAAATTTTACGTGGCTTAGGGCTTTCGAAGATAGAACCGTTCTTACCTACGAACATGAACCACAACGAGGATAACCAAATTGTTGACAACTCGTTGCAAATTAGATATTGACTATAGTAGGAGAGACAGACACCCGCTAGCCACTTATGCAAAACTAGTTGCATGTCAAGCGTGGAACAGGTCTCATGTGCGAGGACATGTAAAGTTTGTCCGGGCCGCTTCATCCCACTATGCCACAAATATCCAAAGTACAACTAAGAAGCAATAAAATGATCATCATCGCCCACATACTCATATGTGTACTACCCGTGCAAAGTATCTACGCATAGATCCGGCTCTGATACCACTGTAGGGTTCGCAGCATAGAAAACAAAAAATTTCCTACGATGGGAACAACTATGTACCAAGATCTATCTACTAGATACAAACAACGGGCGGATGTATATCCGTAGAGAACATACCCTTGAAGACCGGCAAAGATTAACGAGTCCAAACTCGTGGTTGATGTAGACGATCTCTTGCCGATCTCAAGATCGAGAGGAAGTCCTAGCGCCACAAAACAGCAGCACATCCGTGCTCGCACACACGTTAGAGGCACCGAGCAACCTCCGCCTCCTCGCTCCAGCGATGCAGCGGAAGCACAACTCTTTCTTGCCGAATAGCCACCGGGAACATGTATCTCGCTAGTCCGAGACCATGGGGGATAAATTCTAGAGGGGGAGAGAGATCCTTCACGAGGAGGTGTGAGTGAGAGAGAGAGGGAGGGGGGCTCCTTTTATAGGGAGAGGGGGGCACCCAAGGGGCCATGCACCCAGCCATGGGGCTGCCCCCACCTCTTCCACATTCATGTGGGTGGACACTCCACTCACTCAAATGCCTTTCAATTCCCTCCACTCAAAAACCCACTCAAATTCCCATTAAATTTCGACCAAATTTAATGCAAAATATCATTAAATAAAACTCCTTTTATTTATTCAGAATTTTGTCAATTACTTTAATGACAAACATTCACATATAACCCCTTGATAGTATTTCATTTCACATGCAGAAACACTTTCTGCAATTTCACCCGAAAACCCGTTTCGGTATGTAGTGAAATAAATTCCCGCGCTTATTATTCTTTCGGCATGAATTTTTTTGCTCCAAATGGATGTCGGTGTCTCTTAAGTGTGTCACCCTACGGTTCGCGAATCATGCGGACATGATCGAGACCCCTCTCAGATCAATAATCAGAAGCGGGATCTGGAGACCCATACTGACTCCCACACATTCAACGATGACTTTCTTGTGATCGTCGGAACCTTTTACGCTAGTATCTTAATCCTTTTGTTTCGCGATATATTACATGTCCGAGATTCGATCATCGGTATCTCCATACCTAGTTTGATCTCGTTACTGACATGCACTCTTTTCTCATTCCTGTGATATAACATTCTAGTGATCAAATCACTTGCTTGCAAGCTAACCAATGTGATATCACCGAGAGGGCCCAGAGTATATCTATCCTTCATCGAGATGAACAAATTCCACTTTCGATCCATGGGCCTCAACATAACACTTTATTAGTTCTAAATCCATCTTTATAATCACCCTGTTATCAAGAAACTCTTCCGGTGTTAGTGATTGACATGATCTCATGGTCTAAGGATTAGGATCACTTCGTAAGTTGTTATAGCAATATAAACTCAATGACTTTGATCGTAATGCTATACTTCGGATGAATGTTCATCACACCATTACACTAATGTTGTGATCCCGTTATTAACAACATCCAATGTCCATGATCAGGAAACCTTGATCATCTTGTTAATCAACGAGCTAGTTTATAAGAGAGGCATAACTAGGAACTTTCTGTTTGTTTAATAAACACACATGTATTAACATTTCCGTATTAATACAATTATAGCATGCAAAATAAACATTTATCATAAACAAGGAATACGATAATAACCACTTTATTATTGCCTCTCGGGCATATTCCCTTCATCCCGGTCGTCCGCCTGCAATACAACAACAAAAGTTAACGTTAGTACAATTTCGTAAAGACTCGAGTCGCCCATTGCTAGCGGCACGACCCTCGGGGACTGGGGACTACAAATTCTAAGAGCCGGGTCGCTAAAAATTAGCGACTGGACCCTTGGGGAGTGGGATTACCTGAAGACCCTCTTATAGAAGGCGGTGAAGCTTGATAGCACACGCGGAGGACGCTGGAGTCATCCCACCGCCCTGCCGCTGCGATTCCGATTCAGCGCGGTCGTCAATGACCTCGGGCACTATGTGCGATTGCATGCTCGAGGCCTTCGCGACAAACCGCGGGAAGGTACTGGACTTCTCCACAGGCGGCACCGTTGAACCCGCCTTGACGGGAGGATCTACCTCCGCAACATCGACCCCCTTGATAGACGACCCCTTCGCTTGAGGTGTTGCCGCACCAGCCTTGGTCACTGGTGCCGCACCCGTTGTTGGAGGGTCGACATTCTTGTTCTTAGTGCCCACTTAGGGCACGTCGGCAGTGTCGTCCTTCCTCTTCATGGAAGGTTCCTCTGCTACCATGGCGGGATCGTCCGCGACCTTCGCCATGGCGCCGTGTATGATCTTCTTTGGGGCTGCCCCTACAAAACAGGACGATTAACAAACTCAGAAAATCCAAATATGTATGAAGGTCTTAAAGGACAAGGATATTAGCACTTACTCGGCGACTGGGATGGCTCGCAGCCCGGTGGTGATGTGCGCGGGCTTCTCCAGCTCCGGCCCGATGGGTCGAGACAACCCATTTTTAGGAGGCTCGTCTAACGCTGCTGCTTTGGCGGAGCCTTTGGGTTGGCTACGGGCTTGGATGGTGTCGGAGCCCGCTTGGAGCTTTCCTCCATGGTGACCTCCAGGTTACTATCTTCTTCGCTGAGGCTACGACTACCCTTAGTCTTGCGGCACTTGTGGCCATGCGTCTTGCGAGTCGTCAAAGGAAGCTTGCGCTCTTCTTCGACGACCTCTTCCTCCTCCTCCTATTAGGCAGAGGAGTATGCCGCTTCTTCATGAAGGAGATCTTGTGGTACCTCCTCCTCTGGAGGGGGCAACCAGTTCTCCATTATCTTAAATGTCTACGAAGCGAATGCATCAGTCAGGCGAGTTCAAGGAATACAATTGAAAAGGAAACACAAGATCACTTACTATGGGTGTTGGCGTCTTGTCAGGCCTGTACGGGGGAATCCGTCAGCCATGTTGGTGTATGTTTCCACCACGATTTTCTTGAGGGCCTCCATGTAGTCCTCTACAACCCACTTCATCGAGTTCGTCCTTGACGGGTCAGAGCGCCCTGTGTAGTCACATATCAAGGTCGGCCAGTTCATAAAAGGAACTAGCCGACGACCAAGCCAACAGTTGAAGATATTGATCGGTTTCAATCCCTCTTCCTCTAGCACGGTCATCTGGGAGATCATCTCTGTGACGACCACCCTCTGCGAGCGAGGTAGTTCCTTCACCGACAAACACCACGGATTACTCCGCTCCATGGTGTATGCCGGGATTGCCAATTCTCCATTTGGGGTCGATTCCTTAGCATAGAACCACGACTTCTTCCATTCGCTGGCCGGCTTCTTTGGTACCATCAGTTTAAAAAATTGGCGTGAGAATTCACCTGAAAGGTGATGCCTCCCACTGCCAACAGAGGCCCGTTCTTCCCCACACAGGTGTCTCTTCCATGGAACATCTCAAGACAGAGGAGGAAGTAGGGTCGGCACCCCAAATACGATTCGCAGAAAATGATGAAGACCATGACCTGCTCGATGCTAAGGGGCCGTATATCTGAGGGCTTGAACCGTTAGAAATGAAGGACGCGACGGAAGAAGAGAGAGGTGGGGAAACCTAGCATGCGCTCTAGGTGGATAATGAACAAGATAAACTCGTCGGTCTGTGGCTTGGGCTTGCTCTTGCCAGATGGTAGAAGTCACCAGTTTCCGTTGTTGAGGATTTCTGCATTCTAAAAGGACTACATGGTGGTTGTGGTGCATTTGTACTTGGACCATGAGGGAGCCATCAGGACGGGTTCGCTGAGATCTGAGATTCGGATTGGAGGAGAGTGCTATTGGAGAAGAAAGCAATAATGAGAAGGGCGTGATGAGATCCTCAATTTGCTCCACTGCTCACCATTTATAGTGCCACGCCCCTAGTAATCACGGGATTTGCCGATTCTTCACGGTAAAGCCGCTAAAGTTACCGTTAGAAATTAACTAACGGCTAGCTTGACAATGCTGATGTTCAAACTTCAGTCAAAATTGACCACTCGCCTGTACCACTCGCTCAATCCAATCGGCTGAGCGAGGCGACTTGAAGAAAAACGATTCGCCAAAAGCCACGACTGAAGATCAAAGGCTTTTCCTTCATTGGAGGAGTTCGTCACCAATTCGACTAGGCGTCCACCTGGGGTCACCTACTCCGACTGCCAAGTTGACTCCTATGCTAAACCCCTAACACACTTGGGGACTACTGATGGGGATATACCAATCGGGGTATCCACGGTAGATTGCTCTTGAGATAATTGTCCTGTCGAAGGTATATGGGTGCATCTTAATTTAGTAAACAATGTCGTCCGTGTGATTTTCCAAATATTAGGAAAGAACATTGTCAATTTTTCAATTGATGACGAGATTGTTCCTTTGTGTAAAGAAAGTCCAAAGAATATTGGATCTGAATATGCCACAAGCCAAGTTTTCAGACATATATAGTGGACCGAGATGTTGTACTACTTATGATATCCATGTTTTATGAGTTTTCAAACTTCTTCCTTGCGAACTCTGCCCACATGGATGACTTCATGCCGATTTATCAAAATTAGGTCAAATTTGAACTACAATAAAATTGTAGGTTTCTTTGAAACTTTTGTGATTTTGCATCTTGACAATTTAATGAAATTAGGTCAAACTTGAGCCACCAGTAAGTGCGATAGATTTATCTTGAATTAAATATCATTTCAGAGGTAGATGGGTACATCTTGTTTTAATAAAAAATGCCATCGGTGTGAGTTTTCAACTATTAGGAAAGAACATTCTCAATTTTCGAAGTGATGGACTTGGATGTCATTTTCATTTTCAAAGGTCCTTTATGCAACTTGTACTTCCACCGATCGTGTTAACTGAAGCTCACATTGCTCCCACATGACCCACCTCAGTTAAAAGAAAATGCCACCTCCCCAATTTTCATACAAAGTGGACCATGCTTTCTTACCATTCCCTATTTTTAGACATATTTTTCAAGATTACTAGCTAACTTGGTACACTTAATTGACTTTATGTAGATTTAACAAAACTAGGTCAAATTATTCTTTTATGTAAAGAATATAGCTCAAAATAGAGGGGAAAATAGAAGAAAGAGAAGATATTATGCATGCAAATTGTTGAGGAAATACGGTGTGTAAGAGCAACTTGCTTTTGGGTCTCTTTATATGTTCGTCGATCATTATTAATTGATTGGTGGAATTTCGCAAAAAATCGAGTCTAGCGCGGTGGCAAGGGGAGTACAGGGCATATGTGTCTAAAAGAAAAAGCAAATAATTGGCCCTACTTGGCAGTGTTTAACCAAGCTGTAAAACTAATATCCAAAAGTTAGCATCTTTAGTTTAGTAGGTCCCACGAATTGTCTCGTATAAAAACTATGCAAACAGTAGAGCTTAGGGCATCACCTACATATATTGCCAAACCTATCTTTAAGATGGAACCCAGTTGGTAATACCAAGCCAGTTGATTGCACCACAATGTATTAGTCAAACTTGTCCATCAAATAAGACCCACATGTAACAGATACCTTCTCGTAGTCTTGTGATTAAAATTTGTTTTCTATTGCTATGTGTAGATATCAATATTTTAATGCTTCTGGACTATCCATGAGCTTAAGGGAGACCCTTAAGGTTTTTAGTTTGTGGATAGCTTCCACTATTTATATGGAAGTCTGTTATAACTACTTTTTTTCCTTATGGAGAACATATTGGATGCCCTTACTTGTAGTATTTCTTAGCTCTATCATTGCACTATACGTGAAGAGAGAATAAAACGCAGACAGGGGAAGAGGGAAGCAGCAAAGAGATAAGAGGAGTTTATGGTGGTTCAAAGTTGGAGCAAAGTATTTTTTTGCGGGGAGATGTCAGAGCTAAGTTATGATGGATTCCTGTCATGAGGTACTCCTGCTGACTCTACTACTAGTAGTAGTAAATTTCAGGACCTATGCAAGCAAAAAATTGTGTGTTTTCTCTCTCCATCACTTCCTTTCATCTCTCCACCCCTCTCCCCTCGCGCATCGGCCCACCTAATCTCTTCCTCATCCATAGCATGGCACTGCGCACGTGTGCCTTCGTACAACGGCTATGTTTCTTTTTCTTTTTTGACAGGGCGACTCTGTTTCTGTAGTGTGTTCGGCAGCCACGTTGGTGTGGAATAGGAGGAGTAGTACACAGGAAGGAAACCACTTTGATCCTTGGCGTAAAAAAGATTCAAACTTTTCTGGTTTTGAAATTTTCACTTGATTCCAAAAGACTGGCCATTCGCTGTGGTACTTCTTATCTTATCTTTATCTTGTCTAATCTCTTACAATACCATACCACTATATAGTGTATGGATAACTTTGAACATTGATCGTTGGATCAACACTAGCAAATCAAAATATTGCTAACTGTTCGATCTTCTTTTCCATTCTTAGCATCTAGAAGATTTTATCGGTAGTCTTTAACACAATGAATGCTAGTATGCGCAAACCTGAAAATATACTTCATTGCCTAGTTTCAGGGACCTTGTGCTAAATGCATGGACTTGGATGTAATTTTCATTTTTTATGAGGTCCTGGATGTAACATGTACTTCCACCGACCGTATTAACTCAAGCACCTCGCTCCTATGGGACCTAGAAGAAAATGCAGTCGCCCCAAATATCACACAAAGTGGACCACGATTTTTTTATATAATTCCATTTTTCAATCTTCCTAGCTAACTTCGCACACTTCACTGACTTCATGCCAATTTAATGCAATTAGTTTAAACTTGAGCTACAATTAAGAGAGGGAGATTGCTCTTGAATTAAATGTCTTTTCGGAGGTAGATGGGTGCATCTTATTTTAGTAAACAATGATGTCAGTTTGAGTTTCCAACTATCAGGAAATAACATTCTCAATTCGCGAGTAATGATGAGATTGTTCTTCTTCGTAAATAAAGTCCGAAGAATATGGATCTGAATGCCACAAGCTAAGCTTCCAGGCATATTAAGTGGACCGTTTCATTTATGATTCCTATGATTAATTTTATGAGTTTTTAAACTTCGTCCTAGCTAACTCTTCCTACTTGAATGACTTTGTGCCGATTTATCGAAATAATGTCAAATGTAAAGTATAAGAGAATTATAGGTAGGTTTGATAGTTTTGCGATTGTTTTGAGGTAACCATCGGGTTCATTGATTATATCACAAACCACCACCGAGCGCTTTGACAATAGGTTCAACTTCTTACTAAAATTTTACATCTTGATAATTTAACGAAATTTGTACAAATTAGAGCTACCAGTAAGCGCGATAGATTACTCTTGAATTAATTGTCTTTTGGAAGTTAGATGCATGAATCTTCCTTTTATTAAACAATTCCATTGGTGTGAGTTTCCAACTATTAGGAACTCAATTTTTCGTGTGATAATGAGATTGTTCCTTTCCGTAAAGAAAATCTGAAGAATATCGATCTAAATTCCACAAGCAGAGCTTTCAGATATTTATAGTGGATCGACATGTTGAATTTACGATCCCAATGTTTTATGATTTTTTAAACTTCCTATCTAACTCTACCCACTTGAATGACTTTATGTCGATTTATCGAAATTAGGGAAAATTTGACATACAAGTAAATCTAGGTTGCTTTGAAACTTTAATGAAAAAGATTTTGGAGGTACCTAACGGGGGTGAATTAATATATCGTATACCACCAAGAGTTCTGACAACAGGTCCAACTTCTTATTAAGATTTGCATCTTGACAATCTATCAAAATTAAGTCAAACTTGCGCATCAAGTAAGCACGATAGATTTCTCTTGAATTATTTGTCTTTTCGGAGGTAGATGGGTCCATCCTCTTGTATTAAATAGTGTCGTCGGTGTGAGTTTCCAAATATCAGGAAAGAACATTCTCATTTTTTATTGATGACGAGACTGTTCCTTTCCATAAAGAAAGTCTACAAGTCAAATTTGAACTACAAGTAGATTGTAGGTTGCTTTGAAACTTTTATGAAAAAGCTTTTGGACGTACCCATCGGGGGGTTAATTAATATATCATAAATCATCGAGAGTTTTGACAAACAGCTTCAACTGCTTGCTAATATTTTGCATCTTGACAATTTATCGAAATTAGGTCAAACTCGAGCTACAAGTAACCTCCATAGATTGCTCTTGAATTAGTTGTCATTTCGGAGGTGGATGGGAGCACCTTCTTGTAGTGAACAACCAACTACCATGAAAGAACATTCTCAATGTTCTGAGTGACGACGAGATTGCTCCTTTCCATAAAGAATGTTCGAAAAATATGGACTTAAATGCCACAGGACAAGATTTTAGACATATAGATTACTATATTTTATGAGTTTTCAAACTTCAAGCTAACCCTTAAACTCTGGACACTTGAATGATTTTATGTAGATTTATCGAAATTAGGTCAAATTTGAACTACAAGTAAATTTTAGGTTGCTTTGGTAGTTTTGAGAAAAAGCTTTTGGAGGTACCCATCAGGCAGTCAATTAATATATTTGAAGCCACCTCGAGTTTTGACAACAAGTTCCAACTTCTTGCTAAGATTTTGCATCTTGAAAATTTACCAAAATTAGGTCAAACTTGAACTACAAGTAAGTGCGATATACTGGGATTGAATTAAATGTATTTCAGACGTAATTAATGAAAAAATGGAGGGAGGTAGTAACATAGCTAGTTACCATAAGACACACATACTAAGACTAGTATGATTCTAGAACCAAATTAATTTGGCCTTGCATTACACTACACACATGTTATTACCCAATACTGTATGAAGATAGTAATAGCATGCGCAAGTTACTAGTCTAAGTTAGTACTATTCAGCACTATTATGACCATCCTAAATCAAAAAGGAGGTGTAGTACAATAGTATGGTATGATGTTAACCACTCATGTCGGCTCTGATTGGTCAGATTGATAAATCCACTGACTTGTCGATTTGGTACTGTATCGTCGATCTTCTTCTGTCACTAACAGAGAATAAATTCTTCCGCCACTTCCAGGCACATTCTTTTGTAGAGCTACAACCTGTAGTTCAGACGTATACTCACGCGGCTCTCTAGCTATTGCGACCATTCGTCGAAAATGAACGGGAAGGATTAGACAATGGATTTTCTTTTGGTCGATGGTTGATTTTTATGAGAGATGGTCGATTTGGGGTCTGGGAATGGGGGCGTAGAGGCAGACATGGGAGAGGAAATTGGCAGTGTCGCAGGCAAGTTGATTACGGGTGGCAGCATGTGGGTGTACAGATGGTACTAGTAGCCCATTTTGTGAGCATTTTTGTTTTTGTACTACTACAAGAGTTCGAGGGTAGTCCAGTTTTGGTTCCTTACTAGTGGAAACAGTACATTACTTGTTCCCAATGTTCCTGCACATGATGATGAATGCATAAGATCC
Source organism: Avena sativa (assembly GCA_916181665.1). NCBI lineage: Eukaryota > Viridiplantae > Streptophyta > Magnoliopsida > Poales > Poaceae > Avena > Avena sativa. The sequence continues at coordinate 343,005,311 of OV702285.1, read as the reverse complement.
ATGGATTATTTACATTCGGCAACAGGAGATCCTAGACTCTAGACCGTCTCTCTGCCATGACCAATCATTTAACAGGACAATATAGCTCCATGGCGTGATAGACTGTGTTCCATCTCGCCCTGCGAGCTGCTGCTAGCTCTCTCCTCCAAAACCCTAATCAAAACCAAACGCCATCGTCCATGAACTGTTTGAGATATTCCTTGTGATGGCCCAATCGATCGATGACAGTCACACTTCCGATGGCCCCCTTGAAGAAATCATAGCCAGATGCAACGTCATCACCGATACGAGTCTTGTCGCCTGCTGCAAATGATATCTTTACTCAGCAACACATAGTGCACCCCCTGGTTAAATATCATCAGTTTTGTCTCCCCTGTGTTCTTCACTCTCACCCAACTGAGCTACCGCGTGAGTACAATGTCTTCAACCGTGACAATGGCAAGAAGCAGTTCTACAGGGGAAGCTACTATTTGCGGTGTTAGGGATATACTAAATGGGTATCACTGTAGCATGTCTCTAATCTGGATAACCTGGGTGGCCCATAGTTGTTAGAAAGTCCCATGTCTTGCTGGGCGACGCTGTTGGAAGGATCGAGAAGGGAGGCCCATGCCAGATAAAGGAAGGCTACGATGGAGTCACCCACATACTCGGAGCCTTGGAGTGCAAGAGACGTAGACTAGTTGGATCTAGTATAGGACTTTGTAACCTGTTCGTCTAGGAATCTTCCCTATAACCCCAGGACCTGGCGTATTTAAAAGCCGGACCTATGGGAGCCTTTAGGGCAGAACAACACAACTCATATCACACACAACGAACCAATCCCTATAACTCGGCGTATTGCCCTTATAGTGATTTATAGCAGGATTAGAGTTCCGCCACCATCGTGGAACCTAGACCTGGGTAAGTTGTGTTACCTCATACCCGCCAAATTGTCGCCTTCCCTCACGTCTCCAACCATGCACTATGAGGACCCCTCCATGGCGTACTCGTCGGCAATACCACGACAGTTGGCACGCACCGTGGGGCAAGAGGCGCTTCAAGCTCTATAAACGATCAAGGTCCAAGCTCTTTGTGGGAATCGGTGAAACCGTAGCCATTGGTCGTGTTCTCTTCTCCAGCAACATTTTAATCGTCCCTCTTGACGAGTTCAAGATCCCGGCGAAGAATAACCCTACCCGTCGCTCGATCATTCCAATCGGGGACATCCACCTCTTCATCAGCGAAACCGACTCGGGTGCTAGTTCCCTAGAAGTCGGAGGATCGTCAAGGCCCGCACGGACAGCCCATGGGCAGGACACGGTCATGTAAGGATCTAATTCGTATCTCTCTTTGGAGTTTGACGTCTTAGATCGGAAAAATTCAAGGCCCACCCAAACCACCCCTGTGCAGGAGATAATGGTGGAAGATCACTACAAATCCGTCGAGTTAGCCCGTGCGTCTAGGAAGTAGCGATGACACTTTTTCAACATGGTAACCATCTTTGATCTGGCATGTTATTTTCAGAGAGAGGGTGAAAGCCCCCAAGATTACCTCGCCAGATGGCTGTTGGGGATATGCTAAATGGGTATCACCATTGCTTGTCTCTGATCCGGATAACCCGGGTGGCCGACAGTTGGTAGCAAGTCCTATGGCCTGCTGGGCGACCCAGTAAGATGGATCCAGACGGGAGGCCCATGCCAGATGAAGGAAGGCTACAGTGGAGTCATCAGTGTACCCGGCGGCTTGGAGTGCAAGACACGTTGGAATAGTTGTATATCGTGTAGGATACTATAACCTGTCCGGCTAGGACTTTCTCTATAAACCTAGGATCTGGCGTCTATATAAGCTGGACCTAGAGGAGCCTTCAGGGCAACAATCAGATAACTCAACTCATATCACACACAGCGAACCGATCCCTGTAACCCGGTGTATTGCCATTATAGTGATTTATAGCAGTAGTAGAATTCAACCACCGCCGTGGGATCTAAACCTGCGTAAGTTGTGTCACCTCGTACCCGCCAACTTTACGCCTTACCCCACGTCTCTCAACACTCTCTGTGAGGACCCCTCCATGGTGTACTCGTTGGCAATACCACGACAGTTGGTGCCCACCATGGTACAAGAGGCGCTTCAGTCTCTACAACGGGCGAGATCAAAGCTCTTTCCGGGAATCGGAGAAACCGTAGACATTGGTCGCATTCTATTCTCCAGCAATGTTCTGATCGTCCCTCCCAACGAGTTATGGATCCCGGCAAAGATGAACCCCACTAGCTACTGGATCGTCCCAATCGAGGATATCCACCTCTTCATCGGCGAAACCGACTCGGAAATTAGTTCCCTGGAAGACGGAGGATCGTCAAGTCCTGCACGGACCGCCTACGGGCAGGATACGTTCGCGGAAGGATCGAAGTCGGATCTCTCTTTGGAGTTTTCTGGCTTAGATTAGAAAAATTCAAGGCCCACCCAAAACGCCCCTGTGCAGGAAATAATGGTGGAAGATTACTTCAAATCCAGCGGCTTCGGCCGAGCTTCTGAAAAGGAGAGATCGCACTTCGTCGGCGTGGTGACTATCTTTGATCTGGCGTGATGCGTTCGGAGAGAGGGTGAAAACCCACGCGATTACCTCGCCAGATGGCTCCGGATACGTGTCGACCAAGAGCACTAACCTAGTGATGATGCTATTTATCACTTTGTGGAAGGGATGGACCACGGTACACTTCTCCGGTATACGCTAAGGCGACAACAGGCTGCGGGTCTCCTCACCTTTGAGACCATGATTGGCACTGTCAACAGTTACATGGCCGCTGATGCAGCTGCTTAGGCCAAGATTGCTGCTATACACGGGCCACCGCCGCCTCAGCCACCACCGCCACTGCCTCCAGTCAACATACCTGCTGCCTCAGCATCATCCTCCATCATCGAGGAAGCCCCCGCACCCTCCGACTCTTTTCAGGACGTGCTCTACGCTGAGATTAGCGTGGACTCGTACGAGATGGATATCAACCCAGAGGAGCTCGACTCAGATATAAAGGAGATGGAGGAGGATATCAACCGTGAGGAGAAGGCCGACAAGGCCGTCACATCTCGAGAGGTGTTCATCGCCATTGGGAGCGTGATGGAAGAATACCAACCCGGACAAGCTCTGCCTAAGCATCCGGACAAGGGAAAGGGACCAGCCGATAATGCCGACAATGATCACACAAAGGCCATGCGTCCTCCGCCTAACCTAGGGCAACAGCCACAGGAACTCAACACCGGTCTGAGTAATGCCCACACCACAAATACGCCGCCACCAGCATCTACATCTGCGGCCACCCAAGTCACTCTAGCTGATAGAGTGCTTTATGGCAATTTGCTCATCGAGCCTATGATTGTGGCTCATATACGGAACGTAGTCCAGCTTGATGAGAAGCGCCAGCAGCTACTGGAGGAAGCACAAGCCATCGCGGAGCAAGGCGCAAAACTAGATCGAGAATTGGCCAAGGCGCAGAAATCAATCGAGGCAGCTAGAGCCATGGAGGCTGAGTACAAGACTTTGCTCAAGCAGCAGAAGGCTAGGAAAGCTCCGTCTCAAGCAACCTAGGATAGGATCCCTCAAAGCCGCCACAGGCCAAGCCATACATTGACAGTGAGGACAGACAGGTCATGCCCACACTTATCCTCAACTTGGCCGTCGCCAAGATCCTAATGGAGCAGGATAGATCACCCGCTACTGTGGAACAGGTCTATGACCTTGTAGACAATGCTGTCAAATAGCAGGAAAAGGTCACCTCTTAGAGGCTCGAGTCCGATCTATCATATTTCCAGTCTAGCAATCCTAAGCCGCCAAGGGAGAGAACTCCTCACGATGTTGGGTCCTAGGCGGGTTCGTCAGAACAAAGACGGAGGGACACACGCAACAGGAATGACGTTATCCCCATATCCTCCGACCATAGAGGCAAGGCTCATCCTCGTCGGCCATCTCCACCGCCCCGACCCCCCCGACATCACGAAGACCCAAGATCTCACCACCGTACGAGCATGCCTCCGCCAAGACGCCCTCAGGGAGGCATCATCATTCCCAATAACGCGGAGCAGCCTCGTCATAGCGAGGAGCGCAATGGCAATCAAGGACGTAAGAGCAGGTCACACCATGACCCTCCGCGTCCGACAAGAAATCGTGACAGAAGTGAGGACTCGCAGGAGGGTAACAGCAAGAAGGGTAACCCACCACCACCTCCACCTCCATCACAACCTAGCAGCCACCATGGCGGAGGAGGGCCGCGTCGCTCACACAGCCCCTCCCATGATGGCAAGAAGAAAAAAGCAAGCCCGGAGCCATACAACGCACATTCATGCTTGGAAAAGATTCACGAGACCCGGGACGGATAGTACCTAGGACCACGGTGCTTTGGACCTATGATACAGATCGCAACTTACCCTAAAGGTTTGCGGATAGATAAGACGATCAAACCCTACGACGGCACCGCCAAACTAGGTACGTGGTTGCAGCAGTATAGAAACGCGATGGAGATCGCTGGGGGAAACCCCAACTTCTCCCACTGATGTTGACGGGCACGACCCACAAATGGATCGACAACTTGCTAGAGAAGTCCATATGCAATTGGTTGGACATGCAAGAAGCATTCACCAAGAACTTTGAGGGTATGCACAAATGTCCCTACACTGTTGGGGATCAATAGCGGTTTGTGCAATAGAAAGACGAGACATCTCAGGCCTACCTCTCCCGCTGGTTGGATATGAAAAATTCCTACGCAGGAGTGCACGATTAGGCCGCTATTGCTGCCTACATCAATGTCTTGGAAAAGGGTACGTTGATCCGGCATAAGTTGAAGTGCCTGCAGGACAATCACAGGCTAGACCTCAACCAGATGATCTCATTGGCTAGTGAGTTCATGGCCACCAACGACAATGCTCACGGCTCTTTGTAACAACCCTAGTTTTGTTAAATAGTAATTAGGGTTTGTATGTGCATTCATGAGCATCATCATTCTAAAATGCATGGAAGAAAATAATTACAAAACCCTAAACCCTAACTATATTTACCCTTAGAATACCTTCAAATGGTTTCAAATATTTTGAAAACCCCCAAGAATATTTGGAGCCCAAATGGTTAAAAGGGCCTCTCTAGTATTTTAGTATATTTTAAAAGCTCTGGTATTTTAAATTGTATCCAAAACAATTTTGATTTGAATCTACAAAAGAGAGAAAAGAAAACAGAAAAAGGAAAAACATTTTGGCAGAAAAAAATAGTTAGGCCGCAGCCCAGGCCAGCCCATTCCCTCCTTCCTCTCCTCCCCGCCGTTTAGTGTGCGCCCTGCAGCAGCCGCCTTGGCCCATCCACAACCCACCTCAGCCCAGCCTGGCCCGTACCGGTTTGCTCCCTCCCTTCATCGTCTTCCTCGACGGCCAAGCAGCTCACTGGCACAGCCAGGGCTGTCGCCGTACGCCATGATGCTTGCCGCGCGCCAAGATGAGGGCCATATCTCGCCGACGCCTATAAGAGCTCTAGCACCGCTGTCGACAACCCTAGCTTCTCTTCTTCCCCGTTTTCCTCTCCTGGCCGAAACGCCCTATCGAATCCGGCCACCCCTCGCCCAGCTGAGGTGTCCAGGAGCTTCGCCTCATTGCCTTCTTCATCCCCGTGGAACCACGCAAGCAGGGGAGTAGCCCTCCGCTCGGAATCATCCTCAACCTCGTCGTCGGCAGCCATAGTCAACGTCTCGATTCGTTGCTTTCCGTCCTCCTCGAGCTTCGCCGACCCCTTCTCTACGCTCGTGGTGAGCTCCCGGTGCTCACGCACCCTCCCGTGGCCTCATTTGCTTGTCTTACCACCCTGCCGCTTGCACCTGCATCCGCAGCCACCAGATCTCGTCGGGGACGATGCTCCGGTGACCAATTCGAGGCGGCACCGCTGCCTTTTGGCTTAGCGCATCCACGCGAGTCTAGCGCGCCCCCTACCGCACCCTCGCATCGCCCCTAGCTCCACGCGCGCGCTCGTCCTAGGAGGAGCTCCATGGCTGACGTCAGCATGACGTCAGCGTGGTGCATTTCCCCTTTTATTTTGTTTTTATTATTTTCAGTAAATAATTTATATAATTATTTCAGTAAAGAAAAATACCTGACATGTGGGGCCCAGTTGTAAGTGTTATAAATATTTCAGAAATGTTTTCTGTTTAATAGAATTATTAAAGTAATTCCAAAATATAAAGTATTTCATAATATTCTAAAAATGATTTAAAATAAATTAAAAATGGAGAAATTCAAAACTAATTCATTTTAAATCAAATAATATTTCAAAATGTTCATAAAATGGAGAACTATCTAACTCAGTTATAATTAGGCATTGCTCAACAACTTTTATGACAAGGATAATTAGAAGAACAAAATGAATCCTCTAGGTGATTCCGAGGATCCCCCTATTCTAGGGTTTGCACCTCCCGGACCCTGTTTAAAATGGTCGAGCATGTTTAGGGTTACAATTCAACAGCTTTTAACTTGTCATATCATCATCCTTGGTTGAGCATTGCATTGATCAATGGAGTAATCCTATCTGATGCATGTTACCTTTGAAGACTATAATCCCTGATCCACTGCTCCTAGCATAACTCGGGTTTGGCTTGTGAAGCGTTGCTAGAGCTGTTACATCTGTTGCGCTTAGCCATGCTTAGTTGTTACTACTGGTCCATCCGGTTGATGAATCAGAGATGCGAATGAACCTAGTATGACCGGATGACGTGGTAAGATCAGAGATGAAAGTTAAACATGCTAAGGCTTGTATGGGAGGCCACGGTGGGTTGTGTTTTTGCAGTCCCATACTTGCCACTACTAGGACCTGACTTCTTGCCTATGGTCCAAGACGAGCGTACAGCCACACGGGGGCCTGGAAACCACCTCAACCAACTAACTTGCCTAGTAGATTCCATGAGTAACATAGTTCGGGCTTTCCATTCGACATACGCATCTTGGTTGTTCTTGAATGGAGGTGAAGGAGGTGCATTCATAATAGGTAGGTAAGCATTGGCGGGAACAAGAGATGCGGTACGTATGGGTAAACTTGTAAACCCCTGCAGGGTTAAATCTTTTCGAAAAGCCGTGTCCACCGTTATGGACGAACTTGGAGACCAGATTCTAAGATCATAGAGAACTTTAACCTAATCGTAAAATTTGGCAAATCAATGTGTGCTTAAGGATGATTCCTCATGGGTATGTGGGGGTGATCCTAGATAGGTTTAGCTGAGCATGATTCAGTGGATATCAAGAGATGATCAAAGCTAGAGATACCGCTCTCTTTTCCCCTTTTAAAATATTCTGATTAGCCGAGATTCTTCTCCCCCTTGTTTTACAAAACAAAGATGGCTTTATGGAAAATAAGTCCACCAGCCATAAGTCTTGCGGAGTACACCCGTACTCACCCTTGCTTCGTTGATACTTTTGCAGCAGATTAAGTGTGACCATAGAAGATGAGTTCTTCAAGGCATCGACATCGACGAGTAGTTTGGAGTTCCCAGTCGGCAGTCTGGGATCTATGGATTGGACATCATCGTTATGCTTTAGGCCTCTTAGGAGATTTGTTAAGTTTTCTATACTTAATAGCATAATTTGTCTTCCGTTGTTGAAGTTTTTGGTCAGTGACCTCTGCTTGTAATATTTTGGTTCTTTGCTCAGTTATGAGCTTGCTGTAATAATTTTTGTGTCACAGGGTCACTGTTGTGCTACCGATTTTCTCTTTGTACGCTTTCGAGATTAGGTTAGGCTTATGTTCAGATGAAGGTCTGGGATTTGTCTAGCCTTAATCCTGGGGGTGTCATAGGTTTTGGTATCAGAGCAGTACAGACTGTAGGAAACCTTTCTATTGGTCGATGTTGAGTCTAGTGTTTGTGAAAACTAGTTTCAAAGATGAAAATTATGCGCGAAAACTCTAGTATGCTTCTTTTTCTTCTTATCCAGTTTCACTCTAACTCTGGTTTATCTTACCTTGTGTTGATTTGGAAAAGTTTTGCCATTTCGTCTCTTTCTTCAAAGTTAGGTGCCTCTTCAGGCATGCCGGTTCTCAACCATTTGACCTAGTGTTGAGTTCTCTAGAGTCAGTTGTGTGCGTTTCTTGATTCCCTTGTTCTGTTTCTTCTGAGTGATTTCTTTCTATCATGATCTCTCTGCCCTAAGGATCCACAACATCGTGTTGATGGTTCCACAGTGTTCTGTTCTAGGCTTCGAGGTCTCCTTTTGCCTTATGTGCCTCCTTTTTATTTGTTCGGGTACTTCAGAAGATCGTTTCTTCTTTCAGAAGCTACCTTGTGATTACTATCTTGTAATGTACACTTTGTCACTCAAATAGTAGTTATTCCTTTCTTTGGGTTTTAACCCTTGGACTTGAACCTAAGATCCCCGATTGTGCTGGATTCCGGTGTTGTGAATCTTGTACATGAAGCTGACCTTTAACCCAAGATCCATTGTTGACCCCTGTCGTTAATGTTCACACATTACTTCAGGATGGCTAGTACTTTCTATTGTAGCCTTCAAGCTTGTGGATATTGTCGCTACTGAACAGTGACAATAAAGGACTTCCCCTACCACATGCTATGGAAGATGTTCTTTAATGGAACCAAATAGATCACGACAAGAGTACTCCGCGAGAGTCTCACATCTGTGCTCGTGACTCTGCCACACCTTAACCTTCCTGCATTGGTCTTCGGAAGATTATTGACTTATGAATGCACATCATGGGATTCTATCCTGAGCATGTTCCTTTTTACTTGTTGCTTTCCGACCTTTGTCTACCAGTTGGTAGCCAAGTATTAATGTGCATCGGTTTCTTCCGATGCAAGATACTCTTGTGGTCCGTCAAGACAAACCAGTTCGGGATGTCAGGAGAAACAAACTCCAGTATCTCGTCATATCTAAGACTAGATCAAAGTGTTGTAATCCGTAGATCAATAAGCGTTGATTAGCTTATATCTATTCCATCTTAAAGTGTCACACTCGTTCTATGTCAAGAGGTCGAGCTAAGTTTCATGACCCTCTTAATGAAGTGATACTCTTACACATTTTTCCCACCCTTCCTCTGAGTTGTTTGCGCTCAGGAATGTTGCGTGTGCGTAATGTTGTGGCCATTCGAGTTTCTTAGCAATTGTCATTGCCTTGAACTCAAACGACATTTGTATCATTCTTAGCATGATTGGTTAACCCTATCACTAAGCAAAGGATGATTGCACTACTAAGTCCGTTATTCTAGTATACCCTCTTCAGTAAAAGAGTTAGGTTCGAACCGAACCTCTGCGACTATGTCTTCTTGCCTTACCAAGCAATTTTCCTCTCGAGCCAAATGACATATCGGTGGTTGTGATATTCTAGATGTCTTCTAGAAGTATCGCCATGTTGACACATGACCATGTTGTCAGGTTCTTGAGTAAGCTATTTCTTTAAACCGCTCCTTTCTCCAAGGATCCGTACTGGATACCCCTGAACTAGTTGGTTGACCTTAAACAACAACTTGGAGAGTTGTAATACAAATATTCTATCCAGCTTTGTTCCTCCTTAAAGGTATATTTAGTTCTGTTCGTGTTGAAGTAAGATAGTATGTCCTTTGTGGATATGTTATGTTCCATGCCTTTGATTTGATTTGGTCAATCGTCAAATCAAACTCAGTTCCAAGGACTATCCTGATAACGTACCCCTTTGTGATGTTCCACTTTAGTACATCTTCATGTCCTCTGGTCTAACCAATGTTTATGCCTTGTGCATACAACATGGGAGTCCATTTTCTTGGAGTGTCTTGATAAGTCTGTTATTGATCCTATCGATGACAATCTTAACTTCTCCATGTTATATCAGATTGTATGGAACATTTGGCCTTAATGTTGGAATCTTTTGAGAACCATCTTCGTGTTATCTTGAGGTATGTGTTCTGGATGTTTAAAGTAACCTACTCTGGTTCACGTGCAATTGTCGAAAGATGTCACCGTGGATTTGAGTAGAGTTTTCTTTGTTTCCTCAGGAATCATTTCAAGTTAATCAAGCATGTGCGAAGTATTCTTGATATGGTAGTTTGATATCTTCACATATCGAGAAGAACCTCCAAGCACACCAAGCCACTGATTGATTTGTTCAAGAAAGATAAGATGTCCAACACAACTTCGATATCCTCTTAAATGTTTCCTAACAAGGATTCAATTCTGTTTCATTGCAAACAACTCATCTAGACACAATTATCTTTTGATAACTTTCTATCACATGGGTTTCACAATCTAGCTCATTTTTTTGGAGCATTGATGCTATAGTCCGTATCTTGAGTATCTAGTAACTTCACCTTTGCTGCAAATGTTTCACACTTTCTATTCGGACATGCTGAGTCTAAAGTATCTTTTCACTTAACCAAATCTGAAACTCAAGCAGATATGACGGTTAGTGTTCCTCAAGGTTTTGACGTAGGTCTATTGTAACTCTAGCAAGGTTGATGTTATGGTTGTCACAATTAGCTGGAAGACCTACTGTCACATTATCTTGAATCGGCAATAACAACCATTCCTTATGAGGCTTCTTCTATAACCTAATAAAGGAGTTGTTATCATGGTTTTCTTTGGATCCGAAGTCTGACCTTTACTTGATGACTAATTGAAGGCTTATTAAAAGTTTGATATCGGTATCTCAAACATCAAGGAGAAAATTTAAAGTAGAGTTGCTAAATGTCTCTTGGTCAATCCTCCAGGCCCTTTTATGATGGCAAGCATCTTGTTATGTCAAGTACTTGGAGTCTGAGAATGAAGTTTCTTTCTTCCCGTGTCATCAGGAATCTTCTAAATTATTCATCTTGGTGGTGCAAAGTGATATCAATACCTTTGGCAAAGATTTTGATAGTTCTGGATGAATAAAGAGTTTCCTTCTCGCTTTCTTAAACATGTTCGAAGAGCGATTATCATTTTGGTAATCAATAGTGTCTCTTGTTACATGTTCCTTGTGGCTCTTATGAGTCCTCTCCACCAAAACACCTTTCCATCTTGGCCTTCTGTTGAATGAAAGAGTGACCCTTCTATGTCAAAAGTAGTTCAACAGCTTGGTTTTGTTGGTATCTATCTCTTTCACCTGCAAATCTCTACTTAAGCTGCTAGTAGAGGTTTATCTCTCGAAGTCTGTGTTCTTCATCTACTCTATTGAAAGTCTCCTTCCTTCAGAAGTCAAACTCTTCTACAAGATCCATGGTCTCAATCCTTATAAAGACCAGTTATCTGTCACTTTGAAACCCTCTCCTTAGGTTTCCTCCATTACCTTGGCGTGTTTCATGTCTGTTAGCTTTAGAGATGTTCTCGAAATATCTATCCATGAGTTAACCATGAGATACTCAGTTTGTGGTTCCGTGTCATTTCCTCTCTTCCTTAGTGTGAGTAGCCACCTCGAAGTTTATGAAGCGCTTCATCCAATCGTCATGGTGGCATGGATCAACCTCTTCGAGAAGACTGTTCAATTTTAGTGTAACCCTATTCTTTCTGTCTTCCTACCTAGGAATCTCGGGTCGAGATTCTTTTAAGGGGGATAGAATTGTAACAATCCTAGTTTTATTAAATAGTAATTAGGGTTTGTATGTGCATTCATGAGCATCGTCATTTTAAAATGCATGGAAGAGAATAATTACAAAAACCTAAACCCTAACTATCTTTGCCCGTTGAATACCTTCAAATGGTTTCAAATATTTTGAAAACCCCCAAGAATATTTGGAACCCAAATGGTTAAAAGGGCCCCTCTAGTATTTCAGTATGTTGTAAAAGCTCTGGTATTTTAAAATGTATCCAAAACAATTTTGATTTGAATCTACAAAAGAGAGAAAAGAAAACAGAAAAAGGAAAAACATTTTAATAGAAAAACAATAGTTAGGACGCAGCCCAGGCCAGCCCATTCCCTCCTCCCTCTCCTCCCCGCCGCTCAGCGTGCGCCCCGCAGCAGCCACCTTGGCCCATCCGCGGCCCACCTCGGCCCAGCCTGGCCCGTACTGGTTCGCTCCCTCCCGTTGTCGTTTTCCTCGCCGGCCAAGCAGCTCACTGCCGCAGCCAGAGCTGTCGCCGTACGCCATGATGCGTGCTGCGTGCAAAGATGAGAGCCGCCGCACGCCGACGCTTATAAGAGCTCCAGCACCGCCGTCGAAAACCCTAGCTTCTATTCTTCCCCGTTTTTCTTCTCCTGGCCGAAACCCTAGGTGCAGACCCCGCCGACGCCCTATCAAATCCGACCACCCCTCGCCCAGCCGAGGTGTCTAGGAGCTTCGCCTCATCGCCCTCTTCGTCCCCATGGAACCACGCAAGCGAAGGAGTAGCCCTCTACTCGGAATCATGCTCAACCTCGTCGTCGGCCGCTGCAGTCAACGTCTCGATTCATCGCTATCCGTCCTCCTCGAGCTTTGCACACTCCTTCTCTACGCTCGTGGTGAGCTCCCGGTGCTCACGCACCCTCCCACGACATCATTTGCTTGTCGTACCACCCCTGCCGCTTGCACCTGCATCCATCGCCGCCAGAGCTCGTCGGGGACGACGCTCCGGTTACCAATTCGAGGCGGCACCGCTGCCTTTTGGCTCAGCACACCCGCGCGAGTCCAGCGCGCCCCGTCCAGCAGCCTCAGATCTCCCCTAGCGCCACGCCCGTGCTCGTCCTGGGAGGAGATCCATGGCCGACGTCAGCATGACGTCAGCGTGGTGCATTTCCCCTTTTTCTTTTGTTTTTATTATTTTCAGTAAATAATTTATGTAATTATTTCAGTAAAGAAAAATACCTGACATGTGGGGCCTAGTTGTAAGTGTTATAAATATTTAAGAAATGTTTTCTGTTTAATATAATTATTAAAGTAATTCAAAAATATAAATTATTTTACAATATTCCAAAAATGATTTAAAATGAATTAAAAATGGACAAAATTCATAACTAATTCATCTTAAATCAGAAAAATACAAATAATATATCAAAATGTTCAGAAAAATGAGAACTATCTAACTAAGTTATAATCATACATTATTAAAGAACTATTATGACAAGTATAATTAGAAGAACAAAATGAACCCCGCAGGTGATTCCGAGGATCCCCTATTCTAGGGTTTGCACCTCCCGGACCCTGTTTACAATGGTCAAGCATGTTTAGGGTTACAATTCAACAACTTTTAACTTGTCATATCATCATCCTTGCTTGAGCATTGCATCGTTGCCATGTGTTGATTGTTTTCCTTTCTTTCCGGTATTTGGTTCTTCTTCGGTAGAATACGATATCGGAATCGAGATCAGGATCGAAGCCCGAGATCAACACAGTCGAAGCTCGAAGACCAATATTTGACCAATTATAATCAATTCAAGTACCAGATGTCCGAAGCTCTGCTTTCTGGATATCAACTGGCAAAGGCAAGCGAAGCCCCACACATACATATGAATCCTATGCTCTCAAAGTATTTCATTCTTGCCATGTGCATATGATTGCAAAGTATTTTATCGATAAATGGAGTAATCCTATTTGATGCATGTTACCTTTGAAGCCTATAATCCCTGATCTACTGCTCGTAGCATAAATTATGGTTTGGCTTGTGAAGCGTTGCTAGAGATGGTACATCTATTGCGCTTAGCCATGCTTAGTTGTTACTACTGGTCCATCCGGTTGATGAATCAGAGATGCGAATGAACCTAGTATGATAGGATGACGTGGTAAGATCAGATATGAAAGTTAAACATGCTAAGGCTTGTATGGGATGCCATGGTGGGTTGTGATTTTTGTAGTCCCATACTTGCCACTACTAGGACCTGAGTTCTTGCCTATGGTCCAAGACGAGCGTACAGCCACACGGGGGCCTGGAAACCCCCTCGACCAACTAACTTGCCTAGTAGATTCCATGAGTCACATAGATCGCGCTTTCCATTTGACATACGCATCTTGGTTGGTCTTGAATGGAGGTGAAGGAGGTGCATTCATAACAGGTAGGTAAGCATGGACGGGAACAAGAGATGCCCGACATCCGTAATCTTGAACCCCGCACACATCATTAGGGACCGACTTTGGGACTCGACACGTTATGGCGGCATCTCCCTAGTGCGTGACTCATGGTCTCGTCGAAAGCAAGGTAATGGTCGTGTCTAACCATCCTCTGTCGGCCTTCCAAGGAAGAGGGCTAATGTACTGGCATTAAGAGAAGGTTAGTACGTGTGGGTAAAGTTGTACACCCCTGCAGGATTAAATCTTTTCGAAAAGCTGTGTCCACGGTTATGGACGAACTTGGAGACCAGATTCTAAGATCATAGAGAACTTTAACCTAATCATAAAATTTTGCAAATCAATGTGTGCTTAAGGATGCTTCCTCATGGGTACGAGGGGGTGATCCTAGATAGGTTCAGCTGAGGATGATTCGGTGGATATCAAGATATGATCAAAGCTAGAGATACCGCTCTCTTATCCCCTTTTAAAATATTCTAATTAATCGAGATTCTTCCCCCCTTGTTTTACAAAACAAAGATGGCTTTATGCAAAATAACTCCACCAGCAATAATTCTTGCGGAGTACACCCGGTACTCATCCTTGCTTTGTTGATACTTTTGCGGCAGATTAAGTGTTACCATAGAAGATGATTTCTTCACGGCATCGACATCGACGAGTAGTTTGGAGTTCCCAGTCGGCATTCTGGGATCTATGGATTGGACGTCATCGTTATGCTTCAGGCCTCTTAGGCCATTTGTTAAGTTTGCTATACTTAATAGCATAATTTTCCTTCCGTTGTTGATGTTTGTGGTCAGTGACCTCTGCTTGTAATATTTTGGTTCTTTGCTCAGTTATGAGCTTGCTGTAATGTTTTTGTGTCATAGGGTCACTATTGTGCTACCGATTTTCTCTTTGTACGCTTTCAAGATTAGGTTAGGCTTATGTTCAGACGAAGCTCTGGGATTTGTCTAGCCTTAATCCCGGGGGTGTCACACTCATTGCCGGCAATTGCCATTCTAACCCAAGCTAAGAGGAACAACATCACTAAGAGGAAGAGTCCGCTAGAAGAAAAGCCAACCTCCGACATGGTGGCAATGACGTTTGCAGGAAAAGGCGATGGCGGATAGCGTGGCCGAGGACGGGGGCTCGTCGTGGGCAGCAGCGCGGTATTGAAACTACCCTTGCAGCACCCCGCGTTCAACAAACATACGAGGAATACCATGATATGCCATGCCTTGTACACCTTGACGGCAATGGCAAAGCCACCCACACCAATAGCCATAGAAATTTCATCAATCATCTGAAACAAGACCCGGAGTCCGGCTACAAACGAAGCCGGAAGAACCAACCACAAAGCAAGGGAAAAGGGAAGAAGAAGGAAGATGAGTCCAAGGATTAAAGTGACATGGACGAGGACGTTGACCCCAAGCACGCCGACAAGGGCGATAGAAAAGGAAAGAACCCCTTCGAGAAGAAGGCCCGTTTCTACCACACTTTCCTTGGCGCCCCAACAGTCCGGGCATAGAAAACCTCACTGAGGATACTGATGGCCACCCTACCCACAGTTCCCCAATACCAGCGCTGGTCAGAACTTCCAATCACTTGTGACAGGAAGGATCACCCAAATTCGTTCCAACGGAGAACCAATATGCCACGGTCATCAACCCTCTGATTGATAGCAACGAGTTCACCAAATGCATGGTGGACAGTGGATGCAGCATCAATATCTTGTACCTGGATACACTACACAATATGAACTTGATGGATAGCAACCGAAGGAGGACCAACACCGTATTCCATGGCGTAGTTCCTGGTCGGGAGGCTCGGTCCCTTGGGTGCATCACGCTTCCAGTCGCTTTTGGCGATGTTAACAATACCGCCAAGAACGCATGACCTTTGAAGTGGTCCCCTTCAAGAGCATGTACCACGTCATATTTGGACTCGACATCTTCCACTCCTTCATGGCCAAGCCATGCTTTGTCTACAACAAGATCAAGATACCTGCACCAACCAGTGTCATTACCGTATCCGTAAGCTTTTCAAAGGAAAGGGACTATGAGAGTGGAGAGGAAGCCTTTGCAGAAGCTTCCTCTACAACAAAGAATTCAAGGAGATCCAGAGCAAGGTCGACACCTCGGAGATTCCGGCGTCGAAGAAGCAGATTTCTGACTCCGATCCCGCCTTTAAGGCCGCCATCGAAAACAAGTCGGTGGAACTTGTGGTAGGCGATGCCTCTAAGGTCACCGCCATTGGGACGAACCTAGACCCAAATAGGAAAGCGCGTTCGTCGAGATCGTCCATGAGAAGACTTCTGATTCAATAGACCCCCAAAGGAACGAAAATAAGGAGACATATTAGATCGACGGCTCTGATCAACTGATACCTCTTCGCGCAGGGGGCATGATCGGGATTCAAAAAGTTTAGACCATGTATGTACTACTCGCCAAGGCCATACGGGCCCGAAGCACGTAAGTACACGAGGTATTCTATGCAGGCGACATGGAAAAATAAGTGGCCAACCTGGATAAAATACTTACACCTGTCCGCTGACATGGCAACACCCCATACATGGTTTAGGGTGAGTTCTTTTGGACCTGTCGGCGGGCTACCCTTGCTTGCCGTCCAATAATACATAAGGCGGCAATTCTACCATTTGGAACATTTACAACTTTTTAGAGTGGGGGGTCTATGGAATCACACTTCCCATGAGAAATGGGTCATCTTTTCCTAGCAACCTGCCGACATGAAAGGTGTACCTAGGGAACTCGCCGAGCACAACTTGATTATTGATCCAAAATGCAAACCAGTGAAACAACCTCTACGATGCTTTAGAGACGAGAAGAGACGAGCCATATGCAAAGATATAGCTAGGTTACTTAGGGCTAGTTTTATCTGAGAAGTCCTTCACACCCAATGGGTGGCCAATCCTATACTTGTCCTCAAAAAGGGAACCAAAGAATTAAGAATGTGCGTTGATTACACCGGCTTGAATAATGCGTGTCCGAAGGATCCATTTGCTTTGCCTCGCATTGACCAAGTCATTGACTCGACGACTGGCTTGGAACTTCTGTGTTTTCTAGATGCATACTCGGGATACCACCAGATAAACATGAGGAAGTCGGACTAATTGGCCACTTTGTTCACCACACCTTACGGCACGTTTTGCTATGTCACAATGCCCTTTGGGCTAAAAATCGTAGGTGCTACGTACCAGCGGACTATGCAGCATTGCCTACACGACTAAATTGGTCGGAACGTTCACACCTATGTGGACAATATCGCGGTGATGTCTAAAAAATAAAATGACTTAATATCCGACTTAAAGGAAACGTTTGATAATATCCAGAAATACAACATGATGCTTAACCCAAGGAAGTGTGTCTTCGGGGTTCCAGCTGGCAAATTGTTGGGCTTCATCATTTCCTAACGCGGAATCGAGGTCAACCCGGAGAAGATCAAGGCCATCCTAAACATTAACCGTCCGACATGCCTAAAGGACATCAAATGGCTCACAGGCTGCGTTGTAGCAGTAAGATGGTTCATCAGCCGACTTAGAGAGAAGGCTATGCCTCTATACAAGTTGCTGAAGAAAGCGGACAAATTTGTATGGATGGACAAAGTAGACGCTGCGCTTAAAGAGCTAAAAGGGATACTTTCTTCGGCTCCTGTACTCGCAGCACCCGAGCCAATGGATCCTATGTTGATTTACATGGCGGCCACAAACCGGGTTATCAGCATCGTCGTCGTGGTGGAGCGGAAAGAACCAACACATGAGTATGGAGTACAACGACCAGTTTACTATGTAAGCGAGGTCTTAACAGAGTCTAGGAAGCAGTATCCGCACTACCAAAATATAGCTTATGGAGTGTTCCTTGCTTCTCGGAAGCTAAGGCACTACTTCTAGGAGCATCCTATCATAGTAGTGAGCAAGGATCCACTATCCGACATCATCAATAATAGTGATGCTACGGGATGGGCGAAGTGGGGCATTGAGATTGCGTTCTTCGACATCACCTACAAGAGACGCGACGCAATAAAATCATAAGTCTTTGAGGATTTTATTGTAGATTGGACGAAGATGCTAGATGCTAACCTTGTAGAAGAGCCAGAATATTGGGTGATGCACTTTGACGGATCAAAGCTACTCAACGGCTCGGTGGCTGGTGTGCTACTGTAGTCACCAACAGGGGAAAAAACCGCACTACGTTTTGCAGATCCACTTTGAGGCTACAAATAACATGGCGGAATATGAAACACTCATTCACGGACTTCGCGTAGCCAAGTATATTGGCATCAAGCGCTAGTTTGTTGTGGATATTCCGACTTGGTTGCCCAACAGGTGGCTGGCACCTGGAACGCGCGGAACCCTATGATGGTGGAATATCGAGAGGAAGTGGACAAGATAGCCAAGTGCTTCGAAGGCTACTAAGTCAGGTATGTCAAAAGGGAGGAAAATGAGGCGGCTGATCTACTGTCAAAGATTGGGTCAGGGCATAAACCAATTCCACCTGGCGTTTTTCTGGAGCATCTACGGACCCCATCCGTGAAGGGAGCAGATCCCGAGAACCCGGATAGAGTAGACTTATATGTTCATAAAGTAACAAAAGTCCCTCCGGCTTGAACAAAACCATTCATGGAATATCTCGTACACGAAACTTTTCCCATTGACGAGGTCGAAAGTCGGCAAATAGTACGTTGAGCAAAGGGATATACCATAATCAATGGTAAGCTCTACAAAAGAAGTACCAGTGTGTCTCCCAGCAAGAGGGTATTGAAATCCTTCATGAGATCCATCTCGGATATTGCGGGCATCATGCCGCTCATCGATCATTGGTCTCCAAAGCCTTCCGGCAAGGATTCTACTGGCTGACCGCGAAGGCGAACGCCGACAAGCTTTGTCGATACATGCATGAGATGCCAGTATTATGCCCGAAAACCACATGTACCGTCACAAGAATTGCAAACCATACCAATAACTTGGCCATTTGCAGTCTGGGGGCTTGACATGGTTGGTCCATTATAGACGGCACCTTGTGGGTTTACACATCTGCTAGTAGCAGTTGATAAGTTCACAAAATGGATATAAGCTAAACCCATTCGAAAACTTGATGGGGCAACTTCCCTTAGGTTTGTCGGGGATGTAGTGGTGAGATTTGGTCTCCCACATAGCATTATCACCGACAATTTCAGCAACTTGTCACTCGGAGAAGTGGAAGCTTATTGTTGGTAGAAGGGCATCCGACGTTATTTGGCATCTGTGGCAAATACAAAATCCACTGGACAAGTTGAGCGAGGAAATTGATTAATTCTTCAAGAAATAAAGCCACTTGTAGAAGCATCGCAACATAGAGAAGCTAGAGCCTAGGCGAGGAATTTCTTTATGTTTTGTGGAGTTTACGAACTACTCCCAACAGATCCATCGGCTACACCCCTTATTTCATGGTATATGGAGCAGAAGCAATTTTACTCTCTGACATCCTCCACTATTCACCAAGAGTTGCCGCCAACGACGAGGATGACGCTGAAGAATCTAGGAGCCTAGATGTAGACCTTCTCAAGGAAGAGCGCATATTGGCATGCCAAAGATCTGCCATCTACCAGCAAAAGCTACCCAGCTACCATAGTGATCGTGTTCAACATCGCTCGTTTAAAGAGGGGGATCTGGTGCTCCGAGTTAAGCAGAGGCAGTCACACAAACTATCCCGCCATGGGAAGGACCATTCATCATAAGCACGAGAGTACTCAATGGTTCTTATTACCTTGTTGACAATTGTGAACTAGAGAATAGGCCAAATGAGGATCATAACGTAAGCGACGTGACCTGGATGATGACTACCCGGAGCGTGATTGGCCATGGAACATAGCCAACTACGTCCTTTCTACACTTAGCATATTTTACTATCTACTGTGTATATCTTATATGATCAATGAAATAAAGATATTTGGTTCACTCATATGCTTGAGTCTTTTACCTCCTTTAGTGTTCATTTTGGATCATATAAAACCTTTATGCGCAAGTTTTGCATTTTCACTTGTCAAAATTCCGCCTACGCGCGTTAGCTTTAGTTTTTCTGGTCTACACGTTCTTTGTTGTTTTTATGTGGATTCTGGAGTAGTGACTTTCGGCCCTCGAAGTTGGCGATTTTATGCTTAGGTTCCTGACGGTACCATTGGGTATCATCACCTGAACACATAGTTTCGACTAAGGGTCTTCCGACTCACGAAAAGTCAAGCATAAAATCTAGAGTAATGGATAAGCCATCACTTGCTTAAAATTATATACATGACGAAATTAGTTCTTAAGCAGCAGGAAGCTTATAACCATATTTTTCCGCCTTAAGATAAAACCATTGTTTTCCGCATATATACAAACATCCAGAGGTGACAAATATTACATTGTGTTTTCACTTCTCTGATGATGGAGACTTTGAGGTAGTGTCGTCGGCCGCAGGAGAGCCATCTTGCCCATAAACAAAGTCGGCAGTTTTAGGGACTCGGAGGATCTCGCTTGGTCGGCATCGATTACCTCAAGAGGCATGAAGGTGTTCGCATCAACCAACTGGGCGACCCTGGTATCGTAGCCAGCAAGCGAAGCCCAAATAGCATCATGATCGATCTTCTGTTTGTCTTCGTCTATGTCCGGCAACCCATAGGTCACAGTGGAGATTTCGGCATCATCGTAGTGGGCCTTGACCATGGTTAGAGCCATCCTAGCGCTAGCCTGGGTATATGAAGCTTTCCATCTTACGATACGGTCGGGGGCTCGGCGCAAGATCTCCGAGTACTTCATTACAGAGTCCACTACCTTAATGTTGATGTCCAAGGGCTTGGAGATCTCTTTGGCCTATGTGATAGCGGTGCTGATGAAGTTGCCGGCAAGAACCATGCATTCTTTTGGCGGAGGGGGATTATTGGTCAAACCAATAGGAGATACAATTCTGACCAAAATGTTTGAGTACATGAGTTAAACACAATAGGTTCAGAGTACCTGATTTATAGAAGTACAAGACGGATAATTCTTACCAAAGATGTTATCCTCATCTTGCTGGAGAATCTCCACCATGGAGTCCCGTTCCTTTCGGAGGGTCTTGTACACCTCAAGGTTCCAAGCATTCTGCACGTCGGTAGCTTTGTTCTTCTCCTTGAGGGTTACAATCTCCTCCTTAAGGCAGTTGATTTACGTGTTTGCGGGCTCTTGCACGACAGCCATTGCATCTTCATGCATCTTCAACGAGTGAGCCTTCTCTTGTTTCAGGATCTTGTTTTCTCTATCCAGGTCTTGTATGTGCTTTGATTGCTCAAGAATGTCCTTAGCATTGGCGATAGATTCTGTAAGTCTGAGAAATGACATAGCACAATGAGTAGTAGGAAGTTGATGCCACAAGAATAAGTTGTGCATGAAACTGAAAAGTAAACAGACTCTTTCCTGTGGCGACCTGTCCCTTCAAGAAGGCGGTTTTACCCTTTTCAGCTTCGAGGTCCGCACGCATCTTGTGAAACTTTTCATTGGCGGCAGTCCTCCGAGTATTCTCATTCTGCAAAAAGAGCAAAGTTACTTAGTCTACTTGGAGCATCTATCCAGATAAATATCCTCCTAGAGTCTTGGGGGGATACAGTACGAGTTTTAAACTAAAAGCTATGCTTAGTCTTTATTTAAGCATCTAGTCAGAATTAATTATGTTTCAACTAGAGGCTTGGGGGTATAGTATTAAGATTTACAAACACTACGTATGCTACTCTAAAAGTATCTAGTCAGAATAATTTATTCAAACTAAATACTTGGGGCCTACAGTGCAAAGTTTCAAACTTAGTCACTCTTAGAGCATTCAGACCTACAGACCTATGGTTTTTCGTCTATATCCTCTGGGGCTACAGTGGTATACTACATATAAAATGCAAAAGGCATACAAAACTTACAAGTGCGATGATCTTGAGGTTGCTGGCGCTCTTAGAAAATATCTTACTAAAAACAAGTGTGTTTACACGGACAATCTCCGCCTATTTGAGTAGCTCCTCAAGGCCGCACGTGGGAGAAGTCGGCGGAGCACTAGGATCTAGAATTGAGCTACTCGTCGTGAGCACCGGATAGATAATCTTGGGAACATCAGTTGGTGTCTTGGGTGAAATGGCTCCGCCTTTGGCAGAAGTTCCGCCTTCCACCACCGCCTTACCGCTACCAGTGGCATCCTTAGCCGGAGCTTCAGCCACTTTGGAAGACATGCTCTCCTACGTTGCCTAATCGCCGGCAACATGGGGCTACGCGGTAGCATCTGGGACCTCCTAAGATGGAGTTGGATCCACTTCCATGTCGGAAGGTTCAGATGCTACCTTTGTCGAAGAACTAGCAGCTGCCGCAAAAGGTTGGACGCTCAGAGTAAGAGGGGCGATGTCAGGAGACGCTTGGCCAAACATTTCTTTAATGTTTTTAGAAGCGCCGATGTTTTGGAGGTCTTCTTCAAACTCACACTAGCCTTCTTCCTGAAACATACAGAAGTATAAGTACAGGAATGAAATGAGAAAAATACGATGTCGGATGATAAGAAGCTTACACGATAGTCGGTGCCTTGTTCATTGGGATACCAATCATTCTTCTATTCCTTGCCTCTAGGGAGGCAGTCAATCTCTTGGAGGCTCTACCCTCCATCTTATTTTTCTTGCCTCCGTCG
Source organism: Avena sativa (assembly GCA_916181665.1). Classification (NCBI taxonomy): domain Eukaryota; kingdom Viridiplantae; phylum Streptophyta; class Magnoliopsida; order Poales; family Poaceae; genus Avena; species Avena sativa. The sequence continues at coordinate 342,982,730 of OV702285.1, read as the reverse complement.
GCAGCTTCAGAGGTGGATCTCTTCCTCTTTCGCACAAACGGAACCTCATCGTCGGACACGACAGTGACTTCATTCATCTTGGGGTCATACCTCTGGGCACTTGCCGCCCTCGAACATGTCGCACTTACGATCCTTCACTTTGACTATGTCCTTGATACGAAGCTTGACGGAGTCACTGGAGAAGTTGTCCTCGGTGATCCAGAGGGTATCTTTCCTATCTTTGGTGTACTGGTGCATAAGCTTCACGCGATGCTGCAGAGGTTGGATCCGCCCGATGAACCATCACATGGCTAGGTCCAAGCCGGTCAGACCCGTATCTAAGAACAAAGCAATCCACCTTACGACGCGAGAGGCTTCGTCGTCGGAGGGGAGGAGGGCTTGTGATCTCCATGTCGGGCCTTCAGCGGCGGCCCCGTCGACAAAATCTGGGTACGTTGTTTCTCGGCCAGCCAGAGGGATATCTAGGCCTTAGAAATACGTCATCTCCCAGTTTTTGTAGTACTCGTGTCCTACGATATTAGGGAACCACCGGCCAGGCTGGATCTTGAAGATAATTGTTCCACAATTTCTAAGCTCCTCCTTGTTCAATCTGGCTTCCCTCTTCATGGTGAAGAAGTAAATGAACAAATCTAACCTATTCCTAATTCCTAGGTAACCCTCGCACAGCGCCGGGAAGTTTCTAAGCGCGAGGATGCTGTTTAGGGAAAGGCTCTGAGATTGAACCTGAAAGTGGCTAAGGACTTCTATGAAGAAGTCGGAGATTGGGAGGGAGACGCCATGGACGAACTGGGCCTTGAGGTATACCTTTTATCCTTCTTGGGGATAGGGACAACCTCGCCGGCCGGCGCCACCCGCCAGACTAGGCCCTCCGTCACTGGGAGGTACCCTTCAGCGAGCATCTCCTTGATATCGCTCTCGGAGATGTCCGAGCCGCGCCACTCCCCTTTATGGGAGTCAGCTTCCTCCCCCAGCGGCTCCAGCCCCACTGGAATTTGGTTGCCGCCGGTGGATTCAACCACTGTAGAACACGGCACCACCACGCCCTCCATGGGGACATGAAAAGAGCCAGATAGCTTGGCCATGGCCTCGCCCGACACCGCCATCGACGGAGCACTATTGCTGCTGACCATTGGGGTGGATGGAATGTGAGTGAAGATTGGAAAGAGGCTAGGGTTTTCCTCTGTGTGCGCGAGGATCTCGAGGAGAGGTTTGGCTAGAGGAAGAACATGACACAAGGAAGAATGAGGTGAAAAGATAAATATCACTACAGTTATAATATATAGTACTTGGTGTCAAGATTCGTGCAATTTGATCCAATGATTGATGTGTGGACAGCGTGTGCGCGAGCGTGCGCAGAAATTTTGCCACGTTCCCACCACTGTCGCCAACATTTTGTATCCTTCACGTAGTAAAAATGGCTATGATTATGTTCTCTGCATGTGTGAGTTACGAGGCGTCGCTGACCTATGGTCTACGACACTCTACTGACACAGGCAGGTGAATAATCCCATATGAAGATTCCGGCATGGACGGATCCCGTCCGGCTACGAGAAGAGTACGAGGGAAAGCTTAGTGATTCTACGACTTACATATAAAAGACGGAGAAAATCGCAGGATTCTTGGGAGGACTACAAGATATTGCTTGATGATTTGCTGACATTCATCTAGACGGAGCATTCAACTTGAAGAGGCAAGATGGCGCAAGAACTCGGAGTTCTCCGGGAGCTACTGTTGGGGATATGCTAAATGGGTATCACCATTGCATGTCTCTAATCCAGATAACCTAGGTGGCCCATAGTCAGTAGCAAGGACTATGGCCTACTGGACAGCCCAGTTAGATGGATCCAAAAGGGAGGCCCATGCTGGATGAAGGAAGGATACGGTGGAGTCATCGGTGTACCCGGAGCCTTGGAGTGCAAGATACGTTAGACTAGTTGTATACCGTGTAGGACTTTCCCTGTAACCTGTCCGGCTAGGACTTTCCCTGTAACCCTAGGATCTGGCGTCTATATAAGCCGGACCTAGAGGAGCCTTTAGGACAACAATCAGATAACTCAACTCATATCGCACACAGCGAACCGATCCCTGTAACCCGGCGTATTGTTGTTATAGTGATTTATAGCAGGAGTAGGATTCTGCCACCATCGTGGGATCTGAACCTAGGTAAGCGATGTCACCTCGTACCCGCCAACCTTTTGCCTTACCCCACGTCTCTAAACATGCTCTGTGAGATCTCTCCAGATACGAGCCGATCTAAAGAACTACCCAGACAATGATGTTGTTTACCACTTCGTCGAAGGGTTAGATCACGACACACTTCTCCGGCATACGCTTAGGCGACAATAGGCCGCATGCATCCTAAATTTCGAGAAAATGATCAGCACTGTCAACAATTATGCCGCTGCTGATGGGGTTGCCCAGGAAGCGCTCCTCGCCATACCCGGGCCACCACCGCCATCGCCGCTGTCAGCCAATGGCCCCGCTACCTCTGACTCTATTTTGGATGCGCTTTATGCCGACATCAGTGTGGACTCGGAGGATATGGACATCAAACCAGAAGAACTCGATTTAGCCATGAAGGAAATGGAGGAGGAGATCAATCGCGAGGAGCGGGCGGATAACACTATCACATCCCATTATGGAGGAGGACCAAACTTTACCATCTCTGCCTAAGAAGCGAGACAGTGGGAAGGAGCCAGCCGATGACGCCAGCAATGTTCGTGCGAAGACCATGCCCCTCCGGCTATCCTAGTGCAACAGCCGCAGCAACTCCCTATCGGTCCAAGCGATGCAAACACCGCAAATCCTCCACCACCAGCATATACGTCTGCGGCTTCCCAAATTACCCTAGCTGATAGAGTGATGTATGGAAATCTACTCGTCGATCCCCTAATCGTGCCCCATATATGGAACATTGTCCAGCTCGATGAGAAGCGCCAAAAGATACTGGCGGAGGCGCTGGCCATAGTGGAGCAAGGCACAAAGTTAGATCGAGATCTGGCCAAGCCACAGAAATTGATTGAGACAGTTGTAGCCATGGAGGTCGAGTACAAGACTCTGGTCAACAATAAGAATGCCAAGAAGGCTCCATCTCACGTCGTCAACGACCCTGGCATACGACACAACTTGTGGTGGGCACCTTTGAACTCGGCGCAAGATAGGCCATACATTGACAATGATGGAAAGGAGGTCATGGCCACGCCCATCCTAAACTTGTCCATCGCCAAGACCTTACTGAAGCAGGATAGATCGCCCGCAGATACGAAACATGTCTATGATCTTGTCGCCAAGGCTATCAAACAGTAGGAAAAGGCCACCTCTCAGAGGCTTGAGCCTGACCTTGCATATTCCCAGTTTAACGCTCCCAAACAGCAGAGGGCAAGATCTCCTCACGAAGTCAGATCTTATACGGGTTCATCAGAACAGAGGGACGCACGCAACAGGGACGATGCTATCCCCATATCTTTCGACCACGGAGGCAAGGTTCACCCTCATCGCTCGGCACCATCGCCCTAATCTTCTTGTCATCACGAAGACCCAAAGGCTCACCATCGTACGAGCATTCCTCCTCCTGGAGGTCCCTTGGGCGGCATCGTCATTTGCGTCAATGCGGAGCAGCTTCGTCATGGCAGGGAGCGTAGTGGCAACCATGGGCAAAGGACCAGGTTGTGACATGACCCACCATGTCCGACAAGCAACCGCGGCAGACGTGAGGAGTCGCGGGAGGGAAATAGCAAGAAAGCTAACACATCGCCACCTCCGCCTCCATCGCCCCTAGAATCCACCCTGACAGAGGAGGACCGCGTAGTTCATGCAACCATTCCCGTGTTGGCGACAAGAGAAAATCAATCCCAGAGCCATACGATGCACGTTCATGCTTGGACAAGATTCAGCAGGCCCGGGAAGGAAAATACTTGGGACCATGTTTCTTTGGTCCTGTGATACAGACCGCAACCTACACCAAGGATTTACGGATTGACAAGACGATCAAGCCCTATGACGGCACCGCCAAGCCACTACGTGGTTGCAGGATTACAGCAACGCAGTCGACATCGCTGATGGAAACCCCAACATTGTAATCAAGTACCTCCCACTGCTGTTGACGGTCATGGCCCGCCAATGGATCGATGGTTTGCTAGAGAACGCCATATGCAATTGGTTGGACATGCAATAAGAGTTCACCAAGAATTTCAAGGGTACGTACAAACGTCCCTGCACTGTCATAGATCTATAGCAGTGCGTCCAGGAAAAGTACGAGACATCTCGAGCCTACCTCTCCCGTTGGCTGGATATGAAAAATTCCTACGCGAGAGTGAACGATCAGACTGCTATGGCTGCCTAGATTGATGGTTTGGAAAATGCACCTTTATCTGGCTTAAGTTGAAGCACTTGAGGAAAATAACAAGCTAGATATCAACCAGACGATCTCCTTGGCTAGTGAGTTCGCGGTCGCCACCGCCAACGCTCGCAGCTCCTTGTCAGCAATTTCCATTCCAACCCTAGCCAAGAGGAACAACAACACTAAGCGGAAGAATCCGCCAGAAGAAAATCCAGCTTTCAACATAGTCGCCATGACGTTTGCAGGAAGAGGTGATGGAAGATAGCGTGGCACAGGCCGCGGGGGCTGGTCGTGGGAAGCAGCGCGGTAGTGAAATTACCCCGGTAGCGCTCCGCATCCCCCAAACATACGAGAAGTACCGCGATATTTCATTCCTCGTACACCTCGACGCCAATGGCAAAGCCACTCACACCAACCGCTATTGCAAGTTCGTTAACAATCTCAAGGAAGACCCGGAGTCCGTCTACAAGCGAAGCCAGAAGAAGTGACCGCGAGGCAAGGGAAAAGGGAAGAAGAAGGAAGATGAGTCAAAAGATTCAAGTGACATGGACGAGGATGTTGACCCCAAGCACGCCGACAAGGGCGATGGCAAAGTAAAGAACCCCTTCGAGAATAATGCCCTCGTCTACCACACTTTCCTTGGCACCCCAACTGTCTGGGCACAAAAGACCTCACTGAGGATACTGCTAGCCACCCTACCCGCAGTTCCCCAGTTCGTGCGCTGGTCGGAAGTTCTAATAACATGGGACAGGAAGGATCATCCTGACCTTGTTCCAACAGAGAACCAGTATGCCATGGTCATCAACCCCCTGATTGACCGCTGCGAGTTCACCAAGTGCATGGTGGATAGTGGATGTAGCATCAACATCATGTACCTGGATACGCTGCACAAGATGAACTTGACGAAGACCAACCTAAGGCGGACCAACATCTTGTTTCATGGCATAGTTCCTGGACGGGAACCTCGTTCCCTTGGGTGCATCACCCTTCCGGTCGGTTTTGGTGATTTTAAAAATTACCACCAAGAATGCATGAACTTTGAAGTGGTCCCCTTCATATTCAGACGCGATATATTCCACTCCTTCATGGCCAAGCCATTTTTCGTCTAGAACAAGCTCAGAATACCCAGACCAAACGGTGTCATCACCGTATCCGGAAGCTTTTCAAAGGCAAGGGACTGCGCGATTGGAGAAGCGGCCTTTGCAGAAGCTTTCCTCTACAGCGAAGAATTCAAGGAGATCGAGAGCAAGGTGGATGCTTCAGAGATGCTAGGATCGAAGAAGAAGATTTCTGATTCCGATCCCTCCTTCAAGGCCGCCATCTTGACAAAGCCGATGGATCTTGTGGTAGGAGATGCATCCAAGGTCACCTCCATCGGGACGAACCTGGATCCCAAATACGAAAGAGCGCTCGTCTATTCCTCTGTGAGAACAGGGACATCTTTTCCTGGCAACCTGCCAACATGAAAGGTGTACCTAGGGAATTTGCCGAGCACAACTTGAATATTTATCCAAAATGCAAACCAGTGAAACAACCTCTAAGATGCTTCGGGGACGAGAAGAGACGCGCCATAGGAAAATTGATAGCTAGGTTACTTAAGTCTAGTTTCATCTGAAAAGTCCTTCACATCCAATGGCTGGACAATCCTGTAATTGTGCCCAAAAATGGAACCAAAGAATTAAGAATGTGCGTTTATTACACCGGATTGAACAAAGCGTGTCTGAATGATACGTTTGCTTTGCCTCTCATTGACCAAGTCATTGACTCAATGGATGGCTTGGAACTTCTGTGTTTTCTAGATGCATCCTCAGGATACCACCAGATCAAAATGAGGAAGTCGTAACAATTGGCCATTTGTTCACCACACCTTATGGCACGTTTTGCTATGTCATGATGCCCTTTGGGCTAGAAAACACAGGTGCTACGTACCAGCGAACTATGCAACATTGCCTTCATGACCAAATTGGTCGTAACGTTCATGCCTATGTGGACGCTATCATGGTGATTTTCTAAAAAGTCAAATGACTTAATCGACAAATTAACGGAAAATTTGATAACCTCCGAAAGTACAACATGATGGTTAACCCCAAGAAGTGTGTCTTCGGGGTTCTAGCCGACAAACTGTTGGGCTTCATCATTTACCAGCGTGGAATTGAGGTTAACCGGGAGAAGATCAAGGGAATCATCAACATCAATCGTCTGACATGCCTGAAGGACATCCAATACCTCACAGGCTACATTACAGCGGTAAGCCGGTTCGTCAGCTGACTTGGAGAGAAGGCTCTACCACTATACAAGTTGCTGAAGAAGGCAGACAAACTTGTATGGACAAATGAGGTGGATGCTGCGCTTAAGGAGCTATAAATGATACTTTCTTCGGCGCCTGTATTAGCAGCACCTGAGTCAATGATGCCTATGTTGATCTACTTGGCAGCCACCAACCGGTTGTAAGCATCGTCGTTGTGGTGGAGCGAAAGGAACCAACGATGAGTACGGAGTACAATGACCAGTTTACGATGTAAGCAAGGTCTTGATGAAGTCCAAATAGTGTTACCCACACTACCAGAAGTTGCCTTATGGAGTGTTCCTTGCTTCTCGGAATATAAGCCACTACTTCCAGGAGCACCCAATCACAGTAGTGGGCAAGGTTCCACTGTCCAACATAATCCACAACAGCGATGCTATAGGAAGGGTCGTGAAGTGGGGCATTGAGCTTGCCTCCTTCGAGATCACCTACAAGAGACGCAACACTATCAAATCTCAAGCCTTGGCGGATGTCATTCTAGATTGGATGGAGATGCCAAATGATACTCTTGTACCAGAACCAGAGTATTGGGTGATGCACTTTGACGGATCAAAGCTACTAAATGGCTCGGGGGTTGGTATACTCCTATAGTAACCAATGATACGTCAGAAACGTATCTATAATTTTTGATGCTCCATGCTTGTTTAGTATCTACTTTACTTTGCTTTGTCTACACTTTGAGGTGTTTTCGTATCTTTTCTAGAACTAACCTATTAACAAGGTGCCACAATGCCAGTTGCCTGTTTTCTTCTGTTTTTGGTTCCAGGAAGGCAAAAAATCAATATTCTCATAATTGGACGGGACAAAAGCCAAAGTCAATATTTTACCGTGGGCGACACGAAGTCCACAGGAGAGACAAAGAGGTGCCACAGGGAGGCCAGAGCCTCCTAGGCGCGGCTAGGCCCAGCCTGCACCTAGGCAGGGTGTGGCCCCCCTAGTCACCTCCCAGCCTCGCCTCTTCGCCTATGAGAAGACCCCAATACAGAAACCCTAGGCACCCGATCAAAACTCAACGAAACCTTTTGTAGCCTCCGCCACCGTCGTCCCTAGATCGGGGGGATCTAAAGTTCTTCTCGACACCCTTTCGAAGGGGAAATCATCCCGGAGGCCTTCTTCGGTATGAAGCGTGAGTAATTCCACCTTGAACTATGGGTCCATGTAGTAGCTAGATGGTTGTATCTCCTCCTTGCGCTTTCATGTATAGATCTTGTGAGCTCCATTCATGATCAAGATCTAATCTATTTGTAATCATGCATGTCGTGTTTGCGGGGATCCGATGGATATTGAGATTACTATGTCAGATTGATTAATGGTTTTGTCTATTTGATATTATCATCTCTGTGTTGTTTGTGATCTTGCATGCTCTCCCTTGTTAGTAGCTATCTTGTCCAAGTAGTTGCTAGTGACTCCAAGAGGGGTATTTATGCTCAATAGTGGGTTCATGCCTCTAGTTTCCAAGGGAAGTGATAGAAATCTCTTCGGTTGTAGATGTGTTGTCGCCACTAGGGAGAAAACAACGGTCTCTTGTTCATGTAACAAGTGGATTGTTTACCTTTCACACTTTGCTTAAAGAAGTTGTCTGTTGCTTGCAACTTAATACTAGAGGGGGTTCATGCCGTCTATGTATATTGTTGTATTGCCCAATCGAATCTCATAGCATCTTTTTGTCTAGTATTGCATTGTTATTGTTGGATATATGCTCTAGAGGCAATAATAAATGTAGTTATTATTATATCTTTGTGTTTATGGTAAATGTTTACATTCACAGTATAACAGTATTGACCAGAAACATTAATACTTGTGTGATTTGTAAACTAAATTAGAGTTCCTAGTAAAGCTTCTTCAAAATACTAGCTTGTTGATTAATAGATGATCATGGTTTCTTGATCATGAACATTTGAGATGTTGTTAATAACAAGGTCATATCATTAGGAGAATGGTATGATGGACATACTCCTATAGATAAGCGTAGCATAAAGATCAAGTCATTTCAATAGTTCAATTGCTATAAGCTTTCTGATACATAGTAACCTAATTACTTCGACCATGAGATCATGCTAATCACCATCACCGGAAGGATGCTTTGATGACATCAAACACCACACCGTAAGTGGGTGGCTATAAAGGTGGCATTGAGTGTTCGGAAAGTATGGGTTGAGGCACATGGATCAAGAGTGGGATTTGTCCATCCATATGAAGGATAGATATACTCTGGGCCCTCTCGGTGGAATGTCATCCAATTGTCTTGCAAGCATGTGACTGGCTCACAAGGGATCACATACCACGGTAACGAGAAAAGAGTACTTATCAGTAACGAGGTTGAACTAGGTATGCAGAGATACCGACGATCAAAACCTCGGATAAGTAAACTATCGTGAGAAAAAGGGAAATTGGTATCGTATGTAAGTGGTTCATTCGATCGCAAAGTAGTCGTAGAAATATGTGGGAGCCATATGAATTTCCAGATTCCTCTATTTGTTATTGTTCGGAGAAGTGTCTCGGTCATGTCCGCATAATTCACGAACCGTAGGGAGACACACTTAAGGATTCGATGTTGTTGAGTAGTTATGGAATGATGAGTAAGAGACCGAATGTTGTTCGGAGTCTTGGATGGGATCCGGGATATCACGAGGAGATCCAGAATGGTCCGGAGAATAAGATTCATATAAGGAAAGTCCTGTTTCGGAATTGGGGAATGATTCCGGTGTTTTCACCGGGAATGTTCTAGAAAGGTCCGGAAGGTCCGGCACTCCGGAGGGGAAGGGTACATGATTGTGTCATGACAATGTGGAATGGTTGCATCATGTATTAGGTCACTTGACTGGGAAAAATAAAGGAAGAAATCAAATCCTAGTTTGAAAGTCAAACGCCAATTTGAAAAGTCAAACGACAAGTGTGCTTGGTGGAGGGAGAGTAGGAAACCTACTTGGGGAGGAGTTCCTCTCCCTCCACCCTCCGGCCAAGGGGGCCGACTTGGGGGAGGACTCGCTCCTCCCAAGCCGCGCCCTCCCACCTATATAAGGAGGGGCAGGGCTGCCCCTCATCCCTACACCCAACACACCCAAAACCCTAGCCCTAGCCGTCGACCTCCTCCAAGTCGCCGCCGCCTCCTAGGGTTTCTCCAAGCCGCCGAATTGGGGCTTCCCCAAGCCCTAGCCACCGGACACACCCCCCCTTGGTCCCTCTAAACCCTAGATCACCAAGGGCCTCTCTCATAGTCCACCATACTCGCTCCGGCTTAAGGCGAAGCCCTGCGAGATCTCCCCTCTACTTTCGGTACCACGCAGTCGTGCTGCCGGAATCGCGAGGAGAGTGCTACAACCTCTGCTGCCTGCTGGAACAAGGGAGAGGAAGGTCTTCATAGAGTACCGAACATGTGACCGACTGCGGAAGCGCTGCCAGAACACAGCGCCGGAAGGATCATCTACACGATCTTGAGATTGGGAAGAGTACGACTACATCACCCACGATAATGTGCTCTCGTTAACTGCTTTGGAATCTTCGAGGGTGAGTTCCTCTATCGACTCGTTGCTACAATCTAGTAGATAGATCTTGGCTTGTTTGTTTGCATGCGGTAGCAAATTTTTGTTTTCCATGCTACGAACCCCTATAGTGGTATTAGAGCCATGTCTATATCTAGATCTGTTGCACGAGTAGAACACAATGGTCATTGTGGGCGGTGGTGCTTTTATTATCAATTGCTTTTTATGTACTTTGCATCTTGCGGTATGATGGGATGAAGAGGCCCGGGCTAACCTTACATGACATCGTTCATGAGACTTGCTCCACGCTCAACATGCAACTTGTGTTGCACAAGTGGCTTTGCGGGTGTCTGTCTCTCCCATTATAGTATAGATACAATTTACAACGGGCACTTGATAGTTCAAACATCAACGTTGTGGTTCTTGTTCGTAAGTTAGATCGACACTTATTGAAAGCCCCAAACAACGCAAAATATGCAAAGAAAATTAGAGGCGTCTAACTTTGTTTTGCAGGGTTGTGCCGTGATGTGATATGGCCATGATTGTGATTATATTTGATGTATGCAATGTTCCTTATTGTAAGTTGGCAACCGGCAGGAGCCATATGGTTGTCTTTAAATTCTGTTAAGACCCACGTGTCTATTCGAAGTAGTTGTAATAGTTGAAGCTGGTGGATGACAACCATGAAACGGAGCCATTGACCTTGACTCTATACCGGTGATGATGGAGATCATGTTCGTGCTTGAAGATGGAGATCGGAAGCACAAGAAGAAAGGCCATATCATATCACATATTATGAATTGCATGTGATGTTAATTCTTTATGCATCTTGTATTGCTTAGTTAATGACGGTAGCATTATAAGATGATCCCTCATGCACACAAATTTCAAGTTCCAATGTGTTCATCCTTAGTAAGCACCGTTGCAAAATATCGTTGTTTCAAAGCACCACGTGATGATCGGGTGTGTTAGATTCTGCGGGTGTATACAACGTGAGCAAGCCAGATTTGCTCATGCGGAAGCTAAGGTTTGATCTTGACGAGCCTAGCATGTAAAGACATGGTCTCGGAACACGGATCACCGAAAGGTAAAGCATGAGTCATATAGTAGATATGATGAACATGTTGATTGTTCTCCATTGAAGCTACATCAACTCTCGTGATGATCGGTTTTGATGTGGTGGATTTAGTTCGTGTGATCACTAAAACAATGTGAGGGATATTGTTTTGAGTGGGAGTTCACCTAGATTAATTTAACTATTAATTAGAACTCAATTTGTCATAAACTTAGTCTAAACTATTGCAAATATGTTGTAGATCAATGGCGGCCCCTACCATCAATTTTAATGCGTCCCTAGAGAAAGAAAAGTTGAAAAACAATGGAAGAAACTTCGCGGATTGGTTCCGCAATTTGAGGATTGTCCTCAATGCTGGTAATTTGACCTATGTGCTGGATGCACCGCTGGGTGAACCACCTACAGCTACTGCCACCGATGAAGTAAAGATTGTTTACCTCACTCGGAAAAATCAGTACTCCATAGTTCAGTGTGCTATCTTGTATGGTTTCGAATCGGAGCTTCAGAAAAGGTTTGAGAACCAAGACCCATATGATATTGTCTGTGAATTCAAAATTATTTTTGAGACTCACGCGGCAGTTGAGAGTTATGAGGCTTCTGAAAAGTTCTTTAACTGCAAGATGGAAGAGGGCAGCTCCGTCAATGAGCAGGTGCTTAAGATGTCTGGGCACGCAAACAAATTCCAAAGTTTGGGTATAGTGATTCCTAATGCTTTGGGGATTTGCCATGCCTCCAATCACTACCACCAAGTTACAAGAACTTTGTGATGAACTACAATATGCAAAGCATGAACAAGACATTGCCAGAACTCTTCTCCATGTTAAAATCTGCAGAAGTGGAGATCAAGAAAGAGCATCAAGTGTTGTTGGTCAATAAGACCACCAAATTCAAGAAAGGCAAGTCTAAGCAAAAGGGAAACTTCAAGAAGGGTGGTAAGAAAGTTACCGCACCGACGAAGAGGACCAAGGCTGGGCCTAAGCCTGATATTGAGTGCTTTTACTGCAAGGGAGAAGGTCACTGGAAGCGGAATTGCCCAAAGTAATTGGCGGATTTGAAGAACGGCAACATCAAGAAGAAAGGTATATCCGATATACATGTTATTGATGTGTATCTCACTAGTACTCGTAATAGTGCGTGGGTATTTGATACTGGTTAGGTTGCTCATATTTGTAACTCGAAACAGGTACTGCAGAATAAACAGAAGCTAGCGAAGAACGAGGTGACGATGCTCGTTGGAAATGGATCAAAGGTTGATGTGATCGCGGTCGGCACGCTACCTCTTCATCTACCATCGGGATTAGTTTTATACTTAAATAATTGTTATTTGGTGCCTGCGTTGAGCATGAACATTATATCTAGATCATGTTTGTTGCGAGACGGTTACTTGTTTAAGTCCGAGAATAATGGTTGTTCGATTGATATGAGTAATATGTTTTATGCACATGCACCTTTGATAGATGGTCTATTCTTATTGAATCTCGATAGTGGAAATACACATATTAATAACATTGAAGCTAAACGTTTGAAATTGAGCGATAACTCGACCTATATGTGGCACTGTCGTCTTGGTCATATTGGAGTGAAGCGTATGAAGAAACTCCATTCCGATGGACTTCTTGAATCACTTGATTTTGAATCACTTGAAAGATGCGAAGCATGTATGATGGGTAAAATGACTAAGACTCCATTTTCTGGGGCCCAATGAGTGTAGCATCACGCGGTGGTTATCGTTATGTTTTTACCTTCACGGATGACTTGAGTAGATATGGGTATATTTATTTCATGAAACATAAGTCCGAAACTTTCGAGAAGTTTAAGGAATCTCAAAGTGAGGTAGAGAATCAACGTAATAATAAGATTAAATTTCTACGTTCTGATCGTGGAGGTGAATATCTAAGTTACGAGTTTGGCGAGCATTTAAAGAAATGCGGAATTTTTTCACAATTGACACCGCCGGAACACCATAGCGTAATGGTGTGTCCGAACGTCATAATCGAACTCTCTTAGATATGGTTCGTTCTATGATGTCACTTATAGATTTACCTCTATCATTTTGGGGTTATGCATTAGAAACAGCCGCATTCACTTTAAATAGGGAACCATCTAAATCCGTTGAAACGACACAATATGAATTATGGTTTGGGAAGAAACCTAAATTGTCGTTCCTTAAAGTTTGGGGTTGCGAAGCTTATGTAAAGAAGTTACAGCCGGACAAGCTTGAACCCAAAGCGGAAAAATGCATCTTCATAGGATACCCGAAGGAAACTATTGGGTATACCTTCTATCATAGATCCGAGGGCAAAATCTTCGTTGCCAAGAATGGATCCTTTCTAGAGAAGGAATTTCTCTCGAAAGAAGTGACTGGAAGGAAAGTAGAACTCGACGAGGTTGTTGAACTTGCGAGTAACGCAGCACCGGAAATAGTTCCTGTGGCGCCTACACCAATAAGAGAGGAAGCTAATGATGATGATCATGAAACTTCGGTTGAAGTTGCTACAGAGCCTCGCAGGTCAACAAGAACTCGTACCACTCCTGATTGGTATGATCCCGTTATGAGTGTCATGTTGGTAAACAACACCGATGACCCTGCGACATATGAGGAAGTGATGATGAGCCCAGATTTCAATAAATGGCAATATGCCATGAAATACGAGATTGGATCCATGTACGAAAACCAAGTATGGACTTTGGTGGAGTTACCAGATGGCCGAAAGGCTGTTGAGAACAAATGGATTTTCAAGAAGAAAACAAATGTTGATGGTAATGTTACTGTCTATAAAGCTCGACTTGTCACAAAAGGGTTTCGACAAATTCAAGGAGTTGACTACGATGAGACTTTCTCACCAGTAGCGAAGCTAAAGTCTGTGAGGATTATGTTAGCAATCGCTGCATATTACGATTATGAGATATGGCAGATGGATGTCAAAACGGCGTTCCTCAATGGATACATTGATGAAGAGTTGTATATGATGCAACCCAAAGGTTTTGTCTATCCTAAAGATGCTAACAAGGTATGCAAACTTCAACGGTCCATATATGGATAAGCAAGCATCCCGAAGTTGGAATCAACGTTTTGATAAGGTAATCAAAAGTTTTGGTTTTATACAAACTTATGGAGAAGCTTGTATTTACAAGAAAGTGAGTGGGAGATCTGTAGAATTCTTAATACTATATGTAGATGACATATTGTTGATTGGGAATGTGTAGACGTTCTTAATAGTGTCAAAGAATATTTGAATAATAGTTTTTCAATGAAAGATCTTGGAGAAGCAGCTTACATATTAGGCATAAATATTTATAGATATAGATCGAGACGCCGAATATCATTGTCACAAAGTACATATTTGGAAAAAGTTATAAAGAGGTTTGGAATGGAATATAGCAAGAAAGGGTTCTTGCCCATGTTGCCCAATACGACCTTGAGTAAAACTCAAAGTCCAGCAACGGCAAGAGATAGAGAAAGGATGAGTAAGACTCCCTATGCCTCAGCCATAGGATCTCTAATGTATGCCATGCTATGTACGAGACCCGACATTGCATATGCTGTTAGTTTGACTAGCAGATATCAAAGTGAACCAGGAGTGGATCATTGGACAGCGGTCAAAAACATCCTTAAGTACTTAAGAAGAACTAAGGATATGGTTCTTTCTTATGGAGGTGATGAACATCTCGTTGTTAATGGTTACACCGATGCTAGTTGGAACACCGATCCGGATGATTCTAAATCTCAATCTGGATACGTATTTACTTTGAACGGTGCAGCAGTTAGCTGGAGGAGTGCAAAGCAAAGCGTTGTGGCGAGATCTTCAACTGAATCGGAATACATAGCTCCTTCGGAGGCTTCACAAGAAGTGATCTGGATGAAGGAGTTCATTACAGAGCTTGGTGTGGTTCCGAGTGCGCTGAACCCAATGTCTATCTACTGTGATAACATGGGCGCCATAGCCAATGCACAAGAACCTAGGTCACACAAGAAGATGAAGCACATCAAGCTACGTTTTCATGCTATTCAAGAACATGTCCAAGATGGGGACATAAAGATTTGAAAAGTACACACAGATCTGAATGTGGCGGATCCGTTGACTAAATCTCTCCCGAGGGCAAAACATGACCAACACCAAACTTCCATGGGTGTTCGGTATATTACCATGTAATCTAGATTAGTTGACTCTAGTGCAAGTGGGAGACTGTTGGAGATATGCCCTAGAGGCAATAATAAATGTAGATATTATTATATCTTTGTGTTTATGATAAATGTTTACATTCATGCTATAAAAGTATTAACCAGAAACATTAATACTTGTGTGATTTGTAAGCTAAATTAGAGTCCCTAGTAAAGCCTCTTCAAAATACTAGCTTGTTGATTAATAGATGATCATGGTTTCTTGATCATGAACATTTGAGATGTTGTTAATAACAAGGTCATATCATTAGGAGAATGGTATGATGGACATACTCCTATAGATAAGCGTAGCATAAAGATCAAGTCATTTCAATAGTTCAATTGCTATAAGCTTTCTGATACATAGTAACCTAATTCCATCGACCATGAGATCATGCTAATCACCATCACCGGAAGGATGCTTTGATGACATCAAACACCACACCGTAACTGGGTGGCTATAAAGGTGGCATTGAGTGTTCGGAAAGTATGGGTTGAGGCACATGGATCAAGAGTGGGATTTGTCCATCCATATGACGGATAGATATACTCTGGGCCCTCTCGGTGGAATGTCATCCAATTGTCTTGCAAGCATGTGAGTGGCTCACAAGGGATCACATACCACGGTAACGAGAAAAGAGTACTTATCAGTAATGAGGTTGAACTAGGTATGCAGAGATACCGACGATCAAAACCTCGGATAAGTAAACTATCGTGAGACAAAGGGAAAGTGGTATCATATGTAAGTGGTTCATTAGATCACAAAGTAATCGTAGAAATATGTGGGAGCCATATGAATTTCTAGATTGCTCTATTGGTTATTTATCGGATAAGTGTCTCGGTCATGTCCGCATAATTCACGAACCATAGGGAGACACACTTAAGGATTCGATGTTGTTGAGTAGTTATGGAATGATGAGTAAGAGACTGAATGTTGTTCGGAGTCTCGGATGGGATCCGGGATATCCCGAGAAGATCCGGAATGGTCCGGAGAATATGATTCATATAAGGAAAGTCTTGTTTCGGAGTTGGGGAATGATTCCGGTGTTTTAACCGGGAATGTTCTAGAAAGGTCCGGAAGGTCCGGCACTCCGGAGGGGAAGGGTACATGAATGTGTCATGACAATGTGGAATGGTTGCATCATGTATTAGGTCACTTGGCTGGGAAAAATAAAGGAAGAAATCAAATCTAGTTTGAAAGTCAAAAGCCAATTTGAAAACTCAAACGGCAAGTTTGCTTGGTGGAGGGAGAGTAGGAAACCTACTTGGGGAGGAGTTCCTCTCCCTCCACCCGCCGGCCAAGGAAGCAGACTTGGGGGAGGACTCCCTCCTCCCAAGCCGCGCTCTCCCACCTATATAAGGAGGGGCAGGGCTGCCCATCTTCCCTACACCCAACACACCCAAAACCCTAGCCCTAGCCGCCGGCCTCCTCCAAGTCGCCGCCACCTCCTAGGGTTTCTCCAAGCCGCCGACTTGGGGCTTCCCCAAGCCCTAGCCGCCGGCCACACCCCCCCTTGGTCCCTCTAAACCCTAGATCACCAAGGGCCTCTCTCATAGTCCACCATACTGGCTCCGGCTTAAGGCGAAGCCCTACGAGATCTCCCCTCTACTTCAGGTACCACGCAGTCGTGCTACCGGAATCGCGAGGAGAGTGCTACAACCTCCGCTGCCTGCTGGAACAAGGGAGAGGAAGGTCTTCATCGAGTACCGAACGTGTGACCGACTGCGGAAGCGCTGCTGGAACGCAACGCCGGAAGGATCGTCTACACGATCTTGAGATTGGCAAGAGTACGACTACATCACCCAAGAGAATCTGCTCTCGTTAACCACTTTGGAATCTTCGAGGGTGAGTTCCTCTATCGACTCGTTGCTACAATCTAGTAGATATATCTTGTCTTGTTTGTTTGCATGCGGTAGAAATTTTTTGGTTTTCATGCTACGAACCCCTATAGTTATGCCTTGCTCAGTTCCTGTCAATTGACCTGCTGTAATTTGTTTACCCTTCATGCCATGTTATTTATCTAAGGAGAGCACCTCTAGTGAACTATGGACCCCGGTCCAATCTTTACCATTGATACATCTTCCACTGTTACTTGTTTACTTGTTGAAAACCATCATCACCTTCCACAACATACGTTTAATCCTTTGTTACAGCAAACCGGTGAGCTTGACAACCTCATTGATTCATTGGGGCAAAGTCTTGAGTTTGTGTTGTGCAGATTTCCACGTTGCTTGTAACACTTGTGTGACGTTTCCTTCCTCCTACTGGTTCGATAACGTCGGTTTATTACTGAGGTAAAAACTCCTGTTGTGCTTCTTCACACCTTGCTCTTGCGGTTCCCAACGAAGCGCTCCTACATCAAATTAGTGCTGCATTAAGCTCTTTCTCGCGCCGTTGTCGTGGAGGCCAAAGACGTCTTCATAAGGGGAGTCCTCCTCAACCTTTCTCTTTACTTTGATTTTAGTTTGCTTAGTTTCTTTTTCTTTGTTTTGTTTCCCTCTTTTAATCAAAAACTCAAAAAAAATTAGTCTAGTTTGGTTTGCTTTCTTTATTCAAAAACACAAAAAAATTAGTTCCTGCTCTAGCTGCTGCTGCTATTTTTGGCTTGCCCACCTATGCCAAAATGAACTCTGCTAAGAACACCAAGTTGTGTGACTTCACTAGCACAAACAACAATGATTTCCTTAGCACTCCTATTGCTCCACCTTCTCCTGATGCTACCTTTTATGAAATTAAGCCTGCTTTGTTGACTCTTGTGATGAGAGAGCATTTTTCTGGTGCTAGTTCTGATGATGATGCTGCCCATCTCAATAACTTTGTTGTACTTTGTGATATGCAAAAGTATAAGGATGTATATGGAGATATTATTAAGCTCAAAATGTTTCCTTTCTCCTTGAGAGGAAAAGCTAAAGAATGGTTGCTATCCTTGCCTAGAAATAGTATTGATTCTTCGACTAAGTGCAAAGATGCTTTTATTGGAAAGTACTATCCTCATGCTAAGATTATATCTATGAGAAGTGACTTTATGAAATTTAAACAACTTGATAATGAATATGTTGCTCAATCTTGGGAAAAATGAAGACTTTGGTTAAGAATTGTCCCGCTCATGGACTCACTGCTTGGATGATTATCCAGACTTTTTATGTAGGTTTGAACTTCTCTTCAAGAAACCTATTGGATTCAGCTGCTGGAGGTACCTTTATGGGCATCACTTGGGGTGTTGCAACAAAGCTCCTTGATAATATGATGGTTAATTACTCTGAATGGCACACTGATAGAGCTCCACATGGTAAGAAGGTGAATTTTGTTGAAGAAACCTCCTCTTTGAGTGCTAAGATAGATGTTATTATGGCTATGCTTGTTAATGGGAAAGCTCCTTTAGATCCAAACAATGTTCCCTTAGCCTCTTTGGTTGCTCAAGAAGAGCAAGTTGATGTGAACTTCATTAGAAACAACAATTTCAACAACAATGCCTATAGGAATAATTTTGGTAGGAACAACAATTATAGGCCTTATCTTCCTGATAATGGCAATTCCTATGGAAACTCCTATAAAAATGCTAGAAGTGCCCCCTCTAAACTTGAAGATATGCTCAAAGACTTTATTAGTAAACAAACTGCTTTCAACAAGATTATGGAAGAAAAACTTTTAACTGTTGTGAAGAACATATCCTCTTTGTGTGAAGCACAGTCCTCCTTGATTAATAAAATGGTTGCTAAACCTGAAACAATGGAAAGTACCTTTGCTGCTACTCATGCCATACAAGTTACTATTGATGAAAATGTTATACTGTTAGCTCAACTTCATGCTAAGTGGGAAAGATAAGCTGAAATTGATAGAAACAATAGTGTGTGCACCATCACTAGAATGGATACCACTAAACCACAAGAAGTCCCTATTCTTCCTCCTAGAGTGCCTAAGACTAATGAGTATACTACTAGTGATGCTAAGTTTGATTTTCACATAGATGGTTGCAATATTTCTGAAGTGATTCTGTTCTTGCAAAAGCTTGCTAGAAATCCTGATGCTAGTGATATGCACGTTGCTTTCACTAAACACATTACATATGCTCTTGTTAAGATTAAGGAAGAGAAGTTAAAACACAAAGATTCTATTCCTAGGAAAGTAGAAGATAGTTGGGAACCCATTATTAATGTGCAGGTGAATGACTTTGATCTCAAAGCTTCATGTGATCTTGGTTCTAGTGTCTCTATTATGCCTAGGAAGATTTATGAAATGCTTGATTTTCCACCTTTGGAAGATTGCTATTTGGATGTCCCACTTAATGATAATGCTAAGAAGAAACTCATGGGGAATATTAATGATTTTCTCATTATGGTTAACAATGCTTATGTCCCTATTGATTTCTATGTTTTGGATGTTGAATACAATGCTTCTTGTCCTATTACTTTGGGAAGACCTTTTCTTAGAACTATTGGTGCCATCATTGATATGAAAGAAGGAACTATTAAATATCAATTCCCATTCAAGAAAGGTATTTAAAACTTCCCTATGAGGAGAGAGAAGTTTCTTTTTGCTCCTCCTTTGAAATCAAGGTTTGATGTTAATGCTTCCTCATTTGAAAATACTTGATTTCTTGCTTCTTGTGCCTAACTTAAAGGCGTTAAAGAAAAATACTTGTTGGGAGATAACCCAAGAGTTTTCTTGAGTATTTGAAGTTAAAGAAAAATACTTGTTGGGAGATAACCCAAGACCTCTCCTTATCCTTTTTTTTTGTTTTTTGTGCCAAGAATGACCTATAATGAGAGGGAAGTAAGATTTGGGGAGTTGCTGTCTCGAAACAGATTTCTGTCCTCCACCATAAAAATTCGTGAGGATTCTCTGTAATTAGGATTGATCTCAAAAATTACGAATAAATACCCCAGTATGTTAGCTAACTTTCATTATTTTATGACTTTTTAATTTGAGCAACAGAAGATTTTTTAAAAAATCGGTTTCTACCTGCTGGTCTGTTTTGACAGATTTCTGCCATTATTTGCATTTGCTTCTTATTGATTCCTATTTGAGTTCTCTTTTGGGGAAATCAGCTTTTTTAAGGAGTTGCTATAGTATATTGTGTTTTTAGTGAAAAGTTTTGCTGTTCCAAAGATAAACCCAAAGGTCTAGTATCTTTTGAAAACACTAATGTTGCTAATGAAGATTGTGTGAAGTTTTGTATGAAGGAAAAATTTCAGATGTAAAGAGAGAATGATGTAATAAGATGAAGAATGGACAAAATCTCATGCTTGGGTATGCCACCCCGGTGTCACCCCAAGATATATCCAAGAGGTACAAGCGTCAAAGCTTGGGAATGCCCAAGGCATCCCCTTGTTCATCAATAAAAAGCTCAGGTCTGTCTAGACACTTTGTTTTTATTGCTTCATGCACTATTGTGTTGTTCTTGGAGCGTCTTAGTTTCCGTTTACTTTGCGTAGTTTGTTTAGTTTAATTGAATAAAGTAGTTTGGACCCCTATTCTCGCTGTGTTGTTTGAAATAAGTTGCTTGGTGTTGAAAAGGAGTAGGAAGTTCCTGCTTGAAAGTGCAAGAGGAGCTTGCATTGACTGTGACTTAGACTTTAGCATGACATGCTAGGTCTTGTTTTGACCTTCTGCTTAGTGATTATTGATGTATCATGTCTTGTTCCAAACAAATGTGATTGCTTAGTATGCATTGAAGGAATCATGCGTTGTTTTAGCATACAAAAGCATAATATTATGGTATTCTCCTTTGATGCTTTGTTTGGGTTGACTTGGCACATGCTTACACCATGTTGTGACTATAAACAAGTCACCATAGCCTCTATGATAATTTAGTCCTTGACTTGTAGTACCACTCTATGCTTTGATTAGTAATGTTTTGTTGCTCTGCATGAT
Organism: Avena sativa; assembly: GCA_916181665.1. Taxonomy (NCBI): domain Eukaryota; kingdom Viridiplantae; phylum Streptophyta; class Magnoliopsida; order Poales; family Poaceae; genus Avena; species Avena sativa. Next base: position 342,961,492 of record OV702285.1, on the reverse strand, counting down.
TATGGCCATTATTGCTCTCTTAGTTGGTTGCTCCCAGTCTTTTGCTAGCCTCCACTTATATGAGTAAGCTCTACTCATGCTTCCAACTCCCAAGAAACCAAGTTTTTCCAAAGTGTCCACTATAAACTCCTATGCATGGTGTGTTAGACCATTCCAAGTATATTCTTGTTTTCAGCTATCTTCCAATTAAAAAGTATTTTGTTATGTGAAAACTTAGTGATTAAAGCCCTCACGAACTTGATGGCACACTTTATATTGTTTGCCCCTAATAAACTTGAACCATTATGTCGTCTATGTTGTATATGCTTGCACTTATACGTTGGAATTAGCAGAACCATGTTGTCATGGGGAACATTTTCAACATTTCACCTGTACTTTGTACATAGTTGATATCATGCTCTTTTGTCTATGGATGTCACCAGTTTGAAATAAAGAGGGAGCCTGTAAGTCCATGGAGTTATGTATTTTGTGTTAGATAAACGCCTGGGCCGCTAGACTAAGCCATGCCTAATCATGGTGGAAACTTGCAGCATCACCATAATAAGCTATCTATGAATCATCCTCGATAAAAAGCTATGCACATAGTAAATAAAAATATCGCTGGGATGCTCATTGTCTGCTTGCCTTATCATTTTGGTTATGGGATAGCTCCTGTACTGTAACATCCCTAAAATCATGTTTTCAAAGATTGCATATCATTCATGCATGCATATCATTTAGGGATCAAATATCAAACCCATTTCAAGAAAACAGAAGCACTAAGTGCTATTATTTTATGTGAGCATGCATTAATCTAATGCCACTCTCCAATGAGAGTATAATTGTTTTAAACCAAGCTTTGTTTGCTCTCATGTTGTTTTGGTTGAATGTTAGAGTTTGGACAAAAATTTACAAAACAAATATGGGTTTAAAACCATCTTCAAAACATATTCAAATCAAGTGCTATGGCTCTGTTTATTTTGATTTTCCCAAAAAAACCTAGCAAGCCCAAGGAGAGAGCAAGGTTTTATGTCTAATTTTATGAAGTTTATACTTTACAAAAATCCAGAAAAGGTTTGGATTTCAAATGCTTTTGAATTGTTTGAAAATGATTCCTGAAATTCATTCTGGAAAAAGAAAAAGAAATTGAAAACCCAACTGGGCTTGGCGCCAGCTATTCAGCCCAACAGCCAAAGCAGCCCACCCGGGCCACTCCTCTCTCTGTCTTTCCCCACCCGCGCTCGCACACACCCACTCACTGACACCTCGGACCCACTGCCACGTCAAGTTCGTCGTCAATCTCGCGCTGAAGACCTGCTCGCCGTGGCCGTTTCTTCCCCGACGCAAATGCGCTTAATTAGTGTTGATTGCTCGCGAGATTCTCGCCCCTGCTCCGCCTACTTAACCCCCACCCCTCTGCGACCATTTCCCCTCACTCAGCGCCCCCACTCCGCCACCAGGCTTCCCACACTATCGCTTACACCGCCGCAGTACAGAGCCACTCCGGCAAGCGATTACGGTGAGCTCCGACCGCCCCTCTGCTTCTGGTTCATACGAGAGTGACCGCCACATCCTTGTGCATCTGTTGACACCCCTGGTTTGCTTCCTCGTGACCCAGGTCACCGTCTTCGTTCACGCCCGCAAACACCAGAGCCGCAGCTCAACTCCGACGACCAATAGCGGTATGAATCGAGCGCCCCTTGTCTCCTCTCTGACCCTGTCACATTCGCCACGGCTTTGTGCATCCCCTAACCCCACTGGTTCATGCTAGGGCAATCTACATCGTCAGCAACAACACCATCTGCAAGCACCCGCCGCTGCGCGCAACTCCGACGAGGTCCTGCCGCCGATTCCGTGCGCCCCTCGACAAACTACTGCCACGTTGAGCTTCCTCGTGACCGTGCGAGTCTGGTAAGCCATGCCACACACCCCAGCCCCTCCTGTATTCGCCGGAGCAGCGCTGACTGAGCGTCGTCGCCATGCCACCGTCACTTGATCGCGAGCCGTTAGATCCAGATCCAACGTGTAGAAATAGATCACTTAACGAAGCGGTATGGAACAGATTTGGCCGTGTGATTTAATTTATATCTGACGGTCCACGTTAGTCGATCCGCGAGAAACAGTATCGACGAATCAGAACACGCCGCGTGTCTGTAGGTTTGATTTAAAATCAGAATTTAGATCTATTAGATGTTTAAACTTGTAAATTTGATTTCCACGTCCAAATTTGACAAATTTTATATCATTGGAATCAAGAGAGAAAATACTTTCTGTTTATGCAATGTGTTTAATGTTTTGCCTCTGTTAAAATGATTGTTTTTACAGAAACATTTGTAGGCATAATTTGTGTATAGTAATTATTTGAAAAATGTTAAGTTATTCAAATAAAGTTTATTTGGCTTGTTTTGAACTTGTTTATGATTCAGTACTGTGCACTTGTCTTGTTTGGTGTAGGAAATCATCACATGGCATTTTACATGCATTCATATATTTTTGCTTGTATATATTTTGTATGTGATTTTGGTGCCAATATTTTATGTGTAGATTTTGGTGCAAATAGTGATTGTGATTGTGAAGATTGTTGCTACTCCCCAAACTACCAAGGCAAGTGGTGCGTCATGATTTTATTCCTATGTTTTTCAACTATGCACTAGAAATATTTTACTAGACTTGCATGAATATTTTTGATCTATATGCTATGCTTGGGAAATCCTAGTAGTTGTAGAATTGCTAGAAATTTCTAAGTTAAGATGCTTATCAATGCCATGCTTAGCCTAGCTAGTAGCAACCAAGGGTGGTTATATATTCATGCTATGAGAAAACTAAGTCTTTGGACTTGTGATTTTGCTTAATAAAACAACTAAGTGAATGAAACACCTGGGTGGACTGGAAAGAATGGTTTGTGTTGAGTGGTTACACAAGGCCCATGTCTATGGTTTACCTTCTGTATCTCACTTGTGGAAAGCCACCCAGGAACAAAGGGATTTGAGATGCCATATGTTAAGAAGCTTCTAGTGCAGCCACATGGCAATATGGTCTCTGCCTGGATCACTTAGGTTGCAATAACTTAGCCATTTGGACAGTTGGTGGTAGTGGGATGATAGGTTGGAACGCGTCCATTTGGTCTAAGGGAAGGCTTCTGAAAGGTCCTGTCTTGGTGAAAATCAAGTCTTGTGGGGAAAGTGCACAACCTCTGCAGATGGAAGAATCTAAGTACTTAGCCATGTCCCTGGTATTGGATAACTTGAGCATCAAGACATGGAAGCTATCAAGAATCTCCTCATCCAAATTTCTAAGTAAAAACTTGTGGTTGAACAAGGGTGAAGGTTCACCAATTTCTATTGGTGGTTCCTTGGGAAAGTTTTGTCAAAGAAAAACTTAGTGTTTTCAACTGATAGGTAAAACCTATTTTGAGCAAAGCAAGCCTAAGCTACACTTAGCCAAAATGCATATAGTATCTAGATTACTAATATTCTACTAAGGTATCACTTGCCAATACTATTCCAATGTATTGACCCACTGTGGCTGTAACTTGTGATGTTGCAGGTTATTCTGATGATGATTAGGGGTTATGAGTCTACACTCAACATGCTTGCCTGTGGCACATGAAGATGAAGACTTATTTATCTTATTATATATTTGAACTCTTGTATTAGGCCTGTGGCCATGGAGTTTGTAAACGACTATGTTTGTCTCTGGAATGATATGTAATAATGACCTTTGTTTCTGTGTACTTCATCTTAAACTGTGGATGCTAGCATTGATCCAGGGACTAGCATTGCAATCACATGGATACTTACCTTTATAATGGGAGGGATCTTACAGATGGTAGCAGAGCACTGTGTTGCCTGTAGGATTATGACCCTAGGATTGGAAACCACTAAGGAAAAATTTTCAACAACTTCCACACTTGTCTTTTCTTCTCGTAAACTTTTCTAATCTTCTTTCTCATCTCTATTTGTAGATGAACTCCATCAACGAAGCCGTGAGGAAGGGACCACTCATGACTATGACTTTCGAATGTGAGACAGAATTCCCCAAGGCTCTCAAGGACCTCATGGTTGCCATGGGAATACATGGTGCAGCTGTGTACAAAGGTTTTCCTGTGATGGATGAAGGAGTTGAATACTGGTGGGTGCAACTTCACTTTTATAAAAACAAGGAAGACAACCACAAAAAATCAGGATTCTGCATGGTCACCAACTCAGTGATGCACACCACATTCTTTGATTCAGCAAGGGATGCAGCTTGGAAGGCCATCAAAGAGCTTGGTGATAGAATCAAGTGCAGAATGCTCAACACTCAGAATGACCTTAGGGAAGAAAAGAAGCATACCCAAGAGTTAGATACTACCAACCAAAGCTTAAGGGAGGACATAATAGACTTAGCAATGGAGTCATGTGATCTAGATAGACAGATTGCCTCTAGGTATGCCCTGTTAGCCAACTTGGCAAGTGAGATGGGATTGTAACGTACTTCGTTAGTTGGACCACCACACTTTTATTTTATTTTCCAAATGGTGTTTAAAATAAGTTGAACCTTGGATGTTTGTAATGGATTCATGTATGCCATGACTTGTGTGTTTTGATTTCCAAAGATATGCATGTGATGCCTTGTCTTGTGATTTATCTTTAATTGTGTTGATTCTAACTTTTTCTATCTTATAAAATAGATGCCTAATGTTACTATCAGCACGGTTGAAGAGTTCAAGGGAACTCGTTTTGGCACTCGTCTTATTGAGCTCACTAGTTTGCTCAATCTCCCACTTCCTACCATCATGATGCTTCCCCTCACCAAGTTCGAGAGGAAGGACCTTTGGGGCTTCAAGGTTACTCAACCAGGACGCCAGACTGAGCCAGCCACGGAGGCCATCACCTTCAAGCTCATGCATGATGACAAGGAGAGAGGCCTAGAGGTAGTCATGCAGGATTTGCTTGGACGTTTGCTAGGGAGACACTCTCGGGAGATTAGAGGTACTCCCTTCCACGCCTTCGTTAGACATGATGAGGATGGTGAGGCCATTGACTTCGACGATACTGCCAGAGAGACGGCAGAGCCGATTCATCTATACCTCCAGGACTTAGAGGTTCTTCTTAGGCACCTAGATACTGATAGGACCAACGTCATGCTTAGCAATGACGAACTCCAGGTGCAGCTTCGTGAGAAGGACAATTCTTCGCGGAACAAGATGAGATAGTCAAAGAAATGGAGGCCCAGTTTGAGAGTCAGGATAGAAAGTTCAAGAGTCAAGAGAAGAGAGTCCAAGATAGGAACAAGAGGATTCGAGACATGACTGCAGAACTAGAAGCCAAGGACTTTGAGCTTGAACATTAGCAGGTGGTGATTGAGAGACTTCAATCACAGAAGAGGGCTCTCAAAGCCAAAGTAGAGGCCTTGACCACCAATGTCGAGGAGTACAAGACCGCTATGGAAAATGCAGGTCTTACACTTGTTGATGAGGAGGTTGATGCAGAGGAGTAGTGATGACTACTCATTTACCTTTATTTACCATTCTTTTGATTATGGAGTCGCAATGACCATCCAACATGTGGATGGCTTGCTATTGGTGAGTTTACTTTTCAAAACTTGTTGTCTTTGTTGTTGAACTTTTACTACTATGATGCATGTTTGGTGATTGTTTATGTGATGTATTGTGCATGATGGCATCTATGGGTATCTCATTCTTATCTCTATTGAAAACCACAGATGCCTCCCCGACGTGCCAATCCCAACCCCAACAACAACAATATCACCCCTAAGATGCAGAAAATGATGATAGCTCAGACGCAGCTGATGCAGATGATGACCACATTCATATAGAATCAGAACAACAACAACAATAATAATAATAATAACAACAACAATCAGAACAATCCACCGGGTTTTGATATGCTTACCAGGTTCTTAAGACTAAGGCCAACAAAGTTTTCAGGAACTACTGATCCTATGGTGGCCAATGATTGGCTACGCTCTGTGAACAAGGACTTGGTAAATGTTGGCTTTACTGATGAGGAGAAAGTCAGATTTGCAGCACACTTGTTCGAAGGACCAGCAGCCACTTGGTGGGATAACTTCCAGATCACCACTCCCACTGCGGATGTGACATGGGCTATCTTTGAAGATGGTTTCCGTACTTCTCACATCTCATTCGGAGTGATGAGTTTGAAGAAGGAGTTTCATAACCTGAAGCAGCGCCACCGCAGTGTGGCTGAGTATATTGAGGAGTTCAACAATCTGGCGCGTTATGCACCGGATGAAGTTGACACTGATGCTAAGAGGAAGGAAAGTTCCTCGAAGGTTTGAACGATGAACTGAACCTGCAGCTATCTGTGGCCTATGTTCCCACTTATTAGTCTCTTTATGACAAGGCTGCTATTTTGGAGAGCAATATGAAACATGTTGAAAGCAGGAAGAGGAAGTACTCTGACAAGCACAGCTCGTGATCGTCTCACAAGTGTTCCCATTATGAGGATAGTGGGAATTCTGGATCCCACAAGCATGGAAAGTACAACAAGAACCACAACCACAACCGTCATCATGACAACAAGCACCACCGTAGTCATGACAATGACAAGTACAAGAATCACAAGAGTGGATATAAGAGCCACAACAGTGGAAGTGGTAGTGGAAGCCAGCCTGTCAAGAAGGATCTTAGTCAGGTTGAATGTTTCAAGTGCAAGAAAATGGGGCATTATGCAAATGAATGCCCAGAAAATAAAGTTGAAGGACCCAACAAGCCCAACCCTTTCCAAAAGGTACAAGTGAACCACATCAATGTGGAAGAGATCTATGAGGAACCTGATGCTGTTCCTGGTAAGTTCAAACTCAATTCTGTTCCAGCATTTGTTCTCTTTGATACTGGTGCATCTAATTCATTCATATCAAGAGCATTTGTTGAAAGAAATGAACTACCGGTAGAAACTATTGGGTGTCCTATAAAAGTAAGTTCTCCTGGCGGAGAAATGATAGTGAACTCAGGATGTCATGATCTAGTCATAGAGTTTGAGAAGTATAAGTTTCCCGTTAATCTGATAATACTAAACTCCCAAGGATTGGATGTCATTTTGGGAATGGACTGGATGACTGAGCACAATGGAGTGCTAGATTGTGCCAACCATACTGTCTCACTCACAACTCCAAAAAACAAAAGGATCCGATTCAAGACCAACTTTGAATCAAAAGGGAGTAAGATAAATTCTCTGAAGGTGGTTAGCATAGACAGTGTTCCTATTGTGAGTGAATATCCAGATCTGTTTCTAGAAGAATTGCCGGGAATGCCACCAGATAGAGATGTGGAGTTTCTTATTGATTTGCTACAAGGATCTGGCCCGATAGCAAAGAGAACGTACAAGATGTCAGTTGATGAGTTGAAAGAACTCAAGAAACAACTTGGAGAACAGTTGCATAAAGGATTTATTCAACCAAGTTCTTCGTCTTGGGGAGCACCAGTGTTGTTCGTGGAAAAGAAGGATAGAAGTCAAAGGTTATGCATAGATTACCATTCACTCAATGAGGTGACTATCTGTAACATCCCAGATTTTATATTAGGAAGTTATTAGTGGCATGCATCATCCTTGCATCATTGCACCCTACAAATAAAAATTTGCAACAAAATTCTAACACCTAAACCTATCAAAACCCTAATAAAGATTTCTTTATGTAGGAATTATTGTTGTAATCAAGCTTGACCCTTCTAAAAACTTTGTAAAACATTAAACTATGGTCCTAAGATGACCACCTTCTTTTTACAAAAATTTAGAAGTTGGTTTCATCACTTTTTCACTTTATATGCAAAAGTTATTTAGGTTTTACTAAAACAGAAATTGAAAAATGTTAAAAAGGGAAAAAAAAAGTGGCAACCTAACCTAACTGAGCCGTAGCGCCAGCCCACCCGTGCCCACGCGGCAGCTAGCTACCCGCGCCCGCGCCAGCCCACTTCCCCCCTCCGCCATCGACGCACGGGACCCACCTGTCAGCCATCCTCTCCGTGACGCCGGCGAGTCCCTGGCGCACACGGTACCAAACCGAGCCGGACTCCGCGATTTCTCCGCGTCCTGCCCCCTTGCCCACGGCATACCCACCTTAAGAAGCCCCGCATCGACCCCTCCCCCCTTTTCCCTGAAAACCCTATCTCGATCAACCTCTCGCGCCAGCCGCCGTCGGGCAAACCTCGCCGGGACGGTTCAGAACCCTCCCCTTGCTCCTTTCTCCCTCTGGAGCCTTCTCCATCCACCACTGATTCCCACCGCGTGCCTTTCCCCTTCTCTCTCGCAAGAACGCGCCCGCGATTGCTCGCCGGAGCACCGCCAGGGACGGAGGATATCGGCGGGACTCTGCCGATAGTCGAGGAAGCAAGGAGGAACGACGAGGACACGAGCATGCTCGCAAGGACCAGACGCGCTCCGTCGACCACACCGCCACCTCGGGGAGCCACCAGAGCGCCGCCGACCATCGTCACCGACGCCACCGCCGCCCAACGTCGCCGTCGCCACCGCAGTAAGTCGCCGCGCCCCTCTCAACCGTCTGATTTGCAACCTGCGGTTCAAATTAGATACAAAATCGAAGGGGTATGCGCCAGTAGTATCGCGCCACGTGGCTGCCACGTCTGCAGCCCACTAACGCGCCACGTCGGCCCCGTGCTTTCCAACTGGAGCAATCGGGGTGTGCCACTTGGCAAGCTTTTTGAATTGGGGTTAGATCTGTTTTGCAGATTTAGTTTAAACCTTGCAAAAATCATATAAAATTAAATATTTTACCAAATTTTAGCTTATAATATACCGTTGGATTCATAATTTTATGTAGAACACAGATCTGCAACAAAATTCCAAGTTTACAGTAGGGTTTTTGGTGTAGATTTTAATTATTAGATTGGAGTATTTAATTTATAGAAAAATAATTAGAACTCCATTTTAGTTGATTTTTGTTGCGTTGGTTTTCTTCCGCAATACCTACTGAAAAAAATTATAAAACCTTGCTTAAGATCATTAGATCTAATTTGGGGCTAATTAGATGGTTGGATCTTCTATTTATCCTATGAATTATATTAGTGACCCAAATTGTTTTAACCTATGGGAAATCAATCCTAGTAACACCCTTAACACTATTGCAACCCAATTTATGCTACCTTGGTCAATTTAGAAAACCAATCTCACATAAAATACCATGTTGCATGCATGCACGATTATCTCTGTGACATGTTTTGAGCAAGTTGTGATCAAATCTATGTTTGTGAATCGATAGATTGTTCGGAGTGCGCTAAGGAGTGATATTGTGTAGAGTGCTGCTCGGATCAAGGCAAGTTACACCACTTGTTCAAAACTTTTGTCCCAGTTTTGATTCTATGCATGTGATCTTCAAAATTCTGTAGTATGCATGTGTAGGATGTTCTAGTAGAATTTTCCTTAGTATTATTTTACAAGTGCGATGATTTTGTAGTATGCCATGAGTAGCTCTATACTTAGGATTTACCCTCCTAATAGGTTCCCCTGTTTTGCTAAGTATTGCTTGTTGTGCTATATATACAAAGTACCGCTGGGGGGTTCGAAAGACAAAGAATCTTTCTAAGTATAAAGGCTCTGTAGAGCAAACTTTTCTTCTCAAATCCACTTCAAAATAAAACTAAGTTTTCTTCTGGGCGGAATGGTTGTTGGGACAACAAGTGAGATTTTGGTGGAGGACGGGCGCCTAGGAATCAAAGAAGTCTGCCATGTTTTAGAATTCAAAAGCTTCCAGTGCAACCACAATACATTATGAGCTCTGTCTTGGCCTAGTACTTAGTGGGAAACCTCACATGGGTACCAACATTTGGAGGTTTTTGGCACGGTTGGATCCAGAAGGTAGAGGGGCTACTAAGGGAAAGCCTCGCCATGGTCTTGTCTGTAAAAGGACTTGATCGTGGATTGTGGGTAAAGTGCACAAACTCTCGAGAGTATTGCAAACTGATCGATCAGCCGTGTTCATGGAAACAGAACAACATTGAGCACCTGAAGGAAGGAGCCTCTGAAGGATTCTCTCTTTTCTAAACAAAAGTTTTTAAAACCCCATGGCGTGAGTAATATCGCCAATGGGTGGGAATTTGGGAACTTGGTGTGTAATATCCAAGTGTCGCTTGGTGCGTAATATCCAAGTGTTTGGTTGTTTGGACACTTGGTGCGTAATATCCTTGTGTGCCATTCGACCCTCTTTTATCTAAGCAAATGATTACAAAGTAGGGAAAATCTTCTCTTCTTCTCTCTACTTATGAAAACTAGCTTTGAGCAAATGAACTCTACAACCTAAACTAGCCTTGCATGTAGAGATAGCCTTTTCTCTCCTTGGTGTAATTTGCCAATACATTCAAAGTATTGACCCAACTTGTTGGCTGCACGTTTTATGTGCAGAATCCGAAGATTGAAAGGTGCGTAGGGATCGCGAGTCTCCACTCGACAAGCCTGGGGCGTTGATGGACTCAAGCTTCTTTTATGTTTCCGCTGTTATTTGAGCTAGCCTTATGCTAAGCAAATTTGTAATAAATTTATACTCTGGATTCTCCGTGTAATAAAGACTTTGTGTTTTACATGATATTTCATCGATTGTGAGTGCTAGCTATTGATCCAGGGACTAGCATGTTAATCATAGGGACTTAGGATCCTCACCGATCCGAGGTCAGTACAGATGGTATCAGAGCACATCTTTTCATGTAGGACGTGACCCTAGGATTGGAACCACCCCTAACTTATGTGCCTTACATGCTTTTCTACTAAGTTATTTTCCGCACTTCTAGTATATGCTTTCCTCTACTTGTTTAAGTATCTAATTTTCATTCTTCTAACTTAAAGATGATAAGCTTCCTCTACGACACCGTCGCGGACATCGAGCCCCTTCGCTTTGGTGGATGCCTCATGGACCTACTCACATGTTTGGACCTTCCCCTCCCAACAATTCAGGGGAGCACAATGAAGAAGCTCCACAAGGATGGCTGTTGGGGAGTCAAAGTCATCCAGCCAGGAAAAGAGCAAGGCAAGAACCCAGAGGAAGACATAGCAATCCACATTGTTAGAGATTCCAAGGAGAAGGCCCTTAGCATCAGCTTGCAGCAGCTCATTGGTCGCCTATGTGGACGTCATCATGAAGCTATCCAAGGACACTGCGGCGGCCTCTTTGGGAGACGAGATGAGGAAGGAATTCCCATGGAGTTAACCTTTGAGGAAAGGACTTCTACCAAGCGCCGAAGGACCCAGTATCAAGATTTGGAGTGCCACATCCACGACCTTGAAAAGGGTACCTTCCTCGAGATATTGAAGAACGACGAGCTATGCGCCCTCATCAAGGGGAAGGAGAAATGATCAAGCAGCAGGAAGAGGCAATGAAGCTCCAAGAGATAAAGTTCCAGGACCAATAGAAGAAGTTCGCTAACCAAGAGAAGATGGTGATAAATAAAAATAAGAGTATTAGGGAACTCAAGCAGGAGATCGATGGAACTGAAGTGCAAACTGAAGGCCTTTGCAAGATAATCAATGATGTGCGTGCTTCCAGGAGGGACTTAGCAAAGCAACTTGAAGCCGCAAAGAAGTCAAGCATAGTGGAGGAGCTACAAAGCGAGAAGGAGGGACTCAGGGAGCAGCTAGAAGCCACCACCAAGAAGCTGCAGGATGAGATTAAGAACCTCCAAGAGAAGATTGAAGCCACCACGAAGGAGATGGAGTTGTACAAGACAACTCTAGAGCAGGAAGGCTACTCGTTCGAGGACGAGGAAGAGGAAGGCGTGGAAGATGTGTAATAGTTGGACCACCTTTAATTCTATAGTAGAACGTTATTCGCGATTGTAATAAATACCAAGACAAATCTGTTTTAGTTAAACTTGGTTGTTTTCTGTGTTAAGTTGTGTTAATATGTCTTGTGTGTCTTGTGTGCTTGGTGTGTTTTCATAAGGGTAGGAGTTTACTACTTAGTCTTTCTGTCTATTTCTTAAATATTCTCTTAAACCCCATAGATGCCGCCCAGACGCGCGAACACCGAAATTCCTCCGGAAATAGCACAACTCTTGGCCACTCAGAATCAGCTGATCCAACTGCTCACTCTTGGCTACGTACTATCAAGAAGAAGCTAGACACCGTGCAAGCTGTCGGAGCCGACATGGTACGTTATGCCGCACACCAGCTTGAAGGACCTGCTGCAGAATGGTGGGATAACTACCAAGTCACCCACCCGGATATTGATGCTATCACTTGGGATCAGTTTGAGTTAGCTTTTCGCACTCATCATGTGGCTGCTGGTGTCATGACTCTGAAGAGGCGCGAGTTTCGCGACCTACACCAGCTGCACCGTTCTGTCACCAAGTATGGTGAGCTTTTCAACAAGCTAGCCCGTTATGCACCCGATGATGTTTCCACTGATGCCAAGAGACAGGAGGAGTTCTTAAGAGGGCTCAATGATGAGATATCCATTCAGCTTGTGGCTCAGAAATTTGACAACTTTCAGGAACTCCTAGACAGAGCCATTGTGGTTGAATCCAAAAGGAAGAGCATAGAAAACCGCAAGAGGAAGTCTAACCCTCACAAGCACTCTGTTCCGTACCAAAAGCAACGCAATTCCTCACCGCCACCTTATAACAATAATGGCCACAACCATGGCGGCCACAAACACAATGGTCATAAAAACCGCAATGGGAATGGCAGCAATGGAAAGGATCTTAGTGAGGTGACATGCTTTAAGTGCAACAGGACAGGACACCATGCAACCTCTTGCCCCGAGAAGAAGAATGGCAATGTCAATGGGAATGGAAATGGACACAACCATGGCAATGGAAACGGGAAGAAGCCAAATCCGTTTGTCAAAGCCACGGTGAATCATGTTTCTATGGAGGATTCTTGTGATGCACCAGACTCCGTGATTGGTAATTTCAAGCTCAATTCTATTCCTGCAGTTGTTCTTTTTGATACTGGTGCATCGCATTCATTCATATCAAGGGTATTTGTGGATAAAGGCAAGATACCTACGGAGACTATAAAATTTCCTCTAAGGGTAAGTTCTCCTGGGGGAGAAATAGTGGCAAACTCCGGTTGCCGAGGATTAGAACTAAGGATTGGGACACACATCTTTCCCACAAGTCTAGTAGTTCTAGAATCACAAGGATTAGACATAATCTTGGGCATGAACTGGATGACAGAATATGAAGGAGTCATAGATTGTGCAAAAAGGACTGTCACGCTCACAACACCGGAAGGGAAAAGGATTCGCATCAAGTCGAATTTCGCACTTAAGGAAGTCATGGTGAACTCTCTTAAGGGGGTTAGCTTGGAGGAGGTACCTATTGTAAAGGAATACCCAGATGTTTTCCCAGAGGAGCTACCCGGAATGCCACCCGATCGTGATATCGAGTTCCTCATTGACTTGATGCCAGGCACGGGGCCGATAGCTAAGAGACCATACAAGATGGATGTGGACGAATTAAAGGAACTCAAGAAACAGCTTAGGGAACAATTGGACAAGGGATTCATCCAACCCAGCGCATCATCTTGGGCAGCGCCTCCCTATTTGTGGAAAAGAAGGATAAAACCAAGAGACTGGTTGTGGACTACCCCTCGTTGAACGAAGTGACGATTAAGAATAAGTATCCTCTGCCCAACATCAATGACTTGTTTGACCAGTTAAAGGGAGCAAGTGTGTTCTCAAAGATCGATCTGCGATCAGGCTATTTTCAGCTAAAGATTCGAGAAAAAACAACATTCACCACAAGATACGGATTGTATGAGTACACCGTGATGTCTTTTGGTCTAACCAATGCCCCAGCATACTTCATGACCATGATGAACAATGTGTTCATGGAATATTTGGACAAGTTTATCGTGGTATTCATAGATGATATACTCATATACTCTAAGGATGATAAGGAACATGAGAAACATCTGCGCCTTATTATGGAGAAACTAAGAGAACACAAGTTGTATGCCAAATTCAGCAAGTGCGAGTTCTGGTTAAAGGAAGTGGGATTCCTTGGTCATGTTGTGTCAGCAAAAGGAGTTGCCGTAGATCCTAGTAAGGTAGCTTCCGTGATAGAATGGGAGTCACCCAAGAATGTGGGGGATATTAGGAGTTTCTTGGGCCTCGCAGGATATTACCGGAGGTTCATTGAAAAATTTCCAAAATAGCAAAACCCATGACGGAACTATTGAAGAAGGAAAAGAAATTCCTATGGACCGAGGCATGTGAATCAAGCTTTCAAGAGTTAAATAAACGCCTTGTAACGACGCCAGTTCTGTGTCTGCCTGATATCCAAAAGGATTTTCAAGTCTATTGTGATACTTCTCGACAAGGACATGGAAGTGTATTGATGCAGGATGGGAAAGTGGTATCCTATGCCTCCCGACAACTTAAGAACCACGAACACAATTATCCCACACATGATTTGGAACTTGCATCTGTGGTTCATGCACTCAAGGTATGGAGACACTACCTCATGGGTAAACATTGTGATGTGTTCACAGATCATAAGAGTTTGAAGTACATCTTCACCCAAAAGGAGTTAAATATGAGGCAAAGAAGATGGCTTCAACTGATTAAGGATGATGACTTAGATTTACAGTACCACCCCGAAAGGCAAATGTGGTGGCCGACGCCTTAAGTCGTAAGACTTATGTGAATGGACTTACCGCAGGGGAACTTCCAGAGGATTTATGCAAACAATTCAAGGATCTCAGGCTAGAAATAGTTCCGAAAGGACACGTAGCGACTATGGAAATAGTGTCTACTTTCCAAGAGAGAATCCAGGAAGCACAAAAGGGAGATAAAGAGTTGGAAGAAATAAGAGTCAGGATAAGCGAAGAAAAAACAAAAGAATTTCGTCTGGACGAACAAGGAACCCTTTGGTACGGGAAGCGTTTGTGCATTCCCAATGACCCCGATATCAGGAAGATGATTTTGCAAGAAGCTCATGATTCTCCATACTCAATTCATCTAGGTAACACGAAGATGTACATGAATGTGAAGGATAGATTTTGGTGGAATAACCTAAAAAGAGAAATTGCCTAATATATTTCTCTGTGTGATGTATGCAACAGAGTTAAGGACGAGCATCATAAACCAGCCGGACTACTTCAACCACTACCTATACCCGACTGGAAGTGGGACAAGGTAGGAATGGATTTCATCATGGGATTGCCTCGGACTCGTTCTGGATTTGATTCTATCTGGGTAGTGGTGGACCACTTCACAAAGGTGGCTCACTTCAAACCCGTAAAGACCACGTATACAAGTGCTAAGCTAGCTAAGATATACATGTCAAGAATTGTAAGTCTGCATGGTGTTCCTAAGGGAATTGTGTCAGATAGAGGCACCCAGTTCACTTCAAAGTTTTGGCGACAGCTACATGAGTCTCTTGGAACCCGACTAGAATTCAGTACTGCCTTCCACCTGCAAACGGATGGCCAAACAGAAAGAGTGAACCAGATTCTGGAAGATATGTTGAGAGCTTGCGCATTAGACTATGGGTCTAGTTTGGATGACAATCTTCCGTATGCTTATTTCTCGTACAACAACAGCTACCAGACAAGTATCAAGATGGCTCCATTTGAAGTTCTATATGGCAGGAAATGTAGGACTCCGCTGCTATGGAATGGAGTTGGTGAACGCAGTCTTTTTGGACCTGAATTGATAAAGGATGCCAAAGAAAAGGTACGACAGATTCAGGATAGGCTAAAGGTAACCCAATCCGAACAGAAGAGTTATGCTGATTCCAAACGCAGAGATGTGGCTTATAAGATAGGGGACCGGGCGTATCTCCGAGTTTCACCCCTACGAGGAGTTAAGAGGTTCGGAATCAAGGGCAAGTTAGCCCCACGATTCATAGGACCATATAAGGTTCTGGCCCGTAGAGGAGAAGTTGCTTATCAGTTGGAGTTACCGGAAGGACTGACTGTTCATGATGTGTTTCATGTGTCACAACTAAAGAAGTGTCACCCGGAGATGGCCGAAACGCCGCTAAGAGACACCGTTCCCCTAGACGAGGTTCAATTGGAGAATGATCTTACCTATGAGGAAAAACCCATCAAAATACTGGAAACAGCCCAAAGTATTACCCGCACCAAGACCATAAGATTCTGCAAAGTACAATGGAACCACCACTCCGAGGAAGAAGCTATGTGGGAGCGTGAAGAAGACTTGAAGGCAGAACACCCACACCTATTTGCTCGCCAACCCGAATCTCGGGAACGAGATTCTTCTTAAGGGGGGTAGGTTTGTAACATCCTAGATTTTATATTAGGATGTTATTAGTGGCATGCATCATCCTTGCATCATTGCACCCTACAAATAAAAATTTGCAACAAAATTCTAACACCTAAACCTATCAAAACCCTAATAAAGATTTCTTTATGCAGGCATTATTGTTGTAATCAAGCTTGACCCTTCTAAAAACTTTGTAAAACATTAAACTATGGTCCTAAGATGACCACCTTCTTTTTACAAAAATTTAGAAGTTGGTTTCATCACTTTTTGACTTTATATGCAAAAGTTATTTAGGTTTTACTGAAACAGAAATTGAAAAATGTTAAAAAGGGAAAAAAAGAGGCAACCTAACCTAACTGGGCCGCAGCGCCAGCCCACCCACGCCCGCGCCAGCCCACTTCCCCCCTCCGCCACCGACGCACGGGACCCACCTGTCAGCCGTCCTCTCCGTGACGCTGGCGAGTCCCTGGCGCACACGGGACCAAACCGAGCCGGACTCCGCGATTTCTCCGCGTCCTGCCCCCTTGCCCACGCCATACCAACCTTAAGAAGCCCCGCATCGACCCCTCCCCCCTTTTCCCTGAAAACCCTATCTCGATCAACCTCTCGCGCCAGCCGCCGTCGGGCAAACCTCGCCGGGACGGTTCGGAGCCCTCCCCTTGCTCCTTTCTCCCTCTGGAGCCTTCTCCATCCACCACTGATTCTCGCCGCGTGCCTTTCCCCTTCTCTCTCGCAGGAACGCGCCTGCGATTGCTCGCCGGAGCACCGCCAGGGACGGAGGAGATCGGCGGGACTCTGCCGATAGTCGAGGAAGCAAGGAGGAACGACGAGGACACGAGCATGCTCGCAAGGACCAGACGCACTCCGTCGACCACACCGCCACCTCGGGGAGCCACCAGAGCGCCGCCGACCATCGTCACCGACGCCACCGCCACCCAACGTCTCCGTCGCCACCGTAGTAAGTCGCCGCGCCCCTCTCAACCGTCCGATTTGCAACCTGCGGTTCAGATTAGATACAAACCCGAGGGGGTATGCGCCAGTAGTATCGCGCCACGTGGCTGCCACGTCTGCAGCCCACTAACGCGCCGCGTTGGCCCCGTGCTTTCCAACTGGACCAATCGGGGTGTGCCACTTGGCAAGCTTTTTGAATTGGGGTTAGATCTGTTTTGCAGATTTAGTTTAAACCTTGCGAAAATCATATAAAATTAAATATTTGGCCAAATTTAGCTTATAATATACCGTTGGATTCATAATTTTATGTAGAACACAGATCTGCAATAAAATTCCAAGTTTACAGAAGGGTTTTTGGTGTAGATTTTAATTATTAGATTGGAGTATTTAATTCATAGAAAAATAATTAGAAGTCCGTTTTAGTTGATTTTTGTTGCGTTGGTTTTGTTTCCGCAATACCTACTGAAAAAATTATAAAACCTTGATTAAGATCATTAGATCTAATTTGGGGCTAATTAGATGGTTGGATCTTCTATTTATCCTATGAATTATATTAGTGACCCAAATTGTTTTAACCTATGGGAAATCAATCCTAGTAACACCCTTAACACTATTGCAACCCAATTTATGCTACCTTGGTCAATTTAGAAAACCAATCTCATATAAAATACCATGTTGCATGCATGCACGATTATCTCTGTGACATGTTTTGAGCAAGTTGTGATCATATCTATGTTTGTGAATAGCTAGATTGTTCGGAGTGCGCTAAGGAGTGTTATTATGTAGAGTGCTTCTCGGATCAAGGCAAGTTACACCACTTGTTCATAACTTCTGTCCCAGTTTTGATTCTATGCATGTGATCTTCAAAATTCTGTAGTATGCATGTGTAGGATGTTCTAGTAGAATTTTCCTTAGTATTATTTTGCAAGTGCGATGATTTTGTAGTATGCCATGAGTATCTCTATACTTAGGATTTACCGTCCTAATAGGTTCCCCTGTTTTGCTAAGTATTGCTTGCTATGCTATATATACAAAGTACCGTTGGGGGGTTCGAAAGACAAAGAATCTTTCTAAGTATAAAGGCTCTCTAGAGCAAAGTTTTCTTCTCAAATCCACTTCAAAATAAAACTAAGTTTTCTTCTGGGCGGAATGGTTGTTGGGACAACGAGTGAGATTTTGGTGGAGGACGGGCGCCCAGGAATCAAAGAAGTCTGCCATGTTTCAGAATTCAAAAGCTTCCAGTGCAACCACAATACATTATGAGCTCTGTCTTGGCCTAGTACTTAGTGGGAAACCTCACATGGGTACCAACATTTGGAGGTTTTTGGCACGGTTGGATCCAGAATGTAGAGGGGCTACTAAGGGAAAGCCTCGCCATGGTCTTGTTTGTAAAAGGACTTGATCGTGGATTGTGGGTAAAGTGCACAAACTCTCGAGAGTATTGCAAACTGATCGATCAGCTGTGTTCACAGAAACAGAACAACATTGAGCATCTGAAGGAAGGAGCCTCTGAAGGATTTCCTCTCTCTTTTCTAAACAAAAGTTTTTAAAACCCCATGGCGTGAGTAATATCGCCAATGTGTGGGAATTTGGGAACTTGGTGTGTAATATCCAAGTATCGCTTGGTGCGTAATATCCAAGTGTTTGGTTGTTTGGACACTTGGTGCATAATATCCTCGTGTGCCATTCGACCCTATTTTATCTAAGCAAATGATTACAAGGTAGGGAAAATCTTCTCTTTTTCTCTCTACTTATGAAAACTAGCTTTGAGCAAATGAACTCCACAGCCTAAACTAGCCTTGCATGTAGAGATAGCCTTTTATCTCCTTGGTGTAATTTGCCAATACATTCAAAGTATTTACCCCTTGTTGCATGCACGTTTTATGTGCAGAATCCAAAGATTGAAAGGTGCGTAGGGATCGCGAGTCTACACTCGACAAGCCTGGGGCGTTGATGGACTCAAGCTGCTTTTATGTTTCTGCTGTTATTTGAGCTATCCTTATGCTAAGCAAATTTGTAATAAATTTATACTCTGGATTCTCCGTGTAATAAAGACTTTGTGTTTTACATGATATTTCATCGACTGTGAGTGCTAGCTATTGATCCAGGGACTAGCATGTTAATCACAGGGACTTAGGATCCTCACCGATCCGTTGTCACTATACTATCAAGAACAAATACCCTTTGCCTAGAATCAATGACTTGTTTGATCAGTTAGAAGGAGCATGTGTGTTCTCAAAGATTGATCTCCGGTCAGGTTATTTTCAGCTTAAGATAAGAGAACAAGACTGACCTAAGACAGCTTTCACCACTAGGTATGGACTGTATGAATATACCGTGATGCCATTTGGTTTGACCAATGCACCAGCTTACTTCATGAATATGATGAACAAGGTGTTCATGGAGTTTCTTGACAAGTTTGATGTCGTATTCATCGATGACATTTTGATCTACTCCAAGATCAAAGAAGAGCATGAAGGACATTTGCGTTTGATACTTGAGAAGCTTAGAGAGCATAAGTTGTATGCCAAATTCAGCAAAGTGTGAATTTTTGTTGAATGAAGTTGGATTTCTTGGACACGTTGTGTCAGGAGATGGTGTAGCAGTTGATCCTGCTAAAGTTTCAGCTGTAACTGAATGTGAATCTCCTAAGTCAGTGAAAGAGGTTCGTAGTTTCCTTGGCTTGGCAGGATACTACAGAAGGTTCATTGATAATTTCTCCAAGACAGCTAAGCCAATGACAGAGTTACTAAAGAAAGACAAGAAATTTGCTTGGTCTGAAGGATGTGAACTTAGTTTCCAAGAATTGAAGAAGAGACTAGTGACAGCACCAGTCTTATGACTGCCAGATTTAGAGAAAGGATTTCCAAGTGTATTGTGATGCATCTCATCATGGATTGGGTGTAGTACTAATGTAAGAAGGGAAAGTTGTGGCTTATGCCTTGAGACAAATCAAAACTCAAGAGGTAAATTACCCTACTCATGATTTAGAGTTAGCCTCTGTTGTCCATGCACTCAAAACATGGAGACACTATCTTTTGGGAAAGCGATGTGAAGTGTTCACAGATCACAAAAGTTTGAAGTATATCTTCACCCAGAAAGAAATTAACATGAGACAAAGAAGATGGCTAGAACTCATCAAGGACTATGATTTGAGTTTGCAATACCACCCCGGTAAAGCAAATGTTGTAGCAGATGCTCTAAGCCGTAAGGTTTTTGTGAATGGCCTTACTAAGGGAGAATTGCCAGATGATCTATGTGCCCAATTTAGAGATCTCAGATTGGAGATTGTACCTGAAGGACATCTTATGTCATTGGAAGTTTAACCCCCTTTGTTGGACAAAATCAAAGAAGCCCAAAAGACAGATAAGGAAATTGAAGAGATTAAGGAAAAGATTGGTAAGGGAAAAGCCAAAGGATTCCATGAAGATGACCAGGGTACTTTATGGCATGGAAAACGTATTTGTGTTCCACAAGATCTGGAACTTCGGAAACTGATTTTACAAGAAGCACACAACTCACCGTATTCCATTCATACGGGTAACACCAAAATGTACATGGATATGAAACAAAGATTTTTGTGGAATAATCTCAAGAAGGACATCGCCGAACATATTGCTTTGTGTGATGTATGTAGTAGAGTGAAAGCGGAACATCAGAAACCAGCAGGATTGTTACAACCACTACCTATTCTTGATTGGAAGTGGGATAAGATTGGCATGGATTTCATCACCGGATTGCCGAGGACCAGGTCATGATATGACTCTATTTGGGTAGTAGTGGATCGCTTAACTAAGTGCCTCATTTCATACCCGTGAAGACAACCTATACAAGTGCTAAGTTAGCAAAGATCTACATGAGCAGGATTGTATGTCTGCATGGAGTACCCAAGAGTATTGTGTCTGATAGGGGAACTCAATTCACTTCTCATTTTTGGAGGCAACTACATGAGTCGTTGGGAACGAGGTTGGCAGCACTGCTTTTCATCCTCAGACTGATGGACAAACGGAAAGGACCAACCAGATTCTTGAAGATATGTTGAGGGCATGTTGACGAGGTTTAATCTCATCAATGCCCATTCTTATGGACTTGGGTTTTGGAGAAGATGGGGATGCTGGAGATCCTGGCACGGTTAACAGACAAGCAACCAGGGGACACGAGATTTACCCAGGTTCAGGCCCCCGGAGGGAAAACCCTACTCCTGCTTGTCTGCTCTTGATTACGGCGGAACCGAAGGTTACATGGTGCGCAGATTCGATCTGGCATGGAGGTGCGTGCGAAAGTATGAGTCGAGAGATCTAGGACGTGCCCTCCTGGCCTTTATATAGACTTAGGCAGGTCCCGGGCATAGTCCTAGTCGGTTACAAGTTCTAGGGTTTTACCCCTTTTGAATTTCCTATCTGTGCTAGTGTTGCTCTCCAAGGATCCGAAAGCGTCATGGGCCTTGGCCACCCGAAAATCTTCATGGGCCAGCGTATATCTGCTGTGGGCCTTCCTTGGGCTGGACCAGGTATGCTGAAGTCACGTACCCATAGGGTATAACCATGTCAGTAGCCCCCGAGTGATCAGTCGAATCGTAGATTCGGCTGAGGACTCTTCCATCTTTCGGGTGCAACTATGTATTAATAATATAAGTGTGTAGGGATTGTTGATGCGTGTGCCTGACTCACCCGACGGATCAGGGTCAGTTAACTGTCTTAGGACGAAACAACACGATCTTCTTCAAGTTCGAGTCCCTCAACTCGAACCTGGAACATATGCTGGGGTAATTCGACTCAGGCCGCGGAGGACTTACAAGAGTGGAATTCCAGTGATTTTAATTAACGTACCCAACGCGTCCGTCGGGATTTTTCATCACGCCTGTTGACATGGATTTGTACTAGTAGAGCGTAGTCATGTACGTTGCCAGGCAGTTAGATGATATCTGCAGGTCTTATCTATGTGTCGCAGACACAGCATCCGAATGCTCGTCACCGCAGAGGTGTTTTGGGTGGCCAAGGAGATCGTTGCTCACTCAGTGTTTTGTTGGGGCATAGATGCCAAAAAGTTTTTGCGTGTTGATCCGAAAGATCACAGTCGAAGAGTTCATAGGGTGCGCGACCAGCGCTCCCTATGGGAGTAGCCCCCGAGTGTCTGTTCGAGTTGTAGAATCGAGCAGAGACTTTAGTTCAAGCATTTATTCGGTTGTTAGGTCCGCAGGACTCAAAAAATTTCGGATGATTAAATCCATCCTCCCTATGGGAGTAGCCCCCGAGTCCGTAGCGGAGTCGCAGACTCGACGTAGGACTCGAAGAAATACTTTGTCGTTATTCATCTTCCGGGTGCGCGGTCAGCGCTCCTAATAGGAGTAGCCCCCGAGTATTTAGTCGAATTGAAGATTCGAGTGAGTACTCTTAGCTCTTAGCTGTGGAGCCGAAGAATCGTAATTGGTGCTAGTATAGATTTTGATGACATCAGTGCTGACGATTGATGACCTCAAGCGTCTGCTACGCCAGAGATGACTTGACTGGACGAACATGGATCCCACTTGCTGACTTTGAATTGACCGGTCACGCGGGGCATGGAGATAATTATGGCGTCTCCTTGATTTCCGCGCGTAGTGGACGGCGTGGTAACGACGGTTCGTTGTGATGTTGACACGTGTACGGCCAGATCTGCCGTTGGCGTTAGGTCTTCTGGATGAACGGCTGCCATGCGTCGTCTTCTCTGTTATAATCATTGAGGGGAACCGTGGTTTGTTTTCACCGCACCAGTTCTTGTGTTTCACTGCCTCCTTGCGCTCGAGCGATTCTTGCTTTGCGCTGGGATTTCCTTCCACATTTCCGTCGTCCTTTGTACGTTTTCACCGCCGGCGCCGCCGTAGCACTATGGGGAAACCAAAGAAGTCTTCATCTGCGGTTGGGACCAGCGCCGCCGGAGGAAAGAAGGGCGCCGCCGCTGCTCGCGTCACCGATGGTGGCTGGCGGCGATCAGAGACGCGGGAGAGCGATCTTCGCAAGCTGCGCAAGCGGGGCTTGATCCCGGAGGACAGGGAGGCCCCCATCTGGGTACCGGGTTATGTTTCTCGCCTTCGTTTTGCGTGGGTTTTCGTATCCAGTCCATGACTTCCTTCGTGGACTGCTCTTCTTCTATGGGGTTCAGCTGCATCATCTGTCTCCCAATTCTCTTCTCCACATTGCTTGTTTTATCACTTTTTGCGAGTGCTGGCTTGGCATTGAGCCGCACTTTGGCCTCTTCCGGAAGCTCTATTCCGTGAAGAGGCAATCTGGTTCGGATGGTGTGTATCCCATTGGGGGTTTCATCATCTCTCTTAGTCCCAATCTGCTCTTCTTTTCCTTTTCCATGTCCGAATCTGTCCAGTACTGGCGGAGGCGATGGTTTTATATCCGCGACTCCGTAGTGCCCGGGCAAGATTTTGGTCTTGTTCCCTTTGACCCCTCCCAAATGATTGAGAAGAAAAGGTCTTGGAAAAACCAAATCTTAGACGGTGAGGTGGCGGAGATAGAGGTGAACGGTGTGTACATCATCCGGACTTTTCTTGAGCGTCGGGTGCAGCCTCTCCAAGCGAGGCGCACCCGATGTTTCTTTATTCTGGGCGCCGTGATCCGACGAGGGTTTCGAGTGAGAAAATCTCCGAGGGGGATCTTGACAATGCTCTTCACGCGCTGTTGAAGTTCAAGGCCGACGAAGAAATCCCGGGGAAGTCGCTGACTCCTCCCTTTTCTTCGACGTTGGTCGTACCGAAGGTGCAGATTTGCGCACGTAGTGCTCCCCCTTTTTTTGTCGGCTCTGTATTTATTTCCTTTGTTTGCTAACAAAGTTCCTTCTGATTTTGTAGAGCTTCAAGGTGCCGGGGATGGTACTACCATTGCCCGAAAGGTATCCGAATGCCCCGGATAATGAAGTGGTTGATTCCGTGTCCGAGCTACCGTCAACGCGATCTCGAGCGGAGGATGCCGACGAGTCGAGTGAGGACCATTCGCGCAAGCGATCACAGAGCTCCAGCGAGTCTTCGGATGCCTCGACTCCTCCTACTCCCAGAAACCCTTTGGGCCTTGAGCGTCATGATGATGGTCATGGAGGCTCTTCCTCTCCTATTCCTGCCATTCCTGTGCGGTCTGCAGCACCGCACCCGCCAGCAAAGCGGAAGAAGGAAGAAAAGAAGGAGGAGAAGAAGGAAGAGAAGAAAGAGGAGAAGAGGGCCCGAAGGGCTTCTCCTATCTTCGACCTGAGCGCATTGGGCTCGTAAGTTTTCTTGTTATACTGGTGTCCTTGTTCCTTCGTGATTTTTGCACTTGTGCTGAGTGGTTTGTATGCAGGCAATCCTCCCATGATTCCTCCAGTGATGGTGAACGGGAGATGATGGGGGAGTCAAAAATTGCGTCTCCTCCACCTCAAACGGTGGCGACTTCAGGTGACGCGCCTCCGAATCCTCCATTGCAGGAGGTGCAGGTGGTTGCGCCTCAGAATTTCGCAGGCGGTCCTTCGGGGTCATCATCAGAGCATGTAAGTTTTTCCGGCCTCATGGGGGGAGCCCCCGAGTGTCTTCGTGTGCGAATCTTGTTTTTACTCCATTGTGTTGGGCGTAGCCCCCAAGCCCTTTTCTTACTGACATTTCTTTTTCTGCAGCCTTTTGTGTAAGAGGCCAAGCGGCTTGTGCAAGAGCGCCTGATGTTTGAGGCGAACCTGCGACAGCTTCAAGGTATCTATCTAACTTTTCTCTTATGTATCCTGGTTTAGTTCTTTGACACTTGTTTGTTTTGAATGCAGAGGAGCATAACAAGTCTCTCCGTGAGGTTGACGCTCTCAAGAAGAGCCTTGGTCAATCGGAGCAGAAGGCCGGAGCCGCCGTTGGTGCAAAAGAACGTCTTGAGCTAGAGCTGACTAAGGCAGCCGAAGCGAAAGAGCGTCTGCAGCAGGAAGCCACAGATCGTGAGGAGCAGCTGGACACGGTTGCGGCTATCCGCGAAAAAGAGGTGGCGACGAAGCTCATGGCTGCTGCCAAGGCTATTTCGGGTGAGTACTAGTTTTGTACTTTTTCTTTTCCTTCGGGTCTTCTTTTATGTCGCTTTTCTTCATGTCTTTCTTCTTTTTGTCTCAGATGCCGCAGGCATCGAGTTCGACCGCGGTGCTCTGGAGCACGGTAGTGCTCTAGATGATGCCACTACGGCGGTCGAAGACCGCTGCAGCACCGTCGTCAACTCCCTTGCCAAGGCGAAAGAGGTCCTTGGGCGCTTCTACAAGGAGCTTGTCCCGAAGGGCGCAGCCCTTGACGATGTGGATGCTCTAGCGGTGGCTCTGTCAGCCGAAGGGCCTGCGGCGTACAAACTCAAGCAGAAGGGCATCGGCGTGTCCGTCGGGCTGGCGATGGCCATGGCGGCTGGAGCGGAGCTGGATCTGCCCCAGATCACTTCTCGGATGCCGACGGCTGCGGATGGATCCGAGGTAGCCTTTGCTGCCTATTCTGCTCGCGGCAGGCGATATGGGCCCAAGCTCATTGATTTACTGTCTGAGTATGCGCTGCGGCAGCAGGGTGGGGCCAAAGCTAGGCAGTCTGGCTCCGAAGCGACTCAGGCTCCTGCATCTTAGGCGTAGTAAATGTAGGCTAGTTTGTAGTTTGTTTTTGTTGTAAATATCTTGAAGAACATCATCCTTGTGCCACGTAGTGGCTTTATATATTCAATGAATTTCTTTGAGTTGTGCTCCATCCTTGGCTGAATGTTTGTGTTCCTTTCTTTTGCTGCCGCTCTTGGTTCCTTCGGGTGCTGACCCTGTTGACGCCCCATCCGCAACGCCGTTGCGCCCATCCTTGGATGATTCCTCGCAGCTTACTTTCCTTCGGGATTGTGTGCGCAGTCTGGAGACGGAGTTGCTTGGGCTACGCGGTCATGCCGACGTTTGGAAGTCCAAGGCAGATCGTGGCGCAGCCAGAGAGGAGTACTTGATGGCGGAGTTGGTCCGTCTGTCCGAGCAGCTGCAATGTCAGTTGTTCTTTGGTCGAGCCGTAGCTCTGGTCTTCGGGTGAGCCTGTTGGCCTTACTCTTATTTTGTAAGATTGCTGCAGGTGCAAATCTTGCTCCGAGGGAAGAAAAAGAGCGTGTCGCTGTTCGGGTCAATTGCTTGACTCAACAGGACATGGAGGCCGGCGGATTCTTCTGGATGGATCGTGATCGTGCCATAGCCCTAGCGACGGTGCAGGATCGTGTTCATCAAGTTTCGCGGGTGCTCCGCCAAGTACAGACATCGCTTTCCTCGGTGCTGCACGTCATGTTCCCTTTGGATGCCGCGCCAATAAACCTTGCGGGTCTTCTGTCGAAATTTCGGAACGTAAGCAATGTCAAGGAGTTGGTGCGGCAGCAGCTTGTCGCAGGAGTGAAGGCTGCGTTGTCTCTTGTGAGGCTGCACCGGCCTGATGTGGATTTGGCTGCCGTGGCTGCTGGGCCACCTCTTCGCACTGATGGTAGCGAGTGGGACATGCGTCCGCATTACGCGGCTGTGAGGAAGTATGCCGAACAGATTGTAGATTTGTTTGAGCAGCGTGCCCAGGTTATTCTTCAACATAGGTAGTACCTGTAAAAAGAGAGAGGTGTAAAATTTGTATATTTCGGCTGGGCGTGTTGTGCCCTTTGTTTTAAAGGTTTGTTTGTATGTGAGCACGTAGTGCTTCAATTGGATACGTGTCCTTTTCGTTTGCCTGACGTTGTCAGCTACTCAGGTGTACACGTTTGGCCCTCAGTTGATGAAATCGTGAGGTGGGGGGAGCCCCCGAGTGCGTTTGTAGCATATAGTATAATTGCAGATAATAGTGAAACGAAGTTTTGGGGCGAGACACTTAGCTTTATTTATATCGTAATGGAGGAGATACATTGTTCGGCAGAGTAGCCTTGGCTGGAAGCCTTATTGAAAGTAAAAGAAGGGGTAGGTTGCTACGGATAGAACCGTCGCAGGTGCGAGATACTCCATGGGTTGGAGTATGCGACTCCAGACTCCACGTGCTTGAGGCGATAGGCGCCACCTCGGATGACTTCGGTGATGACGTAGGGTCCTTCCCATGGCGACTCGAATTTATTCGGTCGCTTTTGCTTGAGTCGCAAGACGAGGTCTCCTTCGACGAAGGACCTTGGGCGCAGCCGGCGGCTATGGTAGTTGCGGAGACTCTGCTGGTACACCGCTGATCGAGCTGCTGCTATATCCCGTGCTTCGTCGAGTGTATCGACAGCGTCTTCGAGTGCAGCCATGGATTCAGCCTCACTGTAGGCGACGACCCGTGGGGCCTGGTGGCGTACGTCGGCTGGTAGCACGGCTTCGGCTCCGTGTACCATGAAGAACGGTGTGTAGCCGGTGGAGCTGTTTGGCGTAGTTCATAAGCTCCACAGGACGGAGGGTAGCTCCTTCGTCCAATTTCCAGCTTTGTGTTCGAGTGAGCTCATTAGGCGCTTCTTGATGCCGGCTCCGATTAGGCCGTTGGCCTTTTCCACTTGCCCGTTCGTTTGCGGGTGTGCCACTGAGGCATATGTGATGTTGATCCCAAGGCCTTCGCAGAAGTCCTGGAATTCTTCGGAGATGAAGTTCGATCCGTTGTCGGTGATGATGCTGTGTGGTACGCCGAACCTGTAGACAATGGACTCGAAGAACTTGACAGCAGTTTTGCCTTTCTGGTTGGTGACCGGCATGGCCTCGATCCACTTGGTGAATTTGTCGACCGCAACCAGGAGGAAGACGTGTCCTCCTTTCGAGGATTTTGGCAGTTTGCCAATCATGTCGAGGCCCCATTGAGTGAAAGGCCAAGCTATAGGTATGGGCCTGAGCTCGGACCCAGGTGCGTGCGGTTTGTCGGCGTACCGTTGACATCCATTGCATCTTCGGACGATGTCCTTTGCGTCGCTCATGGCCGTCGGCTAGTAGAATCCTGCTCGTACAACTTTAGCGACAAGGGAGCGGCTGCCTGCGTGGTGGCCGCAGATGCCTTCGTGGATGTCTTGGAGTATGGCCTTGCCGTCGTCGATGGTGATGCACCGTTAAAGTATACCCGTGATGCTGCGTTTGTATAGCTCGCCGTTGATGACGGTGAAGGCTTTTGACCGGCGAGATATGTGCCGGGCGTCTGTTGGGCTGTCAGGCAATTCTCCAGCTATCAAGAACTGGAGGTATGGTCGTGTCCAAGCTTCTTCGACTGCCATGACCTGCATCAGGTTGACCATAGCGACCTCTGTGTCCAGTTTCTCGGGTCCTTCATGTCCTTCGGGTAGCGTAGCCCCCGAGTGTTCTGATTCTTCGGATGATCCCTTGGGGAATTTACGCTTGATGGATGGCACGCATATTTGTTCGAGGAACACGCCTGGTGTCACCTTTGCGTAGGTGGAGCCGATGTTGGCGAGTCTATCGGCTTCCTCGTTGCTCTCTCTTCCAACGTGCCGAAGTTCGCAGCCATCGAATTCTCCTTCGAGTGCGTTGTAGAGCGCGCGGTACGCGATCATGTTTTCGGCATGTGCGTCACACTCATTCATTGTCTGCTGGACGACGAGGTTGGAGTCACCGTAGATGACCAGGCGTGTTGCGCCGCATATCTTTGCCATCCTCATGCCATGGATGAGGGCTTTGTATTCGGCTTCGTTGTTGGAGGCCCTGAATTTCATCCGAAGGACGTACTTCATCTTGTCACCCTGCGGGGAGGTCAATATGACCCCTGCCCCTGCTCCGGCTTCGCGCTTGGAGCCATCTAAATGCATTGTCCAAGACTGCGACATGTCTGGGGTTTCTGGCAGCTGCAGCTCCATCCAGTGCACCAGGAAGTCCGGAAGGACTTGAGATTTGATTGCGTGTCGCTTCTCGTAGACGATGATCAAGGGTGATAGTTCGATGCCCCATAGGGCCACCCGTCCTGTGGCCCCTGGATTATTCAGGATGCTGTTCAGGGGTGCTTCGTTGACGACCATCACCTGGTGCTCCTGGAAGTAATGGCTCAACCGTCGAGCCGTCATGAACACGCCGTAGGCTAGCTTCTGGTAGTGAGGGTACCTCTGCTTTGTTGGTGTCAGTACCTCGCTGAGGTAGTAAAATGGGCGCTGGACCCCGTGGGTCTTGCCTTCTTCGGGTCGTTCGACCACGAGTACGGTGCTGACCACCGGATGTGTGGCTGCTATGTACAGCAGCAAGGGCTCACGCTCCTTTGGCGTGACCAAAACGGGCGAGGTGGAGAGGAGCTGCTTGAGGTTTTCGAATGCGTCGTTGGCTTCTGGTGTCCACTCGAACTTGTCTGCTTTACGCAGCAGCTGATAGAATGGTAGGGCCTTCTCGCCCATACGGCTGATGAACCTGCTTAGCGCCGCTACTCGTCCTGCGAGCTGCTGGACGCCCTTGAGGTTTTTCGGCTTCTCCATCGTCATGATGGCTTTGATTTTCTTCGGGTTCGCCTTGATCCCTCGTTGAGAGATGAAGTACCCAAGAAGCTGACCTGATGGGACGCCGAAGGCTCACTTTTCGGGATTGAGCTTGATCCTGTAGCGATCGAGGTTGTCGAACGTCTCGTGGAGATCGTCGATAAGTGTCCTTGCCTCTCTGGTTTTTATTACTATGTCTTCGACATAAACTTGGACATTGCGACCAATCTGGTCCTTGAGGCAGGCCTGCATGCATCGCTGGTACGTGGAACTCGCGTTCTTTAGCCCGAAGGGCATTGTGTTGTAACAGAATACTCAGAACGGTGTGATAAACGTCGTTTTCTCCTGATCTTCGACCTTGAGCCGAATCTGGTTATAGCCTGAGTAGGCGTCGAGGAAGGAGAGTTTCTCGCAACCTGCAGTCGAATCGATTATCTGGTCGATCCATGGAAGAGGGAAGTGGTCCTTTGGGCAATGCTTATTTAGTGACGTGAAGTCCACACACATCCGTAGGACCATCACCGTGTTTGCAAGCCACTCGCTTTCTTTGATTTCCCTGATGAAGTCTGCAGCGAGCAGTCTATTGATTTCTTTGCCGATAGCTTCGGCTCGTGGCTCCGACAGTCTTCGGATGGACTGCTTGACTGGCTTGGTGTCTGGAAAGACATTGAGTGTGTTCTCGGCGAATTCCCTGGGAACTCCTGTCATGTCCGCAGGACACCAGGCGAAGATTTCCCAGCACTCACGGAGGAATTCGACGAGCGCGCCTTCCTATGCGGTGCTGAGGTCATTGGCTATCAAGGCCGTCTTGGAGGCATCCGTCGGATGGACCTATACTTTTTTGGTGTTGACGGTGGAGTCGAAGGACATGTCAGGTGCGTTCTGCCTTGTGACTGGGGGTAGCCCATTGTCCGTCACCTCGCGGAGCCTTACCAGCTCATCTTGCATGCCGAAAGACTGGGAGATTTTGTTGAAATCCCCGTCGCATTGGTCCGATCGGGTGAAGCTCCCATGGACTGTGATGATGCCCCTTGGTCCTGGCATCTTGAGTAGTAGGTATGCGTAGTGCGGGACGGTCAGGAACCTTGCGAATGCTACACGCCCCAGGATGGCGTGGTATTGTGACGGTCAGTCCACCACTTCGAATTTGAGTCGCTCCTGCCGAAAGTTGTCCGGCTTCCCGAAGATGACGTCGAGTCCTATTTTGCCCAGGGGGAATATGCCTTTTCCTGGTACAATGTCGTGGAACGTTGTGTCTGATTGTTCCAGGCTGCATTGCGGGATCCGCATAGCTGCCAGGGTGCTTGCGAACATTAGGTTGATGCCGCTGCCACCGTCCATGAAGACGCGACTCATCTCGAAGCCTCCGATCTGCGCCTCCAGCACCAGGGCAGCATGACTTGGGCGAGGGATCTGGCAAGGGTGATCCGCACGAGTGAATGTGATGCAGGACTCCGATTTGCTGAGGTACTCAGGGATTGCAGGTGGAGTTGCCACGGCCAAGTTGATTTGTCGGGTGATTTTCTTCTGCACCCTGTTTGTGGGGCGTCCCTTCTGGATCATATTTAGTGCTCCCTTTGGTGGGGGGTATACGACCCCGGCGTTGTTTTGCGCTGGTGCGACTGGTTGGTTTGGGCCTCCAATTGGTGGCGGAGGAGGAGCTCCGTGTGCTATTTCTCCTTGCGCGGGTGCGTTTCCGAACGCAGGGATTGGGGCTTGTTGCCTCATCTGTGCCATGCTTTCGCTGAGTTTCTGGAACTCGCGGCAGTCCTTGAGCATGTGACTGGCTTTCTTTTTGCCATCTTGCTTGTCGATGTAGAAGTGGATGGTGCATGGACCCGAAAGTTTTTCGAATGTTGAGGGTCCGTTGTCACGATCGCGGCGTTGCCACGATTGTGATGATCGTCCGCTGTCTCGGAGATTTCCTCCGCGGTAACCTCCGCTGTTGCGGCTGTTGTCGTTGCGGCGGTCGGCGTAGCCAGCCGCGACCATGTCGGGTCCGTCGCGGTCTTCGTAGACACGCGATCTCCTCTTGCTGCGGCGTTCTCGCCTTCGGCCGTAGTCGTCCTCTTCATCTGATTGCGCTCGCTGGATGCAATCTTCGCCGTCTTCCCAACTGTTGGCAATTTCCATGAGGTGGTCGAGTGTCTTGGGTTTGACACGCCCAAGTTCTTCCTTGAAATCTTGTCACTTGACGCCGTCTCTGAAGGCGTCGATGGCCCTCTCCTCGGAGATATGCGCTGCGGAGTTCTTGGTGGTAGACCAGCGTAATATGTACGAGCGAATAGATTCCCCCGTTCTCTGAGTGCAAGCTCGCAACTATTCAATTGAGGCGGGCCTCTTGCTGGTGCCCTTGAAATTTCGGATGAAGCTATAAGCTAGCTCCTCCCAACTTCGGATGGATCCTGATGATAGGCTGCTGAGCCAGACCCACGCCGTGCCTGTCAGCTGCAGCTGGAGGCATTGCATGGCGGTTTCTTTGTTACCGCCGTGCAGCTTGACGGATGACAGATGATCGCTGAGCCAAGATTTTGGATCTTGCGTGCCATTGAACTTCGGAGTATCCGAAGGAAGCTTGAAATTGCGTGGCATCTTTGTTAGCCGAACAGATCTGCTGAAGCATCGAGCTCCAAAGAGTTCTCCTTCATCTTCATCCATCTCGGACTCAGACGAGCATGCACGTTTGGCTCGCGCTTTGTCGATTTTGCGCTGTGTAAGCGCGTCTCTGGCGTCGTAGTCACGTTTATGGCGATGCGAGCTCTTCTTCCTTCGAGGAAGGTCGTGCTCCTCTTCCTCTTCGGCTTCGCAGGAGCGTCTTCGTGGAGCGCGGCTCCAACGAGTCCCAGTCTGGTGAGTGCGGACTTATGCATGGCTCTTTTCGGGTCCTCCTCTGGAGGTTGGTGGGCCGCGAGATACGCGGTGGCTGCCAGGATCGCAGCTTGTGGTGTCTTCGGGATGATATTGCCGTCGGCATCCATATCCATGAACGACGTGTGGAGAGTTCGGGTCACATCACGGCGTTCCTTGGGATCCATGTTCTCCACCCGCGAGCGATGCTTGTTTCCCTGATTTCCGTTCGTGCTAGAGCCGGGTGCCATGGCGGAGAGCGCAGCTCGTCGCGCGCTAGACTCGGAGGCTGCTTGCTTGCGTTTATCGAGCGTCTCCTGCATCTTGACTTGCTTCTTGTGCTCCTCGATGAGGAGGTAGTGGTACGCCATCAGTAGGTCGCGTGGTGAATCCACAGGCAGGACTATGTCGCCTGCGACGGCACGACGTGCCTGTACCCATCCTTCTTTGCTAAGTTGGATGACGTGGCCGTTGTTCTCCCCTTCGGGTGGGGGGGGGGATTGGCTTCTTCTGTTCCCGCCGTTTATGTCCTGCGGGTTGGGGTTCGTGTTGGGCGGCGGATTGGGCGTTTGTTGATCCTAGATGACCGCGGCGCATAGGTAGCGCTCATAGATCGGTTCGCTACTGCCGCAGCTTTCGGGTCCGGAACCGTAGGTCCCTTCATCCGAAGGTGGATCACACAGATCGGAGTTGCAGCTGCTGCTGCTGTAGAACTCATCTGTCGATGGTGACGTGCGTAGCACGGGGTGTGGAGCCCACGAGGCGGGCCTGATTGATGGCATGGGCACCCGCTCAGGAAGGCGGAGGGTGCCAGTTTGTCCCACCTGGAAGCAGAAGCTCCCGAACAAAATCTCGAGTTCGTCGCCTACGGGCTCGAAATCCTTCATGGTGGCCGGCGAGTGGGCGGTGAAGTCAAAAGTCCCGAAGAGGAGGTGATTCTTCGTCGCCGCGGAGTTGTAGATCGATCGGGTTGGGACCGTCCGATCGCACAATCAGCAGCCCCGATTCCCACAGACGGCGCCAATTGACGAGGTTTAATCTCATCAATGCCCATTGTTATGGACTTGGGTTTTGGAGAATATGGGGATGCTGGAGATCGTGGCACGGTTAACAGACAAGCAAC
The DNA here is from genome assembly GCA_916181665.1 of Avena sativa. Classification (NCBI taxonomy): domain Eukaryota; kingdom Viridiplantae; phylum Streptophyta; class Magnoliopsida; order Poales; family Poaceae; genus Avena; species Avena sativa. Next base: position 342,928,009 of record OV702285.1, on the reverse strand, counting down.
CAGGGGATACGAGATTTACCCAGGTTCAGGCCCCCGGAGGGAAAACCCTACTCCTGCTTGTCTGCTCTTGATTACGGCGGAACCGAAGGTTACAGGGTGCGCAGATTCGATCTGGCGTGGAGGTGCATGCGAAAGTATGAGTCGAGAGATCTAGGACGTGCCCTCATGTCCTTTATATAGACTTAGGCAGGCATAGTCCTAGTCGGTTACAAGTTCTAGGGTTTTACCCCTTTGAATTTTCTATCTGTGCTAGTCTTGCTCTCCAAGGATCCGAAAGCGTCATGGGCCTTGGCCACCCGAAAATCTTCATGGGCCAGCGTATATCTGCTGTGGGCCTTCCTTGGGTTGGACCAGGTATGCTGAAGTCACATACCCGTAGGGTATAACCATGTCACATGTGCCTTAGACTATGGAGCCAGTTGGGATGAAAGTCTGCCTTACGCAGAATTCTCTTATAATAACAGCTATCAAGACAGTATTGAGATGGCACCATTTGAGTTTCTCTATGGTAGAAAATGTACCACCCCATTCCTATGGAATGGTGTGGGAGAAAGAAGTTTGTTCGGACCAGAACTAATCAAAGAGGCTGAAGAGAAAGTCATGATAGTTAAGGACAGATTGAAGATAGCACAGTCCCGACAGAAGAGCTACGCAGATCCTAAGCATAGAGAAGTCACCTATGAAGTGGGTGATAGAGCTTATCTTAGAGTGTCACCACTTCGTGGAGTGAAGAGATTTGGAGTCAAAGGAAAATTGGCCCCAAGATATGTTGGACCATTCAAGATTCTGAGTTGTAAAGGAGAAGTAGCTTATGAGATTGAATTGTCAGAGTCATTGTCTGCTGTTCACAATGTGTTTCATGTGAGTCAGCTAAAGAAATGCCATCTAGAAATGGAAGAGACTTCTTTGAAGGATACTATACCATTGGAGGAAGTCCAATTGGAAAGTGAGCTTACTTATGAGGAAAAACCTATCAAGATTCTTGAGACTGCAGAAAGAGTTACTCGGACTAAGACTATCAAATTCGGCAAAGTTCAATGGAACCATCATTCCGAAGAAGAAGCCACATGGGAAAGAGAAGATGATCTTCGGAAAGACCACCCTCACCTATTTGCTAGCCAACCCGAATCTCGAGGGCGAGATTCACCTTAAGGGGGTTAGATTTGTAACATCCCTAAAATCATGTTTTCAAAGATTGCATATCATTCATGCATGCATATCATTTAGGGATCAAATATCAAACCCATTTCAAGAAAACAGAAGGACTAAGTGCTATTATTTTATGTGAGCATGCATTAATCTAATGCCACTCTCAAATGAGAGTATAATGGTTTTAAACCAAGATTTGTTTGCTCTCATGTTGTTTTGGTTGAATGTTAGAGTTTGGACAAAAATTTACAAAACAAATATGGGTTTAAAACCATCTTCAAAACATATTCAAATCAAGTGCCATGGCTCGTTTATTTTGATTTTCCCAATAAATCCTAGCAAGCCCAAGGAGATAGCAAGGTTTTATGTCTAATTTTATGAAGTTTATAATTTACAAAAATCCAGAAAAGGTTTGGATTTCAAATGCTTTTGAATTGTTTGAAAATGATTCCTGAAATTCATTCTGGAAAAAGAAAAAGAAATTGAAAACCCAACAGGGCCTGGCGCTAGCTATTCAGCCCAGCAGCCAAAGCAGCCTACCCGGGCCACTCCTCTCTCTCTGTCTTTCCCCACCCGCGCTCGCACACACCCACTCACTGACACCCTAGACCCACTGCCACGTCAAGTTCGTCGTCAATCTCACGCTGAAGACCTGCTCGTCGTGGCCGTTTCTTCCCCGGCGCAAATGCGCTTAATTGGTGTTGATTGCTCACGAGATTCTTGCCCCTGCTCCGCCTACTTAACCCCCACCGCTCTATGACCATTTCCCCTCACTCAGCGCCCCCACTCCGCCACCAGGCTGCCCACACTCTCGCTTACACCACCGTAGTACCGAGCCACTCCGGCAAGCGATTACGGTGAGCTCCGACCGCCCCTCTGCTTCTGGTTCATACGAGAGTGACCGCCACATCCTTGTGCATCTGTTGACACCCCTGGTTTGCTTGCTCGTGACCCAGGTCACCGTCTTCGTTCACGCCCGTAAACACCAGAGCCGCAGCTCAACTCCGATGAGCAATAGCGGTATGAATCGAGCGCCCCTTGTCTCCTCTCTGACCCTGTCACATTCGCCATGGCTTTGTGCATCCCCTAACCCCACTGGTTCATGCTAGGGCGATCTACATCGTCAGCAACAACACCATCTGCAAGCACCCGCCGCTGCGCGCAACTCCGACGAGGTCCTGCCGCCGATTTCGTGCGCCCCTCGACAAACTACTGCCACGTTGAGCTTCCTCGTGACCGTGCGAGTCTGGTAAGCCACGCCACACACCCCAGCCCCTCATGTATTCGCCGGATGGTCACTGACAGAGCGTCGCCGCCGCGCCACTGTCGCCAGCGCCGCCAGGCTTTGGTCGCTTGATCGGGAGCCGTTAGATCCAGATCCAATGTGTAGAAATAGATCACTTAACGAAGGGGTATGTAACAGATCTGGCCATGTGATTTAAGTTAGATCTGACGGTCCACGTTAGTCGATCCGCGCGAATCGGTATCGATGAATCAGAACACGCCGCGTGTCTGTAGGTTTGATTTAAAATCAGAATTTAGATCTATTAGATGTTTAAACTTGTAAAATTCATAACTTTTGATTCCACGTCCAAATTTGACAAATTTTATATCATTGGAATCAGGAGAGAAAATCCTTTCTGTTTATGCAATGTGTTTAATATTTTGCCTCTGTTAAAATGATTGTTTTTACAGAAACATTTGTAGGCATAATTTGTGTATAGTAATTATTTGAAAAATGTTAAGTTATTCAAATAAAGTTTATTTGTCTTGTTTTGAACTTGTTTATGATTCAGTACTGTGCACTTGTCTTGTTTGGTGTAGGAAATCATCACATGGCATTTTGCATGCATTCATATATTTTTGCTTGTATATATTTTGTATGTGATTTTGGTGCCAATATTTTATGTGTAGATTTTGGTGCAAATAGTGATTGTGATTGTGAAGATTGTTGCTACTCCCCAAACTACCAAGGAAAGTGGTGCTTCATAATTTTATTCCTATGTTTTTCAACTATGCACTAGAAATATTTTACTAGACTTGCATGAATATTTTTGATCTATATGCTATGCTTGGGAAATCCTAGTAGTTGTAGAATTGCTAGAAATTTCTAAGTTAAGATGCTTATCAATGCCATGCTTAGCCTAGCTAGTACCAACCAAGGGTGGTTATATATTCATGCTATGAGAAAATATTTCTAAGTCTTTGGACTTGTGATTTTGCTTAATAAAACAACTAAGTGAATGAAACACCTGGGTGGAATGGAAAGAATGGTTTGTGTTGAGTGGTTACACAAGGCCCATGTCTATGGTTTACCTTCTGTATCTCACTTGTGGAAAGCCACCCAGGAACAAAGGGATTTGAGATGCCATATGTTAAGAAGCTTCTAGTGCAGTCACATGGCAATATGGGCTCTGCCTGGATCACATAGGTTGCAATAACTTAGCCATTTGGACAGTTGGTGGTAGTGGGATGATAGGTTGGAACGCGTCCATTTGGTCTATGGGAAGGCTTCTGAAAGGTCCTGTCTTGGTGAAAATTAAGTCTTGTGGGGAAAGTGCACAACCTCTAGAGATGGAAGAATCTAAGTACTTAGCCATGTCCCTGGTATTGGACAACTTGAGCATCAAGACATTGAAGCTATCAAGAATCTCCTCATCCAAATTTCTAAGTAAAAACTTGTGGTTGAACAAGGGTGAAGGTTCACCAATTTCTATTGGTGGTTCCTTGGGAAAGTTTTGTCAAATAAAAACTTAGTGTTTTCAACTGATAGGTAAAACCTATTTTGAGCAAAGCAAGCCTAAGATACACTTATCCAAAATGCATATAGTATCTAGATTACTAATATTCTACTAAGGTATCACTTGCCAATACTATTCCAATGTATTGACCCACTGTGGCTATAACTTGTAATGTTGCGGGTTATTCTGATGATGATTAGGGGTTATGAGTCTACACTCAACATGCTTGCCAGTGGCACATGAAGATGAAGACTTATTTATCTTGTTATATATATGAACTATAGTATTAGGCCTGTGGCCATGGAGTTTGTAAACGACTATGTTTGTCTCTGGAATGATATGTAATAATGACCTTTGTTTCTATGTACTTCATCTTAAATTGTGGATGCTAGCATTGATCCAGGGACTAGCATTGCAATCATAGGGATCCTTACCTTTATAAAGGGAGGGATCTTACATGTACCATGTGCAAGGGGTACCCGTTGGCGGTTCTCTATGATACGCATGTACATACTATGACAAGAACTTACAGGTGACTGAAGTTGAGTAGCATGAGGTGTGGCCCTCGTATTAAATTGACTTGAGATTGCCAACTTATACTTTGTCAAGCATATACTCCATAGTTTGTTCACTTTAACCTTAATCACTTCAAGATTCTTATGATAGGGGCAATGAGGGCTGAAAGCTAACAAGTACCATAATTTCTGGAAGAACTTTTTGAAACTTGAAATCCCTTATTCCCTTTATGAAGGGCCTTTCTTCCACTATTATATTGAGTCTCCACCTTCTACCCTTAGGCACCATTAAGAGAGCATAGTTGCCATTCTGTGTGCAGTGTCCCAAAACTTATTGATTGATGCATATTGTGATATTGGTTGTTCTTGTGCTATTTGTATCTAGTCACTTATGAACTTTGAAGGTGTCCTTTGCATCTATTTGCTACTTTATGAGGGACAAGCTGTATGCCACTATGCCATGTTTTCTATATGTGAAACGAACAAACGTTTTTCAATGCATGTTATTCATGATCTTTGTTTGTAGCCTTTCATGTTGCATGCATAGTTACTTTGTCTTATTGTTAGAACTCCATCTTTCATGCACATGTTTAGAGTTCTTTGATCCCAGCTTTCAATGCTTGCAAATGGTTCGATCTTGGTTTTGATGGTGCATGTCACCTCAAAAATTATATTTTTTATCACTTACCTACTTGAGGACGAGCAGGAGTTAAGCTTGGGGATGCTTGTTGTGTTGGAAACGTATCTTTAATTTTTGATGCTCCATGCTTGTTTAGTATCTACTTTGCTTTGATTTGTCTACACTTTGAGGTGTTTTTATATCTTTTCTGGAACTAACCTAGTAACAAGTTGCCACAGTGCCAGTTGCCTTTTTTCTTCTATTTTTGGTTTCGGAAAGACAGAAAATCAATATTCTCGGAATTGGACGAGACAAAAACCAAAGTCAATATTTTACTATGGGCGACACAAAGTCCAGAGGAGAGACGAAGAGGCGCCACAGGGCGACCAGACCCCCTAGGCGTGGGTGGGCCCAGCCCAAGCCTGGGCAGGGTGTGGCCCCCCTGGTCGCCTCCCAGCCTCGCCTCTTCGCCTATAAGAAGCCTCGATACAGAAATTCTAGGCACCCAATAAAAACTCCACGAAACCATCTATAGCCGCCGCCACCGTCGTCCCTAGATCAGGGGGATCTGAAGTTCTTCCCGGCACCCTACTGGAGGGGAAATCATCCCGGAGGCCTTCTTCTCTGGTATGAAGCGTGAGTAGTTCATCCTTGGACTATGGGTCCATGTAGTAGCTAGATGGTTGTATCTCCTCCTTGTGCTTTCATGTATAGATCTTGTGAGCTCTGTTCATGATCAATATCTAATCTATTTGTAATCATGCATGTTGTGTTTGCGGGGATCCGATGGATATTGAGATTACTATGTCAGATTGATTAATGGTTTTGTCTATTTGATACTATCATGTCTATGTTGTTTGTGATCTTGCATGCTCTCCGTTGTTAGTGGATATATTGGCCAAGTAGTTGCTAGTGACTCCGAGAGGGGGTATTTATGCTCGATAGTGGGTTCATGCCTCTAGTTTCCAAGGGAAGTGACAAAAATCTCTTCGGTTGTAGATGTGTTGTTGCCACTAGGAAGAAAACAACGGTCTCTTATTCATGGAACAAGTGGATTGTTTACCTTACGCACTTTGCTTAAAGAGTTGTATGTTGCTTGCAACTTAATACTGGAGGGGGTTCGGATGATAACCTGAAGGTGGACTTCTAGTCATAGATGCAGTTGGATGGCGGTCTATGTATATTGTTGTATTGCCCAATCGAATCTCATAGGATCTTTTTGTATGGTATTGCATTGTTATGCTTTGCTCAATTCCTATCAATTGCCCTTCTGTAATTTGTTTACCCTTCATTCCATGTTGTTTATCTAAGGAGAGCACCTCTAGTGAACTATGGACCCTAGTCCAATCTTTACCATTGACGCATCTTCCACTATTACTTGTTTACTTGATGCAAACCATCATGACCTTCCACACCCTACGTTTAATCCTTTGTTACAGCAAAGCGGTGAGCTTGACAACCTCACTGATTCGTTGGGGCAAAGTCTTGTGTTTGTGTTCTGCAGATTTCCACGTTGCTTGCAACACGTGTGTGACGTTTCCTTCCTCCTACTGGTTTGATAACCTCGGTTTCTTACTGAGGGAAAACTTGCTTCTGTGCTGCTTCACACCTTGCTCTTGGGGTTCCCAATGATATAAAATTAGCAAAATTTCGACGTGTGGATCAAAAGTTATGCAATTTACAAATTCACATATCTAATTGAAATGTTTCTGTTTTTAAATCACACTCTGAGCCACGTGGTGTGTTCTGATTGGACCATACCGGTTCGCGCGGATCGGCTGATGTGGAGCGTTAGATCTAATGTAAATCGTGCGGAACAGAAGAAACATACCCTTTCGCTTAAGTGATTCTATCGTGCCCATAGGATCGTGATCTAACGGCTCACATCGCATCAGCCAAGATCTAGCGGCGCTGGGCGACAGCGAGTGGCGGCGCGCTCGGTCTACAGCGCTGCGGCAGCTACAGGAAGCGAGGGAGAGGATTAGGTGGCTCACCAGGTTCACAGAGTGTTGCTGAAGCTCAACGTGGCAGCCCTTTGTCGAGGGGTGCATTGAGTCACCGGTGATTCCTCGCCGGAGTTCGTGAAAGCGTCGGACACGTCCTGTTATTGACGGGGACGGTGCTGCAGACCATGAGAAAGAGATTGGGAGGGGGCATTAGAATCGCGTGGAATCGGAGAACATCTGAGTGTCATTGAGAGAGAGGGGGGTCAGAGTTCACCTGGGGAGGTCGCCGGCGTCAAATACGAAGACGGTGGTGAGCTGGCGTTGAGGTTGCCGACGCTAGGGGGCTTGCACGGCTGAGCTCGGGGTACTGGGAGATGCAGGAGATGCAGGGGAACCTGCTTGTGTGCTCTGGGGCAGTGGGGCTGGTGATGTCTGGCCGGAATTGGCCGAGGGAGGCCGTCGGAGCAGAGAGGATGAGAGCAAAAATTTGGGCAGCCTAGAGGCTTTCTGGCGACAGGGTGTGAGGGAAATGGAAGAGGGGGAGGAGGCGTTTAGTAGGGAATGATCACTAGGCTAAATAGACGCGGTAGTAACGAGTATTGATGCGAGTTTTAAATGGGCAGAAACAGCTGGCGACGTCAGCGGGAGATGGTGAAGACGACGACTGATGGGTGGGGCTACGGCGTCAGCGTAAGAGAGAGAAAATAGGTGGGGTCCAGTGGTCAGCTGGGCCTGGGTCCTTTGCATTTTTTTTGTTCTGATTCATTTTTCTTTTTCTATTTTGATTTTGTTGAAATGATTTCAAAGCTTGTTTGAATTCAAACCATTTTCAAATGTTCAGTATATTCTATACTGTTTTAAATAGTTATTTAAGTCTATTTTAGAATAATTCCTTTATTCTTTTTATGGTTCATATTTTATTTAAAATAGGCTCTTGCCCTTATTCAACTAAGATTTTAAATATAATTTCCATTCTTATTTAAATTCAAATTTTTATCAAAACCTTTTCTAGTAGGTTTTATTTATTCAAAAGGGTGTTGAATAATTCATTTTGATTTATTTGAAAGATTTTCATATGATGTATTAATCATTTACATTTGGTAAATGTCTTCAATTAAATAAAATTTGATTATGATTTTAATACCATATAAATATTATTTAAGTGTTTCTTTTATTTCATTTAAGTTAGTTAAATGACTTCTATTTTACTTAGGTAATTCCATTTATTATTTTCCCATGATTTAATTTATCATTTCTTTCAGAGATTTTGTCTTTATTTAATAGAATGGAATTTGGTTAATTCCATATAATTTTATTTGAATAATCTTTATCCTATTTTATTTGGATTATCTTTATTTTCATTTTCTTATGGATTTGGCCAAGATTTAATTTGGCTTTTAAATACTCCTTATTTATTATTTCTTGCTTTATCTTATAAAATCCATTTCTTTTTATTTAAAGATCCAAACTTGGTGATTCCAATTTGAATTTTTTTATTTAATACTTGTTTATCCTTTTATATCTCTTTAGGATTAATTTCATCACAATTTGGTATGGATTTTAGATAGGAGCATTATTATCTTTGGAAAATATTTCCTTTCAACTTATTAAATTCATAAGTTTTTATCCATGGTTCCAAATTGAGTGAAATCAATTTCTATGGTTTTATAATATTTTCATTTATCATTCTTGATTATTTTAAAATGTTTGTTTACCAATTTTTATGTGGATCAAATCCATAGGCTTAGAGTAATCTTGGAAATGATTTTCTTCCATTTGGTTTTTGGTTTATTTTCCAAGTGTTTAAATTTTCAATATGCACTTATGAAGAATGCATTTCACTGGTTTTTGAATTTAGTTGGATTCAAATTTTATTCAATGTTTGTTCAAGATGGGTTTTGATGTTTCCATTTCGAATCAAAAAGTTTCTTTTCACCCTAAATTTCAACAATTATTTATTTTGTTTATTTATTTTTCAAATTACAAAATTTGGAAAAGTTTGGGATGTGACACACCTAGAGGGGGGTGAATAGGTGCTACTTCAAATTTTACTATTTTCAATTTAGGGTTTGACTCGAAAGGTAAATTCTATAGATTATGCAACTATGGTGAATCTACCTATATGTCAACCTAGCACAACACTAAGCAAGATCAAGATATGTAAATTACGCTAAAGGATAGAAGTAACCAAAGTGGAGCATGCGGATACACAAGGGTTTGTTTCCCGCATTTCCTTTATTTTTTAGGAGAAGTACATATGCGTTTGGAGAGGGGGTGGTTTCAAACCACCAACGCCACAATAGGCCTCCCTTATTCTCTGATGAACCTCACCCCAAAGGCTTCGATTCAACTCTTCCACTATATCGGCAACCTTCGAGGTGGAAGCAGACACCTTTACAACAAGTTCGAGGCACACATCCACAACTGAATTGGAGGCTCCCGAATATCAATGGTAAGGAAATCGGTAATCGTTAACTGTTCGGTTGGCTTGGGAGTAGTGACTAACCAGAATTCGGACGATTAACTGATTTAATTGGTCGGCTATTAATCGGTGCAACCTACAAAAAATAGCACCTAAAACATGTATGAATCCTCTTGCACCTCAACCATCTACCCTATTAAAGGCATCCTTAAGCTCCTGGGTGAGATCCTAAAGCGCTCGAGCTCTTGTATCTAAGGTTCGTCGGCAACTACGATGAACTGGTCAACAACGAAAAGGAACTGGTTGGTGATGGCGGAAATCGAGCTCCTGGAGGTAGAGATCGAGCGGGAGCTTCGCAAAACCTACTTCATTGGGGTGGGTTAGCGGATGGATGGGCGATATGTGTTGATAATTTTGCAACTTTTTAGACCAAGTGTAGTGGTTAATCGGGAACATACTTAGTAATCGGAGTGTCAGACCTATTTATCGGGCTAAACGATTAACACAAAGGATGAGTGGTAATCTACACGGTCAAGTCCCTAATAGCGATTAATCGACCTACTAATCGCTGATTCGGCCTATTTTTTGAATAGTGCCGAATATAATAAAGCTGTCAAAAAATCAAAGACAAGCTTGTAAGAACCAAATTAAGAGCTAGGGTTTCCAAAGAAACATTAGATCAAGGGGCCCTTAAGTGAATGAGGAGGAATTGAAAATCTCTCTTGGTCAAGCTACAGATCAAGACCTCCTCCTTCAATTCTCCAAAGAGCAATGACTTTGGATGGTTGGATGAAGAGATCTTATGATTTGGTGTCTCAAATAGAGGTGGTTATCTTGACTAGAATGAGCATCCTCCAAAGGTAGAAGAAGGGGCCCTTTTATAGGCCCCCTGAAATTGTAGCCGTTGGAGGTCACTTAACCCGGACAGTTTGGCAAAACGGGCCGGACATTCTGGCTGAACCCAGCCGGACACTTCGGACAGGAAACGCTTCCGTCCAGTGTCAAAGGAGAGTATGAAATGGGTCATAGTATGACTCAGGCGCATCACAAAATCCATGGGGCCGGACACTCTGGCTCGAACCATCTGGACACTCTGGCTTGGCAAAGTTTTCGGCCAGTGCCTGGGCAGTGTCCGAAATGGGAATCCGTATAACTCAGGCGCCTCGACACATCCCAGGGCCAGACACTCCAGCCGATTTTAGTCGGACACTCTGGCCGAAATACTTCCTCCTGATCAACAGATACTTGGGGAACTTTTTTCCCTTAGGGAGCCATAATGTTATTCAGCTGCAATTATAGATATATCCTAAAACATTTAATAGCTGATTAAAACAGTCCAAGTGTTGTCAACAATCATCAAAACACGTTTAAAGGGCACAAATTTCCTCTCAATCTCCCACTTTTTGTGTTTGATGACAACCCAGGGATTTGCATAGAGGATATACAATAAGTAAATGATCAGTTCATCAAATGGTTTACCAAATATAGGAGAGCTCCCCTAGATGTGTGACCATTTTATAATATGCTTTTGAATGCAAGATCACACAATCTAGGATCAACACCCTTACTACATATTGTAACCACACCAAGATAAAACATGTTAAATAATACGGAGACTAGACAAGTAAAATAAGCACAACACAGTCTCCAACATAACCAGGTACACATGTCTTAGCACACACAACAGAGTTCAACACCACATAGTTCACAATCAAATAAGATAAAGACACGAAGCTTCAAAGAGGCAAATCAAAATAATGTGAAGCTCGTGTACCCATGCAAATCCCTGATAGCAACCTACTAAAGGGGCTACTTCTCCCCCTTTGGCATCAAGACGCCAAAAAGGGAAAAGAGCACTACGAAATCGTCCCAAACCAACGCTAGCCACGGAAGTCGTCGGTGGTGGCATCCTCATCCCCATCACCATCCTCATCCACATCGCCGTCCTCATCCTCATTGTCGTCCTCATCATCAGAATCATCTTGAGTCGAACTCTGGTCATGAGGGCAAGAAGACGAGGACACATCCCCGAACATGGACTAGTCCACACGTCCCTGACTCGAGAGAGTGTCATCTGATGCCTGCTGTTGTGAGCGATCAACATCCATGGGCTGGTTGATTCTCTTTAGTTCCTTCATGATAGTCCCATTGGCCTTGTAGGCATCATACTATCCATGGAGAATATCAAAGTTTTGGCATACAAGCAGCTTATTCCACCAAGAGGCCTTCTTCACCTTCTTGTGCACTTCCTGTTTAGAGGTGTTAAGCGAAACACATTACTAGCATGCTTCATGTGAGTGACATAGGTGCTGACTCCCTACACCTCCTCAAACTCATCTTCAATTTCCGTATCACCTGCATGCACTGCATCATCCTCAAAAATGTCCTGAGCAGGGGGATAGCCATGAGGAGTCTTGGAGGAAGGAGCATCCTTTCTTCGAAGATTGGCAACAAGGTGCAGGACAAGCTCATTGTATAGCAAGGGGGTTGCTGGAGGGCTGCAATGAGATTCATCACATAAGGAGCAAACAGAGGACACTTCTTTTATGTAATGCACTTGTACAAGTCCTGATAGATGAAGTCCATGACATCAATAGAACCACCTGGATGATTTGGGCCATGGGTATACACTGAGTCAGCATGTGCCATAAGATTGATTTTTGTGCCTCTCATCTCATCGTTGTTGACCGCATTGGGAGTGAGTGTGTGGCGGAACATGCCAAGAAGAATGTTGTAGATGAGCTTGATATTGGTGTTTTGGCCAACCACACCATGCCGAGAGTAAATTGGGGCCAACCTTTTCTTCTCATAGGCATGTCCATGAACATGCATCCTGAGACCACTGGGAACATTGGGATTGAAAGGCAATCCAAGAATATGTGCAAACTGAACCATGCTGGAACGACACCTAGTAGTGCCATACATCCACTCAAGGGGAATAACCGTAGTATCCCCAAAGACAACTCTGGCATAGAACTGCTGGACCAACTCAATATTGTAGTCTTCTCTTGCTTGAAAGATGGTATGCAACCCCATCTTCTCAGTCACCCAAAGATCTTCCTCAGAGTAGCTGTGAGCACAGAGCTTCTCAATATCCAACCACTGCATGGGGCATTCCTAAACCCACAAAACAACTCAGAATAGAGAAGAAATTGTTCATTCCTCCAGAAGTGATCATCAGGAGAGGTGTGTGGCAGAGAATAGAACTACTGGACTCTCATTCCACAAACACTTCAGTGACCAAATATGCCAATGTAGTCAAGGCCTCGAATTTCATGTGCTTGGCTTCATCCCTTTTCAGTTGCCGGATCTTTTCTTGCTTAGCCGCAACACAGTCATGAGATGAATGTCTAACCATAATAGGATCCATGTGCACATCTCTCTCTTCATCATAACAAAAATTGCAAGGAGGAGCCTTTTGACCCGCCCGAGACCGGCGAGGACGAGAACCACCTATGAAATCAGAGGAGGGAGGTAGCATATGGGGTAAGCACATTTTCCCAGGAGATACAAACAAATGGAAGTAGTCAAAGAAATACAGGAACTGTTATGGCTAAAAATCCCTGGACTGACTGAAGGGATCACCCCGGAGACTCCGCCTGGCCCGGACATTCCGGCGCGTACACACCAGACATTCCGGATGGACCAAAGTGTCTGGTCTGTACATGCCGGACATTTCGGCTGGAGTCTTGGTGATTCCTCAGGAAGTTTGGGAGGGTTCAAACGAAGCAGATCGGTTTTGCTAGGACTACTACTAGGACAAGAATTGCACGCATATATGATGGATCCATGGATTTAGGGAAGAAATATCCCTCGATAATTCATCTAGGGAAACCCTAGAGATGGACAAGGAGAGGGGCACTATACCACCATCCATGGAGGTCTTCACCGGAGGGGAAAGGATCCCATCGACAAAGGGAAGGCAATGGCCGGCGGCAACGGCTTGAGAGGAAGAGGGTGCAGTTTGAGAAGAAGGAGGACTAAACCATCCACTTCTTCCCGACCCCTTTTACGTGATTGATACTTCTAGGGCCGGAGTGTCCGGGCAAAACGCGCCGGAGTGTCCGTCCCGACCGGAATGTCCGGTCTAAATCAAGCGGAGAGTCCGGTCTGTCCGGAGACTCCGGTCGGTTCAGGGCGAACAGTCCGGCCCCCTTCGACCAGGAAACCCAAAGACAAGTATGTGGACAAATGTGTGGCAAGAAGAGTAGGTTTATAGGTGAGAGTAGCCCTAGGATTTAGAAGATGTAAATATCAATAAGATGTCTAATTAAGCTCCAAATGAGACGAACATGTGCACGCATACTGTGAAGAACCAAGAAACTGTAAATATCAATAAGATGTCAAATTAAGCTCCAAATGAGACAAACCAAGAACCAACTAGTCAATCAAGAAGAGGGCGGTGGCTGAGGCCACCATGTAAGAGTTTGTGGCATGACACCGCGAACAATTATCCTTGGGTTCATTGCCACTACTCATCCATGAAGCTCACTTATTACAAAATGATATTAAGAGAATTGATTTTCTTAATGACGGAATTATGGGGGGGGATAGTCCAATATATTAGGACCGCACTCCCCCTATCTCCATGCCTGCCTGTAAACACAATAAGGATCAAGACATAAGTGAGTGTTCAAGGTAATCAAGTCAAGCTCCTTGAATCAAGTTGGTCTTTGGTTGAAACATAGGCTATCTCAATATCTCCACGAGCAACATGATCTCTAATAAAGTGATGGTGGATCTCAATATGTTTTGTCCTTGTATGATCCACCAGGTTGTAGGCAATCTTGATGGCACTTTGATTGTCACATAGAAGAGGCTCTTTGTCAAAATGGACATTGTATTCCTTTAAAGTTTGCCTCATTCATAGAAATTGAGTTCAAGCACTAGCAGCAGCCACATATTCGGCTTCGGTGGTGAGAGAGATATGCAATTTTGCTTCTTAGAATACCAACACACCAAGGACCTACCAAGGAATTGGCAAGCCCCGGAGGTTGATTTTCTATCTTCCTTATCACCAGCCCAATCTGAATCCGTGTACCCACAAAGAGAGAATGTTGAGCTCCTAGGATACCAAATACCATAGTTTGGGGTATGAACCAAATATCGAAAGATTCTCTTGACCGCAATCAAGTGTCTTTATTTAGGAGCCACATGATATCTTGCACACACACCTACACATAACACAATATCGAGTCTAGATGCACAAAGGTAAAGCAAAGAGCCAATCATAGATCGGTATACCTTTTGGTCCACATCTTTACCATTTGGGTTTAGTTCAAGATGAGTCTTTGTTGCCATGGGAGTAGGAGCTCCATTTAGATCTTTCATATTGAACCTCTTGAGCATGTATTGAGTATAATTGGCTTAATTGAAGAAGGTTCCTCCTCTCACTTGCTTGATCTCAAAACCAAGAAATACCCTCAATTCTCCCATCATAGACATCCTAAACCTATTAGTCATAAGCTTTGAGAATTCATCATTAAAAGCTTTGTTAGATGAGCCAAAGATAATATCATCAACATATATTTGGCATACAAAAATCTCCCCATTAACCTTCTTAGTAAAAAGAGTGGGGTCAATTTTCCCAACCTCAAACGCACGGTCTAGCAAAAACTCCCTAAGGTGGTCATACCACATGTGTGGGGCTCTTTTGAGCCCATAGAGAGCCTTATCAAGCTTGTAGACATGGTTTGGGAAGTTGGGATACTTGAACCCTGGGGGTTGCTTTACATATACCAACTCATGCAATGGACCATTTAGGAATGCACTTTTTACATCCATTTGTTGCAATTTAGAGTTAAGATGTGCCGCATAAGCAAGAAGGATATGAATGGACTCAAGGCGAGCCACGGGAGCATATGTCTCTCCATAATAAGTGCCTTCAATTTGAGAGAACCCTTGAGCTACCATCCTTGCCTTGTTCTTAACAATAATACCATGCTCATCTTGCTTGTTCTTGAATATCCACTTGGTGCCTATAACATTTCGGCAATCTTTTGGATTTTCAACTAACTTCCTGATGGCGCTGCTTCAACGCGGAGCGCTTCATCGGGAAACCCCAAGATCAAGGTGTGATGTAGAGCAGAATCAAGTTTTCCCTCAGTAAGAAATCGAGGTTATCGAACCAGTAGGAGGAAGGAAACGTCTTAAAGGTGTTGCAAGCAACGTGGAAACCTGCACAACACAAACTCAAGACTTTGCCCCCAATGGAATAGTGAGGCTGTCAAGCTCACCGGTTTGCTGTAATAAAGGATTAACTATATGGTGTGGAAGGTGATGATGGTTTGCAGAAAGTAAACAGTGGAAGATGTATCAATGGTAAAGATTGGACCGGGGTCCATAGTTCACTAGAGGTGCTCTCCTTAGATAAACAAACATGGCATGATGGGTAAGCAAATTGCAGCAGGGCAATTGACAAGAACTGAGCAAGGCATAACAATGCAATACTAGACAAAAAGATCCTATGAGATTCGATTGGGCAATACAACAATATACATAGACCTCCATCCAACTGAATCTATGACTAGAAGTCCACATTTGGGTCATCATCCGAACCCCCTCTTGTATTAAGTTGCAAGCGACAGACAACTTCTTTAAGAAAAGTGTGTAAGGTAAACAATCCACTTGTTCCATGAACAAGAGACCGTTGTTTTCTCCCTAGTGGAAACAACACATCTACAACCGAAGAGATTTATGTCACTTCCCTTCGAAACTAGAGGCATTAACCCACTATCGAGCATAAATACCCCCTCTTGGAGTCACTAACAACTACTTGGCAAAGATAACTACTAACAACGGAGAGCATGAAAGATCACAAACAACACAGATATGATAGAATGAAAAGACAAAACCATTAATCAATCTGACATAATAATCTCAATATCCATCGGATCCCCGCAAACACAACATGCATGATTACAAAAAGGATAGATTTTGATCATGAATGGAGCTCACAAGATCTATACATGAAAGCACAAGGAGGATATACAACCATCTAGCTACTACATGGACCTGTAGTCCAAGGTGGAACTACTGACGCTTCATACCGGAGGCTGGCATGATGAAGAAGAAAGCCTCCGGGATGATCTACCCTCCGGTAGGGTGCCGGGAAGAGCTTCATATCCCCCCGATCTAGGGACGATGGTGGCAGCGGCTACAGACGGTTTCGTTGAATATTGATTGGGTGTTTAGGGTTTCTGCATCGGGGGGACTTTATAGGCAAAGAGGCGAGCCAGGGGGTCCGCCAGGTTGGCTGCACATCCCAAGCGCAGGGTGAGCCTCCTCTGTCTCGTATTCTGGCTTCGTGTTGCCCACGGTAAAATATTGACTTTGGCTTTTGTCCTGTCCAATTCCGAGAATATTGATTTTCTGCCTTTGTGGAACCAAAAACAGAAGAAAACATGCAACTGGCACTGTGGCAACTTATTAATAGGTTAGTTCCAGAAAACATATAAAAACACCTCAAAGTGTGGACAAAGCAAAGCAAAGTAGATACTAAACAAGCATGGAACATCAAAAAATTATAGATACGTTTCCGACGTATCAAGCATCCCCAAGCTTAACTCCTTCTCTCCTCGAGTAGGTAAGTGATAAAAGAATAATTTTTTAGGTGACATGCACCATCAAAACCAAGATCAAACCATGTGCAAACATTGAAAGCTGGAATCAAAGAACTCTAAACATGTGCATGAAAGATGGAGTTCTAATAATAAGACAAAGTAACTATGCATGCAACACCAAAGGCTACAAACAAAGATCATGAACAACATGCATTGAAAAACGTTGGTTTGTTTCACATACAGAAAGCATGTCATAGTGGCATTCAACTTGTCCCTCATAGAGCAGCAAATATATCCATATGACACCCTCAAAGTTCATAAGAGTGACTAGATACAAGTAGCACAAGAACAAGCAATATCAACAATATGAATCAATCAATAAGTTTTGGGACACTGCACATAGAACTAAGAATGACAACTATGCTCTCTTAATGGTGCCTAAAGGTAGAAGGGGGAGACTCAATATAACAGTGGAAGAAAGGCCCTTCATAAAGGGAAGCAGGGATTTCAAGTTTCAAAAAGAGCTTCCAAAAATTATGGTACTTGTTAGCTTTCATCCCTCATTGCCCCTATCATAAGAATCTTGAAGTGATTAAGGTTAAAGTGAACAAACTATGGAGTATATGCTTGAAAAAGTATAAGTTGACAATCTCATGTCCCTTGAATACAAGGGCCACACCTAATGCTACTCAACTTCAGTCACCTGTAAGTTCTTGTCATAGTAAGTATGTGTGTATCATAGAGAACTGCCAACGCGGTACCCCTTGCACATGGTACATGAGCTATCCCAACCAAAATGACAAGGCAAGCAGACAAGGAGCATCTCAGCGATCTTTTTATTTACTATGTGCATAGCTTTTTATTGAGGATGCTTCATAGATAGCTCACTATGGTGATGCTGCAAGTTTGGACCATGATTAGGTATGGCTTAGGCTAGCGGCCCAGGCGTTTCTCTAAAACAGAATACAAACTCCATGGACTTACAAGTTCCCTCTTTATTTCACACCGGTGACATCCATAGACAAAAGAGCATGATATCAACTGAGTACAAATTACAAGTGCAATGTTGAAAACATTCCCCGTGATAGCACGGTTCTGCTAATTCCAATGTATAAGTGCAAGCATATACAACATAGATGACACAATGTTTCAAGTTTATTAGGGGCAAGTAATATAAAGTGTGCCATCAAGTTCGTGAGGGCTTTAATCACTATGTTTTGACCTAACAAAGTACTTTTTAATTGGAAGATAGCTGAAAACAAGAATATACTTGGAATGGTGTAACACACCATGCATAGGAATTTATAGTGGACACTTTGGAATAACTTGGTTTCTTGGGAGTTGGAAGCATGAGTAGAGCTTACTCATACAAGTGGAGGCTAGCAAAAGACTGGGAGCAACCAACTAATAGAGCAATAATGGCCATAATAATGCAGAGCGACAAAACATTACTAATCAAAGCATAGAGTGGTACTACAATTCAAGGACTAAATGATCATAGAGGCTATGGTGACTTGTTCATAGCCATAACATGGTATAAGGATGTGCCAAGTCAACCCAAACAAAGCATCAAAGGAGAATACCACAATACTGTGCTTTTGTATGCTAAACCAACGCATGATTTTTTCAAAGAACACTAACAAATCCCAATTATTTGGAACAATACATGATACAGAAATAATCACTAAGAATATGGTCAAAACAACACCTAGCATGTCATGCTAAAGTCTAAGTCACAGTCAATGCAAGCTCCTCTTGTACTTTCAAGCAAGAACTTTCTACTCCTTTCCAACACCAATCAACTTATTTGAAACAACAAAGCGATAACGGGGGTCCAAACTAATTTACTCAAGCACATAAACAAACTAATCAAATCAAACGAAAATTAATATGCTCCAAGAGCAACACAACAGTGCATGAAACAATAAAAATGAAGTGTCTAGAAAGACCTGAGCTTTTATTGATGAAGAAGGGGATGCCTTGGGCATCCCCAAGCTTTGACGCTTGTACCTCTTGGATATTTCTTGGGGTGACACCATGGTGGCATCCCCAAGCTTGAGCTTTTGTCCATTCTTCATCTCATTACATCATTCTTTTTCTACACCTGAAATTTTTCCTTCATACAAAACTTCACACAATCTTCATTAGCATCATTAGTGTATTCAAAAGATAATAGACCTTTGGGTTTAGCTTTGTAACAGCAAACTTTTCACTAAAAAGACAAGCTAATGTAGCATCTCCTTCAAAAATCTCAATTCCCCAAAAAGAGAACTCAATAAGTAATCAATAAGAAGCAAATGCAAATAATGGCAGAAATCTGTCAAAACAGACCAGCGGGTAGAAACCGTTTTTTTGAAAATCTTATGTTGCTCAAAAAAAAATGTGTTGAACTAATGAAAGTTAGCTAACATACTGGGGGAGTTATTCGTAAATTTTTAGCTCTATCCGACTTACAGAGACTCCTCAAGAGTTTTTATGGTGGAGGACATAAATCTGTTTCGGGACAACAACTCCTCAAATCTTACTTCCCTCTCATTAGAGGTCATTCCTAGAACAAAAAGCAAACAAAAATGATAAGGAGAGGTCATTACTGAAGTAATAACTTCCAAGACTCAAGGAAACTCTTGGGTTATCTCCCAACAAGTACTTTTCTTTAACTCCTTTAAGTTAGGCACAAGAAGGAAGAAATCAAGTATTTTCAAATGAGGAAGCATTAACATCAAACCTTGCTTTCAAAGGAGGAGCAAAAAGAAACTTCTCTCTCCTTATAGGTAAGTGTTCAATACCTTTATTTAATGGAAATTGATATTTAATGGTGCCTTCTTTCATATCAATGATGGCACCAACAGTTCTAAGAAAGGGTGTTCCCAAAGTAATAGGACAAGAAGCATTGTATTCAACATCCAAAACATAGAAATCAACAGGGACATAAGCATTGTTAACCATAATGAGAACATCATTAATACTTCCCATTAATTTCTTCTTAGCATTATCATCAAGTGGGACATCCAAGTAACAATCTTCCAAAGGTGGCAGATCAAGCATTTCATAAATCTTCCTAGGCATAATAGAGACACTAGAACCAAGATCAAAGTCATTCACTTGCACATTAATAATGGGTTCCCAACTATCTTCTACTTTCCTAGGAATAGAAGATTTGTGTTTTAACTTCTCTTCCTTAATCTTAACAAGAGCATCTGTAATGTGTTTGGTGAAAGCAACCTGCATATCACCAACATCAGGACTTCTAGCAAGTTTTTGCAAGAATAGAATCACTTTAGAAATATTGCAACCATCTATATCAAAATCAAACTTAGCATCACTAGTAGTAGACTCATTAGGCTTAGGCATTATAGGAGGAGGAATTGGGACTTCTTGTGGTTTAGTGGTATCCATTATAGTGATGGTGCACACACTATTGTTTCTATCAATTTCAGCTTCCCTTTCCCACTTAGCATGAAGTTGGGCTAACAGTCTAACATTTTCATCAATAGTAACTTGTATGGCATAAGTAGAAGAAAAGGTACTTTCCATGGTTTCAGGTTTAGCATCCATTTTATTAATCAAGGAGGACTGTGCTTCAGACAAAGAGGAAATATTCTTCTCAACACTTAAATTTTTTGACTGTAAACTAGGAATTTCTCTATTCAGATTCTCAAGATGATGACTAATGTTTTTCAAGTTAACATACTGTTC
This sequence comes from Avena sativa, assembly GCA_916181665.1. Classification (NCBI taxonomy): domain Eukaryota; kingdom Viridiplantae; phylum Streptophyta; class Magnoliopsida; order Poales; family Poaceae; genus Avena; species Avena sativa. The sequence continues at coordinate 342,907,359 of OV702285.1, read as the reverse complement.
TTCCATAGTTTTAGTGAATATCTTGTTTTGCTCATATTGCATCTACATAAAGTTTTTAGTGGATCTTTCAACTTCTAGGATCCTATCTTCACTAGGCATTCTAGATCTACCATGGCAAGCATTCTAGATCTACCATGACATCTTCATGGTGGCTCATGGACATCACTCTCTTCTTCATCCACATACTCCGCAACTTTGGCTTTTAAGGAAAGGTTGACAACATTTCTCATTCCAAGAGCTCAAGCACGGGCATCTTTGGCATTCTTGGAAGCAACCTTGAAAGCGGTTATCTCTTGCATAACTTCATTGGAGGTCATGAGATGGTAGTTTTGTCTTCCTTGTAGACTCTTTAGGTCAGTGGGATCAAAGGGCATGAGTGCACTCACATATTTCCTTTTTTATCCAAGCATCATCCACATGTGAGGTACCAACATTCCTAAAGGCGGTGGCAGTGGACTTGAGCCTTCGATACATGTCTTCATGATCTTCACCATCCTTCATATAGAATCCTTCGGCTTCATTGCTCAGTGCATCATACTAGTTTCTTCTCATGCTCTCATTTCCAACATATAACTCAGTGAGAGCATCCCAAGCTTCCTTTGTAGTGTTGAGGTGTTCAATGTGAGGATAATCTTTTGTACCCAAACCTTGTTGAATCATGTGCAATGTGGTGGCATTGAGTTGGCTATTGAATCTTCTTGTCAAGTTGGTTGGATCCACAATTCGGAGTCCTTCTTCAATGATATTCCAAATTTCAATGCAAGAGCTGCGCACATGAGATTTCATTAATGATTGCCATTGAGCAAAGGAAGTTGCAGCTAGCTTAGGTGGGTCACCTCCATTGTTTATATGTGGGTGAGGGATGGGTGGGTCGGGACAATACCAATTTGGAACCTCATGGTGCTCTATATTCCCATCATCCTTTTTGTTGGAGGGATTAGTGTTGTCATGACTATCCCCCACCACCACAACCGCGGGTGATGCCGAGGAATTCACCTTTGGTAGTGGTGGAAATTCCTCTCGAGGCGGAGGAGGTGGTGAGGCAAATTTATCTTTCACAAGTTGCTCAACTAGGTCGCTCGATTGTTTGATTTCGTTGCCTAGGGTAGAGCTCAAGCTTGATTCCAAATTCTTGAAATCCTCCATGGACACCGTGTTACTGGCCTCACCACCTTCTTGTCCAACTTGGATACCCATTTACTCTTAGGTGGTAAAGCCCGAATAAAATCCAAGGCTCTGACACCAATTGAAAGGATTGTATGGGCACCTAGAGGGGGGTGAATAGGTGCTACTTCAAATTTTACTCTTTTTGAATTTAGAGTTTGACACAAAAGGTAAATTCTCTAGATTATGCAACTATGTTGAATTTACCTATATGTCAACCTAGCATCACACTAAGCAAGAACAATATAAGGAAAGTGTGGTAAAGGATAGAAGTAACATAAGTGGAGCATGCAGAGACACAAGGATTTGTTTCCCACAGTTCCTTCCTTTTGAGGGGAAGTACTTCTATGTTTGGAGAGGGGGTGGTTTCAAACCACCATTGCCACAAGAGGCCTCCCTTGTTCTCCGATGAACCTCACCCCAAAGGGTTCGATTCACCTCTTCCACTATATTGGCAACCTTAGAGGTGGAAGCCAACACCTTTACAACAAGTTCGAGGCACACATCCACAACTAAATTGGAGCTCCCGAATACTAGCAAGATATCAAACAATCAAAGAAAAGCTTGTAAGAACCAAATCAAGAGCTAGGGTTTCCAAAGAAACACTAGAGCAAGGGGCCCTCAAGGTGAAAACCTCTCTTGGTCAAGCTATAGATCAAGCCTCCTCCTTCGATTCTCCCAAGATGAATGACTTTGGATCGTTGGATGAAGAGATCTTGATGATTTGCTGGCTCAAATTGAGGTGGTGTTCTTGACTGGAACGAGCAACCTCCAAAGGTAGAAGAAGGGGCCCTTTTATAGGCCCCCTGAAATTGTAGCCGTTGAGGTCACTTAACCAGGACAGTCCGGCCCCGCCGTACATTCCGGCCGAACCCGACCGGATACTCCGGCTAGGCAAAGCTTATGGCCAGTGTCTCGGAAGAGTCCGAACTGGGTCACAGTATGACTCAGGCGCATCACAAAATCCCTCGGCCTGGAAACTCGGCCTGTACCAGCCAGACACTCTGGCCTAGCAAAGTTTCTGGCTAGTGTCCCGGTAGTGTCTGGGCAGTGTCCGAACTGGGACCCCGTATGACTCAGGAACCTCGACACATCCCAGGGCCACACACTTCGGCCCGAACAGCCAGACACTCCGGTCGGGCTGGATACTCCGGCCGATTTCAGCTGGACATTCCGGCCCAAATGATTCCTCCTGATCAACAGATACTTGGGGAACTCTTTTCCCTTAGCGAGCCATAATGTTATTCATCTGCAATTATAGATATATCCTTAAACATTTAACATCTGATTAAACCTGTGCAAGTGTTGTCAACAAACATAAAAACAAGTTTGAAGGGCATAAATGTCCTTTCACCTAATCTTATAAACACTATGGTCTCCTACAGTGATAAAACAAGTTCTCAGGTATTAGGTTTTGGCAAGGTGGTGGTAACCGGTGTTGTATCCTTGGTTGACATCATGCTTGTCAAAACCCTTGTCTACAATCTCCTTTGAGTTCATGCTCTTGCCATTATGGGTCTTTCTTCCTTCTTTAGTGAGCATTTTTTGGTCCTCATGTGGAGCAAGTCCCTCAAGGTGGCCTTCATAGGGTATGTAGAGCATGACTTGTATGTGGTGGACTTTTCGGGGACCACCACTCCACATTATCTATGTCTCTATGCTAAGGCCGACAAGGGCTGGTTGTGGCATCACTGCCTAGCCCATGTCAACATGAGGACTTTGCAAAGACTTCACACTGAGGGCCACATCCTTGGTCTTAACGATGTTTCTTTTGCCAAAGATCATGTGTGCAGGGCTTGTATTGAAGGAAAGATGCATGAAACTCCCCACAAGGATCTCAATCAAATCACCACGGAAATATGCTTAGAACTCTTGCACATGGATCTCCTTGGTCCTCTCTCTCATGATAGTCTTGGAGGAAAGAAGTATTGCTTGGTTATTGTGCATGATTTCTGTAGATACACTTGGGTGTTCTTTTTCAAGTACAAAAGTGAAACTCAACAAACCGTCATCGACTTTTCTAATGAAGTTCAATGGAAAGACAATTCAAATATTCTCTCCATCCAAAGTGAAAATGGGACCGAGTTCAAGAACTATATGTTGGATGAGTTTCTTAGTGATGAAGGTATCAAGCATCAATATTCCACTCCATACACCCCCAAAAAATGGTGTAGCTAAAAGGAAGAACCGTACCTTGATGGATTCGGCCCGGTCTATGCTAGATTAGTTCAAGTATCGATACAACTTTTGGGCCGAGGCCATCTCCACCGCTTGTCATGCAACCAACCGGCTCTACCTTCCCAAGAAAAATAACATGACCTCTTATGAGCTGCTAAAAGAAAACAAGCCCAATGTTAGCTACTTTTGAGTGTTTGGTTGCAAGTTCTACATTCTAAAGAAAGGAGTTCGTTTTTACAAGTTTGAATCCAAGGCACGAGAAGGAATTTTTTTGGGTACTCAAATCAATCCCATGCTTATAGAGTCTACAACAAAGCCAATGGAAGAGTTGAAGAGACATGCAATGTGATATTTGATGAAGACCATGAGTCTGTTGTAAGGCAAGATGGTGTTCATGATCCACGTGATGAAAATCCTCCCAAGGACATAAGAATAATGGGTGTGGGATTCTTTCGCCCCATTGAGGAACCCCTTGTGGCCGAAGGAGAAGGACCAACCTCTACTCAAGTGTAACCCTCACTCTCAAAAGATCATCTTGCCTCTCAAGGACCTACTATCTTAGATCAAGCTCCTTCAAGCTCTTCCAAAGCTCCTCATGCTCATGACTCTTCAAGCCTTGATTATCAAGCTCATCATCAACAACATCTCCCTCCCCAAGATGGGGCTCCATTTCAAGACATCTCCCAAGGTCAATATAGTCAAGAACAAGGCCAAGCTATTGTTGATCAAAGCCCTTTATCATCCTCTACAAATGATGAATACTCTCCTAAATTTGATATTGATGAAGATGATCCTCGTGTTCGTGCTTATTGTCAAGGCGGGGAATAAAATGGTGGCAATGACCAAGTGGTTGATCTAGAATCTCGTCTTGAGGCCCAAGCCCGTCATCAATCTTGTCACCTCGCCAAGCTCATCAAAGATGGCCATATACTTGATAATGTTTATGGAGATTTCAATAGGGGTTCTACTACTAGGAGACAATTAGCCTCCTTTAGCTCTCACCATACTTTTATCTCTCATGTTGACCCATGGAAAGTATTCGAGGCACTTAAAAGATGATGATTGGCTTGACGCTATGAATGAAGAACTTCACAATTTCAAGAGGAACAAAGTATGGACGTTGGTTGGGCGGCCTAAATATTGTCAAAACCTCATTGGACCAAGTGGATCTTCAAGAACAAGCACGATGCCAATGGGATAGTCATGCGCAACAACGCAAGGTTAGTTGCCCAAGGATACTCACAAGTTGAGGGCATCGACTACGGTGAGACTTATGCCCCCTGTTGCTCACCTTGAGTCCATTCATATGTTTCTTGCTTTTGCCTCTCATCATAACTTTAAACTTCAACAAATGGATGTTAAGAGTTCTTTCCTTAATGGTCCCTTGAAAGAGTTGGGTTATGTCAAGCAACCTCCAAGCTTTGAGGATCCCCTCTTCCCGAACCATGTCTACAAGCTCGACAAGGCACTCTATGGCCTTAAGCAAGCCCCATGCGCGTGGTATGATTGCCTTAGAGAGCTCTTGCTAGACCATGGTTTCGAAGTGGGCCTCAGTGATTCCACTCTTTTTACTAAGAGAGTTGGAGGCCACTTAATCGTTTGCGAAATCTATGTTGATGATATTATCTTTGGGTGTATTAACAAAGCTTTTAATGAGGATTTTTTCAAGCTCATGACCAACCGCTTCGATATGTCTATGATGGTTGGTGGAGTTATTCCTTGTATTTGAAGTCAAACAATTGAGGATGGCGATCTTCATCAACCAATCCAAATATATTTAAGACATGCTCAAGGAGTTCAAGTTTGATAAAGTCAAAGGTTCCAAGACTCCCATGCCATCTAAGGTTAATCTTGATCTCGATCCCAAGGGTAAGGATGTGGATAAAAAACTTTATCGCTCTATGATTGGTTATTTGCTCTATCTTTGTGCATCCCGACTGGATATTATGTTGAGTGTGGGTATGTGTGCAAGATTACAAGCCGGACCAAAAGAAAGCCATATTGTGGCGGTCAAGAGAATATTTCAATATTTGGTTCATACCCCAAACTTTGGGTTGTGGTACCCCAAGGGAGCAAGCTTTGGTCTGATTTGTTACACTGACAAGGTGGAAATGAAGTCAACCTCTGGTGCTTATCAATTTCTTCGAAGATCCTTGGTGTATTGGTCCTCAAAGAAGCAAAATTGCGTGTCTATGTCCACTGCCGAAGCTTAGTACATTTACGCAGCAAGCTATTGTGCTCAATTGCTATGGATGAAGCAAACTTTGAAGGATCTTGGACTATCTTTTCATAAGGTGCCTCTTCTTTTGATAATGAGAGTTCTATTACTATTGCTCACAATCCTGTGCAACACAACCGGACCAAGCATATTGAGATTCACCATCATTTCATTCGGGACCATGTTGCAAGAGGAGACATTTCATTAGAGTATGTTCCCACCAAGGACAATCTTGCGGATCTATTAATGAAGCCCCTTGAGGAAGCAAGGTTTCGGGAGTTGAGTACCTTTCACACCTACCCATTTCTCAATGAATATCTTTGTTTGGATATACGCATGGACATATGGGGAGTGTAGTTCCTCTTATGAACCAACACTTACCCTATTATGCACACATTAAAGTGTTAATCCTCTATAGTCTCTCAAGGAGACCATTTTAACTTCAATGATAAGTTTTGGTAATGAACCCAAGATATATCTTCGATGTGTCAAGCCAAATATACTCATATATAAGGTGGCCTCGGCCATCGACTCTTTGTGCTTCTTGCATGTTTTCCCTATTGTCTTGTTTTGTTCTTTTCTTGTTTTCCTTTTGGTTCTTCACAGTTTGTGCTCTCTATCCCAGGCCTTTTTCTCTCTCCCTCTAGCCCCTTCTATTTCCTTCATAAGTGCCTCCTTGCTTTATTCCAAATCTGGGAAGGTATTTCTGGCATCACCAGAACTTCTGGCTAGCCGCTGGTAGTACCGGTTAGTGAGAAGATCTCTAGACCTTCTCCCGCACTTGGTTACTACTGCCTGTGCCTGGAACTTCCGGGTCACCGGAAATTCTAGTCACCCACCAGAATTTCTGATGGTGCTCGTCGACCTATATATCACGGGCCCAGGGAGAAAATGCGGACCACTCCCAGTTTTCTTCCCCAAGACCCACGATATACAGGGAGCAACTGTCGGCGAGTCTAACCCCACGGAGGCACACCGGCCCCTCCGTCTCCGGCCACCCCCTTCCAGATCTGCTCCATGGGATCCTTCCCCACCTCGATCTCCCTCCATTGACCCTGGTATTTTCCCTCAACTCCCTCCATTAATGGAGATCTTGCTCCTTCCATTGCTTGATTTAGGGCTCACCGTGTCTAGGCTTGTTCTTTGGCTAGAACATGTTGGGAGATCTTGGTAGGTCTAGGAACCCTTGATAGAGTAGATTGAACCAATACATTTGTGTGAATATGTACTAGTGCATCCTAGATCTACAATCTATGAGATTTCCTATGGAACCGCTGTGTTCGTGGCCTCACCAAAATTTCTGGTGGGTCACGAGCAGAACTTCTGGTGGTGACTTTGTCATCGGAAGTTCTGGCGGTTCACCAGAAATTCCGGTGCACCATATTTTATTCACTGCGTGGATTTTTTCAGTCTCTCTTTGTTTCCTTCGTCGAACTTTTGCACTTACCCCCCTTCCCTCCCCATTCTATGCTTTCTTCTCAGGGTAAGGTGGTTCAAGTGGAGGAAAACGCAACCGTGTTCTACAGGTCCTCTAGAGATTGATGAAGATGATTTGGAAGTTTTGCGTCCTCCAACTCAGACCACCCGTTAGAGAGCTACTGCTGCTCGTCGTGCTGCTGCTACTGGTAAACGGCCTGCTCTGGCCTCTCAGAAGAAGACTGCATCTGGACCCGATGCTCAAAAGAACAAGATTTCCAAGTGGCCTCAAAAGGCTTATGCAACTTTTCACCGGATTATTCCTTACATAGTTCCATGTGATCCTCTTGCCATGGATCCCCTATTCTATACTCGGAGGCAAGAGGATATCTTCTCAGAGATTTATGCCACCAAGCAGAAGTTTTTGGTTGCTCCTCAGAAGTACATCAATGTGACACATATGGAGAGCAGGCCTGAGTACTTTGGGGAGGCTCTTGAGTGGTGCAGGAAGTTTGGGCTCATCAAGATCATGGAGCACCATCATAATTATGATGAGCTGTCTATTCTTCAGTTCTATACCACCCTTCACATGGATATGGACACTATGGATGTTACTTTGAAGTGGATGACCAAGGAACAACTGCTGACTGGCAAGTGGTATGTGTTTATTGATATTATGGGCTATCCCATCCTCCCTAGCAAGTGGGCGAATGGTTGGCGATGTCACTTGTCCAAGGCATCTGCACCTGAGGTTCCAGAGCCTCTCTACATTGAGGGCTGGGGTGTGTGTGGTCATACCAACCACCTCCAGCAAGTCTATGATATTATGTGCAAGGTCTACCAGAACACCATTTCTCCCAAGGCTGGCAACTTTGATCATATCCATGCCTTCCAAATTGACCTTATGTTCTAGACTTACCATCACCGTTACTCTGATCAAAGACTTGATGTCATGAACATCATCTTCCATGAGATTGGGATTTCTATGATCGATAAGCTCTCTTGTCCCTATGCTCCTTACGTCCAGTCTCTCATCAACGTCAAGTGGCAGGAAGAAATAGGTTCTCGTTTCCCACAAGGTAGCATCACTATTCATGAGGAGAAGAATCTTCGTGTGATGAAGCATGAACAGTCTCGGTCTCAAGAAGAAAAGGAGGAAGCCGTTTGGAGGTCTGGGGCGGCTAGATGTGGCACTTCAGGTCGTGCAGGATCCAGTGGTCACCTTGAGAGATCCCATCCCCACAGTCTTGAGAGGCAACCATCTTGGACTAAGAAGCTGCTGAAGAAGGTGAAGAAGACTTTTTTGCTTCATGCAAGACCATGAGTATCAGGCCTATGTTGATCAAATTCACGGTGTTCATAGGCATAAGGCCATCATGTCCAAGCTCAACATTTCGTGCTCTCCCGAGACCAGCTCCTTCACAACGCCTAAGGATCAACGGGTTCGTGACATCTACAGATGGTCAGTCTAAGGATGAAGTCACCGGTCCCCCGCCTACCTGGAACAATGCCTCCTCGGACCCCGATCCTTGTACTCCTCCCATATTTGGTTGGGGCGCTTAGATTGGTCCTTCTTCCCTTTCTGGTGTCTTGAGGCCAAAGGGGAAGAAAGATATCTATTAGGTTGCTTTCGGAATTTGCATTGGCTTAGTAACGAGCTTGCTTTTTCTTGTTTCACGGTCGTGAAATTTTTACTCTCTGATGTGTGTTCGTGGACCTCGTTGTTTGTGCTACTATATGTTATGTGTGCTACTATGTATTATTTGTGCTACAATGTGGTATGTATGTGACCTATGTGGTATGTTATGCCTTTGTGGTATTCTTGCTGGTTGTATATGGTGGAGGATTTTTCTTGGAGGATGTTTCTTGATCTCTTTTAGTGTCTCTCACCATATATATGTTGGTGCAAAGGTATGTCCTCTCTCATTCCCTTCCTTGCACTTGTGTTGTTTTTGTAAAGGAAAGGGAGAGCCTGTTATATATGTGCTTGTTTTGTCCCCTAAGTTTGCTCTCTACACTTGCACACGCATAGGGGAATCCCCTTTTGTTCATTACAAAAATATGCTCGTTCATTCTTATACAAGGGTTGTGATCACACACCAAAAAGGGGGAGATTGAAAAGACTATTTTTTCCTTGGTATTTTGGTGATGATGACAATCCCACTTGAGATCTAATTGTGTGCTTGAGTTTTAGGTTATTTGTTTTTGATGGAGTTTGTGGATTTTGTTGATGCCTCTCTTGGAGTCTCGCGAAGTCGGCGGCCTTTGTTTTTGCCTTTCCCTCTTTTTATAGTTTTAGGTCACCATACTATCAAGAGGGGTCCACCTCGGAAGGCTGTGGGAATTATTTTTCATGCACAAACCATACTTGCACTGCCACAGCTATCCTATCCATTAGCGAGAGAGTGATCTTTGGAGTCGTTTGAGATGTTTTTGTCCTAACCGGAAGTTTCGGTCAAGGGCCGGAAGTTCCACTCAGGGGTCTCTGCGGGGCTGGGTCCAGCTCTATTTCCGGCCCAACTTCCGGCAGAAGTTCTGCCCACGTACTGGATACTTCTGTATAGAAGTGTCCTATTTGACGGAACATCCACCGGAAGTAGCACCGGAAGTTCCGGTCCGCGGACCTGGTCAAGCCTGACCAGATCTTGTGACTAGAACTTTCCTTGCTGCTCCCGCTAAGTGCATGAGCGGTACTTCCACTCGGATGCTGGAAATTCTGGTCAGATGGTTTGCGACCCAGAATTTTCTGCTCCGAGTTCCACTCCAATATCTGATCACGTACTGTATTCTTCTGTATGGAAGTGTCGTATTTTTGACAGAATTTGGCCCAGAACTTGGTCCGAAAGTTCCATCGGAATTTTTAGTCGAGCTTACCGGAATTTACGGTCGAACTTTGGAGCATCCACCGACAACTTTTGAGCCGTTGGACGATCGCTGAGTGGAAGTTCAGGTGCCCCACCGGAAGTTCCAGTGGAGTCACGAACAGCTAAACGGTTCCTTTCAAAGGGAGCCTATTTAAGGCGCCCTCTTCTTCCTCCCTGCTCCCTCTTCAATTCCTCTCTCCTCCATTAATACCAGAGCTTCACCTCCTTAGATCTCTCTCCCTACACACTCAAACCTCCTGATCTTTTGAGGAGTGGGAGAGTTGACCTAGATTTACACTTCCACCAAAGAATATTTGTTTCCCCCACCCATCTTTTGTGGATCTTTTTGCTCTTGGGTTCTTGGAACCGTAGATGGTGTAGGACATACTTGGTTCTAAGGGAATATGTTGTGAAGCTCTGTGGTGTCGTTGAGAGCCTCCAATTGAGTTATGGAGCTTCCCCCTCAACCTTGTTGTAAAGGTTTTCGGTTGGTGCTTCAAATTCACCGGTTAGTGGATTGTGAGGCATCCTTTGTGGGGGTGCTCACTAGAGAAGAAGGTGAGGCCTTTGTGGCGCTCGGGTGACCTTGTGTGGCCCCGACAACACTCCAACATAGATGTAGCTTCCTTGGAAGTGAACTACGGGAATCACATCTCCGCGTCTCCTCTCCGGTTTACTCCCTCCTTACCTTTACTCTTGTCCTTTACCGTTATATTGCTTGTTGTATGTTATCTAGCATATAGGATTGCTCATCTAGTAACATATCTAGAGAACTATACTTCTTGCAAAAACAAAAATTGAATAACAAGATAGAAATTGGTAGTCTCCTATTCACCCCCCTCTAGTCGGCCAAAGTTGGTACTTTCACCCCTGGTAAGCTCCCCGCGCATCCCAATCCTCGCTAGGGTTTTAGCTCCCTCCTCTAGGGCCGAAGGTGATGATGAACTAGCATGGTCGGATCTCACTCGAAGTAGTGGCCCAGATCTCCTGATACACCTTCGGGGCCGAGAGGCACTGATAGCCGGCCCCTGTGGTCAGGATTTAAATAAGTGCCGCCCACGCGCACCGAAACTAGATGGGTCGGAGCTATGCGTGTGGCTCATCCCAGATGTAAATACAGCCCGCCTCCACTTTGCGTTAATCAATTATTCACATATATGAAAAGTACTCCCAAGTTTTAATTTGAAACAAAAATGGAAACACTAGCTCGTGCCCAGATCTATTTTTTTATTGTTCCTGGAGGATTTCTTTCACATGTAGTACCTTTAGTTGACCGCAATTTTGTCTATAGAGTTTATAGCAAATCAAATACCTAAAGGTACCATTTTCACTAATAAATACTTTCTATGAGTTTTAAAACTCCAAAAGGGAGAAATCAATTGGTATCGAAAGGCATTTATAGTACGTTGCATGTAACCCTGGCCCCACCTAAAGTTTCTTCCTAGATTGCCCATGGTAAAAATAAATAAATAGCACATATAAGACTTTAGGAATTACTTGAGGTCAAAACAAAATTGGTATTGACCTAATTCCATCTCCCATAATACATGCACACCAATACCCTTCAAACCCCAGGAGATCATAATTTATGAAGACTTAACTGAATTTTGGTGAATTAAACTATTCTATGCATGGCTAATTCACTAATAAAATCACCACAATAATTATTTTAATACAAAAAGTTTGATTCCAATTTCTACCTAAAGGTATTCCAAATACCTAACAAGTGTCTTTGGAATCACATCAAAATCTGCAGTATATTAAATCTGACTAAAAAGACAAATATCATCCAGAACTGACGTTGATATTTTTCTTAGGGCATTCTGGTAAATATTTTGAAGTGATTCCAACTTGCAGTGAATCAGTTAATCAAACCTTACTCATCCACCCAAGGAAATAATTGCTGGTACTCTCGAACTTTTCTGGTAAAATATTTCCTAAAACTAGAGTTTTCAACACTAGAAAATGCATCATAAATCAATGGTAATTGCTAAAATTGTGAAACCACTTTATTGGTTTCATTTTACCAATACCTATCCGATGGTATCATTTTTATACAATGATATCATACATAATATGTCCTTGTTCCCAAACCCCTCTCTTAGGTAGTTTCTTGATTATAAATCCTAAAGGATCTTCCTCCATGCTTGCAAGACCATTCTAATCTTTCTATATACATTTTTCCCAAAACCTACTGAATTGTAAATTTGTATTGTACAATGCTTGATGTATGTATTGATGCTTGTATGCCTTGTATTGATTGCTGCATTTTTTGTTTGCATGAATGCTCAATAACTGCGATAGTTGCAATTCTGTGACGCCGAGAAGAAGAAAGCATCGGAGTATTATTATTATTAGTTATTGGTATTCTGGTAGTCTATTGAAGAAGTCAAGGGTCACCTTGCTTGTCACAGGGAAGCCACCATTGCTAAGTTCTGATACTTGTCCTATTCCTTTTAGCACTCGTTTTATATCCCGTTTATAAAATGCATTATTACTTGCATTGATCTACTTTAAAAATGTCGCTTACATAACTTGGCCCCTCCATGTTATGAATGAGTGTCCATTAGGACACCTACCCCTATCGACACCCATGTTTACCCTTTAGATCAAGGTTGGAATGATTAGCATATCCCCTCCTTGGAAACTACGGTTTTCTATGATAAAAACTATTTTGGGTTTTACCCTATTATAAAAATTTTCAAAACAAAACCCTTGGAAAGAGGCATAGTTTTCGAGTGGATGTTTTTACCAAAGAAAAGATGATGAGGAGAAAGAAGAAATTTGAGCAAGAGAAAGAGAAGGGATGTTCTACGCCTTTACTAGAACAATTTACACTTGCAACCACACTACCCCAGGAGTTGGGGCTTAGCTCGTAGTTTGTTTTCTTTAGTCGAGGCTGCTTGTACTTGCTTAAGGGGATAAATCCATAGAAAACCAGGTAGGCTATACAACAGATCTTGGGATTTGGGGCTTGTAGCTTACTTCGACAAGAGTGAGCCTGTCTCGGCAAAATTGTAGAAGGGAGGACTATGGCCGGGGGCCAAATACTCGTTGTCGGGGAGAACAAACGAAAAGGAAAAGCCGCCGTTGCTAGGGATGTGATATGAAATGTTAGGTTTTATTATACGAAGCCCCGTTTACCGTGTGTAGTGGGTCATGGTTGTATCCTAGCAGATGTATTGATTCTTGTGGGTAAAGTGCACAAACTATGCAGAGTATAATCTATTCGAATAGTCATGTCCACGGTCAAGGATGGTTGGAAAGGTGATCGCTAGGAGTACCATTGGGATGAGTTTGAGGAATGGAACAAAGAAATAAGCCAATGTTTTTCTTTGACTATCAAGGGTCAAAGAGTTTAAAAAGAGGTTTTGTTATGAATTTTTTATAAATGCTTTATAAATCGGATATGGTTATGTCTAGTTTTTTTAAAAGGAGGCATGTTTTCAAAACTCTTTTCAACAAATATATAGAGATGCCAAACTTAGGCTTTTTTATAAAACAACTATAGCTTAGAGCTAACTCGCCACAACCATATTGCATCTCCTTGTTTACCTTATTTTGGTGGTTTGTGAGTACATTCAATGTACTCACCCGCTTTGTCCATGGCTATTTACTTGGCCAGATATGCAGAAGCTAGAAGGATAAAGATGCTGACGTCTATGCGAGATAGGCCGTCTTCCTAGTTAGTTGCCTGTTGGTTAACGCATGACATGGGGTCTACGATTGAAGAAGTTCCACTCTAATGTTTGTAATCACCATGATGGCAGCAATGTAAGTTTTTACTTGTTATTTTTCTAGATGTGGTAATGATACTTTTAGGTTATGCTCATGGCTCACTGATCATGGAAACGTGAATTGAAGGCATAACGGAGATTCTCGGACCATAAATCAGGGGTCTCACAGAATGGCTGCCATCGGGCACGTCTTGGGTAGGTCGGACTATCCGGGTGGTACGCGTCGGACATTCCGGTTTCTTCAGGAAATTTTGCCCCTTTCTTTTTGATGATCTCATCCTCGCTCCATGCGCATGCCTCCCGCTCCTCCCTAGCACATCCTTGGATGATCATCACGTCGGACTCCTTGGCTTCCTCCGTATCCTTCCCGCTAGCGCTAGACCGATGGATATTAAATCTAGTAAAACAATAACACCATTATTTAGGTAGTATAAAGTTGTTATAAATAAAATATCTTGTCCAACTAGGAATGAATTCACCTTGTGATATTTTTCATTGAGGCTCAATTTCCTTCTAGTATAACCAAGAAGAATCATCATACTCTATGATTGTATCCTTATCATCCTCCCTTTCTTCAGGAAAAGCCATTCGCGGCTTTGGGTAAACTAAAAGTGAAAGAAAGAAAAAGAACACCCTGTGTGCACAATATATGTATATATAACATGTTATATCATTCTTGTTGACATGCAAAATATTATCATTAGACAACATGCAATGTAAATTGCAAGTAGGGAACACATAATTGTCATATAGGAACAAAGAAAAATGTAGCGATTGGAAATGAAAATTGCAGATATAAGTGAAGTTCAAAGAATTATAATGATCATGATGAAAAACAACTAGATACATAGTCTTGTTATTCAATATTAAATTTAGTTTTTGCAAAGAAGATGGATGATCAAATTTGTGATGAACAAGATCAAACCAATTCAAAATATGTGAAAACAAAATTGATTCATGCCATGCATCAAACCAATTATGAACATGATCATTTTGTACAGTATGTAAGATGCAACTTAGATTGCAAATATAAATGAAGTATATAGCACTAGTACCCTTATGCAACACGTTGTGGGACAACCACAATGGGTATGAAAATTTTGATTCGAATCTAGAAAGATTAGAACAATCTAACATAGGTAAAGTTACTTTTATTGGGTGGACTATATCAACTATACCAGAATTAGTTTCATATTATCACAAATTGTAGTATCCATCCCACCACAAACATATCTTGACACATAACATGTATGGCTGAAAATAGCAAGTTTCAATTTAGCAATTCTATCACAGGTAATGCATATGTGATCCACAACAAAATTTTCATCCATGCTATATTCAGCAATTAGATTGAAAATGAAACAAGCACAATATGTGCTAGATTTTAGACATGTAATTTCATTTAGAATGATGGAATAGACAATATCAGCAGGTGGTATTCAACCAAATATTTCCTTATGTGTAATCAGTACCACATGATCAAAATTCAAATTTGGTAAAGGATCACATGGTGCTATATCATTAGTGTATGACAAATCGCAAGGAGGTAGCAACAAAGGAATAGACTCACCATATTTTGTGCTTGTTGTCTGTAGCTCCAGATCAGTAGCTATATCATTAGTGTTCTCCTCACATGTAGTAGGCATTGGGACATCCTCCTCAAGTGACAATGCATAGCTCAATGATGCATGTTGTAAATGACCTGAAATCATGTGTGCTTACCATTCCAAAATATGGAAGGATCATAATACTCACTACCAAACCTGAAATTTATCACACCACTCTTTCCCCAACACGATATGGCAGGAATTAAATGCTCTAGGAATGACATAACATATAATATATTTTTTAGAGCCATAAATGGTTAGTGGAATAGATGCGTGTTGAGTAATTGGTAGTCCATGACCAGAAGGTGCTAACATAAATGGGTTTGTGAGTGTACGTGAGACTAATTTTAGATTTTCAACAACCTCAATACTAACACACCTAGTAGTAGCTTGTCTGACACAAATTTCTATTGTGAAGTGGAACAAACCCGGATTAGACACTACTCCTAACTCCTCCTCCTAGAATGTAGTACTACAGTGGTATCGTAATCGAAAGGGATAATCATCTGTATCCTTTTTCTATATCACATCAACAAAGAACTAGAAGACATGATTAGTATATTAGTGCACAAAATCAAAATCTTTTGGTGGATCTCTCACAACTCACTTACAACTACAAGGAAAAGAAATCTTACCATTCCAAAATTAATTAGGAAAGCTTACCAACTTAGAGAAATGACGCATGCACGGATGTGATGAAGCGAATACCAAAGGTACAAGAACAATTACACGACAAAGAAGGAGAATGTAGTGGAGCTGATCATGTGACAAAACACCCAAGGAAACTCACACAGTGGATATAAACATGGAAAAGCAACTTATGAATAGGAATATTTCAATGGACAAGATAGACGATAGTAATAGCTCAAAATAAACAGGAACAAGATTGCTCAATTTACAAGTGGAATGATAAACTAGGCCTTCAATAATGCACACTTTTGATATCTCTTTTGTCATGATTGTAGCACTTTTCTCTTCTCTTTTTTAAACCGATTCTCTTTTCTTTTCTGTTTTTTTCAACTATATGACTCAAAGTAAAACAAATGGAGCAATTCTTAACAAACGGAGTCGGATAGTCTGGGAAATTACGGCCGGTGACTCCGGTGGCGCCGGATAGTCCGAGTGATGTATGGCAGATAGTCCGGGTATGCCGGTCGAAATTTTCTGCACTTCAAAACCCTAATGAGCATCCTATCGGATCAAAGCAACTATCTCGTGGGTACGTTCCTATGCACGTATGCTATACATAGGCTGTCACTACAAGAAAATTTTCCTTCTACAACAGACGATTTTCGTGGTTGAAGGCCCGTTTTTCTTGGCTGAAGAGTCTTCTACGACTGATGAGCTTCGTGATAAAAGCCCCATCACAAATGAATCTACCACGGTTTTTTTTCGACCGTGGCGGATCTCACCCTTCAGCCACGAAAAGTCGTTCCTTCGTAGATCTGTTCGTCAACTGCGTTGAGTGCTGACGTCATCTAAATTGCCATGTGGCGAACGCTGTTAACAGCCGGTTAACGCCATTAACTGTCATGGAAACCATGGTAGAAAGCCAGACCCATCCAAGGCCTGACAATTATTAAGTGGGTCGGCCCATTATCAAAGCCAAATAGTAAGTAGGCCGGTTACTGTTTAGAGCAGCACTGTTCGAAATGGGCCCACTAGTTGGTCTGTCATATATTCAGGCCCAGTACTATTTCGGCCCGATGTTATTTCGGCCTTCCACTGTTTTGTCCTGATATGCATCTGGCCTTTTACTGTTTCTTCCTGTTGTATATCTAGCCATTTACTGTTTTAGCCTGCTGACAATCTAGGTATCTACTGTTCTGGCATGTTGTGAATCTGGTTCATTACTGTTCTGGCCTGCTGTGAATCTGGCCATTTACTTTTCCGACCTGCTAACAATCTAGCCATTTACTGTTCCAGCCTGCTGACAATCTAGCCTTTCATTGATCTGGCCTGCTGTGTATCTGGCCATTCACTGTTTCGGCCTGCTATAAATCTGGCCATTTACTATTCCTTCCTGCTAGAAATCTAGCATTTTACTGTTCCGTCCTGCTAACAATCTAGACTTTTACCGTCCCGGTCTGCTGTGTATCTGGCCATTAACTGTTCCGACCTGCTGTAAATCTGGCCTTCTACTGTTCCGAGCTGCTATAAATCTAGCATGTTACTGTTCTAGCCTGCTGCGTTTCTGGCCTCTTATTGTTCATGCCTACTGAAATTCTAGCCCATTACTATTTGGTACTATTAGTATTCAGGCCTGTTACTTTTGAAGCACATAAGGATTTTCGTCCCGTACTGATCGGGATGGTCACTGCTCCGTCCTTTAACTGTTACTGCCATTACTGTTACTGTCCATGTGTCATTTCGTAAATCATTCTGTTCTAGCCTATTACTGTTTTCGCATTTTTCTGGAACCGCCGACTTATTTTACAGTGGCAATTCGCTTCAATGTATCATATGTACTCTTCTTCAACATTTAAGTTACAGATCTAAGGGCAGCTACACTCTTTCTTTCTGCAAGCAACACAACCTTCACGTATGTATATATATATATATATCCTGAAGGAGCTGTACTAGGTGGAGTGGTAAATAAGTTTTTTGCTTTATAAATACAATGGGAGGATGAATGATAAGAGGGATCACTACTTTCAGTCCTGCCTTTCGAGGACACCTACTTCATTTTAACTACATCATGCACAATAAGGTGAAAGGGGTTAACACAAAGAACAAGGGGAAAAAGTAGTATTATATAAATTAGAGATCATTTAAGAGGAAGCATACTAGATGTGGGTAAGAAATTTACTAGGCTCGCGCCTAAGAAAATTAAATCTGCTCCACCGTTAACATCAGATAGGGGACCCACTCATCCGAGTAGCAAGAAACAATAAAGGCATGGGTCTTGTACTAGACCCAGGGTCCACAAAAACATGCTAGACTCACCCTCACTAGTGAAAAAGACTATAAAAAACACAAATCTCCAACGCTGCACATGTTGGACAACTACTATGTATGAATAAACCACCCCATAAGCCAAAACTTGCAACTTAAGAGATACTATCTATATACATAGTGGACATTTCCTACAAGCCAAAAAGCTTAAGGGTGATAGGTAAACTTTAAGTAAGTATGAACTTACAGTAGCTCGTTTAGGCTGACATGGTCCTTCTCAAGCAGTTTTGACTCCTGGTCAATCTACCAGTAGTTTCTGAGTCCAGCAGCTGGAACTCTAGTCCTTGTACTCCATTTCCCTTTCTCTGCATTAAGTCATAACATTTAAAACTAAGTTAGCTGGTATGGAAGGACGAAAGTACTTGGAAAACACCAAAAACATAGCATTAAAAATGAACAGATGTATGATTCAAACTAGCCTGGTTTGGATGGATGAAAGCAGTTGAAAACACTAAAAAGATACTATTAAAAATGACAAGATGGACAATTTCTGAATTAAGAATTTGCAGATAGGAACACAACAAAACATGAATGGAAATGTCATGGCAGGTTTTCAGGTAGAATGAATTATTAACATAATATGCATACATGTAATATAACTTATTAACATGAAGAGAAATTGGCCTAAGTAACACACAGAAACCTCGCACTTCAGCCTTGCTTGGCATCATATTGTCAGTGTTGGATCCTTTATGATCTGTTCCCGTGACCCATTCGAGCGCTCGGAAAGAATAGTATCTAGGAGTTAGTGTTGTAGGGAATACACCTATAGTATGAGAATGTAACAAAGGAAATTATAGAAACAAGCTTATGATGTGTATACGAACTACCATATGTGGGTGCAAATGAAATAGCAATAGAATCCAGGATATTGAGCAACATTCTAACCCTTTCGTAGCTTACGACTACCAAAGAAATAGCAAACGGGTAAGAGAAATTACCACCGTGAGGCGAGGGTGGGTGGGATGCGCATGATGGCGGCAGGGGCATCGGCTGGGCATTTCGAGGTGGATCCAGTGCGTTGAGAGGTGAAGAGTTCCCGAGTGGAAGAGAGCGCTAACGGTAAATGAGCTTCGATGCGGAAGAGAGCGCCAAAGGTGTAGATGCTCCCGTGTAGAAGAGAGCGCTGGCGGTGAAGGAGCTCCAGTGTGGAAGAGAGGGCTGGCGGTGAAGGGGTTGGAGGAAGGTGGAGGTCGGAGAGGGGTTAGCGGCAAAGAGGTGATGGGGGGATATAGGTGCAATGTTGCAAATTTACCACCTATACCCCTCTATCATTGTAGTGCTCATGTGGTCCTTGTTTCTGGGCCAAGGATAGAAGAGGAATTTTGCATCGCAAAAAACGGGGTGGGATTTTTGAATAGATGCCTAGGATGTTTCGGCCTTGTGCGGAAATTTTGAGGATGAAGCTTCCGCGTACGCTACTCCGACGCAGCCGCTCCTCATGTGCTGGCCCTGTCTGGACCCACATGGCAGCGACATCATGATTACAAGTATTTAAATGCATTTCCACACATTTGCCAAAATTGATAAGCATTATATTTTGAAAGCTTTCAAACAAGATGGCCAAGGTGATGGCCATATCTCTGCCATAGTTTATTATAACGTGTCTATAATTACACGATACCTACTTGCTCAGTGTTTAGGGATTGAGGGTTTACAGTTTACGGTTCTAAGGTTTAGGGGTTTAGGGTTTAGGTTTTGGGGCATTTTCAATAATGTTCAGCCTTTAGTCTTATATTAGAGGAATAGAATGGTGTTGTGATAATTTAATGAAAGTATATCTCAAATGTTGATCTACGAGCGGATGATACAGATGGGTGGTCAGGGTGGTTCAGGGGTTTAGGATTTAAGGGTTTAGGGAATTTTCAATATTCTTCAATCTTTATGGTTATGATGATACCCTGCCTGGTCATGATTGTTTAGGGTTTCGGGTTTTAGGGTTTAGGGGTTTAGTATTTCGGGTTTTAGGGTTTAAGGGTTTTAGGTATTTAGGGGTTTAGGGTGTAGGGCTTCAGGAATTTTCGATACAGATCGAGCTTTATGCATATGTTCATGGAATAGAATGTCTTAGAAACAATTTAATAATGAAAGTATCTAAATTTTTTATCTACAAGTGCGTTATACATGGATGGTTAGGGTTTATGGGTTGAGGGTTTAGGTTTTTAGTATTGCGGGTTTAGGGTTCTCATTTTTGAGTTGTAGTTTAGCGTTCAGGGTTATGTCTGAGCTTAGGGTTAGGGGTTAGGGTTTAGGTATTTTAAAGGTATATATGGCTTAGGCTTTAGGCTTTAGGGGGCTAGGGTTTATGGAATTTACTATAATGTTTGACATGTCATTAATTAGAATGGTGTTAGCCTAATTTGATGAAGGTATCTCAAATTTTGATCTTAAAGCGCATGATGCCTACTTGCTCAGGGTTTATTAGGGTTAGTGGGCTCTAAATTTTAGGTTTTAGGGCATTTTCAATAATAATGTTCAAGCTTTATGCTTAGATTCATGGAATGAAATGGTGTTAGCATAATTTAATGCAAGTATATCTCAAATTTTGATATATAAGTGGATGATATACCTGCTTAATTAGTCAGGGTCGTTTAATTAGGGTTTTAGGGTTTAAGGAATTTTGAATAATGTTCATGCTTTATGTTTATATTTGTGGAAAATAATGTATTTACCGCTATTTAATGAAAGTACCTCGAATTTGGATCTATAATTGCATGATATACCTACTTGGTTATGGTTTAATTATGGGTAGAGGGGTTTAGAGTTTCGGTATTTAGGGGTCGATGGTTTAGGTTGGGGTTTAGGCAATTTAGGAGTTGAGGGTTTAGGTTTTCACGGTTGTTTTGGTATTTCGGGAATTTTCAATGAAGTTTGAGCTTTATTCTTCTGTTCGTGGAATAGAATGACTTAGCGACAATTTAATAATGAAAGTATCTCGAATTTTATCTATACGTAGTGCATGATACCTACTTAGTCAGGGTTAGGAGTTGAGTGTTTAGGGTTTTTAGGGGTCTATGGCTTAGTGTTTACATTTTTGGGAGGGTAGGGTTTAGTGAATTTTCAATAATGTTCGAGCTATATGCCGATATTCATGAAATAGAAAGGTGTTAGGGAAATTTAATGAAAGTATCTCAAATTTTGATCTATAAATGCATATTACCTAGCCTACTTTTTTAGGGTTTAGGGTTAAATGGTTTATTTTAAGGTTTCGTTTTTATGGAATTTTCAATAATGTTTAGGATTTATGCTTAGATTCATGGAAATGACTGGATTTATCATAATTTAATAAAAGTATATCTCAACCGTTGATCTATAAGTGGATGAGATATATATCGGCTTGGTCATGGTCATTTAGGGGTTTAAGGTACGGTTTTAGGGCATTTTCAACAATAATTTTAAAGCTTTATGCTTAGATTCGTGGAATGGAATGGCGCGTGTTAGCGTAATTTAATGAAAGTATATCTCATATGTTGATATATATAAGTGCATGATATACCTGCTTAATTAGTTAGGGTCATTTAATTAGGGGTGTAGGGTTTAGGGAATTTTGAATAATTTTCAATATTTATGCTTATATTTGTGGAACATAATGTTTTTACCGCAATTTCATGAAAGTATCACGAATTTGGATATGTAAGTGAATGATACCTACTTGGTTAGGGATTAATTATGGGTTGAGGGGTTTAGGGTTTTAGTATTAGGGGTTGAGGATTTAGGTTAGGGTTGTGTGGGGTTTGGAGAATTTAGGAGTTGAGGGTTTAGGTTTTTGGGGTTGTTTTAGGGTTTCAGGAATTTTCAATAAAGTTTGAGCTTGATGCTTATATTCGTGGAATAGAATGACTTAGCGACAATTTAATAATGAAAGTATCTCAAATTTTATCTATATAATTGCATGATACCTCCTTAGTCAGGGTTAGGGGTTGAGGGTTTAGGGTTTTAGTGTTTAGGGTTATATGGCTTACTGTTTACGTTTTTGGAGGGTAGGGTTTAGTGAATTTTCAATAATGTTCGAGCTATATGCCGATATTCATGAAATAGAAAGGCATTAGGGAAATTTAATGAAAGTATCTCAAATTTTGGTCTATATTTGCATGATACCTAGTCTACTTTGTGAGGGTTTAGGGTTAAAGGGTTTACGCTTTAAGGTTTATGTTTTATGATATTTTCAATAATGTATGGGGGCTTTATGCTTAAATTAGTGGAAATGAATGGATTTAGCATAAATTAATAAAAGTATATCTCAAATGTTGATCTATAAGTGATGATATATACCAGCATGGTCAGGGTCATTTAGGGGTTTAGGGTTATAGGGTTTAAGGATTATGTTTTAGGGCATTTTCAATTATAATGTTCAAGCTTTATGCTTAGATTCGTGGAGTGGAATGGCATTAGCGTAATTTAATGAAAGTATATCTCAAATGTTGATATATAAGTGGATAATAATATATGTGCTTAATTAGTCAGGGTCGTTTAATTAGGGTTTCGTGGTTTAGGGAATTTTGAATAATGTTTAAGCTTTATGCTTATATTTGCGGAACATAATGTTTTTACCGCAATTTAATGAAAGTATCTCGAATTTGGATAATATACCTGCTTAATTAGTTAGGGTCGTTTTAGGGTTTAGGGTTTAGGGATTATGGTTTAGGGAATTTTTAATAATGTTCAAGCTTTATGCTTATATTTGTGGAACACAATGGTGTTACCACAATTTAATGAAAGTATCTTGAATTTGGATCTATAAGTGCATGATATCTACTTGGTTAGGGTTTAATTAAGGGTTGAGGTGTTTAGGGTTTACAATTTTAGTATTTAGGGGTCGAGGGTTTAGGCTGGGGGTGCTTTGGGGTTTAGGGAATTTAGGGGTTGAGGGTTTAGGTTTTCCGGGTTGTTTAGGGTTTCGGGAATTTTCAATGAAGTTCGAGCTTGATGCTTATATTCGTGGAGTAAAATGACTTAGCAATAATTTAATAATGAAAGTATCTCAAACTTTATCTATAAGTTCATGATACCTGCTTAGTGAGGGTTAGGGGTTGAGGATTTCGGGTTTTATGGTTTAGCGGTATAGGGCTTAGTGTATAGGTTTTAGGGGGTTAGGGTTTAGTGAATTTTCAATAATGTTCGAGCTATATGGCGATATTCGTGATCCAGAAAGGCGTTAGCGCAATTTAATGAACATATCTCAAACTTTGATCTATGAATGCAAGATACCTACTTGGTTAGGTTTTGATTATGGGTTGAGGGGTTTACGGTTTATGGTTTTAGTACTTTGGGGTAGAGGTTTTATGTTTTAGGGCTTGTTTAGGGTTTTAGGAGTTTTTAGTAATGTTCAATCTTTATGCATATATTCGTCAAACAGAATGGTGTTGCCCAATTTAATGAAAGTATCTCAAGTTTGATATACAACTGCATGATACCTGCTTGGTCAGGGTATAGGGGTTTATTAGTGTTTAGGGTTATAGGTTTCAGGAGTTTAGTGTTTTGGGAATTTTTGAATTATTTTCAAATTTTGTGGTTATATTCGTGGAATATAGCGTAACTAATTTTATCACCGCACCAATTTTACGATTCAAAAACAAAGTATAAATTATTCATGGAATACAACGTAACTAATTTTATCACAAAGTATGAATTATTTGACGAATAATGCCCAAGTTTCTCAAAATTTTCAAGTTCACGAGCCAGTTTCGCCGTGTTTAACGAGTTTATCTCGGTTTAGCAAAAAATGTTCGATTTTTGAACTACAAACGATGGGAATCTCTACTTCTCGTAATTCAGGGTCACTGACAAGCAGGTCACTTGCATTATGGGTCTACAAAGTCAATGTAAGGTCGGAGGGGGCGGGCCGGTAAATACACTTATTGAAGAAGGGCGGGGAACTAGGTCGATGGGGTGATGCACGTGGGAGAACGCAAAATTACCACCTATATCCCTCTATTATTGCATTGCTCCTCGGCTTCTTATTTTCGGAGCAGAGATAGAAGAGGAATTTTCATTCTAAAAAAGGTGAAGTATGTTTGGGGCTGGATGTTTGAATGGATTGTCAGTATATTTCGGCGCTCTCTCGAAATTTTTAAGTTGAAGCTTCGAAGGTACGCTACTCCCACTCCCACTTGGGGGATGTTGTCCTCTTAGGTAGACCCAGACGTCTGTATTCTTTCGAGCATTTAATGAGTTGATATACATCTGGCGCCTTTCAGACAAGATGACCAAGATCACATCCGTAGTTGCTTTTTTGACCTATAGAGCCATAGTTGCTGGTACCATGTCCATGTCCTATAGTCCATACATTGGATGCATCTTGGCAAATCAAGCTTTGCTTCAAAGGGAAAATCCAATTTTATTTTTCCAAGTGACAATATTGTTTTTGTTTGTGAAGCAACTTCAAAGATTATTTCTCGGTATGACATCATGCCAATTTTCACACAAAGTACCTTGTTTAATGGATAAACCATATCAATCTTACATGCCTGATTTTTGCGATAAATTGACAATATGGCAGTTTACTAAAAACATGTCAATTTTGGTAACATGGTCTAGAGAAATGATGGACAAGACTCTAGAACGATAGAGAGGTGTGTTTTGAGGTTTGTGCATAGTGTTTATTGTGCTAAAGTCTATATATAGTATCTTATAGCATTAGATGCTACTAGAATGGAAAATAAGATCCGATGGCTAGCAATGTTGGGGTTCACGAGTCTTGATCCAACAATCAATATTCAAAGTTATTCGTACACTATATAGTGGTAAGATATGATAAGATAAGATATGATATGATGTGATAGGGGATTATGGTTTAGGTTTTAGGGGTTAGGGAATTTTCAACAATGTTTCAAGCTTTTATGCTTATATTAAGGGAATAGAATAGCGCTACCGCAATTTAATGAATGTATCTAAAATTTGGATCTATAAGTGAATGATTCTTGCTTGGTTAGGGTGTATGTGGGTTGAGGGTTTAAGTTTTAGGGGTTATTAAGGGTTGAGGGTTCGAGGAAATTCCAATAATGTTCAAGCTTTATGCTTATGTTCGTCGAATAGAATGGCGTTACCCAAATTAATAAAAGTATGTGAAAATTTGATCTATATGTGTGCATATGACAGCTGCTTGGTCAGGGTTTAGGGGTTTAGTGTATAGGAGTTTAGTGTTTTGGGTTTTAGGGTTTAGCTAGGTTTAGTTAGGGATTTTGGGGTTTAGGGTTTCAGGAATGTTCAATAAAGTTCGAGCTTTATGCTTATATTCGTGGAATAGTGTGACTTGGCAATAATTTAACAATGAAAGCATCTCAATTTTTGATCTATAAGTGCAAGATACCTACTTGGTCAGGGTTAGGTGCTTAGGTTTTAGGGTTTTTAGGGTTTAGGAGGATAGGGCTTAGGGTTTAGGTTTTAGGGGGCTTAGGGTTTAGTGAATTTTCAATAATGTTCGAGCTATATGCATATATTCATGAAATACAAAGGCGTTAGCGCAATTTAATGGGAAGTATCACAAATTTTGTTATATATAAGTGCCTAATGCCTGCTTGGTTCGGGTTTAGGGTCAAAGGGCTTAGGGTTTAAGGTTTAGGTTTTAGGGTTTTCTCAAAAATGTTCAAGCTTTATGCTTAGATTCGTGGAATATAATGGCTTTAGCATAATGTAATGAAAGTAGATCTCAAATGTTGATCTAAAAGTGGATGATATACCTGCTTGGGCATTGTCGTTTAGGAGTTTAAGGTTTAAGTTTTAGTGCATTTTTAATAAAGTTCAAGCTTTATGCTTAGATTCGTGGAATAGTATGGCGTTAACGTAATTTATTGAAAATATATCTCAAAATTTGATGTATAAGTAGATGATATATGTTCTTTGTCGGATTTTTTAGGAATTTAGGGAATTTTCAACAATGTTCAAGCTTTTATGCTTATATTCAGGGAATAGAATAGCGCTACCGCAATTTACTGAAAGTATCTAAAATTTGGATTTATAAGTGCGTGATACTTGCTTGGTTAGGGTGTATGTGGGTTGAGGGTTTAAGTTTTAGTGGTTGTTTAGGGTTGAGGGTTTGAGGAATTTTCAATAATGTTCAAGCTGTATGCCTATGTTCGTCGAATACAATGGCGTTACCCAAATTAATAAAAGTATGTGAAAATTTGATCTATAAGTGTGCATATAATTGGAGCTGCTTGGTCAGGGTTTAGGGGTTTAGTGTTTCGGGTTTTAGGGTTTAGCTAGGTTTAGTTAGGGATTGAGGGGTTTAAGGTTTCAGGAATTTTCAATAAAGTTGGAGCTTTATCCTTATATTCGTGGAATAGAGTGACTTGGCAATAATTTAATAATGAAAGTGTCGTGGGAATGACCACGGCAGATGCTGCAATCGGCAGCGAGTAGTAGAACATGGGGCAAGGGCGGCCAGCCATTTGCGGTGCGAGATGAGGGCTGAGACACAAGGGTTTACCCAGGTTTGGCCCCCGGGAGGGTAAAGACCTACTCCTGCTAGATTGTATGATGGTGAGAGTACAATGGGCGAGCTCGACGGCTAGGCGGCGAGTCGATTGGGTGTATGATGGAACGTATCCTCTATGAATCCTCTAGGGAGGTTTATATAGACTCACCTCCCTAGGGTTTACAGATCTCAACCGAATCAGTTAAGGATTCAATGATTCTACGACCTAGTCCGACTGGGCCTATCTACGCTTCTGGGCCTTCAGCTTCCAGTCGCTTGAGTCCACGCCAGATCTTGATCCAGTCGCCGTCCTGCAGGCCCACTCGCTGACCCCTGGGCCAGTAGGAAACGTCCTGCTGGGTATACCCCGGTAGGCATATCCCCATCAGTAGTCCCCGAGGCTGTCGTTGATTGGTCGCAGGCAGTCGGAGTATGCGGGTCCAATGCGGATGTCCAGTCGAATCGGCGGCGGACTCCTGAATAACGAAAAAACTAGTTATCCCAGTCGCAATAACGGCGACCAATTGTGTCACAGCTCGGTGAACAGGTCAGCTCGGTGAAGTGGTCGGGTCGGCGAATCATCGAGTCGCGCGAAGCGACGAGTCGAATGGATGAAGTTGGACCGTCAATTGGGGTCAAACTAGCCGTTGGGGTAATCCAACGGTAAATTCGACGTAATTACCGCGTAGTAACGGCTCCCGAAATTGGCGGGTAGCAACCGCTATATAAGGAGAATGACAAGCGAACGGGGAAACACTCCTTCGTTCTTCCTCCGATCTCGCTCGTCTCCGTTTCCCACTCCGCATAGCGATCCAACCAATCCAGAGAGCCCCGACCTCCGTGAACTTCCAACCAATGGCCCCCTCCACCGAACCATGGGGTAGATCCAAGTGTACCAGGGCGCTACAGGCGTCCTTCGAGGAGGCCGGGATCCTACGCGCCGGCAGATGGCGCATCCCCGCAGCCGAAGAAGTGACTCCGGACCCGCGCGAGGGAGAATTCATCTGCTTCACCAGCCACCTGGAGCGGGGGCTGGGGTTTCCCACTTCCCTCTTCTTCCGACGCTTCTGCGCCTACTACGGGATCCATCCGTCGGATCTAGGTCCGCACAACATACAGCAGCTCGCCATCTTCGTGGCGTTCTGCGAGTGCTATCTGGGCTGCAGGCCCTACTTCCCTCTGTGGCAAGATCTGCCGCGAAGAGTCAGGCGGCCCGATGCTGGCCGCGGGTGGCCTGACATTCCAGCTGAAGTCGAAGGCGTCGTTCTTCGACCTGATGCTGCCCGCCAAGGCAGCAAACGAATGGAAGAAATCCTGCTTCTACGTCACCGAGTCGACTCCAGAGGGCGAGGTGGCGCGTCCAAGGTACTCCGCCGACCGGCCCGAGACGCGTTCGCTCCAGGTCGGCAAGCTCCCGCTGGATCAGTGGATGGTTGTCGACGAAATGCTGCAAACCATCCGCGGCCTGAAGAAGAAAGGCCTCCAGACCATCAACCTCTACAACTGCTGGTTCGGGCGGCGTCTCGTGCCCTTGGCCCACCGTGACCACTACATGTACGAGTACACGGGTAAGGAAGATCCGACGAAGTCCTCCTTCGCCGAATGGCATCTTGAAGACTACACCCTGGCCCTGAGGAAAATCACCTAGGCGGTGTATCTGGACGCGAAGGCCGGGGTCGCCCCCTATACTGCAAGGCGCCCACGGTAAGCCGTCATTTCGCCACCACTCGCAGTCGTAGATGATGCATTCGCGGTTGTGCTGACGTTGTCTCATGCTTTTTGTAGTTGTTCCAAGTGGTGCAAGGATGGCTCCCACCCGCAGACGACAAGAACTCGAGCTCGTCCGTCCAGGACGGGAGCGAGTCGCCATCCGCCAAAGGTGACGTCGGGAGCGACGAGGGTGATGACGACGACGACGACGACGAAGACGAGCCCGTGGAAGACGCCGCCCCAACAGTTCGCAGGACTCGCGGGCAGCACCAGCGCGAGCTCGAGGCGAGTAGAAGCCTCGAGCCTCACGATGATGATGACGACGAGCTTCCCGAGCACACCTCATGTCGTGAGGCCACGCCGTCGAAGAAGAACAAGAAGGAGAAGAAGGAGGCGAAGGCTCCACCGAAGAGGAAGACGAAGCCGACAAAGCAGATGTCTCCGCCCCGATCTGCAACTAGTTCTGATGCCCCCAGCTCAACTAAGGGCGAGGAGGCGCGCGCGACCGTGGCACCGGACGCTGCCGCCCCCCTGGACGAGGTCCCTCTGGCATCGCTGCCACCTCCATTCGCCCAGGTCCCTGGGTTGGGAGCTACTCCAGCTGCAGCAGCTTCGCCTCCCAGGAATGCTCCCGCAGCTATCATCACGGAGGCTCCTGCCACGGCCTCGTCTTCGAAGAAGCCCTCTGTGTCTTGGGCACATGGTGTGTTCGAGACGGGCCTCAGTCGGAAGTTGGGGCCCGAGCTGGAAAGGCCGGCCAGCATCCGCACCGGTCTGCGGTTCATACCAGTCGCCAAGTAAGTGTTGTTCGTCTGCTTGTCTTTCTTTGTAGTCGGACAGTTTTATTCATATCGTTGTTTCACAGGACTAGTGTTAAAAAGATCGGCCATCCTTCCGTGGCCAAGGTTCCGCCAGTCGTCACCGAGGAGGATTCCTCACAGAAGAGGAAACCCGACGAGGCCGATGCTCCCGCCGACAGTGCTAAGAGGGCGAAAGGCGACGATGTTGTCACGGTTTCTGATGACACGGCGGTTGCTCCGAGCGAACCTCCAACTGCGGCGGAAGTGGCCTCGAAGACCAAGGAGGCTATTGCCTCGCCCGACAAGGCCGAGCTGGCTCCGAATGGCGCCGCGGCATCTGGAGCGACTTTCCCTTGCTTCATGGCGAAGGCGGCCGCAGCGAGTGGTACGGCACCAACGAGCCGGGTGCCTGGGGTCGCCGAGACGGAGGTTGAGCAACGTCGCGGCCACACTCCGGTCGTGCTTGCGTATGTGGACGCGCTGGAGCTTCGCGGCATGCTGGGCGCTGCCATCCAGGTATGTCCAGTCCCCGAGGATCGGGCCACTGAATTTCAGTGGTCGGATTCTTAATGTTTTTGTATCGTCCAGTCCCCGAGTGCCTAGTTGCTGAACTTCAGTGGGTGGGCACTTAGGATTTTCAATGTCCAGTCCCCGGGTGCCTAGTCACTGAATTTCAGCGGGTAGGCACTTAGGATTTTCAATATCCAGTCCCCGAGTGCTTAGTCTCTGAATTTCAGCGGGTGGGCACTTTGGATTTTCAATGTCGTTGATAGATCAGTTTGTGCGCAGGGCCTGCAGCGCGAATCGACCGATCGGCTTGCAGAAAGGTGTCGCATGGAGAAGGAACTCGTTGCCGTCCAGGAGACGAACAAGGGACTCCAAGTGATTGCGGCCGAGGCGGAGGAGGTCCGCCGGGGCCTTGTCCCGGTGGGTGACCTGACGGCAGCTCAATCTGCTCTGAGTGCGGCCGAGAAGCGAATCGCTGATCTGGAGCGTGAGCTCAAGGAGGCGAAGGCGGAGGCGAGCTCGGCGGAGGGGCGAGCGAAAGGTGCTGCTACGTCTGCCGCTGAAGAGCGGAAAGTGTCTGACGCACTCGTTGCTGGGCTGCGGAACGACTTCTCCTCGCTTCAAAGCTTCATCACGGGGCTCTGCCGTCCGCTAATTGGTAAACCTTTCTCCCTCTTTCCTCTGCCTGCAACAGCTGCTTTGGTGTGCTCACTGCCTGCTTCTGTCCACAGGCCGAATAATTGATAGCTCGGAGGAGGCGCAGTCATACGACGCGCGACAGTGTGTGACCACTCTGGTCGACTCGGCCGCGTTGTCCGCGACTTGCATTCGAGCATATCTTCAGGAGATATCGCCCACGGAAGTGATTCCCAGCGACCTCGTCGAGGTATGGCGCTACCTGGAGAAGGCTCCGTCAGTCGTCGAATTCATGACGCTCAGCCTTGGGCTTGCCCATTTCCTGGAGGACTTCGACCTTGATGATGTGATGAGCGGCTACCCCTCGTCGACGGGCTCTGTGGAGATTGCCGAGGTGCTGAAGCTGACAGACCGGGCCGCGGTGTATTCCGACCGCGTTTGGGCGATGGGAGACCTCCTCCCCTATCAGGAGACGATTATCGCCCCCAACGATCCCGAACCGAAGCATCTGGACTTCAAGGTCGAGAAGCCGTTATGTGCGGCGATGGCGGGCGAGTTGACGACGAACCCGTACATGCGCTTCATTCGCAACCGCAGGGGTGGCGGCAAGTCGGCGTCGAAACCTGCGGAGTAGAAGTGTTGTGCCCTGGGGCGTTATTAAAAAATAGCCATTGAACTTTTCTTGTATTTTGGAACGACTTTGTTCTGCTATAATGGAAATTCGTGTTGTTTTGACATTTGTTTCACGATTTTGAATTTTGATTGAACGATTCCCCGAGTGCGTCCGCCCTTTTTTATGGGGTTTACCTCGTTTGTTATGTGTTTGCGAATTTTTAATGGATTGAGGTCGACTCGCCAGGGCTCGAAGAGCCAGTCGCGGGGCGACTCCCATGGGTGCTCTTTACTTGACCGTTTTCCCGTGCGCTAACGAGGTTGGGTAGCCGAGTCCCCAAGCATGGTACTTGGTGGTTCTAGTCGCAGCTCCAAGGTAGGCGAGGACTAAGCGCGTTAAAGTAAGCGCGTCACTCCTTCCTGACCCAAAGGATAAGTCGCATGGCGAATCCTGGGCACACTCTCATACTGGGCGTTTTTCCCTAGTCGCTCGTGCTTGACTGGTCGTTAGTCCCTGAGCATGGTATTTGGCCGTTCGAGTCGCTGTGCCGAGGATGCGGAGGACCTTGGTCGCTGCGAGGAGCGAGGGAAGTTGTCTTAGCTCGGTAAGCCAGTCGATCTAGGCGACTCCAATGGGTCTCCGGGTTGTCGTTTTTCGTGTACGTTACAAGGCCTGGGGTCTCCTAGTGCCCTCGTACCGCACTACTTGGTCGTGCCGGTCGCTTTACCAGAGGTTGACTTCTGCGGATAGCTTAACGCTGTTATTACGAGTGCGAGTGGCACAAGACATGGAGAGTAGATGCAATTTGTGGTAACCGATCTGTTTTATTTCATAGTAGGGGGAGAGTACATGTATGGCGTTCTAGGAGTAGAACTTCCACAGGAGGTTTACATTCCATGGCCGCTTGACGTCGAGTTTCCCGTCTCCTCGGACGTCGGTGAGGTAGTAGGCGTCGTTTCCTAGGACTCGCCCGGTGGCGAATGGTCCCTCCCAAGGGGGGGAGAGTTTGTGCATGCCCTTCTTGTCCTGGAGGAAGCGTAGTACCAGGTCGCCTTCCTGGAAAGTGCGAGTCCTTACTCGCCGGCTATGGTAGCGGCGGAGCCCTTGCTGGTAGATGGCGGTGCGGGAGCGAGCTAGATCACGTGCCTCCTCGAGCTGGTCGACTCCGTCTTGTCGTGCGAGTTCGTTTGCAGCCTCCGTGTAGTTGACCACCCTTGGCGAGTCGTGCTCGTGGTCGGTGGGCATGACTGCCTCGGCGCCATACGCCATGAAGAAGGGTGTAAACCCTGTCGACCTGTTGACGGAGCTGCGAATGCCCCAGATAACGGAGGGTAGCTCCTCGAC
Organism: Avena sativa; assembly: GCA_916181665.1. NCBI lineage: Eukaryota > Viridiplantae > Streptophyta > Magnoliopsida > Poales > Poaceae > Avena > Avena sativa. Next base: position 342,875,194 of record OV702285.1, on the reverse strand, counting down.
CCAGCACCCGGCGGTGCGCTCGAGTGGTACTTGGAGCCGTGGCTTCAGTCCATGGAGGATGCTCTGGTTGGCACGTTTCGCCTGGCCGTTGGACTCCGGGTGGGCGACTGAGGCGAGGTCGAGTCGGATGTGGTGTTCCTCGCAGAACTCGGCCATGGCTCCTTTGGCGAAGTTGGTGCCGTTGTCGTGATGATGCTGTTTGGGAACCCGTAGCGATAGATGAGCTCGCGTAGGAACTTGGTGGCGTTCTTCCCGTCGCATTTGCGGACTGGCTTGGCCTCCACCCATTTTGTGAATTTGTCAACTGCGACCAGGAGGTGGCCTTCTTGAAGGGGCCTACCATGTCCATGCCCCACACGGCGAATGGCCAGGTTATGGGGATTTTCTTGAGCGCCGAGCTCGGCACCTGGGTCTGGTTGGCGTATTTCTGGCATCCGACGCACCGCTGGACAAGGTCGACAGCGTCTGCGTGTGCGGTGGGCCAGTAGAAGCCGTGTCGCATAGCCTTTGCGACTAGAGAGCGGGAGCCAGCGTGGTGGCCGCAATCGCCGGAGTGAATGTCTTGGAGGATTTTGCGTCCTTCAGCGGGTGGAACGCAGTGTTGGAACATGCCGGTCACGCTGCGCTTGTGGAGCTCGCCGTTGATGATGACGAAGGATTTGCAGCGGCGTGCTATCATCCGGGCGTCCGTTTCGTCCGCTGGCAGGGTGCCTCCCTCCAAGTAGGCAATGTACGGCACGGTCCAGTCGTCTGGCTCGGCGATAAGTGTGACCAGGGCTGCCTCTAGTTGCAGCGGGATTCCGATGTCGATCTCCCGTGCGGGAGAGACGGAAGGCTTGGTGATGGTGTCGAGGAAGACGCCGGCGGGTGGTGAGTGTCGAGCCGAGCCGATGCGAGAGAGGGCGTCAGCCTCCTCGTTCTTCCGCCTGTGAATTCACTCAACGGAGTAGCCTGTGAAGTGTCCACCCAGCTTGTCCACTGCTTGGCGTTATGCCGCCATGGTGGGGGAGACGGCGTCGCAGGTGCCAGCGACTTTCCCGGCGACAAGGTCGGAGTCTCCGTAGCAGCGCATGCGGTTGACATTCATCTCCTTGGCGGCTCGCATGCCGTGGAGTAGCGCCTCGTACTCGGCCATGTTGTTGGTGCAGGGGATGAAGTCGAGGCAGAGGATGTAGCGGATCTTGTCGCCCTTCAGAGAAGTTAGCACGATCCCTCCTCCTGCGCCGTCCGCGTTCTTGGAGACGTCGAAGTTTAAGCTCCATAATGGAAGTATGGCAGCTTTTTTGGGCTGCTGGGCCTCCTCCCAGTCGGCGATGAAGTCCGGGAGAGCTTGTGACTTAATCGCCTTGCACGGCTCATACTTGATATTGTGGACGCCGATATCGACGGCCCACTTGGAGACTCGCCCGGTCGCCTCACAGTTGCGGATGATGTCCTGCAACGGTGCTGAGGAGACGACCGTTATCGGGTGCTCCTGGAAGTAGTGTGGCAGTCGCCACTGTGCTCTGAAGACCGCGTATACCAGTTTCTCGTATTGCGGGCAGCGCTGGCGCGATTCGGTGAGGACTTCGCTGATGTAGTACACTGGTCGCTGCACCCGGCGCTCCTTTCCTTCCTCTGGCCGTTCGACGACCATGACGGCGCTGACTACGTGCTCGGAAGCCGCGACGTAGACCAGCATGGGTTCCTTGTCGACGGGGGCGGCGAGTAGCGGTGCTGCGAGTAGCACCTTCTTGAGGTCGCGGAGCGCATCATCCGCCTCCTTGTCCCACTGGAATGTGGGGTTCTTGCGCATCAGGCGGTAGAGGGGCATCGCCTTTTCACCCAACCGGGGGATGAAGCGACTGAGAGACGCGACTCGCCCGGCCAGCTTCTAGACGTCGCGCAGGCACTCGGGTGTGCCGAGTCGAGCGATCATGTCGTTCTTGGTGGGGTTCGCCTCGATCCCGCGCATGGAGACAACGTACCCCAGTAGCTGCCCAGCTGGTACAACGAAGGTGCATTTGCCTGGGTTTAACTTTATCTTGTATTTCTGCAGGTTGGCGAATGTTTCCGCCAGGTCAGCGAGTAGATCGCTCTGGCGAGCGGACTTCACCACCACGTCGTCGATGTAGACATGGATATTGCAGCCAATTTTGCTCGCAAGGTACTCCTGCATGCACCGCTGGTAGGTCGCCCCGACGTTCTTGAGGCCAAAGGTCATCGCAGTGTAGCAGAAGGCTCCGAATGGCATGATGAACGCCGTCTTCTCTTTGTCCTCGGTGGCCATTTTGATATGGTTGTACCCAGAGTAGGCGTCGAGGAAGCATAGCGACTCCGAGCCCGTGGTGGAATCGATGATTTGGTCGATCCGCGGGAGGACGAATTGCTCCTTCGGGCAGGCGCTGTTTAAGTTTGTGTAATTGATACACATCCTCCAGGTCCCTTTTTCTTCTCGACCAGGACTGGGTTTGCCAGCCACTTGGAGTACTTGATTGGCCGAATGAAGCCTGCAGCGAGGAGACGCTGCACCTCCTCGGCGATGGCTCGGCGGCGCTCTTCATTGAAGGGCCGTAGCGACTGCTTGACAGGTCGCACTTTGGGGTCGGCATTGAGTTTGTGCTCAGCGAGTTCCCTAGGGACACCGGGCATGTCGGAGGGCTTCCATGCGAAGATGTCCCTGTTCTCACGGAGGAACTCGATGAGCGCGCCTTCCTATGCTGGGCTCATGCCCGTCCCGATCGTCACCGTCTGGCTGGAGTCGCCTGGGACCAGCTCGACGGTACGGGTATGCGTCGTTGCCTTGAAGGCTGTGGGGTTGCCGCCCTCCGAGTTGGGCTTTTTGAGTATGGTGGGGTCGTCGTTGTTGACCCCGCTTGCGTCCTTGGCGAGCTCGTCGGCATGGTTATCCTCTACCGCGTTGACGGTGTCGGCGAGTTCGGCTCCTTTGGCCTCGCACTCGGCGGCCATGTCGGGGTCGCCGTGGATGGTGATGACGCCGCACGGACCGGGTAGCTTCATCGTGTTGTACGCGTAGTGGGGCCCTGCCATGAAGTTAGCGAACGCCTGGCGCCCCAGGATACAGTGGTAGGGGCTGTCGAAGGGCACCAGCTCGAAAACGATCCGCTCGGTGCGGAAGTTTGCCGGTGTGCCGAAGGTGACTGGCAGCGTCACCTTTCCGATCGGGTACGCCTTCCGACCGGGGACGATGTCGTGGAACGTGGTGTAGGTCATCTCCATCATCGAATGCGGGAGCCGCAGTCACCTGAAGGTGTCCAGGTATAGGATGTTGATGGAGCTGCGGCTGTCCATCAATGTCTTGGGGAGCCAGTAGTCTCCCACCTTGGGCTTGACCACCAGGGCGACTCGGACTGGGTACTCGATCCGTGGCGAGTGGTCCTGGCGGCTCTAAGTGATTGCTGCTCAGACCAGTTGAGGAACTGGGGGACGTCCACCTGGGCCACCACATTGACGGCGACGGCGTGGGCGATGACCTTCTTCTCGCGCTTCGTGTTGAAGCATGTGAAGGTGTGGAGCGAGCCGGCGACGCTACTGAATTTTCCGCCGTTTGGCGCGTTGTTGTCCGGGTCTTCCCGCGCGCGCCGTTCCTTCTCGATCTCCTTGAGAGAGTGGCAGTCAGCGGTCGTGTGCGTAGCGGGCTTTCCTTCCCTGCTGTGAAATACACAAGGTTTATTAAGAAGGGCCGCGGGGTCGAACCTCGGCTTCGCCTTGTAGTTGCCGCCGTCGCTGACATGGTTATACCCTATGGGTACGTAACTTCAGCATACCTGTTCCAACCTAAGGAAGGCCCACAGCAGATATACGCTGGCCCATGAAGCTTTTCGGGTGGCCAAGGCCCATGACGCCTTTGGATCCTTGGAGATCAAGACTAGCATAGATAGGAAATTCAAAGGGGTAAAAACCCTAGAACCTGTAACCGACTAGGACTATGCCCGGGACCTGCCTAAGTCTATATAAAGTCCAGGAGGGCACGTCCTAGATCTCTCAACTCATACTTTCGCACACACCTCCACGCTAGATCGAATCTGCGCACCCTGTAACCTTTGGTTACGCCGTAATCAAGAGCAGACAAGCAGGAGTAGGGTTTTCCCTCCGGGGGCCTGAACCTGGGTAAATCTCGTGTCCCCTGGTTGCTTGTCTGTTAACTGTGGCACGATCTCCAGCATCCCCATCTTCTCCAAAACCCAAGTCCATAACAATGGGCATTGATGAGATTAAACCTCATGAATTGGCGCCGTCTGTGGGAATCGGGGCTGCTGATTGTGCGATCGTGACGGTTCTGACCCGATCGATATACAACTCCGCGGCGACGGAGAATCACCTCCTCTTCGGCACTTTTGACTTCACCGCCCACTCGCCGGCCACCATGAAAGATTTCGAGCCCGTAGGCGACGGACTCGAATTTTTGTTCGGGAGTTTCTGCTTCCAGGTGGGACGAACTGGCACCCTCCGCCTTCCTGACCGGGTGCCCGTGCCATCAATCAGGCCCGCATCGTGGGCTCCACACCCCGTGCTACGCACGTCACCATAGACAGATGAGTTCTACAACAGCAGCAGCTGCAACTCCGATCTGTGCGATCCACCTTCAGATGAAGGGACCTACGGTTCCGGATCCGAAAGCTGCGGCAGCAGCGAACCGATCTACGAGCGCTACCTATGCGCCGCAGTCATCCAGGAGCAACAAACGCCTAACCCGCCGCCCAACACAAACCCCAACCCGCAAGACGGAAACGGCGGGAACAGAAGAAGCCAGTCCCTCCCACCCGAAGGGGAAAACAACGGCCACGTCATCCAACTTAGCAAAGAAGGATGGGTCCAGGCACGCCGTGCCGTCATAGGCGACATAGTCCTGCCTGTGGATGCACCACGTGACCTACTGATGGCGTACCACTACCTCCTCATCGAGGATCACAAGAAGCAAGTCAAGATGCAGGAGACGCTCGACAAACGCAAGAAAGCAGCCTCCGAGTGCAGCGCGCGACGAGCTGCGTTCTCCGCCATGGCACCCAGCTCGAGCACGAACGGAAACCAGGGAAACAAGCACCGCTCGCGGGTGGAGAACATAGATCCCAAGGAACGCCATGATGTGACCCGAACTCTCCACACGTCGTTCATGGATATGGATGCCGACGGCAACATCATCCCGAAGACACCACAAGCTGCGATCATGGCAGCCACTGCGTATCTCGCGGCCCACCAACCTCCAGAAGGGGACCCAAAAAGAGCCATGCATAAATCCGCACTCACTGGACTCGGACTCGTCGGAGCTGCGCTCCACGAAGACGCTCCTGCGGAGCCGAAGAAGAAAGCTCCGGTCAGGCGCGACCGGAGACCCACCCCTTCATCCAAAGATGAGGAGGAGCACGACCTTCCTCGAAGGAAGAAGAGCTCACATCGCCATAAACGTGACTACGACGGCAGAGACGCGCTTACACAGCGCAAGATCGACAAAGCATGAGCCAAACGCGCATGCTCGTCCATGTCCGATATGGATGAAGATGAAGGAGAACTCTGTGGCGCTCGATGCTTCAGCAGATCTGTTCGGCGAACACAGATGCCACGCAATTTCAAGCTTCCTTCGGATACTCCGAAGTTCAACGGCACGCAAGATCCAAAATCTTGGCTCAGCGATCACCTGCCATCCGTCAAGCTGCATGGCGGTAACAAAGAAACCGCCATGCAATGCCTCCAGCTGCAGCTGACAGGCGCGGCGCGGGTCTGGCTCAGTAGCCTATCATCAGGATCCATCCGAAGTTGGGAGGATCTCGCTTACAGCTTCATCCGAAATTTCAAGGGAACCAGCAAGAGGCCCGCCTCAATCGAAGAGTTGCGAGCCTGCACTCAAAGAATGGGCGAATCTATTCGCTCGTACATATTACGCTGGTCTACCACCAAGAACTCCACAACACATATCTCCGAGGAGAGGGCCATCGACGCCTTCAGAGACGACGTCAAACGCCAAGATTTCAAGGAGGAACTCGGGCGTGTCAAGCCCAAGATACTCGACCACCTCATGGAAATTTCCAACAGTTGGGCAGACGGCGAAGATTGCATCCAGCGAGCACAATCAGATGAAGAGGACGACTACGGCCGAAGGCGAGAACGCCGCAGCAAGAGGAGATCGCGTGTCTACGAAGACCGCGACGGACCCGACATGGTCACGGCTGGCTATGCCGACCGCCGCAACGACAACAGCCGCAACAGCGGAGGAAATTTCCGCGACAGCGGACGACCAGCACAGTCGTGGCAACGCCGTGACCGCAACAACGGACCCTCAGCATTCGACAAACTTTCGGGTCCATGCACCATCCACTTCTACATCGACAAACAAGATGGCAAAAAGAAAGCTAGTCACATGCTCAAGGACTACCGTGAGTTCCAGAAACTCAGCGAGGGATTGAGGCGAACCCGAAGAAAATCAGATCCATCATGACAATGGAGAAGCCGAAAAATCTCAAGGGCGTCCAGCAGCTCATAGGACGAGTAGCTGCACTAAGCAGGTTTATCAGCCGCATGGGCGAGAAGGCCCTACCATTCTACCAGCTGCTGTGCAAGGCAGACAAGTTCGAGTGGACACCAGAAGCTAACGACGCATTCAAAAGCCTCAAGCGGCTCCTCTCCACCTCGCCCGTTTTGGTCACACCAAAGGAGAGCGAGCCCCTTCTGCTGTACATAGCAGCCACACACCAAGTGGTCAGCACCGTACTCGTGGTCGAACAACCCGAAGAAGGCAAGACCCACGGGGTCCAGCGCCCAATTTACTACCTCAGCGAGGTACTAACACCAACAAAGCAGAGGTACCCTCATTACCAGAAGCTAGCCTACGGCGTGTTCATGACGGCTCGATGGTTGAGCCATTACTTCCAGGAGCGCCAAGTGATGGTGGTCAACGAGGCACCCCTGAACAGCATCCTGAATAATCCAGAGGCCACATGACGGGTGGCCCTGTGGGGAATCGAACTGTCACCCTTGGACATCGTCTACGAGAAGCGACACGCAATTAAATCTCAAGTCCTTCCAGACTTCCTAGTATATTGGATGGAGCTACAGCTGCCAGACACCCCAGACATGTCGCAGTCATGGACCATGCACTTCGACGGCTCCAAGCGCGAAGCCGGTGCAGGGGCAGGGGTCATACTGACCTCCCCGCAAGGCGACAAGATGAAGTACGTTCTTCGGATGAAATTCAGAGCCTCCAACAACGAGGCCGAATACGAAGCCCTCATCCATGGCATGAGGATGGCAAAGATATGCGGCGCAACGCGCCTGGTCATCTACGGTGACTCCAACCTCGTTGTCCAGCAGACGATGAACGAATGCGACGCACACGCCGAAAACATGATCGCGTACCGCGCGCTCTACAACGCACTCGAAGGAGAATTCGACGGCTGCGAGCTTCGACACGTTGGAAGAGAAAGCAACGAGGAAGCCGACAGACCCGCCAACATCGGCTCCACTTGCGCAAAGGTGCCACCAGGTGTGTTCCTCGAACAGATCTGCGTGCCATCCATCAAGCGGAAATTCCACAAGGGATCACCCGAAGAAGCAGAACACTCGGGATCTACGCTACCCGAAGGACACGAAGGACCCGAAAAGCTGGACACAGAGATAGCCATGGTCAACCTAATGCAGGTCATGGCAGTCGAAGAAACTTGGACGCGACCATACCTCCAGTTCCTGATAAACGGAGAACTGCCTGACAGTCCGACAGATGCTCGGCGCATATCTCGTCGGTCAAAAGCCTTCACCATCATCAACGGCGAGCTATACAAGCGTAGCATCACGGGTGTACTACAACGGTGCGTCACCATCGACAATGACAAAGCCATACTCCAAGACATCCATGAGGGCATCTGCGGCCACCACGCAGGCAGCCGCTCCCTTGTCGCAAAAGCTCTACGAGCAGGATTCTACTGGCCAACGGCCACGAGCGACGCAAAGGACATCGTCCGAAGATGCAACGGATGCCAACGGTTCGCTGACAAACCGCACGCACCCGGGTCCGAGCTCAGACCCATACCCATAGCCTGGACTTTCGCTCAATGGGGCCTCGACATGATCGGCAAACTGCCAAAATCTTCGAAAGGGGGACACGTCTTCCTCCTGGTTGTAGTCGAAAAATTCCACCAAGTGGATCGAGGCCATGCCGGTCACCAACCAGAAAGGCAAAACTGCCGTCAAGTTCTTCGAGTCCATTGTCTACAGGTTCGGCGTACCACACAGCATCATCACCGACAACGGATCGAACTTCATCTCCGAAGAATTCCACGACTTCTGCGAAGACCTTGGGATCAACATCACGTACGCCTCAGTGGCACACCCGCAAACAAACGGGCAAGTGGAAAAGTCCAACGGCCGAGTCGGCGCCGGCATCAAGAAGCGCCTCATGAGCTCACTCGAACAAAAAGCTGGAAACTGGACGAAGGAGCTACCCTCCGTCCTGTGGAGCTTACGAACTACGCCAAACAGCTCCACCGGCTACACACCGTTCTTCATGGTACACGGAGCCGAAGCCGTGCTACCAGCCGAAGTACGCCACCAGGCCCCACGGGTCGTCGCCTACAGCGAAGCTGAATCCACGGCTGCACTCGAAGACGCCGTCGACACACTCGACGAAGCACGAGATATAGCAGCAGCTCGATCAGCGGTGTACCAGCAGAGTCTCCGCAACTACCACAGCCGTCGGCTGCGTCCAAGGTCCTTCGTTGAAGGAGAACTCGTCTTGCGACTCAAGCAAAAGCGACCGAACAAATTCGAGTCACCATGGGAAGGACCCTACGTCATCACCGAAGTCATCCCAGGTGGCGCCTATCGCCTCAAGCACGTGGAGTCTGGAGTCGCATACTCCAACCCATGGAATATCTCGCACCTGCGACGATTCTATCCATAGCAACCTACCCCTTTTTACTTTCAATAAGGCTTTCAGCCAAGGCTACTCAGCCGAACAATGAACCTCCTCCATTACGATATAAATAAAGCTAAGTGTCTCTCCCCAAATCTTCAGTCCACTACTTTTGCAACTTCACTACATGCTACAAACGCACTCGGGGGCTCCCCCCACATCACGATTTCATCGACTAAGGACCAAACGCGTACACCTGAGTAGCTGACAACGTCAGGCAAACGAAAAGGACACGCACCCAATCAAAGCACTGTGTGCTCACAAACAAACAAACCTTTACAACAAAGGGCACAACACGCCTAGCCAAAATATACAAATTTTACATCTCTCTCTTTTTACAGGTACTACCTATGTTGAAGAATAACCTGGGCACGCTGCTCAAACAAATCTACAATCTGTTCGGCATACTGCCTTACAGCCGCGTAATGTGGACGCATGTCCCACTCGCCACCATCAGGACGAAGAGGTGGCCCAGCAGCCACATCAGCCAAATCCACGTCAGGCCGGTGCAGCCTCACAAGAGACAATGCAGCCTTCACTCCTGCGACAAGCTGCTGCCGCACCAACTCCTTGACATGGCTCACGTTCCAAAACTTCGATAGAAGACCCGCAAGGCTTTTCGATACAACATCCAAAGGGAACATGACATGCAGCACCGAGGCAAGCGATGCCTGCACTTGGCGGAGCACCCGCGAAACTTGATGAACCCGATCCTGCACCGTCGCCAGAGCTATGGCGCGATCGCGATCCATCCAGAAGAAGCCACCGGCCTCCATGTCCTGTTGAGTCAAGCAATTGACCTGAACAACGACACGCTCTTTTTCTTCCCTCGGAGCAAGATTCGCACCTGTGGCAATCGCACAAAACAAGAGTAAGGCCAGCAGGCTCATCCGAAGAACTGAGCTACAGCTCGAACCAAAGAACAACTTACATTGCAGCTGCTCGGACAGCCGAACCAGCTTCGCCATCAAGTACTCCTCTCTGGCTGCACCACGATCCGCCTTGGACTTCCAAACGTTGGCATGACCGCGCAAACCGAGCAACTCCCTCTCCAGACTGCGCACACGATCCCGAAGGAAAGTGAGCTGCGAGGAATCATCCAAGGACGGACACAACGGCATTGTGGATGGGGCGTCAACAGGGTCAGCACCCGAAGGAACCTAGAGCAGCAGCAAAAGAAAGGAACACAGACATTCAGCCAAGGATAGAACACAACTCAGAGGAATTCATTAAATATATAAGGCCACTAAGTGGCACAAGGATGATGTTCTTCAAGATATTTACAACAAAAACAGACTACAAACTATCCTATGTCTACTACGCCTAAGATGCAGGGCCCTGAGTCGCCTTGGAGCCAGACTGTCTAGCTTTGGCCCCGCCCTTCTGCCGCAGTGCGTACTCAGACAGCAAATCAATGAGCCTGAGCCCATATCTCTTGCAGCGAGCAGAATAGGCAGCAAAAGCTACCTCGGATCCATCCGCAGCCGTCGGCATCCGAGAAGTAATCTGGGGAAGATCCAGCTCCGCTCCAGCCGCCATGGCCATGCCAGCCCGACGGACGCGCCGATGCCCTTCTGCTTGCGTTTGTACGCCGCAGGCGCTTCGGCTGACAGAGCCTCCGCCAGAGCATCCACATCGTCAAGGGCTGCGCCCTTCCGGACAAGCTCCTTGTAGAAACGACCAAGGACTTCTTTCGCCTTGGCGAGGGAGTTGACGACGGTGCTGCAGCGGTCTTCGACCGCCACAGTGGCATCATCCAGAGCACTCCCGTGCTCCAGAGCACCGCGGCATCTGAGACAAAAAGAAGAAAAACATGAAGAAAAGCAGCATAGAAGAAGACCCGAAGAAAAAGAAGCAAGTACAAAACCAGCACTCACCCGAAATAGCCTTGGCAGCAGCCATGAGCTTCGTCGCCACCTCTTTCTCACGAGCAGCCGCAACGGTGGCCAGCTGCTCCTCACGATCTGTAGCCTCCTGCTGCAGACGCTCCTTCGCTTCGGCTGCCTTAGCCAGCTCTAGCTTGAGGCGCTCTTTCGCGCCAACGGCAGCTTCGGCTTTCTGCTCCGATTGATCAAGGCTCTTTTTGAGAGCGTCAACCTCACGGAGGGAATCGTTATGCTCCTCTGCATTCAAAACAAGCAAGTGTCAAGGAATAGGACCAGGATAAAAAAGAGAGGCATTAAAAGGCAGATAAATACCTTGAAGCTGCCGAAAGGTTCGCCTCCAGCGCCAGGCGCTCCTGCACCAGCCGCTTGGCCTCCTGCACGAAAGGCTGTAGAAAAAGAAATAGCAGTAAGAAAAGGGCTCGGGGGCTACGCCCAACACGAAGAAACAACAACAAAATTCGCACACAAAGACACTCGGGGGCTCCCCCCGTGGCATGAAGCAGAAAAACTTACATGTTCTGATGGCGACTCCGAAGGACCGCCTGCGAAATTCTGAGGCGCAACCACCTGCCCCTCCTGCAACGGAGGATCCGGAGCTACGCCACCCGAAGTCGCCACCGTCTGAGGCGGAGGAGACGCAATTTTCGACTCCCCCATCATCTCTCGCCCACCATCATTGGAGGAATCATGGGAGGAGTGCCTGCATACGAACCAATCAGCACAAGTGCAAAAATCATGAAGAAACAAGGATAATAGTGCAATAAGAAACTTACGAGCCCAGTGAACTCAGGTCAAAGACAGGGGGAGACCTTCGGGCCCTCTTCTCCTCCTTCTTTTCTTCCTTCTTCTCCTCCTTTTTCTCTTCCTTCTTCCGCTTCGCTGGCGGGTGCGGCGCTACAGCCCGCACAGGAATGGCAGGAATAGGAGAAGTAGAACCTCCATGACCGCCACTATGACGCTCAAGGCCCATAGGATTTCTGGGAGTCGGAGGAGTCGAAGCATCCGAAGACTCGCTGGAGCTCCGTGACCGTTTCCGTGTATGGTCCTCACTCGACTCCTCGGCATCCTCCGCTGGAGATCGCGCCGACGGCAGCTCGGACACGGAATCAACCACTTCATTATCCGGGGCATTCGGATACCTTTCGGGCAACGGCGGTGCCATGCTCGACACCTTGAAGCTCTGCAAAATCAGAAGAAACTTTGTTAGCAAACAAAGGAAATACAAACACAGCCGACAAAAAGCACTATGTGCACAAATCTACACCTGCGGTACGGCCAACGTCGAAGAAAATGGAGGAGTTAGCGACTTCCCCGGGATTTCTTCTCCGGCTTTGAACTTCAGCAGCGCACGAAGGGCCCTGTCGAGATCCCTCTCGGACATTTTCTCAGCCGAAACCCTCGTCGGATCACGGCGCCCAGAATAAAGAAACATCGGATGCGCCCTCGCTTGGAGAGGCTGCACCCGACGCTCAAGAAACGTTCGGATGATGTCCACGCCGTTCACCTCCTTCTCCGGAATCAGCTGGAGATCCTCCACCCGACGGTAAAGGGCCTCTATCTCCGCCACCTCACCATCCAAGATTTGGTTTTTCCAAGATCTTTTCTTCTCAATCAATTGGGAGGGGTCAAAGGGAACAAGACCAAAATCTTGCCCGGGCACTACGGAGTCGCGGATATAAAACCATCGCCTCCGCCAGTACTGGACAGATTCGGACATGGAAAAAGAAAAAAAGAGAATATTGGGACTAAGGGAGATGATGCAACCCCCAATGGGATACACTCCATCCGAACTAGATTGCCTCTTCACGGAATAGAGCTTCCGGAAGAGGCCAAAGTGCGGCTCAATGCCAAGCCAGCACTCGCAAAAAGTGATAAAACACGCAATGTGGAGAAGAGAATTGGGAGACAGATGATGAAGCTGAATCCCATAGAAGAAGAGCAGTCCACGAAGGAAGTCGTGGACCAGAAAAGAAAAACCACGCAAAACGAAGGCGAGAAACATAACCCGATACCCAGATGGGGGACGGGGGATTACCTCATTGCCAGGGAGTTTGACGGCCTCCTTATCTTGCGGGATCAGGCCCCGCTCGCGAAGCTTGCGGAGATCGCTGTCCCGCATCTCTGAACGCCGCCAGCCACCATCAGTGACGCGAGTAGCGGCGGTGCCCTTCTTTCCTCCGGCGGCACTGGTCCCAAACGCAGATGAAGATTTCTTTGGTTTCCCCATTGCGCTACGGCGGCGCTGGCAGTGAAAACGCAGAAAGAACGACGGAAATGTGGAAGGAAATCCCAGCGTAAAGCAAGAATCGCTCGAACGCAAGGAGGAAGTGAGCACAAGAACTGGTGCGGTGAAAACAAACCACGGTTTCCCCCAATGATTATAACAGCGAAGACGATGAATGGCAGCCGTCCATCCAGAAGACCTAACGCCAACGGCAAATCTGACCGTACACGTGTCAACATCACAACAAACCGTCGTCACCACGCCGTCCACTATGCGCGGAAATCGAGGAGACGCCGTAATTATCTCCACACCGCGCGTGACCGGTCAATTAAAAGTCAGCAAGTGGGACCCACGTTCGATCGTCAGCACTGATGTCATCAAAAGCTATACTAGCACCAACTACAATTCTTCGGCTCCACAGCTAAGAGTACTCACTCGAATCTTCGATTCGACTGAATACTCGGGGGCTACTCCTATCAGGAGCGCTGGCCGTGCACCCGGAAGATGAATAACGACAACATATTTCTTCGAGTCCTACGTCGAGTCTACGACTCCATTACGGACTCGGGGACTACTCCCATAGGAAGGATGGATTTAATCATCCGAAAATTTTTGAGTCCTACGGACTTAACAACCGAACAATGCTTGAACTAAAGTCTCTTCTCGAGTCTACGACTCGAACAGACACTCGGGGGCTACTCCCATAGGGAGCGCTGGTCGCGCACCCTATGAATTCTTCGACTGTGATCTTTCGGATCAACACGCAAAAACTTTTTGGCATCTCTGCCCCAACAAACGCCGAGTGAGCGACAATCTCCTTGACCACCCGAAACACCTCCGCGGTGATAAATGTTCGGACGTTGCGTCTGTGACATAAAGATAAGACCTGCAGATATCATCTGACGGCCTGGCAACGTACATGACTGCGCTCTGCTAGTACAAATCCATGTCAACAGGCATGATGAAAAATCCCGACGGACATGTTGGGTACGTTAATTAAAATCACTGGAATTCCACTCCTGTAAGTCCTCCGCGGCCTGAGTCGAATTACCCCAGCATATGTTCTAGGTTTGAGTTGAGGGACTCGAACTTGAAGAAGATCGTGTTGTTTCGTCCTAAGACAGTTAACTGACCCTGATCCGTCGGGTGAGTCAGGCACACGCGTCAACAATCCCTACACACATATACTATTAATACATAGTTGCACCCGAAAGATGGAAGAGTTCTCAGCCGAATCTACGATTCAACTGATCACTCGGGGGCTACTGACATGGTTATACCCTAAGGGTACATAACTTCAGCATACCTGGTCCAGCCCAAGGAAGGCCCAAAGAAGATATACGCTGGCCCATGAAGATGTTCGGGTGGCCAAGGCACATGACGCCTTCGGATCCTTGGAGAGCAAGACTAGCATAGATAGGAAATTCAAAGGGGTAAAAACCCTAGAACCTGTAACCGACTAGGACTATGCCCGGGACCTTCCTAAGTCTATATAAAGGACAGGAGGGCACGTCCTAGATCTCTCAACTCATACTTTCGCACACACCTCCACGCCAGATCGAATCTGCGCACCCTGTAACCTTTGGTTCCGCCGTAATCAAGAGCAGACAAGCGGGAGTAGGGTTTTCCCTCCGGGGGCCTGAACCTGGGTAAATCTCATGTCCCCTGGTTGCTTGTCTGTTAACCGTGCCACAATCTCCAGCATCCCCATCTTCTCCAAAACCCAAGTCCATAACAATGGGCATTGATGAGATTAAACCTCGTCAGTCGCGGTGTTGCCCCCCGTCGCGGCGGAAGATCTTGGGCTCGCGCTGCGCGTATCCAGCGTTGGCGACGAAGTCGACTCGCCCGTCACTGCGGCGCTTGCCGGTGAGGCAGTGTTGCTGTAGCATAGATCGAATCGTCTCCCATTGTCGTGGCCGCTCGTGCGGCGTTGTCCTCCTGACTCGTCGTCGGTTTCTTGGTTTGGGTCTTCCTCCGCGTACCTTTTTGCGATCTCCAGGAGATCCGGTATATTGTCGAGTGTGCGGTACGCTCGTTTGAGCTTGGCAACCAGGGGCTCGTAGCGGCACGAGGTCTTGAAGAAGTGGATCGTGGTGTCTGGGTGGATGCCGACCGCGTTGTACCACAGGTCTTGCCACCGTTGGACCCAGCTGCGGGTTGACTCGCGAGGTCCCTGGACGCACCGTTCCAGGTCCTCGATGGTGGTTGCGCGGGTGTATGAACCCTCGAAGTGCCTGATGAAGGCGTCGCGCATCTCTTCCCAGGAGTTGATGCTATCCGCGGGAAGAGTGTTAATCCACTGCCTGCACGCCCCCTCCATCATCAGGGGAAGGTAGCGGGCGGCTAGTAGATCAGTGTGGCCGGCGATCCCCATCGCCATGAGGTAGGTATCCAGCCACACGGAGGGATCGTACGAGGGATCGTACTTCTCTATTTCCTTCGGCGCTTTGAAGTTCGTCAGGTATCTATTGCCTCGGATCGTCGGTCCGAAGCACCGGGGCCCGAGTCGGCTTAGAGACCCCCTCGTCTCACCGTCGCGGTGATTGGTGAGGGTATGCCGCAGGTCGTCAGGCTGGCGTGCGCGCCAGCTCTGGTTGTTGATGATGTGGGTGCGGGCGTCGACGGGTTGACCGTTGGCGGCGACGAAGTTGGTCGCCGGCCGGGGGTCATTGGTGGAGAGTGCCGTGTTCGCGGGTCGGTGTTGGAGCTGCAGTGGTTCGGGTGGCGGGCAATTGCGGGTGTTTGCCGCCATGGGGCGGCCGCTTAAGGCCGCTCTGCTGCCCGATGAACGCGAGTACATCCGCCCCTGTGAGTCGACGCCTGCGTTTTGTTGCTCGACCGCTTTTGCGAGCAGGGCCTTGGCATACTAGATCTGCAGAGCGCCTTGACCATTGGCTGCGATGTTGTCGACTGCTGCTCGGCCCGCGATGAGGTTGTCCATTGGGGTGGAGAACAGCGGGAGGCCATTCGCGTCCCGCTCCCGTGAGGAAACCACGATCCTTGGCTGGTCCCTGGGGAGTGCGCGGTTGGGTGGTGGCGGGGCGCCATTGGCCGTTGCCCCTGGTGGGGGCCGAGTGCTTCCTCCTAGTGGCGCGTTCTCGCAGATCGCACGCTCGGCCGTACGGGCCGGGTCGTTCTCGTCGTCGAAATTCAGGGCGCGCCCCTGGACGATGGGGTTCAGGTGCGACCTGATTCAGAGCTGGTGGTAGCGCGACAGCTCCTGCGCTGTCGCCTGCTCGAGGAAAAAAATTTCGCACTCGGCTTGCTCCTTGCGGACTGCTTCCCCCAGCTTTAGGCGGAGTTCCTCGACCTCCGTTGCCGTCGCGTTTGGAGGGATTGGCGTGGAGAATGGATCTTTCGGCGGGTTGGCGCAAGTCGCCATGTAGGTCGCGGCGTGGCTGCCGGTTCTGTCGCGGAGGTCGGCAGAGTTCTCTGACCCGGAGTCGAAGTCGAAGATCCCAAGGATAGAGGGATCCTCGAAGTCTCCGACGTTGGAGACCTAGGTGATGGAGCCCGCGGGTGACGCGGCGACAATGGATCCGGTGAGTGACGCCGGGGTCGCCAAATCGGCGTCGTCATTGAGGGCCACGTCTTCCGCGGACACGGTGGTTTCGGCCACGTTGCTGTAGTCGTACTCGGAGGCGAGGCGGTGGATCGTGCGGACTTGACTCTTAGAGAGCCGGTCGCGTGGCGGCGATTCGTGGATGCGAGCCGAGTCCTCCGAGACGATGACGTCGGTGAGGCCGACGAAGAGGCTGATCATGCCGACCGGCAGGATCACGCTATGCGTGACGGTTCACGCCGCCGGGACGTAGCTGCTCGGCAAGATCTGGAGCATCTCGCCGATCCCAATCATGCGCTCGGTGGCGATCGTCTCGTTGATGGGCAGATTGGATCTCGCCGCAAAACACCGGCCTGACCGGCCAGGCCCCACGGTGGGCGCCACTATTGTGGGAATTACCACGGCAGATGCTGCAATCGGCAGCGAGTAGTAGAACATGGGGCAAGGGCGGCCAGCCATCTGCGGTGCGAGATGAGGGCTGAGACACAAGGGTTTACCCAGGTTCGGCCCCCCGTAGGTTAAAGACCTACTCCTGCTAGATTGTATTATGCTGAGAGTACAATAGGCGAGCTCGACGGCTAGGCGGCGAGTCGATTGGGTGTATGATGGAACGTATCCTCTATGCATCCTCTAGGGAGGTTTATATAGACTCACCTCCCTAGGGTTTACAGGTCTCAACCGAATCAGCTAAGGATTCAGCGATTCTACGAACTAGTCCGGCTGGGCCTATCTACGCTTCTGGTCCTTCAGCTTCCAGTCGCTTGAGTCCACGCCAGATCTTGATCCAGTCGTCATCCTGCAGGCCCACTCGCTGGCCCCTGGGCCAGTAGGAAACGTCCTGCTGGGTATACCCCGGTAGGCATATCCCCATCAGAAAGTATCTCAATTTTTGATCTCTACGTGCATGATACCTACTTGGTCAGGTTAGGTGCTGAGGTTTTAGGGTTTTTAGGGTTTAGGTGGATAGGGCTTAGGGTTTAGGTTTTAGGGGGCTTAGGGTTTAGTGAATTTTCTATAATGTTCGAGCTATATGCATATATTCGTGAAATACAAAGGCGTTAGCACTATTTAATGGGAAGTATCACAAATTTTGATATATATAAGTGCCTAATGCCTGCTTGGTTCGGGTTTAGGGTGAAAGGGTTTTCTCAATAATTTTGAAGCTTTATGCTTAGATTCGTGGAATGTAATGGCTTTAGCATAATTTAATGAAAGTAGATCTCAAATGTTGATCTAAAAGTGGATGATATACCATCTTAGGCATGGTCGTTTAGGGGTTTAAGGTTTAAGTTTTAGGGCATTTTCAATAATGTTGATGCTTTATGCTTAGATTCGTGGAATAGAATGGAGTTAGCGTAATTTAATGAAAATATATCTCAAATGTTGATCTATAAGTGGAAGATATATGTGCTTGGTCGGGGTCATTTAGGGGTTTAGGGAATTTTCAACAATTTTCAAGCTTTTATGCTTATATTGAGGGAATAGAATAGCGCTACCGCAATTTAATGTAAGTATCTAAAATTTGGATCTATAAGTGCATGATACTTTCTTGGTTAGGGTGTATGTGGGTTGAGGGTTTAAGTTTTAGTGGTTGTTTAGGGTTTCGGGGTTGAGGAATTTTCAATAATGTTCAAGTTGTATGCTTATGTTCGTCGAATAGAATGGCGTTACCCAAATTAATAAAAGTATGTGAAAATTTGATCTATAAGTGTGCATATGATAGCTTCTTGGTTATGGTTTAGGGGTTTAGTGCTTAGGGTTTAGGGGTTTAGTTTTTTGGTTTCTAGCGTTTAGCTAGGTTTATTTAGGGATTTAGGGGTTTAGGGTTTCAGGAATTTTCAATAAAGTTCGAGCTTTATTCTTATATTCGTGGAATAGAGTGACTTGGCAATAATTTAACAATGAAAGCATCTCAATTTTTGATCTATAAGTGCATGATACCTGCTTTGTCAGGGTTAGGTGCTGAGGTTTTGGGTTTTAGGGTTTAGGGGGATAGGGCTTAGGGTTTAGGTTTTAGGTGGTTTAGGGTTTAGTGAAATTTCAATAATGTTCGAGGTATATGCCTATAATCATGAAATAGAAAGGAATTAGCGCAATTTAATGGGAAGTATCTCAAATTTTGATGTATATGTGCCTAATGCCAGCTTGGTTCGGGTCTAGGGGTTTAAGGTTTAGGTTTTAGGATTTTTCAATAATGTTCAAACTTTATGCTTAGATTCGTGGAATGTAATGGCTTTAGCATAATTTAATGAAAGTAGATCTCAAATGTTGATCTAAAATTGGATGATATACCTGCTTGGTCATGGTCGTTTAGGGGTTTAAGGTTTAAGTCTTAGGGCATTTTCAATATGTTCAAGCTTTATGCTTAGATTCGTGGAATGCTATGGCGTTAGCATAATTTAATGAAAATATATCTCAAATGTTAATCTATAATTTGACGATATACGTGCTTGGTCGGGGTCGTTTAGGGGTTTAGGGAATTTTTAACAATGTTCAAGATTTATGTTTATATTTGTGGAAGAGAATGGAGTTACCGCAATTTAATGAAAGTATCTCAGATTTTGATTTATAAGTGCATGATACCTACTTGGTTAGGTCATATGTGGGGTTGAGGGTTTAGGTTTTAGGGGCTGTTTAGGGTTGAGGGTTTGGGGAATTTTCAATAATATTCAATCTTTATGCTTATGTTCATCGAATAGAATGGCGTTACCCAAATTAATACAAGTATTTGAAAATTTGATCTATAAGTGTGCATATGATAGCTGCATGGTCAGGGTTTAGAGGTTTAGTGTTTAAGGTTTACGGGTTTTATGTTTCGGGTTTTGGGGTTTAGCTAGGTTTATTTAGGGATTTAGGGGGTTTAGGGTTTCAGGAATTTTCAATAAAGTTTGAGCTTTATGCTTATATTCGTGGAATAGAGTGACTTGGAAATAATTTAACAATGAAAGCATCTCAATTTTTGATCTATAAGTGCATGATATTTGCCTGGTCAGGTTTAGGTCTTAGGAGGCTTAGGGTTTAGTGAATTTTCAATAATGTTTGAGCTATATGCCTATATTCATGAAATAGAAAGGCGTTAGCAATTTAATGGAAGTATCTCAAATTTTGATATATAAATTGTTAATGCCTGCTTGGTTCGAGTTTAGGGTCAAAGGGTTTTGGGTTTAGGGGTTTAAGGTTTAGGTTTTAGGGCTTTTTCAATAATGTTCAAGCTTTATGCTTAGATTCGAGGAATGTAATAGCTTTAGCATAATTTAATGGAAGTATATATTAAATGTTGATCTGGAAGTGGATGATATACCTACTTGTTAATGGTCGTTTACGGGTTTAAGGTTTAGGTTTTAGGGCATTTTCAATAATGTTCAACCTTTATTCTTACATTCGTGGAATGGAATGGCGTTAGCGTAAGTTAATGAAAATATATCTCAAATGTTGATCTATAAGTGGATGATATACCTTCTTGGTCAGGGTCATTTAGGGGTTTAGGGAATTTTCAACAATGTTCAAGCTTTATGCTTATATCTGTGGAAGGGAATGGCGTTACAGCAATTTAATGAAAGTATCTCAGATTCTGATCTATAAGTGCATGATACCTACTTAGTTAGTGTGTATGTGGGTTGAGGGTTTAAGTTTTAGTGGTTGTTTAGGGTTGAGGGTTTGGAGAATTTTCAATAATAATGTTCAAGATTTTTCCTTATGTTCATCGAACAAAATGGCGTTACCCAAATTAATAAAAGTATTTGAAAATTTGATCTATAAGTGTGCATATGATAGCTCCTTGGTCAGGGTTTAGGGGTTTAGTGTTTAATGTTTAGGAGTTTTGTGTTTAAGGTTTTGGGGTGTAGCTAGGTTTATTTAGGGATTTAAGGTCTCTGGAATTTTCAATAAAGTTCGAGATTTACGCTTATATTCGTGCAATAGAGTTACATGGCAATAATTTAACAATGAAAGCATCTCAATTTTTGATCTATAAGTGCATGATATCTGCTTGGTCAGGGTTAGGTGTTGAGGATTTAGGGTTTAGGGGATAAGGATTAGGGATTAGGTTTTAGGGGGCTTAGGGTTTAGTGAATTTTCAATAATTTTCGAGCTATATGCCTCTATTCGTGGAATGGAATGGCCTTAGCGTAATTTAATGAAAATATATCTCAAATGTTGATCTATAAGTGGATGATATACCTGGTTGGTCGGGGTCGTTTAGGGGTTTCGGGAATTTTAAACAATGTTCAAGCTTTATGCTTATATTTGTGGAACAGAATGGCGTTACCGCAATTTAATGAAAGTATCTTAGATTTTTATCTATAAGTGCATGATACCTACTTGGTTAGGGTCTAATTATAGGTTGAGGGGTTTAAGGTTTAGGGTTTTAGTATCTAGGGGCTGAGGGTTTAGGTTTTAGGGGTTATTTAGGGGTTTAGGAATTTTCAGTAATGTTCAAGATTTATGCATATATTCGTCGAAAAGAATGGTGTTGCCCAATTTAATGAAAGTATCTCAAATTTGATATACAAGTGCATGATAGTTGCTTGGTTAGGGTATAGGGTTTTATTAGTGTTTAGGGCTATAGGGTTCAGTCGTTTAGTGTTTTGGGAACTTTCAATAATGTTCAAACTTTATGGTTATATTCGTGGAATACAATGGCGTAACTAATTTATCACCGCACCAATTTACAGTTCAAATACTATATATGGTTCAAAGGCTCACCGCACCAAGTTTATCACAATGTAAGAATTATTTGATCAATTATGCCCAAAATTATTAAAATTTTCAAGTTCATGAGCCAGTTTCGCCGAGTTTAATGAGTTTATCTCGGTTTAGCGAACAATGTTTCAATTTTGAACTGCAAACGATGGGAATCTCTACTTCCTGTAATTCTAGATCACTCATAAGCGGGTCACTTGCATTGTGGGTCCACAAAGTCAGTGTAAGGCCAAAGGGGGTGGGCAGGTAAATACACTTATTGAAGAAGGGCAGGGAACTAGGTCAATGGGTTGATGCACCTGGGAGAACGCAAAATTATCACCTATATCCCTCTATTATTGTATTGCTCCTCGGGTTGTTGTTTCCGGAGCAGGGATAGAAGAGGAATTTTCATTCTAAAAAAGGTGAAGTATGTTTGGGGCTAGATGTTTGAAAGGATGGGCGAGATATTTTGGCATTCTTTCAAAATTTTCAAGCTGAAGCTTCTAAGGTACGCTACTCCCACTCCCATTTGGGGGATGTTGTCCCCGTCAGATAGAACCAGACACCTGAGCTTTCGAGCATTTAATGAGTTGATAGACATCTGCCGCCTTTCAAACAAGATGACCATGGTCACAACCGTAGTTGCTTTTTTGACCTGCATAGCCATAGTTGCTTCTACCGTGTCCATGTCTTGTACTCCATACATTGGATGCATCTTGGCCAATCAAGCTTTGCTTACAAAGGGAAAATCCAATTTTATTTTTCCAAGTGACAACATTGTTTTTGGTTGTGAAACAACTTCAAATATTATGGCTCATTATGACATTGTGCCAATTTTCACACAAAGTAGCCTATTTAATGGATAAACCATATCAATCTTATTGGCTAGATTTTTGCGATAAATTGACAATATGACAGTTTACTAAAAACATGTCAATTTTGGTAACATGGTCTAGATAAAATGATGGAGAATACTCTAGAACGATAGAGAAGTGTGTTTTGAGGTTTGTGTGTAGTGTTTATTGTGCTAAATACTACCAATAGTATCTTCTAGCATTAGATGCTAATAGAATGGAAAAGAAGTTCCGACGGCTACAATATTGGTATTCGCGAGTCTTGATCCAACGGTCAATATTCAAAGTGCTAAGATGAGATAAGATATGACCCAAAATGCCACCTTCCATAATGTCACACAAATTACTGATTTAACGGAAAATTCACGAGTTTCATGAATTTTCAAGTTTCCGTGTTGATTTCGCCACTTTAACTTGTTCATCTCGTTTTAGCCAAAAGTGGTCAATTTTGATCTATGGTCACTGATAGGGGGCCACGTATATGGTGGTTCCAAAAGAAAGGTAGGTCAGAATTTTTAAAGTTATCCCTCCCCAACCCTTCGCGCTGTGTTAACATCCACCCTCCGCCGCCTAGACCCTCACCCCCTTGGAAGCCCACAAAACGGACGCGCTCACCAACGCTCCTCACCTCACCACCGTGCGCCCGAAGAAGTTTTCCCTACCCGTCGGTGTTCTTGAGACGCACCGGTGGTCACGTGGATCCCATGGTAGTCCTTCTATCTTTAGCTCGATCTGGTTGGCAATTTATTTCCATTTCACTAGATCTGCCACCTCAAATACGTGGTTTAATTTTTCCTCAGTCTACATGGTCATAGTTGATTCTAGGCTTGATCTATGTTCTTAAGTATGTTTGCCCATTATTGTTGTCAATATATTTGCTGAAATGCATGGGCATATATAGTTTATGTACTCCATCTATTTGTTTCCTACTTTTATTTTACTAATTAAGAACCAATCTTGTATGTCATAATTAAATAGATGGAGATATTTGGGATGCAGGTTGCTCCATTATGCATCCCTAAACATATCATGGGTGTTGTTTGATTTATTGAGGTTGTTAGAGCTCATTGTGAAAACTCAGAAGTACATTGCCCCTGCCGCTTTTGTGTGAATCAGAGGGTGTTGCCTTTCAGTATAGTGAAAGACCATATTTATATGTTTGGAATGCTAAGCATATATGTTAGATGGTTATTTCATGGTCAAGCATATGAACCAGGGGAAGAACATCTTTATCATCCAAATCAAGTAGGGGAAGCAGATGTTGATCATCTAGATCAACGGACAGAGACAGCTCCTGAGTATCTAGATCAAGTTGTAGAAGGGGAGGAGAGGCGCAAGGTGCATGAAACGGGTTTCATTCTGGTACTTACGCTATGCCAGATGACAAGGTACGATATCTATAGAACGACAAATTTTTAGGTTGTGTGTCTTTGATGTTTTTCTTTAAATGTATCTATTAATCTACTAATCGCAGAAGCGGACAACCGAAGAGGACATTGATGGTAATGGCGATCAAATGTTCTGCTTATGGATGAAGTCGATGCAGGGCTGATGATCATAATAAGGGGTGTAATTTTGGTGCCTTATGTGCAGTCTCATGACCACTAGCCCAGCTGCAAAACTCTTGGGGTGCACCTAAGATCACTCTAAATATATGTAGAGCTATCCCATGATTGATCTGCTACTGTCGTAGTAGTGTAATATGGAGCTACCTTATGATTTTTAGTCCTTTGTTAGCAGATATATAACTGGAAACTATTTCGTACATTAGCAGAGTAGTATATATTTGTGTCTGTGTGTGTTTTCTTCTTTTGAGTCTTCCTAAGCGGTTTTCGAGGCATCGAGCTGGTGCCCTATGCTGGAACAAACGTTGTCTTTTCCTCAGCCAGCCCTTCCCCTCCCTCAAATGCTGATCTTCAGATTATATGTTGTCTGAGCAATAATGTACTTTGTTTCTGCTATTAATATATTAGCTCTTCCGTTCAAAAAAATTCTCCCTGAGCCGAATCTATTTGATTCGATAGTGGGTGATTTTCTCGGTCCTAGGAGAGGAACACGGGACAACAAGGGAAAAAGGAGGAGGTTTTATGTGGGTCCCGCACAATTTATTGTCCCATGCCATGACATGTTGAAAATTTTGCAAAAAACCCGGGAATATTTATTGCCACTACCTAACACTGTAGAAAAAAGTGTAGTACTTCTGCCCCTACTACTAGTAGTTGTACTACTATTCCGGCTTCCCATCCTATTTTCCGACTAGCAACTTCCAATTCCTACCTCACATCATCATGCAAGGAATGAAAATGTCACCTCCTCTACTCTGATCGATTTGGCCATTGGGGTGGGGTGGAGGTGGGTGTAGGTGGGGTGGGGGTGGGGTGACTGATTTCCGTTGGATTTGGGATCGGGGCATGGTCACCGCTGTTCTGATTGGGGCATTTAGTCGGGTTCCAAGTCGGTGTTCTTAACTTTGTAACCTTTAATTTTTACTAATATGTAATAGATTTTGCGTCAGATTCTGTATGGAGAACAATGGTCCAATGGCGCGCATAGCCACTACGGACAGTGATGGTCCTGCCAGTTCCCTTAAAAGTTTCCTGAAAAGGTAATGGAGAAGCATATTCGTTGTGTTCTTCCATTCTTTCCCATGCTGAAATTGGTTGTTTGCAACCTGGATGTATCCCTGTGCTCAAAGTTGTCTCTGTCTGCATCCTGTTTTTGTGGAAGCCTTTGTGACGCCATCTTGTTCTTTATTTCTTGTAGCACGCTGTTACATACCCGCTAACTTGTGGTGCTCTAGGTGCAGCAAATAGCATGATACCCCCACATGTCGGAGGATCCGGCCAGTACCACCACTCACCAAACAAGAGAAAGGACACTTCCCAGCTGGGAGGGCCCAACTTAAAGAGAATGTTATTTATTTCTTAATCCCCTTACCATGGTGCTTTCTGATTTAATTATTATCTGCTTGGTGTCATGCATGCTTATTAGATGTTCAGAAACATGTGTTATTTAATTAAGTCGGGCACTGTGTTTATGTGTATCCAGAGCTAGATGTGTCTGACTGTCTCATACATAGTCATATATATATATGACCACTATGTACTGCATTGAACTCTTGAGATCTGTTGCTATTTATTCAGATTGAAGGTGCTGCTGTGGAGGCTGAGGCTGCTATAGAGGCTAGTAGATTGCTCATGACCCCACCAAAAGCGGACATTTTCTACATGACGAGGAAGCGCAAACACAATACCCAGGTTGGCACTGACCTCTCTAAGAAGTGGTTATAATTTGGAAATCCACAATTTCACATGTTATGATTTTCTGTGTTATTTTTATCAGCTATACTTATCTTTATGCTCATCATAAGTTCACAAACTTCAAAGTTGTTTGCTTTTCAAGAAATGATTTTGTCTGATATTATTAGATTTACATGATATTTACATAATTTAACCTTTCCACTTAATTTCATTCAGTACCATGCACTAGCTACTCAGCCTGTTCTTCTACCGTCCTCTTGTCAAGCTTGTGGATTGAAAGGGGGGCCTTATATGACCTTCCAAAGGCAGATGGAAGAAAAATGCTTCATGGCCACCCTTCGTGATGGGGCCCATGGTATCAGGTATGGATTCCAAGCGGTTTAGAACGACTTGATGTAATATCTTGTATCTCACTTTTCATGTTGTCATCTTACTTGTCTATCAATTTTCTCATGAAGGCTGTCCTTTGTGTCTCTCACCCCATTATAAACAATATGTTTGGAAACGACAAGTTTCTAACTCTGTATACCAAGGACCCAAAAGGCTTGCGGCAACTATATAATGTGGATATCTCAATGACGATGGCCACCACCTATTTGGGTGGTCGGGTTTGGTCCAAGTATGTCTATGAGAATGGTCTGAAGCAGGGGGACGAGGTAGCACTCGATTTTAGCAAGCCTGGGCAGATACTTGCAAGCCATCATATACTTGTAGACCAAAGGACCAAGAATAGAGGTAGTACTAATTAATTTTCTTCTGTACTCATCACAACCTCTGATAACTTTCTTGCGATTAACTGTTCTGCACCATTGTCTTCTAATCCTATGACTCGTACCACTTGTGTAGTCCACTTCCAGAAGGGTGCCAACATCAAGCTGCTGGCACCGGCATCGGCCCCAGTTCCTGCAACGACACCTGTTGACCTAAGTAGGAGAAAGAATAGAGGTAGTAACTTAATTTGCTTGTATACTATGATCACTATCTAGGAGTGTAAGAACACATTTTTCTTGTACACATCTCATATGCCTCTTTGACCACTCTTGCAGTCCCCTTACCTCCCCCTAGAAGGAAACCAGCATCAAGCTGCTAGCACCAGCACCTGCACTGGCACAAGACCTAGTTCCTCCTCCGACACTTGTTGACCGAAGGAGAAAGATTGGAGGTAGTAGTAACTTAATTTGCGTGTATACTAATCACATCCTCTAATCATTGTCTTGTGAGTAATTGTAAGAGCCATTTTTCTTGCACACATCTCACATGCCTATACCATCCCTATAGTTCACTTACCTACCCGTCAGAAGAAATCTAGCATCAAGTTGTTGGCACCGGCACCGGTTCTTGCTCTTGCACTAGCCCCTCTTCAATTAACTGCATAGGCACCAACTCCTACACCAGCCCTAGCCCCAGCATAAGCAGCGACACCATCTCCTGCAGCAGCACCAGCTACTGCACCAGCCCCAGCACAGGCACCAGCGCAAGCTCCTTGTCAGACGTATCCTACACATGTGTCATCTCAAGATCATGGCAGATTATGTTTGTGAGTGGCTGCAGATAAACTTCTCTCAATGTCTTCTCATGTTTCACATGATTCAGTTCATTGCTCTTATTGATTATGCATCTATCTCTTGCTTTGACTCAGAAATTTCCTAAGAGTGCCACAAAGCAACTCGAGGCCAGACGAAAGGGCACAATATTCTTCATGATGCAGCGAGAAGGAGTGCTAGTCGAGGGACGATACGCCATTAACTGGACTGATGGGCGCTTGGCAGCTACTTCTAGGTGGACCAAGTTCCGGAAAGCTGCCAAACTTACCATTGGAAGAATGGTCAAGGTTGATGTATCTCGGTGCCCTGATTGTAGCAGTATGGTCATGCAGCTCCTTGCTGTTTAGCTCTTTGGTTGCATGCTATCATAATTAATTATGTGGTCATCTTATCTCCACTCATTATATATGGGTGATAAAACTGTGATAAACTTTTTCTGGATTGGAGCTATGACTAGTACATACTGTATGATATATTTGTATATATATGAAGGTTCCCTATATGACCAAGCCCAACTATTATGACAATGATTGTGTTCCATCTTAATATGTGAGGAGGAGGTTGCACACAAAAGTAGAATTGATCGCCAATTTTGCTTGCTCTAGTGATTTGAGGAGGAGGCCGGTTCCGTTTGTACTGCTATTGAATTTTAGTGTATGTATTGGTGAATCAGTCATTTTGAAATGCTGCTGAATTGGTCAAGTGCTGCTGAATATGAACTAGGAATCTGCTGATATTTTCTGTATCTAGTTCTGTACTGCTTAATCATTCAAATGCTACTGAATTTGTTAAAAGTTCTATCGCCTCTGTCGGGCTACTTGCACTAGAGCTTTTGCCTATGTTTCATTGGAACCGTTGGTTGTGTTTTGGACAGTGATGAGAGGCAGATAGGGTAAATATACATCGTGATTTCACCAAGTGAATTCATTGGATACCTGTGTCTCTAGTTCTTTAGATATTTTTACACGATTATATCTGTCAAAACAAAAGAATTATCGCCTTTTCCCACACTATCGGTGAGGTCTGGTTCCCTTTGTACGGCTATTGAGTTTCAGTATCTGTATTGCTGAATCAGTCATTTTGAAATGCTGCCGAATTGCTCAAGTGCTGCTGAATATGAACTAGAAATCAATCTATTTTATCTGTCTTATTCTATACTGCTGAATCATTCAAATGCTACTGAATTTGTGAAAAGTTCTGTTGCTGTGCTGGACTGTTTGCAATAGAGCTTTTGCCTGTGTTTCGTCGAAACCGTTGTTGTGTTTTGGACACTGATGAGTGTGATTTCACCAAGTGAAGTCATTGCATACCAGTTTTGGCGCACGCGGTATGTGACTCTAGTTCTTTTGATATTTTTATGTGAATATATCTGTCAAAAGAATTATCCCTATTCCCCCTCCGTCGGTGAGGTCTTTGTTCTGAAGCTTGCGGATCCATAGCAGAATACATAGTTTACTGACGATGAGATGAAAGATAGTATATTTTGATTTCTTTGTTGTAGTGGCAACACACACAGTTATATGTGTGATGTCTTGAGTTCGAATCCTCTGTGCTTGACAAATATTTTTTGGGTTTTACATTATTTTCTTCTAGCAATAGTGCTTTACAAAGAGGTTGACATGACGGACCCACCAGCCTGCAGCGTATCTCTTAATTTTCTTCTAGCAATATTTCTTTACGGAGAGGCTGACATGGCGGACCCACTAGCCTGCAGCGTCCCCTTTAATTTTCTTCTAGCAAAATTTCTGTGCGGAGAGGCTGACGTGGCGAACCCACCTGCCTGCAGCATCCCTCTTAATTTTCTTCTAGCAATATTGCTTTATGGAGAGGAAGACATGGAGGACCCACCAGCCTGCAGCGTACCTCTTAAGTTTCTTCTAGCAATATTGCTTTACGGAGAGGCTGACATGGCGGAACCACCATCCTGCAGCATCCCTGTTAATTTTCTTCTAGCAAGTATTTTTTACGGAGAGGCTGACATGGCGGACCGACCAGCCTGCAGCGTCCCTCTTAATGCGTGGGTTTGAAAAAAAGAAGTTAAGTACTTGTACAGAGAGGCTGGCATCAAGGACCCACTAGCCAGGACATACAAGAGAGGCTGACATGTGGGCTCCAGCAGCAAGACCATACAAAGATGCCACAACTATCTACATTGCCAAGGTCAAAACAGCAAAAGCAGGCGAAAAAAAGTCCATCATGCACACATTTAATTTACAGAGATATTGACATGTCATTAAAAGAAAATATATTGACATGTGGGACCCACCTGCGAGAGCTTATACACATGGTGCCACATAGAGCAACGTTGCCAATTTCCAAAGAGGGAGGCACGAGCGAGAAAAAAGTCTAGCATGCACATGTATCTTCCAATGAGAGGATGACATGAGGGACCCACCAGCCTGTATAAATGGCTGATGCATTGAGCAACGTTCCCAAGTTCAAAACACTTAGGCACGAGCGTGAAAAAATTCTAAAATGCACACGTTTATTCTAATGAGAGGCACGGGGACCCACAAGCCTGTATAAACGGTTGATGCATCGAGCAACGTTGCCAAGTTAGAAACACGAAGGCCCGAGCAAGAAAAAAAGTCCGCATGCACACGTTCTTCTAATGAAATGCTGACATGTGGGACCCCGGAGCGTGACCAAACGGCAGGTTCGTCGACCAATGCTATATAGTTAGAACAGGGTAGCACTAGAGAAGTCATGATTCTTATAATATGAGGCTGGCATATGGGACCCACCAGCCTGAATAAACGGATGATGTAGCGGGCAATGCTATCAAGTTAACACGGAGGCGCGACTGAGGGAGAAAATTCCATCATATACACGTTTCTTCTAACGATAGTATAACACATGGGGCCCAGCTGAGTGATTATGCATTTGGCAACGTTATCAAGTTCGGAACAGGGTAGCACGACCGAGGGTAAAAAATTCATCATACACATGTTTCTCCTAATGAGAGGATGACATGTGTGTCCAGATGCGTGATTAAACAGCAGCGCAATCAAGTTCAGAACAAGGTAGCGGGAGCAAAGGAAAAAAATCCATCATACACACAATTCTTCTAATGAGAGGGTGGCATGTGGGACACAGCATCGTGATTAACGGCGGATAGTTCGAGCTATGTTATCGAGTTCAAATCAGGGAGGAACGAGCCAAGGATTTTTTTATCATGCACACGTTTCTTCTAATGAGAGGATGACATGTGGGGCCCAGCTGCGTGATTAAACTGTAGATGCACCTATTAGCGCTCTCAAGTTCGGAACATGGTAGCGGGAGCGAAGCAAAAAAATTCCATCATACACACGATTCTTTTAATGAGAGGCTTACATATGGGACCCAACATCGTGATTAACGGCAGATAGATCAAGCGAAGTTATCGAGTTCATATCAGGGAGGCACGAGCCAAGGAAAAAAATCCATCATTCACACGTTTCTTCTAGTGTGAGGATGACACGTGGGACCGAACAACCTATTTAAACGGTAGATGCATTGAGCGACGCTATCAAGTTTGGAACTGGGAAGAAAAAATTCTATCATACACACGATTCCTCTAATGTGAGGCAGACATGTGGGATCCAACAGCCTAACTAAATGATGCATGTTGACGCCCCGTTAGGAAACCCCAAGATCAAGGTATGATGCAGCACAACAGCAAGTTTTCCCTCAGTAAGAAACCGAGGTTATCGAACCATTAGGAGGAAGGAAACGCCTCAAAGGTGTTGCACGCAACGTGGAAACCTGCACAACACAAGCTCAAGACTTTGCCCCAACTAATAGTGAGGTTGTCAATCTCACCGGTTGCTGTAACAAAGGATTAACTGCATGGTGTGGAAGGTGATGATGGTTTGCAGCAAGTAAACAATAACAGTGGAAGATGTATCAATGGTAAAGATTGGACCGGGGTCCATAGTTCACTAGTTGTGTTCTCCTTTGATAAATAAACAAAGCATGTTGGATAAGCAAATTACAGCAGGGCAATTGACAGGACTGAGCAAGGCATAACAATGCAATACTAGATAAAAAGATCCTACGAGATTAAATTGGGCCAATACAACAATATACATAGACCGCCATCCAACTTCATCTATGACTATAAGTCCACTTTCAGGTTATCATCCGAAGCCCCTCTAGTGTTAAGCTGCAAGCAATAGACAACTGCTTTAAGCAAAGTGTGTAAGGTAAACAATCCACTTGTTCCATGAACAAGAAACCGTTGTTTTCTCCGTAGTGGCAACAACACATCTACAACCGTATAGATTTCTGTCACTTCTCTTGATTAAGTAGAGGCATCAACCCACTATCGAGCATAAATACCCCCTCTTGGAGTCTATCAACTACTTTGCCAAGATAGATACTAACAACGGAGAGCATGCAAGATCACAAACAACATAGACATGATAGAATCAATAAGACAAAACCATTAATCAATCTGACATAGTAATCACAATATCCATCGGATCCCCACAAACACAACATGCATGATTACAAATAGATTAGATCTTGATCATGAACAGAGCTCACAAGATCTAGACATGAAAGCACAAGGATGAGATACAACCATCTAGGTACTACATAGACCCGTAGTCCAAGGTGGAACTACTCACGCCTCATACCACAGGTTGACATGACGAAGAAGAAAGCCTAAAGGATGTTGTCCCCTCCGGTAGGTGCCGGGAAGAGCTTCAGATCCCCTCGATCTAGGGACAAAGGTGGCGGAGGCTACAGACGGTTTCGTGGAATATTGATCGGGTGATTAGGGTTTCGGCATCGGGGGCTTCTTATAGGCAAAGAGGCGAGGCTGGGAGGCGTCCAGGGGGCCCACACCCTGCCCAGGCGCGGGCCCACCCTAGGACGCGCCTGGGGGGGTGGCCACCCTGTGCCGCCCCTCCATCTCTCCTCTAGACTCCTTGTTCTCCTCGGTAAAATATTGACTTTTCCTTTCATCCCGTGCAATTCCGAGAATATTTCCTTACTAGCTTTTCTGGAACCAAAAATAGCAGAAAACAGGCAACTGGCACTGTGGCCACTTGTTAATAGGTTAGTAACAGAAAACATGTAAAAAGCACATCACAGTGTGGAAAAAGCAAATCAAAGTAGATACTAAATAAGCATGGAACATCAAAAGTTATAGATACGTTTCCGACGTATCAAGCATCCCTAAGCTTAAGTCCTGCTCGTCCTCGAGTAGGTAAGTGATAAAAGAATAATTTTTAAGGTGACATGCACCATCAAACCAAGATCAAACCATTTACAAGCATTGAAAGCTGGGATCAAAGAACTCTAAACATGTGCATGAAAGATGGAGTTCTATCAATAAGACAAAGTAACTATGCATGCAACATGAAAGGCTACAAACAAATATTACGAATAACATGCATTGAAAAACGTTTGTTTCTTTCACATACAGAAAACATGGCATAGTGGCATTCAACTTGTCCCTCATGGAGTAGAAAATAGATGCATAGGACACCTTCAAAGTTCATAAGAGTGACTAGATACAAATATCACAAGAGCAAGTAATATCAACAATATGGATCAATCGATAAGTTTTGGGACGCTGCAAATAGAACTAAGAATGGCAACTATGCTCTCTTAACTGGTGCCTAAAGGTATAAGGTGGAGACTCAATATAATGCTGGAAGAAAGGCCCTTCATAAAGGGAAGCAGGGATTTCAAGTTTCAAAAAGAGCTTCCAAAAACTATGGTACTTGTTAGCTTTCATCCCTCATTGCCCCTATCATAAGCATCTTGAAATGATTAAGGTTAACGTGAACAAACTATGGAGTATATGCTTGACAAAGTATAAGTTGGAAATCTCATGTCCCTTGAATACTAGGGCCTCACCTCATGCTACTCAACTATGGTCACCTGTAAGTTCTTGTCATAGTAAGTACATGTATATCATAGAGAATCGCCAATGAGGGTACCCCTTGCACATGGTACAGGAGCTATCCCATAACCAAAATGACAAGGCAAGCAGACAATGAGCATCTCAGCAATCTTCTTATTTACTATTTGCATAGATTTTTATTGAGGATGGTTCACAGCTTGCTCATTATGGTGATGCTGAAAGTTTCCACCATGATGAGGCATGGCTTAGGCTAGCAGCCCAGCCGTTTCTCTAACACAAAATACATAATTCCATGGACTTACAAGATTCCTCTTTATTTCACACCGGCGACATCCATAGGAAAAAGAGCATGATATCAACTGTGTACAAAGTACAAGTGAAATGTTGAAAACGTTACCCATGACAACATGGTTCTGCTAATTCCAACGTATAAGTGCAAGAATATACAACTTAGATGACACAATGGTTCAAGTTTATTAGGGGCAAGGAATATAAAGTGTGCCATCAAGTTCATGAGGGCTTTAATCACTAAGTTTTCGCATAACAAAATACTTTTTAATTGGAAGATAGCTGAAAACAAGAATATACTTGGAATGGTGTAACACACCATGCATAGGAATTTATAGTGGACACTTTGGAATAACTTGGTTTCTTGGGAGTTGGAAGCATGAGTAGAGCTTACTCATACAAGTGGAGGCTAGCAAAAGACTGGGAGCAACCAACTAAGAGAACAATAATGGCCATAATCATGTAGAGCGACAAAACATTACTAATCAAAGCATAGATTGGTACTACAAGTCAAGGACTAAATGATCATAGAGGCTATGGTGACTTGTTCATAGTCATAACATGGTGTGATCATGTGGCAAGTCAACCCAAACAAAGCATCAAAGGAGAATACCACAATACTATGCTTTTGTATTCTAAAACAACGCATGATTCTTTCAAGGCACACTAAGCAATCCCAATTGTTTGGATAAAGACATGCAACATAAATAATCACTAAGCATAAGGTCAGAAAAACACCTAGCATGTCATGCTAAAGTCTAAGTCACAGTCAATGCAAGCTCCTCTTGCACTTTCAAGCAAGAACTTTCTACTCCTTCGAACACCAATCAAAATATTTGAAACAACACAGCGAGAACGGGGGTCCAAACTACTTTATTCAAGAAAACTAAACAACCTAAGCAAGGCAAACGAAAACTAAGACGCTCCAAGAACAACACAACAGTGCATGAAATAATAAAAACGAAGTGTCTAGAAATACCTGAGCTTTTTATTGATGAAGAAGCGGATGCCTTGGGCATCCCCAAGCTTTGACGCTTGTACCTCTTGGATATTTATTGGGGTGACACCGAGGTGGCATCCCCAAGCTTGAGTTTTTGTCGATTCTTCATCTCATTACATCATTCTCTCTCTACACCTGACATGTTCCCTTCATACAAAACTTCACACAATCTTCATTAGCAACATTAGTGTATTCAAAAGATAATAGACCCTTGGGTTTAGCTTTAGAACAGCAAAACTTTTCACTAAAAACACAATTTATTGTAGCAACTCCTTCAAAAAGCTTAATTTCCCAAAAAGAACCCCAAAAGGAATCAATAAGAAGCAAATGCATATAATGGCAGAAATCTGTCAAAATAGACCAGCAGGTAGAAAATAATTTTTTCGAACACCTTTTGTTGCTCAAATCAAAAGGTGTTGAACTAACATAAGTTATATAACATACTAGGGGATTTATTCGCGTATTTTCAGCTCAATGCGACTTACAGAGACTCCTCACGAATTTTTATGGCGGAGGACATAAATCTGTTTCAAGACAGCAACTCCCCAAATCTTACTTCCCTCTCATTAGAGGTCGCTCTTGGCACAAAAAGCAAACAAAAAGGATAAGAAGAGTTCATTACTGAATTAATAACTTCCAAGACTCAAGAAAACTCTTGTGTTATCTCCCAACAAGTATTTTTCTTTAATGCCTTTAAGTTAGTCACAAGAAGCAAGAAATGAAGTATTTTCAAATGAAGAAGCATTAACATCAAACCTTGCTTTCAAAGGAGGAGCAAAAAGAAACTTCACTCTCCTCATAGGTAAGTGTTCAATACCTTTCTTGAATGGAATTTATATTTAATGGTGCCTTCTTTCATATCAATGATGGCACCAACAGTTCTAAGAAAAGGTCTTCCCAAAGTAATAGGATAGGAAGCATTGTATTCAACATCCAAAACATAGAAATCAACAAGGACATAAGCATTGTTAACCATAATGAGAACATCATTAACACTCCCCATGAGTTTCTTCTTAGAATTATCTTAAGTGGGACATCCAAATAACAATCTTCCAAAGGTGGCAAATCAAGCATTTCATAAATCTTCGTAGACATAATAGAGACACTAGAACCAAGATCACATGATGCTTTGAGATCAAAGTCATTCACTTGCATATTAATAATGGGTTCCCAACTATCTTCTACTTTCCTAGGAATAGAATCTTTGTGTTTTAACTTCTCTTCCTTAATCTTAACAAGAGCATCTGTAATGTGATTGGTGAAAGCAACATGCATATCACTAGCATCAGGACTTATAGCAAGTTTTTGCAGGAACACAATCACTTCAGAAATATTGTAACCATCAAGATAAAAATCAAACTTAGCATCACTGGTAGTATACTTATTAGGCTTAGGCATTGTAGGAGGAGGAATAGGGACTTCTTGTGGTTTAGTGGTCTCCATTCTATCGATGGTACACACACTATTGTTTCTATCAATTTCAGCTTCGCTTTCCCACTTAGCATGAAGTTGAGCTAACAGTCTAACATTTTCATCAATAGTAACTTGTATGGCATGAGTAGCAGCAAAGGTACTTTCCATGGTTTCAGGTTTAGAAACCATTTTATTAATCAAAGAGGACTGTGCTTCATACAAAGAGGAAATATTTTATTAGCACTCAAAATTTTTGACTGTAAACTAGGAATTTATCTATTCAGTTTCTCAAGCTGATGACTAATATTTTTCAAGATAACAGATTGTTCTTCCATAGTTTTAGTGAATATCTTGTTTTTCTCATATTGCATCTAAATAATATTTTTAGTGGATCTCTCAACTTCTAGAATCCTTTCTTCACTAGGCATTCCAGATCTACCATGATAAGTATTTACACTAGGAGGATAAGGCCTATAATTACCACAAGTATTGTTTCCAAAATTGTTGTTTCTAATGAAGTTCACATCAACTTGCTCTTCTTGAGCAACCAAAGAGGCTAATGGAACTGATAAAGGGGTTAACCTCTCGGGTGGCCCGATCTTCATGGATCTCGTGGTCAAATAGATGGCGGAGAGAGGGAAAAGGGAGAAGGTAGCGAAAGCGAACACACACCTTGCGAAGAACATGATGAACACACGCAAAACTCACATGATACAAGGCCGATTGCTCCCGAACGGCGTCCACCGGTCCTATAGAATCCTCGCAAGGAAAGATCGGTCAACGTGCTCCCTCAAATCCACATCGGAGAAGGATGAACACCTTGGGGAGGGTCTTGACAACTTGGAGACGAGACACCGAACTCCAAGGCCTTGTTCAATGATGGATGCTTGATGCAAAGTCCAATCGAGGTTGGTGACGATAGTCGGTCCCCTTGGTAAAGGGGATGAGGCAAAACTAGAGATTCCACAATGGGGGTTGTCTTTAATTTATCATCTATGCCTAAGGGATACATGAGGGGTGGGGGCTCTATTTATAGGCCAACCACTAAACAAGGGTGTAGTTTGGGAATAAACTAGGAAAAGGAGTAAGTAATGGGAGAATTCTAGGGCATCAAACCCAGATCCGCGCGCAGGCAGGGGATTTTGGCGGTGGGTCTGGCAGCGCCGGATCTGGTGCCGGAAGTTCCAGTCATTGCCGGTTATTCCGGTCGCCCGCCGGTATGGCATACAGAGAGCGCTTCCGGCGGAGGGTCCGGTCCACCGGTCCTAGTGTCGGGGATTCTAGAGGTGCGCCCGGTCCACCGATGCTGTCGCCGGAGCTTCCGGCGGTGGCTCCGGTTCGCCAGTCCTGTCGTCGGATCCAGCTGGAGCTTTCTTCCGTCTCCTCTTCCAAGCCTCCGTCTTGTCGGGCGTGATTCCTCGGGGTTCCTCCCTCATCTCCGTACTCATCGGTGTGAACCTATCATGGTCATAGGACGGAGAATGAAGTAGTATACCATTCAATATGGTAGGAAGTGGGATCTCAAAGAGGATAGGATTCACCTTTGGAGTCCATGACGACTTGGCATAAGTTGGAGACCTTGATGTGGCGACGACCGTAGGATAGGCTTGATGGCGTGGAGGAAGGCTTGCTCTTGGTTCCATTGTGGTGGTGGCACGAGTAGTTGAAGGTGCCCTATGATGGTGTCGACGGAGGTCATTGGCGTTCCTTGCCGATGGTTGATGTTGGTGAAGTACTTGGTCATCCACATGACGCTCACGACGGTGATCATTTGCCTTGGAACTCTTCTTGTGCTTGTGGTCCGTTCTTGAGCTTGCTTGAGCATTATGGTTGGTGCTCATCATGAATTCTTCGTCTTGGTGGTGAAGATGCCTTTGACGATGTCGTGTATCCTCTTTATGGTGGCGATGGTCATGAGAGGATGTTTGTCGATGAAGATTCTTGTTTCTTGGCGCCTCTTGATGTATATGATGTTTGTAGGCCACTCTTCTTTGGATAGGAGGTACTTAGCGCTTTGGAGGTGATGGAGCTTGGTGCCTTGGAGATGGTGGAGCTTGACGCCACCTAGGTGGTGGCACTTGATGCCTTGTCGATGGTGGCGCTTGACGCCTTGGACGTGGTTGCGCTTGATGCCTTGGAGGTAGATCATCGAAGTAGGTGGTGCCCTTTGATGTGGCACATGTGGCCTTGAAGGTCATGGATTCTTGATGATACGCCTCCTCTTGATTGGCATAGTAGTCTTCCATCTCGAAGCGGTGGAGGAATTCTCCGTGTCCTCCATGTTCGGAGAGGCGTCATCGATGTCGCACTCGAAGTCGTCCATGCTTTGGCATATCACCCAAGCATGTGGAGCCATTGCTGGTGTAGTGCTCCATATCCTCCATGCATGAGGAGCCATTGTCGATGTAGAGCTCCAAGTCTTCCATACTTGAGCAGCCATAGTTGATGTCATGCTCCATGTCTTCCATGCATGTGGAGTCATCG
The DNA here is from genome assembly GCA_916181665.1 of Avena sativa. Taxonomy (NCBI): domain Eukaryota; kingdom Viridiplantae; phylum Streptophyta; class Magnoliopsida; order Poales; family Poaceae; genus Avena; species Avena sativa. The sequence goes on along the minus strand of OV702285.1, from coordinate 342,837,234 downwards.
TAGGTGTAGTGCTCCATTTCCTCAAAGCATGCGGAGCCGTTGTCGGTGTTTTTCTCCGTCATGTCCTATATACATGGGGAAAAGACCAAATCAAAGAGAAATCCGTGGCAACCAAAAGCTGCTGATACCAGATGATGGAGGGGTTAACCTCTTGGGTGGCCCGATCTTCACGGATCTCGTGGTACAATCGATGGGGAAGCGAGGGGAAAGGGAGAAGGTAGCGGAAGAGAACACACACCTCGTGAAGAACACGATGAACACACGCAAAACTCACACGATACAAGGCCGATTGCTCCCGAACGGCAGCCACCGATCCGATAGAATCCTCGCAAGGAAATATCGGTCAACGTGCTCCCTAAAATCCACATCGGAGAGGGAAGAACACCTTGGGGAGGGTCTTGACAACTTGGAGACGAGACACCGAACTCCAAGGCCTTGTTCAATGATGGATGTGTGATGCAAAGTCCAATCGAGGTTGGTGACGATAGTCGGTCCCCTTGGTAAAGGGGGTGAGCCAAAACTAGAGATTCCACAATGGGGGTTGTCTTTAGTCTATCATCTATGCCTAAGGGATACATGAGGGGTGGGGGCTCTATTTATAGGCCAACCACTAAACAAGGGGTAGTCTGGGAATAAACTAGGCAAAGGGGTAAGTAAAGGAAATATTCCCGGGCATCAAACCTAGATCCGCGCGCAGGCAGGGGATTTCGACGGTGGGTCCGGCGGCGCCGGATCTGGTGCCGGAAGTTCCGGTCGTCACCGGTTATTCCGGTCACCCGCCGGTATGGCATACAGAGAGTGCTTCCGGTGGAGGGTCCGGTCCACCGGTCCTAGTGTCGGGGATTCCGGCGTTGCGCCCGGTCCACCGATGTTGTCGCCGGAGGTTCCGATGGTGGCTCCTGTTTGCTGGTCCTGTCGCGGATCCAGCTGGAGCTTTCTTCCGTGTCCTCTTCTAAGACTCCGTATTGTTGGGCGTGATTCCTCGGGGTTCGTCCCTCATACCCGTACTCGTCGGTGTGAACCTATTATGGTCATAGGGCAGAGAATGAAGTAGTATACCGTTCAATAGGGTAGGAAGTGGGATCTCAAAGAGGATAGTATTCACCTTTGGAGTCCATGACGACTTGGCATAAGTTGGAGACCTTGATGTGGCAACGACCGTAGGTCGGGCTGCATTAGGAACATTATTTGGATCTAAAGGATCTTTCTCATTAAAAAGCATACCCATAATAACATCAATCTTATCACTCAAAGAGGAGGTTTCTTCAACAGAATTTACCTTCTTACCATGTGGAGATTTGTTGCAGCAGCCAAAGTGATGCTCATAAAGGTACCTCCAGCAGCTGAATCCAACAGGTTTCTTGAAGAGAAGTTCAAACCTACATAAAAAGTCTAGATAATCATCCAAGCAGTGAGTGGGACAATTCTTAACCAAAGATTTCATTCTTTCCCAAGCTTGAGCAACATGTTCATTATCAAGTTGTTTAAATTTCATAATATCACTTCTCATATATATAATCTTAGCAGGAGGGTAGTACTTTCCAATAAAAGCATCCTTGCACTTAATCCAAGAATCCATATTATTTCTAGGGAAGGATAGCAACCATTATTTAGCTTTTCCTCTCAAGGAGAAAGGAAATATCTTGGGCTTAATAATATCTCCATCTACATCCTTATCCTTTTACATCTCACAAAGTTCAACAAAGCTATTGAGATGGGCAGCAGGATCATCATAACTAGCACCAGAAAATTGCTCTCTCGTCACAAGATTCATCAAAGCAGGCTTAATTTCATAAAAGGTAGCATCAGGAGCAGGTGGGGCAATAGTAGTGCTAAGGAAATCATTGTTGTTTTTGCTAGTGAAGTCACACAACTTGGTGTTATCAGTAGAGTTTATTTTGGCAAAAGTGGAGCAAGCCCAAAACATCAGCAGCAGCTAGAGCAGGAACTATTTTTTTGTGTTTTTATAAGAGAAAGCAAGCCAAACTAAACTAATTTTTTTTGGAGCTTTTGATAAAAAGAGGCAAACAAAACCAAGAAAAAGAAACTAAGCAAAGTAAGAAATAAAGTAAAGTGCAAGGTTGAGGAGGACTCCCCTTGTGAAGACATCCTTAGCCTCCTCGGCAACGGCGCCATAAAAGCTTGTTGGCGCTGCGTCAACGTGGAGCGCTTTATCGGGAAACCCCAAGAGCAAGGTATGATGCAGCACAGTAGAAAGTTTTCCCTCAGTAAGAAATCGAGGTTATCGAACCGGTAGGAGGAAGGAAACGCCTCAAAGGTGTTGCAAGCAACGTGGAAACCTGCACAACACAAACTCAAGACTCTGCCCCAACTAATAGTGAGGTTGTCAATCTCACCGGTTGCTGTCACGAAGGATTATCTGTATGGTGTAGAAGGTGATGATGGTTTGCAACAAGTAAATAGTAACAGTGGAAGATGTATCAATGGTAAAGATTGGAACGGGGTCCATAGTTCACTAGAGGTGTTCTCCTTAGATAAACAAACAAAGCATACTGGGTAAACAAATTACAGCAGGGCAATTGACATGACTGATCAAGGCATAACAATGCAATACCAGACAAAAAGATCGTATGAGATTCGATTGGGCAATACAACAATATACATAGACCGTCGTCCAACTGCATCTATGACTAGAAGTCCATCTTCAGGTTATCATCTGAACCCCCTCCAGTATTAAGTTGCAAGCAATAGACAACTGCTTTAAGCAAAGTGTGTAAGGTAAACAATCCACTTGTTCCATGAACAAGAGACCATTGTTTTCTCTCCAGTGAAAATAGCACATATACAACCGTAGAGATTTCTGACACTTCCCTTGATTAAGTAGAGGCATGAACCCACTATCGAGCATAAATACCCACTCTTTGAGTCACTAGCAACTACTTGGCCAAGATAGCTACTAACAGCGGAGAGCATGCAAGATCACAAACAACACATACATGATAGAATAAATAAGACAAAACGATTAATCAATCTGACATAGTAATCGCTATATCCATCGGATCCCCACAAACACAACATGCATGATTACAAATAGATAAGATCTTGATCATGAACGGAGTTCACAAAATCTAGACATGAAAGCACAAGGAGGAGATACAACCATCTAGCTACTACATGGACCCGTAGTCCAAGGTGGAACTACTCACGCTTCATACCAGAGGCTGGCATGACGAAGAAGAAAGTCTCCGGGATGATATCCCCTCCGGCAGGGTGCCGGGAAGAGCTTCAGATCCCCCCGATCTAGGGACAACCGTGGCGGAGGCTACAGACGGTTTGGTGGAATATTGATCGGGTGCTTAGGTTTTCAGCATCGGGGGCTTCTTATAGGTGAAGAGGCGAGGCTGGGAGGCGGCCAGGGGGCCCACACCCTTCCCAGGCGCGGTCCTACCCTAGGACACGCCTAGTGGGGGTGTGGCCACCCTGTGGCGCCCCTCCGTCTCTCCTCTAGAGTCCTTGTTCTCATCGGTAAAATATCGACTTTTGCTTTCGTCCCGTCCAATTCCGAGAATATTTCCTTACTAGCTTTTCAGGAACCAAAAACAACTGAAAACAGGCAACTGGCACTATGGCAACATGTTAATAGGTTAGTAGCAGAAAGCATGTAAGAAGCACCTCAATGTGTGTACAAAGCAAAGCAAAGTAGATACTAAACAATCATGGAACATAAAAAATTATAGATACGTTTCCAACATATCACTAAACGGAAGAGGCATCAAACAATGTTATCGAGTTCAAATCACGGAGCGTGACCAAAAAGTTTGGTTTACTATAGTCACTGAAGTCTGGGACCCACACGCAAAAAATACTTTAGCGCATCAACATCTTGCAAGGAAGCGGAAATCTTACTTCTGCCACGCGCCCGTCGAGCTTCCTCCATGTTTTTAGAGGTTTTTTCGTAGTAGAGGGTCACAAAACTGGAAAAAAAGTTCTACATCGGCCACGGTCGAGCCACGATTTTCGTCGTGGAGGAGGCGCCTTCTACGATGATCGACGGGCCCAGTACTTATGGAAGGAAACATTTCTTGTAGTGTGTGGCTATGGTATGAAAACAAAGGTACGCTATGTGGACTCAGAAAAAAGTAGATGGCCATTTGCGGAAATGGTGATGAACGACTCAAAAACGAAGGACAAAACGACAAAAGGAAAACTAGACACTACTACTTGTACTTTAAGAGATATGATCAATAAACTACAACGACCAGTAACTAAGACTCAACTCCGATGCAATCTAGGCTATGGAAAATACTAAACCTAATCTTTTTGTATGGATTTTTCTGTATAGGTCAAAAAACAACTAGAAAATGGATGGATTTGTCGATGCTTACCGAGGAAACGCTGCAATATAATACCAAGATGATATGGGGTGGCCCGATCTTCTTAGTAAGAGAGGATGGCAGATGATGATAGTCGATGTAGATAACTTTTATGACGCTCACGAACCTCTCGATCAATCCCTGATGCCAATGCGACATCTCTCGACCCTTGTAGATATTTGCAACTTCACACACTTGTGCATGTAGCTGCTCACCACGAAGCGGTATTGCAATCTCCTAATTCCCAATGGAACAACAGATCAGACAAAACTTGCAATTGGCTAAATCCCATTGGATCAACTAATTTCACTTGATTGATAGTAACAAACACACCAGATCTATATGAATTGGTGTGCGGAATTCTAGGTTTGCACTTTCCAACACAAGAACTAGGGTTTACTTTAAACATGGTCTAAACTCAACAATAGGGGCATCCAACGGCTAATAAGGGTTGTTGGGTCGGCCAAAAACGGAAACAAGAACGTGTCCAACTCTATCTGATACGTTCGGAATGGACAAAACATTGGAGGCCGGACATTCTGGTTTAGATAGGCCGGACACTCTAGTAGGCCGGAAATTCCAGGTGACTCACACCGGATAGTCCAGTCCGGTGGAAACTTCCGATCTAGAGTCTTGGGGTAGGCGGGACTGTCCGGGTGGTACGCGCAGAACATTTCGGTTTCTTAAGGAAATTTCACCCCTTTCTTCTCGATGATCTCCTCCTCACTCTGTGTGCCTGCCTCCCTCTCCTCCCTCACGCATCCTTGGATGACCATCACGTCGGGCTCCTTGATTTCCTCCCTCTCCTTCCCGCTGGCACTATTCCGATGGATATTAAATCTAGTCAAGCAATAACACCATGATTTAGGTAGTATAAAGTTCTTATAAATAAAAGTATCTTGTCCAACTAGGAATCAAGTCACCTTGTGATATTTTTCAATGAGGCTCAATATTTCCTTCCAGCATAATCAAGAAGAATCATCATACTCTATGATTGTATCCTCATCAATACTCGGTTAAGGAGACCAATGATGGTTGCAACGACCAGCTGTAGAGATTTCGGAGCATGGAGATATTGAGATAATGTGGGAGGGATGTGCTTATTTTTAGGGCGTCTTACGCCAATTTGCCTCTTATCCATACTCGGATGTTGTTTTCCGCTCTCGCCTGGTACTCGGATATGTGATGTGTGAGGATGTATCCTAACTAATAGTTATCTAGTATTTTGGATCTTGCCATATGGTGTTGAATATTTCAATTTATTTTAGATGGTTTGGCTCTGATGTACTCTTGTATGTCATTGCCATACATACCCATTTTTGTATGCTTGACTCGCAGTCCAGCCGGCTAATTCTCTCTCACTCGAAGCTATAATCATGAGAAGTGGGTAGGGTGGTTGGCCTGTATCGTGCTTTTTCCGCTTAGACGGGACCTATACGTGGGTGGCCTCTGGGCCTCCTCGGTAGGAAACCTGATCCACTTTGGGTCATACCATCTTATTATTTAGAGCATAGGGTCTAGGGGATTACTTATGAAGACATGCGTCCTTTGTTGTTTCAATGTCTTAAAAACGCTTGTCTATCATGTCGCCCAACTGCTGATCAAGCTTCTGTCTGTCAACTATTAGCTCTGCCATATCCCTTGTCAGTGTATTGACACGAGCGGTATTTTGTTCCCGCTCTAACTCCCAGGCTATAGTGTAAAATATATACTTGTTGAGATACAGCTTGAATATAGAATCATCTTCGACAACGAGCTCCATTCCCACGATCTCGAGACGAAGACGTTTATACTATGCACTGATAGACTTCTCTTCTGTATCCTCTTGAGAGAGCTTGAAAAACAATTTTGATACATCTGCCTTCTCTGCAGCAAGTTCATTGCGAAGCCTCTCCTAATCTGCATCAACATGGATAATCTCGTGGATACTACCATCCAAAAATCTTGTAACTAATGTTGGTGAATCCTAATATTTTCACAGAAAACAACAAGATTGAGTCTAGAAAAATAATACTGATTGTAGTAAAAAATAGACGACATACTGTAACATCCCAAAAATCATGATTTCAAAGTTTGTATGTCATTTATGCATTCATAATCATTTAGGATCATTTTTTTAAAAAACAGAAGCATTTGTTGTCTATTATTTCATGTAAGCAAGGCAATGGCCTTATTGCTACCTTCTAATAAGAAAATATTTGTTTTAATCAGTAAAGAATTGAACATAGGTTTGTTTGAAGTTTCTAAAGCTTGGTCAAAGTTTTCAAAACAAAAATATGAATTAAAACCATTCATATGCCTATTACAAATAAATAATTAAAGCTTGGTTTATTTCTAAAATTCAATGGGCCAATGTATTTCTGAGTGAACAACTTTGTCTGTATTCAAATATGTGTATGGTCCACTTTACAAAAATTCAGAACAAGTTTGAATTCAAACCCATATGAAAAACATTTAAAAATGAATTCAGAAAATCAAAATAGAATTGGCAAAGAATAAAAGAAACCAGAAAGGGTCGGTGCCACTTATTCGGCCCAGCAGCAGACCTAGCCGAATAGCCAGCCCACCCGGGTTTCCCCTCTCCTCTTTGTTTCTCACTCTGCCCGCACGCACCCACTCGCTGACGCCTTGGACCCACCTGACCCTTCATCGTCGTCCTCAATCGCCGCGCGACGACCCGCTCCGCCATTACCGGCTCGTAGTGACGCCGCGTTTAATCATCGCTTAAATCCCATTGATGCATCGCGTAATTCTCGCCCCCGCTCTGGATACAAAACCCCTCCCCACCCCGCATATTTCCTCTCACTCCACTCGCTCGGTCCGCCACCACGCTGCCCATATTTCGCAGAACACCGCCGCAATTCCGATGAGCTCCGGCGAGCTATTGTGGTGAGCACTGACTGCCCCCCTGTCTCTAGTTCCCGCGCCTGTATTCACCAGGTTCTTGCGCACATGTTGATGCTTGCCGTTTGTTTCCGTGTGGCCTAGGACGTCGCCTTCGTCTTCAACTGGGAGCACCCGACGACGAGACGGACTCCGGCGAGCGATTCTGTTCGTGTCTGTGCAGCTCCGCCCTAACCGCGACCACATTGAGCATCTCCACGACTTCGCGATCTCGGTAAGCACCAGCACACCTCCCCTGCACCTCTGGCCTCGTCGGCGTGTCACCGCCAGAGGCGTCGCCACCATCAGCGTCATTCGCGCCACTGGTTCTTGGTCAGATGGATCTGATCCATTGGATCTAGATCCAAAGGCTTCGATTAGATCTTTTAGTGAAGAGATACGATTAGATCTGGGCCGTGCAACATTAGGTAGATCCTACGGCCCACGAGTGTGATCCGGCCGAACCGGTATGCACCAATCAGAAGCTGCCGCGTGGCTAGGTTTTAGATTTAAAATCTGAATTTAGATCTATTAGTTATTTAAACTTGCAAAATTCATAACTTTTGATTCACACGTCCAAATTTTGCAAATTTTATATCAATGGAATCAGGAAAAAGAATCCTATCCAACCATGTACTTTGTTTAATGAATTGCTTCGGTAAAGTTAGTGTTTTTTGCAGAGACATTTGTATGCTTATTTTGTCTATAAAAATTAATTGGAAAATGTTTTAAAGGCTAAATAAAGTTTATTTGATATATAAATGTTTATTTTATGGATTAGTACTGTTTTACTTGTCTTGTTGGGTTTAGAAAAATCATCAAATGTCATTTGCATGCAATAATATATTTTTTCTTGTTTATTTTGATATGTGAATTTGGTGCTATCATTTTATGTGTAGATTTTGGTGCTAGTAGTGATTGTGACTGTGAGAACTGTTGTTACTCCCCCAACTACCAAGGCAAGTGGTGCTTCATATTTTTTCCCAATATTTCAACTATGCATTAGAAATATTTTGTATAGGGCTTGCATGATAATTTTTTGCTAAGTATCTATATGCTATGCTTGGGAAATCCTAGTAGTTGTAGAATTGTTAGAATTCTCTCTAAGTTAAGATACTTGCTATTGCCATGCTTAGCCTAGCTAGTGGCAACCAAGGGTGGATTATATACACATGCTATGGAAAATATTTCTAAGTCTTTGACTTATGTTTTTCTTAATAAAACAACTAAGTGAATGAAACACCTGGGTGGAATGGTGGATTGGTTTGTGTTGAGTGGTTACACAAGGCCCATTTATATGGTTTACCTTGTGTATCACACTTGTGGAATGCCACCCAGGAACAAAGGGATTTGAGATGCCAAATGTTAAGAAGCTTCTAGTGCAGCCACATGGCATTATGGGCTCTGCCTGGATCATATAGGTTGCAATAACTTAGCCAAATGGACAGTTGGTGGTAGGGGATGATAGGTTTGGAGCGCGTCCATTTTGGTCTAAGGGAAGGCTTCTGAAAGGTTCTGTCTTGGTGAAAAACAAGTCTTGTGGGGAAAGTGAACCACCTCTGCAGATGGAAGAAACTAAGTACTTAGTCGTGTCCCCAGTAATGGACAATTTGAGCATCAAGACATGGAAGCTATCAAGAATCTTCTCATCCCAATTTGCTAAGTTAAAACTTGTGGTTGAACAAGGGTGAAGGTTCACCAATTTCTATTGGTGGTTCCTTGGGAGTTTTTGCCAAACAAAAGCTTAGTGTTTTCAACTGATAGGTAAAACCTATTTTGAGCAAAGCAAGCCTAAGCTACACTTAGCCAAATTCATGTAGAAGTTAGATACTAATATTATACTAAGGTATCACTTGCCAATACTATTCCAATGTATTGACCCACTGTGGCTGTAACTTGTGATGTTGCAGGTTACTCTGATGAGGATTTGGGTTATGAGTCTACACTCAACATGCTTGCCTGTGGCACATGAAGATGAAGACTTTTATTTATATTGTTATGATAAACTCTTGTACTAGCCTATGGCTATGGAGTTGTAAAAGACTATGTTATCTCTGGAATAACGATGTAATAATGACCTTTGTTTCTGTGTACTTCATCTTAAACTATGGATGCTAGCAATTGATCCAGGGACTAGCATTGCAATCACAGGGACCTTTACCTTTACAAAGGTGGGGTCTTACACAAACAAATACACGCACATTGATTTGACCGTTGGGATGCTCCACAGGGATAGACGATGAAGGAGTAGTTGCAAAATACGTGAAAGCAAGAACACCAGAGGAGTGAGACCTATATATAAGTTCCAACCGTCAATACATCAAGAGTTTCACAACCCTAATCCAGAAAAATTTCAAATACTGAAATAAAATATCATGAAGCAAACTAACCTGGACTCGTCGATCTTGCGACGGTTGCGTCTAGATGACAAAGACCGTTCGCCGAGGAAATCCATGCTGGCGGGTAGCAGCGCAGTGGCCTCCGTGATCCGTCTCCTCCGCTCAGCATCTTCCAAACGATTCGTAGCGGCTGTCTACTGCTTTATAGACAAAGGCTTTCTTCTTGGATCCATGGCACAAAGAACTGATGACAGACCTGAAAGAAGAATCGTCTAGAGGAATACGAACCTTCTAGTAGAAGAAAAACTGGGACTGTAATGCGAAATGTTAAGCGTGAACGTCTAATTTTGTAATGTACTTATACACATTGAACAGTCGTCTCGCCTACCCACGATAAAACACAACAACACATTGTCCTAGATCAATGATTGAACAAAGATATAATCCTTTGCCTAATATGAACGCAATTAAGAATTCGGTAAATCAAACATTGCATGAGGATCAACAATGCAGTTTACTGAGGATGCGACAAACAATGCACATGGTACTATAGTCAAAATAGAGGAGTTCTACATAGTACAATATTAGAGCACCATAACAAGATAACTTCATAGTATGGCAATGCACGCGGATAAACTGTGAAGTATAATAAATCCTAAAACAACCAAGTGTTTCCATGAAGAATATTGGTAAAAATTTCCATATACACGGTGTTCAAAGGAGGACCCCTCCCATTACACCCCATAAAATCTCCATTTCCCATAAACATAAAACATACGATAAAATGAACTAAACAAAAAAACAGAAGGAGCTATTAACTTCCAAAAAAGTTAAAAATAGAACCGAAAAAGAGAAAAAAAAACTAAAAACATGTATCTAGAGCACCAGAGTATCAACAATGCACCACCACTATTTACTTCTAGCACTCCCTTTGAATTGCTCATATAATAGTGCATGGCACACACACTGCAGATATTCAGCACTACCCGCTTACACTGCCCGGAGTGTCAATAATGCACTGCCTCCCTTTACTACTAGCACACCCCTTGAACACGCTCGGGGCCTCGCCACCGCGGACTCTCCCTTGCGTACTCTCCCTTGCATACTCAACACGCTCGGGGCCTCTCCACCACGGACTCGCCCTCTCCTACTCGCCACGCTCGGGGACTTGCCATCGTGAGCTCGCCCTAGCGTACTCGCCACGCTTGGGGACTCACCATCACGAGCTCTCCCTAGCGTACTCGCCACGCTCGGGGACTCACCATCGTGAGATCGCCCTCGCTTACTTGGTACGTCGTAAATATATATATAATTTTTGATGCTCCATGCTTATTTTTGTAGGGTTCGCAGCATAGAAAACAAAAAAATTCCTACGATGGGAACAACCATGTACCAATATCTATCTACTATATACAAGAAACGGGCGGATATACATCCGTGGAGAACATACCCTTGAAGACCGACAAATCTTAATGAGGTTGAACTCGTGGTTGATGTAGATGATCTCTTGCCGATCTCAAGATCGAGAGGAAGTCCTAGCGCCGCAAATCAGCGGCGCATCTGTGCTCGCACACATGTCCGAGGCACCGAGCAACCTCCGCCTCCTCGCTCCAGCGATGCAGCGGAAGCACAACTCTTTCTTGCCGAATAGCCACTGGGAACATGTATCCCACTAGTCCGAGACCATGGGGAATAAATACTAGAGTGGGAGAGAGATCCTTCACGAGGAGGTGTGAGTGAGAACTGAGGACGGGAGTTCCTTTTATAGGAGGAGGGGGGCACCCAAGGGGGTGGCCGCCGGCCCTGGGGGCTGCCCCTCCCCTCCTTCATTCATGTGGGTGGACACTCCACTCACACAAATGTCTTCCAATTCCCTCCACTCAAATTCCCATTAATTTCCACCAAATTTAATGCAATCTCTCATTAAATAAAACTCCTTTTATTTATTCAGAATTTTGACAATTACTTTAATGACAAACATAACATATAACCCCTTTCTCGTATTTCATTTCACATGCAAAAACACTTTCTGCAATTTACCCAAAAACCCATTTTAGTATCTAGTGAAATAAATTCCTGCGCTTGTTATTCTTTCCGGCATGAAACTTTTGCTCCAACCAGATGTCGGTGTCTCTTAAGTGTGTCACCCTGCGGTTCGTGAATAATGCGGACATGATCGAGACCCCTCTCAGATCAATAATCAGAAGCGGAACCTGGAGATCCATACTGACTCCCACACATTCAGCGATGACTTTCTTGTGATCGCGAGAACCTTTTACGCTATTATCTTAATCCTTTTGTTTCGCGATATATTACATGTCCGATATTCGATCGTCAGTATCTCCATACCTAGTTTGATCTCGTTACCGACATGTACTCTTTTCTCATTCCCGTGATATAACATTCTAGTGATCAAATCACTTACTTGTAAGATAATCAATGTGATATCATCGAGAGGGCCCATATCATATCTATCCGTCATCGGGATTAACAAATTCCACTCTTGATCCATGGGCCTCAACATAACACTTTAGTAGTACTGAACCCATCTTTATAATCACCCTATTACGGTGTGACGTTTGATGTTATCAAGATACTCTTCCGGTGTTAGTGATTGACATGATCTCATGGTCTAAAGATTAGGATCACTTCGTATGTTGTTATAGCAATATAAACTCAATGAATTTGATCGTAATGCTATACTTCAGATGAATGTTCATCACACCATTACACTAATGTTGTGACCTTGTTATTAACAACATCCAATGTCCATGATCAGGAAACCTTGATCATCTTGTTAATCAACGAGCTAGTTTATGTGAGAGAGGCATAACTAGGAACTTTCTGTTTGTTTATTAAACACACATGTATTAATGTTTCCGTATTAATACAATTATAGCACTCAAAATAAACCTCTATCATATACTTGGAATATACATAATAACCACTTGATTATTGCCTCTCATGGCATATTCCCTTTAGTCTCCCACTTGCACTAGAGACAATAATCTAGTTACATAGTGATAAATCTAACATCCATGGAGTTCTGGTTTTGATCATGTTTTGCTCTAGGGAGAGTTTTAGTCAACGGATCTGCTACATTGAGATCCGTGTGTACTTTACAAATCTTTATATCTCCATCCTTGACATGCTCGCGGATGGAGTGAAACCGGCGCTTAATATGCTTGGAATTCTTGTGAGACCTTGGTTCTTTGGCATTGGCTATGGCACCATTTTTGTAACAATAGATCACCACTAGCTCCAACGCAGTCGCAACCACACCTAGTTCGGATATGAACTCCTTCATCCAAACTGCTTCCTGAGCTGCTTCCGAAGCAGCAACATATTCGGCCTCCATTGTTGATCCTGCCACCACGGGTTGTTTGGAACTCCTCCAACTAACCGCTCTGCCATTCATGAGAAATACGTATATGGATAGAGACTTAGAGTCATCCGGATCGGTGTCAAAGCTTGCGTCGACATAACAGATAGCGACGAGCTATTCTTCACCTCCGTACACAAGAAACATATCCTTAGTTCTTCGCAAGTACTTACGGATATTCTTGACCGCTATACAGTGTTACGAACCTAGATCCGATTGGTACCTACTAGTCAAACTAATAGCATGTGCCACATCCGGTCTTGTACATAGCATGGCGTACATTATAGAGCCTATGGCTGAAGCATAGGGGACTTTGTCCATTATCTCTCTTTCTTCCATCGTAGCCGGACTTTGAGTCTTACTCAATGTATTGCCTTGCAACATAGGTAAGAACCCCTTCTTACTTCCGTCCATTTTAAACTTCTTTAAAATCTTATCAAGGTATGTACTTTGCGATAGCCCTATTAGGCGCCTAGATCTATCTCTATAGATCTTTATGCCTAATATGTATGACGCTTCACCTAGGTCCTTCATTGAAAATTTACTGTTTAGATAACCTTTAACACTGTTTAAAAGATCTATATTATTTCCGATCAATAATATGTCATCCACATATCATATCAGAAATGCCACTTTGCTCCCACTCACTTTCTTGTAAATACAAGCCTATCCATAAGTTTGGACAAATCCAAACTCTTTGATCACCTCATCAAAGTGGATATTCCAACTCCGGGATGCTTGCTTCAGTCCATAGATGGATCACTGAAGCTTGCATACCTTGTCAGCATCCTTAGGATCGACAAAACCCTTTGTTTGTATCATATAGAACTCTTCTTCAATGTTTCCATTGAGGAACACGGTTTTGACATCCATCTGCCATATCTCATAATCGAAATATGCAGCAATTGCTAACATAATCCTAACTGACTTTAGCATCGCTACGGGAGATAATGTCTCATCGTAGTCAACTCCTTGAATTTTTCGAAACCCCTTTGCGACAAGTCGAGCTTTATAGACAGTCACATTACCAACAGCATAAGTTTTCCTTTTGAAAATCCATTTATTCTCCACGGCCTTTTGATCGTGAGGTAAGTCCACCAAGGTCCAAACTTGGTTTTCGTCCATGGATTCCATCTCGGATTTCATGGCTTCTAAACATTTGTTGGAATCCGGGCTCATCATCGCTTCTTCATACGTCGCAGGGTCATCAAGTTCATCAACCATGAAATTCATAACAGGGTTCCGTATAGCTCGGGAGCTGCACGCGTCCTACTAGACCTACGAGGTTCGGTAGTACTATCTTTCGGAGTTTCATTATCATTAGTTCCCTCTTCAATTGGTGAAGCCAACTCCTGAACGACTTTCGGCGCTGCGCTACTCGCCATAATATGAAGAGAAGGTTCAACAACCTATTTGAGTTGTACCTTCCGACTACTCACACCTTTCGCGAGAAACTTTTTCTCTAGCAAGGATCCATTCTTGGCAACAAAAACCTTGCCCTCGGATCTGTGATAGAAGGAATACCCAATAGTTTCCTTAGGGTATCCTATGAAGACGCATTTTTCCGCTTTTGTTATGAGATTATCCGGTTGAAGTTTCTTCACATAAACATCGCATCCCCAAACTTTAAGAAATGACATCTTAGGTTTGTTTCCAAACCACAATTCATATGGTGTGTTTTCAACGGATTTAAATGGTGCCTGATTTAAAATGAATGCATCAGTTTCTAGTGCATAACCCCAAAATGACAGTGGAAAGTCCATCAGAGACATCATAGATCGAACCATATCCAATAAATTATGATTACGACATTCTAACACACCATTTCGCTGTGGTGTTCCGGTAGGTTTAAGTTGTGAAACAATTCCACATTCTTTCATATGAGTGCTGTCAACACCTGGATTTTTAATCCCAGATGCCTGTTATGGCCTACATCGCAATCACATGATTACCATTTTTGCGAGACATAACAGATTGGATATCACAGTATATCATCCATTGAAACCATACATAAGTTCTTACAAAAAATAAAGGATCTCATGATCCAGTCTTAATACAATCATAGCAGCGAAATAACGTAATAATAATGGCAGCGTGGGCGAAGCTCCATCTTCATGGCCATAGGCAATGCTGACGATGGGAGATGATCCTAGTTGTCGTAACCTTCCTATGGTCCATCCTCCTGATAGTCCTCTTCATAGTCTGGCCACGGGAATACCCAGGGACAAATCCATGAGTACTCTTTAAGTACTCGCAAACTAATACTAACAAGTGATGTGGTTTTGAGTAGGAAATACTAGGATCTAGGTTGTTTTGCAAAAATCCAGATTTATCTCTAATTGAGTTCAGAAGCAAAGAAAGCTAGTTGAAAGTTTTATAACACCTAAGTGGGAACTTGAGTTTTCATGTTCACAACCCTGTTGTGGTCAAGTCAAAGTCATGATTCATTTCACAAGTCATTTTGAAAACATCTGACGATGGGACAGTATGGCAACTCCAACCGTCCATAACCGCGAAGGCGGCTATTCGAATAGTTTGACACTCTACATAGGTGCTACACTTTCACCATAATATTCGATACATCCGTCAGGAACAATCGTGAATTCACCATACTCATTATGCGGATAACCAAACCTAACCTTTCAATTACACGCCCTAGTATAGGAACCTCTCCTATGAGTTTGGCCTCCCAACCATGACCAATTGTCATCTTAGGAACTGCACAGGTGGACAATCTTCACAAGGTAGCATCAGCTCAAACCTTGGCCGCAAGGGAATCCATACTAAGGTATATAAACTTCTAGTCAAGCCCTACCCAAATTTCGGGTATTGTGGTTGTACGTTAAAATTTGTATGTTATCGCATCCAGATAACCATAAGTTTTATAAAGGGCTAAGGCTCATGCCTCAATATTTTCATCATCAAAATCCTCTGGGGTTCAAGAACACATGTCAAAACATTTCAGTAGAATGACTCATCATTCTAAGGTTTTCTAACCATTTTCACCAAGTAATCCCATCTAAAGTGATCAAGTTTTATGCTTAGCACTAGCATCTACAAGTTGGGGTAAACACTAATGAGGGGTGGTAATCAAGTGTGGATTATCTAAATTCAATATCATGCCTCAGGATGACGTCAAGATTTATCTAACTTAGGCCCAATTTTATGCTCTTCATGCTACCTTTAAACATCTTTCTAAAATCTACAAGTCACTAAGTAAACACAACAAAAAGATTTGATAAAGAAATAAAATAACTAAGCTTGCAAGAAATAATGGGATTTAGTATCATCAAGTGATATAATCAAGGCATGCCTAATGCATTGCATTGGTTATATAGTTTTCACAGATGCAAGTGTTTAGCTTGCAAGGTTAACTTGTTTTGTGAAGATTGCCTTGTTGAAATGGATCGTATGGGCACCTAGAGGGGGGTGAATAGGTGCTAACCAATTTTTAATACTTTTTCAATTTTAGGCTTGACACAAAGTAAATTCTCTAGATATGCAACTACGAGAATTTCCCTATATGCAACCCTAACTACTAAGCACGTAAAGAGAGGAACGAAGAAACCGTAGTGGAGCACGCGGAGACACATGGGTTTGTTTTACCGCAGTTCCTTCCTTGTTAAGGGAAGTACATCCACGCCACAATAGGCCTCACCCTATTCTCCGATGGATCTCGCCACGAGAGGCCTGATCCACCTTCTCCACTATTGGATCCCTTCGAGGCGGGAACCGGTGCCTTTTACAACACTATCGGGGCACACACCCATAACCGAATTGGGGGATCCCGAGATGACAACAAGCTGCCATAAGAACAAGGTTTATCAATATAAACACAAACAAGGATATAGGTATTTGCAAGAAATAGTAGATCGGTGGTTATCCAAATGAATGGAGAGGAGATGAAGCGCTTGATTGCTTATGATGAAGATCGAGTTCTCCTCCTTCGATTCCCAAAGGGACGGGGCCTTTGGGTGGATCTAGGTGGAGCTCTCTTGGATGAAGGTTGCAGATCAGATCTTGTCTTTTTCGAATGAATCAAGAGATCTGGCAGGAGGGGGAAGGCTGGCTTAAATACCCCCTCCCCAGATCTAGCCGTTGAGCAACTTTGGGGGCGGATTATCCGCCCCCACTAGGGGCGGATTATCTGCCCCCTTCGGAAACTCCGCCCCCTCTCTGGGGCTGGCGCCTGCATGACTTGGTGAAGATCTTGGGGTCGGATAATCTGGCCCCCTCCTGGGGCGGATTATCTGGCCAGACCGGAAAGTCCGGCCAACACTCCGCCCCCTCTCTGGGCCTTGCGCCTTCGCGGTGAGCAAGGGGGCGGACAATCCGGCCTCCCTGAGGGGCGGATTATCCGGCGGGGCCGGAAAATCCGGCCAAAAATCCGCCCCCCTTCTGGGGCTTGCACCTTCTAGGGAAGAGGGAGGGGCGAATTATCCGCCCCCCAAAGGCAGAATCCTTTTCCCTTTTTCTCAGAGAGAGCTGCAACACTTCAACACACATCAAATAATCCTTGATATTGTTATCTAACACACAAAACACTAGGGATTATAAAATGTTCTTTCAGTCTCCCCCTTTTTGGTGTTAGATGACAATACTAGGATTTGCAATGAAACCGGCTAATGCCACCTTAAAAATGAAAGACGCTCCCCCTAGCTGTGTACATATTTACAATTTGTGTTTGAATACAAATACACACACAAGAGAGAACATATCTTTCAAAGCAAAGATAATTGAAACAAGGTGGGTTGGGAAACAAGGTCATACCACCGGGATGTGATTATAGCCAAAGGAAATAATGATATTGATAGCCTCCAAGCACATCCCAGCAAAATTGATGCATACAATAGATATTCCCATGATTCCATATGCCATCAAATAGCCTCCATAGATAATTCCAGAATTCCATGAGATCCACAATAGATAAATCCAGAATTCCATGAATACCGCACATAGTACCAAACATAGTGGAGCACGACATAGTCTTACATAATCAAACACAAATATAAAATAAGTTCACGCTAAAAAGGCACAAGCAAGCAAATAAAACGACTGAAAGAAAGATGCTTGCGCCCGACCCTTGCAAATCCACTAGACCTAATAGAACTACTTCTCCCCCTTTGGAATCGAGACGCCAAAAAGGAAGAAGAGCAATGCTAACACCCCTAAAGATCACTCCTCCTCATCCTCGTCATAGTCATTCCCGTCCCCTTCCTCTTCATCATACTCATCATCGTCGTCATCAGCTGGAGGAGTGGGTGCCCTCGGTGGTGGAGGAAAGAGGCAACTCTCGAGCTCGCCGTAGATGATCCCTGAAGTGTTCCACTGAGCATACGGTTCCGGAGCAGTGGGAGGAGGTGGATGGCAGTGGCACCTGAGACATGGTGGAGAATAAGCTGCTTTGTGTGATCCCTCTCATGATCCCTGTGGTACGCCTCATATTGACCCTTGTGAGTGTCAATGCACATGCAAAGAATGTGCCGTTGGAACCAAGTGAGCTGCTTAACCTCGCGTGCCATTGGGGACACCGTGGAACGACGACCACTAGCCCGTGCATCACGCATGAAGGACTCCGGGGCAGTGGAAGGGTGATGGGTCTTCTGAACCTTGTTGTAGATTTTCTTATGCTTGTGAACCCCATCCAGAGCAGTGCCAAAATCCTCATGGGGCAACATATGCTTGATGTGCATCATAATGAAAGGAGCATAAGGAATAGAGAGCATGTTGATCATAGCATCCGTCATCTCATGAAAAATATAGTCCATGACATCCAGTTTGTAACCTGTGGCTGATCCAGAGTTAGTGGCACACTCGTGAGCAAAAGCAAGGAGAGGAACTAGGTGGCCACGGATCTTGTCATTGTTGCCACCACTAGGAGCGATGCAGTCCCTAAATATGCCAACGAGGGAGGCATACAAGGGAGAGAGTCCAGCGAAAGTACCAGCAATACCATCAGAAGAAAGGCATGGAGCGAGCACAGTGTCGTTGGATGGCTTCAGTGGAGAAATGATGCGGTGGCCAGAGGGAGTGTCACGACCATGGAATGCATAACCAAGAACCTGCCCAAATATGCGAAAGTCCGACCGAATCATTGTAGTACCGGTCATCCACTTCAGTGTGCAGCGCTCATCACCGCAAATCACAAGTGTGGAGAAAAACTGCCGCACCACGGAAGAGTCATAGTTGCATTGAACGGTCATAAGGTGGTGGAGCCCCATCTTGTTGGTCACATCTAATGCCTCCAGGAGCCTTGCCTTGGATTAAGCCTCAGTCAAGTTGATTGGGTGCATGGGGCGAATCTGGAGGGTGGCATACACATCATCATGAATAGCCCAAAAGTGGGCATTCCAAAACATAGAGTCCTCAGGGGGACCATCACTGTCAGCCTCATCATAGTAATCAGTCTAGCGAATGGTGGCATACTGAAGACTGTCCATAGCCTTGTAATTGGGTCGAGACTGTTTGCCCTTGCGATATGCGGTCCTCTTAGTTTTCTTACTTGCCTCTGCCATCCGTTCAGCCTCTCTTGCTGCTCTGCTGACGTCTGATTCTTCAATGAACTTCCCGTCTGTAGTAGGCTTGAGATAGCGGGCACGGGAACGACGGGCGAAGGTCTTGGTCGGCTTGGAACCACCTATGAAAAGCATTAGAGGGATAGCATGGAGATAAGCATACACACAAGTCCAGGAGAAAACAAATATAAAGAGTAGCAAAGCAATCCAAAAACCAATGATGTGCATTGCAGGAGTCAGGACCAAACCAGACCAGAGGTCAATCTCTAGGCCGGATTATCCGGCCCTGGCAGGGGCGGCTAATCCGCCCCTCGCAGAAATTTTCTAGATTGGCCCAGATCTACCATGGCAAAACAGATCGGGCACTAGGGTTGCAATTCTACTGATTCTAGCATGTAAGGAACAACACCAAGAATCTTCTACAACGAGATTTCCACCAAACAAAATGCATCTCATACAAAAGGAGAGAGATGAGGGAGTTACCCTCACTCATTGGAGGAAAATCGCGGAGGAGAAGATACCCAGAGGCGTGGTGAAGAAGATCCGGGGAGGGCCCAGAGAATCCGGTGGTCAAATCGACTCCGGGATGGGCGGATGCTCCGGCGGCGGCTGTGGGCAGAGGTAGGGTTAGGGGAGGGCTGGCTGCTCTGTTTGAGCCTGGCCTCCCCGACCCAGCCTTTAAAGGGCAGATTTCGCCCGAGGCGGATAATCCGCCCCCACTTAGGGCGGAAAGTCCGCCCCCCTCTGAAATTTCTGTAATTACAGATTTAGGCCAGAGCATCCTAGCAAAACCCCTCGATGGTGTATAGAGGACTTGTGTGCAAGAGTATATGGTTCATGGAGGGAAGGAAAAGCTTGGGTTGAGAGCAACAAACTAAGATGGTACTACACACCCAAATTTGCAAGAATCAAATCAAACAAAAGCCAAAATTGAGTGTGTTTTCCATAAGAACAAGAGATACGCAAGAAAATCCAAAGAGACCCATTAGAAACCAACTCTTCTCACGGAAGAGGGTGGTGGTCGAAGACACCATGTTGGAGCGCATGGCATGACACCGCGAAGATGTATCTTGAGTTCAAAACCAATGCTCATCGATGACCCACATATCACAAAATGATATTAAGGGAAATTATTTTACTTGCTTTCTTCATTATGGGAGGAGGGTTGGCCCAATCAATTAGTACCACACTCCCCCTATGTCTATGCCTGCATCTAAACCAAATACATGAAAAAGAGCAAGTGAGTGTGCAAGGGTAGTCAAGCCAAGCTCCTTGAATCTATGATATTTAGCTCATTCCTCAGATAACAAAATATTGCTTCATCAAGGGGCTTCGTGAAAATATCAGCAAGTTGGTTCTTCGTGCTCACAAAGGATAGGGCAATATCACCACGAGCAACATGATCCCGAATGAAGTGGTTCTGAATCTCTATATGTTTTGTTCTTGTATGCTGCACGGGATTGTAAGCAATTTTGATAGAGCTTTCATTGTCACATAATAGAGGCACTTTGTCACAATTGACACCATATTCCTTTAAAGTTTGCCTCATCCATAATAATTGTGTGCAAGCACTTGTAGCAGCAACATATTCAGCTTTGGCGGTTGAGAGTGAAATACAATTCTGTTTATTTGAAGACCAACACACTAGAGACCTGCCAAATAATTGACATGCACCAGAGGTTGATTTCCTATCATCTTTGTCACCAGCCCAATCTGAATTAGTGTAACCACATAGAGAGAAACTTGAACCCTTGGGATACCATAACCCAAAATTTGGGGAATGAACCAAATATCTAAAGATTCGTTTGACCGCCACTAAGTGGATTTCTTTAGGAGCGGCTTGGTACCTTGCACACACTCCTACACTTAACACGATATCGGGCGTAGATGCGCAAAGGTAAAGGAGAGAGCCGATCATGGATCGGTATACCTTCTGATCCACGTCTTCGTTCGCATTAGAGTAGCAACGCCATTGAGATCCGTCATCTTGAATCTTTTGAGCATGTCTTGGATGTACTTAGCTTGATTAATAAAGGTTCCCTCTCTAAGTTGCTTGATCTCAAATCCAAGAAAGAACCTCAGTTCACACATCATGGACATCTCAAACCTGTCAGTCATAAGCTTTGAAAATTCATCGTTAAAACCTTGGTTAGTAGAGCCAAAAATAATGTCATCTACATAAAGTTGGCATACAAAAAGCTCCCCATTAACCTTCTTAGTAAAAAGAGTGGGATCGATTTTCCCAACTTCGAATCCACGGTCTAGCAAAAGCTCTTTAAGGTGCTCATACCACGCATGTGGGGCTTGTTTAAGGCCATAGAGCGCCTTATCTAGTTTGTAGACATGGTTCGGAAATTTGGGGTCCTCAAAACCCGGGGGCTGCTTGACGTATACTAACTCATGTAGAGGACCATTAAGGAATGCACTCTTATCATCCATTTGTTGTAATTTAAAATTATGATGAGCTGCATATGCAAGAAAGATACGGATGGACTCAAGACGAGCCACATGAGCATAAGTCTCGCCAAAATCAATACCTTCCACTTGAGAGAATCCTTGATCCACGAGTCTTGCTTTATTCCTCACAACAATGCCATTTTCATCTTGTTTGTTCTTGAATATCCACTTGGTGCCGATAACATTGCGGCAATCCTTGGGTTTCCCTACGAGCTTCCAAACTTTGTTGCGTTCGAAGTTATTTAATTCTTCATGCATAGCAACCACCCAATCGGGATCTTCAAGAGCATCAAAGACTTTCTTCGGTTCAACCATGGAAATGTGAGCTTGATGATCACATAAGCTTGCAAGTTCTCTTCTAGTAGACAACCTTCTTCATAGATCACCAACAACCTTGTCAAGAGTGTGACCCCTTAGTTCAAGGTTCTGATCAGCACGTGCCTTACGACGAGCCTCAATGTACTTATTATTTCTAGAAGGATTTGATTTAGTATTTGTATCCTTGTCTTGACCACTGCCTTGCCCTTGATCTTGATCTGAGTTAACACCAGGAGATTCCTGCAGAGCTTGTTCTTCAGGCCGGATAATCCGCCCCTTGGAGGGGCCGGACTATCCGGCCTGGGAGATGAAACATCAGTGGCTTGTTCCTGAGCATGCATGACAGGACTTGGAGAATTAGAGCCGGATAATCCGCCCTCGGGGACCGGAGAATCCGTCCTGTGAGTTTCTTGGTTGTTGTCTTCTCCTCCAAATCCCCTGGAACGAGTTGGAGTGCCAGGGGCGGATTGTCCGCCCCTTGGAGGGGGCGGATAGTCCGGCCTGGGACTACCAACTTGTCTAGGAGACAGATGATCTTCAGCAGGTTGCGATGATGGTGTAGAGTTTTCTCCAACAGTAGGAGCTTGTTGATCTTGTGTAGATGAGGGCTACACATGAGTGGAGCATTGTCCTTCCCGATCCGCCACAAGGGGTTCCTCAATGGGGCGGAAAAATCCCACGCCCATTCTTCTTATGGCTTCTTGGGGTATTTCAACATCTGCAACACAAACATCAACTTGCCCTGCAAAGGAGCCGTTATTTTCATCGAACTCCACACTACAAGATTCTACAACAATCCCAATGAACTTGTTGTAGACTCTATAAGTGTGGGATTCGGAACCATAACCAACAAAAATACCTTCTAAAGCCTTGGACTCAAATTTTGACAAACAGACTCCTTTAATAAGAAAGAAACACTTACACCCGAATACCCTGAAGTATGAGATGTTGGGATTGTTACCGGTAAGTATTTCATATGGATTCTTGTCCAAAATATTTCGGAGGTAGAGCCGGTTCGATGAGTGACAAGCAGTGGACATGGCTTCAGCCCAAAAATTATAAGGAGACTTGAATTCAGCCAACATTGATCTTTCCATATCCATCAAAGTCCGGTTCTTCCTCCCGGCTACACCATTTTGTTGAGGGGTGTACGCAGCGGAATATTGATGTCTAATCCCCTCTTCGCTTAGAAACTCATTCAAAGTGTAGTTCTTGAATTCGGAGCCGTTGTCACTTCTTATTGCCAAGATAGGAACATTGTGTTGACGTTGAACTTCATTGGCAAAGTCAATGACAGTTTGTTGGGTCTCACTTTTCAGCTTGAAGAAGTAGACCCATGTCTATCTTGAGTAATCATCGACAATGACCAAGCAATATTTCTTCCCACCAAAGACTTGCATGAGAAGGAGGACCAAATAAATCCACATGAAGTAATTCCAAGATTCTCTTTGATGACACAATAGTCTTCCTCTTGTGGGGAGAGTCATGCATTTTTCCTTCTATACAAACCCTGCAAACACGATCTTTGGCAAAAGAGACATTGTCTTTTAGTCCAAGGATGTGGCCACCCTTCTGGAGACTTTGCAAAGTTCTCATGTTGACATGGGCTAAACGGTGATGCCATAGCCAGCCCACGTCGGCCTTTCCGAATAGACACATCGGACCCGAAGTGGTTTTCCCCGAGAAGTCCACCACATACAGTTCATTTTCGACGTATCCAACGAAAGCGACCTTTAGAGACTTGCTCCACAAGAGTACCACCAAATCATCATCGATAAAAACAACAAAACACATCTTGCCAAGGGCACGAACAGAAAGAAGGTTGTAACCGAGGGTCTCAACAAGCATGACGTCCACGAGAGAGATATCGTGGGCAACCACAACCTTGCCAAGACCCAATACCTGAGATTTAGACTTATCACCATAGGATACTGTGCTATTATAATGATTTGGACGCATCTCCGTGATGATCTCCTTGCTTCCGGTCATATGACTAGTGTAGCCACTATCCAGCACCCATTTCGACCCACCGGAAGCATAGCCCTGCAAGAGAATTACTTCTTGGTTTTAGGTACCCTTTTTTCAATGGGTCCTTTCATGTTAGTAACAAGGGTTTTTGGGACCCAAATAGACCAAGCAATATATTCATCGAAGGGACCGACATAATAAGCATAAACGTCGCCATAATCATCACAAAAGAGTTCATAATTTGGATTGTGAGACCCTGCAAAACCAATATTGTTAGTCTTGTCTTTTGTGACATTCTTCTCAGTGGTGCTTGTCTTTGATTGCACATTCTTGGACTTGTTCTTCTTGGTTTTATTTTTCTTGGACTTTGTGACATACCCAAGTCCCTATTTACCATGATTTGACCTTTGCTTGTCAAGGACTTCATCAAGCACACCTTTATCCTTGGAAGTGATGTCCTTGATCACTTCTTTTTCCACACTAGCATTTTCCTTGTAACTATATATTAAGTTGGATGAGCCAGGAGCATCATATTTGGCCAATCGACTTTGAAGCTGATCATGTGACTCATTGAGAATGGAGAAATCGTTTTTCAACGCCTTGTGAGCATTGTCAAGTTTCTCCAATTCCTCGGAGAGTCTATCATGAGGAGCCCAAAAGTCAATCTTTTCCTTCTTTAACTTCTTTGCTTTGGTGACTACATTGGCACGTTCCTTAACAAGTTTAGTCACAATTTCTTCATGTGACTCTTCAATAGACTCAAGCCTCTCTTCAAGAGAGACACGAGCCTCTTCTTCTTCTTCAAGAGCATTTTTTAAGGATTCAATTTCCATTGCATCCTCCCTTTCAATTCTTCCCTTTTCTTCGAGGAGAGATTCGTTTTGGGCCAGTTGATCCATAAGATCTTAAAAACTAACTTTGTGCTCACCTTGCAAGTTAGTATAGAAATAATCCAAAGCAATAATCTCTTCTTTAACCTTAAGACTAGTAGGATCATCCATGTCAATAATAGCCTTATGAAAAGAAGAGTTAGAAGAAGTTACCTCGGAGCTTCTTGCCATGAGACAAGTAGCATTCTTGTTGATGATGTTTTCGTTCGGAGAGTCGAAGAGAGATGTTGAAGGAGACGTGGTGGCTATATCAGCCACCTCTTGAGAGCTATCGTCTTCGTCCTCATCTTCACTTACCGATGAATATTCTTCTTGAGCCACTAGAACAGTCTTTGGTTGCTTCTTGAAAGGAGCATTCTTCTTTACAAACTGTTTCTTGCGTGGAGCCTTTGACTTGTCCTTGAAAATAAGTCTTCCTCCATTATCTTCCCTACTTTGATATGGACACTCAGCTACAAAGTGTAGCAGATCACCACAGTTGAAACATGTTCTCAGCTTGGGACCATTTTC
This sequence comes from Avena sativa, assembly GCA_916181665.1. Lineage (NCBI taxonomy): Eukaryota > Viridiplantae > Streptophyta > Magnoliopsida > Poales > Poaceae > Avena > Avena sativa. Next base: position 342,811,638 of record OV702285.1, on the reverse strand, counting down.
TTTTCTTCCATAGGCTCCACTCTTGCGTTCTAGTTCAGCTTTAGCCTTGGCTGGATCTTTCCAAAAGTTTCTAGCATAAAGATCCAAGTATTGTCCGTGGATCCTTTTTATATCCTCGGGACAGTCCAGACCTTCTATGGCATATTCATCATGATCAATCACACTAGTCTTCAAGTCCACATTGACCCCCTTTTGCATCCCCATAGCTCGAGCACGAGCATCTTCGGCATTCTTGGCAGCCACTTTGAAAGCGGCCATTTCTTGCATTACCTTATTGGATGTCATGAGGTGATAGTTATGCCTACCTTTGAGACTTTTCAAATCTATGGGCTCAAATGTCATACGAGCACTGACGTACTTGCGCTTGATCCATGCATCATCAACATGAGCGGCACCATGGTTTCTGAAATTTGTGGCTATTGCCTTTAGCCTCCTGTACATGTCTTCATGGTCTTCTCCATCCAACATATAGAATCCTTCAGCTTCGTTGCTCAATGCATCATATCTATTCCTTTTCATACTTTCATTTGCGATGAAGAGCTCGGCGAGAGCATCCCAAGCTTCCTTAGCTGTACTAAGATGCTGAATGTGTGGCATATCTTTGTCACCCACACCAAGCTGTATCATGTATAGAGCTGTAGCGTTGAGTTGGCTATCGACAACTTCTCTTCTTGTAAGATTGTTGGGGTTTCCAACATGAAGACCATTTTCGATGATCTTCCACAACTCTATGGAGGAACTGCACACATGAGATTTCATCAAAAATTGCCATTGAGTAAAAGTAGATGCTAAAAGTTTGGGTGGATCACCCCTATTATGTATATGTGGGTGAGGGATAGGTGGATCAGGGGAATACACATGAGAAACTTCATTGTATCCATCCTTACCGCTATACTTTTTCGAGGAGGAGCTCTTGCTAGTTTCATCACCAACCACTCCGTTATCTTTGGAAACAGTTTTACCCGTTTCCTTGGATTGCGGAGTGGTATCCTCAGAGTTAGATGGAGGTGATGCTGCGGACGTGGAGAGACGTATTATCAATTGACGCATCTCTTCCATCTTAGCCTCCATTGAACTCACCAAGGTTGTTTCCAACGTCTTGAGATTGTTCATGGTGACTATCTCCGGAGCATCACTCCCATCTACCTTGGAACCCATACTTCTCTTAGGCAGTTAAGCCCGAAATAAGAGACGAGGCTCTGATACCAATTGAAATGGATCGTATGGGCACCTAGAGGGGGGGTGAATAGGTGCTAACCAATTTTTAATACTTTTTCAATTTTAGGCTTGACACAAAGTAAATTCTCTAGATATGCAACTATGAGAATTTCCCTATATGCAACCCTAACTACTAAGCACGTAAAGAGAGGAACGAAGAAACCGTAGTTGAGCACGCGGAGACACAGGGATTTGTTTTAGCGCAGTTCCTTCCTTGTTAAGGGAAGTACATCTGCGTTGGAGGGGTGGGCGGTTCTAAGACCACCACGTCACAATAGGCCGCACCCTATTCTCCGATGGATCTCGCCACGAGAGGCCTGATCCACCTTCTCCACTATTGGATCCCTTCGAGGCGGGAACCGGTGCCTTTTACAACACTATCGGGGCACACACCCACAACCGAATTGGGGGCTCCCGAGATGACAAGAAGCTGCCACAAGAACAAGGTTTATCAATATAAACACAAACAAGGATCTAGGTATTTGCAAGAAATACTAGATTCGTGGTTCTCCAAATGAATGGAGAGGAGATGAAACGTTTGATTGCTGATGATGAAGATCAAGTTCTCCGCCTTCGATTCCCAAAGGGACGGGGCCTTTGGGTGGATCTAGGTGGAGCTCTCTTGGATGAAGGTTGCAGATCAGATCTCGTCTTTTTCGAATGAATCAAGAGATCTGGTAGGAGGGGGAAGGCTGGGTTAAATACCCCTCCCTAGATTTGGCCGTTGAGCAACTTTGGGGGCGGATTATCCGCCCCCTTGGGAAACTCCGCCCCAAGGGCGGATTTTCTGGGGGAAACTCCGCCCCCTCTCTAGGGCTGGCGCCTGCGTGACTTGGTGAATATCTTGGGGGGGGGGCGGATAATCCGGCCCCCTCCTGGGGCGGATTATCCGGCCAGACTAAAAAGTCCGGCCAACACTCCGCCCCCTCTCTAGGGCTTGCGCCTTGGTGGTGAGCAAGGGGGGCGGACAATCCATCCTCCCTAAGGGGCGGATTATCCGGCGGGGCCAGAAAATCCGGCCAAAACTCCGCCCCCCTTCTGGGGCTTGCGCCTTCTAAGGAAGAGGGAGGGGCGGATTATCCGCCCCCCAAAGGCAGAATCCTTTTCCCTTTTTCTCAGAGAGAGCTGCAACACTTCAACACACATAAAATAATCCTTGATATTGTTATCTAACATACAAAACACTAGGGATTATAAAATGTTCTTTCACTTGTGCATTGCAGTGGTTGCAGTTCTCCTCGGCTTCTTCGTAGTAGTAGTCTCCTTCCTCCTCGTATCCTTGGTCGGTACGAGCGTCTATAAATACGAGGTACACAATCACCAGACAATACTTAACTACTTATATTTATCACACCAGGGCTCACACTAGATGATCTAGCATCATCACAATCATTACAAAGATTAAGGCAAAATATTTATTTATTTTATTTTAGAAAAGTAATTTCTACTCATTGAAAAACTACTTAAGATTTAATATTCTCAAACTAAAATAGGAGATCATGTTGACACATGTCATCACCACATATTTTAGTACTTGGGAATGTGATTTAAAGTGGTGTCACAATTTAATAAGGTTTATCCCTTTTATTTTAATTAAAAAAGTGACTAGAAATTCCTATGGGGTATTCTTTTATTGCTTGTACATTATTACTGCAAATAAAATTACATATTTTAATATTTAGAAAGGTCTTATCAAGTGTGATTTTTTAGAGTTGGAATCAACTAAAAAGCTTCTATGGTTGAATTTTGAAAAATGTTTGAATGCAGAAAAAGCCTCTGCCTTGTTATTTATACTATAGGTGATCTACAAATCCAAATGATTTTAATCCAACGGTCTTGGATTAAGAATTTCAATACCTTTCTAGCAAAATTAGTTTCATGGAATTTGGTTCAGTGAATCTCCCTGGATTGATTTTTGAATCTCGAGACAAAACTAAGTTTGAAACTAAATGGAAAAACCTAAGTTTGAATTATTGGGTCGTGCAGGAGTGTAACTGGGACGGCCAACTATGCACAGCACGCGCGGGGGCGGGTTTAAGTGGTTGTCCCCACCTTTCAGTGAGACAGGGGGTGCGAAGGGGTACGGGGTGAATAGGTCCGTAGGATTAGAAGCTAGATCTACGCCTGAGGTTCACCGTCCATGTCTGAACAGAACACGGCGAGGTCGAACCCTAGCGCGGCCAGTGGGGGTCAGTGGCGGATCACCGGGGCTCCGGCGATGGTTGGCGATGGGGGCGAATGACGGAGTCGACGACGGCACTTCTCCTGGTACCGGTGGCTCCTCTTGGGGCAGCTCCAATCAACGTCGCCCTTCTCCTCCAGCAGCGGCAAGCTTCGGAAAAATACCGGCCACCTGGTGCTAGCCTTGCTCTGGGGATGAGTGGGTGTGATCAGTTAGAGGTGGGGAGTTAGATGGTGTGCTGAAATTGAATGGGGAAGGCCTCTATTTATAGTGCGACGAGGGGACCGAAGTGTTCCGGTGGAGTTCATCGTGGTCATCTACACACCAAGCTCAATGGCATGGTGGCGAGGAGTGGGGCACTGAAAATTGGTCGGAACACTGCGATGCTCTGGGCGGGTCTGATGGGAAATTTAATGGAGGACGGGCGGTCCTGGTCGCGCAGCAACGAACGGGCATGTCCCGGCGGTTTCCTGGGGTGGTGGTGATCATGTACGTGAGCGGCGAAGGCGGGCACAGTCTGTGCGAGCGTGTCGAGCGCGACGCTCTGGCGCGCTCTCAACATTCTTGCAGAGAGACTGGGTGTGCTCGTTCTGAGTGGTCCAGGGGCTGGCAAGGCGTGGACACTGGACAGGGGTGGCGGTGGACGGTGGCTTGTGTCCCAAACAAGGTGGCTAGGCTTGGTGAGGTTCCTAGATTGCTATCGACATTACGGTGGCAAGTTGGGCTCGGTCATGGTCACCATTGATGACATTGCCAAGCTTACAGTGAGCTAGGGCTTGTTAAATAAGTTATATCATCTACTGAGAGTGTAGTGAGATCTAGAGAGGAGACAAGTTAGGCACAACACTGCTCCCTGTAGTGTTTGGTGTTTTCTTTGATTTATGTTTACAAGGTGTTTGATGAAATGGCCGCAAGATATTTGAATTTGAATTTTTGGATGAAACTTGGTGGGTTTATTAGTCACATACTAGGTAGTCTTTGGTTGCTTGGTTTTGTCAAAGTGCACTTGTTTGGTTGGGTTTTGATAATTGGTGATCTTCACATACGATACAGATTCAATTTTGGATTGTCATTTGAATCAAGTTGCCAAAAGTTTCTGTGGGTTTGAAAGGTGGGCTTGGGTTCACTATCACTTGGTCTAGCAAGGGGTGAAAATAAATGGATTTATTTTTGTTTGAAATCTTGGACTAGAAACACTCAAAGTGGTCTAGTGAGCAAGCTTGGCAAAAATGACCATTTGCTTGTTTTGTTTGTTTTTTAATTTTTCTTAATTTGTTTCTGCTTGGAAATGATTTAGATGATGTTGTTTTCGTCTTTAAACCATTTCTTTCTATTCATAACAATCACACAAGTCCATTCTTGCATTCATACAATCATCACATACACACATGCATTCATATTATTTTAATTAACAAAAGTTTTTGTTAACCCTAAATTTGGTGATTGGAATTGATAACCTTGATCAATATTTTTGGGATGCTAAAAACCGTACCTCCTTAAATAAAATATCGTCCCGATATTTGAGAAAAATAAAACTAGGATTTAAAGAGATCGAGAAACTCTGTCCTAATGTAGTCTTCTCGCTCCCAGGCAGCTTCTTCTTCAGTGTGGTTACTCCACTAGATCTTGAGAAACTTGATACTCCGGGTCCTGGTGGTTCTGAAAGCTTCCTCCAAAATACGGATGGGTACTTCAGGATACATCAGGTCATCGTTGATCTCTATGGTTTGGTGATCAATGTTCTTGAATACTTCAGTCTTCTCCGGGACTTCTAGGCATTTGCGAAGTAACGATATATGGAACACATTATGTACGGCTGACATCTCCTCGGGTAGTTCTAGTTGATATGATACTTCTCCTCGATGATTTAGAATCTTGAAAGGTCAGATATATCTGGGGGCTAACTTTCCTTTGAGCTGGAATCGTTGCATTCCTTTCAAAGGTGACACTTTGATATACACAAAATCTCCGATATTGAAGGCGAGGTCTCGACGTCTCTTGTCGGCATAACTCTTCTGTCTGGATTGGGAGGTCTTGAGGTGCTCACGAATCTTGTGAACTTTCTCTTCGGCTCGTACGATGTCGGGTCCGAAAATCTGACTCTGACCTACTTTCGACCAATTTAAAGGGGTACGACACTTCTTTCCATACATGAATTTAAATGGGGCCATTTGCAAACTAGCTTGATAACTATTGTTGTATGAAAATTCTGTGAAAGGCAGACAGTCTTCCCATTTTGATCCATGCTCTAGAACACATGCTCTCAACGTATCTTCGAGTATTTGATTTACTCGCTCTGTTCGTCCATCTGTCTAAGGGTGATAAGCTGTGCTGAAATCTAGTCAAGTTCCTAATCCTTCTTGGACTTTCTTCGAAAATCTCGAGGTAAACTGGGTTCCTAGATCCGACACGATGTTCTTGGGGACTCCGTGCAAACCGACGATCCTAGCAATGTACAACTCTGCTAGCTTCGAACTCTGGTAGCTGTTCTTGACTGGTAAGAAATGGGCGACTTTGGACAATCTATCTACGGTAACCCAGATAGAGTCGTTTCCCCTACTAGATGTAGGCAAACTCGTGATAAAATCCATTTCTACAGAATCCCATTTCCATTTCGGAATATGCAATGGTTGCATCAGTCATGCGGGTCTCTGATGTCCTGCCTTGACACTTTGAAACATATCACACTTGGCTATATAGCTTCCGATTTCTATCTTCATCTTATGCCACCAAAATTGCTCCTTCAAATCCTGATACATATTTGTTCCTCCGGGGTGGATAGAATAAAGAGTATCATGGGCTTCTTTCAAATAGCTTGCTTCAACTCGGAATCTACTGGCATTTCCTTTCTGCGCCTCCTTGATCTAACTGATCAAAGTGGGTTGAAGTTCTATGCTATCCAAAAATCCTTCACTTACTAGCTCCATTCTGAAATCTTCTAACTCCTTGTGCAAACTTGGTTTCTCCTTTAGAATCATAGAGTTAAATCGACAAAGCAATCTACTAAGGGCATCTGCTACCACATTGGCTTTACCGGGGTGATAGTGAATGTCCAAATCATAGTCCTTGATTAACTCTATCCATATCATTTGCCTCATATTCAGCTCCTTCTGAGTGATAATATACTTCAGGCTCTTGTGATCCAAATAAATCTCACAACGGTTACCCACAAGGTAATGCCACCATGTATTCAAGGCTAAAACCACGGCTGCTAGTTCAAGGTCATGGGTAGGATAATTCTGCTCATGTTGCTTCAGTTGTCGGGATAGATAGGATATTACTTTGCCTTCTTGCATCAACACACATCCGAGACCGATCTTGGATGCCTCACAATACACATCAAAGGGCTTCGTGATATCCGCCATGATCAAGATTGGGGCTGAAATCAATCTCTTCTTGAGTTCTTGAAAACTTGCTTCACATTTGTCCGTCCATTCAAACTTCTTATCCTTCTTCAAAAATTGGGTCATGGGTCTGGCGATACTCTAGAATCCTTCTACGAACTTGCGGTAATATCCCGCTAATCTGAGAAATGCACAAACTTGGGTTTGAGTGGTTGGGGCTTGCCATTCTTCAACATCCTTCACCTTCCAGGGGTCAACGGCAATTCCTCCGGCTGATACAATATGTCCGAGGAATCCTACTTCCTGTAACCAAAATTCACATTTGCTAAACTTGGCATACAGGTGATGCTCCCTAAGGGTTCCAAGGATGGTCCATAGATGTAGCTCATGTTCTTCTTCTGATTAGGAATAGATCAGAATGTCATCGATGAAAACAATGAAAAACTTATCTAGGAAGTCCATAAAAATCTTATTCATGAGGTTCATGAATAAGCGGGGCATCGATTAATCCAAAAGACATGACAGTGTACTCATATAGTCCATATCCAGTGGTAAAGGTGGTCTTTGGAATATCCTCTGCGCGTATCTTGAGTTGATGATAACCAGTTCTAAGATCAATCTTAGAAAACACTTTGGCACCGGTCAACTGGTCAAACATGTCTTCTATCTTTGGCAGTGGGTACTTGTTCTTGATGGTGACATCATTCAGCTTCCGATAATCCGTACACATACGGTTACCTCCATCTATCTTGTCCACAAACAAGACAGGTGATCTCCATGGCGACGCACTTGGTTGGATGTAACACCGCGGTTCTGAAAAGACCGAGGCTTCTATGTGACATGCCAATACCTGGATCGGTTCATTGGCCCACAATAGAATAAGATGAATAACATAGCAAAATATCCGTGTATCATGAATAACGAAGATCCAGAGTACCATTATTACAATAAAAGCTTAGCCCAAAGCTAGCTCAAATTATTCAGGTAGCAACATAAATAAAGTAAATCCTCCATTCTTCAAATTGCCCACAAGTGAACAAGTGTCGAGTGGAGTACCGTGGCCTATATCGATTACTCAGAATCGGAATAACCTGCAACATGAAACGTAGCAGCCCCGAAGGGTCAATACATGGAATGTATGGCAAGTAGAGCTAGTAAAGGAGACAATAGTACTAACATCTACATGCATATTTGGCAAGTGGAGTTGTGTCTGGCTTGCATTTGCAAATACATTCGTCCTACTTTCATAAACAGTTTTTGATTTTCTTTGAAAAGATCCCAGTTAAGTTAACCCAACAATATTAAAACAATTATGAAGTTAGAATGAGCGAGAAACATGTCATGGAATCAATATCAAGCAACTCAGATGTCCATAACCGGGGACACGGCTAATCGATTAGATTATACACCCTGCATGGGTTAGTACACTTTACCCATGTGATTTGGCCAGCCCAGCTCGTACCATCACTCTCATTTTGGGTGATGATAGGGAGAAGTCCAAGAAGAGACTGTTCGGGAAGTAGCACCCCAATCCCGACGCGCACCGGTCCAGCCTACCAAAATTCTACATGTCTGGATACGCGGGTTCGAGTTACCACAACCTACTAAGTCCAACCAACCGCCCATTCCATTATTGGCACATGGTTGTACACGTAAGCTACACAATAAAGAAGCCAATCATTCTCTCTTGACACCTGGGTGCCTTTCCGCAATGAAACCACCAAAATTTTCAATACCATCACACCCAGGAGATTCATTGATTAAGTTGTTTTAGTTTTCACAAACCAATACTTTTAGAAACAAGTCTCAATGATGTAACCCAGCCCTCGTTCAACATAGCATGGCTAAGCACATCTACCAACGGTGGTTCATCTACAAGGAAGGCCCTACCACATAATAGGACATAGCATAGCGATAGTATCATCCTACACATGCAACTACAAAATACACGACAATGCATTGAAAATAGTAGGACGATATCATGAACAAAGTAGCATCTACTTGCCTTGGTTGTAGCGGTCGGAAGAACAATCCACACACGAGCAAGCGTTGCACTCGTCACAATCTACACGATACAATTAAAATCATAAACAAACAGCCCACAAGCATATGCAACAAATATGATGCATGAAGGTATGCAAGGCAAGTGAATTGGTGCTACATCTGCACCACATAATCCTATTCCATAATACTACTGATTGCATGCATGGGAAATAGTTTTAGCGCTAGGAAAACTATTATGCAAAATATAATGCTTAAACTAGAGCTAGAACTCAAATAATTCACTACCGGTAGTATACTGTTTGTAAAATCTTGGGAAAATTCTACCGCATAGGCATCGCTGATTAGAAACAGTACCAACTGGAATTACTCAAAAAGGAATTATAAAACTCCCGGAGTAATTAAAACACTGCAGAAATCCACTAGACAGTTTCTGCAGAAGTTTTTACTGTAATCCTATCTTTTTAATTGACGATGAGATTCCCCTCGTTCCACTGAATCCAGGGACATATCATACGCGATTTTTGGAGCTACGGATCTTTTTCTACGAATTAATTACTCCGAAAAGGCCATTAACTAGTTTGATTAAACTGTACTAAACCTTGCTGCAAAAGTCTGAACCAAAGGTACAGCGGGATTCTACACGACTCACTGAATCTACACATATTTTATTTGCAATTTTTGGCCAAGCGGTTTAATTTCTACGCAATTTTCAAGTTTCTACCGAAATCTGTCAACTAAAACGATTAACGAAAATAACCAGTCAACTGTGTCTGTTGACTGGTCAACGCGTCTGCTGACTGGGCGCTGACTGGGCGTCTGACTAGTCAACGCCTGAGTCTGACCGGTCAACGACTGATCTGAACCTCTGATCTGAGATCTAACGGTGGCTGCAGACTTACCGGGAACGAACGGCGAAACGAACGGCGGCGAGTTCCGGACGGCGGTGGCGATCGGTTCCGACGTCGGCGTTTTTCCTGCGCGGAGGGTAACGGTCAGCGCACGGGTCAAGATGGTCATCGCGGCGGCGCGAGGTGGCACGCGAAGCGGCGGCGGTGCGGCTGCGAGGCGCAAGCGGCAGCAGCACACGCAGCAGCAGCGGCAGTGGCAATAGCCGCAGCGAGCGCAGCGCGCGAGCGCGGGCCGAGGCGGCGCAGCATCGCGCGAGCGCGCGCTGGTGGCGAGGCGCGCAGCAGCAGCGGCTGCAGGCGCAGTGCGGGGCGGCGGGCGGCTTGGGGTGGGTGGCGCTGGCGGCGCAGCGCGCAGGGCGGGGCGCTGCGGCTCGGGGGCGCGGCGCTGGGTGGCGTGGCGCGCGGCATCGGGGAAGAGAGAAAAGAAGGGAGGCGCGGCGGCGGGTACCTGCGACGGCGGCGGCGATCGCGGGAAGAGGCGGCGGCGGCGAGGTTCCTGGGAGGCTCGGGGGCGAGGGGCGATGGCGACGGGGGTGCGGTTCCCGAGGGCGTGCGGGGCGGGGTGGCGGCTCGGCCAGGTGGGGGTCACCTTTTGTGGGCCCCACGCGGGGTCCTAGTCCGGCGGGCAGGTGGGGTGCGGTTCCCGAGGCAGCCGGGTGCCTCTTATGTGGGGCCCCCTCGTGGGGTCCTACGCGAATTCGGCGCGCAATTGGAAAAGGATTCGGAAATCGGCCCGAAAATCGGCCCGTCTTTCTATCTTTTAATAAAACGGCCACAACTTTTCCGTACGAGCTCCGAATCGAGCGATTCTTCTCCTACGGTTTTGTAAAATCGAGGGGAACAATCTAGGGTCAAGGGTTGGACGAAACCACTAGGATACAAGGGTGGCAACACTAGTTCTTCAAAGGCCTCCCGCAGGAGCCTCGTAGCAAAAATAGAATAGGGTTTCGAAAATAGCGTTTCGCCGATTCATCTCGATCGACGGTTTTGTATGAAAAGGCATGATGCAATGATATGAATGATATGTGGAACCAAATATAAAATTTGGGATGTGACAAGACTAACCCCCTTAAGATGAATCTCGTCCTCGAGATTCGGCGCGTCTAGCAAATAGGTGTGGGTAGTCCTCTCGGATGTCATCCTCACGCTCCCAAGTGGCTTCCTCTTCGGTGTGGTGGCTCCACTGCACCTTGCAAAACCTGATCGTCTTGGTACGGGTAATCCTCTCTGCTGTCTCCAGAATCTTGACCGGCTTCTCCTCATAGGTCAAGTCATTCTCAAGCTGAACCTCCTCTAGCGGTACAGTGTCTCTCAATGGTGTATCCACCATTTCCGGATGGCACTTCTTCAGCTGGGATATGTGGAACACGTTGTGAACAGCGGATAGAGCTTTTGGCAACTCCAACTGATAAGCAAATTCTCCTTTGCGTGCTAAGACTCTGTACGGTCCAATAGAGCGAGGTGCCAGCTTACCCTTAATTCCAAATCTCTTGATTCCACGAAGTGGCGACACTCTGAGGTATGCTCTATCACCTATCTCATACACCACTTCCTTGCGCTTGGCGTCAGCGTAGCTCTTCTGCATTGATTGTGCTACTTTTAGCCTGTCCCTAATCAAGGCGACCTTCTCCTCAGCGTCCTTGATCAAATCAGGCCCAAACAACTGAGGTTCTCCTACTCCATCCCATAGCAATGGTGTTCGGGACCGTTTCCCATATAGCACATCGAACGGTGACGTCTTGATGCTTGTCTGATAACTGTTGTTGTAGGAAAACTCCGCATACGGCAAATTCTCATCCCAACTAGAGCCATGAGCCAAGGCGCAAGCTCTCAGCATGTCTTCCAAAATCTGATTCACCCTCTCGGTCTGTCCATTAGTCTGTGGGTGAAACGCTGTGCTAAACTCCAATCTAGTACCGAGTGACTCGTGCAGCTGGCGCCAGAAGTGTGAGGTAAATTGGGTGCCTCTATCAGATACGATACTCTTGGGAACTCCGTGTAGGCTCACAATTCTGTCCATGTAAATCTTGGCCAACTTTGCACTCGTATAGGTCGTCTTCACCGGTATAAAGTGGGCTACCTTGGTCAAATGGTCGACCACTACCCAAATAGTGTCATATCCTGACCTGGTCCTGGGCAATCCTGTTATAAAGTCCATTCCCACTCTATCCCACTTCCAATCTGGCACATGCAATGGCTGTAGCAATCCAGCTGGCTTCTGGTGTTCTGCCTTCACTCGGCTGCACACATCACATAGGGCAATATGCTTGGCGATATCTCCCTTCATGTTGTTCCACCAAAATATTCTCTTCAAATCCATATACATCTTTGTGTTGCCCGGATGTATGGAGTATGGCGAGTTATGAGCCTCCTGCAGAATCAACTCCCTTATCTCCGGGTCGCCGGGCACACACAAACGATATCCATACCACAAGGTACCATGCTCATCCTCGCGAATATCCTTTTCCCGATTCTCCTTCATCTTATATGGTTTCTTTGCTATTGGTCCTGTTCCCGGCATCAGGTCGATAAGAAATTCTACTTCCCTGTCAGGTGGCATCCCTAGCAGCTCTTCCGGAAACACGTCAGGGTAATCCCTAATCACTGGCACAGTATCCATGCTAACCCCCTTAAGAGAATTCAACTTACAACTTCGCGGTCGCACAGCCGACTTGAATCTAATCCTCTTACCATCCGGGGTTTTGAGTGAAACAGCTCGCTGTGCACAATCTATGTGTCCCCCATGCATAGACATCCAATCCATACCCAGAATGACGTCTAACCCCTGTGATTCCAACACTACCAAATGTGCACTGCAGTTGTGTGTTCCAATCCTCACAGTCAAGTCGCGGCATCCCGCACTAGCTACCATATCTCCTCCAGGTGAACTCACTCTAATAGACCTTTTCATAGACTCAGTAGGTAACTTATACTTATCCACAAATGCCCTTGATATGAATGAATGCGATGCACCAGTATCGAAAAGTATAAGTGCAGGGTAAGTGTTGATTGGGAACTTACCAATCACAAGGTCAGGCTCATCTGGAATCTCCTCCACATTTATGTGGTTCACTGTGGCCTTCTCGTTGTTGGTTGGCTTCGGTCCTTTCGTCTTCGGGCAGTTGTCAGCATAGTGTCCCTTCTGTTTACACTTGAAGCACGTCACCTCACTCAGATCCTTCTTCACAAAGCTGCGATCACGGTTGCGGTCATGTCCACCGTGTCCTCCAGAGTGGTGAGAGTGTCCTCCCTTGTGGCTGTGGTGGCTGCTCCTATGGTTGTCATGACGATGCCCATCGCCTCCATGGTGGTGGCGGTCATGGATCCCATGGTCACTCCCTCCATGCTTGGAGTATCCATCATATGAAGTGCGATACTTGTGATGTGAACTAGAGTGGTGATTGTTACTCTTCCTCTTGCGGCTCTCCACCTACTTGTGCTTCCCTTCCAAGATCCTGGCCTTGTCCATAAGCTCCTGGAAAGTGGGGCAGTAAACCACCAGTAGCTGCACTGAAAGCTCATCACTGAGGCCATCCAGGAATCTCTCCCTCCTTTTTGCATCAGTGTCAACATCCTCAGGTGCATAACGGGACAGCTTGTTGAACTCCTCAATGTACTCGGCCACGGTGCGATTGGTTTGGCGCAAGTTGCGGAACTCCTTCCTCTTTAAGCTCAGAACTCCTGAAGACACGTGGTTGGTCCTGAAACCTTCCTCAAACATTGCCCAAGTCACGGTATCCAGCGGGTGGGTGATCTGAAAAGTGTCCCACCAAGAAGCGGCTGGTCCCTCCAGTAGGTGAGCGGCAAACCTCACCTTCTCAGCATCAGTGCATCCGACAGTTACCAGATCCTTGTTGCCTGAACGCAATCAGTCGAGAGCAACCATTGGTTCCGTTGCAGTAGAGAACTTAGCTGGCCTTAGCCTCAGAAATCTGGTGAGAGCATCCCCCTGAGGCTGATTGTTTCCATTGTTGTTGTTCTGATTTGCCATGAACTGAGTCATCACTTGGGTCAGTTGTGCCTGAGCTTCCATGATCTGCTCCAACTCAGTGGGTTGACGGCGGGGAGGCATCTGCGGTTCAGCACAGGTAAGTTTAGAAAGATTCAACTACGACAATAGGATTCTACCCATGCATATGATCAAACAACAACAAACAATAGCAGACAATCACAAGCAAGCAACACATCAATAAACAAGTGATCCAGCAACATCCCAGGGGTTATCCTAGCAGTATATACCTACTGAAATAGTTTTACTAGAGTTGGCAATGGTTAACCAAACAGTTGATCAACTAAACAACAAAAACAGCAATCTGCCAGAATAGTCCAGCAGCGTTCGTGAATTTTTCCGCCTGACTTAATCTCGTCAGAAAAATTATCTGATTTTTGCACATATAGTACAGAGAGTTTCGCATTAGCCCAATGTTTTTCAGATTTTTCCCAGTTACCAGAAAAATATGAAAAATCGCGCAGTACTGCTGTATCAGCAGAAAAACTGCAGCGAAAATAACACAGATAGTAACCAAAATTGCCACAACTCTTTCATAAAATTCGCACAAATAATTCCTGGGATATTTGAGTACACAAATAAGCAACTAATCACTGTTAAACTAACACGAACTAAGATTCACAACGATCAAGACTAATCCTAACGAATTTGCCTAACGTGGACTAATTGGTGGACTTCTATCTACTTCTTGAAGAGGTTGCGGTAGGTCCTTGCACTCATGCGTTGGCGCTTCGGTCCACGGTTCAACCATGGCGGTGGAGTGTACACTTCTCCTGAACCATCACTTGAGATCTCAAACTCCACCTCTTCTGGATCCTCCTCTTCTTCTTCACTCTCAGCTGCAACTGCAACAGCTTCATCTCCTCCACCATCATCGTCTCCATCATCATCATCCTCGTCCTCATCATCATCATTGTCTCCACTGTCATCATCATCCCCATTGTTGCCATCATCTCCATTGTCATCATCAGAGGGTGGATTTAGCTGTGCTTGGAGAGCGGCAATCTGGGATGTCATAGCTTCAATAGTTTGATCCCTTTCCTGGACGGTCCCTTGCAACTGTTGTATGTTCTGGGTGTTCTCCTGCACAGTACCATGAAGATGAGCTATGGTTGTGATGTGAACCAGAGTGGTGATTATTGCTCTTTCTCTTGCGGTTCTCCACCTGTTTGTGCTTCCCTTCCAAGATCCTGGCCTTGTCCATAAGCTCCTGGAAAGTGGGGCAGTAAACCACCAGTAGCTGTACTGAAAGCTCATCACTGAGGCCATCCAGGAATCTCTCCCTCCTTTTCGCATCAGTGTCAACATCCTCAGGTGCATAACGGGACAGGTTGTTGAACTCCTCAATGTACTCAGCCACGGTGCGATTGGTTTGACGCAAGTTGCGGAACTCCTTCCTCTTCAGGCTCAGAACTCCTGAAGACACGTGGTTGGTCCTGAAACCTTCCTCAAACATAGACCAAGTCACGGCATCCAGCGGGTGGGTGATCTGAAAAGTGTCCCACCAAGAAGCGGCTGGTCCCTCCAGTAGGTGAGCGGCAAACCTCACCTTCTCAGCATTAGTGCATCCGACAGTTACCAGATCCTTGTTGACTGAACGCAACCAGTCGAGAGCAACCATTGGTTCCGTTGCAGTAGAGAACTTAGCTGGCCTTAACCTCAGAAATCTGGTGAGAGCATCCCCCTGAGGCTGATTGTTTCCATTGTTGTTGTTCTGATTCGCCATGAACTGAGTCATCACTTGGGTCAGCTGTGCCTGAGCTGCCATGAGTTGCTCCAACTCAGTGGGGTGACGGCGGGGAGGCATCTGCGGTTCAGCACAGGTAAGTTTAGAAAGAATCAACTACGATAATAGGATTCTACCCATGCATATGATCAAACAACAACAAACAATAGCAGACAATCACAAGCAAACAACACATCAACAAACAAGTGATCCAGCAACATCCCAGGGGTTATCCTAGCAGTATATTCCTACTGAAATAGTTTTACAAGAGTTGGCAATGGTTAACTAAACAGTTGATCAACTAAACAGCAAAAATAGCAATCTGCTAGAACAGTCCAGCAGCGTTCACGAATTTTTCCGCCTGACTTAAATTCGTCAGAAAATTTAGATGATTTTTGAACATATAGTAAAGAGAGTTTCGCATCCGGCCAATTTGTTTCAGATTTTTCCGAGTTACCAGAAAAATATGAAAAATCGTGCAGTACTGCTGTATCAGCAGAAAACTGCAGTGAAAAATAACACAGATAGTAACCAAACTTGCCATAACTCTTTCATAAAATTCGCACAAATAATTCCTGGGATATTGGAGTACACAATTAAGCAACTAAACACTCTTGAACTAATACGAACTAAGATTCACATCGATCGAGACTAATCCTAACGAATTTGCCTAACATGGACTAATTGGTGGACTTCTATCTACTTCTTGAAGAGGTTGCAGTAGGTCCTTGCTGTCATGCGTTGGCGCTTCGGTTCGCGGTACAACCATGGTGGCGGAGTGTACACCTCTCCTGAATCATCACTTGAGATTGCAAACTCCACCTCTTCTGGATCCTCCTCTTCTTCTTCACTCTCAGCTGCAACTGCAACAGCTTCATCTCCTCCACCATCATCGTCTCCATCATCATCATCCTCGTCCTCATCATCATCATCGTCTCCACTGTCATCATCATCCCCATTGTTGCCATCATCTCCATTGTCGTCATTAGAGGGTGGATTCAGCTGTGCTTGGAGAGCGGCAATCTGGGCTGTCATAGCTTCAATAGTTTGGTCCCTTTCCTGGACGGTCCCTTGCAACTGTTGTATGTTCCGGGTGTTCTCCTGCACAGTACCATGAAGATGAGCTATGGTTGCATCTGTGTCTATCAGGGCATTCTCCAGAACTCCCACAGCTTCATGCAGGGTGTCAATCTCCTGTCCTTGGACCACCATACCATTGCTAGCAAAGTCTGCAATCTCCTTTATCATCATCACTTTATCAGCTAGAGCTCCATTCTCCCTTTCCATGTCCTCTATGTGCCCCCGACGGGGCGGCATGTTGTTCCTGTCGCCCGGGGTAACCACAATGTGTCCATCTTCATCACGCCTCCCATAGTCACGGTAGGGTGAATCTGCTGGCAGTAGGTGTCGGACATTATGGCACTGGCGAGACAGGGCTTCATGTATGGCCAAGTTGATACCAATTCCCCAGTTGCAGTATGTCTTGCTGTAGATCAAATGCACAGGGTTTGGCAAGGCGGCATCTCTGAATATGAAGGTAGTGATCTCCCATGCATCCTCTCCATATCCATAGGTGTACAACCTTCTTCCCTTGAACATGGGCAGTGGCAATCCCAATGACTGCGAGAGCTGAGCTAACTGCCTTGCAAAGGGCCTTGGTGACTCCATGGTGGCATACTCAGTCCTGACTTCTCCCATCTATCAAGTAAAAGAGGAAAGTGTGAGAATAGCATATGGTAAGAATTTACGAGGGTGAAAGACATAAGATGAAAGACAGAGTTAATATAGGCTTTAATAATTCTATGGCTTCCTAATCCAATCCTAGGTCACGATTCTACAGTCGACACACGGGCTCTGATACCATCCTGTAACACCGCGGTTCTGAAAAGACCGAGGCTTCTATGTGACATGCCAATCCCTGGATCGGTTGATGGGCCCACAATAGAATAAGATGAATAACATAGCAAAATATCCGTGTATCATGAATAACGAAGATCCAGAGTACCATTATTACAATAAAAGCTTAGCCCAAAGCTAGCTCAAATTATTCAGGTAGCAACATAAATAAAGTAAATCCTCCATTCTTCAAATTGCCCACAAGTGAACAAGTGCCGAGTGGAGTACCGTGGCCTATATCGATTACTCAGAATCGGAATAACCTACAACATGAAACGTAGCAGCCCCGAAGGGTCAATACATGGAATGTATAGCAAGTAGAGCTAGTAAAGGAGACAATAGTACTAACATCTACATGCATATTTGGCAAGTGGAGCTGTGTCTGGCTTGCATTTGCAAATACATTCGTCCTACTTTCATAAACAGTTTTTGATTTTCTTTGAAAAGATCCCAATTAAGTTAACCCAACAATATTAAAACAATTATGAAGTTAGAATGAGCGAGAAACATGTCATGGAATCAATATCAAGCAACTCAGATGTCCACGACACGGCTAATCGATTAGATTATACACCCTGCAGGGGTTAGTACACTTTACCCATGTGACTTGGCCAGCCCGCCTCGTACCATCACTCTCATTTTGGGTGATGATAGGGAGAAGTCCAAGAAGAGACTGTTCGGGAAGTAGCACCCCAATCCCGACGCGCACCGGTCCAACCTACCAAAATTCTACATCTCTGGATACGCGGGTTCGAGTTACCACAACCTACTAAGTCCAGCCAACCGCCCATTCTATTATTGGCACATGGTTGTACACGTAAGCTACACAATAAAGAAGCCAATCATTCTCTCTTGATACCTGGGTGCCTTTCCGCAATGAAACCACCAAAATTTTCAATACCATCACACCCAGGAGATTCATTGATTAAGTTGTTTTAGTTTTCACAAACCAATACTTTTAGAAACAAGTCTCAATGATGTAACCCAGCCCTCGTTCAACATAGCATGGCTAAGCACATCTACCAACGGTGGTTCATCTACAAGGAAGGCCCTACCACATAATAGGACATAGCATAGCGATAGTATCATTCTACACATGCAACTACAAAATACATGACAATGCATTGAAAATAGTAGGACGATATCATGAACAAAGTAGCATCTACTTGCCTTGGTTGTAGCGGTCAGAAGAACAATCCACACACGAGCAAGCGTTGCACTCGTCACAATCTACACGATACAATTGCAATCATAAACAAACAATCCACAAGCATATGCAACAAATATGATGCATGAAGGTATGCAAGGCAAGTGAATTGGTGCTACAGCTGCACCACATAATCCTATTCCATAATACTACTGATTGCATGCATGGGAAATAGTTTTAGCACTAGGAAAACTAGTATGCAAAATATAATGCTCAAACTAGAGCTAGAACTCAAATAATTCACTACCGGTAGTATACTGTTTGTAAAATCTTGGGAAAATTCTACCGCATAGGCATCGCTGATTAGAAACAGTACCAACTGGAATTACTCAAAAAGGAATTATAAAACTACCGGAGTAATTAAAACACTGCATAAAGCCACTAGACAGTTTCTGCAGAATTTTTTACTGTAAGCCTATCTTTGTAATTCAAGATGAGATTCCACTCGTTCCACTGAATCCAGGGACATATCATACGTGATTTTTGGAGCTACGGATCTTTTTCTACGAATTAATTACTCCGAAAAGGCCATTAACTAGTTTGATTAAACTGTACTAAACCTTGCTGCAAAAGTCTGAACCAAAGGTACAGCGGGATTCTACACGACTCACTGAATCTACACATATTTTATTTGCAATTTTTGGCCAAGCGGTTTAATTTTACGCAATTTACAAGTTTCTACCGAAATCTGTCAACTAAAACGATTAACGAAATTAACCAGTCAACTGTGTCTGTTGACTGGTCAACGCGTCTGATGACTGGGCGTCTGACTAGTCAACGCCTGAGTCTGACCGGTCAACGGCTGATCTGAACCTCTGATCTGAGATCTAACGGTGGTTGCAGACTTACCGGGAACGAACGGCGGCGAGTTCCAGACGGCGGTGGCGATCGGTTCCGACGTCGGCGTTTTTCCTGCGCGGAGGGTAATGGTCAGCGCACGGGTCAAGATGTTCATCGCGGCGGCGCGAGGCGACGGCGCGCGAGGCGGCACGCGAAGCGGCGGCGGTGCGGCTGTGAGGCGCAAGCGGTAGCAGCACACGCAGCAGCAGCGGCAGTGGCAGCAGCCGCATCGAGCGCAGCGCGCGAGCGCGGGCCGAGGCGGCGCAGCAGCGCGCGAGCGCGCGCTGGTGGCGAGGCGCGCAGCAGCGGCGGCTGCAGGCGCAGCGCGGGGCGGCGGGCGGCTTGGGGGCGGGTGGCGCTGGTGGCGCAGCGCGCAGGGCGGGGCGCTGCGGCTCGGGGGCGCGGCGCTGGGTGGCGTGGCGCGCGGCGGCGGGGAAGAGAGAGAAGAAGGGAGGCGCGGCGGCGGGTACCTGCGACGACGGCGGCGATCGCGGGAATAGGCGGCGGTGGCGAGGTTCCTGGGAGGCTCGGGGGCGAGGGGCGATGGCGGCGGGGGTGCGGTTCCCGAGGGCGTGCGGGGCGGGGTGGCGGCTCGGCCAGGTGGGGGTCCCCCTTTTGTGGGCCCCACGCGGGGTCCTAGTCCGGCGGGCAGGTGGCGTGCGGTTCCCGAGGCAGCCGGGTGCCTCTTATGTGGGCCCCCCTCGTGGGGTCCTACGCGAATTCGGCGCGCAATTGGAAAAGGACTCGGAAATCGGCCCGAAAATCGGCCCGTCTTTCTATCTTTTAATAAAACGGCCACAACTTTTGCGTACGAGCTCCGAATCGAGCGATTCTTGCTCCTACAGTTTTGTAAAATCGAGGGGAACAATCTAGGGTCAAGGGTTGGACGAAACCACTAGGCTACAAGGGTGGAAACACTAGTTCTTCAAAGGCCTCCCGCAGGAGCCTCGTAGCAAAAATAGAATAGGGTTTCGAAAATAGCGTTTCGCCGATTCATCTCGATCGACGGTTTTGTATGAAAAGGCATGATGCAATGATATGAATGATATGCGGAACCAAATATAAAATTTGGGATGTGACATTGGATCAATCCTATCTCTAGCATAGCCTCCAGTTGCTTCTTCAGCTCCACTAATTCAGATGGGTTCATACTATATGGTGTCTGGGCTATCGGTCCGGTTCCAGGGATTAGTTCAATGGTAAACTCGATATCCCGATCTAGGGGCATACCGGGAAAAACATATGGGAATGGTTGGTTGGGCTAGACTCTTGTCGCACTTGAATTGACGGGGCAAGGTTTCAGATACGTGCTCTACTGATATTCTGGCTGTACTGGTCATGGTTATGGCTTTATTGGCACAGTCGATTAATCCTTTATGTTTCGACATCCAATCCATTCCTAGTAATACTTCCAAACCTTTTATTCCAAGTACTATTAGATTAGCATAAAAATGTATGCCATGTATTCGGATAGGCAAGGCCTTGCAAATTTGTCTATCTTTGGTGGTTGAACCAGGTATTTGAACTATCATAACATACTTCAATTTTTTTGGTTGAATCTTACTAGTGCATGCAAATTCTTCGGCAACAAACGAGTGTGATGCTCCAGAATCAAACAACACTCTTGCAAGTACTGAGTTAACAGAAAACATACCCAGCACGACATCTGGTGCTTCTTGTGCTTCTTCAACATGCATGAGAACCAGAAGGACGTTGCGCTTGAGCAAATTACCTAGGACGAATATTCTCCGAGGCTGAACACGATGCTGCTACTGAGCTAGGGAATTCACATTGGGGGTTCCGGCAATCTTCTTGGGCCAATAATTGGAAAAGTGACCCTTGGTTCCGCATTCAAAGTCGCCTGAGACTTGTCCTTTGCTGCAACAGGCACAACATTGCTTTCAGTCCTCGGGGCGGTGTTGGTGTTGGTGGCGACATTCTTGTATTTGAACTTTGTCGGTGCACGATTGAAATTTTTGGGGTTGCCAGGGTTATTGTGGTTTACTCCGGGCCTTGGGTTTCCTCCTCCACGGTTGGGATAGGTTGGACAGTTCATCGGGGGTCTATTGGTTCTTGGGGAAAATCCTGGAGATGGGTTAGTGCGATACTTTGGGGTATGGTGGGTTCCTGGTTGATGAATCATTCTACGCTTGCGGTTCTCATTGGCTTGGTTGATCTTTCCTTCCATCTGAATGGCAGAGTCCACTAAGGGTTCAATGTCAGCAAATGGGATATTGACTAACACTATCTGCATCTCATCATGCATACCATTCAAGAATCTCTCCTTCTTCTTGGCTTCAGTGTCAATCTCATCTGGTGCATACCTAGCCAATGACAAAAAATTGTCACGGTACTCAACTACTATCATCCTCCCTTGCTTCAATTCTCTGAATTCATCTCTTATCCTCTTGATCAAACCCGGTGGAACATGGGTTCTGCTAAACTTGAGTTTGAATTCACCCCCAAGTCATCATTTGTCCTCCATTCATGGCTCGAATGTTGTTCCACCAAGCTCTTGCATCTCCAGCCAGATAGTGGGTGGCAAACAATACCTTCTCGTTGGCTTCCATTCCAGAAACTTCTAAGTTGTTCTCCATAGTTTGCAGCCAATCATCTGCATCTAGGGGCTCTTTAGACTTAGTGAAGATGGGTGGATTGGTGTTCTGAAAATTCTTGAGCTTGGATCCATGGTTGTCCTGATTTCCATGGCCTTGGTTGTTGTTGGCCATCTGAGCTATGTGTTGAAGGGTGGATAAGTTGGATTGACGTTCGGCTCTTTCAGCTTCGCGGTCAGAAACCAACATTTGCAAGATCTGCAACATTGGGTCCGGGAACGAGCTGCTTCCTCCGTGAGGCATCTGAAGATTGAGATAGACCATGAGACAAGAGGGAAATTTCTAAGGTTTAGGGGTTTTTTTTTGAAAAGTTTTCAAAGTTTGACTCAGATTTTTCTAGCAAGTTGCTTTTCATTCATGCATTCATAGCACACAGTACAAACACAAACCACAACAATGAAGAACAAATGGTTTTAAGAACCATTCTGTGAAACTATGATATAGTGGGACCGGATACAACTTCACTAACGCTAGTGCTCAAGTGCTACTACTCCTGGGAATCGGTGGCTTGATCATCATCCTCATCATCATAATCATCAATGAAGGCGAAGTCATCCTCATCAGTGAAGAAGTCCATGGACTGATCC
Source organism: Avena sativa (assembly GCA_916181665.1). Taxonomy (NCBI): domain Eukaryota; kingdom Viridiplantae; phylum Streptophyta; class Magnoliopsida; order Poales; family Poaceae; genus Avena; species Avena sativa. Next base: position 342,789,102 of record OV702285.1, on the reverse strand, counting down.
TCCAGAAAGTCATCATCGTCACTGAGATAGGAGTAGGGGTCTCCACGGATGTCCTCCCCTGCATTCTCCCTCTCCTTAAGCTGCATGTCCCTCTCGTGGATGGTCTCCTCCAAGTCCGTGATCCTGTGGCAAAGACGGGCAATGATACGCTACTTCTTGTCAAGCTGACGGTGACGAGACTGGCGATCCTTCACTAGCATGGCAATGGTCTGGTCCTTCTTGACAGCGATGGCATAGTTGTGGTTGGCGTAGGAGCGGGCATTGTGAACTGAATTCCCTCTGAGGTGGGAGCTTCAATCTTTACTCGAAGACTTGCAACAATCAGCCATTGCAATTCTCCTCCTTCTTGATCGTTGAGTTGATCTCTGTAACACCCTCAGAATCGGACCTATGCAAGTTTTAGCGAAACCCGCCAAACCCGCATAGAAACGATTCAAAGGTGCCCACCAGGCACTTTCGTGCGGGTGGAAAACGAAGTAATAACATTACACAACAGTCCTCGATGGGACCCACAGAACAGATATATATACAACAGCGACTCAATGAGTCAAGAATATAGATATAATATACAAAGGTCCAAATCACCTTGAAACGATAGTGCGTCCAGCTACGGACAAGATGCAAATGGGGCTAAGAGCCCTGAAGAATAACCAATGGCGTCCATAACCCTGCCCAGGCCAAGCCGGAAGGGTAACCCTGCTAACGACGTCGATCTCAAAACCTGCTTAAACAAAAGGGGTGCCGACAAAGGGCAAAGGAAAAAGAGGAGCGTCAGTACTGAGGCCAGTACACGGCGAGACTAGAATTCGGCGGTCCTCGCCTACATAGGTATGGTGGACTGAGCGGCAGCGGCAGCATGCACTAAACAACCTATAGAGACTCGAAACAACTGGCGGTTATCAGAGAGGGATAAGAATGACCTATCCGGATCCAACCTGAAGCTATAACCAAACAAACCCATCCTGGTGTTTCCCCCTCGAGACCATACGAGGAAGTCAACCGAGGAACTCACACCGTTGGCAGTTTTATTCATTCAGTTATAGTTGCGGCACTTTACTAGTCAGGTTTAGATAATCGTCCTGATAAAAGAAGCAGTGGGCCCTTTTAGTTATTCATTCCGTTGTAGTTGCAACAATTACTAATCAGATACAGATAGCATGAGATAAACCCAAAACCCAGCAGTTGTTGGTACTTTTATTTAGCCATTCCGTTGTAGTTGCAGTACTTACTAGTCAGATACAATGGTCGCAAGCGACATCTCAAACAAGCAATTGTGGGCGGTATTATTTAGCCATTCCATTATAGTGAAGCTGATTACTAGTCATTATAAAGTCAAATTTATAGCAATAAACTTTAGTTATGCTTGTCTATGGTCGAGATACTGTGCTCCAAGTCGTCCATAACCGCGGACACGGCTTTCAGAAAGTTTTACCCGGCCAGGGTGCACCAATAGCAACACACACTCGATCAACCTCGGAAAAACCAAATCAAAACCCAACGAGGCTTTCACGACAAAGCAATCACAGGATTCAGAAATATTTCAGGGGGCCACCCCATTGAGTAGACCCGCAACGAAGTAAGCAAGATCCGAGACGGACTCAAGGTTTGCGCCAATGGCTGTAAACGACTGGGAACCCGAAAGTGTGGCTGGGCTTGTCGATACCGCGAAAACATTCCGCTTACCTAAACAGTACAGTGTGCTCCTCGCACAATCGTAAATAAAGCAGTAAAGCATGGCATAAGTACAGAATCGTAAATAAAACCTCAAACTAGTTTGTGGCCCCAAGAAATAAGACTGAATCAAGCTCTGGCTAAGGGGGTCCCATATACCTCCCGGATGTGGATAGCGCGATAAATCAAGGAACAGGTATCAAGTACTCGGGGTCCTACGGGACACAAGTGGCCGTTCGGAAACCAAATATTATCTATCACCCACCGATGCCTCTGCTTATTTCAATTTTTGTTGTTAGACAGGAATTAAAGTGAGCGATAAGTAAAACCATGATCATATCCAACATCAACATGCGTCAATACATCAACAACTGTGGCACTTGACGACACGCAACAGCACTTGAGCAAGCGACTACGACGCGCAAGTCCAACTATCTACCAAACAACAGGTAATAGGATGTGTCCAAGGCAATATAGGGCTGCACGGTATATCCAGGTACGGAAAACTAAAGCATCGCAACACAGATAGCAATAGATCAACAGGAGGGAATAAATACTATAAAGTAAGATAGGTAGAAAGGGGGAGATGCTCGCCTGAAAACATTGTCGAAGGTACAACCGAAGATCGGGTCGACAATCGCATCAACTCAACGACCTTATCCGCGAAGAAGCAAAACACTAGAAGAAACACCGGATGCAATATTTAATACTACGGCAAAAGATCGGCATGATGCATGTATGATGTATGACGTGGCAAAAGTGCGATGCAATTAGGTCATATTAAGCGGAACTAGGGTCCCGACAAATGATTATATGATTCAAGTTGTTTAGAACCCCCGCAATTTAGATGTTGTTTAACAAGGCAGAATATATTACCGGTTCGCTACACAAGTTTAAATGAGGCCAATATGAGACTAGATTTGCTCGCATATGGGCCCCATATTTAATTATAAGATGAATCGGCATAAGGCTCCCAAACCAATGATATGCATGCGAGTATGACAATTCAATATGCAACAAGTTTATTATATTATAAAATAGGGTTTTCGGGAAGGGGTTCACACATTAGGGTTCGGCAGATCTTGGGGTTCCGGGGTTCGGGGTCGGTCTCGGGGTTCCGGGTTCGACGGAAGCGTTCTCGGACTCCGGGATCGTTCTCGGTAACGGGGTAGATCTTGTCGTGCTTCAGTTTCGGGTGCGGTTCTCGGCGAACTGGTCGGTTCCCTGTCGGAGGTCTTGGCACTTCGGATCGGCCTTCGGTTCGGGGCCTCAGGTCTTGGGGTTCGCGTCCGTGTGGCGGTCTTGTTGTTCCGGGTAGGCGTTCTCGGGGTCGATGGCGAACTTGAGTGGGTCGGGTACCGGGGTCTTCGAATCCGTGAAGTAGATCTTGTCGTCCGGGCGTCGATGCTTCCGGAAGGAGAACTTGGCGATCCCTAGGGTCTTGATGTTCGACGGGTTCGGGCGCGCCGGGATCGGGCTTCAGGGTTTGTTCTTCTGATCCTTGAAGAAGGTCATGGTGGTTCCAGGGAGGAAGCCTTGGTGTTCCGTGAAGGGTAGCTTCGGACTGCGACTTTGTGGTCGTTGGCGAACTCGGATGGTCACCCGGGGCTCATCGAATCTGCTCGGCCGATGTCGATCTTGGCAGGGTACCATGTGGCCGATCTTGTTACGATTGTCCGCGATGGAGGTCTTGTCGATGAGAGGGCCTTGGCATCTTAACCTCGTGCGGTATATGGTCCTTGTTCCGGCCTTGGTCAGCAAGCGTTTCCACCGCGTCGCTATGTCTTCTCGCTGATGCGGCCCGATGCTTGCACGGGGGCAGAGGACGCTACCACCTGTGCCACGCGGGATGAGCAAGGTGGAGGCACCGGTGGCGAGGGAGGCGAGGTGGAGACGCACGGGCGACATGGCCTAGCTCGAAGGGAGGAGGCAGAAGAGGGGTTGCCGCGGTCTGGCTGCGCAGAGCACCGGGGAGGGCACCGGCGAGGTGGCCGACGGCGGTAAGGAGGGCGGCGGGCGCGGAAGCTTGCAGAGGACGGTGGTCGGAGGTGACTGACGGCGACGGCGTCGGGGAGGCTGCCGGGGTGGAGCGGCGCGGGAGGGGGAGGTCGGAGAGGGGAGGGCCGGCGGAGCGGCGGGCTCCTGGCGCGAGGATGTTGGCCGGAGTTTGCGGGGGTCGGGGCGGCGCGGCGACCTGCTCGCGGGGACGCGTCGGGGCCAGCAGCGGCGGCGGTCTCGGTCTCCCGGGCGGCGCGCGCAGAGAGCGCCGCGGCCAGCGGAGGGAGCGGCGCCGGAGAGAGGGCCCGGTGGCGGCGGGCGCAGGCGGCGGGCCGCAGGAGGCGAGAGGAGGCGCGGACGGCTCGGGGCGGAGCCGGAGGGAGCGGCGAGAGGACGCGGTGACCGGCGACGGGGAGCGGAAGAGGCAGACGGGGCGGAGGCGGTTGGCCGGCGAGCGGCGGCGCAGGTCGGGGAGCCGTGCGCGGCGGACGGGGCGGCCAGGGGCAGGCGAGCACGCGGTGAGGGAGGCACAGAGGGAGAGAGAGGACGCGGGGGCGTGGGGATGGGAGAGAGAGCGCTGCGGGGCCGGGGTGGGGCCAGCGGGTGGTGGTGGGGTTGGGCCAGGGGGAGGCGCGTGGGGAGGTTGCATGTGTGTGGTTGGCTGTGGGGGCAGGGTTGAGAGGGAGTGGGAGAGAGGCCAAGTGGCAAAAGGGGATTGGAGGGGATGAGGGGAGAGGTGACGTGGCGAGAGCTGATTGGAGGGAGTGAGGTGGCTGGTTGGGGGGTAGATTAGGTGTAGGTAGCTGTAGGATTTTAGGTGGACCGATTTGGAACCGGGGGTGGTCGTTCGGGTCGGATCAGCCCGTTCGACTGCCCCCACTAAAAATAATGCAATATTTTATTTGTTTAAACGGATCGTTTGCAAAACATATTTAGTCAAAACAAAATATTCCGGCGACCCGGGTTTGCGTTTGAATAAAGACGGGGCGTTTAGAAAACAGGAACCGGTTTTTCCGAAAATAGTTTTATACAAGCACATGCAAGATGATGACGATGCTCAAATTCAATGTGGCATGATAACATGAGCATGCGGTCATGACGATGCAATGCACAAAAACAACGCGATTTTCTAGTAGTGGTTTTGCGGGATGCCACAATTCGACACCACTAACAAAGGATCTCGCCCTCGAGATCCGCCTCATGGTACCGGAAAGGAAGGTCGGCGATCTGAATCTTCTCGCTTCATGTAGATCCTCGCGACACCACTAACAAGAGGTCGTTGTCCGTGATCGTCGAGAGCACACTCCGGGAACAAAAGGTCGAAGGTAGAGGTATCCACAAATAAAGTCACCCCTAACTTCGATGGAAAGAGGGAACCGATGCATTCTCATCCACTTCAATGTACAAAAGCGAATAGAAGGGGTAGTCGGCATGGGGGCCAATCCATCACGCACCCAAACTATTACTCTGTACAATCGGTAGAAAAGGGTGCAACCATTCTCGGACTCAGACTGAAGATCTCGATAATCGAGGTTCTGAACAAAGGAGTGATGCAGACTCTGCATCGGATCTGGCGTAGATGATTTCGTCGCGTCGGAAAACACCGGAAGGCACAAACAAGGAACAAAGAATGATACCACAGCAGACGGATTCCTCAGGCAGCTTGAACACCGGATGGTAGAACACCGTTATCAAAGAAGGAAGCGAAAACCTGAAGGTACGACGGAAACCCAACCACGAGAATTCCTGGACTCGAAGAAAGAGAAGAGGGCGGATTTAAAACACGTAGAGGTAAGAGGAGAATAGCAGAGGGGTAAGGAGTAAAAGCAGACCTAACCAGAACTATCCAACCGATTTTGCAAAAATAGTTTTGACACTCTACTTCGGCCGTTAGCTAGGTTATCCTACAGGCTGGACTTGTGGGGTATCGCAACTGCTGAGCTCTGATACCACTCTGTAACACCCTCAGAATCGGACCTATGCAAGTTTTAGCGAAACCCGCCAAACCCGCATAGAAACGATTCAAAGGTGCCCACCAGGCACTTTCGTGCGGGTGGAAAACGAAGTAATAACATTACACAACAGTCCTCGATGGGACCCACAGAACAGATATATATACAAAGCTCGACTCAATGAGTCAAGAATACAGATATAATATACAAAGGTCCAAATCACCTTGAAACGATAGTGCGTCCAGCTACGGACAAGATGCAAATGGGGCTAAGAGCCCTGAAGAATAATCAAATGGCGTCCATAACCCTGCCCAGGCCAAGCCGGAAGGGTAACCCTGCTAACGACGTCGATCTCAAAACCTGCTTAAACAAAAGGGGTGCCGACAAAGGGCAAAGGAAAAAGAGGAGCGTCAGTACTGAGGCCAGTACACGGCGAGACTAGAATTCGGCGGTCCTCGCCTACATAGGTATGGTGGACTGAGCGGCAGCGGCAGCATGCACTAAACAACCTATAGAGACTCGAAACAACTGGCGGTTATCAGAGAGGGATAAGAATGACCTATCCGGATCCAACCTGAAGCTAACACCAAACAAACCCATCCTGGTGTTTCCCCCTCGAGACCATACGAGGAAGTCAACCGAGGAACTCACACCGTTGGTAGTTTTATTCATTCAGTTATAGTTGCGGCACTTTACTAGTCAGGTTTAGATAATCGTCCTGATAAAAGAAGCAGTGGGCCCTTTTAGTTATTCATTCCGTTGTAGTTGCAACAATTACTAATCAGATACAGATAGCATGAGATAAACCCAAAACCCAGCAGTTGTTGGTACTTTTATTTAGCCATTCCGTTGTAGTTGCAGTACTTACTAGTCAGATACAATGGTCGCAAGCGACATCTCAAACAAGCAATTGTGGGCAGTATTATTTAGCCATTCCATTATAGTGAAGCTGATTACTAGTCATTATAAAGTCAAATTTATAGCAATAAACTTTAGTTATGCTTGTCTATGGTCGAGATACTGTGCTCCAAGTCGTCCATAACCGTGGACACGGCTTTCAGAAAGTTTTACCCGGCCGGGGTGCACCAATAGCAACACACACTCGATCAACCTCGGAAAAACCAAATCAAAACCCAACGAGGCTTTCATGACAAAGCAATCACAGGATTCAGAAATATTTCAGGGGGCCACCCCATTGAGTAGACCCGCAACGAAGTAAGCAAGATCCGAGACGGACTCAAGGTTTGCGCCAATGGCTGTAAACGACTGGGAACCCGAAAGTGTGGCTGGGCTTGTCGATACCGCGAAAACATTCCGCTTACCTAAACAGTACAGTGTGCTCCTCGCACAATCGTAAATAAAGCAGTAAAGCATGGCATAAGTACAGAATCGTAAATAAAACCTCAAACTAGTTTGTGGCCCCAAGAAATAAGACTGAATCAAGCTCTGGCTAAGGGGGTCCCATATACCTCCCGGATGTGGATAGCGCGATAAATCAAGGAACAGGTATCAAGTACTCGGGGTCCTACGGGACACAAGTGGGCGTTCGGAAACCAAATATTATCTATCACCCACCGATGCCTCTGCTTATTTCAATTTTTGTTGTTAGACAGGAATTAAAGTGAGCGATAAGTAAAACCATGATCATATCCAACATCAACATGCGGCAATACATCAACAACTGTGGCACTTGACGACACGCAACAGCACTTGAGCAAGCGACTACGACGCGCAAGTCCAACTATCTACCAAACAACAGGTAATAGGATGTGTCCAAGGCAATATAGGGCTGCACGGTATATCCAGGTACAGAAAACTAAAGCATCGCAACACAGATAGCAATAGATCAACAGGAGGGAATAAATACTATAAAGTAAGATAGGTAGAAAGGGGGAGATGCTCGCCTGAAAACATTGTCGAAGGTACAACCGAAGATCGGGTCGACAATCGCATCAACTCAACGGCCTTATCCGCGAAGAAGCAAAACACTAGAAGAAACACCGGATGCAATATTTAATACTACGGCAAAAGATCGGCATGATGCATGTATGATGTATGACGTGGCAAAAGTGCGATGCAATTAGGTCATATTAAGCGGAACTGGGGTCCCGACAAATGATTATATGATTCAAGTTGTTTAGAACCCCTGCAATTTAGATGTTGTTTAACAAGGCAGAATATATTACCGGTTCGCTACACAAGTTTAAATGAGGCCAATATGAGACTAGATTTGCTCGCATATGGGCCCCATATTTAATTATAAGATGAATCGGCATAAGGCCCCCAAACCAATGATATGCATGCGAGTATGACAATTCAATATGCAACAAGTTTATTATATTATAAAATAGGGTTTTCGGGAAGGGGTTCACACATTAGGGTTCGGCAGATCTTGGGGTTCCGGGGTTCGGGGTCGGTCTCGGGGTTCCGGGTTCGACGGAAGCGTTCTCGGACTCCGGGATCGTTCTCGGTAACGGGGTAGATCTTGTCGTTCTTCAGTTTCGGGTGCGGTTCTCGGCGAACTGGTCGGTTCCCTGTCGGAGGTCTTGGCGCTTCGGATCGGCCTTCGGTTCGGGGCCTCAGGTCTTGGGGTTCGCGTCCGTGTGGCGGTCTTGTTGTTCCGGGTAGGCGTTCTCGGGGTCGATGGCGAACTTGAGTGGGTCGGGTACCGGGGTGTTCGAATCCGTGAAGTAGATCTTGTCGTCCGGGCGTCGATGCTTCTGGAAGGAGAACTTGGCGATCCCGAGGGTCTTGATGTTCGACGGGTTCGGGCGCACCGGGATCGGGCTTCAGGGTTTGTTCTTCCGATCCTTGAAGAAGGTCATGGTGGTTCCAGGGAGGAAGCCTTGGTGTTCCGCGAAGGGTAGCTTCGGACTGCGACTTTGTGGTCGTTGGCGAACTCGGATGGTCACCCGGGGCTCATCGAATCTGCTCGGCCGATGTCGATCTTGGCAGGGTACCATGTGGCCGATCTTGTTACGATTGTCCGCGATGGAGGTCTTGTCGATGAGAGGGCCTTGGCATCTTAACCTCGTGCAGGATATGGTCCTTGTTCCGGCCTTGGTCAGCAAGCGTTTCCACCGCGTCGCCATGTCTTCTCGCTGATGCGGCCCGATGCTTGCACGGGGGCAGAGGACGCTACCACCTGTGCCACACGGGATGAGCAAGGTGGAGGCACCGGTGGCGAGGGAGGCGAGGTGGAGACGCACGGGCGACATGGCCTAGCTCGAAGGGAGGAGGCAGAAGAGGGGTTGCCGCGGTCTGGCTGCGCAGAGCACCGGGGAGGGCACCGGCGAGGTGGCCGACGGCGGTAAGGAGGGCGGCGGGCGCGGAAGCTTGCAGAGGACGGTGGTCGGAGGTGACTGACGGCGACGGCATCGGGGAGGCTGCCGGGGTGGAGCGGCGCGGGAGGGGGAGGTCGGAGAGGGGAGGGCCGGCGGAGCGGCGGGCTCCTGGCGCGGGGACGCTGGCCGGAGCTCGCGGGGGTCGGGGCGGCGCGGCGACCTGCTCGCGGGGACGCGTCAGGGCCAGCAGCGGCGGCGGTCTCGGTCTCCCGGGCGGCGCGCGCAGAGAGCGCCGCGGCCAGCGGAGGGAGCGGCGCCGGAGAGAGGGCCCGACGGCGGCGGGCGCAGGCGGCGGGCCGCAGGAGGCGAGAGGAGGCGCGGATGGCTCGGGGCGGAGCCGGAGGGAGCGGCGAGAGGACGCGGTGACCGGCGACGGGGAGCGGAAGAGGCAGACGGGGCGGAGGCAGTTGGCCGGCGAGCGGCGGCGCAGGTCGGGGAGCCGTGCGGGGCGGACGGGGCGGCCAGGGGCAGGCGAGCACGCGGTGAGGGAGGCACAGAGGGAGAGAGAGGACGCGAGGGCGTGGGGATGGGAGAGAGAGCGCTGCGGGGCCGGGGTGGGGCCAGCGGGTGGTGGTGGGGTTGGGCCAGGGGGAGGCGCGTGGGGAGGTTGCATGTGTGTGGTTGGCTGTGGGGGCAGGGTTGAGAGGGAGTGGGAGAGAGGCCAAGTGGCAAAAGGGGATTGGAGGGGATGAGGGGAGAGGTGACGTGGCGAGAGCTGATTGGAGGGAGTGAGGTGGCTGGTTGGGTGGTAGATTAGGTGTAGGTAGCTGTAGGATTTTAGGTGGACCGATTTGGAACCGGGGGTGGTCGTTCGGGTCGGATCGGCCCGTTCGACTGCCCCCACTAAAAATAATGCAATATTTTATTTGTTTAAACGGATCGTTTGCAAAACATATTTAGTCAAAACAAAATATTCCGGCGACCCGGGTTTGCGTTTGAATAAAGACGGGGCGTTTAGAAAACAGGAACCGGTTTTTCCGAAAATAGTTTTATACAAGCACATGCAAGATGATGACGATGCTCAAATGCAATGTGGCATGATGACATGAGCATGCGGTCATGACGATGCAATGCACAAAAACAACGCGATTTTCTAGTAGTGGTTTTGCGGGATGCCACAATCTCCAAAGAACTCAGGGTGCGGGCACTCCAGAAGTTCCGAAAGCTGGTCCAAGTCATGCTTAAAGATGAGATATCCTCCATTTCCCAACTGATAGAACTTGCTATACTTCACATCCATCTATAAGAATATAGGATGAGTAAGTTAGTAGAGTGATCAAGTGTGTCAATTTTTATGTAAGTTTGCAAGAATTTTTGGAGGAACATGAATTTTTATGAAAGTATCTAAGTGATAAGAATGAGAATAAGTTTTCATAAATACTCACTTCCTTGGTTTTGAAACTACGTTTTTGATTCAAACGTCCATTCTAAACTAGGCTCTCCTATGGTCAGGATGGCTCTGATACCAACTTGTCAACACCCGGATTTTTAATCCTAGATGCCTGTTATGGCATACATCGCAATCCCAGGATTACCATTTTTGCGAGACATAACAGATTGGATATCACAGTACATCATCCATTACAAACCATACATAAGGTCTTACAACAAATAAAGGATCTCATGATCCAATATTAATACAATCATAGCAGCAGAATAACGTAATAATAACGGTAGCATGGGCGAAGCTCCATCTTCATGGTCACACGCAATGCTAATGATAGGAGATGATCCTAGTTGTCGTAACCTTCTTGCGGTCCATCCTCCTGATAGTCCACTTCGTAGTCTGGCCACGGGAATAGCCAGGGACAAAGACATGAGTACTCTTTAAGTACTCGCAAACTAATACTAACAAGTGATGTGGTTTTGAGTAGGAAATACAAGGCTCTAGGTTGTTTTGCAAAAAGCCAGATTTATCTCTAACTAAGTTCAGAAGCAAAGAAAGCTAGTTGAAAGTTTTATAACACATAAGTGGGAACTTGAGTTTTCATGTTCACAAACCTGTTGTGGTCAAGACAAAGTCATGATTCATTTCACAAGTCATTTTGAAAACATCTGACGATGGGACAGTATGTCCACTCCAACTTTCCATAACTGTGGACTCGGCTATTCGAATAGTTTGAGACTCTTTAGAGGTGGTACACTTTCACCACAATATTCGATACATCCGTCAGGAACAATCCTAAATTCACCATACTAAGTATGAGGATAATCAATCCTATCCTTTCAATTACACGCGCTAGTATAGGCACCTCTCCTGTGAGTTTGGCCTCCCAACCATGACCAACTATCATCTTGGGAACTTCACAGGTGGACAATCTTCACAAGGTAGCCTCAACTCAAACCTTGGCCGCAAGGAAACCCATAGTAAGGTATATAAACTTCCAGTCAAGCCCTACCCAAATTTTGGGTATTGTGGTTGTACGGTAAAATTGGAATGGTATCGCATCCAGATAACCATCAGTTTTATAATGGGCTAAGGCTCATGCCTCAACATTTTCATCATCAAAATCCTCTGGTTTCAAGAACACATGTCAAAACATTTCAGTAGAATGACTAATCATTCTAAGGTTTTCATAACCATTTTCACCATCTAAAGTGATCAAGTTTTATGCTTAGCACTAGCATCTACAAGTGGGGGTAAACACTAATGAGGGGTGGTAATCAAGTGTGGATTGTCTAAATTCAATCTCATGCCTCAGGATGACATCAAGATTTATCTAATTTAGGATAAATTTTATGATCTTTATGCTACCTTTAAACATCTTTCTAAAATCTACAAGTCACTAAGTAAACACAAATAAAAGCTTTGATAAAGAAATAAAATAACGAAGCTTGCAAGTAAAACTGGGATTTGGTATCATCAAGTGATATAATCAAGGCATGCCTAATGCATTACATAGGTTATATAGTTTTCAGAGTTGCAAGTGTTTAGTTTGCAAGTTTAACTTGTTTTGTGAAGCTTGCCTTGTGCAGTGCAGTGGTTGAAGTTCTCCTCGGCTTCTTCTTCGTAGTAGTCTCCTTCATCCTCGTATCCTTGGTCAATACTAGCGTCTATAAATACGAGGTACACAATCACCAAACAATACTTAAGTACTTATATTTATCACACCAGGGTTCACACTAGATGATCTAGCATCATCACAATCATTACAAAGATTAAGGCAAAAGTTTTATTTATTTTATTTTAGAAAAGTAAATTTCTACTCATTCAAAAACTAGTTAAGATTTAATATTCTCCAACTAAAATAGGGGATCATGTTGACACATTCCATCACCACATATTTCAGTACTTGGGAATGTGATTTAAAGTGGTGTCACAATTTAATAAGGTTTAACCCTTTTATTTTAATTAAATAAAGTTACTATAAATGCCTATGGGGCATTCTTTTATTGCATGTCCATTATTGCTGCAAGTAAACCTAGATATTTTTATATATTCATAAAGGTCTTAGGAAATGTGATTTTTGAGAGTTGGAATCAACTCAAAAGATTCCATGGTTGAATTTTGAAAAATGTTTGAATGCAGAAAATCCTCTGCTTTGTTATTTTTACTATAGGTGATCTACATATCCAAATGATTTTTATCCAACGGGCTTGGATTAAGAATTTCAGTACCTTTCTAGCAAAATTAGTTTCATGCAATTTGGTTCAGTGAATCTCCCTGGATTTATTTTTGAATCTAGAGATAGAACTAAGTTTGAAACTAAATGGAAAAACCTAAGTTTGAATTACTGGGTCACGTAGGAGTGTAACTGGGCTGGCCCACTATGCACAGCGCGCGCGGGCGGGTTTAAGTGGCTAACCCCACCAGTCAGTGAGACAGGGGGTGCGAAGGGGTACTAGGTGATTAGGGCCTTAGGATTAGAAGCTAGATCTACGGCTAAGGTTCATCGTCCATGTCTGAACAGAACACGGCGAGGTCGAACCCTAGCGCGACCAGCGGGGGTTAGTGGCGGCTCACCGGGGCTCCGGCGATGGTCGGCGATGGTCGGCGATGGGGGCCATCGACGAAGTCGACGACGACGATCCTCCTGGTACCGGTGGCTCCTCCTTAGGCGGCTCCAATCAACGGCGCCCTTCTCCTCCAGCAGTGGCAAGCTTCGGCAAAATTCCGGCCACCTGGTGCTCTTCTTGCTCCGGGGATAAGTGTGTGTGATCAGTGAGAGGTGGGGAGTGAGATGGTGTGCTGAAATCGAACAGGGAAGGACTCTATTTATAGTGCGACGAGGGGACCGAAGGGTGCGGGTGGAGTTCGTCATGGTCGTCTGCACAGCGAGCTAACGGCATGGATGGGGGTAGGGGACGGTGCGCTTCCTCTTAGCGAAACTCAATGGCATGGTGGCGAGGCATGGGCGGTGCGAATTTGTCGGAACACTGCGATGCTCTAGGCGGGTCCGACGGGAAATTTAATGGCGCACGGGCGGTTCATGGGGCGGTGGTTATCACGTCGCGAGCGGCAATGGCGGGGCGCGGTCTATGTGAGTGTGTCGAGCATGGCGCTCTGGAGCGCTCTCGGCATGCTTGCAGAGAGACTGGGCGTGCTCGTTTTGAGTGTTCCGGGGGCTGGCAAGGCTTGGGCACTGGACAGGGGGTGGCAGTGCACGGTGGCTTGTGTCCCAGACAAGGTGGCTAGGCTTGTTGAGGCTACTAGCTTGCTGTCGACATTGGGGTGGCAAGTTGGGCTCTGGCATGGTCACCATTGATGACATTGTCAAGCTTACAGTGAGATAGGGCTTGTTAAATAAGTTATATCATCTACTTAGAGTGTAGTGAGAGCTAGAGAGGAGACAAGTTAGGCACAACACTTCCCACTGTGGTGTTTGGTGTTTTCTTTGATTTGTGTTTAGAAGGTGTTTGATGAAATGGCCGCAAGATATTTGAATTTGAATTTTTGGATGAAACTTGGTGGGTGTATTAGTCACATACTAGGTAGTCTCTGGTTTCTTGGTTTTTTCAAAGTGCAATGGTTTGGTTGGGTTTTGAGAATTGGCGATCTTCACATATGATATAGATTCAATTTTGGATTGTCATTTGAATCAAGTTGCCAAAAGTTTCTATGGGTTTGAAAGGTGGGATTGGGTTCACTTTCACTTGGTCTCGCAGTGGGTGAAAAGAAATGGATTTGTTTCTGTTTGAAATCTTGGACTAGAAACACTCAAAGTGGTCCAATGAGCAAGATTGGCAAAATGACCATTTGCTTGTTTTGTTTGTTTTTGAAGTTCTCTTGATTTGTTTCTTCTTGGAAATTATTTAGATGATGTTGTTTTCATCTATAAACCATTCCTTGATATTCATAACAATCACACAAGTCCATTCATGCATTCATACAATCATCACATACACACATGAATTCATATTATTTTAATTAACAAAAGTTTTTGTTAACCCTAAATTTGGTGATTGGAATTAATAACCTTGATCAATATTTTTGGGATGTTACAAGTGCTAAACTCGTAACTTAGATACTCACCTCCACGGTCGGACCGTAGAAATTTGATCTTTCTATTACGATGATTTTCCACTTTACTGTGAAATTCCTTGAAGTTTTCAAAGGTTTCAGACTTGTGTTTCATTAAGTAGATATAATTGTATCTACTAAAATAATCCGTGAAAGTAACAAAATAACAATATCCACCTCGCGCCGACAAACTCATTGCACCACATACATCAGAATGTATGATCTCCAATAAATATGTCGTCCGTTCCATTGAACCGGAAAACGAGGTTCTAGTCATCTTGCCCATAAGGCATAGCTCACATGTATCAAATGATTCAAAATCAAATGATTCCAAAAGTCCATCTGAATGGAGCTTCTTGATGCGTTTAACAACAATATGACCTAGACGGAAGTGCCACATATATGTGGATATATCATCATTAAGTTTAATCCTTTTAGCATCAACATTATGGATATGTATAACACTATTATCGAGATCCAACATAAATAAATGTAACATCCCAAATTTTATATTAGGATGTTATTAGTAGCATGCATCATCTTTGCATCATTGCACCCTACTAATAAAAATTTGCAACAAAATCCTAACACCTAAACCTATCAAAACCCTATTAAATATTTCCATATGTGAGCACTATTGTTGTAATAGTTTGAACCTCTTCTAAAACTATGTAAAAACATTAAACCATAGTCCTATGTTGACCACCTGACTTTTATAGAAATTTAGAAACAAATTTCATCAAATTTGGACTTAGTATGCAAAACTTATTTGTGTTTGACTAAAACAGAAATTGATAATTGATAAAAGGAAAAAAAAAGGAAACCTAACCTAACTGGGCCGGCTATGCCAGCCCGCTAACGCGCGCGCATCACCTAGCTGCCAGCACAGCCCAGCAGAGCGCAGGCCGCAGGCCGCAGCCGCTGACGCGGGTGTCCCACCCCGTCGTCATCCTCCAGAGACCACGGCGAGCACGCCTTCCCCCGCCGCATCGGACCCCAAATAGCAACGGACTCGGCCACCCCCTTCCCCAAGACTCTGGCCCCTTATAAGCCGACCCCTCCCGTTGCTTTCCCCTCAAAAACCCTAGCTCAAGCTTCGCCGAATCGCTGCTGCTCTTCCTCGCCGGCGTCGCGCTCGGGAAGGTTGACGATCCGGCGATTTGCGCCACCCCGAACCCTCCCTCGCTGTTGGTTGTACTACCCATGCTTCACCATCTCCCCTGACCGCTTTTTCCCCTTCTACAGAGCACTAAATCGTGCTCGATTCCTCGCCGACACCTCGCCGGAGTTCGCGGAGGTCGGTGGAGCGCCACGGCTGGACGAGGAAACGAACGGGGACGCCGGTCTCATGATCAAGACCGCGAGGAGGAGCCGCATGTCGTCGTCTTCCCCGCTGCCTCGGGAAGCCACCGGATCGTCGCCGAGCTTCACCACCCGACAGCGCCGCCGCCGCCTCGCCGTCAGCACCGCCGCGGTAAGCCACTGCCCCCTCCCGCCGTTAGATCTGCCACCAGTGGCCCAGATTAGAAGCCGCGCGAAGCGGTACGCGCGAATCGCGCTGCACCACGTGGCAAGGGGCGTCGGCACCGCGTCAGCGCCGCGTCACCCCCCCACCTTGCCAGCTGGCCCAACCAAAAGCCGCCACTTGGCAATGTTTTAAGTTAGGGGGTCAGATATGTTTGCAGATTCAATTTAAAACCTGCGAAATTCGTATAAAATTGAATATTTGGCCAAATTTAGCTTATAATATACCGTTGGATTCATAATTTTATGTAGAACCCATATCTGCAATAATATTCCAAGTTTACAGTAATGTTTTAGGTGTAGATTTTAATCATTAGATTAGAGTGTTTATTCTATATAAAAATAATTAAAATTCTGTTTTAATTGATTCTTGTTGCAATAACTTTGTTTCCACAATGCCTACTAGACAAAATTATAAAACCTTGCTTAAGATCATTGGATCTAGTTTGGGGCTAATTAGATGGTTTGATCTCCTTTTAACCCTAGGAATTGTTTTAGTGACTCAATTAGATCTAAACCTTTGGGGAATCAATCCTAGTGACACCCTTACACTATTACAACACAATCTTGCTACCTTGGTCAATTTAGAAGAACCAACCTTGCATAAAATACAATGTGCATGCATGCATGATTACCTCTGTGATATGTTTTGAACAAGTTGTGATCATATCTATGTTTGTGATTCGTTAGATTGTTGGGAGTGCGCTAAGAAGTGCTATTGTGTAGAGTGCTGCTCGGATCAAGGCAAGTTACACCACTTGTTCATAATTTTGTCCCAGTTTTGATTCTATGCATGTGATCTTCAAAATTCTGTAGTATGCATGTGTAGGATATTCTAGTAGTATTCTTCCTTAGTATTATTTTGCAAGTGCGATGATTTTGTAGTATGCCATGAGTAGCTTTATACATAGGATTTTCCCTCCTAATAGGTTACCCCTATTTTTGCTAAGTATTGCTTACTATGCTATATATACAAAGTACCGTTGGGGGGTTCGAAAGACAAAGAATTTTCTAAGTATAAAGGCTATCTAGAGCACACTTTTCTTCTCAAATCCACTTCAAAATAAAACTAAGTTTTCTTCTAGGCAGAATGGTTGTCGGGACAACGAGTGAGATTTTGGTGGAGGACGGCCGCCTAGGAATCAAAGAGGTCTGCCATGTTTCAGAATTCAGAAGCTTCTAGTGCAACACCATACCTTATGGGCTCTGTCTTGGCCTAGTACTTAGTGGGAAACCTCACCTGGGTACCAACAATTTGCAGGTGCTTGGCACGGTAAGATCCAGAAGGTAGAGGGGCTACTAAGGGAAAGCCTCGCCATGGTCTTTTTTGTAAAAGGACTTGATCGTGGATTGTGGGTAAAGTGCACAAACTCTCGAGAGTATTGCAAATCTGATCGATCAGCCGTGTTCACGGTAACAGAACAACAATGAGCGTCTGAAGGATGGAGCCTCTGAAGGATCTTCCTCTCTCTTTTCTAAACAAAGTTTTAAAACTCCATGGCGTGAGTAACATCGCCAATGGGTGGGATTTTGGGAACTTGGTGTGTAATATCCAAGTAACACTTGGTGCGTAATATCCAAGTGTTTGGTTGTTTGGACACTTGGTGAGTAATATCCTCGTGTGCCATTCGACCATATTTTACCTAAGCAAGTGTTTACAAAGTAGGGAAAATCTTCTCTTCTTCTTCTCTGCTTAAGAAAACTAGCTTTGAGCAAATGAACTCTACAGCCTAAACTAGCCTTGCATGTAGAGATAGTCTTTTCTCTCCTCGGTGTGTTTTGCCAATACATTCAAAGTATTGACCCAACTTGTTGGCTGCATGTTTTATGTGCAGAATCCGAAGATTCAAAGGTGCGTAGGGATCGCGAGTCTACACTCGACAAGCCTGGGGCGTTGATGGACTCAAGCTGCCTTTATGTTTCCGCTGTTATTTAAACTAGCATAATGCTAAGCAATTTTGTAATAAATTCATACTCTGGATTCTCCGTGTAATAAAGACTTTTTGTTTTACATGATATTTCATCGACTGTGAGGGCTAGCTATTGAACCAGGGACTAGCATGTTAATCACAGGGACTTAGGATCCTTATCGATCCGAGGCCACTAAAGATGGTATCAGAGCACATCGTTGCCTGTAGGACGTGACCCTAGGATTGGAACCACCTCTAAGTTTTGTGCCTTACTTGCCTTTCTACTAAGATATTTCCGCACTTCTAGTATCTGCTTTCCTCTAATTGTTTAAGTATCTAACCTTCATTCTTCTAACTTAAAGATGACAAGCTTCGTCTATGACACCGTCGTGGACATCGAGCCTCTTCGCATTGGTGGATGCCTGTCACATCCCAAGATTTTCCAAATCTTGTAATGTGAAAAATAAATGAATAAAATAAAACTTTGTTGACTTTCAGGGTGAGAAGAAACTTTTGAATCAATTTGAAACTTTCAAAACCTATTTGGATCAAATAAAATCCTAAAGGGATTTAAAAAGTTAAATAAACAATAAACTTAAAAATATTTAAAATTACTATTTTGGATCTTTTAATAAAAGGTTTTGGTTTTCAAAAGAAAAGGTGGATTTATAAATAAAGATTATTTTATAGAGCCAAATTAAACCTTGGACAAGTTTTTGAAATAAAATGTTTTGTTTTGATAAAAATAGTAAAGGTTTATTTAAATAAAATAATAAGGATTTAATAGTAAAGGCTTTTCCCATTTTAAATAAACACTAAAACTTATTTATTTATTTTGAATAAGTTTTCCAAGTATTTTATATTCTCAAATAAAACCTACTGAAGTGTTTTGGTGTTATTTTAGATTTCAAAATAAAGATTTTAATAAAACAAATCCTATTTGATTTAATAACTAAGGTCCATTTTATTTAATTATTAATGGACCCTGAAATAAAAATGTTATTTTATTTTAAAGAAGTTTTCCAAGTATCTTATATTTTCAAATAAAACCTACTATTTTGGTTTTGAAAATATTTAAATTTCAAATGGAGAGTTTAATAAATCAAATTCTATTTTGATTTAATAAACAAGGTCTATTTATTTAATTAATAATAGATCCTAAAATAAAAATATTATTTTTGTTTTTGGGACTTTGGTTTATGTTGTTAAACAGAACCAAAAACTCAATGCCAAGTTTGGAAAATTTTGAATTGATTTGTTTGATTGAATTTCAAAGCAGAAAATAGAAATAGAAAAGGATAAAACAATCAGACAGGAAAAAAAATATGAAAACGGACTGACCCAACTCACCAGGCCCAGCATTCCAGTCCAGCCCACCTATTCCCCTCGCCCCCGAAAACGTTTTCCCTACCGCGAAAGAAACCCACTAAGCCAATGACAAGTGGACCCATTCCCCTCTCTCTCTCCCTCACTGCCAGATAGACCCCACCGCCACGTATCCATCGTCTTCACCCGCCGATGACCTCGCCCCTCTCCTCGCTGTCGTTTCTGGCCGGAAATCAATCCGTTAAATGCGCTCTAAATGCTGGAGTAAACCCCGCCCCGATTACGCACACTTAAACCCCTGCTCCTCCTCTCCGTTTGACCCCAGGAACCACCCACTCTCTGCCCCCAGGCCACTCCCATTGTTGCTCGCACCACCACGGTCTCCGACGAGCCTTTGCTCCAATTCCGGCCACACCCCGCCGCCTCTCGCCTCCCACTGAACACGAGCTCGCTCCACACATCCTGGCGCATCTCCCCGTGCCACTGGTTCGCCCGCGAGTGCCCCGTAACGTCGGCTTCGTCAACCTCAACTCGCCACCGCCGTGTGCCGTTTCTCCGACGAACTCCCCTGGTAAGCCTCGACTGCCCCAGCACCACCCGATGATGCTCCCTTACTCGCGAACCTTGTGCGCATCTAACCGTGCCTCTCTTTTGGCTTAGCATGGTTCCAAACGATGCCAGTGACGACGACCCAAGAGCACCGCCGCCCATACCAACTCCGGTGAGCGATTCCTCCTGTCCCCGTGCGCCCCTTGCCAAGACGACTCCACGTTGAGCTTCGGCGTCGCCCTGCGATCACTGTGAGCCACCCCACTCCTTCTCTAGCTTCCTCTATCGCCGGCAACCTCGCCGCCAGAGCGCCGCCGCCGCACAGTCGCCGCTAGCGTCGCCACTAGTTGGCAAGCGTGCTGCGCGCCGTAAGATCTTGATCCGACGCGTGAGAATAGATTTAACCCGAAGGGGTAAGTATCCACCTGTGCCGCACGATCTGAATTGATCCAACGCACCAGAGTGCTCGATCCAACCGAATTGGTATGGACGAATCAGAACACGACGCATGGCATAGATCAATTTAAAACAGAATTTGTAATCTGATTTAGATGCAGATTTGAAAACCTTATAACTTTAGTTCTACACGTCCAAATTTGACAAACTTTATATCAATGGAATCAGTGGAACAAGCCCTAGCCAACCATGCCATTTGTTTAGTAAAAAGCTTCTGGAAAAATGTTTGTTTTTGCAGAAACATTTGTATGCTTGTTTAGATTATAAAAATTGTTCAAAAATGATTTTGGGGATAAAATATTTTGCAAATGGAGTGATTTGAACCTACTGACCATAGGAAAGACTTTGTGGTTTCAAAAATTTATTTGGTGAAGAAAAAGAATGATTCTTTGATTTAAAACCAATTCTAGTCAAATAAAAATATGGTTTATTTATTAAAAATGGTTTTGGAAGAAAACTTTTGGGAAAGGTTTTGTTTTAAACTCTCTGACCCCAAAACACCAAGTTTTATGGTTTGAAAACATATTTGGTGAACCCTATAGATTAATGCCTTAGTAAAAACATTTCTACACCACATAAAATGATACTTTGTTTTGAAAATGGTTTATAAAGTGAAACCTTTTGCAAATGACTTTGCCACTTTATAAAATGACCATTAGGTGTACCCAAATGTCTATGACCCATTAGAAACCACTTTTACAAATAAAACAACCCTTTTGCATGCTTGCATGTGTTGTTTTGTTTTATTATTTTATGTGATGAATTGTTTGAATGGTAGATTGAAATATTGTTTGCTTGATTGATTTGTAGTGACTTGAAGTGTGTGAACAATTGCAAAGATCAAGGAGTGAACCTATACTCTACCAAAAAGGCAAGTGATGCTTCATACTTTTTCCCATTACTGTCACTATGCATTAGTAATTTTTCTAAGTAAAACTTGCATGGAATTTTTCTAAGTGTAAACCTTGCTATAGGAAATCCTAGTAGATGAAACCTTAGTAGAAATTTCCTAAGTCAAGATACCTACTACTATCAAGCTTAGCTTAGCTAATAGAAAACAAGGGTGTAGTATACATTCATACTATGGAAAAATTTCTAAGTCTGAGGACTTGTGTTTTTGTTTAATAAAACAACTAAGTTAATGAATCACCTGGGTGGAATGGTAATTGCTTGGTGGTTTTTGGTTGAGTGGTTCACAAGGCCCATGTTTATGGTTGACCTTCTGTATCTCACTTGTGGATGGCCACCCAGGAACAAAGAGATTTGAGATGTCAAATGTTGAGAAGCTTCAAGTGCAGCCACTTGGCATTATGGGCTCTGCCTGGATCATATAGGTTGCAAGAATTTAGCCATATGGACAGTTGGTGGTAGAGTTTGATAGGTTGGAGCACGTCAATTTTGGTCTAAGGGAAGGCTTCTGAAAGATCTTGTCTTGGGAAACGAAGTCTTGTGGGGAAAGTGCACCACCTCTGCAGAGTGTAAAATCTAAGTACTTAGCCATGTCCCTGGTAAAGGACAATTTGAGCATCAAGACATGGAAGCTATCAAGAATCTCATCATCCAAATTTCTAAGTTAAAAACTTGTGGTTTGAACAAGGGTTAAGGGATTTTCAATCTTTGATTGAGAAAAATGATTTGTCAAGGAAAAACTTAGTGTTTTCAAATGTTAAGGAAAAATCTATTTTGAGCAATGCAAGCCTCAACTCCACTTAGCCAAATGCATATAGATGACAGACTCCACTATACTACTATAGTATCACTTGCCAATACAATTCAAATGTATTGACCCTTGTGGCTGTAACTTGTTATGTTGTAGGTTTGATTGATTTAGTGAAGTGTGTTGATTAGGATTACAAAGTCTACAACCAACATGTCTGCTTGTGGCACTTTGAAGATGAAGGACCCCATGCTTATAGAAATTCTGCTGCAATGTAATGTAATAGCCAAATGAGCTATGTAAGATGTAATAAAATTATGTTATTCCTGGTTATAAAGCTGCATTATGACCTTTGTTCCTTGATATTACGTCTTAACTGTGGATGCTAGCTATTGATCCAGGGACTAGCATTGTAAACACAGGGGACTCCACCTTATTAAAGGTTGGGACCCTTACAGATGGTATCAGAGCATTGTGTTGCCTGTAGGATTTGTAAACCTAGGATTGGCCAAAAACCCTTAGAAAATAGGAGTTGTACTTGTTCCAAAACTTATTTACCAACAATCTTGTAAACTCTTTCCTCAACCATTTTGGTTTTCATTCTACATGTCTTCTATTTCAACTTGATGGACAAAACCTACCCCATGGCCAAAGACTTCACCATGTGCAAAGGACTTCATCAACTCTAATGACTTCAACATCTTCAGCATATTCACCAAGGACTTCAACCATGGTTATCACTAAGGACAAGTGAGACAAGAAATCTTGCTCAAGATTTGGAGACTAAGGAAACACAATTTAGAAAGAGCCATCATCAACTTTGAAGTATTTGTGACCAAGAGTTTTTCCAAGGAAAACATGATCTCATGCAAGAAGAATCAACCAAGAAGGATGGAAAGATCACAAGTGAACCATATAGATGGACCACCATATTTTGTTTAAGTCAAAAACACACCAACTTAGGTAGTGTAACAAAAATAATTTTGGTTGCCTAAAAATATGCTTGAAACTTGTTGTTTGAGTGGAATGTTTGTTTGTGATTGCTTGCACATTGCTTGAATGAATTGTGATGTGTGTGATTAGAATTATTCCCTTAGAAATATTTTTGTCTATTCTAAATCCCAATCCAACCCAAACAGATGACTTCTCCAAGAAACTCCAACATCAAGGATGGTGACGACAACAACAACCAAGAGGACAACATGAGAGAACTTATAGCAACCCAAAACCAGTTGAGCCAAGAGACAACTCAGCTTTTAGCCAACAACAATGGACTAGACCCAGCCATACAAAGGATTTTGAAACTTCAATCCCAATTGTTGCAAGGATTGGTTACTCAAATGATCAACATGGGAGAAAACTCTTCCCAAGGAGTTTATGACAACAAGGATGACAAAGATGTTAATCTAGAAGGAACCCAAGTTTGCAATATTTGTGGAGACAAGGATCATACATCCATGGAGCATGAAGATCAATGCCCCAAGAAGAGAGAAAGATTTCCCACCTCTGAGGTGAGGTATGAAGAACATGAACTAGAAGAACTCCTAGCTTTGGAGAGACCCAAAAAGAAGAAGAAGGACATAAGCCAGTTGCAATGTTACAATTGCAATGAGATGGGACACTATGCCAGTGGCTGCCTAGAAAAGAAGAAGAACCAAGGAAACAAACAAGAGGAAATGATACCAAAGGAAAAGAAAGATATTATCCAAGTGTGGTGCAACAACTGCAAAGAGCTAGGACATTATGCAAGCAACTGTCCAGAAAAGATGAAACACAAGATAAACAAACCTATGAGGGATCTCAGCCTTGTCACATGTTTCAAATGCAAGGAGCTAGGCCACTATGCAAATTTCTGTCCAGGAAAGTTACACCAAGATCCCAAGCAAGCCAATGTGTAAACTAGTTGGAAAATTTTTAAGGATGGTAGTACCCTAGTTGTTTTGAGCCTACTTGTAAACCATAGCCTTCCCAAATCTCGGGACGAGATTTCTTTTAAGGGTGGTAGCCTGTCACATCCCAAGATTTTCCAAATCTTGTAATGTGAAAAATAAATGAATAAAATAAAACTTTGTTGATTTTCAGGGTGAGAAGAAACTTTTGAATCCAATTTGAAACTTTCAAAACCTATTTGGATCAAATAAAATCCTAAAGGGATTTAAAAAGTTAAATAAACAATAAACTTAAAAATATTTAAAATTACTATTTTGGATCTTTTAATAAAAGGTTTTGGTTTTCAAAAGAAAAGGTGGATTTATAAATAAAGATTATTTTATAGAGCCAAATTAAACCTTGGCCAAGTTTTTGAAATAAAATGTTTTGTTTTGATAAAAATAGTAAAGGTTTATTTAAATAAAATAATAAGGATTTAATATCCAATTTTATTTAAGTAAAGGCGTTTCCCATTTTAAATAAACACTAAAACTTATTTATTTATTTTAAATACGTTTTCCAAGTATTTTATATTCTCAAATAAAACCTACTGAAGTGTTTTGGTGTTATTTTAGATTTCAAAATAAATATTTTAATAAAACAAATCCTATTTGATTTAATAACTAAGGTCCATTTTATTTAATTATTAATGGACCCTAAAATAAAAATGTTATTTTATTTTAAAGAAGTTTTCCAAGTATCTTATATTTTCAAATAAAACCTACTATTTTGGTTTTGAAAATATTTAAATTTCAAATGGAGAGTTTAATAAATCAAATTCTATTTTGATTTAATAAACAAGGTCTATTTATTTAATTAATAATAGATCCTAAAATAAAAATATTATTTTTGTTTTTGGGACTTTGGTTTATGTTGTTAAACAGAACCAAAAACTCAATGCCAAGTTTGGAAAATTTTGAATTGATTTGTTGATTGATTTGTTTGATTGAATTTCAAAGCATAAAATAGAAATAGAAAAGGATAAAACAATCAGACAGGAAAAAAATATATGAAAACGGACTGACCCAACTCACCAGGCCCAGCAGCCCAGTCCAGCCCACCTATTCCCCTCGCCCCCGAAAACGTTTTCCCTACCGCGAAAGAAACCCACTAAGCCAATGACAAGTGGACCCATTCCCCTCTCTCTCTCCCTCACTGCCAGATAGACCCCACCGCCACGTATCCATCGTCTTCACCCGCCGATGACCTCGCCCCTCTCCTCGCTGCCGTTTCTGGCCGGAAATCAATCCGTTAAATTCTCTCTAAATGCTGGAGTAAACCCCGCCCCGATCACGCACACTTAAACCCCTGCTCCTCCTCTCCGTTTGCCCCCAGGAACCACCCACTCTCTGCCCCCAGGCCGCTCCCATTGTTGCTCGCACCACCGCGGTCTCCGACGAGCCTTTGCTCCAATTCCGGCCACACCCCGCCGCCTCTCGCCTCCCACTGAACACGAGCTCGCTCCACACATCCTGGCGCATCTCCCCATGCCACTGGTTCTCCCGCGAGTTCCCCATAACGTCGGCTTCGTCAACCTCAACTCGCCACCGCCGTCTGCCGTTTCTCCGACGAACTCCCCTGGTAAGCCTCGACCGCCCCAGCACCTCCCGATGATGCTCCCTTACTCGCGAACCTTGTGTGCATCTAACCGTGCCTCTCTTTTGGCTTAGCATGGTTCCAAACGATGCCAGCGACGACGACCCGAGAGCACCGCCGCCCATACCAACTCCGGTGAGCGATTCCTCCTGTCCCCGTGCGCCCCTTGCCAAGACGACTCCACGTTGAGCTTCGGCGTCGCCCTGCGATCACTATGAGCCACCCCACTCCTTCTCTAGCTTTCTGTATCGCCGGCAACCTCGCCGCCAGAGCGCCACCGCCACACAGTCGCCGCCAGCGCCGCCACTTGTTGGCAAGCGTGCTGCGCGCCGTAGGATCTTGATCCGACGCGTGAGAATAGATTTAACCCGAAGGGGTAAGTATCCACCTGTGCCACACGATCTGACTTGATCCAACGCACCAGAGTGCTCGATCCAACCGAAACGGTATGGACGAATCAGAACACGCCGCGTGGCATAGATCGATTTAAAACAGAATTTGTAATCTGATTTAGATGCAGATTTGAAAACCTTATAACTTTAGTTCTACACGTCCAAATTTTACAAACTTTATATCAATGGAATCAGTGGAACAAGCCCTAGCCAACCATGCCATTTATTTAGTAAAAATCTTCTGGAAAAATGTTTGTTTTTGCAGAAACATTTGTATGCTTGTTTAGATTGTAAAAATTGTTCAAAAATGATTTTGGGGATAAAATCTTTTGCAAATGGAGTGATTTGAACCTACTGACCATAGGAAACACTTTGTGGTTTCAAAAATGTATTTGGTGAGGAAAAAGAATGATTCTTTGATTTAAAACCAATTCTAGTCAAATAAAAATATGGTTTATTTATTAAAAATGGTTTTGGAAGAAAACTTTTGGGAAAGGTTTTGTTTGAAACTCTCTGAACCCAAAACACCAAGTTTTATGGTTTGAAAACATATTTGGTGAACCCTATAGATTAATGCCTTAGTAAAAACATTTCTACACCACATAAAATGATACTTTGTTTTGAAAATGGTTTATAAAGTGAAACCTTTTGCAAATGACTTTGCCACTTTATAAAATGACCATTAGGTGTACCCAAATGTCTATGACCCATTAGAAACCACTTTTACAAATAAAACAACCCTTTTGCATGCTTGCATGTGTTGTTTTGTTTTATTATTTTATGTGATGAATTGTTTGAATGGTAGATTGAAATATTGTTTGCTTGATTGATTTGTAGTGACTTGAAGTGTGTGAACAATTGCAAAGATCAAGGAGTGAACCTATACTCTACCAAAAATGCAAGTGATGCTTCATACTTTGTCCCATTACTTTCACTATGCATTAGTAATTTTTCTAAGTAAAACTTGCATGGAATTTTGCTACGTGTAAACCTTGCTATAGGAAATCCTAGTAGATGAAACCTTAGTAGAAATTTCCTAAGTCAAGATACCTACTACTATCAAGCTTAGCTTAGCTAATAGAAAACAAGGGTGGAGTATACATTCATACTATGGAAAAATTTCTAAGTCTGAGGACTTGTGTTTTTGTTTAATAAAACAACTAAGTTAATGAATCACCTGGGTGGAATGGTAATTGCTTGGTGGTTTTTGGTTGAGTGGTTCACAAGGCCCATGTTTATGGTTGACCTTGTGTATCTCACTTGTGGATGGCCACCCTGGAACAAAGAGATTTGAGATGTCAAATGTTGAGAAGCTTCAAGTGCAGCCACTTGGCATTATGGGCTCTGCCTGGATCATATAGGTTGCAAGAACTTAGCCATATGGACAGTTGATGGTAGAGTTTGATAGGTTGGAGTGCGTCCATTTTGGTCTAAGGGAAGGCTTCTGAAAGATCTTGTCTTGGGAAACCAAGTCTTGTGGGGAAAGTGCACCACCTCTGCAGAGTGTAAAATCTAAGTACTTAGCCATGTCCCTGGTAAAGGACAATTTGAGCATCAAGACATGGAAGCTATCAAGAATCTCATCATCCAAATTTCTAAGATAAAAACTTGTGGTTTGAACAAGGGTTAAGGGATTTTCAATCTTTGATTGAGAAAAATGATTTGTCAAGCAAAAACTTAGTGTTTTCAAATGTTAAGGAAAAATATATTTTGAGCAATGCAAGCCTCAACTCCACTTAGACAAATGCATATAGATGACAGACTCCACTATACTACCATAGTATCACTTGCCAATACAATTAAAATGTATTGACCCTTGTGGCTGTAACTTGTTATGTTGTAGGTTTGATTGATTTAGTGAAGTGTGTTGATTAGGATTATAAAGTCTACAACCAACATGTCTGCCTGTGGCACTTTGAAGATGAAGGACCCCATGCTTATAGAAATTCTGCTGCAATGTAATGTAATAGCCAAATGAGCTATGTAAGATGTAATAAAATTATGTTATTCCTGGTTATAAAGCTGTATTATGACCTTTGTTCCTTGATATTACATCTTAACTGTGGATGCTAGCTATTGATCCAGGGACTAGCATTGTAAACACATGGGACTCCAGCTTATTAAAGGTTGGGACCCTTACTCATGGACCTACTCACACGTTTGGACCTTCCTCTCCCAACAATCCAGGGGAGCACAATGAAGAAACTCCACAAGGACGGCTGTTGGGGAGTCAAGGTCATCCAGCCAGGAAAAGAGCGAGGCAAGAACCCGGAGGAAGACATAGCAATCCACATTGTTAGCGATTCCAAGGAGAAGGCCCTTAGCATCAGCTTGCAGCAACTCATTGGTCGCCTATGTGGACGTCATCATGAATCTGACACTGCGGCGGCCTCTTTGGGAGACGAGGTGAGGAAGGAACTCCCATGGAGTTAACCTTTGAGGAAAGAATTTCTACCAAGCGCCGAAGAACACAATATCAAGACTTGGAGTGCCACATCCATGACCTTGAAAAGGGTACCTTCCTCGAGATGTTGAAGAACGACGATCTATGCGCCCTCATCAAGGAGAAGAAGAAATGATCAAGCAGCAGGAGGAGTCAATGAAGCTCCAAGAGATAAAATTCCAGGACCAAGAGAAGAAGTTCGCTAACCAAGAGAAGAGGGTGATAAATAAAAACAAGAGAATTAGGGAACTCAAATAGAAGATCGATGGAGCTGAAGTGCAAACTGAAAGCCTTTGCAACATATTCAATGATGTGCGTGCTTCCAAGACGGACTTGGCAAAGCAACTTGAAACCGCGAAGAAGTCAAGCCTAGTGGAGGAGCTACAAAGCGAGAAGGAGGGACTTCAGGAGCAGCTAGAAGCCACCACCAAGAAGCTGCAAGATGAGATTAAGAACCTCCAAGAGAAGCTTGAAGCCACCACAAAGGAGATGGATTTGTACAAGACAACTCTAGAGCAGGAAGGCTACTCGTTCGAGGACGAGGAAGAGGAAGGCGTGGAAGATGTGTAATAGTTGTACCACCTTTAATTCTATAGTAGAACGTTATTCGCGATTGTAATAAATACCAAGACAAATCTGGTTTAGTTAAACATGGTTGTTTTCTGCGTTAAGCTGTGTTGTTATGTCTTGTGTGCCTTGTGTGCTCGGTGTGTTTTCATAAGGGTAGGAGTTTACTACTTAGTCTTTCTATCTATTTCTTAACTAATCTCTTAAACCCCACAGATGCCGCCCAGACGTGCGAACTCCGAAATCCCGCCATAAATAGCACAACTTTTGGCCACTCCGAACCAGCTGATCCAACTGCTCACCCAGAACATGCAAAACAACAACAACAACCCGCCACCGCCACCACCTCCGCCACCACCTCAACAGGATCGCTTGACTCGGTTTTTGAGGCTGAACCCACCTACCTTCACTAGAAGCACTGAACCAATCATCGCTGATGACTGGCTGCGTACGATCAACAAGAAGCTAGACACCGTTCAAGCTATCAGAGCCGACAGGGTACGTTACACCGCACACCAGCTTGAAGGACCTGCTGCAGAATGGTGGGATAACTACCAAGTCACCCACCCGGACATTGATGCTATCACTTGGGATCAGTTTGAGTTAGCCTTTCGCACTCATCATGTGGCTGATGGTGTCATGACTCTGAAGAGGCGCGAGTTTCGCGACCTACACCAGCTGCACCGTTCTGTCACCGAGTATGGAGAGATTTTCAACAAGCTAGCCCGTTATGCACCCGATGACGTTTCCACTGATGCCAAGAGACAGGAGGAATTCTTAAGGGGACTCAATGACGAGATATCCATTCAGCTTGTGGCTCAGAAATTTGACAACTTTCAGGAACTTCTGGACAGAGCCATTGTGGTTGAATCCAAAAGGAAGAGCATAGAAAACCGCAAGAGGAAGTCTAACCCTCACAAACACTCTGTTCCGTACCAGAAGCAGCGCAATTCCTCACCACCACCTTATAACAATAATGGCCACAACCACAACGGTCATAACCATGGTGGCCACAAACACAATGGGCATAAAAACCGCAACGGGAATGGCAACAATGGAAAGGATCTTAGTGAGGTGACATGTTTTAAGTGCAACAAGACAGGGCATTATGCAACCTCTTGCCCCGAGAAGAAGAATGGCAATGGTAATGGGAATGGAAATGGACACAACCAAGGCAATGGAAACGGGAAGAAGCCAAATCCGTTTGTCAAAGCCACGGTAAATCATGTTTCTATGGAGGATGCTTGTGATGCGCCAGACTCTGTGATTGGTAAGTTCAAACTCAATTATATTCCCGAAGTTGTTCTTTTTTATACTGGTTCATCGCATTCATTCATATCAAGGGTATTTGTGTATAGAGGCAAGATACCTACGGAGACTACAAAATTTCCTCTAAGGGTAAGTTCTCCTGGGGGAGAAATAGTGGCAAACTCCGGTTGCCGGGAATTAGAACTGAGGATTGGGACACACATCTTTCCCACAAGTCTAGTAGTTCTAGAATCACAAGGATTAGACATCATCTTGGGCATGAATTGGATGACCGAATATGAGGGAGTCATAGATTGTGCCAAGAGAACTGTCATGCTCACAACACCGGAAGGGAAGAGAATTCGTATCAAGTCAAATTTGAACTCAAGGAAGCCATGGTGAACTCTCTTAAGGGGGTTAGCTTGGAGGAGGTACCTATTGTAAAGGAATACCCAGATGTCTTTCTAAAGGAGCTACCCGGAATGCCACCCGACCGTGATATCGAGTTCCTCATTGACTTAATGCCAGGAACGGGGCCGATAGCTAAGAGACCATACAAGTTTGATGTGGACGAGTTAAAGGAACTCAAGAAACATCTTAGGGAACAATTGGACAAGGGATTCATCCAACCCAGCGCATCATCCTGGGGAGCACCTGTACTATTTGTGGAAAAGAAGGATAAAACCAAGAGGCTGGTTGTGGACTACCGCTTGTTGAACGAAGTGACGATTAAGAATAAGTATCCTCTGCCCAACATCAATGACTTGTTTGATCAGTTAAAGGGAGCAAGTGTGTTCTCAAAGATTGATCTGCGATCAGGCTATTTTCAGCTAAAGATTCGAGAACAGGATGTGACCAAAACAGCATTCACCACAAGATACGGATTGTAAGAGTACACCGTAATGTCTTTTGGTCTAACCAATGCCCCAGCATACTTCATGACCATGATGAACAAAGTGTTCATGGAATATTTGGACAAGTTTATCGTGGTATTCATAGATGACATACTCATATACTCTAAGGATGAGAAGGAACATGAGAAACATCTGCGCGTTATTATGGAGAAACTAAGAGAACACAAGTTGTATGCCAAATTCAGCAAGTGCGAGTTCTGGTTAAAGGAAGTGGGATTCCTTGGTCATGTTGTGTCAGCAAAAGGAGTTGCCGTAGATCCTAGTAAGGTAGCTTCTGTGACGGAATGGGAGTCACCCAAGAATGTGGGAGATATTAGGAGTTTCTTGGGCCTCACAGGATATTACCGGAGGTTCATTGAAAACTTTTCCAAAATAGCAAAACCCATGACGGAACTATTGAAGAAGGAAAAGAAGTTCCTATGGACCGAGGCATGTGAAACAAGTTTTCAAGAGTTAAAGAAGCGCCTTGTAACGGCGCCATTTCTGTGCCTGCCTGATATCCAAAAGGATTTTCAAGTCTATTGTGACGCTTCTCGACAAGGACTGGGAAGTGTATTGATGCAGGATGGGAAAGTGGTATCCTATGCCTCCCGACAACTTAAGAACCACGGACACAATTACCCCACACATGATTTGGAACTTGCATCTGTGGTTCATGCACTCAAGGTATGGAGACACTACCTCATGGGCAAACATTGTGATGTATTCACAGATCATAAAAGTTTGAAGTACATCTTCACCCAAAAGGAGTTGAATATGAGACAAAGAAGATGACTTGAACTAATTAAGGATTATGACTTGGACTTACAGTACCATCCCGGAAAGGCAAACGTGGTGGCTGATGCCTTAAGTCGTAAGGTGTATGTGAATGGACTTACCACAGGGGAGCTTCCAAAGGATTTATGCAAACAATTCAGGGATATCAAGCTAGAGATAGTTCCAAAAGGACACGTAGCGACTATGGAAATAGTGCCCACCTTCCAAGAGAGAATCAAGGAAGCACAGAAGGGAGATAAAGAGTTGGAATAAATAAGAATCAGGATAAGTGAAGGAAAGACTAAAGAATTTCGTCTAGACGAACAAGGAACCTTCTGGTATGGGAAGCGTTTGTGCGTTCCCAATGACCCCGATATCAGGAAGATGATTTTACAAGAAGCTCATGATTCGCCATACTCAATTCATCCAGGTAACACGAAGATGTACATGGATGTGAAGGATAGATTTTGGTGGAATAACCTAAAGAGAGATATTGCGGAATATATTTCTCTGTGTGATGTATGCAATAGAGTTAAAGTCGAGCATCAGAAACCGGCAGGACTACTTCAACCACTACCTATACCCGACTGGAAGTGGGACAAGGTAGGCATGGATTTCATCACGGGATTGCCCCGGACTCGTTCTGGATTTGATTCTATCTGGGTAGTGGTGGACCACTCACCAAGGTGGCTCACTTCATCCCCGTAAAGACCACGTATACAAGTGATAAGCTTGCTAAGATATACATGTCAAGAATTGTAAGTCTGCATGGTGTTCCCAAGGGAATTGTGTCAGATAGAGGCACCCAGTTCACTTCAAAGTTTTTGTCGACAGCTACATGAGTCTCTTGGAACCCGACTAGAATTCAGTACTGCCTTCCACCTGCAAACGGATGGCCAAACAGAAAGGGTGAATCAAATTTTGGAAGATATGTTGAGAGCTTGCGCACTAGACTATGGGTCTAGTTGGGACGATAACCTGCCGTATGCCGAGTTCTCATACAACAATATCTACCAGACAAGTATCAAGATGGCTCCGTTTGAAGTTCTATAAGGCAGGAAGTGTAGGACTCCGCTGCTATGGATCGGAGTTGGTGAACGCAGTCTTTTTGGACCTGAATTGATAAAGGATGCCGAAGAAAAGGTACGGCAGATTCAGGATAGGCTAAAGGTAGCCCAATCCCGACAAAAGAGTTACCCTGACTCCAAGCGCAGAGATGTGTCCTATGAAATAGGGGACCGTGCGTATCTCCGAGTTTCACCCCTACGAGGAGTTAAGAGGTTCGGAATCAAGGGCAAGTTAGCCCCACGATTCATAGGACCATATAAGGTTCTGGACCGTAGAGGGGAAGTTGCTTATCAGTTGGAGTTGCTGGAAGGACTGACTGTTCATGATGTGTTTCATGTGTCGCAACTAAAGAAGTGTCACCCGGAGATGGCCGAAACACAGCTAAGAGACACCGTTCCCCTAGATGAGGTTCAATTGGAGAATGACCTTACCTATGAGGAAAAACCCATCAAAATACTGGAAACAGCCGAAAGGGTTACCCGCACAAGGACTATAAGATTCTGCAAGGTACAATGGAACCACCACTCCGAGGAAGAAGCTACGTGGGAGCGTGAAGAAGACTTGAAGGCAGAACACCCACACCTATTTGCTAGCCAACTCGAATCTCGGGGACGAGATTCTTCTTAAGGGAGGTAGGTTTGTAACATCCCAAATTTTATATTAGGATGTTATTAGTGGCATGCATCATCTTTGCATCATTGCACCCTACTAATAAAAATTTGCAACAAAATCCTAACACCTAAACCTATCAAAACCCTATTAAATATTTCCATATGTGAGCACTATTGTTGTAATAGTTTTACCACCTTCTAAAACTATGTAAAAAACATTAAACCATGGTCCTATGTTGACCACCTTATTTTTATAGAAATTTAGAAACAAATTTCATCAAATTTGGACTTAGTATGCAAAAGTTATTTGGGTTTGACTAAAACAGAAATTGATAATTGATAAAAGGAAAAAAAAGGAAACCTAACCTAACTGGGCCGGCTGGGCCAGCCCGCTAACGCGCACGCGTCACCTAGCTGCCAGCGCAGCCTAGCAGAGCGCAGGCCGCAGGCCGCAGCCGCTGACGCGGGGGTCCCACCCCGTCATCGTCCTCGAGAGACCGCGGCGAGCACGCCTTCCCCCGCCGTGTCGGACCCCAAATCGCAACGGACTCGGCCACCCCCTTCCCCAAGTCTCTGGCCCCTTATAAGCCGACCCCTCCCGTTGCTTTCCCCTCAAAAACCCTAGCTCAAGCTTCGCCGAATTGCTGCCGCTCTTCCTCGCTGGCGTCGCGCTCGGGAAGGTTGACGATCCGGCGATTTGCGCCACCCCGAACCCTCCCTCGCTGTTGGTTGTACTCCCCATGCTTCACCATCTCCCCTGACCGTTTTTTCCCCTTCTACAGAGCACTAAATCGCGCTCGATTCCTCGCCAACGCCTCGCCGGAGTTCGCGGAGGTCGGCGGAGCGCCACGGCTGGACGAGGAAACGAACGGGGACGTCGGTCTCACGATCGAGACCGCGAGGAGGAGCCGCAGGTTGTCGTCTTCCCCGCTGCCTCGGGAAGCCACCGGATCGTCGCCGAGCTTCACCACCCGACAGCGCCGCCGCCGCCTCGCTGTCAGCACCGCCGCGGTAAGCAACTGCCCCCTCCCGCCGTTAGATCTGCCACCAGTGGCCCAGATTAGAAGGCGCGCGAAGCGGTACGCGCGAATCGCGCTGCACCGCGTGGCAAGGCGCGTCGGCACCGCGCTAGCGCCGCATCAGCCCCCCCACCTTGCCAGCTGGCCCAACCAAAAGCCGCCACTTGGCAATGTTTTAAGTTAGGGGGTCAGATCTGTTTGCAGATTCAATTTAAAACCTGCGAAATTCGTATAAAATTGAATATTTGGCCAAATTTAGCTTATAATATACCGTTGGATTCATAATTTTATGTAGAACCCATATCTGCAACAATATTCCAAGTTTACAGTAATGTTTTAGGTGTAGATTTTAATCATTATATTAGAGTGTTTATTCTATATAAAAATAATTAAAATTCTGTTTTAATTGATTCTTGTTGCAATAACTTTGTTTCCACAATGCCTACTGGACAAAATTATAAAACCTTGCTTAAGATCATTACATCTAGTTTGGGGCTAATTAGATGGTTTGATCTCCTTTTAACCCTAGGAATTGTTTTAGTGACTCAATTAGATCTAAACCTTTGGGGAATCAATCCTAGTGACACCCTTACACTATTACAACACAATCTTGCTACCTTGGTCAATTTAGAAGAACCAACCTTTCATAAAATACCATGTGCATGCATGCATGCATGATTACCTCTGTGATATGTTTTGAACAAGTTGTGATCAGATCTATGTTTGTGATTCGTTAGATTGTTCGGAGTGCGCTAAGGAGTGCTATTGTGTAGAGTGTTGCTCGGATCAAGGCAAGTTACACCACTTGTTCATAATTTTGTCCCAGTTTTGATTCTATGCATGTGATCTTCAAAATTCTGTAGTATGCATGTGTAGGATATTCTATTAGTATTCTTCCTTAGTATTATTTTGCAAGTGCGATGATTTTGTAGTATGCCATGAGTAGCTTTATACTTAGGATTTTCCCTCCTAATAGGTTACCCCTGTTTTTGCTAAGTATTGCTTGTTATGCTATATATACAAAGTACCGTTGGGGGGTTCGAAAGACAAAGAATTTTATAAGTATAAAGGCTATCTAGAGCACACTTTTCTTCTCAAATCCACTTCAAAATAAAACTAAGTTTTCTTCTGGGCGGAATGGTTGTCGGGACAACGAGTGAGATTTTGGTGGAGGACGGCCGCCCAGGAATCAAAGAAGTCTGCCATGTTTCAGAATTCATAAGCTTCCAGTGCAACCACAATACATTATGGGCTCTGTCTTGGCCTAGTACTTAGTGGGAAACCTCACCTGGGTACCAACAATTTGGAGGTTCTTGGCACGGTTGGATCCAGAAGGTAGAGGGGCTACTAAGGGAAAGCCTTGCCATGGTCTTGTCTGTAAAAGGACTTGATCGTGGATTGTGGGTAAAGTGCACAAACTCTCGAGAGTATTGCAAATCTGATCGATCAGCCGTGTTCACGGTAACAGAACAAAAATGAGCGTCTGAAGGATGGAGCCTCTGAAGGATCTTCCTCTCTCTTTTCTAAACAAAGTTTTAAAACTCCATGGCGTGAGTAACATCGCCAATGGGTGGGATTTTGGGAACTTGGTGTGTAATATCCAAGTAACACTTGGTGCGTAATATCCAAGTGTTTGGTTTTTTGGACACTTGGTGAGTAATATCCTCGTGTGCCATTCGACCATATTTTACCTAAGCAAGTGTTTAAAAAGTAGGGAAAATCTTCTCTTCTTCTTCTCTGCTTAAGAAAACTAGCTTTGAGCAAATGAACTCTACAGCCTAAACTAGCCTTGCATGTAGAGATAGTCTTTTCTCTCCTTGGTGTGATTTGCCAATACATTCAAAGTATTGACCCAACTTGTTGGCTGCACGTTTTATGTGCAGAATCCGAAGATTCAAAGGTGCGTAGGGATCGCGAGTCTACACTCGACAAGCCTGGGGCGTTGATGGACTCAAGATGCCTTTATGTTTCCGCAGTTATTTGAGCTAGCATAATGCTAACCAATTTTGTAATAAATTCATACTCTGGATTCTCTGTGTAATAAAGACTTTGTGTTTTACATGATATTTCATCGACTGTGAGTGCTAGCTATTGATCTAGGGACTAGCATGTTAATCACAGGGACTTAGGATCCTTATCGATCCGAGGCCACTACAATAAACCCTTCATCATTGGTGCATGACCATAAAAGATTTCATTCATATAAATAGAACGACCATTTTTGTCGGATTTAAATGAATAACCACTTCGCATCAAACATGATCCAGATACATTGTTCATGCTTAGTGCTGGCACCAGGTAATAATTATTCATTTTTATAACTAATCCCGACGGTAAGTGGAGAGGTAGCGTTCTGATGGCGATCACATCAACACTTGATCCATTGCCGACATGCATCTTGACCTCACCCCTTGCTAGCAGTCGCTTGTTCCGCAGCCCTTGATTCGAGTTACAAATATTAGCAACTGAACCGGTATCAAATACCCAGGTGCTACTGCGACTACTAGTCAAGTACACATCAATAACATGTACATCATATATACCTTTATTTGCCTTGCAGTCCTTCTTGTTCACCAAATACTTAGGGCAGTTCAGCTTCCAGTTTCCAGTCCCCTTACAATAATAGCATTCGGTATCAGCCTTAGAGCCAACTCAGGGTTTCTTTTTAGGCACGACAACTGGCTTGAGACCCTTACTTCCCTTCCATTTCCCCTTCTTGT
Organism: Avena sativa; assembly: GCA_916181665.1. NCBI lineage: Eukaryota > Viridiplantae > Streptophyta > Magnoliopsida > Poales > Poaceae > Avena > Avena sativa. The sequence goes on along the minus strand of OV702285.1, from coordinate 342,751,991 downwards.
CTTTCTTGAAACCAGTGGTCTTATTGATCATCAACACTTGATGTTCTTTCTTGGTCTCCACTTCTGCAGTTTTAAGCATTGACAGAAGCTCGGGGAGAGACTTCTTCATGCCTTGCATATTATAGTTCATCACGAAGCTCTTATAGCTAGGTCGCAGAGAGTGCATAACACGATGGATGCCTAAATCAATGGGAATAACGATTCTCATTGATTATCGGAGTAACCCGACATCTTGAGTACATGCTCACCTACAGAGTTGTTCTCTTCCATCATGCAACTAAAGAACTTTTCTGAAGCATTGTATCTCTCTAAGCAGCATGTGTGTCAAAAATCATTTTCAACTCACCCATTGTATCAAATGCATTGCCGTTTTTGAAGTTTTGGCTCTGGCCTATACAATATGCCTCAATTAACTAAGTTGTGGTCCTCCTGACGAGTCTGATAGACATTCTTCTCCTTGTCAGGGGCATCATCGAACGGTGGGGGGCCTAGCGGCGCTTCTAGCACATATTTATTTTGTGCAGCAGAGAGGAGAATCCTCAAATTCATGGCCCATTCGGTAAAGTTGCTACCGTTCGTTGCATCTTTCTCTTTCTCCATGAACACATTGAAATTAAAAGTAGCTGGTGCCATCTACAACATAATTTGTAAAGTTTAGACTAAGTTTATGATAGATTGAGTCCAAATAATCCAAATTAAGAATGAACTCCCACTCAAAAACGACATCCCTCGTGTCTTTTTGGTGACTACATGAACCAAATCCACTACACCAAGTCTAATCATCACGTGAGTCGGTGAAGCTTCAAAGGCAAGCATAAAATGGGCATCATATCTACCATATGACTCATGCTTAACCTTTCGGTCCGTGTTCTGAGGCCATGTCTGTAAATGCTAGGATCGCCAAGTAAGAACCTTATTATTCGCGTGTGTAACTATCTTACACCCGAAATATCATCGTGGATCCAAGAACACCCGATCATCACGTGATGTCTTGGAGCGACGAAACATAATCGATGCATACTTAAGGAGGAACACATTCTTATCTTGATATCTAAATGAAGGATCATATTATTATGCTAATAAAATTCCAAACAAGCAATATAAGATGCAAAAAACATCACATGTTTATAAGTGAAATGATATGGTTCTTGCACTCGATCTCCATCATGTGCATCGTGGTCTGATCACTATCATACCTCTATGTGTAAGGCCAAGGTCTATGGAACTTACATGTTATGTGTGTTGTAAGAGTATCAACTCATGTTTCTACTTATAACATCACCATATCATGAAACTAGCCCAGCAACAATCTAAAGTAGACGCCTCTAATTTATCTATTGCCAGTTTTACGTGGCTTAGGGCTTCCGAAGATAGAACCGTTCTTACCTACGAACATGAATCACAACGCAGATAACCAAATTGTTGACAACTCATTGCAAATTAGATATTGACTATAGTAGGAGAGACAGACACCTGCTAGCCACTTATGCAAAACTAGTTGCATGTCAAGCATGGAACATGTCTCATGTGCGAGGACATGTAAAGTTTGTCCGGCCGCTTCATCCCACTATGCCACCAATATCCAAAGTATAACCAATAAGCAATAAAATGATCATCATCGCCCACATACTCATATGTGTACTACCCATGCAAAGCATCTACGCATAAATCCGGCTCTGATACCACTGTAGGGTTCGCATCATAGAAAACAAAAAATTTCCTACGATGGGAACAACTATGTACCAAGATCTATCAACTAGATACAAGCAACGGGCGGATATACATCCGTAGAGAACATACCCTTGAAGACCGACAAAGCTTATCGAGGTTGAAATCTTGGTTGATGTAGACGATCTCTTGCCGATCTCAAGATCGAGAGGAAGTCCTAGCACCGCAAATCAGCGGCGCATCCGTGCTCGCACACACGTCCGAGGAACCGAGCAACCTCCGCCCCCTCACTGCAGCGATTCAGAGAAGCACAAATCTTTCTTGCCGAATAGTCACCGGGAACATGTATCTCGCTAGTACAAGACCATGGGGGATAAATACTAGAGGGGGAGAGAGATACTTCACGAGGAGGTGTGAGTGAGAAGTGAGGAGGGGGGCTCCTTTTATAGGAGGAGGGGGGCACCCAAGGGGTGGCCGCCGTCCATGGGGGCTGCTCCATCCCCTCCTTCATTCATGTGGGTGGACACTCCAGTCACACAAATGTCTTTCACTTCCCTCCACTCAAAAACCCACTCAAATTCCCATTAAATTTCCACCAAATTTAATGCAAACTCTCATTAAATAAAACTCCTTTTATTTATTCAGAATTTTTTCAATTACTTTAATGACAAACATTCACATATAACCCCTTGCTAGTATTTCATTTGACATGCAAAAACACTTTCTGCAATTTCACCCGAAAACCCGTTTCGGTATCTAGTGAAATAAATTCTTGTGCTTGTTATTCTTTCTGGCATGAAACTTTTGCTACAAATGGATGTCGGTGTCTCCTAAGTGTGTCACCCTACGGTTCATGAATAATGCGGACATGATCAAGACCCCTCTCAGATCAATAATCAGAAGCGGAACCTGGAGATCCATAATGACTCCCACACATTCAGCGATGAATTTCTTGTGATCGCGAGAACCTTTTACGCTAATATCTTAATCCTTTTGTTTCGCGATATATTACATGTATGATATTCGATCATCGCTATCTCGATACCTAGTTTGATCTCGTTATCGACATGTACTCTTTTCTAGTTTCCATGATATAACATTCTATTGATGAAATCACTTGCTTGCAAGCTAATCAATGTGATATCACCGAGAGGGTCCAGAGCATATCTATCTGTCATCAGGATGAACAAAATCCACTATCGATCCATGGGTCTCAACATAACACTTTAGTAGTACTGAACCCATCTTTATAATCACCCTGCTACGGTGTGACGTTTGATGTTCTCAAGATACTCTTCCGGTGTAAGTGATTGACATGATCTCATGGTCTAAGGATTAGGATCACTATGTATGTTGTTATAGCAATATAAACTCAGTGACTTTGATCGTAATTCTATACTTCGGATGAATGTTCATCACACCATTACACTAATGTTGTGACCTCGTTATTAACAACATCCAATGTCCATGATCAGGAAACCTTTATCATCTTGTTAATCAATGAGATAGTTTATGAGGGAGGCATAACTAGGAACATTTTGTTTGTTTATTAAACACACATGTATTAATGTTTTAGTATTAATTCAATTATAGCATGCAAAATAAACATCTACCATATACTTGGAATATGCATAATAACCACTTTATTATTGCCTCTCACGATATATTCCTTCAGTTTTGTACCAACTATTTTATATTTTGTCTACACTTTGAGATATTTTTATACATTTTCTGGAATTAACCTATTGACAAGATGCCGCAATGCCAGTTGCCTGTTTTCTGCTGCTTTTGGTTTCATAAAAGCTAGTAAATAAATATTCCTATAATTGGACGGAACAAAATCCGAAGTTTCTATTTTCCAGACGCAACACGGATACCGACAGGGTTTCATATATATGTCTCCCAGAGAAAAAGACCCTAACCATATCAGAATTCCACCAAAAGTTCCGCAGCGCCGCCTCCACCGAAGACACCCTGTCGGTATGGGTAGTTGCCCCCGGAGCCATCTCCAATGAATCCACTGCAATCTCCATCGCCGTTGCTGACTCCCATGATGAGGCGGGAGTCGTTCTCCCCCAAGGTTATGGGCTCTACCGGTAGATATGTGTTCATCTCTCTCTATGCGTGATCTTAATGTGGTCATGAGCCTTGTAATCTAATTGAATAAGTAGATCCTACTCTTCTACTCAAGTGCTTAATTAATATAATCTCCGCCTATCCCCACGCGTGTGAAGTTGACAATGTGCACACCGTGTGGCACTTAGGGGGTGTTTGTTTGGGCTTTTACTAACTTTCCACTAAAATAAGCCAACTAAATGAACCAAACGGGTTGGCTTCGCTGTAAGCTTTCGCAAAGCCACCGCGCGGAATACACATGCGACGGAAAGCACCTATTGAGGTGCTTCCCGCAGCTTTTGACTTAAACCTGAAACGGTGTGTGTCCTTGCCCATCTCATTGGATGAAATTACGAGAGAATGCCACTACGCGCGTCTCTCCTCTCCTTGGACTGAACCAGTATGTCAGTGTGTGCGCTCACTTCCCCGCCGACCATAGCACGTTAGTTGTTGATGAACATGCAAGCAAAGAATCCGTTGTGCGTGCTTTTTCCCCTGGTTTTGTACACTAAGTTTGGCAGTATGCAATTATCAAGTGCCAATCCATCGGAATCCACTCCCGCCGGTGACCAACCTTCCATGCACACAACCATCTGTATCTTGTATCCAATCTAGTTTTTACTCCATGGGATCATGTCCAAGTTACGTTACATTTTCCCAAGTTCTGTATTCCATTTCTAGTTCGTGTGTTCTAGCCAGGGCCTAATAAACTAAAAGCACTAGTGATTAGTAGTAATCATAATGGTTAATTACTGATGTCAAAATAGAAGAGATAAATTAAGTTTGGATGAATTCATGGAATTCATGCTACGGCCCAAACAAACAAGCCCTATACACGGTAGACATAAATTCAACGTGTGATCGCATCGCTACCGCATACATGTTATATGAATGAAATGGACATTATAGATAATTACTTAACACACAGCCAGCCAGACAGCCAATTTGTCAAACAGTCAAACTCAAAGAAGTAACTTTTTTTCTGTACGGTAGCTTTTCCTGCACAGTAGCACAGCCAGCCACAGCTATCCATCCATAGCCCAAACAATAGGCCCTTAGGCTAAAGGTTACATAAATACTTATCATGAGTTATAATTTGAGTTGGATGTCTCTATAAGTTTGTGGTGTTTGTTGGAACCATCTAGCACTCAAGGTGACAGTGTGGGGTTATCTAGATGGGGAATGCGAACTTCAAGGTGTGCTGTTATAGCCCTACACCGTCCAACCGGAGAGTACTTCAGGGTAGCATAGTGAAGAGAAGATATTATATGTTTATTGAGAGTGTCCACTAGTGAAAGTATGATCCCTATGCCTTATTTATAAGCATTGAAACGCCATTTACAAATAGTTGTGCTACATGTTTGCTTGCTGCCATTTTTATTTCAGATTCCAATTACCACTTATAATCATCCAAATTACTTGTATTTCACTATGTCTTCGCCGAACTAGTGCACCTATACACCTAACAAGTGTATTGGGTGTGTTGGGGATACAAGAGACTTCTTTTATATTGATTGTAGGGTTGCTTGAGAGGGATACCTTTGACCTCTTCCTCCCTGAGATCGATAAACCTTGGGTGATCCACTTAAGAGAAACTTGCTGTTGTTCTACAAACCTCTGCACTTGGAGGCCCAACACTGTCTACAAGAATAGAAGCGTGCATAGACATCAAGCTCTTTTCTGGTGCCGTTGCCGGGGAGGTAAGGTAAAAGTTACTCGCATCATCTGTCTACTAAGCTATCTTCTAGTACCGTTGCTGGTGTGTGAGTGCTCGAAGTTATTTCCTTTAGATTCTGTAATTATATCTTTTTGTTTCTTGTTTTTATTTTCACTAGTTAGGCTTAATGGAAAACAATAACAAAATTAGAGAGCTTTTTAGTATTTTTCCTGAGTTAGAACATAAATGGTTTGAAAAGAAAATTAAATAACCTATGGAACTTTCTTTGCGTGCTAATAGCAATGTCATTAGTATGAATTTTTTGAACACCTTTGTTACTAATGATATGGAAACATCTAATCTTGGGGAAGCTAGTATTAATGAAAATGATTTTCTTAATTCCCCTGCTTTAGAGGAGAAAATTTTCTCTGATAATACTTTGTCTCCCATATATGGTAATTCTGATGATGCTTGTGATATTTGAAATCCACATACTGAAAGTGTCCCTTTTAAAATACCTATGGAAATTGTTGAACGTGTTATGAATAACTGCTATTTTGGAGATGGAACTGTCCATCCTGGTGATCCTTTACTATTTATCCATGAATTCTGCGAGTTGTTCAAATGTGCAGGTATTTCAATGGACCAAGTCAAGAGGAAGCTATTCTCTTTATCACTTAGATACAAAGCAAGGGAGTGGTATGATCTACTAGATCATCCTCATCATTAGGAGTGTAAGGAACTTGAATCTCTCTTATACTCTAAATTTTATCCTCCACATGAAATTCATAAATATAGGAATAATATTTATAATTTTCATCCTCATGATGGAGAAAGTATTGCCCAAGCATGGGGAGATTGAAGTCACTAATTCTCAAGTGTCCCATTCATGAGATCCCAGTAATATTGTTATTACTATTTTTTATGCAAGGCTTTCAGGACATTACAAGGACTATCTAGATACCTGTTTAGAGGGATCCTTCACAAGTAAGGAAGTCAAAGCTATGTGGGATATTCTTGAAAAAATTCAAAGCAATAACGAAGATTGGGATAATGACAAAGGTAAAGAACCAGGTATAAACTATGAGTATGATTGCATTAAGTCTTTCGCCAAAACTGCTGATTTTCAAGAACTTAGTGCTAAATATGGTCTTGATCCTCAAATTCTTGTTAATTGTTGTAGAGCCTTTGCTTCTTATATTAATGCTCCTAAAGAAAATTGGGACATGTATCACGAACCTTTTAAAGACACTTGCATGAAAAATAAAATTGTTATTAATGATAGCAATAGACATGCTCAAACCTCTGAAAGTACTATTTCTTATAAGCATGTTAATTTTTGTGGAGTACATAGACCTTCTGAAAAGAATCAAATTGAAGAAGAATATTGTATCCACCACAGGAATAAAAAACAAGAACATGCAATAAATAAGTTCGTGCCATCTATCCTTTTATTTGTGAACTTTGCTTTAAAGTGGGTCATTTCAAATTTCAATGCTCAGGCCATAATAATAGCCCTTCTAATCCAATGAGTACTGCAAGTTTGTATTGTGATAACATGATCACCCTTAATCAGCATGATGAACTTACATTATTTTTGGGGTGTGAAGAGCTATCAAGAAAAACTTCTTTGGTAGATATGAGTGCTTTTGATATGAATAGCATCCTACATGGTTGTCATCTTTACTATGTTGATAATTTCCTTGCAAATACTTACATACAAAATATTATAAAATATGAGATTTTACCAAAATATGACAGGACTAATATGTGTTTTGTTCTTATTAATGAAAAGGAGGAATCCTCCAAAGTTTCTTCTATTGTCTCTAACCGTAAACCACGGTATATGGAGAATCTTCCTTTCAAGCCTCTCCCTCCTAAAGAGGGTAAGAAGAAGAATAAGAAGAAAAGGAGGAGTAAAAGGAGAGAGGAAACGGTATTTCCCCTAAGCATGTTGCTCCTATTATAGTTTTTGCTGATGAGTCTGAACTCGATGATGTTCCTATGCCTGTTAACCATAGTAGTGATCATGATTGGGAAAAGCACACTACTTTTCATATTGAAAATCTCTTTGGCACCAATTCTGAAAATGAAGATATTAATAATTTTTGTACTATTAGTATTATCCATGTTCCTTGCAATGATAATATGTTTACAAATGAACACACTTTTGAAAATAACTATTCTATTTCTTATGATGATACTATACCTCCAATAAATGATGATTAGAATGATGAATATGATATTTTGAGTCCACCTACTATTGAGGAGAAAATTAATTATGATTACAATATGCCTCCTATATTTGATGACTATGCTGATGAAGAAATATAATGATAGCTATTTTGTTGAATTTTCTCCCACTTTGATTAATAAGAATGACTATGCTTATGTGGAGAGTAAAAATTATTTTATGCATGTGGCTCATGATAAGAATGTTTTATGTGATAGTTATATTGTTAATTTTATTCATGATGCTACTGAAATTTATTATGAAAGAGGGAAACATGGTTTTATGTATCTCAACAATATTTAGTTTCCCATCTTTATGTTGAAAACTTTGAAGTTGCACTAGTTTTGCTTTCCTATGCTTGTTGCTTTGTGCTTTCATGACTTGTTTCTTTACAAGATTATTTTTCGTAGGAAGTGGCTTAGACTTAAATTTGTTTTATATTTGATTCTTGATGATCTCTTTTACTTCAATTCATATTTCTTATGTGAGCATCATCGAAATTATCATGCCTATCTTAATGGCTATAAATAAAGAGCTTTTGGGAGACAACACATTATATTTTTGCTTTCAGTTTATTTATGTTTTTTTGTCTTGGAAGTTATTGCCTCTGTAATAACCTCTCCTTGTCCTTTTTGTGTGGTTTTTGTGCCCAGAATAGCCTCTAATGAGAGGGAAGTAAGATTTGGGGAAGTTGCTGTCCCAAAATAGATTTTTGTGCTTCAGTGTAAAAAATCGTGAAAAATCCTAGAACATCGTACTGATCTATAATGTTTTTTGCGCATGCCCCAAGTTATTATCTAACTTTATTTAGGTTTGCACTTTTCAATTTGAGCAATAGAAGATATTCGAAAACTCGGTCTTTACTTGCTAGTCTGTTTAGAAAGATTTCTGCCATTATTTGCATTTGGCTCTTAATCGGTTTCTTTTTGAGTTCTCTTTGATCACTTGAGTTTTTAAAAGGAGTTACTACAATAGCTTATGTTTTAGTGGATGATTTACTTGAGTTGAAACTAAACCCAATGGATTATTATCTTGAATACACTAATGTTGCTAATGAAGATTGTGTGAAGTTTTGTATGAAGGAAGTTTTCAAGTGTAGGAAAAGGATGATGTGATGAGATGAAGTATGGACAAAATCTCAAGCTTGGGTATGCCACCCGTGTCACCCCAAGAAATATTCAAGAGGTACAAGCGTCAAAGCTTGGGGATGCCGAAGGAATCCCCATCTTCATCTTCATTGTTTAGAACACTTTAGTTTTCACTCTTATTGTTCTGTAAGTTTTCTCTTTTGCTAGTACTGTGTTTAGCTTTAGTTTTCTTCTGCTTTTTGCTTAGAACTTTTTAGTTCTTATTTGTCGTTAGGTGATACAAGATCTCTGATCTTTATTGATTATTATCTTTGTGAGGTGTTTAAAATAAGTCAATTGGTGTTGTAAAAGAGTAGAAAGTTTCATGCTTATAGTTATACAAAAGGAAGCTTGTTTTGACTGTGACTTAGACTTTATCATGTCATGTTAGATGTTTCTTTGTCCATATGCATAGTGATTATCGTGTAGCATGACTTGTTTCAACAAATTGATATTGCTTACTGTGCCTTGAAGGAATCATGCGTTGTTTTAGCATATAAAATCATAATATTGTGGTATTCTCCTTTGATGCTTTATTTGGGTTGACTTGGCACATGATTACACCATGTTATGACTATGAACCAGTCACCCAGCCTCTATGATCATTTAGTTTTTTTACTTGTGATATCACTTTATGCTATGATTAATAATGTTTCGTCGAACTGCATGATTATGGCCATTATTGCTCTCTTAGTTGGCCGCTCCCAGTCTTTTGCTAGCCTCCACCTGTACTAAGTATGAGCTCTACTCATGCATCCAACTACCAAGAAACCAAGTTATTCCAAAGAGTCCACTATAAATTCCTATGCATGGTGTGTTACACTATTCCATGTATATTCATGTTTTTATCTATCTTCCAAATTAAAATTTTGTTATGTGAAAATTAGTGATTAAAGCTCTCACAAACTTGATGGCACACTTTATTTTCTTGCACTTAATAAACTTGAACCATTGTGCCCATCTATGTTGCTTATATGCTTGCAAATTATAAGTTGGGAGTCAGCAGAACCATGATGTCATGGGGAACTCTTTCAACACTTGTACATATTTATCCAGTTGATATCATGTTATTTTGTTTATGTATGTCGGTGGTGTGAAATAAAAGGGGAGCTTGTAAGTCCATGGAGTTATTTATATGTGTTAGAGAAATGCATAGGCGGCTAGCCTAAGCCATGCCTAATCATGGTGGAAACTTGCAGTATAAGCATAGTGAGCAATCTATGAAGCATCTTCAGAAAAAATACAGAAAAAAGGAAAAAAAGCACCGTGCTCATGGTAAATAAAAAGATCGCTGAGATTCTCATTGTCTGTTGCCTTGTCATTTTGATATGGGATAGATCCTGTGTCATGGGGCAAGGGGTACCCCGTTGGCGGTTATATATGATACACATATACTTACAATGACAAGAACTTGCTTGTGAAGAAAGTTGAGTAGCGTGAGGAACGACCCTCGTACTCAAGGGACATGGGATTTTGAACTTATGATTTGTCAAGCATATAACTCATATTTGTGTCACTTTAACCTTAACCACTTCAAGATGCCAATGATAGGTGCAATGAGAGCTCAAAGCTAGTAAGTACCATAATTTTTGGAAGCTCTTTATGAATATTGAAATCCCTACTTCCCTCTGCGAATGGCCTTTCTTTTTACTTTTTGTTGAGTCTCCATCTTATATCTTTATGCAACAATTAAGAGAGCATAGTTTTCATTCTTAGTTCAATGTGCATTGTTCCAAAACTTTTTGATTGATTCCTAATTATGGTATTTCTTGTTCTTAATTATTTGTATCTATTCACCCTTATGATCTTTGAAGGTGTCCTATGCATTTGTGTTTTGCTATTCCATGAAGTACAAGATGAATAACACTCTTGCTATGTTTTCTATATGTGAAACAAACAAATGTATTTCAAAACATTATTCATGATCTTTTGTTTGTGTTGCCTTTCATGTTGCAACATAGTTGCTATGTCCTATTGTTAGAACTATATCTTTCATGCTTATGTTAGAGTACTTTGATCCTAGGTATCAATGCTTTACAATAACTTGATCAAGATTGTGATGCTGCCTACCACCTCAAAAATTATTCTTTTTATCACTTACCTACTTGAGGATGAGCAGGAGTTAAGCTTGGGGATGGTTGATACATTGTAAATGTATCTATAATTTTTTATGCTCCATGCTTGTTTTTACCAACTATCTTATGTTTTGTATACACTTTGAGGTATTTCTTTATACATTTTTAGAACTAACCTATTGACAAGATGTCGCAGTGCTAGTTGTCTGTTTTCTTCTATTTTTGGTTTTAGAAAAGCTAGTAAATAAATATTCTCGGAATTGGACGGAACAAAAGCCGAAGTTCCTATTTTTTCAGACACAACACGTAGCCCGAAGGAAAGACGAAGTGGAGCCATGAGGCGGCCACACCAAGGGCTGGTGTGGGTCGACCCTAGGTCGCGCCGCCCTATGGTGTGGGCCCCTCGGGCGTCCACTGACCTTTCCTTTTTGCCTATATATACATCTCCCCGAGACGAAAACCCTAACTAGATCAGAATTCCATGAAAAGTTCCGCAGCTCCACTGCCACCGAAGACAAGATTCGGGGGGACAGAAGTCTCTTTTTCGGCACCCTCCAGGGATGGGGAATTGCCCCTGGAGCCATCTCCATTGACTCCAAAGCCATTTTCATCGCCGTTGCTGACTCCCATGACGAGGAGGGAGTAGTTCTCCCCCGAGGCTAAGGGATCTACCAATAGCTATGTGTTCATCTCTCTCTCTATGCGTGATCTTATTGTGGTCATGAGCTTTGTAATCTAGTTGAATAAGTATATGATACTCTGCTACTCAAGTGCTTAATTAATGTAATCTCCGCTTATCCCCACGTGTGTGAAGTTGATAGTGTGCACACCATGTGGCACTTAGGCTAAAGGTTACAAAAATACTTATCATGAGTTATAATTTGAGTTGGATGTTTCTATGAGTTTGTGGTGTTTGTTGCAACCATCTAGCACTGAAGGTGACAGGGTGGGGTTATCTAGATGGGGAATGCAAACTTCAAGGTGTGCTGTTATAGCCCTACACCGTCCAACTGGAGAGTAGTTCAGGGTAGCATAGTGAAGAGAAGATATTATTCAAAGTGTCCACTAGTGAAAGTATGACCCCTAGGCCTTGTTTCTAAGCATTGAAACACCATTTACAATAAGTCCTGATACATATTTGCTTTCTACCATTTTTATTTCAGATTGCAATTACCACTTATAATCATCCATATTACTTGTATTTCACTATCTCTTCGCCGAACTAGTGCACCTATACACATGACAAGTCTATTGGGTGTGTTGGGGATACAAGAGACTTCTTGTATCTTGATTGCATGGTTGCTTGAGAGGGATACCTTTGACCTCTTCCTCCCTGAGTTCGATAAACCTTCGGTGATCCACTTAAGGGAAAATTGCTACTGTTCTATAAAGCTCTACACTTGGAGGACCAACACTGTCTACAAGAATAGAAGCGTGCGTAGACATCAGTACTCGCCACGCTCGGGGACTCGACTCGCCCCTCGCAGACTCGCTCTCGCATACTCGCCTGCGCCGACTTGGTGACTTCATCATCGATGACTTGGTGGCCACCACGTCTTCTATTCTCTACGTCAGCAAGTATACAATGCGCCAGCCAAACTTCTCCAAGGGGTGACTCCACCCGATGCCGATTTGCCCGGTGCGTCGACTCTCCCAGGTGAATGAATTACTTTATGAGTTATTTCTCTATTTTAGGAGCTCGCCATCGACTCCTCCCTAGAATCGCCTGCGCTGATTCAACATCTTGAAGTCATCGCCGAGACCCTAACTCGCTCAGGGACTAATGATGGGGGAATAGCAATTGGGGTATACCGACGAAGTGGATTCGCCATCTGGTATCGAGCCAACTGAAGCATATCCTAAGGCGGATCAACTCGCCAAATACGGTAACTGGCATATGCTGGATCCAGGTGACTCGCCGACTGGAGGCCCAAGACGAAGACTCGTATACAAAGCCCACCAAAACCCTTTTAAACCCTAGCTAGCAGCATATATAAAGCCACCAGGGGCACCCCTTTGGGTATCCTATCTCATATTAGATTAGATCTAGCCTCTCCCTCTGCCTACGGCGACTCCCTGTAAACCAATCTATGATCATGTAAAGGATTGACAGGAGGACGTAGAGATCCTCCACCATGGGGACGTGAACCTGGGTACACGTGTGCCAATCTTGCTCCCAGATTCTCCTACGTCGCTTTGGTCCCTCTATGTAAACTATCCCCAGTAGCATCTGCCATGCCAATACCACGACAACTAGCATGCCCATCAAACTGCTCGTATAAGTAGTACACCGCACACACACCACAGATATTCAGCACTGCCCGTGTCCACTACCTAGAGTGTCAATGATGCACTGCCACCCTTTACTACAAGCACGCCCCTTTAACTGCTCGTATAAGCAGTGCACGGCACACACACCACAGGTATTCAACAGTTCCCTCTTGCACTTCCCGGAGTGTCAATAATGCACTGTCTCCCTTTACTACTAGCACTCCCCTCAAACTGCTCGTATAAGCAGTGCACATGACATACACTATAGATATTCAACACTGCCCGCTTCCACTGCCCGGAGTGTCAATAATGCACTGCCTCCCTTTGCTACTAGCAGGCCCATCACGTTGCTCATATAAGCAGTGCGGCCTAATGCACTGCCCCGTGGAACTGCCTAGAATTCAAAAGTGCACTTCCTCCCTTTACTAATAGAAGCACAATACTATTGAAAACTATCTAGTGTTTCCCTTAAAAAATTGTTTAAAAGTTCCATAAACTCAGTGTTCAAAGGAGGACCCCTCCCGTTACACCCCACAAAATCTCCATTGCTCGTAAATTGAAAATAAAAGATAAAATAAACTAAACAAAAAAAATAAAGCAGATACTTGTTGGGTTCACAGCATATAAAACAAAAAATTTCATACGATAGGAACTGTATACACCAGGATCCATCTATCTAGATACAATCAACGGGTGGATATACATTCATAGAATATATATCGTTGAAGATCGACAAACCTCTACAAGTATATACTCGTTGGTGATGTAGTCGATCTCTTGCCGATCTAAAAATCGTGTGGAAGGACGACAACACCGCCACCTAGCAAAACATACATGATCGCACACACGTTCAGGACCCCAGTTGTAATTAACCATCTTAGCGGAACGTCCATAACCACTCCTTTGTTATGTCAATTTTAATATTTAATTAACCAGCTGTAATTAAAACCACGATCATCTCCACCTTTATGAACAACATTAGTGGAACATCGACGACGCAAAGCAACACCTGAGCAAGCAACTACGACTCGCAAGGCCAACTATCTATCAAACAATAGGTAATAGGAGGTGTCCAGGTAAATATACGGGCTGCAAGTAATATAACAGGGGTACAGAAACTAAAGCATCGCAACACAGATAGCAATAGATCAACGGGAGGAAGTAAATACTATAAATTTAAAATATATAGAAAGAGAGAGAATGCTCGCCTAGGAAACACTGCCGAAGGTTCACAACCGAAGGACTTGTTGAAGCTCACAAAATCTCATCGTCCTATCTTGGAAGAACCAAAGCACTAAAAGAAACAAGCAATATAACAATTACAACTAATGCAGAAGAACCGGCATGATCATAATATGATGCATGACATGGAAAATTTATGATGCAAACTATGTTGTAATGATAACATGAGCATGGCATATCGATGATACGACATTATTGAGGCATTCTCAATAAGAAATAATTATTTTTCCATTTTATTTATCATGTTTTCCTAGCATAAACAATTCCGATTTTACAAGTTCTCCATGATCATTTATGCAATTGCAAGTATGGAATGAAGAGTTGGAAAAGGCTCGTCGCGCTGATTGATTTAGACATATCATTTGCCAAATTTGGATATACGGAATTAAAGTTATGAATTTAATAAGAAATAGACATTTGATAGTATTTAAATTATTTAGAGAACTAAAAAATATTTTAGATAGAATATTCATATTCGTGGAATTTTTCTAATCACAAAACATATATCATTTGTATTATTGCAAAATATGAATTTAAAATTATTAATAGTTGTAAAATTATTCAAAAAGTCAAAAAGTAAAAGGTTTGAATAGTTATGGTCAAATCTGTAATAAACTGAATGTATGTTTGAATTCACAATTGAAAAAAATCCACTTTTCATTTTGAAAGTTTTTGCAAATTCTAAATGTATAAATACTTATGAATTTATATTAGCATTTTGAATTATAAAAGAGTTTGAAAAAAAGATAAACAAAAGGAAAGAGGCAGTGGAACACTAGGATAGATTAGACCGCGGACCCAATTGGGTGACGCACACGGGCGGCAAATAGGTATTGGGACGGCCCACTAGCGTGGTCTAGAGGAGGAGCTTGGGTTCGGGACATGAAATGCCCAGGAGATGAAAAACCAAGAAGAGCAGATGGTTTGGACCTGACGAAGATGACTTACAATAAATGGAATCAACTAGCTGGTCTGGTTTTTGTAGTATGACTTAAAGAGATCAGCTCTACTATTTTGGACGAGGTTTGTCTTCGAGTAAAGAGGGGACATCAGGGAGTAATATTTGTGTCTTGAGTTTCACAGGAAAGATGTTGTGTCGATGGGAAAACTGTAAGGAACAAAGGTGTTGTTTAATGCTGTGAGCGGTTGCTAAAGCGTGACGGTTACAACAAACCACCCAATTGGGGCTAGGGTTTGAAAAGACCACCAAAAAATTATTTTTTTAAAAAAACACCGGATTTGGGGCAAGAGGTTGCAGATAGCACCGATCTGGCTTTGGTGCAGTTCTAATGATGAATCTGATGGCTAAGACCCAGGGGTCAGGCCGAGGCCGACCTGGCCGCATTTATTTACCAAAACACCACCACATATGATACGTTCTAATCTTAGGTCCTTTTTCTATTTTTTCAATTTCTTCTTATAAATTTCTTTTTTACTTATATATATATTTATTTTCCTAATCATTGAGGAAGCCGCTGGCGTGGCATGTTGAACGCCGGGAACCGGAGAGCATAGCATGTAGGGGCGCACAGCCGAGGCAGGATGACAAGGGCGCGCGGGCGGGACAATGTTGGCTATCTTTGTTAGACTATCCCAAAATGACCATCAATTTATAGTTAAAAAACTATCATTTTTCCTACTAGATTCCCCTTAGTTAGTTAGACTAGCAATTTGACAAACTAATGTTACATGCTTCAGCATGTTACAAATGATTGTGAACTTGTTTTCAAAACAATATGTGTCAGGATGCACTGTGCGCCTAGAAAATCTGCTAATCTCATAATTTCTAGTGAGGTAAACTCATTGATCTATCTGATGGGAAAGTTTAGTTCATTCTTGCCGCATCCACTTGGTTTTGTTCAGGGTAAGCGTGGGTTTGAGTGGCTAATGGGGTAAGTTCTTAGAGTTATTAGCCGGGAAAACATGATCATCTACTGTGATAACAAAGAGGGGAGCGGTAGTTATGTCCCGCGACTTCAGTTGTTCATGCGGGCATCGACAGCAGGTCGGTAGATATGTCTAATTTCAACCATTCAAAGTTGATATAATTTGTTGTTGTGTGTTTATGTGATCTAGTACCATGTGATTTCAGTAGTGCTCTCCTTGTTGCACATTCATATATGATCATGTTTATAGGAGTGAGTATTTTATGTAGTTGTGGATCAATATGATCCTAATTCCAGATGCTGCTACTAATTTTGTAAACGACCAGGATATTATTTCAATTATCGTGATGTAACTTAACGCTAAACTCCACAAAATATCTAAGTTTGTTGAGTGTAAGTACACTCTGGACCATCGGATGTACTTTAATTATTTTTCTGTGGTAATAACATTCGATTAAGCTATTAGGATGTTAGTTCAATTAACATGATGTGATTTTCAGTAGCATTATTTTTCTTCACGGTTGTGATCTTTCTAGGGTAAAACCTACGTGCAGTATAGTTTCATGTCCCACGTAAAATTCTCCCTGCTATCTGTAGTTTAATTTAACTTTGTAAAAAAGCTCTCCGTCTAGATGGACGTCCCTTTTACTTTTCACCTAGAATATATATGAATCCAAATGAATTCTTGTTTTTCTTTGATGCAATAGAATGTAGCAGTCATTCTCTTATGTACTCCGAATAGCAACTTCTCGGTTTATACAATCCTTTTATATTTTTATGCAATCATTTTTACTCTGAATAGCAACTTCTAGGATGTAGCCTGACCACCAGGTCTCACCCGTCAAATTCATCATTAGAACCGCGTCAAATCCAGATCAGTTCTATATGCAACCTCTTGCCCCAAACCTAGTGGTTTTTTAAAAAAAATGGTGGTATTTTGAAACCCTAGCCCAAATTATGGTGGTTTTCTATTTTTCGCTATTAATGGTCGTCCACACCCGTCCGTCCAGATGTGTCACGTCAGCCTGATGTCTGGGCCCCACCAGTCAGATTCATTGTTAGAGCAGCGTCAAAGCCAGATCAGTGTTATTTGCAACCTTATGCCCCAAATCCGGTGCTTTTTGAAAATTTTAAAGTTTTTGGTGGTCTTTTAAAACCCTATCCTCAATTGTGGTGGTTTTTTATAATTCTCTTGAAGGGAGGATAGGGAGCTCACCGAGGTTGCTGGCTGGGCTTGGAGACAACGACGGAAGCGGCGAGGCGGTGGTGTAGACATGCATGGGACGGAGGAGCTCGGGCAAGCTTCTTCCTGTCCACCGGTAGCCATGGAGAGAGGCTTAGATGTACGGTGATCTTGATGGTGTGCAGCCGACACGTGATAGATCAGCTAGGATGGAGAGAGGCAGAGGACGACGCGCTCGTGGCAGCCGGAGCTCGAGGAAGGGGAGCTGCAGGAACACGAGCACGTGCACGAGGTAGAGCTTGCGCGCAAGGTTGGTGGACATGCGCCTGCACGTGCGTGTGGAGTTGACGACGAACCAAGCAGTGAGGAGCTAGCGTTTGGCGGAGGACACACCAGCAGTAGCACAGGCCCTAGTCGCGGTAGAGCTTGGTAGCCCAGATGGAGTCAGGAACCGGTGATCTGCAGCCGAACTCTGGTTGACGGGATAAATGGATGAATGCCAACGTCTTGCTTGAGCAGAGTGGTGCGTCCTTGCAAGCCGGGAGGCTGGAGCATGACAGGGAGGTCAGGGATGAGCTCTCCGTTGCAGGTTAGGTCGGAGCTGCCTGCTTGCTACTGTGAGAAGAAGAGAGGTAGGACAAGATGGAGAGATGCGACGGCGGAAGGAGGAAGGAACATGTGGGAAGCTAGGGTTAGGTACCCGAGGATGTTTTAGAGGGGGAGGGAAGATCAACGTCCCATTAGGTGGACAACGACGTGTATATGCTCGTATGCACTACCGTACAGGGAGAAGAAGCCAGGGAGGAATTCAGTGGATCTAGGTAGGCGGCCACTTCGGGTGAGGTTGGGCTGAAGAAAAAAAGGCTCGGGATTCCTCTCTCTCTCACTTTTTTTCTTCCAAAACCATTTTTATTTTATGTTTCTATTTGTTTCATTATAAACCTTTTGAATCATATGAATTTGCAAGGAGGATTTGGTAGCAGTTAAATAAAGACAAGGGGAACATACTATGACATAGGTATGATGCCCACAAAAAAAAATTTGGGCATGTTATAAGTATTTGAGATTTAGGGTTTTAGAAAAGAACAAATACATTTATAAATAGTGGATCCTATACATGGATCCCACCTTATATATAACGAAATAGAGGAAGACAAAAGAGGAAGAGAGTACTGTGATAGCAAGGACAACACAAGCAAGATACAAATGCAATGTAACAATTTTAATATGATGCTCAAATGCAATGCAGCATGATGATATGAGCATGATACCATGATGACGCACAAAAATAAAAACAACTAGTGATTTTATAGTAGTGATTTTACCCGGGGTGCTACAGATCCCAAAGCACGCCAATAGAATTTCTCCCTCCCTTTAGTCCCAAGGGAAAATGGTGCATGGTCGACTTCACATACCATCTAAAGAGAAAGATCAAACACAAATCATAAATCTATCATAGATCGGCAAGTCATATGGACACAAGAATATGTCATCTTCATTACAAATTCATAATAGTTCTAGGGTTTCTCCATCTCCCCAAGAATAAAGGAACTACTCACTCATGAAAGTAATCAACAACATCATCATAATCAAATGGATGGATAAAAGATTTGAAATAGATCTAGTGAAACCACAATTGAATATGGAATTACAACAAGATCTAGATATGAGAGATTGGGGTAATGGTGGTGATGTAGATGCAGCGGTTCATGATGAAGGGGATGATGCGTTGTCCTCCAAGTTCCTCCTTCAAATCCCTTTCACATGTAGTTTTTCATGGTTTCTGGTGGCTGTGAATGTCGGATCTCTCTCCCGTCTTTGCCAGGAGAAAGTATTTGATGAGGAGAACCCGGTGACACATGGTATGGGTGGATGGTACGGGCGGGCTCTAAAATGACATTTTCCCCAGGTGCGAAGGAAAATCCATAAAATGACATTTATAACATAAAAATATCATATTATATCATGATATGATAGATCTAATTGATATGTTCATATTGGACATAATGATTCGGGATCCTGTTGAAATAAAGACAAAAAGGTGCGTGTAGACGCAGTGAAATTCAAAAGTCCGTACTCTGTTTATGCAAAAACAAAAGGTAAATATGCTTCAATTTTGGACTCATCAACTCCCCCAAGCTAGGATCTTGCTCGTCCCCGAGCAAGTTCGTGTCTTATGGAGAAGATTATAATGTTTATGAGACACAAGTCGATACAATAAATGAGGTAGAAATTGAAACAGGAATACAACATCGGATGAAAACAAACTTCAGGGGTATTACCATACCCTTACCATTACACGACTTAGAGGCTTACACACCTTCTTTAGTATTAATGAAATTATAAGAGTCTTCTATATTCAAAATATCATATAATCATTTACTTTAGAGGTATTGAGCACATAGTTTAGTAATGAAGATTCATGATCATTCTTTTTCTTCTACTCTTTTCATAACTGTTATTTCTTATTTTTTCTGTTCATATATTTTCTATCTCTATATGTATATAGTTTACTATTTCTTTCTTTTTCTCTCTTTTTTAAGTACAACCATTTTATCATGCTCACTACTTTTATGGCTTAGAAAACTCTTAACTATAATATGCTACTAGAATTCTTCTTCTCTTAGCCAAATCAATACTTTTATTGGTGTGGAAGTCCCTAAAATCATGACAGTTGTACAAGCATCATCACACTCAACCTAGTTCAATCATCTAATATAATCATGAATCATAACAAAACTTCAAATATCATAAGGTCTCGCAACCCAACGGATATAAATCTTATCTTGAACAAAGGGAACTCGAAGTTGATGCAACTAATGCAAACTCTGGAATTAAAATCTAACATGCATGTGGGAAAGTAAACATGCTAAAAACTATAAGATAGATTACAAGGCTCTCACAGATCCCTCCAATCTTGGAATCAAACCGGGTGGATCTAATAATTGATTGAGTTTATTTGATATCGTGGCTCGCCCTTTAATCTATAGAGGTCTTGCTGGAGATTGCTGCCTTAAGCCTCTTGTTTATTTCCTCCAAGGCATATATGCATCGCAGGCACTTCTGCAGATCCGAGCGCAAGAGGAACATCTGATCAGTGACTTTATTCATCGCGTCATTGAGATCCTTCTTTAATTCAAGATCTAGGAGGGGTATGCACACAATCTCTTTATTAATGAGTTCTTCCTTTTGAAACTTCTCAATTTAGGAAGGCGACCTTCAGTGTCCGAGACGTGTGCAAGAATGGGCACGTCCAGAAGATTAAACCCCCAGTCTTATTGAGGCTTCATGCTCATACGTCTGGTCATGGTGGTCTTTGTCGTTTTTGAAGTGTGCTCCATGGTCTCCTTGGAAGTTCCTACATCTGGATGATTAGAATTCTTACACTTTGGCGAGGAGTAGTCGATGGCGATGAGCTTGAGAGACTTTGTGCAGCCCTTCCCATGAGGCTTTTTGGCTTCCTCTTCATCCTCGGGCGTCACCATAGCCAAGTAGGGTGGTTGGTAGCCACCCCCTCTTTATTTTCTCCATGAAGGCCTCATACTCTTCATTATAGGATTTATCATCATAATCATTCGCATACTGATTGTTCTTAGGGCTCAAGGCTTGGGCTTCATGGTCATCCGCTTCAATGGGGGAAGTTAGGAAGCTGTCCCATGAAGGAGCCACGAGGTTTAGAGTCGTCTTGACTTTCCCTAAAATAGGGTAGCGCATCAGGTATATTGGACTTGTTCATATAAGAGGGAGAAAGACCTCTATGGAGGCTTATTAAGAAGCGGGAATAAGAAGAAATTCATACTAGAAGGAAAAGGGTCGGCCAAGAAAAGAATCCCAACAAATATTGAAAGAAATAAGCGAAAAGGAAGAAATCACAATCGTAATGACGACCTGGTACGGGCGGGAGCCTGTATGGTGGGCCCATACCAGGTCGTTTCTAAGTTAAATCGGCTTCCGAAGGCGGTAAACTGGCAACTGAGTAAGCAATACGGGCGGGTCCCGCCCGTACTGTCCGTCTGTACCTGTGTTACCGACTTCTGTTTTTTGTCACAAATCAAACAAAGAACAAGCGATGAGATACCGTATCGGTGACGACCAGCCGTACGGGCGGACGTGCCCGTACTGCACGGTCGTATCAATATGCAAAAACGAAAACCTTGGTACCATATGCTTAATGATCAGTGGTATGGGCGGATCCGGCCATACCGCCCGCCCGTACCTCCTTGGAAAGACGGGCACTGGATTCAAAAAACAAAAGGAAAACAGAAGTACAAAAAGAAACATCATAAAATCATCTAGAACAAAGGTAAATTCATATTTTTGCATACCTGTATTATCTACAGAGAATGAGTTCAATTTAGTATCTTCTCCTTTATGGATCATCTTTTTCTTTTTCCCTTCGAAAAAAGTTGGTTGCAGAAAATCACCTAAATCATTGCAAGGTGAGATTGAGAATTTTCTTTTCGGTAGTGTGGTTCCCAAAGGTATGTAAATGGAGGACACTTATTTTGGTGGAGCAATATCTTGAACGTCTATGTATGTCTCCTCCCTCTCCTCTTTTCTTTGTAGAATCTGCAAATCAAAATTCTTGAGAATTAGAGTACAACTGATCATCTTGGATTAACATCAGTCCTTTCTACGATTTCCTTTAGGCCAATACAATCAGTATGCACCCTTACTTTTGAGTTATTGATATAACATCTAAATTTATCACAAGAGAAAACCACAGCAAAAAACTCCTTTTTTACCATAGGGTAATTCTTTTGTTCCCCGTTTAAGGTGCGGCTAGTATGATGAATGATCTTAAGATCATCACCATCATACTTACAAAGAATTTCTCCTAGAGCTTCATGACTATCCTCATAGAATATCTCAAAATGTTTCCTCCAATTAGGTGGTTTTATAATAGGAGCTTCAAGGAGAGCTTCTTTTAAAATGTTAAAAGCGGTTAGACATTTTTCATCAAAATTGAAGACAACCCCCTTTTAAAGAAGATGTGTTTAAGAATGGTTCTCAAGATTTTTGCAAGTTTCTACCTAGTTTCGACTATCAAGATGACTTTAGGTCGATTAGCGGAAAACTAGTGAGGGTTTTGAAAGATTCAATTTCTTGCTAAGAATTTTCATGTCGATCCTGTTTTGAAAATATTGAAAAAAATTAAAAAAAATAAAAACTTTCGCATTCGATTCAATTCATAAACAAGCTCTAGCAAAAGTGAGCAACGTGATGTTTTCTTTTCTTAAGCAACTGTTACTAGCCGAATGGGTATGGCTCAGCTTCTTGGTGGAGAAATATATAAACAGAGCCAACTGCTTAACCTTGCTTAATTAATTTCACGGTCCTTTGTGCTATATGTATAGACTTGAATGTCATTTTTATTTTCTAAGGCTCTATATGCAACTTGTACTTCCACCGACCGTGTAAACTGAATTGCACTACTCCTACGGGACCCACGTCAGTTAAAAGAAAATGCCACCACCCAAATTTTTGTACAAAGTGGACAACATTTTCTTATAATTCCAAAGTTTTTGGGAAGATTTATAAAGATTACTAGCTAACTTGGTACACTTAAATGAATTTATGACAATTTAATGAAATTAGGTAAAATTGTTCTTTTCTATAAATAAAATAGCTCAAAATAGAGGGAAAATCGAAGAACGAGAAGAAATTATGCATGCACATTGTTGAGTAAATAGGCTGTCTAAGAGCAACTTACTTTTGGGCCTCTTTATATGGCTATTGATCATTATTAATAGCTTGAACTTTACACTTTTGGGCGATAGATTGCTCTTGAATTAATTGTCTTTTCGAAGGTAGATGAGTGCATCTTCTTTTAGTAAACAATGTCTTCGGTGTGAGTTTCCAACTATCAGGAATAACATTCTCAACATTCCAAGTGATGACGAAATTGTTCTTTCCATAAAGAAAGTACGAAGAATACTGGATCTAAATATGCCGCAAGCCAAGCTTTTAGACATATATAGTGTATAGACATGTACTACTTATGGTTCCCATGTTTCATGAGTTTTCAAACTCCGTCCTTGCTAACTATTCCCACTTGAATGACTTTATGCCGATTTATCGAAATTAGGTCAAATTTGAACTATAAGAAAATTTTAGCTTGCTCTGAAAGTTTTGTGATTTTTTGGAATTAACCATCGGGTGGTCATTTAATATATCACAAGCCACCACCAAGAGTTTTGCCAACAGGTTCAACTTCTTGCTAAGATTTAACGAATTTAGGTAAAACTTGAGCTACCAGTAAGTGCGATAGATTTCTCTCTAATTAAACATGTTTTCAAAAGGTAGATGGGTGCATGTTATTTTAGTCAACAATGCCATTTGTGTAAGTTTCCACCTATCCAGAAAGAACATTCTCAATTTTCCAAGTGATGGACTTGGAAGTCTTTTTCATTTTCTAAGGTCCTTGATGCAACTTGTACTTCCATCAACCGTGTTAACTGAAGCACATTTCTCATATGGGACACGATTCTATTAAAATAAAATGCCACTGCCCCAATTTTCATACAAAGTGGACCTTGCTTTATTTCAATTCCCAAGTTTTTAGATGGATTTTTCAAGATTAGCAAGCCCTGTTGGCCAAGTTTTTAGACGGAATTTTCTAAGTTTGTTTCAAATTTTCATGTTATTATGTGCAAGCCCTGTTGTCCAAAGTCGTCAAGCAGCAAACCGCAGGGTGCGACTCAGCTGGGAGAGTTTACTCTAGATCCACCAACAGCAGGGCGGCATCATCCAACCACCCAGGCGAATGGACAAAGGCCAACACAAATAACTGCCTGCCTATCGCGCCGATGCAACCAACAGTAACTAACCCCCTGACCATGTTTGCCAGTCGCAGAAGCCTCGGCCGAGTAGGGCCCGCATGCTTCAGACCAATGCTCCGAGGAGAAAACTATCCCCCTAATTTTCGGCGGCCAAGGGACATTAAAAAATATGACCCCAGAATTGATCCCAAAGTATGGATCGACACTTACCTCATGGCGATGGGGATCGCCGGCCACAACGAGTTGCTGGCCACATGCTACCTCCCCCTGATGATGGAGGACGCAACTCACCAGTGGATAAACACCCTCCTGGAGAATAGCATTGACTCCTAGGAAGAGATGCGCACAGCCTTCGTCAAGCATTTTGAGGGCTCTTATTCATGAGACACCACAATAGAAGACTTGGACTGATGCATCCAGGGGCCCAGCGAGTCATCCCTCCACTGGGTCCAACATTATCAAGAGTTCTGGATAAACGCCACAGACATCCACCCAGACATGGCCATCCATTATTTCAAAAATGCATGTCGGTATGAGCCCTTGGTGGCAAAAATCAAGAGAGAGTACCAACCGGTAAACAACATACTGGAACTCCTTGAGGTCGCTAAGTGCTACTCAGAGGAAGACACAATATAAGACCACGACGGCGTGTCGGGTGGCAAGCGCCACACGAGTAGCCACAGTGGAAGGCAATCCGGCGACCTCCGCTATGGCAACACACGCTCCTCGACCAAGCGACGCCTCGATGGAAGGTCAGAATTCGTCGTAAACACTAGTCATGACTCATGCGACACAACCAATCCTTGGCGCGACTAGAGTAGTCATCGGACAGCCTGGTGGTCTGGCCAAAATTCAACCCCGCAACCCTGATTAACAAGCCATGCATTTATCATAGTAGGCAAGGAAGACCCGCCACCCACAAAACCGCCGACTGTTACACGCTCAAGGAAACTGAGAAGGCACGAAAGGTCAGAGAGGGCCAGAACCCCAAAGAACCACGAGAGCACTGCAATGCTAGAGCATTCGGAAATTCTGTCGGCTCGCTCCATGCCTTCAACAGAATGGGGACCAAGCGCGGCAGGAAGGTACTCGCACGCGCCATCACTGTAACATGGTACAGCAAGCAGACGCCTCGCACTGGTTAACTTGGTCAGAGCAGAGTGTCACATGGAGTCGTGAAGACCATGCGCCCATGATCGAGTACCCAGGGTGAGTCACCCTGGTCGTCAGACCGGACTACTGGTTACCAAAGACCCTCATGGACGAGGGAAACTCCATCAACATCCTCTACTCGGATACGTTCAGGTGAATGCAGCTATCGCAGTCCATGGTGGAACCCACCTTGTGCACCTTCCACGACATAGTCCCAGGTCGGAAGGCTTACCTGATCGGGAAGGGTATGCTTCCAGTCACCTTCATTACACCAGCCATCTTCCTCATGGAGTGGATCACCTTCGAGCTGGTGAACTTCAAAATCCCATACCACTGCATACTCGGGAGGTAGGAGTTTGTAAAATTCATGGGGACCCTAAACTACGCCTACAACACGATGAAACTACCAGGCCCCAACATCATAATCACCATGCGCGCCGACCCGGACATGGTCGCCGAATGCAAAGACAACGACGCCCATCTTGCCGACGCTGTCATTGCCGAGGAAACAAACTACACAGACAAGCTTGCTAAATACACGCGCATGATCGAAAACGACGACCCTTCGATCCTAAAAAGGACAAACAACGGCAAACTCCGCACCCACAGTGTTTGAAGCCTCATCACATACTTGCCAGGTTGAGCTCGTCCACAGCGTGTCGATCCAACAAGTCACCGCGGGCTCAAACCTTACTCCCGCATAGGAAGGCATGCTCATCGATTTCCTCTGTCAGAACCGCGATATCTTGACATGCCAGGTGTATCAAGGGAACTCGCTGAGCACAAACTAAACACTGACCCCAAAGTACAGTCGGTCAAGAAGTTGCTACGACCCTTCAATGAGGAGCGTCGCCGTGCAATCTCCAAGGAGGTGTAGTGGCTACTCGCTGCAGATTTCCTACGACTAAGCAAGTACTCCAAATGGCTGGCAAACCCAGTCCTCGTGGTGAAAAGGAACAACACCTGGAGAATGTGCATCGACTACACCAACCTCAACAGCGCGTGCTGCTCGCATCAACCAAATGATCGAATCAACCGCAGGCTTCGAGTCGCTCTGGTTCCTCAATGCCTACTCTGGGTACAACCAGATCAAGATGGAGGTCTAGGATGAGGACAAAATGGCATTCATCATGCTATTCGAAGCATTCTACTACACTATCCCTAAAATCATGTTTCAAAACTCATGCATATCATCCATACATCCATGATCATGTAGAGTTCATTTCAAAAATCAATTCAAAAACAGGAGCATATGAGCTCATTATTTTATGTGATCAGCATTAAATCAAATGCTACTCTCCAATGAGAGATTGTTGTTCATGAATCAAACCTTGTTACTCTCAGATTGTTTTGCTTGATTACTAGAGCATAAACCAAAATTTACAAAACAAATATGGATTTTGAAACCAAATTCAAAACTTGATCAAATCGAGTGCAATGTCACTGTTTATTTTTATTTGATCAAAAGAACCAATCTTGTATAGAGAGACCACATGTTTTTATGCCCAGAAATATGAATGTTGCACTCTACAAAAATCCTAAAAAGGTTTGAATTCAAATAGCTTTTGAAATCATTTGAAAATGATTTCTGAAAATGCAAACATAAATAGAAAAGGAATAAAGAAATAGGAAAAGGCCAGCGCCAGTCATTTGGCCCAACAGAGAAACCAGCCCACTAAGCCCACCCGGGGTTTTACTTTCTCTCTCTCACGCGCACCCACTCGACCCCGCGCTCACTGATCAGTGGCCCCATCGCCACGTCGTCATCGTCTTCCTCAAATCCCGCGCGAGGAACACTTCGCCGCCTGTTTCTTCCCCGCCTCTGCCGCGAATTGAAATCCTTTAATTGACGATGAATGCGTGCGAGATTCTCGCCCCCGCTCTGGCTATAATACCCCCTCCCCTCGCTGCTCTTTTCCCCTCACTCAGCACAGACACCACACCACCAGGCTGCCCGTAATCGCGCCCACACCGCCGCAGCACCGATGATCTCCGGCGACCAATTCCGGTGAGCATCATCCTTCCCTTGGTCTCTGCTTCATGCGAGCATGATCTACATGTCTTTGCGCATCTTCTCATATCTTCCATTTCCTCTGTACCGTCCTAGAACACCGTCACCATCCACCACTGGAAGCATCCGAGACTCGGCGCAACTCCGGCAACCCCTCCTGGTAGTTTCCGACCACCCCTCCTCTCCTTTTCGATACGCACGTGTTCGCCAAGTTTGTGCGCATCTAACATCACCACTGGTTTGTCTTAGCTCGCTCCAGAACATCGCCTCCGACGACGCCAAGGCTTGCCCGACGTCTGCCTCTACTCCGACGAGGAATCCTCACCGTGTCCGTGCGCCCCTTGACAAGCCACCGCCATGTTGAGCTTCAGCACACCACCGCGAGTCTGGTAAGCATCTCCGACGACCCCAACCCCCTCTATAGCCACCGCGCCGCCGTAGACAGAGCGCGCCGCCGCGCGCCGCCGCGCGCCGCTAGTCTTTGGTAGGATGATCGAGCATTGTAGGATCTAGATCTAACGCATAGTATAGATCTTAGGCGAAGCGGTATGTTCAGATCTGAGCCGCGCGATTAAGTTAGATCCAACGGCTTGGAAGCGCGATCCAGCACGAAGCGGTACCAGCCAGTTAGAAGCCGCCACGTGGCACAGGTTTCTTTTTAAAATTTTGAATTAGATCTATTAGATGTTTGATTTTGTTTTAATCATAACTTTTGATTCCCACGTTCAAATTTGACAAATTTTATATCAATGGAATCAGGAGAGAAAGCCCTTTCCATATATGCAATATGTTTAATGTTTTGTTTCTGTTAAAATGGTTATTTTTACAGAAACATGTGTAGGCCTATTTTGTGTATATAAATTATTTGAGAAATGTTTAAATGTTCAAATAAAGTTTGTTTGGCAAGTTTTGAACTTGTTTATGAATCAGTACTGTGCACTTGTCATGTTTGGTATAGAAAATCATCACATATCATATTGCATGCATTCATATATTTTTGGTTGTATATATTTTGTTTGTGATTTGGTGTTATCATTTTATGTGTAGATTTTGGTGCAAATAGTGATAGTGATTGTGAGGATTGTAGCTACTCTCCAAACTACCAAGGCAAGTGGTGCTTCATGATTTTATTCCTATGTTTTTTTCAAATATGCATTAGAAATATTTTGCTAGACTTGCATAGATAAATTTTGGTATTTATATGCTATGCTTGGGAAATCCTAGTAGTTGTAGAATTGCTAGAAATTTCTAAGTTAAGATGTTTATCTATGCCATGCTTAGCCTGGCTAGTAGCAACCAAGGGTGGTTAAATATTCATGCTATGCTAAAATATTTCTAAGTCTTTGGACTTGTGTTTTGCTTAATAAAACAACTAAGTGAATGAAACACCTGGGTGGAATGGAAGGAATGGTTTATGTTGAGTGGTTACACAAGGCCCATTTCTATGGTTTACCTTGTGTATCTCACTTGTGGAAAGCCACCCAGGAACAAAGGGATTTGAGAGGCCAAATGTTAGGAAGCTTCTAGTGCAGCCACTTGGCAATATGGGCTCTGCCTTGATCATATAGGTTGCAATAACTTAGCCATTTGGACAGTTGGTGGTAGTGGGATGATAGGTTGGAACGCGTCCATTTGGTATAAGGGAAGGCTTCTGAAAGGTCTTGTCTTGGTGAAAATAAAGTCTTGTGGGGAAAGTGCACAACCTCTCCAGATGGAAGAATCTATGTACTTAGCCATGTCCCTGGTATTGGACAACTTGAGCATCAAGACATGGAAGCTATCAAGAATCTCCTCATCCCAATTTGTAAGTTAAAACTTGTGGTTCAACAAGGGTGAACGACCCCAAAGTCTATTGGTGGTTCCTTGGGAAAAGTTTTGACAAATAAAAACTTAGTGTTTTCAACTGATAGGCAAAACCTATTTTGAGCAAAGCAAGCCTAAGATACACTTAGCCAAAATGCATATAGAATTTAGTCCACAAATATTCTACTAAGGTATCACTTGCCAATACTATTCCAATGTATTGACCCACTGTGGCTGTAACTTGTGATGTTGTAGGATATTCTGATGATGATTAGGAGTCATGAGTCTACACTCAACATGCTTGCCTGTGGCACATGAAGATGAAGACTTATTTATCTTATTATATATTTGAAATCTTGTATTAGGCCTGTGGCCATGGAGTTGTAAAATACTATGTTTGTCTCTGGAATTAATGTAAAAATGACATTTGTTTCTGTGTACTTCATCTTGAACTGTGGATTCTAGCATTGATCTAGGGACTAGCATTGCAATCACAGGGATCCTTTCCTTTACAAAGGAGGGCTCTTACAGATGGTATCAGAGCACTGTGTTGCCTGTAGGATTATGACCCTAGGATTGGAAACCACTAAGGAAAAAATCTTCAA
This sequence comes from Avena sativa, assembly GCA_916181665.1. Taxonomy (NCBI): domain Eukaryota; kingdom Viridiplantae; phylum Streptophyta; class Magnoliopsida; order Poales; family Poaceae; genus Avena; species Avena sativa. Next base: position 342,722,181 of record OV702285.1, on the reverse strand, counting down.
CAACTTCCACACTTGTCTTTTCTTCTCGTAAAATTTTTTAATCTTCTTTCTCATCTCTATTTGTAGATGAACTCCATCAACGAATCCGTGAGGAAGGGACCACTCATGACAATGACCTTGGAGTGTGGGACAGAATTCCCCAAGGCTCTCAAGGACCTCATGGTTGCCATGGGAATACATGGTGCAGCTGTGTAGAAAGGTTTCCCTGTGATGAATGAAGGAGTTGAGTACTGGTGGGTGCAACTTCACTTGTATAAAAACAAGGAAGACAACCACAAGGACTCAGGATTCTGCATAGTCACCAACACAATGATGCACACCACGTTCTTTGATTCAGCAAGGGATGCAGCTTGGAGGGCCATCAAAGAACTTGGTGATAGAATCAAGTGCAGAATTCTTAACACCCAGAATGACCTTAGGGAAGAAAAGAAGCATACCCAAGAGCTAGAGGCTACCAACCAAAGTTTAAGGAAAGGCACCATAGACTTAGCAATGGAGTCATGTGATCAAGATAAACATATTTCCTCTAGGGATGCCTTGTTAGCCAACTTGGCAAGTGAGATGGGATTGTAAGCGCACTTCGTTAGTTGGACCACCTCACTTATCATTTATTTTCCAAAATGCTGTCTAAATAAGTTGAACCTTGCATGCTTGTAATGGATTTTATGTATGCTATCACTTGTGTGTTTGTCAATGTTATGCTTGTGATGCTTTGTCTTGTAAAATTATTCATTGTGTTGACTCTAACTTTTTCTATCTTATAAATAGATGCCTAATGTTACTATCAGCACGGCTGAAGAGTTCCAGGGAACTCGTTTTGGCCCTCGTATTATTGAGCTCAGTAGCTTGCTCAATCTCCCTCTTCCTACCATCATGGTGCTTCCCCTCACCAAGTTTGAGAGGAAAGACCTTTGGGGTTTCAAGGTTAATCAGCCCGGACACCAGACTGAGCCTACCACGGAGGCATTCATCTTCAAGCTCATGCACGATGACAAGGAGAGAGGCCTAGAGGTAGTCATGCAGGACTTGATTGGACGTCTGTTAGGGAGACACTCTCGACAGGTTAGAGGTACTCACTTCCACACCTTCGGTAGACGTGATGAGGATGGTGAGGCCATTGACTTCGAGGATACTTCGAGGGAGACAGCAGAGCCGATTCGTCTATACCTCCAGGACTTAGAGGTTCTTCTTAGGAACGTGGACACTGATAGGACCAACGTCATGCTTAGCAATGACGAACTCCAGGTGCAGCTTCGTGAGAAGGACAAGCTCTTCGCGGAGCAAGATGAGATAGTCAAGGAGATGGAGGCCAAGTTCGAGAGTCAGGACAGAAAGTTCAAGAGTCAAGAGAAGCGAGTCCAAGATAGAAACAAGAGGATTCGAGACATGACTGCAGAACTGGAGGCCAAGGACTTCGAGATCGAGCATCAGCAGACCGTGATTGAGAGGCTTCGTTCTCAGAAGAGGGCTCTCAAAGCCAAAGTAGAGACCTTGACCACAAATGTCGAGGAATACAAGACCGCTATGGAGAATGCAGGTCTTACCTTTGTTGAGGAGGAGGTTGATGCCGAGGAGTAGTGATGACTACTCATTTATCATTTATTTATCATACTTTTTATTGAGTCGCAATGACCATCCAACATGTGGATGTCTTGCTATTGGTGTGTTTACTTCGCAAACTTGTTATCCTTGTTGTTGAACTTTTATTATTGTGATGCATGTTTAGTGATTGTTTATGTGATGTATTGTGCATGTGAGCATCTATGGGTATCTCATTCTTATCTCTATTGAACAAACCACAGATGCCTCCCCGACGTGCCAATCCCAACCCCAACAACAACAACATCACCCCTGAGATGCAGCAGATGATGACAGCTCAAGCTGATGCAAATGATGACTACGTTCATCCAGAACCAGAACAACAACAATAACAACAACAACAATTAGAACAACCCATTGGGTTTTGATATGCTTACCAGATTCTTGAGACTAAGGCCAGCAAAGTTCTCAGGAACTACTGATCCTATGGTGGCCAATGATTGGCTACGCTTTGTGAACAAGGACTTGGTAACAGTTGGTTGTACTGATGAAGAGAAAGTCAGATTTGCAGCTCACTTGTTGGAAGGACCAGCAGCCACTTGGTGGGATAACTTCCAAATCACCACTCCCATTGAGGATGTGACATGGGCTATCTTTAAAGATGGTTTCCGTACTACTCACATCTCATCCGGAGTGATGATTTTGAAAAAGAAAGAGTTCCATAACCTGAAATAGCGCCACCGCAGCGTGGCTGAATATATTGAGGAGTTCAACAATCTGGCACGATATGCACCGGATGAGGTTGACACTGATGCTAAGAGGAAGGAAAAGTTCCTTGAAGGGTTGAATGATGAACTGAACCTGCAGTTAGCTGTGGCCTATGTTCCCACATACCAGTCTCTTTGTGACAAGGCTGCTATTTTGGAGAGCAAAATGAAACAAGTCGAAAGCGGGAAGAGAAATCACTCTGACAAGCACAGCTCGGGATCGTCTCACAAGCGTTTCCATTATGATGATAGTGGAAATTCAGGATCCCACAAGCATGGGAAATTCAACAAGCACCACAACCACAACTGTCATCATGACAACAAGAGTCACCATAGTCATGACAATGACAAGTACAAAAATCACAAGGGTGGATATAAGAGCCACCACAGTGGAAGTGGCAGTGGAAGCCAGCTTGTCAAGAAGGATCTTAGTCAGGTTGAGTGTTTCAAGTGCAAGAAGATGGGGCATTATGAAAATGAATGCCCAGAAAAGAAAGTTGAAGGACCCAACAAGCCCAACCCTTTTCAAAAGGGACAAGTGAACCACATCAATGTGGAGGAAATTTATGAGGAACCTGATGCTGTTGCTGGTAAGTTCAAACTCAATTCTGTTCCAGCATTTGTTCTCTTTGATACTGGTGCATCTCATTCATTCATATCAAGAGCATTTGTTGAAAGAAACGAACTACCGGTAGAAACTATTGGGTGTCCTATAAAAGTAAGTTCTCCTGGCGGAGAAATGATAGTGAATTCAGGATGTCATGATCTAGTCATAGAGTTTGGGAAGTATAAGTTTCCTGTTAACCTGATAATCCTAAATTCCCAAGGATTGGATGTTATTTTGGGAATGGAATGGATGACTAAGCACAAGGGAGTGATAGATTGTGCAAACCATACCGTCTCACTCACAACTCCAGAAAAGAAAAGAATCAGATTCAAGACCAACTTTGAATCAAAAAGGAGTAAGCTAAATTCTCTTAAGGGGGTTAGCATGGACAGTGTACCTATTGTGAGTGAATATCCGGATGTGTTTCCGGAAGAATTACCAGTAATGCCACCTGATAGAGATGTGGAATTTCTTATTGACTTGCTACTAGGATCTGGACCAATAGCAAAAAGACCGTACAAGATGTCAGTTGATGAGTTGAAAGAACTCAAGAAGCAACTTGGAGAACAGTTGCAAAAAGGATTTATCCAACCAAGTTCTTCATCTTGGGGAGCACCAGTTTTGTTTGTGGAAAAGAAAGATAGAAGTCAAAGGTTATGCATAGATTACCGTTCACTCAATGAGGTGACTATCAAGAACAAATACCCTTTGCCTAGAATCAATGACTTGTTTTATTAGTTAGAAGGAGCTTGTGTGTTCTCAAAAATTGATCTCCGGTCAGGTTATTTCCAGCTCAAGATAAGGGAACAAGACATACCTAAGACAGCTTTCACCACAAGGTATGGGTTGTATGAGTATACCGTGATGCCATTTGGTTTGACCAATGCACCAGCATACTTCATGAATATGATGAACAAGGTGTTCATGGAATTCCTTGATAAGTTTGTTGTCGTGTTCATCGATGACATTTTGATCTACTCCAAGAGCAAGGAAGAGCATGAAGGACATCTATGTTTGATACTTGAAAAACTTAGAGATCATAAGTTATATGCCAAATTCAGCAAGTGGGAATTTTGGTTAAATGAAGTTGGATTTCTTGGACACGTTGTGTCAGGAGATGGTGTAGCAGTTGATCCTGCTAAAGTTTCGGCTGTAACAGAATGGGAATCTCCTAAGTCAGTGAAAGAAGTTCGTAGTTTCCTTGGCTTGGCAGGATACTATAGAAGATTCATTGAGAATTTCTCCAAGGTAGCAAAACCTATGATAGAATTGCTAAAGAAAGACAAGAAATTTGCTTGGTCTAAAGGGTGTGAACTCAGCTTTCAAGAATTGAAGAAGAGACTTGTGACAGTAGCAGTCTTGTGTTTGCCAGATTTGGAGAAGGATTTCCAAGTGTATTGTGATGCATCTCATCATGGTTTAGGTGCAGTACTTATGCAAGAAGGGAAAGTTGTGGCTTATGCCTCGAGACAACTCAAAACTCATGAAGTAAACTATCCTACTCATGATTTAGAGTTAGCCTCTGTTGTCCATGCACTCAAAACATGGAGACATTATCTTTTGGGAAAACGTTGTGAAGTGTTCACAGATCACAAGAGTTTGAAGTATATCTTCACCCAGAAAGAAATTAATATGAGACAAAGAAGATGGCTAGAACTCATCAAGGACTATGAGTTGAGTTTGCAATACCATCCTGGTAAAGAAAATGTTATAGCGGATGCTCTAAGCCGTAAGGTTTTTGTGAATGGATTTACTAAGGGAGAATTGCCAGATGATCTGTGTGCCCAATTTAGAGATCTCAGATTGGAGATTGTGCCTGAAGGACATCTCATGACTTTGGATGTTCAACCCACTTTGTTGGACAAGATCAAAGAAGCCCAGAAGACTGATAAGGAAATTGAAGAGATTAAGGAAAATATTGGCAAGGGAAAAGCCAAAGGATCCCATGAAGACGAACATGGTACTTTATGGCATGGAAAACGTATCTGTGTTCCACAAGATCCGGAGCTTCGGAAACTGATTTTACAAGAAGCACACAACTCACCGTATTCCATTCATCCGGGTAACACCAAAATGTACATGGATATGAAGGAAAGATTTTGGTGGAATAATCTCAAGAAGGACATCGCCGAACATATTGCTTTGTGTGATGTATGTAGTAGAGTGAAAGCGGAACATCAGAAACCATCAGGATTGTTACAACCACTACCTATTCCTGATTGGAAATGGGACAAGATTGGTATGGATTTCATTACCGGATTACCAAGAACCAGGTCAGGATATGATTCTATTTGGGTAGTAGTGGATCGCCTAACTAAAGTGGCTCATTTCATACCCGTGAAGACAACTTACACAAGTGCTAAGTTAGCCAAGATCTATAAGAGCAGAATTGTATGTCTGCATGGAGTACCCAAGAGTATTGTGTCTGATAGGGGAACTCAATTCACTTCTCATTTTTGGAGGCAACTTCATGAGTCATTAGGAACGAGGTTAGAATTCAGCACTGCATTTCATCCTCAAACTGATGGACAAGCAGAAAGGACTAATCAGATTATTGAAGATATGTTGAGAGCATGTGCTCTAGACTATGGAGCCAGTTGGGATGAAAGTCTGCCTTACGCAGAATTTTCTTACAACAACAGCTATCAAGCCACCATTTGAGTTTCTCTATGGGAGAAAGTGTACCACCCCATTGCTATGGAATGGTGTGGGAGAAAGAAGTTTGTTCGGACCAGAACTCATCAAAGAGGCTAAAGAGAAAGTCAAGCTAGTTAAGGACATATTGAAGATAGCACAGTCCCGACAAAAGAGCTACGCAGATCCTAAGCGTAGAGAAGTCACCTATGAAGTAGGTGATAGAGCTTATCTTAGAGCGTCACCTCTTCGTGGAGTGAAGAGATTTGGTGTCAAAGGTAAATTGGCCCCAAGATATGTTGGACCATTCAAGATTCTGAGTCGTAAAGGAGAAGTAGCTTATGAGATAGAATTGCCAGAGTCTTTGTCAGCTGTTCATAATGTGTTTCATGTGAGTCAGCTTAAGAAATGCCATCCAGAAATGGATGAGACTTCTTTAAAGGATACTATACCTTTGGAAGAGGTCCAATTGGAAAGTGATCTCAGTTATGAGGAGAAACCTATCAAGATTCTTGAGATTGCAGAAATATTTACTCGGACTAAGACCATCAAGTTCTGCAAAGTCCAATGGAACCATCATTTTGAAGAAGAAGCAACATGGGAAAGAGAAGATGATCTTCGGAAAGACCACCCTCACCTATTTGCTAGCCAATCCGAATCTCGAGGGCGAGATTCACCTTAAGGGGGTTAGATTTGTAACATCCCTAAAATCATGTTTCAAAACTCATGCATATCATCCATACATCCATGATCATGTAGAGTTCATTTCAAAAATCAATTCAAAAACAGGAGCATATGAGCTCATTATTTTATGTGATCAGCATTAAATAAAATGCTACTCTCCAATGAGAGATTGTTGTTCATGAATCAAACCTTGTTACTCTCAGATTGTTTTGCTTGATTTCTAGAGCATAAAAAAAATTTACAAAACAAATATGGATTTTGAAACCAAATTCAAAACTTGATCAAACCAAGTGCAATGTCACTGTTTATTTTTATTTGAGCAAAAGAACCAAGCTTGTATAGAGAGACCACATGTTTTTATGCCCAGAAATATAAATGTTGCACTCTACAAAAATCCTAAAAAGGTTTGAATTCAAATAGCTTTTGAAATCATTTGAAAATGATTTCTGAAAATGCAAACAAAAATAGAAAAGGAATAAAGAAATAGGAAAAGGCCAGCGCCAGTCATTTGGCCCAACAGAGAAACCAGCCCACTAATCCCACCCAGGTGTTTCCTTTCTCTCTCACGCGCACCCACTCGACCCCGCGCTCACTGATCAGTGGCCCCATCGCCACGTCGTCATCGTCTTCCCCAAATCCCGCGCGAGGAACACGTCGTCGCCCGTTTCTTCCCCGCCTCTGCCGTGAATTGAAATCCTTTAATTGACGATGAATGCGTGCGAGATTCTCGCCCCCGCTCTAGCTATAAGACCCCCTCCCATCGCTGCTCTTTTCCCCTCACTCAGCACAGACACCACACCACCAGGCTGCCCGTAATCGCACCCACACCGCCGCAACACCGACGATCTCTAGCGACCAATTCCGGTGAGCATCATCCTTCCCTTGGTCTCTGCTTCATGCGAGCATGATCTACATGTCTTTGGGCATCTTCTCATATCTTCCATTTCCTCTGTACCGTCCTAGAACACCGTCACCATCCACCATTGGAAGCAACCGAGACTCGGTGCAACTTCGGCAACCCCTCCTGGTAGTTTCCGACCACCCCTCCTCTCCTTTTCGATACGCATGTGTTCGCCGGGTTTGTGCGCATCTAACAACACCACTGGTTTGTCTTAGCTCGCTCCAGAACCTCGCCTCCGACGACGCCAAGGCTTGCCCGACGTCTTCCTCTACTCCGACGAGGAATCCTCACCGTGTCCGCGTGCCCCTTGACAAGCCACCACCACATTGAGCTTCAGCACACCACCGCGAGTCTGGTAAGCATCTTCGACGACCCGAACCCCCTCTGTAGCCACTGCGCCTCCGTAGACAGAGCGCGCCGCCGCTCACCGTCGCCGCGCGCCTCCAGTCTTTGGTAGGATGATCGAGCACCGTAGGATCTAGATCTAACGCATAGGATAGATCTTAGGCGAAGCAGTAAGTTCAGATCTGAGCCGCGCGATTAAGTTAGATCCAACGGCTCGGAAGCGCGATCCAGCGCGAAGCGGTACCAGCCAGTTAGAAGCCGCCACGTGGCACAGGTTTCGTTTTACAATTTTGAATTAGATCTATTAGATGTTTGATTTTGTTTTAATCATAACTTTTGATTCCCATGTTCAAATTTGACAAATTTTATATCAATGGAATCAGGAGAGAAAGCCCTTTCCATATATGCAATGTGTTTAATGTTTTGTTTCTGTTAAAATGGTTATTTTTACATAAACATGTGTAGGCCTATTTTGTGTATATAAATTATTTGAGAAATGTTTAAATGTTCAAATAAAGTTTGTTTGGCAAGTTTTGAACTTGTTTATGAATCAGTACTGTGCACTTGTCATGTTTGGTATAGAAAATCATCACATATCATATTGCAAGCATTCATATATTTTTGCTTCTATATATTTTGTTTGTGATTTGGTGTTATCATTTTATGTGTAGATTTTGGTGCAAATAGTGATTGTGATTGTGAGGATTGTAGCTACTCTCCAAGCTACCAAGGCAAGTGGTGCTTCATGATTTTATTCCTATGTTTTTTTCAAATATGCATTAGAAATATTTTGCTAGACTTGCATAGATAAATTTTGGTCTTTATATGCTATGCTTGGGAAATCCTAGTAGTTGTAGAATTGCTAGAAATTTCTAAGTTACGATGTTTATATATGCCATGCTTAGACTAGCTAGTAGCAACCAAGGGTGGTTAAATATTCATGCTATGCTAAAATATTTCTAAGTCTTTGGACTTGTGTTTTGCTTAATAAAACAACTAAGTGAATGAAACACCTGGGTGGAATGGAAGGAATGGTTTATGTTGAGTGGTTACACAAGGCCCATTTCTATGGTTTACCTTGTGTATCTCACTTGTGAAAAGCCACCCAGGAACAAAGGGATTTGAGAGGCCAAATGTTAAGAAGCTTCTAGTGCAGCCACTTGGCAATATGGGCTCTGCCTGGATCATATAGGTTGCAATAACTTAGCCATTTGGACAGTTGGTGGTAGTGGGATGATAGGTTGGAACGCGTCCATTTGGTCTAAGGGAAGGCTTCTGAAAGGTCTTGTATTGGTGAAAATCAAGTCTTGTGGGGAAAGTGCACAACCTCTACAAATGGAAGAATCTAAGTACTTAGCCATGTCCCTAGTATTGGACAACTTGAGCATCAAGACATGGAAGCTATCAAGAATCTCCTCATCCCAATTTGTAAGTTAAAACTTGTGGTTGAACAAGGGTGAAGGACCCCAATGTCTATTGGTGGTTCCTTGGGAAAAGTTTTGACAAAGAAAAACTTAGTGTTTTCAACTGATAGGCAAAACCTATTTTGAGCAAAGCAAGCCTAAGCTACACTTACCCAAAATGCATATAGAATTTAGTCCACCAATATTCTACTAATGTATCACTTGCCAATACTATTCCAATGTATTGACCCACTGTGGCTGTAACTTGTGATGTTGGAGGATATTCTGATGATGATTAAGAGTCATGAGTCTACACTCAACATGCTTGCCTGTGGCACATGAAGATGAAGACTTATTTATCTTATTATATATTTGAACTCTTGTATTAGGCCTGTGGCCATGGAGTTGTAAAAGACTATGTTTGTCTCTGGAATGAATGTAATAATGACCTTTGTTTGTGTGTACTTCATCTTAAACTGTGGATGCTAGCATTGATCCAGGGACTAGCATTGCAATCACAGGGATCCTTTCCTTTAAAAAGGAGGGATCTTACATACACCACCATGAACTTTGGCCTCAAGAACGCCGGGGCGACCTATCAAAAATGCATGCAAGAATGCCTAGCGAGCCAAATTGGTCGCAACATACATGTCTATATTGACGATGTTGTCGTCAAGTCGACTCGGCAGGACAACTTACTTGCTGACCTCGCAGATACCTTCACAAATTTTCGAAGGTACAAGATAAAGCTCAACCCAGAGAAATGTACATTCGGCCTTCCCACCGGACAACTACAGGGGTATGTCATCTCCAAGAGGGGCATCGAGCCAAATCCAACCAAAATCGACACCATCACGAAGCTCGGCAAACCCAAGTTCCTGCGCGATGTACAGAAGCTAGCGGGGGGCTAGTGGCGGCACTTAGCCGCTTCATCCCCAGACTGGGGGAAATCAATGCCCCTTTACTGCCTCATGCGCAAGAACCCCACATTCAAGTGGGACAGCAAAGCCAATAAAGCAGTCGCCGTACTCAAAGAGGTGTTACTCGCCGAAGCATTGCTCGCCGCCCTGGCACAAAAGGATCCCATGCTCATGTACCTGGCGGCTTCCAGCCGAGTCGTCAAAACCTTGATGGTCATCGAGCGACCGGAGAAAGGAAAAGAGCGCCTCACCCAGCGACCGGTGTACTACCTCAGCGAAGTTCTCACTGATTCGAAATAGCGCTAACCACAGTACCAAAAATTGGTATACGCTGTCTTCCGAGCCCAACGACGGCTCCCACATTACTTCCAGGAGCACCCCATCACAGTTGTCTCCTTGGCTCCGCTCCAAGATATCATTCGCAATCACGACGCGACGAGGCAAGTGGCTAAGTGGGTCGTCGAATAGGTGTCCACAACATCAAATACGAGCCATTTAGGGCGATTAAGTCACAAGCGCTTGCCAACTTTCTAGCTGATTGGGAAGAGGCCCAGCAGCCCAAGCTACTCCCCTACCACCATTATTAGTCTCTCCACGTCGACGGATCCAAAAACTCTGAAGGGGCGGTAGCCGGAATCGTCCTCACTTTGCCAAAAGGTGACAAGTTATGCTACATGCTCTAGCTAGATTTCACGCCATGCACAAATAACATGGATAAATATGAAGCACTCCTCCACGGCATGCGATCCGCCAAGGAGATGAACATCAACTGCCTTAAATGCTACGATGACTTCGACGTTGTTGCCAACCAGGTCACCGGCACGTGTGACGCCGCCTCCCCTACCATTCTTGCATACCGCCATATAGTTGACTAGCTCGGCGGATACTTCACTGGTTACTCTGTTGAATGTATGGATCGAAGGAAGAACGAGGAATCTGACGCCCGTCGGTTCGTCATGCAAAACACTACCACCTGGCGTCTTCCTCGACATCATCAAGAAACCATCAGTCTACCCACCAAATGAGATCGACATCGACTTCCCGCCACAACCATACTCGGCACTAGTAGCCACGACCTTGGAACTATAGTACTAGACAAAACCATACATCCCCTACCTTGATAGTCCGTCGCTGCAAGTCCTCCATCATCATCAATGCCGAGCTCCATAGAAGGAGCATCACATGAGTATTCCAGCGCTGGTTCCAGCCATAGGAAGGCCGCCAGATCTTGCAAGACATCCACGTAGGCGACTGTGGCCACCACGCAGGTGCGAGATCACTAGTAACCAAAGCCATACGACATAGTTTCTACTGTCTTACCACCCACGCTGTCGCAACTGACATCATCCAACATTTTGTTGGATGCCAAAAAATATGCCAACTAGACGCACATCCCTGGGTCGAAGCTGAAAACAATCCCCATAACTTGGCCAATCACCGCGTGGGGAATCCACATCGTGAGTCGCTTCCAAACTATGACCTCTGGATTTACAGATCTCCTAATCGCAGGCGACAAGTTCACGAAGTGGGTCTAGGCGAAACCCGTCAAAAAATGTGACAAAAAACCGCCACCAATTTCCTCTGCGAGCTCATCTACCCATATGGCTACGCGCACAACATCATCACCGACAATGGCACTAACTTCGCCAAAAGAGCCATGGCAGAATTCTGCCATGAACACGAGATCCGACTGGACCTCGCCTCAGTCAAACACCCCGAATCAAACGGCCAGGTAGAGCGCGCAAATCAAAGTGTCGTTCACGGCCTAAAACCCCGCCTACAAGTAACACTTGAGCGCACACTAGGATGGTCGGTCGAGGAACTCCCATTCGTCCTCTGGGGGCATTCGCACCTCTGTCAATCACTTGATGGGGTTTACCCTTCTTCATGGTATACCGGGCTGAGGCGGTCATTCCAACCGACATCGAGCACTACTCACCGCGAGTCATCCACTACACGGAAGAGGACAACAAAGTCTCCTGACAAAACGGGATCGACCTACTCGAAGATTCCCGTGACCTCGCTCGGTCCCGCACCGCCATCTACCAGCAAGGCCTCTGCCGCTACTACAGCCGACGGATCAGGTAACCCACCTTCCAAGAAGGAGACCTCGTCTTACGACTCGTCCAGGACAAGAAAGGAATGCACAAGCTATCTCCCCCATGGAAATGACCACTCCCCGTAGGGCGAGTGTTAGGAAATGATGCCTACTATTTAATCGACATAAGCGGCGACAGCAAGCTGAACGTCGAGCGACCGTGGAATGTCAACCTCCTGCACAAGTTCTACACTTAGTGCCACCAACTTGTAACCAATGCCGTTATCAATGAATAAAATTGTGCACACTACAATCTGTGCCTTCTCGCCTCTCCTTGTGCCAATCACACTCATATCGCAATCTCAATACTCTACCAACCGTCTACCCTTGGAAGAACAACTTGGCAGAGCCAAGTAGTGTAGTCCGAGGGCACCAACATAATTTGGGGGTTGCCCTTCCCGACTAGATTTTTGACCCACGACGACTGGACGTGCTTCTCACAGCACCATGTCCCCCTCATCCTCAGCCGACGCGTCGAATGGTTAAGTACCACGCTCGGGGACTCATCTCGTACGAGCCCTGCGTGTCCCGAGAAAACACCAAGTATGAGGACCCAACTTGGACTCGCCACGCGACTGGCTTCCTGAGCCAGGAGAAGGGACGCGCAAACATATAAATAGCGCAACTTTTCCTTCCCTACCTTAGGAGATGTACCCTGAAAGGTTAAGTACCACGCACGGGGACTAGTCGTAAATGAGCTCCACGCATCCCGAGAAAATACCAAGTACAGGACGCCCGTTGGGGTCGCCTCGCGACTGGCACCACGAGCCACGAGAAGTAGACTTAGGCCAAATAACAAAGGCCGGAACATGTTAACAATTCAGTCATTACTTTTAAGCGCTCGGGGACTAGCTACCTCTGACTCATGTAAACACACCAATTCAAATAGACGCATATCACAAGTTGCCACTTGGCTGTATTACTTCATTACAGATACCAAGCTCATTCATCAGGGTTACTTCATTCCTCCTGATCCTTTGACTCGAATGAAAGGCCTCCAAGACTTCTACGATCTCCACCTTACTAGTGGCCGAGGGATACCCGATGGTAATATCATCCAGCTCGAAGTCCTCTAGGAAATGAGCGAGCCCGATCCCCAACGCCGTAGTCGCCCCATGACGAAACACCAAGCGCATCATCATTCAACAAACGCGGGAGCCTCATCAAGGTACTTCCATACCTCTGTGAATCTCCAAGAACCACCTCGATGGGGATGATACCCTAAAGGACAGCGCATACATATAGTGCAGAAGCGGTGGCCGCATTCAGCATGGCGGCCATGCACTCCTCGACTCCAAGTTCTTGGACTGACAGGTCATGACACCCAATGATACCTGAAAAAACACAAATCTGGCGTCAACCCGTTGATGCTCGGGGACTTAGAACCCCTAGCGCAAATCCCAGCAGGCCAAACAAGCTCACCTAGAAGCTTGCAGCAGTCGACGTTGGCGGCATTTTCTAGCAAAGCGTGTAGGGCCCACAAATGATAAATCTCCAGCGTAGAGGCTTTGAGGTCAGCTTCTGGTTCGGAAGCAATGCTCTTCACCTTCTCCTCTGATTGAGCTAGAGCAAACTTTGTCGCTTCAAGATCGGCTACTAGCTCTTTGAGTTTCCCCTCTACCGCAGTCACCACCGCCGTTACGGACTCCAGATCAGTCACAGGAACAAAACCTTCATGAGCCTTAGCAATCACCGATGCATGGTTGGCAGCAAAAAGACGCTCTACTATTACAATCAGAATCAGACTCTAACCTAACTCAAAGACAACGAACTCACCAACAGTATCTTGTAGTTGGCGGACCGCCTGGCGAGAGATCTTCAAATCTTGTTCCACTCACTCCAACTCCACTCACCGGTAAAATCGACTAGCACTACAGCAATAATGAAGAAATTAGTAAACCCTCTAGTCTATACAACCTAGATACTAGATCCTCGGGGACTGGAGGCGAAAGTTTCAAAGCCTCTAGTCATTACACCCTAGCAACTAGATCCTCGGGGAGTGGAGGCTAAAGTTTCAAAGCCGCTAGTCGCTACACCCTAGCGACTAGATCCTCGGAAACTGGACATACATGGATGGCTTCACCTAGTAGTTTCAAAGCCGCTAGTCGCTACACCCTAGCAGCTCGGTTGATCCCATGAACATTGCTGGAAGTGGCATGTCGCCATCTCGGTACTCCACCATGCTGGCGTTCCTGTTGATTACTTTGTCTACTACCGGCAATTGCATCGCTAAGCCTGCTGAAGACTTGGCGGCTCCCACCGTCGGTTCTTCTTCCGCCACCGTACAACCTCCAGATCAAACCTCCTACGGGTCATCTCCCTCCTCCGACACAAGTTTACCCTCAGAGGGACTTCCATCTCGGGCCTCCTTGGCGATATGTGCGACTTCCGCAACGAATTCGCCCTTCTTCCGTTTATTTGTCCCAAGGACAAGGTCGTCGGACCTCTTCTCCTCTAGCTCTCTGACGTCTTTTCCCTTGGCGTCGTCATGATTCGTGGGGGTCTTTGCCACAGTCGCCCCTGGATTTCTTCATGCCTCCCCTGGAATAAGCACCACTAACAAATTGAAAATACATCTCAACTATGCATAACTTGGAACATTTAAACAGTTAAATGCACAATAATGAAATCACCTAGCGAATGGGATGGTTCGTAGCCCATGCCGGCCTGAACTAGCTCAATAGGCCCAGATGCAAGCGATTGGGATGCTTTGGCGGGCTATGCCGAGGACATACCTTTACCGGAGTTGGAACCCGCTGTGAACTTTCGTCCCCAATGACATCTAGATCATCGTCGGACCCTTATAAACTCTGACTAGCCTCCGCTTCGTGACAAAGATAGCCACGCGTGTTTTGAGTCACTGATGCAAGTTCGGGATCTTCTTCAGCTTCCTCAGATTCTCCTTCTTCTCTGGAAGGCTCATCTTCTCCATCACCGAGAAGTTCTTCTGGCATTTCATCCTCAAGTGGGGGTAGCCAGTATTCCAGCGTCTAATTTTTTTGCCAAAAAAACGTTAGAATCCGAGCTCCGCTATGATGAATCGGAATTAAAAAAAGGCCAAGGGGAAACAAAATACCTTGGGGTCAGCCTCTTGTTCGGCCTAAATGGAGTAAGGCCTTTGTGAAGGTCGGTCAAGGGTGCTTCCGTATTATTTTTTAGAGCCACGGCATAATCCGTGGGGTCCCATTGATCATGGATCATCCAAGTGGAATCGGACGAACATGTATACTCGTATATCCAGTGGGCTCGAGTTGCCAACGGAACCAGTCACTACCCAAGCCAACAGTTAAACAAGTTGATCATCTTCAAACTTTCTTCTTCAAGCTCCGTCATCTGGTCACACATACTCACCACGGTTGCCCTTTGCACCTGTGGAAGCTTCCTTACCGACAGACGAGGTGGGATGCTCCACTCCGAGGAATACTCGGGAATCGCCACTTCTCTAGCTAGGGTAATCTCCTTGGAATAGATGGCAACGCGCTTCCACTCGCTCGCCGCTTTCTTTGGCATCATCAATTTGAAGAATTTGGCGCCGGACATCACCTGGAAGGTGAGGCCACACACTGCAAGCAGACGACCTCCCTTGCCTTCGCAACTTTCCCGACCATGAAAGAGTTCAAGCCATAGTGGGAATTATGGGTGACACCCGAGGTAGCATTCCCAGAAGGCAATAAAGACTGCCAGTAGCTCGACGCCGTGCATCCCTAGGTCGGAGAGTTTGATCCAATAGAAGTGAAGAAATCTCCTAAAGATAGAAGTGGGGAATCCTAAGCCATAATCTAGGTGGCTAATGAAGGTGATGAATATCCCCGGTCGGGGCCGCGGCTCATTCTCGCTAGCCGACAGAGCGAGCCAGCACCCCTTGATCAGGATGCCTACGTCCTGAAAGGATTGCAGTAGCATGGTATTGCACTTGGATTTTTCCCGCGCGGATGCCATGGATGCAAGCTCGCCCACTACGAAGAAAATAGGGGGTGTCCTACATCCTCGTTGTCTGCGTTGGCAAGACGCCACAAGCATGCTCGGGGACTCATTACAACACGTACCCGCACGCGCCTTGCGAAAACACCAAGTAAAGAGCTTGCCTTGGAATCGCCCAACGAGTAGCTCTTCGAGCCAGGAGGGATGAAGCATTACAATCAAACAGCGCAACAAAAATCCTCCCTACCTTAGGATCAGCGCTTATAAAAGCTAAGTACCATGCTCAGGGACTCGTCAAACATGAACACATATGCGTCCAGGGAAAATGCCAAGTATGGCGGGTCCTTTGGGGTCGCCATGTGACTGGCTCCTCGAGCCATGGCAAGTCGACTAAGATCTACTCAAACAACTCGCATACACACATAATCATTAGACACACGCGTGTAGACCTAAATCAATTTGCTCAGGGACTAGCTACCCCCGATGCACTCAAATCACAAAGTAACTACGTGAAATAACAAACAGTCAATGATTATCATCACATCCATGCAAAACACAATGCATTCATATCAACACCAAGGGTTTACAAAGCCAATCGACACTAAGACTATGACATGGTCAGACCTCTCACTTTGCAGGCTCGGATGCTAGAGCATCAATCGCGGCCTTGGCCACCTTGATAGGCTTGGTCGGGTATGTCGATAACGCCTTCTCCCTCGCCGATAGAAACATGCGCTCCAAGGGAAAGTCCCGATGCTCCGACTCAGCGTCGTCTGGCACACCTACGTTGCATGGTAGGACAGGAGTTCGTTCATTTACAGTACCCGCTCCCCATATGGATCCACCTTCGATTGAAGAGCAAGAACCATGGAGGTATCCACCGCCCCAGTCGTTGATGGGTACCCGCTCAACGTTGTAGTCGCCCCATGATGGAAAGTGAACCGCGTCATCCACTCCACAAGCGCGGGTGCCAACTCCAGATACTGCCACATGTCCATGAACCGTGTGGGAACCACCGCAGTCGAGGTAATATTCTAGAGAATGGCCCGAACGCATGACGACGACTTTGTTGTGACAGTCAACATCTACAAAGTTAGATCATATCAAAAACATGTTCGGCGGTGAAATATCGCACGGACGAATCACCTTGGACTACAACATCTACAAAGTTAGATCATATCAAAAACATGTCTACGGACGCTCTGACCCACTCGGGGACTTCCTCTGCTACAAAGAAGACCAAAGAGAATGATTACCAAGGAGGTGGTGGCAACTACCATTGACGAACTTCTCCAAATTGGAGAATTTCGTCTCCAGGTCCACGATGATGGAATTGGACGCCTTGCGGTCCGAATCCGTCACCACTACCACTTCTTTTGCCTTCTCTTCTACCATGGAAAGCGCATCTTTCAGCAATTCAAGCTCAGCGACTGGCACATAGCATTCACGAGCTATCACCAGATCGGCGGTCTGTTTCTCTTCACAATGTACAAAATTGTTAACATCCAACCATAAAAAATTCAAGATAATGACTTACTCACTGAAGATTTCAGCTGACGTGCCTCCTCCTATGCCACATCCAACTCCTTTTACATCCGCTTTTCCGCGGATTTCCGGTCGGCTGCCTGCAATACAACAACAAAAGTTAACGTCAGTTCAATTTCGTAAAGACTCGAGTCGCCCATTGCTAGCGGCATGACCCTCGGGGACTGGGGACTACAAATTCTAAGAGCCGAGTCGCTAAAAATTAGCAACCGAACCCTTGGGGAGTGGGATTACCTGGAGACCCTCTTCTAGAAGGCGGTGAAGCTCGATAGAACACGCGGAGGATGCTGGAGTCATCCCACTGCCCTGCCGCTGCGATTCCGATTCAGCGCGGTCGTCAATGACCTCGGGCACTATGTGCGATTGCATGCTCGAGGCCTTCGCGACAAACCGTGGGAAGGTACTGGACTTCGTTGCAGGCGGCGCCGTTGAACCCGCATTGATGGGAGGATCTACCTCCGCAACATCGACCCCCTCGACAGACGACCCCTTCGCTTGAGGTGCTTCCGCACCAGCCTCGGTCACTGGTGCCGCACCCGTTGTTGGAGGGTCGACATTCTTCTTCTTAGTACCCACTTAGGGCACGTCGGCAGTGTCGTCCTTCCTCTTCATGGAAGGTCCTCTGCTACCATGGCGGGATCGTCCGCGACCTTCGCCATGGCGCCGTGTTTGATCTTGGGGCTGCCCCTACAAAACAGGACAATTAACAAACTCGGAAAATCCAAATATGTATGAAGGTCTTAAAGGACAAGGATATTAGCACTTACTCGGCGAGTGGGATGGCTCGCAGCCCGTTGGTGATGTGCGCGGGCTTCTCCAGCTCCGGCCCGATGGGCCGTGACAACCCATTTTTAGGAGGCTCGTCTGACGCTGCTGCTTTGGCGGAGCCTTTGGGTTGGCTACGGGCTTGGATGGTGTCGGAGCCCGCTTGCAGCTTTCCTCCGTGGTGGCCTCCGGGTTACTATCTTCTTCGCCGAGGCTACGACTAGCTTTAGTCTTGCGGCACTTGTGGCCATGCGTTTTGCGAGTCATCAAAGGCGGCTTGCGCTCTTCTTCGACGACCTCTTCCTCCTCCTCCTATTCGGCAGATGAGTATGCCTCTTCTTCGTGAAGGGATCTTGTGGTACCTCCTCCTCTGGAGGGGGCAACCAGTTCTCCATTATCTTAAATGTCGATGAAGCGAATGCGTTAGTCAGGCGATTTCAAGGAATCCAATTGAAAAGGAAACACGAGATCACTTACTATGGGTGTTGGCGTCTTGTCCGGCCTGTACGGGGGAATCCGTCGGCCATGTTGGTGTATGTTTCCGCCACGATTTTCTTGAGGGCCTCCATGTAGTCCTCTACAACCCACTTCATCGAGTTTATCCTCGATGGGTCGGAGCGCCCTGTGTAGTCACATATCAAGGTCGGCCGGTTCATAAAAGGAACTAGCCGACGACCAAGACAGCAGTTGAAGATATTGATCGCTTTCAATCCCTCTTCCTCTTGCACGGTCATCTGGGAGATCATCTCTGTGACGATCACCCTCTGCAAGCGAGGTAGTTCCTTCACGGACAAACACCACGGATTACTCTGCTCCATGGTGTATGTCGGGATTGCCACTTCTCCATTTGGGGTCAATTCCTTAGCATAGAACCACGACTTCTTCCAGTCACTGGCTGGCTTCTTTGGTACCATCAGTTTAAAAAAATTGGCGTGAGTATTTACCTGAAAGGTGATGCCTCCCGCTGCCAACAGAGGCCCGTTCTTCCCCACGCGAGTGGCTCGGCCATGTAACATCTCAAGCCAGAGGAGGAAGTAGGGTCGGCACCCCAAATATGATTCACAGAAAATGATGAAGACTGTGACCTGCTCGATGCTAAGGGGCCCTATATCTAAGGGCTTGATCCGGTAGAAATGGAGGACGCGATGGAAGAAGAGAGAGGTGGGGAAACCTAGCACGCGCTCTAGGTGGCTAATGAACAAGATAAACTCATCGGTCTGTGGCTTGGGCTTTCTCTTGTCAGATGGTAGAAGTCACCAGTTTCCGTTGTTGAGGATTTCTGCATTCTAAAAGGACTACATGGTGGTTGTGGTGCATTTGTACTTGGACAATCAGGGCGCCATCAGGACAGGTTCGCTGAGATCTGAGATTCGGATTGGAGGCGAGTGCGATTGGATAAGAATGCAATAATGAGAAGGACGTGATGAGATCCTCAATTTGCTCCACTGCTCACCATTTATAGTGCCACGCCCCTAGTAATCACGGTAAAGCCGCTGATGTTACTGTTAGAAATTAACTAACGGCTAGCTTGACTATGCTGATGTTACCGTTAGAAATTAACTAACGGCTAGCTTGACTATGCTGATGGTCAAACTTCAGTCAAAATCGACTGCGGTGGCATTCTATTCTCCAGCAATGTTCCGATTGTCCTTCCCGACGAGTTATGGATCCCGGCGAAGATGAACCCCACTCGCTACTCGATCGTCCCAATCAGGGACATCCACCTCTTTAATGGCGAAACCGACTCGGACATTAGTTCCCTAGAAGACGGAGGATCGTCAAGTCCCGCACGGACCGCCTACGGGAAGGATACGTTCGCGGAAGGATCAAAGTCGGATCTCTCTTTGGAGTTTTATGGCTTAGATCAGAAAAATTCAAGGCCCACCCAAAACACCCCTGTGCAGGAAATAATGGTGGAAGATTGCTGCAAATCCAGCGGCTTCGGCCGAGCTTCTGAAAAGGAGAGATCGCACTTCGTCGGCGTGGTGACTATCTTTGATCTGGCGTGATGCGTTCGGAAAGAGGGTGAAAACCCACGCAATTAAATCGCCAGATGGCTCCGGATACGTGCCGACCTAGAGCACTAACCCAGTGATGATGCTATTTATCACTTTGTGGAAGGGATGGACCACGGTACACTTCTCCGGTATACGCTAAGGCGGCAACAGGCTGCGGGTCTCCTCACCTTTGAGAGCATGATTGGCACCGTCAACAGTTACACGGCCGCTGATGCAGCTGCTTAGGCCAAGATTGCTGCTATACCCGTGCCACCGCCGCCTCAGCCACCACCGCCACCGCCTCCAGTCAACATCCTTGCTGCCTCAGCATCATCCTCCATCATCGAGGAAGCCCCCGCACCCTCCGACTCTTTTCGGGACATGCTCTACGCTGACATTAGCATGGACTCGTAGGAGATGGATATCAACCCAGAGGAGCTCGACTCAGCTATGAAGGAGATGGAGGAGGATATCAACCGTGAGGAGCAGGCCAACAAGGCCGTCACATCTCGAGAGGTGTTCATCGCCATTGGGAGCGTGATGGAAGAAGACCAACCCGGACAAGCTCCGCCTAAGCAGCCGGACAAGGGGAAGGGACCAGCCGATACTGCCGACAACGATCACGCAAATGCCATGCCTCCTCCGCCTAACCCAGGGCAACAGCCGCAGGAACTCAATACCGGTCTGAGTAATGCCCACACCACAAATCCACCGCCACCAACATCTACATCTGCGGCCGCCCAAGTCACTCTAGCTGATAAAGTGCTTTATGGCAATTTGCTCATCGAGCCCATGATTGTGTCCCATATACGGAATGTAGTCCAGCTTGATGAGAAGCACCAGCAGCTACTGGAGGAAGCGCAGGTCATCGCGGAGCAAGGCGCAACACTAGATCGAGATTTGGCCAAGGAGCAGAAATCAATCGAGACATCTAGAGCCATGGATGCCGAGACAAGACTTTTCTCAAGCAGCATAAGGCTAGGAAAGCTCTGGCTCAAGCAACCTAGGATAGGATCCCTCAAAGCCGCCACAGGCCAAGCCATACATTGACAGTGAGGGCAGACAGGTCATGCCCACACCTATCCTCAACTTGGCCGTCGCCAAGACCCTAATGGAGCAGGATAGATCACCTGCTACTATGGAACATGTCTATGACCTTGTAGCCAATGCTGTGAAATAGCAATCCTAAGCCGCCAAGGGAGAGAACTCCTCACGATGTCGGGTCCCAGGTGGGTTCGTCAGAACAAATACGGAGGGACACGCGCAACAGGAAGGACGCTATCCCCATATCCTCCGACCACGGAGCCAAGGCTCATCCTCGTCGGCCATCTCCACCGCCCCGACCCCCCGACATCACGAAGACCCAAGAGCTCACCACCGTATGAGCATGCCTCCGCCAAGATTCCCTCAGGGCGGCATCATCATTCGCAATAACGCGGAGCAGCCTCGTCATAGCGGGGAGCGCAATGGCAATCAAGGACGTAAGAGCAGGTCACACCATGAGCCTCCGCGTCCGACAAGAAATCATGACAGACGTGAGGACTCGCAGGAGGGTAACAACAATAAGGGTAACCCACCACCACCTCCACCTCCATCACAACCTAGCAGCCACCATGGTGGAGGAGGGCCATGTCACTCACGCAGCCCCTCCCCTGACGACAAGAAGAAAAAAGCAAGCCCGGAGCCATACGACGCACATTCATGCTTGGAAAAGATTCACGAGGCCCGGGAAGGATAGTACCTAGGACCACGGTGCTTTGGACCTGTGATACAGATCGCAACTTACCCCAAAGGTTTTCGGTTAGGATTACAGAAACGCCAAACCAGGTACGTGGTTGTAGGATTACAGAAACGCGATGGAGATCGCTGGGGGAAACCCCAACTTCTCCCAATGATGTTGATGGGCACGACCCACAAATGGATTGACAACTTGCAATTGGTTGGACACTGTTGGCGATCGACAACTTAATTTTTAGGGTACGCACAAACGACCCTACACTGTTGGCGATCAACAGCGGTGTGTGCAATAGAAAGACGAGACATCTCGGGCCTACCTCTCCCGCTGGCTGGATATGAAAAATTCCTGCGCAGGAGTGAACGATTAGGCCGCTATTGCTTCCTACATCAATGTCTTGGAAAAGGGTATGTTGATCCAGCATAAGTTGAAGTGCCTGCAGGACAATCATAGGCTAGACCTCAACCAGATGATCTCATTGGCTAGTGAGTTCATGGCTGCCGACGACAATGCTCGCGGCTCTTTGTAACAATCCTAGTTTTGTTAAATAGTAATTAGGGTTTGTATGTGCATTCATGAGCATCATCATTCTAAAATGCATGGAAGAAAATAATTACAAAACCCTAAACCCTAACTATCTTTACCCGTTGAATACCTTCAAATGGTTTCAAATATTTTGAAAACCCCCAAGAATATTTGGAGACCAAATGGTTAAAAGGGTCTCTCTAGTATTTTAGTATATTGTAAAAGCTCTGGTATTTTAAAATGTATCCAAAACAATTTTGATTTGAATCTACAAAAGAGAGAAAAGAAAACAGAAAAAGGAAAAACATTTTGGCAGAAAAAAATAGTTAGGCCACAGCCCAGGCCAGCCCATTCCCTCCTCCCTCTCCTCCCCACCGCTCAGCGTGCGCCCTGCAGCAGCCGCCTTGGCCCATCCGCGGCCCACCTCAGCCCAGCCTGGCCCGTACCGGTTTGCTCCCTCCCATCGTTGTCTTCCTCTCCGGCCAAGCAGCTCACTGGCGCAGCCAGGGCCGTCGCCGTACGCCATGATGCGTGCTGCGCGCCAAGATGAGAGACGTAGCTCGCCGATGCCTATAAGAGCTCTAGCACCGCTGTCGACAACCCTACCTTCTGTTCTTCCCCGTTTTCCTCTCCTGGCCGAAACCCTAGGTGCAGACCCCGCCGACGTCCTATCGAATCCGGCCACCCCTCGCCCAACCGAGGTGTCCAGGAGCTTCGCCTCATCGCCCTCTTCGTCCCCGTGGAACCACACAAGCAGGGGAGTAGCCCTCTGCTCGGAATCATCCTCAACCTCGCCGTCGGCCGCCGTAGTCAACGTCTCGATTCGTCGATGTCCGTCCTCCTCGAGCTTCGCCAACCCCTCCTCTACGCTCGTGGTGAGCTCCCGGTGCTCACGCACCCTCCCGTGGCCTCATTTGCTTGTCTTACCACCCCTGCCGCTTGCACCTACATCCGCAGCCGCCAGATCTCATCGGGATGACGCTCCGGTGACCAATTCGAGGCGGCGCCGCTGCCTTTTGGCTCAGCGCATCCGCGCGAGTCCAGCGTGCCCCGTCCCATAGCCTCGCATTGCCCCTAGCGCCACTCCCGTGCTCGTCCTGGGAGGAGCTCCATGGCTGACGTCAGCATGACGTCAACGTGGTGCATTTCCCCTTTTTCTTTTGTTTTTATTATTTTTAGTAAATAATTTATATAATTATTTTAGTAAAGAAAAATACCTGACATGTGGGGCCCAGTTGTAAGTGTTATAAATATTTCATAAATGTTTTCTGTTTAATAGAATTATTAAAGTAATTCCAAAATATAAAGTATTTCATAATATTCCAAAAATGATTTAAAATGAATTAAAACTAGAGAAATTCATAACTAATTCATTTTAAATCAGAAAAATACAAATAATATATCAAAATGTTCAGAAAAATGAGAAATATCTAACTAAGTTATAATTAGGCATTGTTCAACAACTTTTATGACAAGTATAATTAGAAGAACAAAATGAATCCTCTAGGTGATTCCGAGGATCCCCCTATTCTAGGGTTTGCACCTCCCGGACCCTGTTTAAAATGGTCGAGCATGTTTAGGGTTACAATTCAACAACTTTTAACTTGTAATATCATCATCCTTGCTTGAGCATTGCATCGATAAATGGAGTAATCATATCTAATGCATGTTACCTTTGAAGCCTATAATCCCCGATCCACTGCTCCTAGCATAACTAGGGTTTGGCTTGTGAAGCGTTGCTAGAGCTGTCACATCTGTTGCATTTAGCCATGCTTAGTTGTTACTACTGGTCCGTCCGGTTGATGAATCAGAGATACGAATGAACCTAGTATGATAGGATGACGTGGTAAGATCAGAGATGAAAGTTAAACATGCTAAGGCTTGTATGAGAGGCCACGGTGGGTTGTGGTTTTTGCAGTCCCATACATGCCAATGCTAGGACCTGAGTTCTTGCCTATGGTCCAAGACGAGCGTACAGCCACACGGGGGCCTGGAAACCCCCTCGCCCAACTAACTTGCCCAGTAGATTCCATGAGTCACATAGTTCGGGCTTTCCATTCGACATACGCATCTTGGTTGTTCTTGAATGGAGGTGAAGGAGGTGCATTCATAATAGGTAGGTAAGCGTTGGCGGGAACAAGAGATGCCCGACATCCGTAATCTTGAACCCCGCACACATCATTAGGGACCAGCTTTGGGACTCGACCCGTTACGGCGGCATATCCCTAATGTGTGACTCATGGTCTCCGCCCTCTGCCGGAGGTAAAGGTCGTGTCTAACCACCCTCTATCGGCCTTCCAAGGAAGAGGGATAATGTACTGGCATAAAAGAAGGTTAGTACGTGTGGGTAAAGTTGTACACCCCTGCAGGATTAAATCTTTTCGAAAAGCCGTGTCCACGGTTATGGACGAACTTGGAGACCAGATTCTAAGATCATAGAGAACTTTAACCTAATCGTAAAATTTAGCAAATCAATGTGTGCTTAAGGATGCTTCCTCATGGGTACGAGGGGGTGATCCTAGATAGGTTCAGCTGAGGATGATTCGGTGGATATCAAGAGATGATCAAATCTAGAGATAGCGCTCTCTTATCCCCTTTTAAAATATTCTGATTAGTCGAGATTCTTCCCCCCCCTTGTTTTACAAAACAAAGATGGCTTTATGCAAAATAACTCCACCAGCAATAAGTCTTGCAGAGTACACCCGGTACTCAACCTTGCTTCGTTGATACTTTTGCGGCAGATTAAGGGTTACCATTGAAGATGAGTTCTTCACGGCATCGACATCGACAAGTAGTTTGGAGTTCCCAGTCGGCATTCTGGGATCTATGGATTGACGTCATCGTTATGCTTCAGGCCTCTTAGGCCATTTGTTAAGTTTGCTATACTTAATAGCATAATTTGCCTTCCATTGTTGATGTTTGTGGTCAGTGACCTCTCCTTGTATCTTTGCTCAGTTATGAGCTTGCTATAATGATTTTTTTGTCATAGGGTCACTATTGTGCTACCGATTTTCTCTTTGTACGCTTTCAAGATTAGGTTAGGCTTATGTTCAGACGAAGGTCTGGGATTTGTCTAGCCTTAATTTCGGGGGTTTCACACTCTTTGCCGGCAATTGCCATTCTAACCCAAGCTAAGAGGAACAACATCACTAAGCGGAAGAGTCCGCCAGAAGAAAAGCCAACCTCCGACATGGTCGCAATGACATTTGCAGGAACAGGCGATGGCGGATAGCGTGGCCGAGGACGGGGGCTCGTCGTGGGAAGCAGCGCGGTAGTGAAACTACCCTTGCAGCGCCCCGCGTTCCCCAAACATACGAGGAATACCGTGATATGCCATGCCTTGTACACCTCGACGCCAATGGCAAAGCCACCCACACCAATCGCCATAGCAATTTCATCAATGATCTGAAACAAGACCCGGAGTCCGGCTATAAACGAAGCCGAAAGAACCGACTGCAAAGCAAGGGAAAAGGGAAGAAGATGGAAGATGAGTCCAGGGATTAAAGGGACATGGACGAGGACGTTGACCCCAAGCACGCCGACAAGGGCGATAGAAAAGGCAAGAACCCCTTCGAGAAGAAGGCCCGTTTCTACCACACTTTCCTTGGCGCCCCAACAGTCCGGGCATAGAAAACCTCACTGAGGATACTGATAGCTACCCTACCCACAGTCCCCCAATACCAGCGCTAGTCAGAACTTCCAATCACTTGCGACAGGAAGGATCACCCAAATTCGTTCCAACGGAGAACCAATATGCCACGGTCATCAACCCTCTGATTGACAACAACGAGTTCACCAAATGCATGGTGTACAGTGGATGCAGCATCAATATCTTGTACCTGGATACACTGCACAAGATGAACTTGATGGATACCAACCTAAGGCGGACCAACATCGTATTCCATGGCATAGTTCCTGGTCGGGAGGCTCGGTCCCTTGGGTGCATCACACTTCTAGTCGGTTTTGGCGATGTTAACAATACCGCCAAGAATGCTTGACCTTTGAAGTGGTCCCCTTCAAGAGCATGTACCACGTCATATTTGGACGCGACATCTTCCACTCCTTCATGGGCAAGCCATGCTTCGTCTACAACAAGATCAAGACACCTGCACCAACCAGTGTCATTACCGTATCCGTAAGCTTTTCAAAGGCAAGGGACTACGAGATTGGAGAAGAAGCCTTTGCAGAAGCTTCCTCTACAACAAATAATGCAAGGAGATCCAGAGCAAGGTCGACACCTCGGAGATTCTGGCATCGAAGAAGAAGATTTTTGACTCCGATCCCGCCTTTAAGGCCGCCATCGAAACCAAGTCGGTGAAACTTGTGGTAGGCGATGCCTCTAAGGTCACCGCCATTGGGACGAACCTGGACCCAAATAGGAAAGCGTGTTCGTCGAAATCCTCCATGAGAATACTTCTGATTCAATAGACCCCCAAAGGAACAAAAATAAGGAGACATATTAGATCGACGACTCTGATCAACTGATACCTCTTCGCGCAGGGGGCATGATCGGGATTCAAAAAGTTTAGACCATGTATGTACTACTCGCCAAAGCCATACGGGCCCGAAGCACGTAAGTACATGAGGTATTCTATGCAGGCGACATGGAAAAATAAGTGGCCAACCCGGATAAAATAATTACACCTGTCCGCTGACATGGAAACACCCCATACATGGTTTAGGGTGAATTCTTTTGGGCCCGTCGGCGTGCTACCCTTGCTTGCCGTACGATAATACACAAGGGGGTAATTCTACCATTTGGAACATTTACAACTTTTTAGACTGGGGGGGCTATGGAATCACACCTCCCATGAGAAATGGGTCATCTTTTCCTGGCAACCTGCAGACATGAAAGGTGTACCTAGGGAACTTGCCGAGCACAACTTGAATATTAATCCAAAATGCAAACCAGTGAAACAACCTCTACGATGCTTCAGAGACAAGAAGAGACGATCCATAGGCAAAGATATAGCTAGGTTACTTAAGGCTAGTTTTATGTGAGAAGTCCTTCACACCCAATGGGCGGCCAATCCTATACTTGTCCACAAAAAGGGAACCAAAGTACTAAGAATGTGCGTTGATTACACCGGCTTGAATAAAGCGTGTCCGAAGGATCCGTTTGCTTTACCTCGCATTGACCAAGCCATTGACTCGATGACTAGCTTGGAACTTCTGTGTTTTCTAGATGCATACTCGGGATACCACCAGATAAACATGAGGAAGTCGGACTAATTGGCCACTTTGTTCACCACACCTTACGGCACATTTTGCTATGTCACAATGCCCTTTGGGCTAAAAATCGTAGGTGCTACATACCAGCGGACTATGCAGCATTGCCTACACGACTAAATTGGTCGGAACGTTCACACCTATGTGGACAATATCGTGGTGAGGTCTAAAAAATCAAATGACTTAATATCCGACTTAAAGGAAACCTTTGATAATATCCAGAAATACAACATGATGCTTAACCAAAAGAAGTGTGTCTTCGGGGTTCCAGCCGGCAAATTGTTGGGCTTCATCATTTCCCTATGCGGAATCGAGGTCAACCCGGAGAAGATCAAGGCCATCCTAAACATTAACCGTCCGACATGCCTAAAGGACATCAAATGGCTCATAGGCTGCATTGCAGCAGTAAGATGGTTCATCAGCCGACTTAGAGAGAAGGCTCTGCCTCTATACAAGTTGCTGAAGAAAGCGGACAAATTTGTATGGATGGACGTGAAGGGTTTCGTAGAATAGTAAATCAAAAAAATTCTACGGATGCGAACGGGAAAGCCAAGATCTAATCTAGGAGATGCAAACAATGAGGGGGAATAGATGAGATCTTCATACCCTTGAAGATTCGCATAGCGGAATGTTCGACGGAACGTGGTTGATGTAGTCGTACTCGCTTCTCCTCCTCGCGATTCGATCCGATCCAACACCGCAAGTGGCGATGCCTCCGAGATATGCACACGTGCGGCACCTCGACGTCTCCTCCTTCCTCGGTCCAGCAAGTGGGGTGGAGAGAGAGATTGGATGTACAACATGACGGCGTGGTGCAAGCGGTGGAGAGTTTCTGCGGCAGGGCTTCTCCTACGCGCAGTCGGGCGGGAGAGAGAGAGGAGGACAACAGGGCGGTTAGGGCTTGAGGAGGAGGTGTGGGGAGGGTGCGCCCCCAGCCCTCTTTATATAGAGGGGTGGGCGGCTGGCCCTTGCCCCTCGTCCAAGCCTAGGGCCGGCGGCCAAGGGGGAGGAGTGGGGGGCAAGTTCCCCCCCCCTTCTAGAAGCTCTCCCTAGGGTTTCCCCTAGGGCTTGGCCGGCTGGGCCTATGGGGCCTTGTGCCCCTAGCCCAATGCGGCCAGGGCAGTCCCTCGTAGGCCCACGCCCCCTCCCGACAAGTGGGGCCACGTTGGTCCCACTCCGGAAGGTTCTAGAAGCTTCCGGTACAATACCGAACAATCCGAAACAATTCCGAACTCCAAAAACTGCTTTGCCTTATATGAATCTTATTCTCCGGAGCATTCTGGAACCTCTCGTGATGTCCTGGATCTCATCCGAGACTCCGAACAAAAAACTCATAAACCAATTATCCATTCTATCCTAGCGTCGAGACACGTTAAGTGTGTGACCCTGCGGGTTCGAGAATATGCAGACATGATCTTCTATCAATAATGAACAGCGGGGTCTGGAAACCCATATTGACTCCCACACATTCATCGATGATCATATCGTATGAACCATGATGCCAGGATTCAATCAATCCCATATATATTTCCTTCGTCACACTATATTTTACTTGCCCGAGATTCGATCGTCGGCATCGGCATACCTAGTTCAATCTCGTTCACAGCAAGTACTTTACTTGTTCTGTAATCCGATATCACTTTGTGATTAACTCCTTAACCACGTGCTTGCAAGCGGTGTTGATATCAATTACCAAGTGGGCCCGAAGTATATCTCTCCGATTTGGGAGGGACAAATCCCATCTCGATACATACAACTCAACACGTACTTTCCGATCACCTGAGAGACACCTTTATGATCACCCTCTCATAGGATGACGTTTGATGACCTCAAAGCTTTCTTCCGATACCAGGGAGTTTCATTATCTCATGGTCTAAGGAATACAATATTTGACATAAGAAAAGCTTCGCAAAGATGAACACGATGACATGATCTAATTTCTCTACTTAATTTGGGTCTGTCCATCATATCATTCTCCTAATGATATGATCTCATTATTAATCGACAACTCATGTCTATGGTTAGGAAACCTTAACCATCATTAATCAATGGGCTAGTCCATAGAGGCGTACTAGGGACACGGTGTTTGTTCACAAACCACACAAGTATTAAAGTTTCCGCTTAATACAATTCTAGCATGGAATATAAACTTTATCATGAACAAGAATTATAATAATAACATCTTTATTATTGCCTCTAGGGCATAATTCCAATAGGACGAAGTAGACGCTGCGCTTAAAGAGCTAAAAGGGATACTTTCTTCGGCTCCTGTACTCGCAGCACCCGAGCCAATGGATCCTATGTTGATTTACATGGTGGCCACCAACCGGGTTATCAGCATCGTCGTCATGGTAGAGCGGAAAGAACCAACACATGAGTATGGAGTACAACGACCAGTTTACTATTTAAGCGAGGTCTTAACAGAGTCTAGGAAGCAGTACCCTCACTACCAAAAGATAGCTTATGGAGTGTTCCTTGCTTCTCGGAAGCTAAGGCACTACTTCTAGGAGCATCCTATCATAGTAGTGAGCAAGGCTCCACTGTCCGACATCATCAACAATAGCGATGCTACGGGACGGGCGAAGTGGGGCATTGAGCTTGCCTTCTTCGACATCACCTACAAGAGATGCGACGCTATAAAATCATAAGTCTTGGAGGATGTTATTGCGGATTGGACGAAGATGCTAGATGCTACCCTTGTACCAGAGCCAGAATATTGGGTGATGCACTTTGATGGATCAAAGCTACTCAACGGCTCGGTGGCTGGTGTGCTACTGTAGTCACCAACAGGGGGAAAACTGCACTACGTTTTTCAGATCCACTTTGAGGCTACAAATAACATGGCGGAATATGAAACACTCATTCACGGACTTCGCGTAGCCAAATATATTGGCATCAAGCGCTAGTTTGTTGTGGAGATTCCGACTTGGTTGCCCAACAGGTGGCTGGCACCTGGAACGCGCGGAACCCTATGATGGTGGCATATGAGAGGAAGTGGACGAGATAGCCAAGTGCTTCGAAGGCTACTAAGTCAAGTATGTCAAAAGGGAGGAAAATGAGGCGGCTGATCTACTGTCAAAGATTGGGTCAGGGCATAAACCAATTCCACCTGGCGTTTTTCTGGAGCATCTACGGACCCCATCCGTGAAGGGAGCAGACCCCGAGAACCCAGATAGAGTAGACTTATCTGTTCATAAAGTAACAATAGTCCCTCCAGCTTGGACAAAACCGTTCATGGATTATCTCGTACACGGAACTTTTCCCATTTAAGAGGTCGAAAGTCGGCAAATAGTACGTTGAGCAAAGGGCTATACCATCATCAATGGGAAGCTCTACAAAAGAAGTACCAGTGTGTCTCCCAGCAAGAGGGTATTGAAATCCTTCATGAGATCCATCTCAGATATTGCGGGCATCACGCCGCTCCTGGATCATTGGTCTCCAAAGCCTTCCGGCAAGGATTCTACTGGATGACCGCGAAGGCGAATGCCGATAAGCTATTCGAGACATGCACGAGATGCCAGTATTATGCCCGAAAACCACATGTACCATCGCAAGAATTGCAAACCATACCAAAAACTTGGCCATTTGCAATCTGGGGGCTTGACATGGTTGGTCCATTACAGATGACACCTTGTGGGTTTACGCATCTGCTAGTAGAAGTTGATAAGTTCACAAAATGGATATAAGCTAAATCCATTAGAAAGCTTGATGGGGCAACTTCCCTTAGGTTTGTCGGGGATCTAGTGGTGAGATTTGGTCTCCCACATAGCATTATCACCGACAATGTCAGCAACTTGTCACTCGGAGAAGTGGAAGCTTATTGTTGGGAGTAGGGAATCCGACTTTATTTGGCATCTGTGGCACATCTACAATCCACTGGACAAGTTGAGCGAGCCAATGGATTAATTCTTCAAGAAATAAAGCCACTTGTAGAAGCACCGCAACATAGAGAAGCTAGAGCCTGGGCGGAGGAATTTCAATATGTTTGGTGGAGTTTACGAACTACTCCCAACAGATCCATCGGCTACACCCCTTATTTCATGGTATATGGAGCAGAAGCAATTTTACCCTCCGACATCCTCCACTATTCACCAAGAGTTGCCGCCTACGACGAGGATGACGTTGAAGAATCTAGGCGCCTAGATGTAGACCTTCTCAAGGAAGAGTGCATATTGGCATGCCAAAGATCTGCCATATACCAGCAAAAGCTACGCAGCTACCATAGTCATCGTGTTCGGCATCGCTCGTTTAAAGAGGGGCATCTGGTGCTCCGACTTAAGCAGAGGATGTCACAGAAACTATCCTCGCCGTGGGAAGGACCATTCATCATAAGCACGACACTACTCAATGGTTCTTATTACCTTGTTGACAATCGTGAACTAGAGGATAGGCCAAAAGAGGATCATAACGTAAGCGACGTGACCTGGATGATGACTACCCGGAGCATGATTGGCCATGGAACATAGCCAACTATGTCCTTTCTACACTTAAAATATTTTACTATCTACTGTGTATATCTTATATGATCAATGAAATAAAGATCTTTGGTTCACTCATATGGTTGAGTCTTTTACCTCCTTTAGTGTTCATTTTTGGATCATATAAAACCTTTATGCGCAAGTTTTGCATTTTCACTTGTCAAAATTCCGCCTACGCGCGTTAGCTTTAGTTTTTCTAGTCTACACGTTCTTTGTTGTTTTTATGTGGATTCTGGAGTAGTGACTTTTGGCCCTCGAAGTTGGCGATTTTATGCTTAGGTTCTTGACGGTGCCATTGGGTATCATCACCTGAACACATATTTCTGACTAAGGGTCTTCCGACTCACGAAAAGTCAAGCATAAAAACTAGAGTAATGGATAAGCCATCACTTTCTTAAAATTATATACATGCCGAAATTAGTTCTTAAGCAGCAGGAAGCTTATAACCATAGTTTTCCTCCTTAAGATAAAACCATTGTTTTCCGCATACATACAAACATCCAGAGGTGACAAATATTACATAGTGTTTTCACTTCTCTGATGATGGAGACTTCGAGGTAGCGTCATCGGCCGCAGGAGAGCCATCTTGCCCATCAACAAAGTCGGCAATTTTAGGGACTCAGAGGAGCTCGCTTGGTCGGCATCGATTACCTCAAGAGGAATGAAGGTGTTCACATCAACCAACTGGGCGACCCTGGTATCGTAGCCAGCAAGCGAAGCCCAAATAGCATCATGATCGATCTTGTGTTTGTCTTCGTCTATGTCCAGCAACCCAGAGGTCACAGTGGAGATGTCGGCATCGTCGTAGTGGGCCTTGACCATGGATAGATCCATCCTAGTGCCAGCCTGGGTACTTCATTACAGAGTCCACTAAATTAATGTTGATGTCCAAGGGCTTGGAGATCTCTCTGGCCTGTGTGATGGCGGTGCTGATGAAGTTGTCAGCAAGAACCATGCATTCTTTAGGCGGAGGGGGATTATTGGTCAAACCAATAGGAGATACAATTCTGACCAAAATGTTTGAGTACATGAGTTCAACACAATAGATTCAGAGTACCTGATTTATAGAAGTACGAGATGGATAATTCTTACCAAAGATGCTATCCTCATCTTGCTGGAGAATCTCCACCATGGAGTCCCGTTCCTTTCGGAGGGTCTTGTACACCTCAAGGTTCCAAGCATTATGCACGTCGGCAGCTTGGTTCTTCTCCTTGAGGGTTGCAATCTCCTCCTTAAGCAGTTGATTTCCGTGTTTGCGGGCTCTTGCACGACAGCCATTGCATCTTCATGCATCTTCAACGAGTGAGCCTTCTCTTGTTTCAGTATCTTGTTTTCTCTATCCAGGTCTTGTATGTGCTTCGATTGCTCAAGAATGTCCTTAGCTTTGGCGATAGATTCTGTAAGTGTGAGAAATGACATAGCACAATGATTAGTAGGAAGTTGATGCCACAAGAATAAGTTGTGCATGAAACTGAAAATAAAACAGACTCTTGCCCGTGGCGATCTGTCCCTTCAAGAAGGCGGTTTTATCCTTTTCAGCTTCGAGGTCCGCACGCATCTTGTCAAACTTTTCATTGGCGGCAGTCCTCCGAGTATTCTCATTCTGCAAAAAGAGAAAAGTTACTTAGTCTACTTGGAGCATCTAGCCAGATAAATATCCTCCTAGAGTCTTGGGGGATACAGTACGAGTTTTAAACTCAAAGCTATGCTTAGTCTTTATTTAAGCATCTAGTCGGAATTAATTCTGTTTCAACTAGAGGCTTGGGGGTATAGTATTAAGATTTAAAAACACTACGTATGCTACTCTAAAAGTATCTAGTCAGAATAATTCATTCAAACTAAATACTTGGGGCCTATAGTGCAAAGTTTCAAACTTAGTCACTCTTAGAGCATTCAGACCAATAGACCTATGGTTTTCCGTCTATATCCTCTGGGGCTACAGTGGTATACTACATATAAAATGCAAAAGGCATACAAAACTTACAAGTGCGATGATCTTGAGGTTGCTGGCGCTCTCAGAAAATATCTTACTAAAAACAAGTGTGTTTACACGGACAATCTCCGCCTATTTGAGTAGCTCCTCAAGGCCGCACGTGGGAGAAGTCGGCGGAGCACTAGGAGCTAGAATAGAGCTACTCGGCGTGAGCACCGGATAGACAATCTTGGGAAGATCAGTTGGTGTCTTGGGTGAAATGGCTCCGCCTTTGGCAGAAGTTCCGCCTTCCACCACCGCCTTACCGCTACCAGTGGCATCCTTAGCTGGAGCTTCAACCACTTTGGAAGACGTGCTCTCCTGCGTCGCCTATTCGCCGACAACATGGGGCTCCGCGGTAGCATCTGGGACCTCCTAAGATGGAGTTGGATCCACTTCCATGGCGAAAGGTTCAGATGCTACGTTTTTCGAAGAACCAGCAGCTGCGGAAAAAGGTTGGACGCTCGGAGTAAGAGGGGCGATGTCAGGAGACGCTTGGCCAAACATTTCTTTAATGTTTTTAGAAGCCCCGATGTTTTGGAGGTCTTCTTCAAACTCACACTAGCCTTCTTCCTGAAACATACAAAAGTATAAGTATAGGAATGAAATGAGAAAAATACGATGTCGGATGATAAGAATCTTACACGATAGTCGGTGCCTTGTTCATTGGGATACCAATCATTCTTCTATCCTCTACCTCTAGGGAGGCGGTGAATCTCTTGGAGGCTCTACCATCCATCTTCTTTTTCTTGCCTCTGTCGGCAGCGTCAGAGGTGGAGCTCTTCCTCTTTCGCACAAACGGAACCTCATCGTCGGACACGATAGTGACTTCATTCATCTTGGGGTCATTGACTTGGGGAGCCATGCTACCTTCGTCAGATTCTCTAGCTGTTAATTCAATCGTAAGTGTTAGATGCAAAGGTATGTGCAAGACGGAAGAACTGGAGTATATGTCATACCTATGGGCACTTGCTTCCCTCGAACATGTCGCAATTCCGATCCTTCACTTTGACTATGTCCTTGAGACGAAGATTGACGGAGTCACTGGAGAAGTTGTCCTCGGAGATCCAGAGGCTATCTTTCCTATCTTTGGTGTACTGGTGCATAAGCTTCCCGCGGTGCTGCAGAGGTTGGATCCGCCCGATGAACCATCACATTGCTAGGTCCAAGCCGGTCAGACCCGTATCTAAGAACCAGTAAATCCACCTTACGACGCGAGAGGCTTCGTCGTCGAAGGGGAGGAGGGCTTGTGATCTTCATGTCGGGGCTTCAGCGGCGGCCCCGTCGACAAAATCTGGGTACGTTGTTTCTCGGCCAGAGGGATATCTGGGCCTTAGAAATACGTCCTCTCCCATTTTTTGTAGGACTCATGTCCTACGATATTGGGGAACCACCGGCCAGGCCGGATCTTGAAGATAATTGTTCCACAATTTCTAAGCTCCTCCTTGTTCAATCCGGCTTCCCTCTTCATGGTGAATAAGTAAATGAATAGATCTAACCTATGCCTAATTCCTAGGTAACCCTCGTACAGCGCAGGGAAGTTTCTAAGCGCGAGGATGCTATTTGGGGAAAGGCTTTGAGGTTGAACTTGAAAGTGGCTAAGAACTTCTATGAAGAAGTCGGAGATTGGGAGGGAGATGCCATGGACGAACTGGGCCTTGAGGTATACCTTTTCTCCTTCTTGGGGAGAGGGACGACCTCGCCGGCCGGTGCCACCCGCCAGACTAGGCCCTCCGTCACTAGGAGGTACCCTTCAGCGAGCATCTCCTTGATATCGCTCTCGGAGATGTCCGAGCCGCGCCACTCCCCTTTATGGGAGTCAGCTTCCTCCCCTAGCGGCTCTAGCCCCACTAGAATTTGGTCGCCGCTGGTGGATTCAACCACCGTAGAACACGGCACCACCACTCCCTCCAGCGGGACATGAACAGAGCCAGATAGCTTGGCCATGGCCTCGCCCGACACCGCCATCGACGGAGCACTATTGCTGCTGACCATTGGGGTGGCTAGGGTTTTCCTCTATGTGCGCGAGGAGCTCGAGGAGAGGTTTGGCTAGAGGAAGAACATGACACAAGGAAGAATGAGGTGAAAAGATAAATATCACCATAGTTATAATATATAGTACTTGATGTCAAGATTCGTGCAATTTGATCCAACGATTGATGTGTGGACAGCGCGTGCGCAGAAATTTCGCCACGTTCCCACCACTGTCGCCAATGTTTTGTATCCTTCACGCGGTAAAAACGGCTATGATTATGTTCTCTGCATGTGTGAGTTACGAGGCGTCGCTGACCTATGGTCTACGACACTCTACTGACACAGGCAGGTGAACAATCCCATCCGAAGACTCCGGCATGGACGGATCCCGTCTGGCTACGAGAAGAGTACGAGGGAAAGCTTAGTGATTCTACGACTTACATATAAAAGACAGAGAAAATCGCAGGATTCTTGGGAGGACTACAAGATATTGCTTGATGATTTGCCGACATTCATCTAGACGGAGCATTCAACTTGAAGAGGCAAGATGGCGCAAGATCTTGGAGTTCTCCGGGGGCTACTGTTGGGGATATGCTAAATGGGTATCACCATTGCATTTCTCTAATCTAGATAACCTAGGTGGCCCACAGTCAGTAGCAAGGACTATGGCCTACTGGACAGCCCAGTTAGATGGATCCAAAAGGGAGGCCCATGTTGGATGAAGGAAGGATACGGTGGAGTCATCGGTGTACCCGGAGCCTTGGAGTGCAAGATACGTTAGACTAGTTGTATACCGTGTAGGACTTTCCCTGTAACCTGTCCGGCTAGGACTTTCCCTATAACCCTAGGATCCGACGTCTATATAATCCAGACCTAGAGGAGCCTTTAGGGCAACAATCAGATAACTCAACTCATATCGCACACAGCGAACCGATCCCTGTAACCCGGCGTATTGCTGTTATAGTGATTTATAGCAGGAGTAGGATTCTGCCACCATCGTGGGATCTGAACCTAGGTAAGCGATGTCACCTCGTACCTGCCAACCTTCTGCCTTAGCCCACGTCTCTAAACATGCTCTGCGAGATCTCTCTAGATACGATCCGATCTAGAGAACTACCCAGACAATGATGTTGTTTACCACTTCGTCGAAGGGTTGGATCGCGACACACTTCTCTGGCATACGCTTAAGCGGCAATAGGCCGCATGCATCCTAAATTTCGAGAAGATGATCAG
Organism: Avena sativa; assembly: GCA_916181665.1. NCBI lineage: Eukaryota > Viridiplantae > Streptophyta > Magnoliopsida > Poales > Poaceae > Avena > Avena sativa. Next base: position 342,684,909 of record OV702285.1, on the reverse strand, counting down.
CACTATCAACAGTTATGCCGCTGCTGATGGGGTTTCCCAGGAAGCGCTCCTCGCCATACCCGGGCCACCACCGCCATCGCCGCTGCCAGCCAATGGCCCCGCTACCTCAGCATCGTCATCCATCATCAAGGAAGATCCCACACCCTCCGACTCTATCTTGGATGCGCTTTATGCCAACATCAGAGTGGACTCGGAGGAGATGGACATCAAACCGGAAGAACTCGATTTATCCATGAAGGAAATGGAGGAGGAGATCAATCGCGAGGAGCGGGCCGATAAGACTATCACATCCCATGATGGAGGAGGACCAAACTTTCCCCGCTCTGCCTAATCTAACGGACAGTGGGAAGGGGCCATCCGATGACGCCGGCAATGGTCGTGCGAAGGCCATGCCCCTCCAGCTATCATAGTGCAACAGCCGCAGCAACTCCCTATCGGTCCAAGCGATGCCAACACTGCAAATCCTCCACCACCAGCATCTACGTATGCGGCTTCCCAAATTACCCTAGCTGATAGAGTGATGTATGGAAATCTACTCGTCGATCCCCTGATCATGCTTCATATATGGAACATTGTCCAGCTCGATGAGAAGCGCCAAAAGCTACTGGCGGAGGCGCTGGCTATAGTGGAGCAAGGAACAAAGTTAGATCGAGATCTGGCCAAGCCAGAGAAATTGATTGAGACAGCTATAGCCATGGAGGTCGAGTACAAGACTCTGGTCGACAATAAGAAGGCCAAGAAGGCTCCAGCTCACGTCGTCAACGACCCTAGCATACGACGCAACTTGTGGTGGGCACCTTCGAAGTCGGCGCAAGCTAGGCCACGCCCATCCTAAACTTGTCCATCGCCAAGACCTTACTGAAGCAGGATAGATCGCCCGCAGATATGGAACAGGTCTATGATCTTGTCGCCAAGGTTATCAAACAGTAGGAAAAGTCCACCTCTCAGAGGCTTGAGCCTGACCTTGCATATTCCCAGTCTAACGCTCCCAAACAGCAGAGGGCAATATCTCCTCACGATGTCAGATCTTATACGGGTTCAACAGAATAAAGATGGAGGGACGCATGCAACAGGGATGATGCTATCCCCATATCTTTTGACCACGGAGGCAAGGTTCACCCTCATCGCTCGGCACCATCGCCCTAATCTTCTTGGCATCACGGAGACCCAAAGGCTCACCATCGTACGAGCATGCCTCCTCCTGGACGTCCCTTGGGCGGCATCATCATTTGCGACAACACGGAGCAGCCTCGTCATGGCAGGGAGCGTAGTGGCAACCATGGGCACATGGCCAGGTTGTGCCATGACCCTCCGCGTCCGACAAGTAACCGCGACAGACGTGAGGAGTCGCGGGAGGGCAATAGCAAGAAAGCTAACACATCGCCACCTCCGCCTCCATCGCCCCCTAGAAGCCACCCTGACGGAGGAGGACCGCGTAGTTCATGCAGCCATTCCCGTGGTGGCGCCAAGAGAAATCATGCCCAGAGCCATACGATGCACGTTCATGCTTGGACAATATTCAGCAGGCCCGGGAAGGAAAATACGTGGGACCATGTTTCTTTGGTCCTGTGATACAGACCGCAACCGACCCCAAGGATTTCTGGATTGACAAGACGATCAAGCCCTATGACGGCACCGTCAAGCCACTAAGTGGTTGCAGGATTACAGCAACGCAGTCGACATCGCCGATGGAAACCCCAACATTGTCATCAAGTACCTCCCACTGCTGTTGACGGTCACGGCCCGCCAATGGATCGATGATTTACCAGAGAACGCCATATGCGATTGGTTGGACATGCAAGAAGCGTTCACCAAGAATTTCAAGGGTACGTACAAACGTCCCTGCACTGTCATAGATATATAGCGGTGCGTCCAAGAAAAGGACGAGACATCTCGAGCCTACCTCTCATGTTGGCTGGATATGAAAAATTCCTGCGTGAGAGTGAACGATCAGACTGCTATGGCCGCCTAGATTGATGGTTTGGAAAATGCACCTTTATCTGGATTAAGTTGAAGCACCTGTAGGAAAATAACAAGCTAGATATCAATCAGACGATCTCCTTGGCTAGTGAGTTCGCGTCCGCCGCCGCCGACGGTCCCAGCTCCTTGTCAGCAATTTCCATTCCAACCCTAGCCAAGAGGAACAACAACACTAAGCGGAAGAATCCACCAGAAGAAAAGCCAGCTTTCGACATAGTCGCCATGACGTTTGCAGGAAGAGGTGATGGCAGATAGCATGGCACAGGCCGCGGGGGCTGGCCGTGGGAAGCAACGCGGTAGTGAAATTACCCAGGTAGCGCTCCGCATCCCCCGAAACATATGAGAAGTACCGCGATATTACATGCCTCGTACACCTCGACGCCAATGGCAAAGCCACTCACACCAACCGCTATTGCAAGTTCGTTAACAATCTCAAGGAAGACCCGGAGTCCGGCTACAAGCGAAGCCAGAAGAACTGACCGCGAGGCAAGGGCAAAGGGAAGAAGAAGGAAGATGAGTCGAAAGATTCAAGTGACATGGACGAGGATGTTGACCCCAAGCATGCCGACAAGGGCGATGGCAAAGTAAATAACCCCTTCGAGAATAATGCCCTCGTCTACCACACTTTCCTTGGCACCCCAACTGCCTGGGCACAAAAGACCTCACTGAGGATACTGCTAGCCACCCTACCCGCAGTTCCCCAGTTCCTGCGCTGGTCGGAAGTTCTAATAACATGAGACAGGAAGGATCATACCGAACTTGTTCCAACAGAGAACCAGTATGCCATGGTCATAAACCCCCTGATTGACCGCTGCGAGTTCACCAAGTGCATGGTGGATAGTGGAAGTAGCATCAACATCATGTACCTGGATACGCTGCACAAGATGAACTTGACGAAGACCAACCTAAGGCGGACCAACACCTTGTTTCATGTCATAGTTCCTTGACTGGAACCTCGGTCCCTTGGGTGCATCACCCTTCCGGTCGGTTTTGGTGATTTTAAAAATTACCACCAAGAACGCATGAACTTTGAAGTGGTCCCCTTCAAGAGCATGTACCACGTCATATTCAGACGCGATATCTTTCACTCCTTCATGGTCAAGCCATTTTTCGTCTAGAACAAGCTCAGGATACCCAGACCAAACGGTGTCATCACCGTATCCGGAAGCTTTTCAAAGGAAGGGACTGCGAGATTGGAGAAGCGGCCTTTGCAGAAGCTTTCCTCTACAGCGAAGAATTCAAGGAGATCGAGAGAAAGGTGGATGCTTCAGAGATGCTAGGATCGAAGAAGAAGATTTCTGATTCCGATCCCTCCTTCAAGGCCGCCATCTTGACCAAGCCGATGGATCTTGTGGTAGGAGATGCATCCAAGGTCACCTCCATCGGGACGAACCTGGATCCCAAATACGAAAGAGCGCTCGTCTATTCCTCTATGATAACAGGGACATCTTTTCCTGGCAAGCTGCCAACATGAAAGGTGTACCTAGGGAATTTGCCGAGCACAACTTGAATATTTATCCAAAATGCAAACCAGTGAAACAACATCTATGATGCTTCGGGGACAAGAAGAGACGCGCCATAGGAAAATTGATAGCTAGTTACTTAAGTCTAGTTTCATCTGAGAAGTCCTTCACACCCAATGGCTGGACAATCCTGTAATTGTGCCCAAAAAGGGAGCCAAAGAATTAAGAATGTGTGTTTATTACACCGGCTTGAACAAAGCGTGTCTGAAGGATCCGTTTTCTTTGCCTCGCATTGACCAAGTCATTGACTCAATGCATGGCTTGGAACTTCTGTGTTTTCTAGATGCATACTCAGGATACCACCAGATCAAAATGAGGAAGTCGTAACAATTGGCCATTTGTTCACCACACCTTATGGCACGCTTTTCTATGTCACGATGCCCTTTGGGATAAAAAACACAGGTGCTACATACCAGCGAACTACGCAACATTGCCTTCATGACCAAATTGGTCGTAACGTTCATGCCTATGTGGACGGTATCATGGTGATGTCTAAAAAGTAAAATGACTTAATCGACGAATTAACGGAAAATTTGATAACCTCCGAAAGTACAACATGATGGTTAACCCCAAGCAGTGCGTCTTCGGGGTTCCAGCCGACAAACTGTTGGGCTTCATCATTTCCCAGTGTGGAATCGAGGTCAACCAGGAGAAGATCAAGGCAATCATCAACATCAATCGTCTGACATGCCTGAAGGACATCCAATAGCTCACAGGTTGCGTTACAGCGGTAAGCCGGTTCGTCAGCCGACTTGGTGAGAAGGCTCTGCCACTATACAAGTTGCTGAAGAAGGCGGACAAATTTGTATGGACAAATGAGGTGGATGCTGCGCTTAAGGAGCTATAAATGATACTTTCTTCGGCGCCTATATTAGCAGCACCTGAGTCAATGGAGCCTATGTTGATCTACTTGGCAGCAGCCAACCGGGTGTAAGCATCATTGTTGTGGTGGAGCGAAAGGAACAAATGATGAGTACGGAGTACAATGACCAGTTTACGATGTAAGCAAGGTCTTGTTGAAGTCTAAATAGCGTTACCCGCACTACCAACAGTTGCCTTATGGAGTGTTCCTTGCTTCTCGGAAGATAAGACACTACTTCCAGGAGCACCCAGTCACAGTAGTGAGCAAGCTTCCACTGTCCAACGTCATCCACAATAGCGATGCTATAGGAAGGGTCGTGAAGTAGGGCATTGAGATTTCCTCCTTCGAGATAACCTACAAGAGACGCAACGCTATCAAATCTCAAGCCTTGGCGGATGTCATTATAGATTGGACGGAGATGCCAAATGATACTCCTGTACCAGAACCAGAGTATTGGGTGATGCACTTTGAGAAATCAAAGCTACTCAATGGCTCGGGGGTTGGTATACTCCTATAGTAACCAATGATACGTCGGAAACGTATCTATAATTTTCGATGCTCCATGCTTGTTTAGTATCTACTTTGCTTTACTTCGTCTACACTTTGAGGTGTTTTCATATATTTTCTAGAACTAACCTATTAACAAGTTGCCACAATGCCAGTTGCCTGTTTTCTTCTGTTTTTGGTTCCAGGAAGGCAAAAAATCAATATTATCGGAATTGGACGGGACAAAAGCCAAAGTCAATTTTTTACCGTGGGCAACACGAAGTCCAGAGGAGAGACAAAGAGGCGCCACAGGGCGGCCAGACCCCCCTAGGCACGGGTGGGCCCAGCCCGCATGTGGGCAGGGTGTGGCCCCCCTGGTCGCCTCCCAGCCTCGCCTCTTTGCCTATGAGAAGCCCCCAATACAGAAACCCTAGGCACCCGATCAAAACTCAACGAAACCTTCTGTAGCCACCGCCACCATCGTCCCTAGATCAGGGGGATCTAAAGTTCTTCCCGGCACCCTGCCGAAGGGGAAATCATCCCGGAGACCTTCTCCGGTATGAAGAGTGAGTAGTTCCACCTTGGACTACGGGTCCATGTAGTAGCTAGATGGTTGTATCTCCTCCTTGTGCTTTCCTGTATAGATCTTGTGAGGTCCGTTCATGATCAAGATCTAATCTATTTGTAATCATGCATGTTGTGTTTGCGGGGATCCGATGGATATTGAGATTACTATGTCAGATTGATTAATGGTTTTGTCTATTTGATACTATCATCTCTGTGTTGTTTGTGATCTTGCATGCTCTCCATTGTTAGTAGCTATCTTGGCCAAGTAGTTGCTAGTGACTCCAAGAGGGGGTATTTATGCTCAATAGTGGGTTCATGCCTCTAATTTCCAAGGGAAGTGATAGAAATCTCTTCGGTTGTAGATGTGTTGTTGCCACTAGGGAGAAAACAACAGTCTCTTGTTCATGTAGCAAGTGGATTGTTTACCTTACAAACTTTGCTTAAAGAAGTTGTCTCTTGCTTGCAACTTAATACTAGAGGGGGCTCGGATGATAACCTGAACATGGACTTCTAGTCATAGATGCAGTTGGATGGCGGTCTATGTATATTGTTGTATTGCCCAATAGAATATCATAGGATATTTTTGTCTAGTATTGCATTGTTATGCCTTGCTCAGTTCCTGTCAATTGACCTGCTGTAATTTGTTTACCCTTCATGCCATGTTGTTTATCTAAGGAGAGCACCTCTAGTGAACTATGGACCCCGGTCCAATCTTTACCATTGATACATCTTCCACTGTTACTTGTTTACTTGCTGCAAACCATCATCACCTTCCACACCATACGTTTAATCCTTTGTTACAGCAAACCGGTGAGCTTGACAACCTCACTGATTCGTTGAGGCAAAGTCTTGAGTTTGTGTTGTGCAGATTTCCACGTTGCTTGTAACACCTGTGTGACGTTTCCTTCCTCCTACTAGTTGGATAACCTCGGTTTCTTACTGAGGTAAAACCTCCTGTTGTGTTGCTTCACACCTTGCTCTTGCGGTTCCCAACGAAGCGCTCCTACATCAACTCAGCGCTGCATCAAGCTCTTTCTGGCGCCATTGCCGGGGATGCCAAGGACGTCTTCATAAGGGGAGTCCTTCTCAACCTTTATCTTTACTTTGATTTTAGTTTGCTTAGTTTCTTTTTCTTGGTTTTGTGACTCTTTTAATCAAAAACTCAAAAAAATAGTCTAGTTTGGTTTGCTTTCTTTATTCAAAAACACAAAAAAATTAGTTCATGCTCTAGCTGCTGCTGCTATTTTGGCTTGCCCACCTATGCCAAAATGAACTCTACTAAGAAAACCAACTTGTGTGACTTCACTAGCACAAACACCAATGATTTCCTTAGCACTCCTATTGCTCCACCTTCTCCTAATGCTACCTTTTATGAAATTAAGTCTTCTTTGTTGAATCTTGTGATGAGAGAGCATTTTTCTGGTGCTAGTTCTGATGATGATGCTGCCCATCTCAATAACTTTGTTGAACTTTGTGAGATGCAAAAGTATAAGGATGTAGATGGAGATATTATTAATCTCAAGATGTTTCCTTTCTCCTTGAGAGGAAAAGCTAAAGAATGGTTGCTATCCTTGCCTAGAAATAATATTGATTCTTGGACTAAGTGCAAAGATGCTTTTATTGGAAAGTACTATCGTCATGCTAAGATTATATCTATGAGAAGTGACATTATGAAATTTAAACAATTTGATAATGAACATGTTGCTCAAGCTTGGGAAAAATGAAGTCTTTGGTTAAGAATTTTCCCACTCATGGACTCACTGCTTGGATGATTATCCAGACTTTTTATGCAGGTTTGAACTTCTCTTCAAGAAACCTATTGGATTCAGCTGCTGGAGGTACCTTTATGGGCATCACTTGGGGTGTTGCAACAAAGCTCCTTGATAATATGATGGTTAATTACTCTGAATGGCACACTGATAGAGCTCCACATGGTAAGAAGGTAAATTTTGTTGAAGAAACCTCCTCTTTGAGTGATAAGATAGATGTTATTATGGCTATGCTTGTTAATGGAAAAGCTCCTTTAGATCCAAACAATGTTCCCTTGGCCTCTTTGGTTGCTCAAGAAGAGCAGGTTGATGTGAACTTCATTAGAAAAACAATTTCAACAACAATGCCTATAGGAATAATTTTGGTAGCAACAACAATTATAGGCCTTATCCTCCTAATAATGGCAATTCCTATGGAAACTCCTACAACAATGCTAGAAGTGCCCCTCTAAACTTGAAGTTATGCTCAAAGATTTTATTAGTAAACAAACTGCTTTCAACAAGACTGTGGAAGAAAAACTTTTCACTGTTGTGAAGAACATATCCTCTTTGTGTGAAGCACAGTCCTCCTTGATTAATAAAATGGCTGCTAAACCTGAAACAATGGAAAGTACCTTTGCTGCTACTCATGCCATACAAGTTAGTATTGATGAAAATTTTATACTGTTAGCTCAACTTCATGCTAAGTGGGAAAGGGAAGCTGAAATTGATAGAAACAATAATGTGTGCACCATCACTAGAATGGATATCACTAAACCACAAGAAGTCCCTATTCTTCCTCCTACAGTGCCTAAGCCTAATGAGTCTACTACTAGTGATACTAAGTTTGATTTTCACATAGATGGTTGCAATATTTCTGAAGTGATTCTGTTCTTGCAAAAGCTTGCCAGAAATCCTGATGCTAGTGATATGCATGTTGCTTTCACTAAACACAGTACAGATGCTCTTGTTAAGATTAAGGAAGAGAAGTTAAAACACAAAGATTCTATTCCTAGGAAAGTAGAAGATAGTTGGGAACCCATTATTAATGTGCAAGTGAATGACTTTGATCTCAAAGCTTCATGTCATCTTGGTTCTAGTGTCTCTATTATGCCTAGGAAGATTTATGAAATGCTTGATTTGCCACCTTTAGAAGATTGTTATTTGGATGTACTACTTAATGATAATGCTAAGAAGAAACTCATGGGGAATATTAATGATTTTCTCATTATGGTTAACAATGCTTATGTCCCTATTGATTTCTATGTTTTGGATGTTGAATACAATGCTTCTTGTCCTATTACTTTGGGAAGACCTTTTCTTAGAACTGTTGGTGCCATCATTGATATGAAAGAAGGAACTATTAAATATCAATTCCCATTCAAGAAAGGTATTTAACACTTCCCTATGAGAAGAGAGAAGTTGCCTTTTGCTCCTCCTTTGAAAGCAAGGTTTGATGTTAATGCTTCCTCATTTGAAAATACTTGATTTCTTGTTTCTTGTGCCTAACTTAAAGGCGTTAAAGAAAAATACTTGTTGGGAGATAACCCAAGAGTTCACTTGAGTATTGGAAGTTATTACTTCAGTAATGACCTCTCCTTATCCTTTTGTTTTGTTTTTTGTGCCAAGAATGACCTCTAATGAGAGGGAAGTAAAATTCGGGGAGTTGCTCTCTCGAAACAGATTTCTGTCCTCCACCATAAACATTCGTGAAGAGTCTCTGTAAGTCGGATTGAGCTGAAAAATTGCGAATAAATCCCCCAGTATGTTAGATAACTTTCGTTAGTTTATGACTTTTTAATTTGAGCAACATAAGATTTTTGAAAAAATAGGTTTCTACCTGCTGGTCTGTTTTGACAGATTTCTGCCATTATTTGCATTTGCTTCTTATTGATTCCTTTTTGAGCTCTTTTGGGGAAATCAGCTTTTTAAGGAGTTTCTACAGTACATTGTGTTTTTATAGAAAAGTTTTTCTGTTCCAAAGATAAACCCAAAGGTCTATTATCTTTTGAAAACACTAATGTTGCTAATGAAGATTGTGTGAAGTTTTGTATGAAGGAAAAATTTCAGATGTAAAGAGAGAATGATGTAATAAGATGAAGAATGGACAAAAGATCACGCTTGGGTATGCCACCCCGGTGTCACCCCAAGAAATATCCAAGAGGTACAAGCATCAAAGCTTGGGAATGCCCAAGGCATCCCCTTCTTCATCAATAAAAATCTCAGGTCTGTCTAGACACTTTGTTTTTATTGCTTCATGCACTGTTGTGTTGTTCTTGGAGCGTCTTAGTTTCGTTTACTTTGCTTAGTTTGTTTAGTTTGCTTGAATAAATTAGTTTGGACCCCTGTTCTCGCTGTGTTGTTTGAAATAAGTTGCTTGGTGTTGAAAAGGAGTAGGAAGTTCCTGCTTGAAAGTGCAAGAGGAGCTTGCATTGACTGTGACTTAGAATTTAGCATGACATGCTAGGTGTTGTTTTGACCTTCTTCTTAGTGATTATTGATGTATCATGTCTTGTTCCAAACAATTGGGATTGCTTAGTATGCCTTGAAGGAATCATGCGTTGTTTTAGCATACAAAAGCATACTATTATGGTATTCTCCTTTGATGCTTTGTTTGGGTTGACTTGGCACATGCTTACACCATGTTGTGATTATGAACAAGTCACCATAGCCTCTATGATAATTTAGTCCTTGACTTGTAGTACCACTCTATGCTTTGATTAGTAATGTTTTGTTGCTCTGCATGATTATGGCCATTATTGCTCTCTTAGTTGGTTGCTCCCAGTCTTTTGCTAGCCTCCACTTATATGAGTAAGCTCTACTCATGCTTCCAACTCCCAAAAAACCAAGTTTTTCCAAAGTGTCCACTATAAACTCCTATGCATGGTGTGTTACACCATTTCAAGTATATTCTTGTTTTCAGCTATCTTCCAATTAAAAAGTATTTTGTTATGTGAAAACTTAGTGATTAAAGCCCTCACAAACTTGATGGCACAGTTTATATTGTTTTCCCCTAATAAACTTGAACCATTATGTTGTCTATGTTGTATATGCTTGCACTTATACATTGGAATTAGCAGAACCATGTTGTCATGGGGAACGTTTTCAACATTTCACCTGTACTTTGTACACAGTTGATATCTTGCTCTTTTGTCTATGGATGTCACCAGTGTGAAATAAAGAGGGATCCTGTAAGTCCATGGAGTTATGTATTTTGTGTTAGATAAACGCCTAGGCCGCTAGACTAAGCCATGCCTAATCATGGTGTAAACTTGCAGCATCACCATAATAAGCTATCTATGAATCATCCTCAATAAAAAGCTATGCACATAGTAAATAAAAATATCGCTGAGATGCTCATTGTCTGCTGGCCTTATCATTTTGGTTATGGGATAGCTCCTGTACCATGTGCAAGGGGTACCTGTTGGCGGTTCTCTATGATACGCATGTACTTACTATGACAAGAACTTACAGGTGACTGAAGTTGAGTAGCATGAGGTGTGGCCCTCGTATTCAATTGACTTGAGATTGCCAACTTATACTTTGTCAAGCATATGCTCCATAGTTTGTTCACTTTAACCTTAATCACTTCAAGATGCTTATGATAGGGGCAATGAGGGCTGAATGCTAACAAGTACCATAATTTTTGGAAGATCTTTTTGAAACTTGAATTCCCTTATTCCCTTTATGAAGGGCCTTTCTTCTACTATTATATTGAGTCTCCACCTTCTACCCTTAGGCACCATTAAGAGAGCATATTTGCCATTCTGTGTGCAGTGTCCCAAAACGATTGATGCATATTGTGATATTAGTTGTTCTTGTGCTATTTGTATCTAGTCACTCTTATGAACTTTGAAGGTGTCATGTCCATCTATTTACTACTCTATGAGGGACGAGCTGTATGCCACTATGCCATGCTTTCTGTATGTGAAACGAACAAACGTTTTTCAATGCATGTTATTCATGATCTTTGTTTGTAGCCTTTCATGTTGCATGCATAGTTACTTTGTCTTATTGTTAGAACTCCATCTTTCATGCACATGTTTAGAGTTCTTTGATCCCAGCTTACAATGCTTGCAAATGGTTTGATCTTGGTTTTGATGGTGCATGTCACCTCAAAAATTATATTTTTATCACTTACCTACTCGAGGATGAGCAGGAGTTAAGCTTGGGGATGCTTGATATGTTGGAGACGTATCTTTAATTTTTTATGCTCCATGCTTGTTTAGTATCTACTTTGCTTTGATTTGTCTACACTTTGAGGTGTTTTTATATATTTTCTGGAACTAACCTAGTAGCAAGTTGCCATAGTGCCAGTTGCCTGTTTTCTTCTGTTTTTGGTTCCAGAAAGACAGAAAATCAATATTCTCGGAATTGGATTGGACAAAAGCCAAAGTCAATATTTTACTGTGGGCGACACGAAGTCCAGAGGAGAGACGGAGAGGTGCCACAGGGCGGCCAGACCCCCCTGGTCGCCTCCTAGCCTCGCCTCTTCGCCTATAAGAAGCCCCTGATACAGAAATCCTAGGCACCCAATCAAAACTCCACGAAACCATCTGTAGCCGTCGCCACCGTCGTCCCTAGATCAGGGGGATCTGAAGTTCTTCCCGGGACCCTACTGGAGGGGAAATCATCCCGGAGGCCTTCTTCTCCGGTATGAAGCGTGAGTAGTTCCACCTTGGACTATGGGTCCATGTAGTAGCTAGATGGTTGTATCTCCTCCTTGTGCTTTCATATATAGATCTTGTGAGATCTGTTCATGATCAATATCTAATCTATTTGTAATCATGCATGTTGTGTTTGCGGGGATCCGATGGATATTGAGATTACTATGTTAGATTGATTAATGGTTTTGTCTATTTGATACTATCATGTCTATGCTGTTTGTGATCTTCCATGCTCTCCCTTGTTAGTGGATATCTTGGCCAAGTAGTTGCTAGTGACTCCAAGAGGGGGTATTTATGCTCGATAGTGGGTTCATGCCTCTAGTTTCCAAGGGAAGTTACAGAAATCTCTTCGGTTGTAGATGTGCTGTTGCCACTAGGAAGAAAACAATGGTCTCTTATTCATGGAACAAGTGGATTGTTTACCTTACGCACTTTTCTTAAAGAGTTGTCTGTTGCTTGCAACTTAATACTGGAGGGGGTTCGGATGATAACCTGAAGGTGGACTTCTAGTCATAGATGCAGTTGGATGGTGGTCTATGTATATTGTTGTATTGCCCAATCGAATCTCATAGGATCTTTTTGTCTGGTATTGCATTGTTATGCTTTGCTCAGTTCCTGTCAATTGCTCTTCTGTAATTTGTTTACCCTTCATGCCATGTTGTTTATCTAAGGAGAGCACCTCTAATGAACTATGGACCCCAGTCCAATCTTTACCATCGATGCATCTTCCACTGTTACTTGTTTACTTGCTGCAAACCATCATCACCTTCCACACCCTATGTTTAATCCTTTGTTATAGCAAAGCGGTGAGCTAGACAACCTCACTAATTCGTTGGGGCAAAGTCTTGAGTTTGTGTTGTGCAGATTTCCACGTTGCTTGCAACACCTGTGTGACGTTTCCTTCCTCCTACTGGTTTGATAACCTCGGTTTCTTACTGAGGGAAAATTTGCTGCTGTGCTGCTTTACACCTTGCTCTTGGGGTTCCCAATGAAGCACTCCTACATCAACTCAGTGCTGCATCAACCAACAGGAGAAAAACTGCAGTATGTCCTGCAAATTCACTTTCAGGCTACGAACAACATGGCGGAATATGAAGCACACATTCACGGACTTTGCGTAGCCAAGGATATTGGCATCAAGTGCATAGTTTGCTTTGGAGATTCCAAATTGGTTGCCAAGCAAGTTGCTGGCATCTAGAACGCGTGGAACCCTATGATGGCAGCATATAGAGACGAAGTAGACGAGATAGCCAAGTGCTTCGAGGGCTACGAAGTCAAGTACGTCAAGAGGGACAAAAATGAGGCGGACGATCTACTGTCAAAGCTTGTATCAGGACGTAAACCAATTCTGCAAGCATTTTTCTAGAGCATCTACGGACCCCATCCATGAAATGAGCGGACCCCGAGAACCCAGATAGAGTTGACTCATTTTTTAGCACAGTAACAATAGTCCCATCCGGCTTGGACAAAACCGTTCATGGATTATCCTGTACATGGAACTTTGCACATCGACGAGGTCAAAAGTCGGCAATTAGTACGTCGAGAAAAGGGCTATACCATAATAAATGGGCAGCTCTACAAAATAAGCACCACAAGTGTATACCGCAAATGTCTCTCCCTTTAGAAAGGTATTGAGATCCTTTGTGAGATGCATCTCAGAGATTGCGGGCATCATGCCGCTCCGTGATCTTTGGTCTCCAAATCCTTCCGAAAAGGATTCTACTAGATGACCGCGAAGGCTAACACTGACAAGCTGGTCAAGACATGCACCGGGTGTCAGTATTATACTCGACAACCGCATGTACTAGCTCAAGAATTACGAACCATACCAATAACTTGGCCATTTTCAGTGTGGGGGCTTGACATGGTTGGGCCATTGCAGACGTCACCTTGTGGGTTTACGCATCTACTAGTAGCATTTGACAAATTCACAAAATGGATAGAAGCTAAACCCATTAGAAATCTTGATGGGGAAACTGCCCTTAGATTTGTCCGGGATCTAGTGGTGAGATTTGGTCTCCCACATAGCATCATCACCCACAACAACATCAACTTATCACACAGAGAAGTAGAGGCTTACTATTGGGAGAAAGGCATCTGCCTTGACCTAGAATTTGTGGCTCACCCACAATCTAACGGTCAAGTTGAGCTGGCTAATGGACTTAATTTGCAGGGAATAAAGCCACATTTAGAAACACCACTACATAGAGCAGCTGGAGTCTGGGCGGAGGAATTTCCATATGTTTTGTGGAGTTTATGAACTAGTCCCAACAGATCCACCAGCTACACACTTTTCTTCATGGTATATGGAGTAGAAGCAGTCCTATCTTCCGACATCCTCCACGATTCACCAAGAGTTGCCGCCTATGACGAGGATGAAGCTGAAGAATCCAGACGCTTAAATGTGGACCTTCTTGAGGACGAGCGCATACTAGCATGCCAGAGATCCGCCATCTACCAGCAGAAGCTACGCAACAACCATAGTCGCCACATTTGGCATCGCTCGTTTAAAGAGGGGGATTTGGTCCTCCGACCTAAGTAGAAAAAGTCACAAAAATTATCCCCGCCATGGTAAGGACCGTTCATCATAAGAAAGGAGCTACTAAATGGTTCCTATTACCTCATTGATAATCGTGAGTTGGAAGATAGGACAACGAGGATCATATGCGTAAGCGACGTGACCCAGATGATGATTATCCGGATATTGATCGGCCATGGAACATAGCACAGCTACATCCTTCTTATACTTAGCATATTTTACTATCTATTGTGTACTTATTATATGATCAATGAAATAAAGCTTTCGGTTCACTCATATGACTAAGTCTTTTACCTTGTTTAGTGTTCATTTTTGGAACATATAAAACCTTTATGCATAAGCTTTGCATTTGCACTTGTGAAAATTCCGCCTATGGGCGTTAGCTTAAGTTTTCTGGTCTACACGTTCTTTATTGATTTTATGTGGATTCTGGAGTAATGAATTTCGGGACTCGAAGTCGGCGATTTTGTGCTTACGTTCTTGACAGTGCAATTAGGCATCATCACCTGAGCGCATGGTTCTAACTAAGGGTCTTCTGACTCATGAAATGTCAAGCATAAAAGCAGAAGCAATGGATAAGCCGGCACTTGCTTAAAAAAATATATAGATATACATGCTAGAACTAGTTCTTGAGTAGTTGGAAGCTTATAGCCAAGTTTTCTGCGTTAAGTGAACCTCATTGTTTTTTCGCATAAATACATTCCGAGAAGAAACAAATATTACGATTTTTTTCATTCTTCTAGCGTAGGGGACTTTGAATCTATGTCGTTGGCGACAGGAGAGCCATCTTGGTATTCAACAAAGTTGGTGGTCTTCAAGGACTTTGAGCCAGCCTGGTCAGCATCAATAACCTCGAGAGGCATGAAGATATCCGCCTTGACCAATTGGGCGACCCTAGTGTCGTAGCTGGTGAGAGAAGACCAGATTGCATCGTTGCCGATCTTTTCTTCATCTTTTTTCACGTCGGGAGACCACATGTCACAATATAGATGTCGGCGTTGTTGTATTGGAACTAGACCATGACTAGGGCCATCCTAGAGCCACCCCGGGTACATGAAGCTTTCCAACTTATGATACGCTTGGGGGCTCGCTGAAGGATTTCTGAGAACTTCATGACGAAATCCATCGCCTTAATGTTGATATCCAAGGGCTTGGCGATCTCCTTAGCCTAGGCGATTGCAGTGTCGATGAAGTTTCTGGTAAGAACCATGCACTCTTTTGGTGGAGGATCATTGTTGGCTAGGCCAGTGGGAGTTGCATTTCAGATAAAGATATTTGAGGGCATGAGTGCACCATATCAGATCAAAGTACCAGACGTACAGAAGTACAAGAAGGAGAAGGCTTATCAAAGACGTTGTTCTCATCTTGCTAGAGAACCTCGGCCATGGAGTCCCGTTCCTTCCGAAGAGTCTTGTATGCCTCAAGGTTCCAATCATTCTGCTCATCGGCAGCTTTATTCTGCTCCTTGAGGATCGCAATCTCCTCCTTAAGGCGGTTCATCTTTGTGTTAGCAAATTCTTGCACGGCACCTAGCGCTTCTTCATGCATCTTAAGGGTATCAGCCCTCTCCTTCTTCAAGACATTGTTTTTGCAGCCCAGCTCTTGAATGTTATTGAACTTCTCGACAATCTCTTTGGCCTTCTAATCCAATGAGTACTATAAGTTTGTATTGTGATAACATGATCACTCTTAATCAGCATGATGAACTTACATTATTTTTGGGGTGTGAAGAGCTATCAAGAAAAACTTCTTTGGTAGATATGGGTGCTTTTTATATGAATAGCATCCTACATGGTTGTCATCTTTACTATGTTGATAATTGCCATGCAAATACTTACATACAAAATATTATAAAAGATGAGATTTTACCAAAATATGACAGGACTAATATGTGTTTTGTTCTTATTAATGAAAAGGAGGAATCCTCCAAAGTTTACTATACTATCTCTAATCGTAAACCACGGTATATGGAGAATCTTCCTTTCAAGCCTCTCCCTCCTAAAGAGGGTAAGAAGAAGAAGAAGAAAAGGAGGAGTAAAAGGAGAAAGGAAACGGTATTTTCCCCTAATCATGTTGCTCCTATTATAGTTTTTGCTGATGAGTCTGAAATCGATGATGTTCCTATGCCTGTTAACCATAGTAGTGATCATGATTGGGAAAAGCACACTACTTTTCATATTGAAAATCTCTTTAGCACCAATTCTGAAAATGATGATATTAATAATTTTTGTACTATTAGTACTATCCATGTTCATTGCAATGATAATATGTTTACAAATGAACACACTTTGGAAGATAACTATTCTATTGCTTATGATGATACTATACCTCCAATAAATGATGATTACAATGATGAATATGATATTTTGAGTCCACCTACTATTGAGGAGAAAATTAATTATGATTACAATATGCCTCCTATATTTGATGACTATGGTGATGAAGAATTATAATGATAGCTATTTTGTTGAATTTTCTCCCACTTTGATTAATAAGAATGACTATGCTTATGTGGAGAGTAAAAATTATTTTATGCATGTGGCTCATGATAAGAATGTTTTATGTGATAGTTATATTGTTAATTTTATTCATGATGCTACTAAAATTTATTATGAGAGAGGGAAACATGGTTTTATGTATCTCAACAATATTTAGTTTCCCCTCTTTATGTTGAAAATTTTGAAGTTGCACTAGTTTTGCTTTCCTATGCTTGTTGCTTTGTGCTTTCATGACTTGTTTCCTTACAAGATTATTTTTCATAGAAATTGGCTTAGACTTAAATTTGTTTTATATTTGCTTCTTGATGCTCTCTTTTACTTCAATTCATATTTCTTATGTGATCATCATCGAAATTATCATGCCTATCTTAATGGCTATAAAGAAAGAGCTTTTGGGAGACAACCCATTATATTTTTGCTTTCAGTTTATATATGTTTTTTTAGTCATGGAAGTTATTGCCTCTGTAATAACCTCTCCTTGTCCTTTTTGTGTGGTTTTTGTGCAAAGATTAGCCTCTAATGAGAGGGAAGTAAGATTTGGGGAAGTTGGTGTCCCGAAATAGATTTTTGTCCTTTAGTGTAAAAAATCGAGAAAAAAATCCTAGAACGTCGTACTGATCTGTAATTTTTTTTGCGCTTGCCCCAGGTTATTATCTAACTTTATTTAGGTTTTCACTTTTCGATTTGAGCAATAGAAGATATTCAAAAAATCGGTCTTTACTTGCTAGTCTGTTTAGACAGATTTCTTCCATTATAGGAGTGAGTATTTTATGTAGTTGTGGATCAATATGATCCTAATTCCAGATGCTGCTACTAATTTTGTAAACGACCATGATATTGTTTTAATTATCGTGATGTAACTTAACGCTAAACTCCACAAAATATCTAAGTTTGTTGAGTGTAAGTACACTGTGGACCATCGGATATACTTTAATTATTTTTCTGTGGCAATAACATTCGATTAAGCTATTAGGATGTTAGTTCAATTAAAATGATGTGATTTTCAGTAGCATTATTTTTCTTCACGGTTGTGATCTTTCTAGGGTAAAACCTACATGCAGTATAGTTTCATGTCTCGCGTAAAATTCTCCCTGCTATATGTAGTTTAATTTAACTTTGTAAAAAAGCTCTCCGTCTAGATGGACGTCCCTTTTACTTTTCACCTAGAATATATATGAATCCAAATGAATTCTTGTTTTTCTTTGATGCAATAGAATGTAGCAATCATTCTCTTATGTACTCCGCATAGAAACTTCTCGGTTTATACAATCCTTTTTATCTTTTTATGCACTCATTACTCTAAATAGCAACTTCTAGAATGTAGCCTGACCACCAGGTCTCACCCGTCAAATTCGTCATTAGAACTGCGTCAAATCCAGATCAGTGCTATATGCAACCTCTTTCCCCAAACCTGGTGGTTTTTAAAAAAATTGGTGGTATTTTGAAACCCTAGCCCAAATTATGGTGGTTTTTTAATTTTTGCTATTAATGGTCGTCCACGCCCGTCCGTCCAGATGTGTCACGTCAGCCTGATGTCTGGGCCCCACCAGTCAGATTCATTGTTAGAGCAGCGTCAAAGCCAGATCAGTGTTATTTGCAACCTTATGCCCCAAATCCGGTGCTTTTTTAAAATTTTAATGTTTTTGGTGATCTTTTAAAACCCTATCCTCAATTGTGGTGGTTTTTTATAATTTTCTCGAAGGGAGGACATGGAGCTCACCGAGGTTGCTGGCTGGGCCTAGAGACAAAGACGGAAGGGGCGAGGCGGTAGTGTAGACATGCGTGGGACGGAGGAGCTCGGACACGGTTCTTCCTGTCCACCGGTAGCCATGGAGAGAGGCGCAGATGTACGGTGATCTTGATGGTGTGCAGCCGACACGTGATAGATCAGCTAGGATGGAGAGAGGCAGAGGACGACGCGCTCGTGGCAGCCGGAGCTCGAGGAAGGGGAGCTGCAGGAACACGAGCACGTGCACGAGGTAGAGCTTACGCGCAAGGTTGGTGGACATGCACGTGCATGTGCGCGCGGAGTTGACGACGAACCAAGCAGTGAGGAGCTAGCGTTTTGCGGAGGACACACCCGCAGTAGCACAGGCCCCAGTCGCGGTAGAGCTTGGCAGCCAGATGGAGTCAGGAACCGGTGATCTGCGGCGAACTTTGGTCAACGGGACACATGGATGCATGCCAACGTCTTGCTTGAGCGGAGTGGTGTGGCCTTGCAAGCCGGGAGGCTGGATCATGACAGGGAGGTCAGGGACGAGCTCTCCGTTGCAGGTTAGGTCGGAGCTGCCTGCTTGCTACTGTGAGAAGAAGAGAGGTAGGACAAGATGGAGAGATGCGGCGGCGGAAGGAGGAAGGAACATGTGGGAAGCTAGGGTTAGTTACCCGAGGATGCTTTAGAGGGGGAGGGAAGATCAACATCCCATTAGGTGGACAACGACGTGTATATGCTCGGATGCACTACCGTATAGGAAGAAGAAGCCAGTGTGCAATTCAGTGGATCTAGGTAGGCTAGATGGGCCACTTCGGGTGAAGTTGGGCTGAAGAAAAAAAGGCTCAGGATTCCTCTCTCTCTAACTTGTTTTTCTTCCAAAAACATTTTTATTTTATGTTTGTATTTGTTTCATTATAAACCTTTTGAATCATATGAATTTGCAAGGAGTATTTGGTAGCAATTAAAGAAAGACAAGGGGAGCATACTATGACATAGGTATGATGCCCACAAAAAAACAATTTGGGCATGTTATAAGTATTTCAGATTTAGGGTTTTAGAAAAGAACAAATACATTTATAAATAGTGGATCATATACATGGATCCCACCTTATATATAACAAAATAGAGGTAGACAAAAGAGGAAGAGAGTATTGTGATAGCAAGGAAAACACAAGCAAGATACAAATGCAATGTAACAATTTTAATATGATTCTCAAATGCAATGTGGCATGATGATATGAGCATGATACCATGATGACACACAAAAATAAAAACAGCAAGTGATTTTCTAGTAGTGATTTTACTTGGGGTGCTACAGATCCCAAAGGACGCCAAAAGAATTTCTCCCTCCCTTTAGTCCCAAGGGAAAATGGTACGTGGTCGACTTCACATACCATCTAAAGAGAAAGATTAAACACAAATCATAAATCTATCATAGATCGGCAAGTCATATGGACATAAGAATATGTCATCTTTATTACAAATTCATAATAGTTCTAGGGTTTCTCCATCTCCCCAAGAATAAAGGAACTACTCACTCATGGAAGTAATCAACAACATCATCATAGTCAAATGGATGGATAAAAGATTTGAAATAGATCTAGTGAAACCACAATTGAATCTGGAATTACAACATTATCTAGAGATGAGAGATTGGGGTAATGGTGGTGATGTAGATGCAGCGGTTGATGATGAAGGGGATGATGCGTTGTCCTCCAAGTTCCTCCTTCAAATCCCTTTCACAGTAGTTTTTCATGGTTTCTGGTGGCTGTGAATGTCGGATCTCTCTCCCGTCTTTGCCAGGAGAAAGTATTTGATGAGGAGAACCCGGTGACACATGGTATGGGTGGATGGTACGGGTGGGCTCTGCCCGTACCACCGGTCGTTATTGGCACTGGTTGAATCCCTCGATTGGCATTTTCCCCAGGTGCGAAGGAAAATCCATAAAATGACATTTATCACATAAAAATATCATATTATATCATGATATGATGGATCTAATTGATATTTTCATATGGGACATAATGATTCGGGATCCTATTGAAATAAAGACAAAAAGGTGTGTGTAGACGCAGTGAAATTCAATAGTCCCTACTCTATTTATGTAAAAAGAAAAGGTAAATATGCTTGAATTTTGGACTCATCAACTCCCCCAAGCTAGGATCTTGCTCGTCCCCGAGCAGTATCGTGTCTTATGGATAAGATTATCATGTTTATGAGACACAAGTCGATACAATAGACGAGGTAGAAATTGAAACAGGAATACAACATCGGATGAAAACCAACTTCAGGGGTATTACCATACCCTTACCATTACACGACTTAGAGGCTTACCTTCTCTAGTATTAATGAAATTATAAGAGTCTTCTCGATTCAAAATATCATATAATCATTTAGTTTAGAGGTATTGAGCACATAGTTTAGTAATGAATATTCATGATCATTATTGTTCTTCTACTCTTTTCATAACCGTTCTTTCTTATTTTTTCTTTTCGTATATTTTCTATATCTATATGTATATAGTTTACTATTTCTTTATTTTTCTCTCTTTTTTTAAGTACAACTATTTTATCATGCTCACTACTTTTATGTCTTAAAAAACTCTTAACTATAATATGCTACTAGAATTCTTCTTCTCTTAGCCAAATCAATACTTTTATTGGTGTGGAAGTCCCTAAAATCATGATAGTTGTACAAGCATCATAACACTCAACCTAGTTCAATCATCTAATATAATCATGAATCGTAACACAACTTCAAATATTATAAAGTCTCGCAACCCAACGGATATAAATCTTATCTTGAACAAAGGGAACTCGAAGTTGATGCAACTAATGCAAACTCTGGAATTAAAATCTAACATGCATGTGGGAAAGTAAACATGCTAAAAACTATAAGATAGATTACAAGGCTCTCACAGATCCCTCCAATCTTGGAATCAAACCGGGTGGATCAAATATTTCATTGCGTTTATTTGATATCGTGGCTCGCCCTTTAATCTATAGAGGTCTTAATGTACATTGCTACCTTAAGCCTCTTGTTTATTTCCTCCAAGTCATATATGCATCGCAGGCACTTCTGCAGATCTGAGGGCAAGAGGAACATCCGATCAGTGACTTTATTCATCGCGTCATTGAGATCCTTCTTTCATTCAAGATCTAGGAGGGGTATGCACACAATCTCCTTATTAATGAGTTCTTCCTTTTGAAACTTCTCAATTTAGGAAGGTGACCTTCAGTGTCCGAAACGTGTGCATGAATGGGCACGTCCAGAAGATTAAACCACCAGTCCTCTTGAGGCTTCATGCTCATACGTGTGGTCATGGTGGTCTTCGTCATTTTTGAAGTGTGCTCCATGGTCTCCTTGTAAGTTCCTACATCTGGATGGTTAGAATTATTACACTTTGGCGAGGAGTAGTCGATGGCGATGAGCTTGAGAGACTTTGTACAGCCCTTCCCATGAGGATTTTTGGCTTCCTCTTCATCCTCGGGCGTCACCATAGCCAAGTAGGGTGGTTGGTAGCCACCCCCTCTTTATTTTCTCCATGAAGGCCTCATAGACTTCATTATAGGATTTATCATCATAATCATACGCATACCTCTTGTTCTTAGGGCTCAAGGCATGGGCTTCATGGTCATCCGCTTCAATGGGGGAAGTCAGGAAGCTGTCCCATGAAGGAGCCATGAGGTTTAGAGTCGTCTTGACTTTGCCTGAAATAGGGTAGCGCATCAGGTATATTGGACTTGTTCATATAAGAGGGAGAAAGACCTCTATGGAGGCTTATTAAGAGGCAGGAATAAGAAGAAATTCATACTAGAAGGAAAAGAGTCGGCCAAGAAAAGAATTCCAACAAATATTGAAAGAAATAAGCGAAAAGGAAGAAATCACAATCGTAATGACCACCTGGTATGGGTGGGAGCCTATACGGTGGCCCCATACCAGGTCGTTTCTAAGTTAACTCGGCTTCCGAAGGCGGTAAACTGGCAACTGAGTAAGCAATACGGGCGGGTCCCGCCCGTACTATCCGTTTGTACCTGCGTTACCGACTTCTGTTTTTTGTCACAAATCAAACAAAGAACAAACGATGAGATACCGTATCGGTGACGACCAGTCGTACGGGCGGACGTGCCCGTACTGCATGGTCGTATCAATATGCAAAAACGAAAACCTTGGTACCATATGCTTAATGATCAGTGGTACGGGCGGATCCGGCCATACCGCCCGCCCGTACCTCCTTCGAAAGACAGGCAGTGGATTCAAAAAAACAAAAGAAAAACAGAAATACAAAAAGAAACATCAGAAAATCATCTAGAACAAAGGTAAATTCAAATTTTCACATACCTATATTATCTAGAGAGAATGAGTTCAATTGAGTATCTTCTCCTTTATGGATCATATTTTTCTTTTTCCCTTCAAAAAAAGTTGGTTGCAGAATATCACCTAAATCGTTGCAAGGTGAGATCGAGAATTTTCTTTTCGGCAGTGTGTTTCCCAAAGGTATGTAAATGGAGGACACTTCTTTTGGTGGAGCAATATCTTGAACGTCCATGTATGTCTCCTCCATCTCCTCTTTTCTTTGTAGAATCTGCAAATCATAATTCTTGTAGAATTAGAGTCCAACTGATCATCTTGGACTAACATCAGTGCTTTCTAGGATTTCCTTTAGGCCAATACAATCAGTATGCACCCTTACTTTTGAGTTATTGATATAACATCTAAATTTATCACAGGAGAAAACTACAGTGAAAAACTCCTTTTTCACCATAGGGTAATTCTTTTGGGACCCATTTAAGGTGCGGCTAGCATGATGAATGATCTTAAGATCATCACCATCATACTTACAAATAATTTCTCCCAGAGATTCATGTCTATCCTCATAGAATATCTCAAAATGTTTCCTCCAATTAGGTGGTTTTATAATGGGAGCTTGAAGGAGAGCTTCTTTTAATATGTTAAAAGCGGTTTGACATTTTTCATCAAAATTGAAGACAACCCCCTTTTGAAGGTCGATTAGCGGAAAACTAGTGAGGGTGTTGAAAGATTCAATTTCTTGCTAAGAATTTCCATGTCGATCCTGTTTTGAAAATATTGAAATAAAATAAAAAAAAGAAAAACTTTCGCATTCGATTCAATTCATAAACAAGCTCTAGGAAAAGTGAGCAACGCGATGTTTTCTTTTGTTAAGCAAGTGGTACTAGCCGAATGGGTATGGCTCAGCTTCTTGGTGGAGAAATATATAGCCAGAGCCAACTGCTTAACCTTGCTTAATTAATTTCACGGTCCTTTATGCTATATGTATATACTTGAATGTCATTTTCATTTTCTAAGGCCCTATATGCAACTTGTACTTCCACCGACCGTGTAAAAAGAATTGCACTACTCCTACGGGACCCACGTCATTTGAAAGAAAATGCCACCACCCAAATTTTTGTACAACGTGGACAATATTTTCTTATAATTCCGAAGTTTTTGGGCAGATTTATAAAGATTACTAGCTAACTTGTTACACTTAGATGAATTTATGACAATTTAAAGAAACTAGGTAAAATTGTTCTTTTCTATAAATAAAACAACTCAAAATAGAGGGAAAATCGAAGAACGAGAAGAAATTATGCATGCACATTGTTGAGTAAATAGGGTGTCTAAGAGCAACTCAAAATAATTATGCATGCACATTATTGATCATTATTAATAGCTTGAACTTTACACTTTTGGGCAATAGATTGCTCTTGAATTAATTGTCTTTTTGAAGGTAGATGAGTGCATCTTCTTTTAGTAAACAATGTCTTCGGTGTGAGTTTCCAACTATCAGGAATAACATTCTCAACTTTCCAAGTGATGGCAAAATTGTTCCTTTTCATAAAGAAAGTACGAAGAATACTGGATCTAAATATGCCGCAAGCCAAGCTTTTAGACATATATAGTGGACAGACATGTACTACTTATGGTTCCCATGTTTCATGAGTTTTTAAACTCCGTCCTTGCTAACTCTTCCCACTTGAATGACTTTATGTCGATTTATCGAAATTAGGTCAAATTTGAACTATAAGAAAATTGTAGGTTGCTCTGAAAGTTTTGTGATTTTTTGGAAGTAACCATCGGGTGGTCATTTAATATATCACAAACCACCACCAAGAGTTTTGCCAACAGGTTCAACTTCTTGCTAAGATTTAACAAATTTAGGTCAAACTTGAGCTACCAGTAAGTGCGATAGATTTCTCTCTAATTAAACATGTTTTCAAAGGTAGATGGGTGCATCTTATTTTAGTAAACAATGCCGTTTGTGTGAGTTTCCACCTATCCAGAAAGAACATTCTTAATTTTCCAAGTGATGGACTTGGATGTCTTTTTCATTTTCTAAGGTCCTTGATGCAACTTGTACTTCCATCAACCGTGTTAACTGAAACACATTTCTCATATGGGACACGCTTCTATTAAAATAAAATGCCACTTCCCCAATTTTCATACAAAGTGGACCTTGCTTTATTTCAATTCCCAAGTTTTTAGATGGATTTTTCAAGATTCGCAAGCCCTGTTGGCCAAGTTTTTAGACAGGTTTTTCTAAGTTTATTTCAAATTTTCATGGTATTATGCGCAAGCCCTGTTGTCCAAAGCCGTCAAGCAGCAAACCGCAGGGTGCGACTCAGTTGGGCGAGTTTACTCTAGATCCACCAACAGCAGGGCGGCATCATCCAACCACCCAGGCGAATGGACAAAGGCCAACACAAATAACTGCCCGCCTATCGCGCCGATGCAACCAACAGTCGCTAACCCCCTCACCATGTTTGCCAGTCGCAAAAGCCTCGGCCGAGTAGGGCCCGCATGCTTCCGACCAATGCTCTGAGGAGAAAACTATCGCCCCAATTTTTGGGGGCCAAGGGACATTAAAAAATATGACCCCAGAATTGATCCCAAAGTATGGGTCGACATTTACCTCATGGCGATGGGGATCGCCGGCCACAACGAGTTGCTGGCCACATGCTACCTCCCCCTGATGATGGAGGACGCAACTCACCAGTGGATAAACACCCTCTTGGAGAACAGCATTGACTCCTAGGAAGAGATGCGCACAGCCTTCGTCAAGCATTTCGAGGGCTCTTATTCATGAGCCACCAGAATAGAAGACTTGGAGTGATGCATTGTGGCATCCCGCAAAACCACTACTAGAAAATCGCGTTGTTTTTGTGCATTGCATCATCATGACCGCATGCTCATGTCATCATGCCGCATTGCATTTGAGCATCGTCATCATCTTGCATTTGCTTGCATAAAACTATTTTCGGAAAAACCTATTTTTGTTTTCTAAACGCCCCGTCTTTGTTCAAACACAAATCCGGGTCTCCGGATATTTTATTTTGTCCACAACATATTTGCCACTGTTTTAATTTGAACAGAACAAAATAAATATATTATTGATATAAAAACCCTATTTTATAAACCCCGGAGGAGACCGCCGCTCGCCAGGCCAAACGGCCCAGCTAGCAGCAGTCTACAACTCCGTCAGGCCCAAAAACCCAACCCTAACCAGACCCTTTCCTACCCAACCTATTCTACCCACCCTGCCTCCACCTCACCCCAACCAATAGCCGCTCGCCACATCACCCTGGCTCAAGCCCCACCCAATCCCCATCTGCCACCTCACTACCCCACTCCCTCACACACGCAGCCACCTGCCCACCCTCCTGTCCCACCTGCCCTCTCTCTCCCTACCCCACACGCCCCACGCCCCACCTGGCCACCGCCTCCTCTGCTTCCACCGCCCCCAGGCAACCGGCGCCGCCACCGCCTGCTCGCCTCTCCATCCTCCGCCACCGTCGCCGTCGCCTCCTGCCTGCTTCTCCGCCGGCCGCCCGGGCACCGCGCCGGGATGGGCCACACCTCCGCCTCCGCCGCTTCTTCTTCCGTCCCCGCGTCCCTCGGGCTCTCCTCCGTCGTCGCCGAGCCCGGCCTCGCCGGGGCCACGCGGGCCTCCTAGACCTCCTCGCCGTCGACCGCCTGCGGCCGCCTTCCCCTTGATTCCATGGGCGCTGCCCCCCTAGTCTCAACCACCGGCCCGCGTCTGTCGCCTCCCCGCCTCACCGGCCTTCTATCTCTGCTCCACCGGAGGCCGCCTCCCTGAGCCATCCTCGTCGCCCTCGGGCCGACGCGCTCGCCCCGCTTCGGCCTCCTCTGGCCGCCGTCGCGCCGGCCTCCCCGCCCGACACTCAAGCTCGCCGCCCCGCCGCCGGCAGGGAGACCCGCTCTCCGCGCCCGGCACCGTCGACCCGCAGCTCCCCGCTGCTGGACCAGCGCGTCGCCGCCCCTCTGTTGGCCGGAAACCGTCACCAAGACCGATCCCGCCGCCCGAACCCCGACCCCCGCCAAGGTCTTCATCGAAACCCGAGAACTCCGCCGCGGTACCCAGAAATCTCCTACATGGAACCATCGGGCCACGTAAGACCATCGACGCCACACCCGAGTCCGACACCGACACCCGACAACCTCAACATATGACGCCAAGGTCTTCTCCTCGGAACGACGAGTGCTCCTTCCTGGCTTCGAAGCCCGACCCCCGTGGACCGACAGGATCTCCTTCATGGATACGACAAGTACTCCCTCGAGGAAGCCGAGTACTTCACCCCGGACACCGAGACCCTCGGGATCGCCAAGTTCTCCTTTCCGGAAGCATTGACGCCCGCGCGACAAGATCTACTTCCCAGATCCGAAGACCCCGGTACCTGATCCACTCAAGTTCGCCATCGACGACAAGATCGGCACCGACCAGGGCGGACCCGCTGCGCCCCGACACCGAACCAAGTCCTTCCTAGATCCGAGAACGATCCTGTCGATACCGAACCCCAGATCCGAACCCTCAGACCGAACCCCGAACCCCCGGGACCCAAGATCTCCGACCCTCAATGTGTGAACCTTTTCCCGAGCCCTATTTTAGAAATGCTATATATAAAACTTGTGCATATAAAATTGCCATGCATGCATACTTGTCATGTGGTTTGGGGGCCTTATGCCGATTCACCTCATAACTAAATATGGGGCCCATATGCGGGCAAATCTAGTCTTATATTGGCCTCATTTAAATTTGTGTAGCGAACCGGTGATATATTTTGCCATGTTAAGACAACATTTAAATTGCGGGGTAGATAAATAACATGAATCATCTAATTAATTGTCGGGACCCCGGGTTCCGCTTAATATTGCCTAATTGTATCGCACCTTGCCATGTCATACATCATGCATGCATCATGCCTGATTTTCTACCTAGTCTTAAACAGTGCATCCGGTGTTTCTTCTAGTGTTTTGCTTCTTCGCGGATAAGGCCGTTGAGTTGATGTGAGCTTTGCCCCGATCTTCGGATGAACCTTTGGCAATGTTTATCAGGCGAGCATCTCCCCCTTTCTACCTATCTTACTTTTATAGTATTTATTCCCTCCTGTTGATCTATTGCTATGTGTGTTGCGTTGCTCTAGTTTTCGTACCCGTGATATCCCTTGCAGCCTTATATTGCCTTGGACACCTCCTATTACCTGTGTTTGGTAGATAGTTGGACCTGCGCGTCGTAGTCGCTTGCTCAAGTGCTGTTGCGTGTCGTCAAGTACCACAGTTGTTGGAGTATTGCCGTATGTTTAATGTTGAAGATGGTTATAACTTTAATTATTGTTTAATAACTAAAATTGAAGTAGGTAAGCAGAGGCACAGGTGGGCAATAGATGTTATTTGGTTGTTAACCGTCCACTTGTGTCCCGTAGGACCCCGAGTACTTGATACTTGTTCCTTGAATATTCGCGCTATCCACATACGGGGGAATTATGGGACCCCCTTGAGCCAAAGCTTGATTCATTCTTATTTCTTGGGGCCACAAACTAGTTTGAGGTTTTATTTACTATCCTGTACCTATGCCATGCTTTACTGCTTTATTACGATTGTGCGATGGATAGCACCTGTACTGTTTAGGTAAGCGGAGTGTTTTCGCGGTATCGACAAGCCCAGTTTTGGGTTCCCAGTCGTTTACAGCCATTGTCGCAAACCTTGAGTCCGTCTCGGAGTCAGCTAGCTTCGTTGCGGGTCTACTCAATGGGGTGGCCCCCTGAAATATTTCTGAATCCTGTGATTGCTTTGTCGTGAAAGCCTCGTTGGGTTTTGATTTGGTTTTTCCGAGGTTGATCGAGTGTGTGTTGCTATTTGTGCACCCCTGCAGGGTAAAACTTTCTGAAAGCCATGTCCGCGGTTATGGACGACTTGGAGCACAGTATCTCGATCATAGACAACTATAACTAAAGTAGTGCTATAAATTTGACTTTATGATGACTAGTAATCAGCTTCACTATAATGGAATGGCTAAATAAAACTGCCAACAATTGCTTGCTTCGGTTGTCGCTTGCGACCATTGTATCTGACTAGTAAGTATTGCAACTACAACGGAATGGCTAAATAAAAGTACCAACAACTGCTGGGTTTAGGGATATCTCATGCTAATTGTATCTGACTAGTAAGTGTTGCAACTACAACGGAATGAATAACTAAAAGTGCCCACTGCTTATTTTATCAGGATGATTATCTATACCTGACTAGTAATTGTTGCAACGATAACTGAATAAATAAAACTGCCAACTGTGTGAGTTCCTCGGTTGACTTCCTCGTTTGGTCTCGAGGGGGAAACACCAGGATGGGTATGTTCGGAGGTAGTATCCGGTTGGTTCCGAATAGATCTTTCTCACCCCTCTCTGATAGCCGACTGTTGTATTGAGTCTCTATAGGTTGTTTAGTGCATGCTGCCGCTGCCGCTCAGTCCACCATACCTATGTAGGCGAGGACCGCCGAATTCTAGCCTCGCCGTGTACTGGCCTCAGTACTGACGCTCCTCTTTTTCCTTTGCCCTTTGTCGGCACCCCTTTTGTTTATGCAGGTTTTGAGATCGACGTCGTTAGCAGGGTTACCCTTCCGGCTTGGCCTGGGCAGGGTTATGGACGCCATTGGTTATTCTTCAGGGCTCTTAGCCCCCTTTGCATCTTGTCCGTAGTCGGACGCTCTATCGTTTAAAGGTGATTGGATCTTTGTATATTATATCTGTATTCTTGACTCCTTGAGTCGCTGTTGTATATATCTGTTCTGTGGGTCCCATCGAGGACTGTTGTGTAATGTTATTACTTCGTTTTCCACCCGCACGAAAGTTCCTGGTGGGCACCTTTGGATCGTTTCTATGCGGGTTTGGCGGGAAGCGCTGAAACTTGCATAGGGCCGATTCTGAGGGTGTTACAGAGTGGTATCAGAGCTCAGCAGTTGCGATACCCCACAAGTCCAGCATGTAGGATAACCTAGCTAACGGCCGAAGTAGAGTGTGAAAACTATTTTTGAAAATCGGTTGGATAGTTCTGGTTAGGTCTGATTTTACTCCTTACCCCTCTGCTGCTCTCCTCTCACCTCTGCGTGTTTTGAATCCGCTCTCTTCTCTTTCTTCGAGTCCAGGAATTCTCGTGGTTGGGTTCCATCGTACCTTCAGGGTTTCGCTTCCTCCTTTGGAAACGGTGTTGCTACATCTGGTCTTCATGCTATCCGAGGCATCCTTCGTTTGGTGGACTTCTCTTTGTTCCTTCTCGTGCCTCCCGGTGTTTTCCAACGCGACGACATCATCTACGCCAGACCCGATGCAGAGTCTGCATCACTCCTTTGTTTCCGAACCTCGATTGTCGAGATCTTCAGTCTGATTCCGAGAATGGTTGCACGCTTTTCTACTGAGTGTGCAGAGTAATAGTTTGGGTGCGTGATGGATTGGCCCCCATGCCGACTACTCACACTATTCGCTTGTGTACATTGAAGTGGATGAGAATGCATCGATTCTCTCTTTTCTATCGAAGCTAGAGGTGGCTTTATTTTTTGATACCTCTACCTTCGACCTTTTGTTCCCGGAGTGTTCTCTCGACGATCACGGACAACGACCTCTTGTTAGTGGTGTCGCGAGGATCTACACGAAGCGAGAAGATGCAGATCACCGACCTTCTTTCTGGTACCATGAGGCGGATCTCGAGGGCGATATCCATCGTTAGTGGTGTCGAATTGTGTCATCCCGCAAAACCACTACTAGAAAATCGCGTTGTTTTTGTGCATTGCATCATCATGACCGCATGCTCATGTCATCATGCCGCATTGCATTTGGGCATCGTCATCATCTTGCATTTGCTTGCATAAAACTATTTTTGGAAAAACCTATTTTTGTTTTCTAAACGCCCCGTCTTTGTTCAAACACAAATCCGGATCTCCGGATATTTTATTTTGTCCACAACATATTTGCAACTGTTTTAATTTGAACAGAACAAAATAAATATATTATTGATATAAAAACCCTATTTTATAAACCCCGGAGGAGACCGCCGCCCGCCAGGCCAAACGGCCCAGCTAGCAGCAGTCTACAACTCCGTCAGGCCCAAAAACCCAACCCTAACCAGACCCTTTCCTACCCAACCTATTCTACCCACCCTGCCTCCACCTCACCCCAACCAATAGCCCCTCGCCACATCACCCTGGCTCAAGCCCCACCCAATCCCCATCTGCCACCTCACTACCCCACTCCCTCACACACGCAGCCACCTGCCCACCCTCCTGTCCCACCTGCCCTCTCTCTCCCCACCCCACACGCCCCACGCCCCACCTGGCCACCGCCTCCTCTGCTTCCACCGCCCCCCAGGCAACTGGCGCCGCCACCGCCTGCTCGCCTCTCCGTCCTCCGCCACCGTCGCCGTCGCCTCCTGCCTGCTTCTCCGCCGGCCGCCCGGGCACCGCGCCGAGATGGGCCACACCTCCGCCTCCGCCGCTTCTTCTTCCGTCCCCGCGTCCCTCGGGCTCTCCTCCGTCGTCGCCGAGCCCGGCCTCGCCGGGGCCACGCGGGCCTCCGCGACCTCCTTGCCGTCGACCGCCTGCGGCCGCCTTCCCCTTGATTCCATGGGCGCCGCCCCCCTCGTCTCAACCACCGGCCTGCGTCCGTCGCCTCCCCGCCTCACCGGCCTTCTCTCTCTGCTCCACCGGAGGCCGCCTCCCCGAGACATCCTCGTCTCCCTCGGGTCGACGCGCTCGCCCCGCTTCGGCCTCCTCTGGCCGCCGTC
Source organism: Avena sativa (assembly GCA_916181665.1). NCBI lineage: Eukaryota > Viridiplantae > Streptophyta > Magnoliopsida > Poales > Poaceae > Avena > Avena sativa. The sequence goes on along the minus strand of OV702285.1, from coordinate 342,653,234 downwards.
GCGCCGGCCTCCCCTCCCGCCGCTCAAGCTCGCCGCCCCGCCGCCGGCAGGGAGACCCGCTCTCCGCGCCCGGCACCGTCAACCCGCAGCTCCCCACTGCTGGATCCGCGTGTTGCCGCCCCTCTGTTGGCCGGAAACCGTCACCAAGACCGATCCCGGCGCCCGAACCCCGACCCCCGCCAAGGTCTTCATCAAAACCTGAGAACTCCGCCGCGGTACCCGGAAATCTCCTACATGGAACCATCGGGCCACGTAAGACCATCGACGCCACACCCTAGTCCGGCACCGACACCCGACAACCTCAACATATGACGCCAAGGTCTTCTCCTCGGAACGACGAGTGCTCCTTCCTGGCTTCGAAGCCCGACCCCCGTGGACCGACAGGATCTCCTTCACGGATACGACAAGTACTCCCTCGAGGACGCCGAGTACTTCACCCCGGACACCGAGACCCTCGGGATCGCCAAGTTCTCCTTTCCGGAAGCATTGACGCCCGCGCGACAAGATCTACTTCCCAGATCCGAAGACCCCGGTACCTGATCCACTCAAGTTCGCCATCGACGACAAGATCGGCACCGACCAGGGCGGACCCGCTGCGCCCCGACACCGAACCAAGTCCTTCCCGGATCCGAGAACGATCCTGTCGAGACCGAACCCTAGATCCGAACCCTGAGACCGAACCCCGAACCCCCGGGACCCAAGATCTCCGACCCTCAATGTGTGAACCTTTTCCTGAGCCCTATTTTAGAAATGCTATATATAAAACTTGTGCATATAAAATTGCCATGCATGCATACTTGTCATGTGGTTTGGGGGCCTTATGCCGATTCACCTCATAACTAAATTTGGGGCCCATATGCGGGAAAATCTAGTCTTATATTGGCCTCATTTAAATTTGTGTAGCGAACCGGTGATATATTTTGCCATGTTAAGAAAACATTTAAATTGCGGGGTAGATAAATAACATGAATCATCTAATTAATTGTCGGGACCCCGGGTTCCGCTTAATATTGCCTAATTGTATCGCACCTTGCCATGTCATACATCATGCATGCATCATGCCCAATTTTCTACCGTAGTATTAAACAGTGCATCCGGTGTTTCTTCTAGTGTTTTGCTTCTTCGCGGATAAGGCCGTTGAGTTGATGTGAGCTTTGCCCCGATCTTCGGATGAACCTTCGGCAATGTTTATCAGGCGAGCATCTCCCCCTTTCTACCTATCTTACTTTTATAGTATTTATTCCCTCCTGTTGATCTATTGCTATCTGTGTTGCGTTGCTCTAGTTTTCGTACCCGTGATATCCCTTGAAGCCTTATATTGCCTTGGACACCTCCTATTACCTGTGTTTGGTAGATAGTTGGACCTGCGCGTCGTAGTCGCTTGCTCAAGTGTTGTTGCGTGTTGTCAAGTACCACAGTTGTTGGAGTATTGCCGTATGTTTAATGTTGAAGATGGTTATAACTTTAATTATTGTTTAATAACTAAAATTGAAGTAGGTAAGCAGAGGCACAGGTGGGCAATAGATGTTATTTGGTTGTTAACCGTCCACTTGTGTCCCGTAGGACCCCGAGTACTTGATACCTGTTCCTTGAATATTCGCACTATCCACATACGGGGGAATTATGGGACCCCCTTGAGCCAGAGCTTGATTCATTCTTATTTCTTGGGGCCACAAACTAGTTTGAGGTTTTATTTACTATCCTGTACCTATGCCATGCTTTACTTCTTTATTATGATTGTGCGATGGATAGCACCTGTACTGTTTAGGTAAGCGGAGTGTTTTCACGGTATCGACAAGCCCAGTTTTGGGTTCCCAGTCGTTTATAGCCATTGTCGCAAACCATGAGTCCGTCTCGGAGTCAGCTAGCTTCGTTGCGGGTCTACTCAATGGGGTGGCCCCCTGAAATATTTCTGAATCCTGTGATTGCTTTGTCGTGAAAGCCTCGTTGGGTTTTGATTTGGTTTTTCCGAGGTTGATCGAGTGTGTGTTGCTATTTGTGCACCCCTGCAGGGTAAAACTTTCTGAAAGCCGTGTCCGCGGTTATGGACGACTTGGAGCACAGTATCTCGATCATAGACAACTATAACTAAAGTAGTGCTATAAATTTGACTTTATGATGACTAGTAATCAGCTTCACTATAATGGAACGGCTAAATAAAACTGCCAACAATTGCTTGCTTGGGTTGTCGCTTGCGACCATTGTATCTGACTAGTAAGTATTGCAACTACAACGGAATGGCTAAATAAAAGTACCAACAACTGCTGGGTTTTGGGATATCTCATGCTAATTGTATCTGACTAGTAAGTGTTGCAACTACAACGGAATGAATAACTAAAAGTGCCCACTGCTTATTTTATCAGGATGATTATCTATACCTGACTAGTAATTGTTGCAACGATAACCGAATAAATAAAACTACCAACTGTGTGAGTTCCTCGGTTGACTTCCTCGTTTGGTCTCGAGGGGGAAACACCAGGATGGGTATGTTCGGAGGTAGTATCCGGTTGGTTCCGAATAGATCTTTCTCACCCCTCTCTGATAGCCGACCGTTGTATCGAGTCTCTATAGGTTGTTTAGTGCATGCTGCCGCTGCCGCTCAGTCCACCATACGTATGTAGGCGAGGACCGCCGAATTCTAGCCTTGCCGTGTACTGGCCTCAGTACTGACGCTCCTCTTTTTCCTTTGCCCTTTGTCGGCACCCCTTTTGTTTAAGCAGGTTTTGAGATCGACGTCGTTAGCAGGGTTACCCTTCCGGCTTGGCCTGGGCAGGGCTATGGACGCCATTGGTTATTCTTCAGGGCTCTTAGCCCCCTTTGCATCTTGTCCGTAGTCGGACGCTCTATCGTTTAAAGGTGATTCGGATCTTTGTATATTATATCTGTATTCTTGACTCCTTGAGTCGCTGTTGTATATATCTGTTCTGTGGGTCCCATCGAGGACTGTTGTGTAATGTTATTACTTCGTTTTCCACCCGCACGAAAGTGCCTGGTGGGCACCTTTGGATCGTTTCTATGCGGGTTTGGCGGGAAGCGCTGAAACTTGCATAGGGCCGATTCTGAGGGTGTTACATGCATCCAGGGGCCCAGCGAGTCGTCTCTCCACTGGGTCCAACATTATCAAGAGTTCTGGATAAACGCCACAGGAATCCACCCAGACATGGCCATCCATTATTTCAAAAACGCATGTCGGTATGATCCCTTGGTGGCAAAAATCAAGAGAGCGTACCAAACGGTAAACAACATACTGGAACTCCTTGAGGTCGCCAAGTGCTACTCAGAGGAAGACCCAATATAAGACCATGGCGGCGTGTCGGGTGGCAAGCGCCACACGAGTAGCCAAAGTGGAAGGCAATCCCGCGACCTCCGCTACAGCAACACACGCTCCTCGACCAAGCGACACCTCGATGGAAGGTCAGAATTCGTCGTAAACACTAGTCATGACTCATGCGACACAACCAATCCTCGGCACGACTAGAGTAGTCATCCGACAGTCTAGTGGTCGGGCCAAAATTCAACCCCGCAACCCTGATTAACAAGCCATGCATTTATAATAGTAGGCAAGGAAGACCCGCCACCCACAAAACCGCCGACTGTTACACACTCAAGGAAACAGAGAAGGCACGAAAGGTCAGAGAGGGCCAGAACCACAAAGAACCACGAGAGCACGGCGATGCTGGAGCATTCGGAAATTCCGTCGGCTCGCTCCATGCCTTAACCAGAATACAAGCACGATAGGAAGGTACTCGCACGCGCCATCACTGTAACATGGTACAGCAAGCAGACGCCTCACACTGGTTAACATGGTCAGAGCAGAGTGTCACATGGAGTCGTGTAGACCATGCGCCCATGATCGAGTACCCAGGGAGAGTCACCCTGGTCGTCAGACCGGACTACTGGTTACCAAAGACCCTCATGGACGGGGGAAACTCCATCAACATCCTCTACTCGGATACGTTCAGGCAAATGCAGCTATCGCAGTCCATGGTGGAACCCACCTTGTGCACCTTCCATGACATAGTCCCAGGTCGGAAGTCTTACCTGATCGGGAAGGTTATGCTTCCAGTCACCTTCAGTACACCATCCAACTTCCGCATGGAGTGGATCACCTTCGAGCTGGTGAACTTCAAAATCCCATACCACTGCATACTCGGGAGGTAGGAGTTTGCAAAATTCATGGGGACCCTAAACTATGCCTACAACACGATGAAACTACCAGGCCCCAACATCATAATCACCATGCGCGCCGACCCGGACATGGCCGCCGAATGCAAAGACAACGGCGCCCATCTTGCCAACACTGTCATTTCCGAGGAAACAAACCACATAGACAAGCTTGCTAAATACACGCGCAGGATCAAAAACGACGACCCTTCGATCCTAAAAAGGACAACAACGGCAAACTCCGCACCCATAGTGTTTGAAGCCTCGTCACATACTTGCCAGGTTGAGCTTGTCCACAGCGTGTCGATCCAACGAGTCACCACGGGCTCAAACCTTACTCCCGCATAGGAAGGCGTGCTCATCGAGTTCCTCCGTGAGAACCGCGACATCTTGACATGCCAGGTGTTTCGAGGGAACTCGCTGAGCACAAACTAAACGCTGACCCCAAAGTACGGTCGGTCAAGAAGTTGCTATGACCCTTCAATGAGGAGCGTCGCCGTGCAATCGCCAAGGAGGTGTAGTGGCTACTCGCTGCAGGTTTCATACGACTAATCAAGTATTCCAAATGGCTGGCAAACTCAGTCCTCGTGGTGAAAAGGAACAACACCTGGAGAATGTGCATCGACTACACCAACCTCAACAGCGCGTGCTGCCTCGCATCAACCAAATGATCGAATCAACCGCAGGCTTCGAGTCGCTCTGGTTCCTCAACGCCTACTCTGGGTACAACCAGATCAAGATGGTGGTCTAGGATGAGGACAAAATGGCATTCATCATGCTATTCGAAGCATTCTACTACACCACCATGAACTTTGGCCTCAAGAACACCGGGGCGACTATCAAAGATGCATGAAAGAATGCCTAGCGAGCCAAATTGGTCGCAACATACATGTATATATTGACGATGTTGTCGTCAAGTCGACTCGGTAGGACAACTTACTTGCCGACCTCGCATATACCTTCACAAATTTTAGAAGTTACAAGATAAAGCTCAACCCATAGAAATGTACATTCGGCCTTCCCACCGGACAACTACAGGGGTATTTCATCTCCAAGAGGGGCATCGAGCCAAATCCAACCAAAATCAACACCATCACGAAGCTCGGCAAACCCCGAGTGCTTGCGCGATGTACAGAAGCTAGCGGGGGGCTAGTGGCGGCACTTAGCCGCTTCATCCCCAAAGTGGGGGAAATCAATGCCCCTTTACTGCCTCATGCGCAAGAACCCCACATTCAAGTGGGATAGAAAAGCCGATAAAGCAGTCGCCATACTCAAAGAGGTGCTACTTGCCGAAGCATTGCTCGCCACCCTGGCACAAAAGGATCCCATGCTCATGTACCTGGCGGCTTCCAGCCGAGTCGTAAGAACCTTGATGGTCATCGAGCGACCGGAGGAAGGCAAAGAGCGCCTCACCCAGCGACCGGTGTACTACCTCAGCGAAGTTCTCACTGATTCGAAATAGCGCTACCCACAGTACCAAAAGTCAGTATACGCTGTCTTCCGAGCCCAACGACGGCTCCCACATTACTTCCAGGAGCACCCCATCATAGTTGTCTCCTTGGCTCCGCTCCAAGTGGGCCATCAAAATAGGTGTCCACAACATCAAATACGAGCCATGCAGGGCGATCAAGTCACAAGTGCTTGCTGACTTTCTCGCTGATTGGGAAGAGGCCCAGCAGCCCATGCTACTCCCCTACCACCATTACTAGTCTCTCCACGTTGACGGATCCAAAAACTCTGAAGGGGCGGCAGCCGGAATCGTCCTCACTTTGCCAAAAGGTGACAAGTTATGCTACGTGCTCCAGCTAGATTTCACGCCATGCACAAATAACATGGATAAGTATGAAGCACTCCTCCACGGCATGCGAGCCGCCAAAGAGATGAACATCAACTGCCTTAAATGCTAAGATGACTTCGACGTTGTTGCCAACCAGGTCACCGGCACGTGTGACGCCGCCTCCCCTACCATTCTTGCATACCGCCATGTAGTTGACGAGCTCGGCGGATACTTCACTGGTTACTCTATTGAATGGATCGATCGAAGGAAGAACGAGGAATCTGACGCCCTTTCGCCCGTCGGTTCGTCATGCAAAACACCACCACCTGGCGTCTTCCTCGACATCATCAAGAAACCATCAGTCTACCCACCAAAGGAGATCGACATCGACGTCCCGCCACAACCATACTCGGCACTAGTAGCCACGACCTTGGAACTATAGTACTAGACAAAACCATACATCCCCTACCTTGATAGTCCGTTGCTGCAAGTCCTTCATCATCATCAATGCCGAGCTCCACAAAAGGAGCATCACATGAGTATTCCAGCGCTGGTTCCAGCCATAGGAAGGCCGCCGGATCTTGCAAGACATCCACGTAGGCGACTGCGGCCACCACGCAGGTGCGAGATCACTAGTAACCAAAGCCATACGACATAGCTTCTAATGTCTTACCACCCACGCTGTCGCAACTGACATCATCCAACATTGTGTTGGATGCCAAAAAATATGCCAACCAGACGCACATCCCTGGGTCGATGCTGAAAACAATCCCCATAACTTGGCCAATCACCGCGTGGGGAATCAACATTGTGAGTCGCTTCCAAACTATGACCTCTGGATTTACACATCTCCTAATCACAGTCGACAAGTTCACGAAGTGGGTCGAGGCGAAACCCGTCAAAAAATGTGATAAAAAAACCGCCACCAATTTCCTCTGCGAGCTCATCTACCGGTATGGCTACGCGCACAACATCATCATCGACAATGGCACTAACTTCGCCAAAGGAGCCATGGCAGAATTCTGCCATGAACACGAGATCCGACTGGACCTCACCTCAGTCACACACCAGGTAGAGCGCCCAAATCAAAGCGTCGTTCACGGCCTAAAACCCCGCCTACAAGTAACACTTGAGCGCACACCAAGATGGTGGGTCGAGGAACTCCCATCTGTCCTCTGGGGCATTCACACCCCTATCAATCACTCGACGGGGTTTACCCTTCATGGTATACGGGGCTGAGGCAGTCACTCCAACCGAAATCGAGCACGACTCACCGCGAGTCATCCACTCCACGAAAGAGGACAACAAAGTCTCCTGGCAAAACGGGATCGACCTACTCGATGATGCCCGCAACCTCGCTCGGTCCCGCACCGGCATCTACCAGCAAGGCCTCTGCCGCTACTACAGCTGACGGATCAGGTCACCCACCTTCCAAGAAGGAGACCTCGTCTTACGACTCGTCCAGGACAAGAAAGGAATGCACAAGCTATCTCCCCCATGGAAAGGACCACTCCCTATAGGGAGAGTGTTAGGAAATGATGCCTACTATTTAATTGACATAAGCGGCGACAACAAGCTGAACGTCGAGCAACCGTGGAATGTCAACCTCTACGCAAGTTCTACACTTAGTGCCACCAACTTGTAACCAATGCCGTTATCAATGAATAAAATTGTGCACACTGCAATTCGTGCCTTCTCTCCTCTCCTTGTGCCAATCACACTCATATCGCAATTGCAATACTCTATCGACCGTCTACCCTTGGAAGAACGACTTGGCAGAGCCAAGTAGTGTAGTCCGAGGGTACCAACATAATTTGGGGGTTACCCTTCCCGACTGGATTTTTTAGCCACGACGACTGGACGTGCTTCTCATAGAACCATGTCCCCCTCATCCTCAGCTGACGCGTCAAATGGTTAAGTACCACACTCGGGGACTCATCTAGTACGAGCCATGCGTGTCCCGGGAAAACACCAAGTATGAGGACCCAACCTGGACTCGCCACGCGACTGGCTTCCTGAGCCAGGAGAGGGGACGCGCTACACATAAATAATGCAACTTTTCCTTACCTACCTTAGGAGCTGTACCCTGAAAAAAGGTTAAGTACCACGCATGGGGACTAGTTGTAAATGAGCTCCACGCATCCCGGGAAAACACCAAGTACAGGACGCCGTTGGGGTCGCCTCGCGACTGGCACCACGAGCCACGAGAAGTAGACTTAGGCCAAATAACAAAGGCCGAAACACGTTAACAATTCATTCATTACTTTTAAGAGCTCGGGGACTAGCTACCTCTGACTCAAGTAAACACACCAATTCAAATAGACGCATATCACAAGTCGCCACTTGGCTGTATTACTTCATTACAAATACCAAGCTCATTCAGTAGGGTTACTTCATTCCTCCTGATCCTTTGACTCGAATGAAAGGCCTCCAAGACTTCTACGATCTCCGCCTTACTAGTGCCCGAGGGATACCCGATGGTAATATCATCCAGCTCGAAGTCCTCCGGGAAATGAGCGAGCCCGATCCCCAACGCCGTAGTCGCCCCATGACGAAACACCAAGCGCATCATCATTCAACAACCGCGGGAGCCTCATCAAGGTACTTCCACACCTCTGTGAATCCCCAAGAACCACCTCGATGGGGATGATACCCTAAAGGACAGCGCATACATACAGTGCAGAAGCGGTGGCCGCATTCAGTATGGCGGCCATGCACTCCACGAATCCAAGTTCTTGGACTGACAGGTCATGACACCCAATGATACCTGAAAAAACAGAAATATGGCGTCAATCCGTCGATGCTCGGGGACTTAGAACCCCTAGCACAAATCCTAGCAGGCCAAACGAGCTCACCTAGAAGCTTGGAGCAGTCGACGATGGCGGCATTTTCTAGCAAAGCGTGTAGGGCCCACAAATCAGAAATCTCCAGCGCATAGGCTTCGAGGTCAGCTTCTGGTTCGGAAGCAATGCTCTTCACCTTCTCCTCTGATTGAGCTAGAGCAAACTTTGTCGCTTCAAATAGGCTACCAGCTCTTTGAGTTTCCCCTCTACCGCAGTCACCACCGCCGTTACGGACTCCAGATCAGTCACAGGAACAAAACCTTCATGAGCCTTGGCAACCGCTGATGCATTGTTGGCAGCAAAAAGACGCTCTACTATTACAATCAGAATCAGACTCTAACCTAACTCAAAGACAACTAACTCACCAATAGTATCTTGTAGTTGGCAGACCGCTTGGAGAGAGATCTTCAAATCTTGTTCCAGTCGCTCCAACTCCACTCACCGGTAAATCGACTAGCACTACAGCAATAATGAAGAAATTAGTAAACCCTCTAGTCTATACAACCTAGAGACTAGATCCTCGAGGACTGGAGGCAAAAGTTTCAAAGCCTCTAGTCGTTACACCCTAGCGACTAGATCCTCGGGGAGTGGAGGCTAAAGTTTCAAAGCCGCTAGTCGCTACACCCTAGCGACTAGATCCTCGGGCACTGGACATGCATGGAGGGCTTCACCTAGTAGTCGATGCAGCTCGGTTGATCCCATGAACATTGCTGGAAGTGGCATGTCGCCAGCTCGGTACTCCACCATGCTGGCGTTCCTGTTGATTACTTTGTCTACTATCAGCAATTGCATCGCTAAGCCTGCTGAAGACTTGGCGGCTCCCACCGACGGTGCTTCTTCCGCCACCGTACAACCTCCAGATCAAAACTCCTCCACCGGGTCATCTCCCTCCTCTGACACAAGTTTACCCTCAGAGGGACTTCCATCTCGGGCCTCCTTGGCGATATGTGCGAATTCCGCGACGAATTCACTCTTCTTCCTTTTATTTGTCCCAAAGGACAAGGTTGTCGGACCTCTTCTCCTCTAGCTCTCTGACTTATTCGCCCTTGGCGTCGTCATGATTCGTGGGGGTCTTTGCCACAGTCGCCCCTGGATTTCTTCACACCTCCCCTGGAATAAGCACCAATAAGAAATTGAAAATACATCTCAACTATGCATAACTTGGAACATTTAAACAGTTAAATGCACAATAATGAAATCACCTAGCGAATGGGATGGTTCGTAGCCCGTGCCGGCCTGAACTAGCTCAATAGGCCCAGATGCAAGCGATTGGGATGCTTTGGAGGGGCTATGCCAAGGATGAACCTTGACCGGAGTCGGAACCCGCTGTGAACTTTCGTCCCCAATGACATCTAGATCATCGTCGGACCCTTCTAAACTCTGACTGCCCTCCGCTTCGTGACAAAGATAGCCACGCGTGTTTTGAGTCACTGATGCAAGTTCGGGATCTTCTTCAGCTTCCTAGGGTTCTCCTTCTTCTCTGGAAGGCTCATCTTCTCCATCACCGAGAAGTTCTTCTGGCATTTCATCCTCAAGTGGGCGCAGCCAGTATTCCAGCGAGTAATTTTTTTACCAAAAAAAATTTAGAATCCGAGCTCCGCTATGATGAATCAGAATTGAAACAAGGCCAAGCGGAAACAAAATACCTTGGGGTCAGCCTCTTGTTCGGCCTAAATGGAGTAAGGCCTTCGTGAAGGTCGGTCAAGGGTGCTTCCGTATTATTTTTTTAGAGCCACGGCATAATTCGTGGGGGACCATTGATCCTGGCTCATCCAAGTGGAATCGGACAAACATGTATACTCGTACATCCAGTGGGATCGAGTTGCCAGAGGAACCAGTCACTACCCAAGCCAACAGTTAAACAAGTTGATCATCTTCAAACCTTCTTCTCCAAGCTCCATCATCTGGGCACACATACTCATAACGGTTGCCCTTTGCACCCGTGGAAGCTTCCTTACCGATAGACGAGGTGGGATGCTCCACTCTGAGGAATACTCGGGAATCGCCACTTCTCTAGCTAGGGTAATCTCCTTGGAATAGATGGCAACCCGCTTCCACTCGCTCGCCGCTTTCTTTGACATCATCAATTTGAAGAATTTGGCGCCGGACTTCACCTGGAAGGTGAGGCCACACACTGCAAGCAGACGACCTCCCTTGCCTTCGCGACTTGCCCGACCATGAAAGAGTTCAAGCCATAGTGGGAATTATGGGTGACACCCGACACTACTAGGAAAACGGCCTTTAGTGGCGCACCTGAAAACATCATCTGTGGCGCACTAGCAGTGCGCCACGTGCCTTGCGCTACGGCTATCTCAGCCGTGGCGCACTGCCTAGTGCGCCACGGTTGTGTAGAGACATGCGTAGCGCACCTGCTAGTGCGCCACAGATGTTTGGGCAGGTGCACTACCCCTAGGATCTTCTGTGGCGCACTACCTAGTGCGCCACTAAGCTTCTATAGTGCGCTTTAGGTGTAGTGCGCCACAGAAGGTAGATCATGTGCGCCACAGATGTGTTTTTTGTTTTTTTAATTTCCGAGCCAGATTATATACAATATTACAGCAGATATACACACACAGATACAAGATATACAATTATATATATAAATACACAATATGAAAACAGGATTGAAACAAATACATATAGATAAGTCTCATACATGAATACATAGTATAAGTTACATTGTTTTGATCAAGTTACAAAGTAGTAGTTGGTGACATGCGAATACATGTGTCGATCGAACAAGTTAGAGCTCGGAAGCTCGCCTAGACATCTAAACTAGCTAGACACAAATGCGGGATTAATAACCAAAGAAGATAAGCATGATCACCGCCGCAATGAAGGTGTAGGTCTTCATCCGGTTCCTTGTCCTAACTCCCGCTAGATAGCGCGTGTATCTAGCTTCCGCCTCCGCCATAGTGTTGTACCCTTTGTAGCTATTGCCGCTGAAACGGTGCACCTCTCTCCGGCAGTCTTCCCAATCATCGTAGACTCCGGGAACCCGTCCCTTGTACACGACGTACCACGTCATCTATAAGTTGACAATAATAATTAACCGGTGATTGAAAAAAAACATATATAATTAAAGTCGCATATGAAGATACACTTATATAAAGTACTCCTAAATCAAAAAGACCAAACTCAAAAAGCATGCCTCATATATAACTAGGTTGTTCGACATAGGAATATGCTATGATGGAACTGTTCGCCAAGTAGGATGCACAACACCTGGACCTGTGCATAGCACAAGGCGAACAATCCCATTGCAGCACATTCACATATAGTGTGCCACGACATTTCAATCATCGACATTATTCTCGAAAAAGACAAAAGTAACTCAAAAAGCATGCTTCATATATATACATAGGTCGTTGGACACAGGAATATGCTACGATGGAACCGTACGCCAAGTAGGATGCACAACACCTAGACTTGTGCATAGCACAAGGCGTAAAATCCCATCATAGCACATTCACATATATAGTGTTCCACGACATTTCAATCATCGGCATTATTCTAGAAAAAGACCAAAGTAGCTCGAAAAGAATGCCTCATATATAACTAGCTAGGTCGTTGGACACAGGAATATGCTATGACGGAATGGTTAGCCAAGTAGGATGCACAATTCCTGGACTTGTGCATATCACAAGGCTAACTATCCCGTCATAGCACATTCACATATATATTGTGCCACGACATTTCAATCATCGGCATATTCTCGAAAAAGACAAAAATAACTCGAAAAGAATGCCTCATATATATACATAGGTCGTTGGACACAGGAATATGCTATGATGGAACCGTGAGACAAGTAGGATGCATAAGACCTGGACTTGTGCATATCACAAGGCTCACAATCCCATCATAGCACATTCACATATATAGTGTGCCACGACATTTCAATCATCTCCATTATCCTCGAAAAAGACAAAAATAACTCGAAAAGAATGCCTCATATATATACATAGGTCGTTGGACACAGGAATATGCTACGATGGAACGGTGAGCCAAGTAGGATGCACAAGACCTGGACTTGTGCATATCACAAGGCTCACAATCCCATCGTAGAACATTCACATATATAGTGTGCCACGACATTTCAATCATCGGCATTATTCTCGAAAAAACAGTAAGGAAAAAAAGAAGGACCAAAGTGAGCAAAGGACCAAAGAGTAAGCAAAAAAACCAATCATTGATTGATATATAATAATAATAATAAGCAAAATAAGTAAGCGATGATTCATAAACCTAATAAGATAAGTACACTTGTCCACACACACACAAAGGTCATCTATAGTTTGTAACTACAACTAGGCCAACATCAAGCCTTGTGGCTCGGCTTAGGGAACGGGAGGACGCCTTCTCTCGTCATGAACTTCCTATAGTCACCCTGCATCTCCAGGCGATCTTCTATGTCAAGGTTATTCGGGATATTTCCTCCATAGAAGATCCCCCCCGAAGTCATGACATCACGAAAGATGATTGCCCCAAACTGCTGCTGGATGCGATACATCTCTTGTCTAATATCTGAATCATTGATCTTGGCCTTTGCTTCGGCCCACTGTTTGAGATGACCTGGCAGCGTAGAATTCTACTGGTCAAGTAGGAACACCCTCATGTGTTGGAGTGCTTAGTAGGCTTCCTTCTTACTGTTTTCCAGCTGCTTCACGCAGGGGAACTCCGTTACGTGGTTGAAGATGTGCCTGCCGAACTTGACCTTCGTACGCACAAAGGTGGTGCCTTCCGTTGAGGCAAAGCCAGTGAGAGCATCATACAGAACTTCCTTGATCTTGTCGTAGTTTTTCTTCTTTTCTAGACTCCCCGAGTTGAAATACGTGGCGTGGGAATGCTTCGGCGATAAGGAGATGAGCGTGCAGTGTTCATATCTGCGCAAAAAATTCAAATGGAATGTGTAGGAAATAGAATTATGATGATCTAATAAATCCAATCGACGGTGGCGAGTGAATAACGACTTACTCGGGAAAGTAAGGCACGAGACTGTATTCCTTTGTCTTGTTCGCCACGAGGATTCTTTTTAGGTACGAGGCCACGATACGTCGTTCGGCGGGGGAACCCAAGAAGCCGTCACGCATGTAGTAGGGGTCCACTATAGCGATGCCCGGTGTGTTCTCTCTAATGATCTGCATGGCCAGACTGAGAGAAAACAGACGGACCATGGTATAGTGCAGCGGATATAGGTGGAACATATTGAAGATGTCGTCGAACCGCAGGAAGAACAGATCCGCAGGGGCATTGTCGACGAAGCCCAAGCCTGGTGGCACCTTAACCACGAATACCGGGTGTGAGGGATCTTTCTCCGATAGAAGGCGTCTCTCTATCGTCAGCACGCCGTCATGCACACTCTGCAGTTCTGAACTGGCGAGCTTCCGCAAATTCTTAGGTAGCATGGGCTCACCCGCCACATGAATCCTCCACATAATACCCTCGGGTCTTGGTGGCCCGTCCCGAAACCTGATCGGATTCGCAGTTGTTGACGCCACCGGCTGGCTCGAGCTGCTAGATTTTCTTTTACTGCCCTTTTTTTCCTTTTGGAGAGTGGGCAGGCACCGCAATCTGAGCACCGGCTGCCCTATGTAGTGTGTCAGGGCTTAGAATAAAGGGCCAGTTGATTGTATCAGCTGGCTCTGTAAAGGTGCAAGCTGGAGGCGTCTCCTGAGAACCAAACAGACGCTTGGTGATAGTGGCTTTCTCTGTGGGGCCACCAGCTAGGTCTTCTTCGTTGCCAAACTGAGTGCTGAAGAAGTGATCATTCCAGTCTTCTTCGTCCTCGGCCGGATCCTGTGCCATGTGCATATCATCAACATGATCATCCGACCCACCGCGTGGAGGTGACGGCGAGGGCGGTAAGGGGGCCTTGCCACCGCTTGTCGCTGGCACGATAGGCGGTGCTGTTGTATGTGGCGTGATGGACCCCGCCGTCCCCAAACGGATCATGCTCTTTGGTCATAGCAAGAATAAGCAGAAGCAAGTTCTGAGGACAGACGGCTCTTCTTCATCCGCTCCTGGGGGTTGAATGGGAGGTTCCAGGTCGTCGCAGCCCCTTAGCACCCGACTAATTTTAACCCTGTGCACGCTATTTGACATCGGCCTTGAGTGGAACATGCACTGCAAGGGTTGAACGATGGTACCCTTGACAACATCCCTCAGCTCGTTGTTCACGTAGCTTAAGAGAGTGCAAGGAACATCCGTCTGCGGAAAACATGTACGGCGTCGTCAGAGATGCCATAAGAGTAATAGATGGCATGAAAGGCGGTAATTAAAGCAATTTGTTTACCGTGATGGCGTCGAGATTGGCTAATTTCGACGCACCGCATACGGCGACAGGCGTGCAAGAGACGGAAGGGCTGCTTGATGGCGCGGTGCTGGCCGCCGGTGTATTCTCCCTACCGACGGGTGCTTGGAGCTCCGGTGCCGCCGCGGCGATGGCAGGGGGGCACCAACATGTACTCCGGCGCCGCGGTGATGGCAGGGGGAGTCACCAACACTTGCGGCGCCGCGGTGCTTGCGGGCGGAGTCACGAACACGTAGTTCGCCTGATTCGTCGGTGCCGCGTTGTTCGTGTGGCTGCTGACCATGCTTGGATTCAGGCACGGCCCTACTCGACCACCCGCACTCCAGTTCGCTATTGACTCCACCAAGGTAGGCAGGAAGGACGTGAGGGTGATTGCCAGGTTGTCTTGGACGATCTGCAGGATCCGCGCCACTTGTGCCTTAAGTTCTTGAACCTCGCGGTTTTCCTCCTCGCTCCTTCCCGACGGCGCCACATGCGTCCTCGGCGGTGGACCAAAATGATCCACCCAATTCTTACCCCCGAGGCCGGACAGACGGCCAGCCGACGACGGCTTCTTCGTAACCGGCTCTATTTTCTTGGCCCGGTTCATCGCCCTGTTAAAAGGGTTATCCCACCGGGTGGCCGCCGTCGACCCCTGGGATGAGGAACCCTGGGATCCATCACTAGCAACAATTTCCTCCTCCTGCAGAAGAAGTAACAGTGAATCATTTAGATCATCGATTAGATTGCAATCGAGTTGATCCGCGGTAATTAGATTATACTTATCACAATTTCCTTGAATTCCTTCACCGCAGGATCCGCGGTGAGTTGTTTGTTTTTTGGGTCCACATGGTAACGGGCCCTGATGAAGTTTCGAACCTGCCCGGGTTCGAATTTAGCAAAGGGGTTTTCTATACCCTTGGATCTATACTCTTCGTCCTCCTTATTCCATTTGTCCTCCGCGGTTCTGTATCCACCAGATCCGAGATGGTGATGACCTATATTCATCGCCTGCAGCACCTTTCCCCGATTACTATTGGCCAGGGCTCTTTCGGATTCACACCTCTCCTTGAACTCCCGGAACTGATCTTCGGTGATCTGCGGGTCAATCTTCTGGATCTCCTCGAGACTTTTGCCTTCTTTATAGATCTTCTTCTTTATCCGGGTTCTCCAGCTGGCCAGGGCGGTGCTCATCTTTGTGAGGGCGGATTTGTTTACTTCGTTCCCATGATAATTTGTGTTCTGATATTAGCGGGGAAATTGTATCTTGCGTGCAGCTTCTCGAAGAGGAGTGTGCGCAAGTGGCCATTATCTTTATGTCGGAGATTCTCGGTGTTGATCGAGATGGTTGTCCGGGTGATCGCCGCCACTTGCCCACCGTACCCTTTGACGACAAGGTCGGGCTCCAAAGGAACCCCTGATGGGCTCACTTCGGTAATTTCCTCCCTGACCGTGCCGACCGTGTTTGGGCGCCGGTCCTTCGGCTTCTTCTTCTTCTTCTTAGGAGGATTGCTACCATTCCTTGTGCCCTCGCCGCCATCAGTGGTTTCATCGTCCACCGTTCCTTCGGCTTCTTCCTCCGCGTCTTCCATCTCATCATCCTCGCTCTCCGAAGGATGGTATTCTTCATCGTCTTCTAGCCGCTGGGCCGCCTCCCAGAATGTCAATTGTTTATTCGGAGGTCTGAGTTCTCCTTCAGCGCTGATACGCTTAGAACATCCAGCCTCGTCGTTGTCACACATCTTCGCACTAATAAAAAACAAATAATTGGTTAAATGCATAGAAAAATCTGGCATGACCTTTGCTAATTTTCTTAAACTAGGAGTGCCCGATTTCTGCTGAAACGGAAGTTAATCAACATTCCGGCAAAAATAGGGACTCATTTCATACAAGAACCTGCATATATATGGCCAGCATAGCTAGCACACAATAAATGGCCATCATAGCCAGTACAACAGCATAAATGGCCCAGTATAGCCAGCACAACTGCACAACCAGCACACAATAAATCTGTTTCAGGCAAAAATGGAGCAACTAGAATAAATGGCCAACACACAAATAGTACATCAAGCATAAATGGCCAGGTTTCAGGTTTGGACTTAGCAGTTTCAGGTTTTAGGTTTGGACTTAGCAGTTTCAGGTTTTGACTTAGCAGTTTCAGGTTTCAGCAAGCATAAAGAGTGTAAAAATGCAAATAGTATACACAGCTAGCTACTGTCTTGTTTTTGTTAGCATTTCATCACTAAAGAAAATAAGCAAATAAGCATTTCACGGCATTACACAGCTAGCTACTGTCTTGTTTCAGTTTCAGCTAGCATTTCATCACCAGGAGCATTTCATCACTAAAGCAAATAAGCAAATAAGCAAGCAACACCTACTGCCTAAAGATGGTTCAGCACTAAAACTACTACCTAATCCAGAGCACATGGTCCATTGCTGTGAGAGTCAGCAGTTACTCTCGCAGCTGTAGTATGAGGCTCTGGGTATGATTTGCTTGGCCCAGACCACAGAATTATGATGACAAAAACAATATACCGACACTTATTATGGATCGGAGGAGTACATTTTTGGTTCATGGATGACAACCAAACATTTTGGGCCGTGGATCACAACCCGGTGACAATGGCTCATGCTTTACTCACAGGAAGTGCATACATATAAAGATCTACAAGAGCAAAGTTTTCCAAATTAGCATTTATTGATTTCAATAGCACTGCAAAAGCTTCACAAACACAGGTAACCACAAGAATGATCACTGAACAATCTATTAACAATCCAGATTTGTAAAGCCAAGAGCAGCACCTTAAACAAGCAAGTAATACTTGCAAGTACAGATTAAATTAGTGATCACTGAACAACCCGCTGCTATCCATGATACCTCTATTACGATTCCAGATTCATGAAGGTGAGAGTAGGGGCCCAAAATGAACAATACATGCACCACCTCATCCCTGACGTAGCTAACACTCACTGATTGATCTTGTTCCAATTTTATATCCTCAGTTCCCTACCATATTTGACCAAAACGAGCGCAAAGTTACGTTCAGACTTGACACTCCCAAAATCTTTCAACTCCAAGGATCAGCAGCAAGCACTCCACTGGAAAATTCTATCCTCCATTGCAGAAAGTCAGCAAGATGCACGTCGTGATGCTGCCATGGCTGGCCTTCGGCCACATACTCCCCTTCACCGAGTTCACCAAGCGCGTGGCCCGACAGGGCCACCGGGTCACCTTCCTGTCCACTCCGGCGTGTCCGAGGCCACCATACAGAGGGAGAGAGAGGGACAGAAGGAGAGAGAGGGAGATAGAGGGAGAGAGGGAGAGACAGGGGAGGGGCGACGCTCACCTCTGACGGGCGGACGACGGCGGGTGGACGACGGCGGGCGGACGACGGCGGCTTCCACCTCCTCGAGCGGCGCGAGATCCTCCTCCTCCACAAGCGGCGCGGGCCTCCTCCTCCTCCACGGATCAGCAGCGGCACGGGCCTCCTCCTCCTCGAGAGCGCAGCGCGGCGGTGGCGGATCGAGAAAGCAGCGGCGTGATGGCGGATCGAGAGAAAGCAGCGGCGGTGGCGGTGTCTGTGAGATGGGGATGAGAGAGGCGGACGTGGCACGCGCGGTTGACTAGTCCAACCCACATAGGCGTAGGCGTAGCGCACCCTGGCCAAGTGCGCTACGGATAACCGTAGCGCACTTGGCCAGGGTGCGCTACGCCTATGTGGGTTGGACTATCAGATAAGAGGGCGGCCACCCCACTAGTTAACACTAGTACTGTCTTATCCCACTGGTTCTGCCCCTTAGCTCTATTCTAAACTATGAGAACCCAGGTTCGAATCCTGGTGCTCCACTTTTTTATTTTTATTTTAAAAATACTTTTAAATGTTCCAAAAAATGCCCAAAAGTGGTGATATATGCCATACAAGTTTTGTTTTGTTTTTAAAATACTTTTAAATATTCCAAAAATACCCAAAAGTGATAATATATGTCATAAAAGTGTTACAAATATGATTCAAAGTATAACTAAATTTCATAATAATTTGTCCATGAATATTACGATCTTTTTCGACCACGCGTTTTACAATATTTTTTGAGCTAGCGTTTTACAATCTTTTTTCCCTTCTTTGTCACGGTTGAATAATTTAGCCCCGGCACTTTAATGTTTCTTCTTTCAAACGGGCTACCTTTTTTGGGTAGGGTTGTCCTTTTTCTTCTTGTGATGTATGTTGCTGCATCGTAGTCGTCGTCATCTTCAATCTTTGGATCGCCGTACTGGTCGAAGTCTTGCTTGTTGGCGACTCCATCCATTCCGACGATGTTTCTTTTTCCTCTCCTCACGACAACACGGCTAGGCTTTGTCGGGTCGGTAATGAAAAAACATTGGTCCATTTTGGTAGCCAGTACCCACGGTGAAATACCGGTCTTCTCTTTCGACGCTCTTTGCCCATCTGACACAGAACATCGGCACCTTTTTTCCACAGTAGTCGAGCTCCCAGATCTCCTCGATTCTTCCGTAGAATCTTTCCTTCACATTGTCATCGGTGTAGAATTCCGACGTTACGCCTGAGTTCTGATAATCACACTTGTTGTCCTTTTCCTCCGTGTAGAATGTGTAGCCGTTGATATCATACGCCTGATAGGTCACCAGGTTTTGCATCGGTCCCTGCAACAAGGTGAATATGATCTTTTCTGTGTCAGAAGAATGCGATCGCGGGGGATTATCAAGGAGCGTCTGCCTAAACCAACGCGTGAAATCTGAGTTGTGCTCTTTGATTATTTCTCCCTCCGTCCTCTGTATGCCCCGGTCACTGTAATTCTTCTCGATTAACCTTTTGTGCTTCTGTACCCAAGGATCGACCAGTTCTAAATGTTGTAGCGCGACAAGGTTTGCTCGATCAAAGTCTGCGCGTCGAAAATCGAAGTCTGCATGCAGTATGCGACGACCCTCTCGGTGACCAGATCCGTCGAGCTTGCCAAGGTGCCTGTTGACGGGAAGACCGACAGGGTTCTCGATGTCTAGATAATTCGTGCAGAAAGAGATGCACTCTTCGGCCAGAAAGCCCTTGGCTATGCTTCCATCTGGACAGGACCTGTTGCGAATGTATCCTTTGATGTGTCCGTTCATCCTTTCGAACGCCATCATGCTGCGGAGGAACATCGGCCTGAGTTGTACGATGTCCTCCACGACATGGACCAGCAGATGCACCATAAAGTCGAAGAATGCGGGTGGGAAGTAGACCTCAGGCTCACATAGCATCACCACGATCTCCTCATGTAGCCTCCCGAGATGATTCACTCCAATCGACTTCCTAGAGATGACGTTGAAAAACTTGCATAGGCCAAATAACGTTTCACGGACGTGCTCGTCCATTATCCCTCTTAGTGCTACCGGAAGTACCTGCGTCATTAGCACGGCACAGTCGTGAGACTTCATGCCACTGAACCTCTGCTTCGCCTCGTCTAGGTATCTGCTTATCTTGCCCGCGTAGCCGTAAGGAAATTTGACTCCTAGAAGGCACTTGAAAAACTGTTTGATCTCATCCTGGCTTAGAGTGAAGCAAGAAGGAGGGCAGTAATATTCGTTCTTCTTGAACTTTTTACCCTTCCGACGACCTTGTGTCGTCTCCGACTCATGATCATCGTCATCTTCCTGATCATCAGGAGTAGTGCGTCCTCCGTGAAGCTCCTTCCGGATACCCAAGCATATCAGGTCGTGCCTTGCTTTCGGACCATCTTTCGTCCTATCTGGCATGTTGATTATGGTGGTGACCAGACTCTCGCACACGTTTTTCGTGATATGCATGATGTCGAGGCTATGAGGCGTGCGGAGAAACTTCCAGTATGGCAACTCCCAGAAAACAGACCTTGTTTTCCATACCTTCATCAACGGCTTGTCTTGTTGCTGCCTCTTTCGCTTCTTTCCAGGCTTAGGACAATCTTTCCTGTTTTTCAGCAACTCTTCCACTTCTTCGCTGCTCCTACGCTCTGGGATTCCTCGGGTCTCTGATTTGCCATCGAATAGGTCTCCACGTTTTCTCCAACGATCATTCTTGCCGAGCCACCTCCGGTGCGCCATGAACATGGTTTTCGATGACCCTGGATCTTTCTCTAGTTGGAGATAGCTTGTGTTATCCATGCACCTAACGCATGCGCAGAATCCTTGGATAACCTGCCCCGAGATATACCTGCAACCTGGATAGTCTTGCACCGTAGTGACCAACGCGGCTCTCATAGTGAAATAATCTTGTGCGACGGCGTCGTAAGTATTGGCTCCAGATTCCCATAACGTGGCTAGCTCCTCTTTCAACGGCCCGAGATACAGATTGATGTCGGTACCAGGTTGTTTCGGCCCTTGAATTAGCATACTCATTTGTATGTACTTCTTCTTCATGCACAACCATGGAGGGAGGTTGTACATCCATACAAACACGGGCCAAGTGCTGTGCGTGCACCCAGCCTGACGTTGCACATAAGGGTCCCACACCCAGCCTGACGTTGTTCCATCGTCGTCTGCTCCTCCGGCATCTAGATCATCATCATCCCGGTCTACTTCCGCACCTTCACCATCTCCAGGAGACTCTTCATCATCTCGCCCGTTCTCGCCGTGA
This sequence comes from Avena sativa, assembly GCA_916181665.1. Classification (NCBI taxonomy): domain Eukaryota; kingdom Viridiplantae; phylum Streptophyta; class Magnoliopsida; order Poales; family Poaceae; genus Avena; species Avena sativa. The sequence goes on along the minus strand of OV702285.1, from coordinate 342,631,556 downwards.
TGATGATCATCGTCATGTTGGCCACCTTCACCGTCTCCATCGTCTACGTCATCGTTTATCCAACGAGTGTATCCATACATGAAACCATGGCGAAGTAGGTGCGCCTGCAGATTCCCGGAATCTGGGTCGATCACCCAGTTGAGTTTGCATCTTCTGCACGGACATCTTATATCTGTCTTGTTATTTCGTATCATGTCGGCCATTGCACATTTCAAAAATCTAGCCACAATGCCTTCGCTCATTATGCGGACCATTTTTGCCTGACGGTGTACACGGTACAATTTGAAGTCTATTAGAACCACATAATGAATGCATGCATGCAATGGTCGATAGAAAATTTTGGCATGACCTATCCTAAAATTAGGACCTTTGCGAAATGCCAAAGTCTTGCCAAAATGGAAATGAATCAACATTTTTGCAAAACAAATGGCAACTTGTTCACATACAAACACAAGAGAGAGAGACCGATCCATACACACATGAACATATCATTATCCTCTGCATACACACATGCATGAGCATCATCGATACTCTCCATATACACACACATATGACTATCGATTCTCTCCATACACACATCATGAGCATCGATCATCTACATACATATGAGCACATCATCCATATACACATGAACACATCCTTACATGGACAACTTACCGAGATGAGAGACCGATCGCGAGAAAGATGTAAAGAAGAGGTGCGCGCCAGACCGGAGACCTTCCTCTATTACTTATGTAACATCCAAGGCAAGTTCTACATGCTAAAAATGGTGAATGGGTGGAGAAATTGAGGTGGGAAGGAGAAGATACCGACTTGATCTAAGGAGGAAGAAGAAGGGGAAAGTGAAGTGTGGGGTGGTGGATGTGGTCACACATGTGCACATAAAGTACTGTAAAAAAAATCGACACATCCGTCGCGCACACGGCCCTAGTGCGCCACAGGGAAGAGTAACATCCGTGGCGCACATGCCCTAGTGCTCCACAGGGAGTAGTAACATCCGTGGCGCACATGCCATAGTGCGCCACGGATGTGTCTGGCCGTTTCACAGCAGAGGGGGGGGGCGTAGCGCACCCCCACAGTTGGCACTAACATTCATAGCGCACCTGACATGTGTGCGCGACAGATGTTTGGCGTGCGGCCAACAGGGCCCTGGCCCACACATATCTGTGGCGCACTATGGTCATGTGCGCCACGGTTGTTCTAGTTACTAGTAGGGCACTGCCCACAGGTGAGCCACGCCTGTTTTAGCCGTGTGGCACTTCAACCATGTGAGCCACGGATGTGCTGATTACCTATAGCCGTTTTCCTAGTAGTGCGAGGTAGCATTCCAAGAAGGCAATAAAGACTGCCAGTAGCTCGACGCTGTGCATCCCTAGGTCGGAGAGTTTGATCCAATAGAAGTGAAGAAATCTCCTAAATATAGAAGTGGAGAATCCTAAGCCATAATCTAGGTGGCTAATGAAGGTGATGAATTGCCTCGGTCGGGGCCGCGGCTCATTCTCGCTAGTCGACAGAGCGAGCCAGCACCCCTTGATCAGGATGCCTACGTCCTAAAAGGATTGCAGTAGCATGGTATTGCACTTGGATTTTTCCCGCGCGGATGCCATGGATGCAACCTCGCCCACTACCAAGAAAATAGGGGGTGTCCTACATCCTCGGTGTCTGCGTTGGCAAGACACCACAAGCATGCTCGGGTACTCATTAGGACACGGACCCTCACGCGCCTTGCGAAAACAGCAAGTAAAAAGCTTGCCTTGGAATCGCCCAATGAGTAGCTCTTCGAGCCAGGAGGGATGAAGCATTACAATCAAACAGCGCAACAAAAATCCTCCCTACCATAGGATCAACGCTTATAAAAGCTAAGTACCATGCTCAGGGACTCGTCAAACATGAATACGTATGCGTCCAGGGAAAATACCAAGTATGGCGGGTCCTTTGGGGTCGCCATGTGACTGGCTCCTCGAGCCATGGCAAGTCGACTAAGATCTACTCAAACAACTCGCATACACACACACAATCATTAGACACACGCGTGCAAACCTAAATCAATTAGCTCAGGGACTAGCTACCCCCGATGCACTCAAATCACAAAGTAACTACGTGAAATAACAAACAGTCAATGATTATCATCACATCCATGCAAAACACAATGCATTCATATCAACACCAAGGGTTTACAAAGCCAATCGACACTAAGACTATGACATGGTCAGACCTATCACTTTGCAGGCTCGGAAGCTGGAGCATCAATCGCGGCGTTGGCCACCTTGACAGGCTTAGTCGGGTATGTCGATAATGCCTTCTCCCTCGCCGATAGAAACATGCGCTCCAAGGGAAAGTACCGATGCTCTGGCTCAGCGTCGTCTGGCACCACCTTCGTTGCATGGTAGGGCAGGAGTTCGTTCACATATGGATCCACATATGGATCCACCTTCGATTGAAGAGCAAGAACCATGGAGGTATCCAACACCCCAGTCGTTGATGGGTACTTGCTCATGACGTCATCAAGGTCGAAGTCTTCCAGGAAATGGGATAGACCGAGGCTCAACTTTGCAGTCGCCCCATGATGGAAAGTGAACCGCGTCATTCACTCCACAAGCGCGGGTGCCAACTCCGGATACAGCCACACGTCCATGAACCGTGTGGGAACCACCTTAGTCGAGGTAATATTCTAGAGAATGGCCCGAACGCATGACGACGACTCTGTTGCGGCAGTCCACACTACGTTCATGCCCTGTTCGGCGGTGAAATCCCGCACGGACGCATCACCTTGGACTACAACATCTACAAAGTTAGATCATATCAAAACCATGTCTATGGATGCTCTGACCCACTCGGGGACTTCCTCTGCTACAAAGAAGACCAAAGAGAATGATTACCAAGGAGGTGGTGGCAACTACCATTGACGAACTTCTCCAAATTGGAGAATTTCGTCTCCAGGTCCACGATGATGGAATTGGACGCCTTGCGTTTCGAATCCGTCACCACTACCACTGCTTTTGCCTTCTCTTCTACCATGGAAAGCGCGTCTTTCAGCAATTCAAGCTCAGCGACTGGCACGTAGCATTCACGAGCTATCACCAGATCGGCGGTCTGTTTGTCTTCACAATGTACAAAGTCGTTAACATCCAACCATAAAAAATTCAAGATAATGACTTACTCACTGAAGATTTCAGCTGACGTGCCTCCTCCTATGCCACATCCAACTCCTTTTAGATCCGCTTTTCCGCGGATTTCCGGTCGGCCGCCTGCAATACAACAACAAAAGTTAACGTCAGTACAATTTCGTAAAGACTCGAGTCGCCCATTGCTAGCGGCACGACCCTCGGGGACTGGGGACTACAAATTCTAAGAGCCGAGTCGCTAAAAATTAGCGACCGGACCCTTGGGGAGTGGGATTACCTGGAGACCCTCTTCTAGAAGGAGGTGAAGCTCGATAGCACACGTGGAGGATGTTGGAGTCATCCCACCGCCATGTCGCTGCGATTCCGATTCAGCGCAGTCGTCAATGACCTCGGGCACTATGTGCGATTGCATGCTCGAGGCCTTCGCGACAAACCACAGGAAGGTACTGGACATCGCCGCAGGCGGCGCCGTTGAACCCGCCTTGACGGGAGGATCTACCTCCGCAACATCGACCCCCTAGACAGATGACCCCTTCGCTTGAGGTGCTGTCGCACCAGCCTCGGTCACTGGTGCCGCACCCATTGTTGGAGGGTCGACATTCTTCTTCTTAGTGCCCAGTTAGGGAACGTCGGCAGTGTCTTCCTTCCTCTTCATGGAAGGTTCCTCCTCTACCATGGAGGGATCGTCCGCGACCTTCGCCATGGCGACGTGTTTGATCTTCTTTTGGGCTGCCCCTACAAAACAGGACGATTAACAAACTCGGAAAATCCAAATATGTATGAAGGTCTTAAAGGACAAGGATATTAGCACTTACTCGGCGACTGGGATGGCTCGTAGCCCGGTGGTGATGTGCGCGGGATTTTCCAGCTCCGGCCCGATGGGCCGCGACAACCCATTTTTAGGAGGCTCGTCTGACGCTGCTGCTTTGGCGGAGCCTTTGGGTTGGCTATGGGCTTGGATGGTGTCGGAGCCCGCTTGGAGCTTTCCTCCGTGGTAACCTCCGGGTTACTATCTTCTTCGTCGCGGCTATGACTAGCCTTAGTCTTGCGGCACTTGTGGCCATGCATCTTGTGAGTCGTCAAAGGCGGCTTGCGCTCTTCTTCGACGACCTCTTCCTCCTCCTCCTATTCGGCAGAGGAGTATGCTGCTTCTTCATGAAGGAGATCTTGTGGTACCTTCTCCTCTAGAGGGGGAAACCAGTTCTCCATTATCTTAAATGTCTACCAAGCGAATGCGTCAGTCAGGCGAGTTCAAGGAATACAATTGAAAAGGAAACACGAGATCACTTACTATGGGTGTTGGCGTCTTGTCTGGCCTGTACGGGGGAATCCGTCGGCCATGTTGGTGTATGTTTTCTCCACGATTTTCTTGAGGGCCTCCATGTAGTCCTCTACAACCCACTTCATCGAGTTCATCCTCGACGGGTCGGAGCGCCCTGTGTAGTCACATATCAAGGTCGGCCGGTTCATAAAAGGAACTAGCCAACGACCGAGCCAACAGTTGAAGATATTGATCGGTTGCAATCCCTCTTCCTCTAGCACAGTCATATGGGAGATCATCTCTGTGACGACCACCCTCTGCGAGCGAGGTAGTTCCTTCACCGACAAACACCACGGATTACTCTGCTCCATGGTGTATGCCGGGATTGCCACTTCTCCATTTGGGGTCGATTCCTTAGCATAGAACCACGACTTCTTCCAGTCGCTGGCCGGCTTCTTTGGTACCATCGGTTTAAAAAAATTGGCGTGATAATTCACCTGAAAGGTGATGCCTCCCACTGCCAACAGAGGCCCGTTCTTCCCCACACGGGTGGCTCGGCCATGGAACATCTCAAGCCATAGGAGTAAGTAGGGTCGGCACCCCAAATACGATTCACAGAAAATGATGAAGACCGTGACCTGCTCGATGCTAAGGGGCCCTATATCTGAGGGCTTGATCCGATAGAAATGGAGGACGCGACGGAAGAAGAGAGAGGTGGGGAAACCTAGCATGCGCTCTAGGTGGCTAATGAACAAGATAAACTCATCGGTATGTGGTTTGGGCTTGCTCTTGCCAGATGGTAGAAGTCACCAGTGTCCGTTGTTGAGGATTTATGCATTCTAAAAGGACTACATGGTGGTTGTGGTGCATTTGTACTTGGACCATGAGGGCGCCATCAGGACGGGTTCGCTGAGATCTGAGATTCGGATTGGAGGCGAGTGCGATTGGAGAAGAAAGAAATAATGAGAAGGGTGTGAAGAGATCCTCAATTTGCTCCACTGCTCACCATTTATAGTGCCACGCCCCTGATAATCACAGGATTTGCCGATTCTTCACGGTAAATCCGCTGAAGTTACCGTTAGAAATTAACTAACGGCTAGCTTGACTATGCTGATGGTCAAACTTCGGTCAAATTAACCACTCGCTTGTACCACTCGCTCAATCCAATCGGCTGAGCGAGGCGACTTGAAGAAAAACGATTCGCCAAAAACCACGACTGAAGATCAAAGGCTTTTCCCTTCATTGGAGGAGTTCGTCACCAATTCGACTAGGCGTCTACCTGGAGTCACCTACTCCGACTACCAAGTTGACTCCTATGCCAAACCCCTAACACACTCGGGGACTACTAATGGGGATATACCAATCGGGGTATCCAAGGTAGATTGCTCTTGAGAAATTTGTCATGTCGAAGGTATATGGGTGCATCTTATTTTAGTAAACAATGTCGTCCGTGTGATTTTCCAAATATTAGGAAAGAACATTATCAATTTTTCAATTGATGACGAGATTTTTCCTTTGTGTAAAGAAAGTCCAAAGAATATTGGATCTGAATATGCCACAAGCCAAGCTTTCAGACATATATAGTGGACCGAGATGTTGTACTACTTATGATATCCATGTTTTATGAGTTTTCAAACTTCTTCCTTGCGAACTCTGCCCACATGGATGACTTCATGCCGATTTATAAAAATTAGTTCAAATTTGAACTACAAGAAAATTGTAGGTTTCTTTGAAAGTTTTGTGATTTTTCATCTTGACAATTTAATGAAATTAGGTCAAACTTGAGCCACCAGTAAGTGCGATAGATTTATCTCGAATTAAATATCATTTCAGAGGTAGATGGGTACATCTTGTTTTAATAAAAAATGCCATCGGTGTGAGTTTTCAACTATTAGGAAAGAACATTCTCAATTTTCCAAGTGATGGACTTGGATGTCATTTTCATTTTCAAAGGTCCTTTATGCAACTTGTACTTCCACCGATTGTGTTAACTGAAGCTCACATTGCTCCCACATGACCCACCTCAGTTAAAAGAAAATGCCACCTCCCCAATTTTCATACAAAGTGGACCATGCTTTCTTAAAATTCCCTATTTTTAGACGGATTTTTCAAGATTACTAGCTAACTTGGTACACTTAATTGACTTTATGTAGATTTAACAAAATTAGGTCAAATTATTCTTTTATGTAAAGAATATAGCTCAAAATAGAGGGGGAAATCGAAGAACGAGAAGATATTATGCATGAAAATTGTTGAGGAAATACGGTGTGTAAGAGCAACTTGCTTTTGGGTCTCTTTATATGTTTGTCGATCATTATTAATAGATTGGTGGAATTTCGCAAAAAACAAGTCTAGCGCGGTGGTAAGGGGAGTACAGAGCATATGTGTCTAAAAGAAAAATAAAATAATTGGCCCTACTTGGCAGTGTTTAACCAGGCTGTAAAACTACTATCCAAAAGTTAGCATCTTTAGTTTAGTAGGTCCCACGAATTGTCTCGTATAAAAACTATGCAAACAGTAGAGCTTAGGGCATCACCTACGTATATTGCCAAGCCTATCTTTAAGATGTAACCCAGTTGGTAATACCAAGCCCGTTGATTGCACCACAATGTAGTAGTCAAACTTGTCCATCAAATAAGACCCACATGTAGCAGATACCCTCTCGTAGTCTTGTGATTAAAATTTGTTTTCTATTTCTATGTGTAGATATCAATATTTTAATGCTTCTGGACTACCCATGAGCATAAGGGAGACCCTTAAGGTTTTTAGCTTGTGCATAGCTTCCACTATTTATATGGAAGTCTGTTAGAACTACTTTTTTCCTTATGGAGAACATACTGGGTGCCCTTACTCGTAGTATTTCTTAGCTCTAACATATGTTTACCTCTATCCTTGCACTATACATGAAGAGAGAATAAAACGTAGGCAGGGGAAGAGGGAAGGAGCAAAGAGATAAGAGGAGTTTATGGTGGTTCAAAGTCGGAGCAAAGTACTTTTTTGCGGGGAGATGTCAGAGCAAAGTTATGATGGATTCCTGTCATGAGGTACTCCTGCTGACTCTACTACTACTAGTAGTAGTAACTTTCAGGACCTATGCATGCAAAAAATTGTGTGTTTTCTCTCTCCTTCACTTCCTTTCATCTCTCCACCCCTCTCCCCTCGCGCACCGGCCCACCTAATCTCTTCCTCATCCATAGCATGGCACTGCGCACGTGTGCCTTCGTACAGCGGCTATGTTTCTTTTTCTTTTTTGACAGGGCGACTCTGTTTCTGTAGCGTGTTCGGCAGCCGCGTTGGTGTGGAGTAGTAGGAGTAGTACACAGGAAGGAAACCACTTTGATCCTTGCCGTAAAAAAGATTCAAACTCTTCTGGTTTTGAAATTTTCACTTGATTCCAAAAGACTGGTCATTCGCTGTGGTACTTATTATCTTATCTTTATCTTGTCTAATCTCTTACAATACCATACCACTATATAGTGTATGGATAACTTTGAACATTGATCGTTGGACCAACACTAGCAAATCAAAATATTGCTAACTATTCAATCTTCTTTTCCATTCTTAGCATCTAGAAGATTTTATCGGTAGTCTTTAACACAATGAACGCTAGTATGCGCAAACCTGAAAACACACTTCATTGCTTAGTTTTAGGGACCTTGTGCTAAATGCATGGACTTGGATGTAATTTTCATTTTTTATGAGGTCCTGGATGTAACATGTAATTCCACCGACCGTATTAACTCAAGCACCTCGCTCCTATGGGACCTAGAAGAAAATGCAGTCGCCCCAAATATCACACAAAGTGGACCACGATTTCTTATATAATTCCATTTTCCAGTCTTCCTAGCTAACTTCGCACACTTCACTGACTTCATGCCAATTTAATGCAATTAGTTTAAACTTGAGCTACAATTAAGAGAGGAAGATTGCTCTTGAATTAAATGTCTTTTCGGAGGTAGATGGATGCATCCTATTTTAGTAAACAATGACGTCAGTTTGAGTTTACAACTATCAGGAAATAACATTCTCAATTCGTGAGTAATGATGAGATTGTTCTTTTTCGTAAATAAAGTCCGAAGAATATGGATCTGAATGCCACAAGCCAAGATTCCAGGCATATTAAGTGGACCAATATGTTTCATTTATGATTCCTATGATTAATTTTATGAGTTTTCAAACTTCGTCCTAGCTAACTCTGCCTACTTGAATGACTTTGTGCTGATTTATCGAAATACGGTCAAATATGAAGTACAAGAGAATTATAGGTTGGTTTGATAGTTTTGCGATTTTTTTGAGGTAACCATCGGGTTCGTTGATTATATCACAAACCACCACCGAGCTCTTTGACAATAGGTTCAACTTCTTACTAAAATTTTACATCTTGACAATTTAACGAAATTAGTACAAATTAGAGCTACCAGTAAGCGCGATAGATTACTCTTGAATTAATTGTCTTTTTGAAGTTAGATGCATGAATCATCCTTTTATTAAACAATGCCATTTGTGTGAGTTTCCAACTATTAGGAACTCAATTTTTCGTGTGATAACAAGATTGTTCCTTTCCGTAAAGAAAATCTAAAGAATATCGATCTGAATGCCCCAAGCAGAGCTTTCAGGTATTTATAGTGGATCGACATGTTGAATTTACGATCCCAATGTTTTATGATTTTTCAAACTTCCTATCTAACTCTACCCACTTGAATGACTTTATGTCGATTTATCGAAATTAGGGCAAATTTGAACTACAAGTAAATCTAGGTTTCTTTGAAACTTTTTATGAAAAAGATTTTGGAGGTACCTAACGGGGGTCAATTAATATATCGTATACCACCAAGAGTTTGGAAAACAGGTCCAACTTCTTATTAAGATTTTCATCTTGATAATCTAACAAAATTAGGTCAAACTTGAGCATCAAGTAAGCATGATAGATTTCTCTTGAATGATATGTCCTTTCGGAGGTAGATGGGTCCATCCTCTTGTATTAAATAGTGTCGTCGGTGTGAGTTTCCAAATATCAGGAAAGAACATTCTCAATTTTTTATTGATGACGAGACTGTTCCTTTCCATAAAGAAAGTCTACAAGTCAAATTTGAACTACAAGTAAATTGTAGGTTGCTTTGAAAGTTTTATGAAAAAGCTTTTGGACATACCCATCGGGGGGTTAATTAATATATCATAAATCACCAAGAGTTTTGACAAACAGCTTGAACTTCTTGCTATATTTTGCATCTTGACAATTTATCGAAATTAGGTCAAACTCGAGCTAAAAGTAGGCGCCATAGATTGCTCTTGAATTAGTTGTCATTTCGGAGGTGGATGGGGGCACCTTCTTGTAGTGAACAACCAACAACCATGAAAGAACATTCTCAATGTTCTGAGTGACGACCAGATTGCTCCTTTCCATATAGAATGTTCGAAGAATATGGACTTAAATGCCACAGGACAAGCTTTTAGACATATAGATTCCTATATTTTATGAGTTTTCAAACTTCAAGCTAACCCTTAAACTCTGGATACTTGAATGATTTTATGTAGATTTATCGAAATTAGGTCAAATTTGAACTACAAGTAAATTTTAGGTTGCTTTGGAAGTTTTGAGAAAAAGCTTTTGGAGGTACCCATCAGATAGTCAATTAATATATTAGAAGCCACCTCGAGTTTTGACAACAAGTTCCAACTTCTTGCTAAGATTTTGCATCTTGAAAATTTACCAAAATTAGGTCAAACTTGAACTACAAGTAAGTGCGATATACTAGGATTGAATTAAATGTATTTCAGACGTAATTAATGAAAAAATCGAGGGAGGTAGTAACATAGCTAGTTACCATAAGATCACACATACCAAGACTAGTATGATTCTACAACCAAATTAATTTGGCCTTGCATGACACTACACACATGTTATAACCCAATACTGTATGAAGATAGTAATAGCATGTGCAAGTTACTAGTCTAAGTTAGTACTATTCAGCACTATGATGACCATCCTAAATCAGAAAGGAGGTGTAGTACAATAGTATGATGTTAACCACTCATGTCGGCTCTGATTGGTGAGATAGATAAATCCACTGACTTGTCGATTTGGTACTGTATCGTCGATCTTCTTCCGTCACTAACAGAGAATAAATTCTTCCGCCACTTCCAGGCACGTTCTTTTGTAGAGCTACAACCAGTAGTTCAGACGTATACTCACGTGGCTCTCTAGCTATTGCGACCATTCGTCGAAAATGAACGGCAAGGATTAGACAATGGATATTCTTTTGGTCGATGTTTGATTTTTATGAGAGATGGTCGATTTGGGGACTGGGAATGGGGGCGTAGAGGCCGACATGGGAGAGGAAATTGGCAGTTTCGCAGGCAAGTTGATTAGGGGTGGCAGCATGTGGGTGTATAGATGGTACTAGTAGCCCATTTTGTGAGCATTTTTATTTTTGTACTACTACAAGAGTTTGAGGGTAGTCCACTTTTGGTTCCTTACCGGTGGAACCAGTACAGTACTTGTTCCCAATGTTCCTGCACATGACAATGAATGCATAAGATCCATGGATTATTTACATTCGGCAAGAGGAGATCCTAGACTCTAGACTGTCTCTCTCCCATGACCAATCATTTAATAGGACAATATAGCTCCATGGCGTGATAGGCTAGCTATGCAGTAGTGAAGGTCAGACCTACTCTAATCGGTAACATTTCAATCGATTTCATCTCAGCATAGTAGTATTTTCCTTTGCTCTCCGTCCTATTACTCTCCGTCTTCTCGCTGATCCCCACTCGCCCACCTTATCACACACCAACGCCTCCATGCCGCTTTCAGATCATCTCCGTAGCCTAGTTTGATAGGCACAATAGATCTAGTAGAGAGAAAGAAGACACAGTTGGTTTTATTTCCTCCCGTATTTCTCCTTGTGTCAATCTCCATTCTCACTTCACCTCCAATATCCCGGCGATGGACATTCCCACTCACACACCAATATAGTCACCCACCAATGCCACCATGCCGCTTGAGGATCAGGTCCGGTGCCTAGTTTGATAGACTGTTTTCCGTCTCGCCCTGCGAGCTGCCGCTAGCTCTCTCCTCCAAAACCCCAATCAAAACCAAACGCCATCGTCCATGAACTGTTCAATCTATTCCTCGTGATGGCCCAATCGATCGATGACAGTCACACTTCTAGGGTGTTTTCCGATGGCCCCCTTGAAGAAATGATAGCCAGATGCAACGTCATCATCGATACGAGTCTTGTCGCCTGCTGCAAAAGATATCTTTACTAAGCAACACATAGTGCACCCCCTGGTGAAATCTCATCAGTTTGGTCTCCCCTGTGTTCTTCACTCTCACCCAACTGAGCTACCGCGTGAGTACAATGTCTTCAACCGTGACAATGGCAAGAAGCAGTTCTACAGGGGAAGCTACTATTTTCGGTGTTAGGGATATACTAAATGGGTATCACTATAGCATGTCTCTAATCTGGATAACCCGGGTGGCCCACAGTTTTTAGCAAGTCCCATGTCTTGCTGGGCGACGCTGTTAGAAGGATCGAGAAGGGAGGCCCATGCCAGATAAAGTAAGGCTACGATGGAGTCACCCACATACTCGGAGCCTTGGAGTGCAAGACACGTAGACTAGTTGGATCTAGTGTAGGACTCTGTAACCTGTTCGGCGAGGAATCTTCCCTGTAACCCTAGGACTTGGCGTATTTATAAGCGGGACCTATGGGAGCCTTTAGGGCAGAACAACACAACTCATATCACACACAGCGAACCAATCCCTATAACTCGGCGTATTGCCCTTATAGTGATTTATAGCAGGATTATAGTTCCGCCACCGTCGTGGAACGTGAACCTGGGTAAGTTGTGTTACCTCGTACCCGCCAACTTGTCGCCTTCCCTCACGTCTCCAAACACGCACTATGAGGTCCCCTCCATGGCGTACTCGTAGGCAATACCACGACAGTTGGCATGCACCGTGGGGCAAGAGGCGCTTCAAGCTCTACAAACGATCAAGGTCCACGCTCTTCACGGGAATCGGTGAAACCGTAGCCATTGGTCGTGTTCTCTTCTCCGGCAACATTTTGATCGTCCCTCCCGACGAGTTCAAGATCCCGGCGAAGAATAACCCCACCCGTCGCTCGATCGTTCCAATCGGGGACATCCACCTCTTCATCAGCGAAAACCGACACGGGTGCTAGTTCCCTAGAAGTAGGAGGATCATCAAGTCCTGCACGGACAGCCCATGGGCAGGACACGGTCATGTAAGGATCGAAGTCGTATCTCTCTTTGGAGTTTGCCGTGTTAGATCGGAAAAATTCAAGGCCCATCCAAACCGCCCCTATGCAGGAGATAATGGTGGAAGATCACTACAAATCCGTCGAGTTAGCCCGTGCGTCTGGAAAGCAGCGATGACACTTTGTCAACATGGTAACAATCTTCGATCTGGCGTGTTGTTTTTAGAGAGAGGGTGAAATCCCCCAAGATTACCTCGCCAGATGGCTGTCGGGGATATGCTAAATGGGTATCACCATTGCGTGTCTCTAATCTGGATAACCCGGGTGGCCCACAGTTGGTAGCATGTCCTATGGCCTGCTGGGCGACCCAGTAAGATGGATCCATAAGGGAGGCCCATGCCAGATGAAGGAAGGCTACGGTGGAGTCATCGGTGTACCCGGCGGCTTGGAGTGCAAGACACGTTGGACTAGTTGTATATCGTGTAGGACACTGTAACCTGTCCGGCTAGGACTTTCGCTATAACCCTAGGATCTGGCGTTTATATAAGCTGGACCTAGAGGATCCTTCAGGGCAACAATTAGATAACTCAACTCATACCACACACAGCGAAGCGATCCCTATAACCCGGCGTGTTGCCATTATAGTGATTTATAGTAGGAGTAGAATTCAACCATCGTCGTGGGATCTAAACCTGGGTAAGTTGTGTCACCTCGTACCCGCCAACTTTCCGCCTTACCCCACGTCTCTAAACACGCTCTGTGAGGATCCCTCCATGGCGTACTCGTCGGCAATACCACGACAGTTGGTGCCCACCGTGGTACAAGAGGCACTTCAGTCTCTACAACGGGTGAGGTCAAAGCTCTTTCCGGGAATCGGAGAAACCGTAGACATTGGTCGCATTCCATTCTCCAGCAATGTTCCGATCGCCCCTCCCGATGAGTTATGGACCCATGCAAAGATGAACCCCACTCGCTACTCGATCGTCCCAATCGGGGACATCCACCTCTTCATTGGCGAAACCAACTCGGACATTAGTTCCCTGGAAGACGGAGGATCGTCAAGTCCTGCACGGACCGCCTACGGGCAGGATACGTTCGCGGAAGGATCGAAGTTGGATCTCTCTTTGGAGTTTTCTGGCTTAGATCAGAAAAATTCAAGGCCCGCCCAAAACGCCCCTGTGAAGGAAATAATGGTGGAAGATTGCTGCAAATCCAGCGGCTTCGGCCGAGCTTCTGAAAAGCAGAGATCGCACTTCGTCGGCGTGGTGACTATCTTTGATCTGGCGTGATGCATTTGGAGAGAGGGTGAAAACCCACGCGATTACCTCGCCAGATGGCTCCGGATACGTGCCGACCTGGAGCACTAACCCAGTGATGATGCTATTTATCACTTTGTGGAAGGGATGGACCGCAGTACACTTCTCCGGCATACGCTAAGGCGGCAACAAGATGCGGGTCTCCTCACCTTTGAGAGCATGATTGGCACCGTCAATAGTTACACGGCCGCTAATGCAGCTTCTTAGGCCAAGATTGCTGCTATACCCGGGCCACCGCCGCCTCAGCCACCACCGCCACCACCTCTAGTCAACATCCCTGCTGCCTCAGCATCATCCTCCATCATCGAGAAAGCCCCCGCACCCTCCGACTCTTTTCGGGATGTGCTCTACGCTGACATTAGCATGGACTCGTAGGATATGGATATCAACCCGGAGGAGCTCGACTCAGCTATGAAGGAGTTGGAGGAGGATATCAACCGCGAGGAGCAGGCCGACAAGGCCGTCACATCTCGAGAGTTGTTCGTCGCCATTGGGAGTGTGATGGAAGAAGACCAACCCGGACACGCTCCGCCTAAGCAGCCGGACAAGGGGAAGGGACCAGCCAATACTGCCGACAACGATCACGCAAAGGCCATGCCTCCTACGCCTAACCTAGGGCAACAGCCGCAGGAACTCAACACCGGTCTGAGTAATGCCCACACCACAAATCCGCCGCCACCAGCATCTACATCTGCGGCCTCCCAAGTCACTCTAGCTGATAGAGTGCTTTATGGAAATTTTCTCATCGAGCCTATGATTGTGGCCCATATACGGAACGTAGTCCAGCTTGATGAGAAGCGCCAGCAACTACTGGAGGAAGCGCAGTCCATCGCAGAGCAAGGCGCAAAACTAGATCGAGATTTGGCCAAGGCGCAGAAATCAATCGAGGCAGCTAGAGCCATGGAGGCCGAGTACAAGACTTTGCTCAAGCAGCAGAAGGCTAGGAAAGCTCCGGCTCAAGCAACCTAGGATAGGATCCCTCAAAGCCGCCACAGGCCAAGCCATACATTGACAGTGAGGGAAGACAAGTCATGCCCACACCTATCCTCAACTTGGCCGTCGCCAAGACCCTAATGGAGCAGGATAGATCACCCGCTACTGTGGAACAGGTCTATGACCTTGTAGCCAATGCTGTCAAATAGCAGGAAAGGGCCACCTCTCAGAGGCTTGAGTACGATCTATCATATTTCCAGTCTAGCAATCCTAAGCCGCCAAGGGAGAGAACTCCTCACGATGTCGGGTCCCATGCGGTTTCGTCAGAACAAAGACGGAGGGACGTGCGCAACAGGAAGGACGTTATCCCCATATCCTCCGACCGCGGAGGCAAGGCTCATCCTCGTCGGCCATCTCCACCGCCCCGACCCCCCCGACATCACGAAGACCCAAGAGCTCACCAGCGTACGAGCATGCCTCCGCCAAGACGCCCTCAGGGTGGCATCATCATTCGCAATAACGCGGAGCAGCCTCTTCATAGCGGGGAGCGCAATGGCAATCAAGGACGTAAGAGCAGGTCGCACCATGACACTCCGCGTCCGACAAGAGATCGTGACAGACGCGAGGACTCGCAGGAGGGTAGTAGCAAGAAGGGTAACCCACCACCACCTCCGCCTCCGTCACAACCTAGCAGCCACCATGGAAGAGGAGGTCCACGTCGCTCACGCAGCCCCTCCCCTGACGGCAAGAAGAAAAAAGCTATCCCGGAGCCATACGACGCACATTCATGCTTGGAAAAGATTCACGAGGCCCGGGAAGGATAGTACCTAGGACCACGGTGCTTTGGACCTATGATACAGATCACAACTTACCCCAAAGGTTTGCGGATAGATAAGACGATCAAACCCTACGATGGCATCACCAAACCAGGTATGTTGTTGCAGGATTACAGAAATGCGATGGAGATCGCTGGGGGAAACCCCAACTTCTCCCACTGATGTTGATGGCCACGACCCACAAATGGATCGACAACTTGATGAAGAAGTCCATATGCAATTGGTTGGATATGCAAGAAGCATTCACCAAGAACTTTGAGGGTATGCACAAACGTCCCTACACTATTGGCGATCAACAGTGGTGTGTGCAATAGAAAGACGAGAAATCTCGGGCCTATCTCTCCAGCTGGCTGGATATGAAAAATTCCTGCGCAGGAGTGCATGATTAGGCCGCTATTGCTGCCTATATCGATGTCTTGGAAAAAGGTATGTTGATCCGGCATAAGTTGAAGTGCCTGCAGGACAATCACATGCTAGACCTCAACCAGATGATCTCATTGGCTAGTGAGTTCATGGTTGCCGACGACAATGCTCGCGGCTCTTTGTAACAACCCTAGTTTTGTTAATAGTAATTAGGGTTTGTATGTGCATTGTAGAGGTCCCAACCTTTAATAAGGTAGAGATCCCTGTGTTTACAATGCTAGTCCCTCGATCAATAGCTAGCATCCACAGTTAAGATGTAATATCAAGAAACAAATGTCATAATACAACTTTATAACCAGGAATAAAATAATTTATTACATCTTACATAGCTCATTTGACTATCTCATTACAATGCAGCAGAATATAACAATAGCATGGGGTCCTTCATCTTCAAAGTGCCACAGGCAAACATGTTGGTTGTAGACTTGTAATCCTAATCAACACACTTCACTAACATCAAACAAACCCGCAACATAATAAGTTACAGCCACAAGGGTCAATACATTTGAATTGTATTGGCAAGTGATACTATGGTAGTATAGTGGAGTCTATCATATATATGCATTTGGCTAGGTGGAGCTTAGGCTTGCTTTGCTCAAAATAGATTTTCCTTAACATTTGAAAACACTAAGTTTTTGCTTATCAAAAATCACCCAAGGAACCACCAGTAGAAATTGGTGAACCTTAAACCCTTGTTCAACCACAAGTTTTTAACTTAGAAATTTGGATGAGGAGATTCTTGATAGCTTCCATGTCTTGATGCTCAAATTGTCCTTTACCAGGGACATGGCTAAGTACTTAGATTTTACACTCTACAGAGGTGGTGCACTTTCCCCACAAGACTTGGTTTCACCAAGACAAGATCTTTCAAAAGCCTTCCCTTAGACCAGAATGGACGCGTTCCAACCTATCATCCCCTACCACCAACTGTCCATTTCGCTAAGTTATTGCAACCTATATGATCCAGGCAGAGTCCATAATGCCAAGTGGCTGCACTTGAAGCTTCTCAACATTTGACATCTCAAATCTCTTTGTTCCTGGGTGGCCATCCACAAGTGAGATACACAAGGTAAACCATAGAAATGGGCCTTTTGTAACCACTCAACACAAACCATTCCTTCCATTCCACCCAGGTGATTCATTCACTTAGTTGTTTTATTAAACAAAACACAAGTCCTTAACTTAGAAATATTCCATAGCATGAATATAATCCACCCTTGTTTCTACTAGCTAAGCTAAGCATGATATTAGTAGGAATCTTAACTTAGGAAATATCTACTAAGGTTTCATCTACTAGGATTTCCCATGGCATAGTTTATAATTAGCAAAAATTCCATGCAATCCTACTTAGAAATATCACTAATGCATAGTGAAAATAATGGGACAAAAGTATGAAGCATCACTTGCCTTGTTGGTAGAGAATATAAGTTCACTCCTTGATCTTGCAATACTCACACTCTTCAAATTCCACTACAATTCAATCAAGCAAGCAAGAATTCAATCTACCATTCAAGCAAACATCACATAAAATTGTTTTATTTATAAAAGTGGTTTCTAATGGTTTATAATCATTCTAAAACACCTATTGGTCATTTTATATAAGTGGCAAAATCATTTGCAAAAGATTTTACATATAAACCATTTTAAACCAAATCAATATTTTATGTGGTTGGAAATGTCTTTAACAAAGTAATAATCTATAGGGTTCTTCAAAATATATTTTTAAATCATAAAACCTTGTGTTTAGGGTCAGAGAGTTTAAATAAAAACATTTCCCAAGGGTTTTTCTCCAAAATAAATTTTAAACCATAATCAACATTTTTATTTGGCTAGAAATGCTTTAAATCAAATATTTATTCTTTTGCTTCACCAAATATGTTTTTGAAACCACAAATTGATTTTTATGGTCAGTAGGATCAAAACAAACCATTTTCCAAAGATTTTATCACAAAAATAATTTTAGAAAGAATTTTATATTCAAAATATGCCTACACAAGTTTCTGCAAAAACAATCATTTTAACAGAAGCAATTTACTAAACAAAGGGCATGGTTGGAAAGTACTTGTCTTGCTGATTCCATTGATATAAAATTTGCAAAATTTGGACGTGTGGATTGAAAGTTATGAATTTTGCAAGTTTACAAATCCAATAGATCAAATTCTGTTTTTAAAACAACACACAGGCCACCCGTCGTGTTTCTATTCGCCCATACCGTTTTATGTGGATCGCGTAGTGTGGTGCGTTGGATCTAAGTGAGACTGAACGGTGCAGATGAGCTCGTACCCTTTCGTTTAAGTGACTCTATCTACGCCATAGGATCAAGATCCAACGATGCATAGCAGCCGGTCAGGAACTGGCGGCGTGAGCGACGGTGGCTGGCGGCGGCGTGGTTAGACGGCGGTGGAGCTGGCGAAATAGGAAGCAAGGGGGGTAGAAGAGTAGCTCACCAGAGTCGCCACGACGTACTGATGCTCAACGTGGTTATAGGAGAGTAGGGGGCGCACGGGGTGGTCGACAACTGCTCGTCGGAGTCGTTGTCACCGTCGGTTGCGCTCAGACGTCGTTGATGGCAAAGCTACAGAGCACGCCAGAGAAAAAGGGGAGCACGGTTAGATGCACAGAAGATTGGGGAGTATCAGAGCATCAAAGAGAGAGGGCGGCGCGGTCGGATGTTACCAGTAGGGCTCGTTGGAGTGGAGGCAGACGACGGAGGCGTACTGTCGTTGTCGTAGTCGAGGCTATGGTGCTCGCGCGGATGAACGGGAAGCATAGGGAGATGCGCTAGAGGCTGGGGAATGTGCTCGTGTGGTTGAGGAGGCGAGGGGCGACGGCGAATGGCCGGAATTGACAAAAGTGCTCGCCGGAGTAGTAGGTGTTCTCGAGTTAATTCAAAGCGGCCTGGTGGCAGGGGGTGGACGGCTTTTGGGGGAAATAGAGAGGAGGAACGGGCATTTAATCCAGCGTGGTCGCAGCGAGATTTAAGCGAGGAATTGACGCGTATTGATGCGGGTTAAAACCAGCAGAAACGGTCGGCGAGGGGGGGGCGTGGTCGTCGCGGGTGAGGAAGAGGAACCTGGAAGGTGGGGCTCAGCATCAACGAGAGAGAGAGAGAGAGAGAGAGAGAGAGAGAGAGAGAGAGAGAGAGAGAGAGAGAGAGAGAGAGAGAGAGAGAGAGAGAGAGAGAGAGGCCTGCTCGTCAGTGGATTTGCGGGTTCGTCTGTGAGTGACAGAAAACGCTTCGGGGAGAGAAGAGAGGTGGGCTGCTGGGCTTAGTAGGCTAGCTGGGTTGGGATGCTCTGTTTTTATTTTTTTCTTCTCCTGTTTCTTTTTCTTTTTCTTTTTCCAATTCTTTTATTCTGTTTTGATTTTGTTTAATCAATTCAAGCATCCATTTGAATTCAAATTTCAACCAAACTTTATGTATATTCAAATACTGTTTATTAATGCATTTTAAAGTCAAATTTAGAATATTTCTTTTATTCTTTTTAGGGTCTTTTAATTATTTAAAAATAGGCCCTTGCATTTATTCAAATAAGGTTTAATAATGTTTTCAAACTCCATTTGAAATCTAAATCTTTTCAAATCTTTTAGTAGGTTTTATTTATTTATTAGTTTGTCAAATAATTAACTTTGAATTATTTGGAATATTTTTTAAATATGATTTATTAATCATTTTAAATTGGGTATTTGTCTTTATTCCAATGAAATTAAATATAGTTTTAATTCCATAAATTTTATTTGGAAGATTTCTTTGATGTCATTTAAGTTAATTAAATAACTTTTAATCCACTTGGATAAATTCCAAATTCTATTTTCCCATGATTTAATTAATCATTTCTAATAGGGATTTTATCAAATAGAATAAGATTTGGTTAATGCCCTTTTTATTTGAAAATTCTTTATCCATTATTTTATTTGGATTTGGATTATTTTTATTCCATTTGCTTATGGATTAGGTCAAGATTTGATTTGGCCTTTAAATATTCCTCATTTAATATTTCTTTCTTCATCTTATAAAATCCATATCTTTTTATGTAGAGGGAGTGTCCCAACCTTTAAACAATATAAGGTGGAGTCCCCTGTGTTTAGAATGCTAGTCCCTGGATCAATAGCTAGCATCCACAATTAAGATGTAATATCAAGAAACAATGGTCATATTATAACTTTATAACCAGGAATAACATAATTTTATTACATCTTACATAGCTCATTTGGCTATTACATTACATTGCAGCGGAATAACTATAGTCATGGGGTCCTTCATCTTCAAAGTGCCACAGGCAGACATGTTGGTTGTAGACTTTGTAATCCTAATCCATCAATCTTCACTAAAATCAATCAAACCTGCAACATTACAAGTTACAGCCACAAGGTTCAATACATTTGAATTGTATTGGCAAGTGATACTTTGGTAGTATAGTGGAATCTATCATCTATATGCATTTGGCTAAGTGGAGTTGAGGCTTGCATTGCTCAAAATAGATTTTTCCCTAACATTTGAAAACACTAAGTTTTTGCTTGACAAAATCATTTTTCTCAATCAAAGATTGAAGATCCTTTAAACCCTGGTTCAAACCACAAGACTTTAACTTAGAAATTTGAATGATGAGATTCTTGATTGCTTCCATGTCTTGATTCTCAAATTGTCCTTTACCAGGGACATGGCTAAGTACTTAGATTTTACACTCTGCAGAGGTGGTGCACTTTCCCCACAAGACTTGGTTTCCCAAGACAAGATCTTTCAGAAGCCTTCCCTTAGACCAAAATGGACGCGTTCCAACCTATCAAAAACTACCACCAACTGTCCATATGGCTAAGTTCTTGCAACCTATATGATCCAGGCAGAGCCCATAATGCCAAGTGGTTGCACTTGAAGCTTCTAAACATTTGACATCTCAAATCTCTTTGTTCTTGGGTGGCCATCCACAAGTGAGATACACAAGGTAAACCATAGACATGGGCCTTGTGAACCACTCAACCAAAAATCCACCAAGCAATTACCATTCCACCCATGTGATTCATTAACTTAGTTGTTTTATTAAACAAAAACACAAGTCCTCAGACTTAGAAATTTTTCATAGTATGGATATATATTCCACCCTTGTTTTCTATTAGCTAGGCTAAGCTTGATAGTAGTAGGAGTCTTAACTTAGGAATTTTCTACTAAGGTTTCATCTACTAGTTTTCCTATAGCAAGGTTTATACTTAGCAAAAAAATCATGCAACTTTTACTTAGAGAAAATCACTAATGCATAGTGCAAGTAATGGGACAAAAAGTATGAAGCATCACTTGACTTTTTGGTAGAGGGTATAAGTTCACACCTTTTCCTTGCAACAATCACACTCTTCAAGTCACTACAAATCAATCAAGCAAGGCACAAGTTCAATCTACCAATCAAGCAAAACATCACATAAAATAATAAAACAAATAACACATGCAAGCATGAAAAAAAGGGTTGTTTTATTTGTAAAAGTGGTTTCTAATGGGTCATAAACATTGAAAGCACCTAAAGGTCATTTTATAAAGTGGCAAAGTCATTTGCAAAAGGTTTCACTTCCTAACCCATTTTCAAAACAAAGTATCATTTTATGTGGTGTAGAAATATTTTTACTAAGGCATTAACCTATAGGGTTCACAAAATATGTTTTCAAACCACAAAACTTTGTGTTTTGGGTCAGAGAGTTTAAAACAAAACATTTTCCAAAGGTTTTCTTCCAAAACTATTTTTAATAAATAAACCACATTTCTATTTGACTAGAAATGGTTTTAAATCAAAGAATCATTCTTTTGCATCACCAAATACATTTTTGAAACCACAAAGTGTTTCCTAATGTTATTAGGTTCAAATCACAACATTTTCCAAAGATTTTATCCCCAAATTCATTTTTAAACAATTTTCACATCCTTAACAAGCATACAAATGTTTCTGCAAAAACAACCATTTTTCCAGAAGCTTTTTACTAAACAAAAGGCATGGTTGGCTAGGGCTTGTCTTGCTGATTCCATTGGTATAAAATTTGTAATTTTTGGACGTGTGGATAAAAAGTTGTGCAATTTACAAAATTGGAAATCTAATAGAAAGTTTTTTGTCTTTTAAATCAAACAGAGGCCACGTGGTTGTTCCTGATTGGGCGGTACCGATTCGTGTGGATCGAGCAATACAGACCACAGGATTAAAAGGGGAATGTGCGGCTCAGATCATCGCATACCCTTTCGTTTAAGTGAACTATCCTATCGCTCCGATCTGGATCTAACGGCTCTCAGTGCCCCGACCAGAAACTGGCGGCGCTGCGCGGCGGCGACTGGCGGCGGCTCTGCTCGCGGTGGTTCTGGCGAAGCAGGAAGGAAGGGAGGGAGAGGATATGCTCACAGGGTTCGCAAGGGTGCAGAGAAGCTCAACGCGGTTGTCTTTGCTGAAGGGGCGCACAGAGCTGCTGTCAATCGCTCACCGGAGTTCATGTTTCCGTCGGGCACGTTCTGGTCGTCGTCGGGGGCAAGGCTACGGTGCACTCTAAGACAAAAGGGAGACACTGTTAGGTTCTCAAGAGCATGGCGATCATCATCGTGTCCACGGGGAAGAGAGGGGAGGTCTGGTTTACCGGGGAGACGGCGGCGCTGGCTCGGGGAAGACGTTGCCGACGCTCAGGGACACGCGCGAGCGAGGTGCGGCTGCAGAAAGGTCCGCCAGGGCTTGGGGAGTATGCGAGTGTGGTCAATAAGGCGAGGGGTGGCGAGTACTGGCCGGAATCGGCAAGGGAGGTCGTCGGAGACAGAGGTGCTCGGGGAGGAATTGGGGCGGCCTGGGGGCGTGCTAATGCGGGGTGACAGAGAGCAAATGGAGAGGAGAGGGAGACGATTTATCGTGCGTGGTCGCAGCGAGATTAAGGCGCGGTATTATGGCGAATTGATCGCGAGCTTTCAATGGCAGCAACGGCCGCAGCGTGGTCAGCGGCGGGTGGAAACGATGAGCAGGAGGGGTGGGGTCCTTTGTCAGCGTGAGAGAGAGGAGAGGGAACGGGGTCCACTTGTCATCGTCTGCGTGGGTCAGTAAGTTGGTGCCAACCGTTTTCTTCGGGAGGGAGTGAAACTGGGCTGCGAGTGGGCTTATTGGGCTGGCTCGGTTGGGTCAGGTCCAATTCACATTTTTTTTTCTGTCTGGTTGTTTTATCCTTTTCTATTTCTATTTTTCTGTTTTGAAATTCAAGCAAACAAATCAACAACCAAAATAATTCAAACACATTCACCACACTTGTAATTGAATTTGGTTCTGTTTAACATCACAAAACCAAAGTCCAATAATAAAATATTATTTTTATTTTAGAGTCCATTTATAATTAAATAAAATGGACACTAGTTAATAAATCAAATGGGTTTTAATTTATTTAAAAACTCCATTTGAAATCTAAATATTTTCAAAACCAAATCAGTAGGTTTTATTTGAAAATAGAAGATATTTGGAAAACTTGTTTAAAATAAAATAACATTTTATTTTAGGGTCCATTAATATTTAAATAAAATGGAACTTAGTCATTAAATCAAATAGGATTTGTTTTATTAAAAATATTTATTTTGAAATCTAAATTAACCAAAAACACTTTAGTAGGTTTTATTTGAGAATATAAAATATTTGGAAAACTTATTTTTAAAGTAAATAAATAAGTTTTAGTGTTTATTAAAAATGGGAAAAGCCTTTACTTAAATAAAATTGGATATTAAATCCTTATTATTTTATTTAAATAAACCTTTACTATTTTTATCAAAACAAAACATTTATTTCAAAATATTGGCCAGGGTTTAATTTGGCTTTATAAAATAATCTTTATTTATAAATCCACCTTTTCTTTTGAAAACCAAATCTTTTCATTAAAAGATTCAAAATAGTAATTTTAAATATTTTGAAGTTTATTGTTTATTTAACTTTTTAAATCCCTTTAGGATTTTATTTGATCCAAATAGGTTTTGAAAGTTCCCAATTGGATTCAAAAAGTTTCTTCTCACCCTGAAAATCAACAAAGTTTTATTTTATTCATTTATTTTTCACATAACAAGATTTGGAAAATCTTGGGATGTGACATTTTATTTATAAATCCAGACTTGGTGATTCCAATTTGTAAAATCTTATTTGATATTTATTTATCCTTTTAAATATCTTTAGGATTAATTGCTCACCATTTGGTATGAAATTTTAGATAGGTGCTTTATTAGCTTTGGAAATTCAATTTCCTTATCTTATTAAATTCATAAGATTTTATCTATGGCTCCAAATTAAGTGAAACCAATTTATATGGTCTTATAATATTTCTATTTTTCATTTTTGATCATTTGTAAATGTTTGTTGACAAATTTTTTTATGGATCAAATCCATAGGCTTGGAGATAACTTGGAAATGATTTTATTCCATTAGGGTTTTAGGGTTTTGGTTTATTTCTCAAGTGTTTAAATTTCCAGATGCATTTATGAAGAATGCATTTCACTTGATTTGAATTTAGTTGGATTGAAACATTATTCAAAGTTTGTTCAAGATGGGATTTTAAGTTTCCATTTAGAAACAAAAGTTTCTTTTCACCCTAAATTTCAATAATTATTTATTTTGTTTATTTATTTTTCACATTACAAGATTTGGAAAATCTTGGGATGTGACAGGCTACCACCCTTAAAATAAATCTCTTCCCGAGATTTGGGAAGGATAGGGGTTAAAAGTTGGCTCAAAGCAACTAGGGTACTACCACCCTTAAAAAATTTCCAACCAGATTACATCTTGGCTTGCTTGGAATCTTGTTGAAACCTCTCTGGGCAAACATCTGCATAGTGTCCTTTGTTTCCACACTTGAAACATGTGACAAGGCTGAGATCCTTCATAGGCTTTATCTTGTGCTTCATATTTTCTGGGCAATTGCTTGCATAATGTCCTTGATCACCACAATTGTAACATGTGACAAGATTGAGTTCTGCACGTATCTTCTGTGGACAAGTTGATACATAATGGCCTAGCTCTCTGCAGTTGTTGCACCACACTTGGTTAATCTCCTTATATTTTTGTTTCTTCTTAGGACATTCATTAGCATAGTGTCCCATTTCTTTGCAATGGCAACACTGCACTTGGCTTTTTTCATTCTTCTTCTTGGGTTTCTCCAAAGCTAGGAGTGCTTCTAGTTCATGTTCTTCATATCTTATCTCAAAGGTGGGAAATTTTCCTGGTCTCCTTGATCTTTTCCTTGGATAATACATATGTCTCCTCTTTGGTCCATCAAATTGAGTCATATTGCATGGAGGTGCAAGCTGAGATTTTCCTTTGTCATCATCCTTCTTGGTAGAAGTTGTTCCCTCATGGTGGTTTACAATTTGTTGTTGCACTCCACCTTGTTTCCTTTGTTGAACTATGGAATAGATGGGGCATTGGATAGGGACATGATTATTTCCTTCACATAGGTAACAAGTAGCTTGAGATGTGGGGCACTGATTAGTTGGATGTTTCTCTTCACAATTGGGGCATTGATCCTCATGCTCTTTGGAAGTGTGATCCTTTTCTCCACAAACATTGCAAGATTGGGTTCCTTCTAGAATATCATCCTTGACATCCTTGTTGTCACAAACTCCTTGAAAAGAGTTGTCTCCCATGTTGATCATTTGGTTTTTCACCTTTTGCATCAATTGAGTTTGGGTTTCCAAAAACCTTTGCATGGTTGGGTCTAACTCATTGGTGTTGGCTAAAAATTGAGCTGTCACTTGGTTTAACTGGGTTTGGGTTACTATGAGTTCTCTCATGTTGATCCCTTGGTTGTTGTTGTCACCATTCTTGATGTTGGAGTCTCTCGAAGTAGTGATCTGTTTGGGTTGGATTGGGATTAAAATAGGCAAAAGATTTCTAAGGAAGAATTCTATTAACACACATCACAAGTCACACAAACAATGTGCATGCAAACACAAACAAACATTCCACTCAAACAACAAGTTTCAAGCACATTTATAGTCAACAAAATATTTTTGTTACACCACATAAGTTGATGTGTTTGATTTAATATTAGTATGGTGGTCCATCTATATGGTTCATTTGAGAGCATTCCATCC
Source organism: Avena sativa (assembly GCA_916181665.1). Lineage (NCBI taxonomy): Eukaryota > Viridiplantae > Streptophyta > Magnoliopsida > Poales > Poaceae > Avena > Avena sativa. Next base: position 342,605,371 of record OV702285.1, on the reverse strand, counting down.
TTCTTAGTTGGTTCTTCTTGATCAATATCTTTGTATCCTTGGAGAATTTCTTGCATCTTGATCACAAAACTTCAAAGGTGATGATGATTCCTCCTAAGTTGTGTTTCCTTAGTCTTCAAGTATTGAGTAATATTTCTTGTCTCACTTGTAGTCCTTAGTGATATTCAAACTGAAGTCCTTGTTGAGAATAAGGTTGAAATCACTGGAGTTGGTGAAGTCCTTTGTTCATGTTGAAGGTTTTATCCATCAAGTTTGAAATAGACAAGATGTAGAATCAAAACCAAAATGGTTGAGGAAAGAGTTTACAAGATTGTTTGTAAATAAATTTTGGAACAAATTCAACTCCTATTTTTCTAAGGGGTTTTGTCCAATCCTAGGGTTACAAATCCTTTAGGCAACACAGTGCTCTGATACCATCTGTAGAGGTCCCAACCTTTAATAAGGTAGAGATCCCTGTGTTTACAATGCTAGTCCCTGGATCAATAGCTAGCATCCACAGTTAAGATGTAATATCAAGAAACAAAGGTCATAATACAACTTTATAACCAGGAATAAAATAATTTAGTACATCTTACATAGCTCATTTGACTATCTCATTACAATGCAGCAGAATATAACAATAGCATGGGGTCCTTCATCTTCAAAGTGCCACAGGAAAACATGTTGGTTGTAGACTTGTAATCCTAATCAACACACTTCACTAACATCAAACAAACCTGCAACATAATAAGTTACAGCCACAAGGGTCAATACATTTGAATTGTATTGGCAAGTGATACTATGGTAGTATAGTGGAGACTATCATATATATGCATTTGGCTAGGTGGAGCTTAGGCTTGCTTTGCTCAAAATAGATTTTCCTTATCATTTGAAAACACTAAGTTTTTGCATATCAAAAATCACCCAAGGAACCACCAATAGAAATTGGTGAACCTTAAACCCTTGTTCAACCACAAGTTTTTATCATAGAAATTTGGATGAGGAGATTCTTGATAGCTTCCATGTCTTGATGCTCAAATTGTCCTTTACCAGGGACATGGCTAAGTACTTAGATTTTACACTCTACAGAGGTGGTGCACTTTCCCCACAAGACTTGGTTTAACCAAGACAAGATCTTTTAGAAGCCTTCCCTTAGACAAGAATGGACGCGTTCCAACCTATCATCCCCTACCACCAACTTTCCATTGGGCTAAGTTATTGCAACCTATATGATCCAGGCAGAGCCCATAATGCCAAGTGGCTGCACTTGAAGCTTCTCAACATTTGACATCTCAAATCTCTTTGTTCCTGGGTGGCCATCCACAAGTGAGATACACAAGGTAAACCATAGAAATGGGCCTTGTTTAACCACTCAAAACAAACCATTCCTTCCATTCCACCCATGTGATTCATTCACTTAGTTGTTTTATTAAACAAAACACAAGTCCTTGACTTAGAAATATTCCATAGCATGAATATAATCCACCCTTGTTTCTACTAGCTAAGCTAATCATGATAGTAGTAGGAATCTTAACTTAGGAAATTTCTACTAAGGTTTCATCTACTAGGATTTCCCATGGCATAGTTTATACTTAGCAAAATTCCATGCAAGTCCTACTTAGAAATATAACTAATGCATAGTGAAAATAATGGGACAAAAGTATGAAGCATCACTTGCCTTGTTGGTAGAGAATATAAGTTCACTCCTTGATCTTGCAATACTCACACTCTTCAAATGCCCTATAATTCAATCAAGCAAGCAAGAATTCAATCTACAATTCAAGCAAACATCACATAAAATAATAGAAACAAAGCAATGCATGCAAGAATGCCAAAGATTGTTTTATTTATAAAAGTGGTTTCTAATGGGTTATAATCATTCTAAAACACCTATTGGTTATTTTATATAAGTGGCAAAATCATTTCCAAAAGATTTTACTTATAAACCATTTTAAACCAAATCAATATTTTATGTGGTTGAAAATGTCTTTAACAAAGTAATAATCTATAGGTTTCTTCAAAATATATTTTTAAATCATAAAACCTTGTGTTTAGGGTCAGAGAGTTTAAATCAAAACATTTCCCAAGGGTTTTTCTCCAAAATCATTTTTAAACCATAATCAACATTTTTATTTGGCTAGAAATGCTTTAAATCAAAGATTTATTCTTTTGCTTCACCAAATATGTTTTTGAAACCACAAATTGATTTCTGTGGTCAGTAGGTTCAAAAAAACCATTTGCCAAAGATTTTATCACAAAAATAATTTTAGAAAGAATTTTATATTCAAAATATGCCTACACAAGTTTCTGCAAAAACAATCATTTTACCAGAAGCAATTTACTAAACAAAGGGCATGGTTGGAAATTACTTGTCTTGCTGATTCCATTGATATAAAATTTGCAAAATTTGGACGTGTGGATTGAAAGTTATGAATTTTGCAAGTTTACAAATCCAATAGATCAAATTCTGTTTTTAAAACAACACACAGGCCACGCATCGTGTTTCTATTCGCCCATACCGTTTCGCGTGGATCGCGTAGTGTGGTGCATTGGATCTAAGTGAGACTGAACGGTGCAGATGAGCTCGTACCCTTTCGTTTAAGTGACTCTATCTATGCCACAGGATCAAGATCCAACGATGCACAACAGCTGGTCAGGAACTGGCGGCGCGAGCGACAGTGGCTGGCGGCGGCGGAGCTGGCGAAATAGGAAGCAAGGGGGTAGAAGACTAGCTCACCAGAGTCGCCACGACGTACTGATGCTCAACGTGGTTGTAGGAGAGTAGGGGGCGCAAGGGGTGGTCAACAATTGCTCGCCGGAGTCGTTGTCACCGTCGGTTGCGCTCAGACGTCGTTGATGGCGAAGCTACAGAGCACGCCAGAGAAAAAGGGTAGCACGGTTATATGCACAAAAGAGTGGGGAGTATCGGAGCATCAAAGAGAGAGGGCGGCGTGGTCGGATGTTACCAGTAGGGCTCGTCGGAGTGGAGGCGGACGGAGAAGGCGTACTGTCGTTGTCGTATTCGACGCTATGGTGCTCGCGCGGGTGAACGGGAAGCACAGGGAGATGCGCCAGAGGCTGGGGAATGTGCTCGTGTGGTCAAGGAGGCGAGGGGCGACGGCGACTGGCCGGAATTGACGAAAGTGCTCGCCGGAGCAGTAGGTGTTCTCGAGTTAATTCAGAGCGGCCTGGTGGCAGGGGGTGGACGGCTTCTGGGGGGAAATAGAGAGGAGGAACGGGCGTTTAATCCAGCGTGTCGCGGCGAGATTTAAGCAAGGCATTGACGCGTATTGATGCGGGTTAAAACCAGCAGAAATGTCCGGCGAGGGGGCGCGTGG